>OX392527.1:30000-1467500 GCA_947623455.1 Mimachlamys varia | reverse complement strand
AAAGAAAATGGCAAAATATGACGGCCTTCATATATTTTTTTTATAGAAACTGAAATGCATAGAAAAGTTCCTCATTATTTAAGACTTTGTCCTTTCTGTTAAAATGATATTGAACACGAATTCTACTTCATTTTAAAATGTCTCCCTGTCTATGAACTAACAAGTAAATATAACAATTATACTGTCGTGTTAAACAGTCTGTCTACAAATTAATTGAATGATTATCATCCAGTAATATCAACGAATTTTAAATTAAGTAAATTCATACACCTATGTTTGTTTACTGCTTTCTATTTTGATGGCTTCGAACTAGTAGGATTTGTAGGTTGTAAGTACACAAACATCTGTATTTAAATTGTACATTGTGTCTAACAGCTTGTATTGATTTAGAAACTGAATTATTGTTATTTTCCCGTTTTTATCGATGACATGTATAATTCCCGCTTGTATCGATGACATGTATAATTCCCGTATTGACCCATTTCATGCTGGAGTTGGTATATGAGAAGGATTCATTATACAAACAGTATAACACAGCTTTATATATTTTATCAAAATATTATGAATTTTATCACAATATGAATTAGTTTTTATAACTTGATTTACATAGTGTTGAATAATCGGAAATCTGGTGATATAAAATAATTTATAGAGTAACAATGATTTATATAATCATAGAGTGAGTAACACCGATAGTACAATTAAAGCATGAGTAATACCGGGGACGTATATGTGAGACTCCCTGGTAATACTAATTGTATAATTATAATTTGAGTACTTTTTATCATAAAACTACACTGCGAAAACACGTCATGCAATAATGTCTTGTTAAGAATCGAGAGACACCCAATAAACGCATTGCATTTTATGGCTCCGAGTGGTTGTCCGAAAAAAACAGACCATGTAGTTAGGACTAACCACGATGTGTCCCGAAGGACCACATCAAATAACGTTCTCCAATCAGATCGCGTGATACACTGGACGGGTAACTACCTCGGTCGCTCCTTAAATCATCCAATCTATCGAGTTCTACGTGCAAGATTTCAATTCATTACATCGTTACACGTCCGCAGTCATATCCCTTAACACAAATATTGTTACTTCATGTTCCGGAGTCCTTAATTACGGGCCACTTTTCTGGCCTGTCACATTTGTATGTTACTATTCAATATCTCTGTCACCTAATCAAATGATGGTCGCGTTTTTCTGATGCATCTCGGCGCCATTCCGGCTTGGCTGGGGCAGACTCGCTTTCTCTTGTAGGGATAATCTGCCTGCACCGTTCTCCAGGCTCCACGAGTCTCCGGAGCAGCCCGCGGATAAAAGATTTAAGAGCTGTTTAAGTTTCGCGATGTAAGACGATGATGAATAGCGAGTAATGTTTTTGTAGTGAATGTTTACTAGTCTTCATGTCAAGTAATTCTCAAGCAATTTTCTAGCATGCCATGCACATAAAAGCGTTGGCATCTACAAACCTAGAGACATTGGCCCAGAGGAGGTGGGGAGGGGAGCGGCCTGGAGGGGCGCTTTATGTACCAATGAACTGACAGAAAAGAAAAAGTGACCGTCAGCATGATTACACGTTCGACTTTGGGGTCGAATAACGTCATCAAGCACTGAAAACACGCGTGCACTCTATAATTCAATCTCGTCCTAGGGGAAGGGTTGGCATTAATTCTTGTCGCCATGACAGTCACAATTTAAAAAAATACATATTTACGACATAATAAATATATTTAAAGAAGGAGCTGAAGACGACAAAGTACATAGGCGCTGCTTTAAATGGGAACATTTTTTGTGTAGTCCCCAGACAACATGTCTAAGACGGGTTTATAAGGGTTGGGCGACTGCAGTATCTACAACAGCTATCGATCTACGGTAAGTAATAACCTCTAATCACAGATCTATCACACAAAAATTGAATTCCAAACAAATAAAACGAGCGCCGTATAAATCAGCAAGTGAATTAAGAACCAATTAGAATCGTGATTAAATTTCCGACAAACAACAGTTTATTTAGAATGGTGAAAGTAGGTGGTATTTGGGTTAATTAGAACAGAGTGATAATTACTCGGTTTCCAATTAAGCCCTGCTCCGAGCTTCCATTGGGTATGTAACAATAGTGTGAGTATATCAAAGGCAGCGTTGGAAATACCTCACACCAGGCAGATCCGAAACCTTCATGTCAACGGAATACATTTCTCTCTCTCATCAAACAAAATGTCCTTAAAATAATACCTGAATATTGAAAAAATGTGCTCTAAAAGAAAAATTAAACCGTATTTTGCACGTCGAAGTAATTTTATACACATTCAGAAGCTCATGACCTTCCGATTAGGTCATTTACATGGACGGCTACCATTATAAGAATGTTTCTGACATGCGCGTGTTATTCGTGACAGACTGGTGTATAATTGACACCGTTTTAATTATCTCAAATACCTTTCATTTTACAAAAACGGTTTATGGAATAGACGAAATGTTTCGAGAATAATTTCCTTTTTTCTTTTAATTAATTTTCATTGTCATTGACACAGCTTCTGACAGACGTCATTTTCTGAAAGTTATGACATTTCATACAAATCAACGTTTTAATTTTGTTGTTTTTAAATGACTGGCATATCCTTAGATAGATAACAGAACGCTTGCTGTTTTGTTTGATGTCTTTGTTCATCAATAAAAATATATTAAAACAAAAATAAACTACAGATGAGACATAAAATCTGTCTATGGCCCGTCTATCCGGTGTTTCCCGCCAATCCATCACGCGCAATACTTTCGAGTATAACCGACATGACGTAATGTATGCATTTCCTTCTTCTTGATTGACACTTGCGATCTCGATAAAATCAAATCTGATATTTCAGTTCTAATTTTAAGTCTGAGCGTTTGATGAATGATGTTCTATATCAAGGTTAGTTTCATAATTAATTAATTGAAATTAACTAGATCAACTTTGGTGACAAGATAACAATAATCACCTGTAGATAGTCGATGTGTGATTCGTGGACAACACAAATTTAGAAGAATGAACACCTCTGGGGAGAGTGAATTATATTTTTATGTGTGTGTGTTATTTTAACATGCCTTGTCTTGTACATCGTCCATACTCTCACATCCACCACCCGAGGGTAGGGAGTAAGGGTTTCTAGTATGGAGAGATACCGAGGAGCCCTCTGTGCCTGATTGTCCATACTCTTCTATCAACCCGAGGGTTGGTGTAAGGGTTGCTGGTGTGGAGAGATATTGGGGTCCCCTCTGTGCCTGATTGTCCATACTCTTCTATCCACCCGAGGGTTGGTGTAAGGGTTGCTGGTGTGGAGAGATACTGAGGAACCCTCTGTATCTGATTGTCCATACTCTTCTTTCCACCCGAGGGTAGGGAGTAAGGGTTTCTAGTATTGAGAGATACCGAGGAGCCCTCTGTGCCTGATTGTCCATACTCTTCTATCCACCCGAGGGTTGGTGTAAGGGTTGCTGGTGTGGAGAGATACTGAGGAACCCTCTGTATCTGATTGTCCATACTCTTCTATCCCCCCGAGGGTTGGTGTAAGGGTTGCTGGTGTGGAGAGATACTGAGGAACCCTCTGTATCTGATTGTCCATACTCTTCTATCCACCCGAGGGTAGGGAGTAAGGGTTTCTAGTATTGAGAGATACCGAGGAGCCCTCTGTGCCTAATTGTCCATACTCTTCTATCCACCCGAGAGTTGGTGTAAGGGTTGCTGGTCTGGAGAGATACTGAGGAGCCCTCGGTATCTGATTGGTCAATATCCTTATGACTAATTAAAAGGGAAACGATTTAAAAAAAAAACTATTTTCATTATGATTTCTTTTAATTTCTAGAAAAAGCAAACCATTTCGTTCAGCTTTTTTATTTTATTTTTGTAATTTCATTTGGTAGTTGTCACGATACATCCAGATCACGTTCTGCTTGTCTCTGATGTCAGTCATTACCGAGCTAGGATGGGTAATAAACAGCCAGTACCGAGCTAGGACGGGTAATAAACAGCCAGTACCGAGCTAGGATGGGTAATAAACAGCCAGTACCGAGCTAGGACGGGTAATAAACAGCCAGTACCGAGCTAGGACGGGTAATAAACAGCCAGTACCGAGCTAGGATGGGTAATAAACAGCCAGTACCAAGCTAGGACGGGTAATAAACAGCCAGTACCGAGCTAGGACGGGTAATATACAGCCAGTACCGAGCTAGGGTGGGTAATAAACAGCCAGTACCGAGCTAGGATGGGTAATAAACAGCCAGTACCGAGCTAGGATGGGTAATAAACAGCCAGTACCGAGCTAGGATGGGTAATAAACAGCCAGTACCGAGCTAGGATGGGTAATAAACAGCCAGTACCGAGCTAGGATGGGTAATAAACAGCCAGTACCGAGCTAGGACGGGTAATATACAGCCAGTACCGAGCTAGGGTGGGTAATAAACAGCCAGTACCGAGCTAGGACGGGTAATAAACAGCCAGTACCGAGCTAGGATGGGTAATAAACAGCCAGTACCGAGCTAGGATGGGTAATAAACAGCCAGTACCGAGCTAGGATGGGTAATAAACAGCCAGTACCGAGCTAGGATGGGTAATAAACAGCCAGTACCGAGCTAGGATGGGTAATAAACAGCCAGTACCGAGCTAGGACGGGTAATATACAGCCAGTACCGAGCTAGGGTGGGTAATAAACAGCCAGTACCGAGCTAGGACGGGTAATAAACAGCCAGTACCGAGCTAGGACGGGTAATAAACAGCCAGTACCGAGCTAGGACGGGTAATAAACAGCCAGTACCGAGCTAGGACGGGTAATAAACAGCCAGTACCGAGCTAGGACGGGTAATAAACAGCCAGTACCGAGCTAGGACGGGTAATAAACAGCCAGTACCGAGCTAGGATGGGTAATAAACAGCCAGTACCGAGCTAGGGTGGGTAATAAACAGCCAGTACCGAGCTAGGACGGGTAATAAACAGCCAGTACCGAGCTAGGATGGGTAATAAACAGCCAGTACCGAGCTAGGATGGGTAATAAACAGCCAGTACCGAGCTAGGACGGGTAATATACAGCCAGTACCGAGCTAGGATGGGTAATATACAGCCAGTACCGAGCTAGGATGGGTAATAAACAGCCAGTACCGAACTAGGATGGGTAATAAACAGCCAGTACCGAGCTAGGACGGGTAATATACAGCCAGTACCGAGCTAGGATGGGTAATAAACAGCGCCTCCCACATCTCTATCAAGGACTTTGGTATACCCATTTTTTCCAATGTTTCGCGGCATGATCCTTAACTCCGTTTAATTTGCCTGCATGTACAGGTACCATATTTCTTGTGTTGGCTGTCTAGTCGAAGATATACGACTTCAATAATAGCTGAGATGCAGGGTTGCAATTACACCAATAAACCGTAGCGCACTGTAAGTGAGGAGCGCTCCCGAGAGCACTGCTCATCTCTCCTTTCTTGCATGTTTCTGGGTAATTCATCTGTTATTCAATAAATTAGTTGTAACATGCCGGCGCCGGCCTGACTTAGGGAGCAGAACGGTTGTACCGTCAGAGGAATTATCTGTCGAAAACACTACTGCGGCTCCTCTAATCTTCAAGATTTGTTATATCGAAAGATTTATGGCCGAAACCGAAAAGAAAAGGCATCAAAAGTTACCTTACATGAAAGCAATGGCAGTCAATTCGCCATAAATACAGACAGAAGATGCCTTAAAGATAGTACGCACATCGAATCAACAACGTTAGAAGAAATGATAACGGAAACGAAATGCCAGGTTTGGACCGGAAAATAGCCTCGTTCCCATGGTGCCTCTAAATACTCTCTAAACATTCGGCTGAGTTAGCGCGGCTATATACATCTCTCTAATCACAACTGTTTTACGCTGTTTGGCAGTGAAATTGCATGGATTACATCTTAATGTAAAACCTCGGAGTCTGCTGCATTTCCAGTTTAAACTGTTTCAAACATGCAACTTTACAAACGAGATTCCATCTGCAAGGTAAATTACTCCTCTATAGAGCAGTTACCGAATGGTTAGGATCTATTTGCATGTTCCTTCTGGAAATATATTCAATTACCTTCCAAGAAGTTTATGGTAAGCGAGTCGAACAAGACGACTATTTCTTATGATAGCCCACCAACGTTAATGCCATCTAGACGTGGCTGGATATCACAACATATCTTCGTTTTTAATTGGAACCACGGACCGTCCTTATTATATTAACGTAACGCAGGCTTACCCCGTATGTTTCTCCGTCCTTTTGTCAGACACCCGTCTCGGAAAACAACGTGATTACTGCGTGACTTCACTGTAGGCCCACATGGTGGCAGCACCGCTCGTTATTAGGTGTGATGTACTATAGAATTATTACCATTTTATGAATATGTACCGCAATAGCACGTCATAATCGTTAATTAAATGTCCCATTCCGTCGTATATACGACAACAGTTCGACATATTATTCCAGTCGATAATGGTTATACGGGAGCGCAGTTCTGTGTGACAGCTCAATGACACAGCGTTACTGAAGTGTGAAGCTGCTCACTTCGATTAGCGGGATTTAGTGAGGTTAAACTAGAAAATTATAGACGTTGACAGGTGAGAGAGATGGGTGCACGCCTACACAAGGAAGAGGTGTAATAACGGATACATCAATGTCCACATACCCGGTAGTAGAGAATCTGTCAAGTCGCTCCAGTGGAACACTGGAATTAGTCACCCTATAAACGACAGGAGAATGAAGACGTGTTTGTTCTGTACACGTAACGTTACCATTCTCTGTGTGACTGACGGTGTACAACATGTGACCCCGAATAGTTAGAATCTCTGTGTTATAGTTCCAGGTGTAGTGTACACGGGCGAATATAGGATGTGACAGGGTGAGCAAAGCTGTCGCCACCCCGGAATGTACAAGTCGGTACCGAGTCGGACACGCTGGGTCTACATCCATAACAACCTTACGACAGGATGACGACGGCTGGGTCCAGCAACACTAAGCCTGCCAGGCTACGATACCAACCTTTCCGTTCTCAGAATCTAAGTGACAATATATAGATCTATGTGACATCCCTCGACAATAATAATAATATGTGACATCCTTTGACAATAACAATTAAGTATTTTAATTCTTTGACAATGATAAAGACTGTGACATTCTTTGACAAAAATAAAGTCTGCAGCATTCTTTGACAATAATAAAAGTATGTAACATTCTTTGACAATAATAACATGTTTTGTTTTCTTTGACAATAATAAAAGTCTGTCACATTCTTTGACAATAATAAAAGTCTGTAACATTCTTTGACAATAATAAAAGTCTGTAACATTCTTTGACAATAATAAAAGTCTGTCACATTCTTTGACAATAATAAAAGTCTGTCACATTCTTTGACAATAATAAAAGTCTGTGACATCCTTTGACACTAGTAAAAGTCTGTGACATTCTTTGACAATAGTACAAGTATGTGACATCCTTTGAAAAAAATAAAACGTTTTGCAGTCTTTGACAATAATAAAAGTCTGTCACATTTTTTGACAAAAACAAAAGTCTGTCACATTCTTGGGCAATAATTAAGTCTGCGACATCCTTTGGTAATAATTAAGTCTGCGACATCCTTTGGCAATGATAAATGTCTGTGACATTTTTTGACAATAATAAAGTCAGTAACATCCGTTGACAATAATAAAGTATGTGATATTCTTTGACAATAACAAAAGCCTGTGCCGTTCTTTGACAATGATAAAGTCTGCAACATCCTTTGACATTAACAAAGTTTGGCAATAATAAAGTCTGTGACATCCTTTGCCAATAGTAACAATCTGTGACATTCTTTGCCAATAATATGGTATGTGATATTCTTTGACCCTAATAATTAAGTCTGTGGTATTCTTTGACAATAATAAAGTACGTGATATTCTTTGACAATTATAAAAGTCTTTGACATTGATTGACAATAATAAAGTCTGTAACATCCTTTGACAATAATTAAGTCTGTGATATCCTTTGACAATAATAAAGTCTGTTCCATTCTTTGACAATAATAAAAGTCTATAACACCCTTTTATTAAAGTGCGTGACACATGTCAATCGTCATAAAAGTCTGTGACATCCTTGAGATATTATAAGAGCCTCCCATTCCATGAGAAATAATGAATTGTGACTACGTAAACAGAAAATCATTTAGTGATTTGTTTTCTTTGTCTGAGAACAACCTCGTCTGTTATTTGGGAAATATATCTAAATTGTTTGATTTAATAATTTGAAAAAAAAAAATCAAAATAAGTGTTTTGTGTAATAGGTAAACAGATTTCCAGTAAAAGACGAGCATCTTTAGTGCCGTACCTTCTGACAGAAATAAACATCATGACAAATATGTTTGAACCATGTACAAGTAGTCCTAGTTCACTATAAATACTTCCCTTCATGTGCTTGGATGTCACTGAAAACGTCGTTAAACAGTCAAACTTATCTTCGTCATCCAACATGCTGCGATTTGGGAGGATAAAATGTCGGCTATATGACTATTCCTTCTTAACGAAACTCGTAAACTAGTGGTTAAACAAAGGCACGAGCCGTCAGCGATCACCCAGAATTATTCCTGTACATAATTCTGGCACGGCTGTTACCGTAGTAATTTATCGAGATAATCTTGCTTCGCGCCTTTTAGAAATGAGAGGATCCGCCGTATGACTTTTATTCCTCGGTAAATTATTATAGAGAAATACCCCTGTGGTTTTTCAAGCCTTACTACAAACTCTAAATGTCAATCACTCCGAGTTTATGGACAACATCTAGTCATAAAATCAAGTTGAAAAAGGTTCCAGCGGTATTCCTCCGCGGTGAATTGGCTCGTCCGTTTCTACTGCTAATTGTGTTTGACATCAAAGAGTTATTACACAGGATACCTCCGCGGCACATGCTTTCAAAGTCTGACATAAAATAGTCGAAAGTAGCATTAAAATTTGGTCAAATTTCTATAACTTGGTGTGACTTCGACAGTAAAACTCCACTCTATCCTCCAAGCTAGGGATTTTATTGTTTTGAAAAGCATAAAAACAACTTAAATGTCCTGTGTAATGAATTCAGGAAAAAGCTGATAAGAGACATCAAAGGGCATACACGTCATTAATTAAGAATGTTTTTGTCAGTTAATTTGGCAATTTTGTATAGAATGGCAAATTTAATACGGAATTTCCGAGGTGGTCCCGCCATAACTTGACAAATGCTATTGGAAGTGATGCGTGCGATACCCGGGCTGGTCGGGTTTGATACACTCCTGTCCGACATGTTATACCATCTCTCACTATTAACGTCAGCTTCACGCCGGCTAAATAAATACTTATCTGTAATATAAAGCGTCATATAGATAAGGCGACTTGTTATTCTGACGGTGAAATTCGGACGGGGGAGAACAGATGAAAATAGAAATTATGAAAACTCGACAGTATTTCAAAGCGTTCATATTGATATAGCAGTGCACTCGTAACGTGTGCACATTGGATATCGCGTATACGTTGCGTTTTTGAGAACCTGGCATTCGTCATTTGTAGCATAAACAAAACGGTTGGCTGGAACCACCAGTCTGACACAGGAACTGCCTGTGACTGGGTGAGGAGTGATAAGGACTTGAGTCGTGTATCCACCGGACTTTTATCTACAAAGAGATGTCGCTGTAGCACAAACGTGGATCTGACGGAGATACTTGTCACATACGGTATCTTCTCTGGGTCGCTACCTGTCACATCCGGTATCTTCTCTCGGTCGCTACCTGTCACGTCCGGTATCCCTTCTGAGTCGCTGCCTGCAGGCTTTTCTTTAGATAGATAGATGTTACAGTCCAAACTAATCTCCACAGCCTGACTCAGTACCCCAGACTTAAGCCGTTTGTCTGGTCGGGGTTAGCTACCTGATTCGTCCTGACGTACTGGAGCATGCCGATTCCTAGACAGACTCACTAGGTTCTATACCGGGCTTCCCCGTGTCCCAGGACGTTATAGTTACACACAAAGTCACAACTATAATATTTCTGAAATGATGTCTTTAGTTAGCAGTGACATTTAAACTATCGTTCTATGATTTCTATTGCTTATTTGTTGTTCAATGAATGTGGATGAAATTCTGAGTTATAGTGAGCAATATCAATATTCGGGTTCCACTTGGTGGTGGACCCCAAGGGTGTTCGGTTGGCGAAGTGGATAGCGTACTAACCTTCCATCATGGCGGCCTGGGTTCGATTCCCGATCAGTCAAGGACAGATATTTGGTAAACTGCCCGACCACGCAGGGTTTAACTCCGGTTTCTACAACCTTACTTACACTTTTCATGTATTTCAATGTTCACAGTTCTAACGACAGATGTTTATAACAGTTTCATTAGATCACCAAACAATATTTGTCAATATTCCGAATTCATGGTAGGAGGATAATTTACCAGTATGATAAACTATCACCTGCTATTGCTTTACAATAGCAAATGGTACAGCTCCAAATTACTTGTGTGATACCTTACCAGAAAGCATTGGAGACATTTCCCGTTATAACCTGAGAAATTCTCATCATCTCAGACAACCCTATTTTCGGATTGAAACTTTGCGCTGTTCTTTTTTCCCATCAACAACAAAAGTGTGGAATGATCTTGATGTATCTATAAGAAATTATCCTACTCTGAACTTGTTTAAATCAAAAATAAAAACAAAAGACAAAAAACAAAACAAGGGTTTATGGTATGGTGTTCTCGCAAACTTAACATACTCCACTGCCGTTTGAGAAACCGTGCTAGCACTCTCAACTATGACCTTTTTAGAGCAAACTTATCCAAGTCAGCTGAATGTGCATGCGGTAATCCATGTGAAGACTCCTATCACTTCTTCTTTGTATGTCCCCTATATTCACATCATCGTAATCTGATGGTAAGAGAGTTGCAACCAATATGTAATAATGTATCCTTAGATATTCTTCTTTCTGGTGATTCAAAATTTAGTACTGATGATAACTACCTAATTGCAAATTTTGTCCAAAAATATATAAGTAAATGCAACCGGTTTAGCTGAATGTGTATATCTCTTTCGTTCAATCTATTTTTTCTCTGACTCTACCTGCTTAACCCCTCTCTTCTTTGCCTCCCTTTCCTTCTCTTCTTCACCCCTTTTCCATTTCATAATAATAATGTACAATTAATAATTATTGCGTAAATTGCCTGATCAATTAATTGTTTGCATTTATATATAATTGAAGAAAAGGACGTTAATAAGTTGGAAAAAAACTTGTGTCCAATTCTTTTGTAAATATTTATTTGCAATAAAATATGTTTAAACTAAACTATCACCTGCTAATGTAAATGGCAGTCCTGCTTTAGTGTTTGAAGTATGCTAATGTAAATGGCAGTCCTGCTTTAGTGTTTGAAGTATGCTAATGTAAATGGCAGTCCTGCTTTAGTGTTTGAAGTATGCTAATGTAAATGGCAGTCCTGCTTTAGTGTTTGAAGTATGCTAATGTAAATGGCAGTCCTGCTTTAGTGTTTGAAGTATGCTAATGTAAATGGCAGTCCTGCTTTAGTGTTTTAAGTATGCTAATGTAAATGGCAGTCCTGCTTTAGTGTTTGAAGTATGCTAATGTAAATGGCAGTCCTGCTTTAGTGTTTGAAGTATGCTAATGTAAATGGCAGTCCTGCTTTAGTGTTTGAAGTATGATAATGTAAATGGCAGTCCTGCTTTAGTGTTTGAAGTATGCTAATGTAAATGGCAGTCCTGCTTTAGTGTTTGAAGTATGCTAATGTAAATGGCAGTCCTGCTTTAGTGTTTGAAGTACGCTAATGTAAATGGCAGTCCTGCTTTAGTGTTTGAAGTATGCTAATGTAAATGGCAGTCCTGCTTTAGTGTTTTAAGTATGCAAATGTAAATGGCAGTCCTGCTTTAGTGTTTTAAGTATGCAAATGTAAATGGCAGTCCTGCTTTAGTGTTTGAAGTATGCTAATGTAAATGGCAGTCCTGCTTTAGTGTTTGAAGTATGCTAATGTAAATGGCAGTCCTGCTTTAGTGTTTGAAGTATGCTAATGTAAATGGCAGTCCTGCTTTAGTGTTTTAAGTATGCAAATGTAAATGGCAGTCCTGCTTTAGTGTTTTAAGTATGCTAATGTAAATGGCAGTCCTGCTTTAGTGTTTGAAGTATGCTAATGTAAATGGCAGTCCTGCTTTAGTGTTTGAAGTATGCTAATGTAAATGGCAGTCCTGCTTTAGTGTTTGAAGTATGCTAATGTAAATGGCAGTCCTGCTTTAGTGTTTGAAGTATGGACTTGAGTTTCCGATTATTGAACGGACATCACACGCCGTGTGAGCAACTGTATTTTAGAATATGATTGGTGAGGAGATAATTTCAAAGATTTAAAATTAATCAGCTTTATTAAAATATCATATCAAATTGATTTATTTCATTTATGTATACACTTTAATGTTTAAAATCTCATAATTGTTTAAGGTGAAGCTTTTGAATTAAATCATATACGTACACTAAAGATATCGATTTTATGAAAATCTATCGTACATTATTTATGTACTTAGTTCAATGACTAGTATATGTATTTATGTGGATATAAATACAACTGCCATCTCGACTAAAATCTATGCATCTTTTTGTTAGCAATGTACATGATTAATTCATAAGATAGAAATTTAAATACACAAAAATCATTGGTCTGTGTATCAACAAAGTGCAGTAGGAAGCCGCGGTATTTTCTATTTCCCGCTTTAATGATCATTGGAGAAGAAGTACATTTCTGTATATACCCAGATACAAACGACACTTTCTCCTCTGATCTTTTTCTTAAATAGGACTAACATATATCTCTTAATTAATTTGTGCTAGAAAGTGGAGGAGTCTGTACACCGACTCAGTGTGGCTGAACGTCAAAGCAGGAATCGGCCCTCCGATACAATATGGCTGAACGTCAAAGCAGGAATCGGCCCTCCGATACAATATGGCTGAACGTCAAAGCTGGAACCGGCCGGCGTGTTCTGCGAGTGATAGGTCTTTTAACAAGGATGTCAACTCCACGGCCGCGACTGTCTATCGGTGATGTAGAAATCTGGTAAATACTCATATTCTCAGATCAATTCTTGCATTCATTTGTCACCCAGGGGGAAAATATATCATTCGCCGTTTTGTTTTTGGCAGGTTCTTTCTCAGCCAAATAGTAATTTTTATAAGCCGTTGTAACCCATGACAGGCCGTTCATTTCCTAAATTGGGAGTCTGTCGCTCTTGGCGACTTGGGGACTATATCTCAAATAAACCTGTGGCTGGAGCAACGCGGATTGATATACTTGGCAAGACGGTGCAAAGACATGGGCGACAGGACTCATTCATCAGATTGCAATGGCGTGCTCGAGGTTCAGACTACTAATTAAGTGTGTTCAAACATCGGAATTCATTACAAGGCACCATTAAACGGTCCTGCACGACAGCTCAGTGGAGTGACTAAACCGGACTTCCCACGTTCACTTGTCATTTTCATGTTTCTGCATTAAATATATCTTTGTGTTTTTTTTTTTTTATAATAAGTAGTAAAACCACAAGCGTATTTTACGGTTTGATTATTAAATCTATTACACTGATACTACTTGACTATGACAGTAACATGTACAGTAGTACCAATACCGAGTATTTGAAATACGTTTGTGTAACGATAGTCGATGTACAGCAGTAAGTGTACAGTTATAGCGATACACAGTTTGAACGTCACCATGCGATTTAACATTGGCGAAATACCAAACATAATCTGTCAAAGAAAACAACAAACACTGGTATACCATAACAAATATCAACAAATAGCCAATAATCCAGCAACTGTTACCGATACGAAACGCAACGGTCTACCATTATTTACAATCGCAAGTATGTAATTAACTTACAAGAACCGGTTCACCATTAATTTACAATCGCCGGTATACCATTAATTTACAATCACCGGTATACCATAAATTTACAATCGCCGGTATACCATTAATTTACAATCATCGGTATACCATAACTTACAATCACCTGTATGCCATTAACTTACGATCGCTGGTAAACCATTAATTTACAATCGCCGGTATACCATTAATTTACAATCACCTGTGTACCATTACTTTACAATCGCCTGTATACCATTAATTTACAATCACCGTTATACCATTAATTTACAATCACCTGTATGCCATTAACTTACGATCGCTGGTATACCATTAATTTACAATCGCCGGTGTACCATTAATTTACAATCACCGGTATACCATTAATTTACAATCACCTGTGTACCATTACTTTACAATTGCCGGTATACCATTAATTTACAATCACCGGTATACCATTGATTTACAATCACCTGTGTACCATTACTTTACAATCGCCTGTATACCATTAATTTACAATCACCTGTATGCCATTAACTTACGATCGCTGGTATACCATTAATTTACAATCGCCGGTATACCATTAATTTACAATCACCGGTATACCATTAATTTACTATCACCTGTGTACCATTACTTTACAATTGCCGGTATACCATTACTTTACAATTGCCGGTATACCATTAATTTACAATCACCGGTATACCATTAATTTACAATCACCTGTGTACCATTACTTTACAATTGCCGGTATACCATTACTTTACAATTGCCGGTATACCATTACTTTACAATCACCGTTATACCATTAATTTACAATCCCCGGTATACCATTAATTTACAATCACCGTTATACCATTAATTTACAATCGCCGGTATACCCGTAATTTACAATCACCGGTATACCGTTAATTTACAATCGTCGGTGTACCATTAACTTACAATCGCCTGTATGCCATTAACTTAAAATCGTCGGTATACCATTAACTTACCCGTATACAATTAATTTACAATCGCCAATGGGCCATTAATTTACAATCACCGGTATACCATTAATTGACAATCGCCGGTATACCAGTAATTTACAATCATCGGTATACCATAAATGTACAATCACCGGTATACCATTAATTGACAATCGCCGGTATACCAGTAATCAACAATCGTCAGTATACCATTAACTTACTATCGCCGTTATTCCATTAACTTACAATCGCCGGTAAACTATCAACTCAAATCGCCGGTTTACTAAGAATAATTGCCCATATAATATGCTACAATTACCTGTCTACCAGTCATAATCGACGATATATCATTAACACACGCTGATTTACTATAATCCTTCGCCGGTATACCATGAACAATATGCGGTTTACCATCATCAAAGAGAAGTGCACCAGCAGCTTAAGAGTCCGGGGATACTTTTATCATGTACTTAATACTCTAATAGGTTATCAATAACGCGCACAGTAATAACTATACAGACCCGAACACTAAGAATGAATTCATTATTTTTGACGTAAATAAATTATCGTTTGCTCTGATCAGATAGGGATGAAACAACAAAGCGGGAATGTGTGTGTGTTGGTCTGGGCGTGCGGGTACACAGACACAAACTGCCTTCTCCTCGTCCCTCTGACGACGCTCGACGCCATCTTATCTTCTAGACAGAGATAACGTGCTGTTCAAAACAATACGATGAAACACAAATGGTCGGGGTATTTCATTTTCTCCGTCCGTTTTATGAAATAGTTAATAAGTGGTGACAAGTCATCAGATTCTGTGTAGCAACAAACGTCATTATTTCCATTCTGCCGACACAGGAGAGCTCCATAAACATTTACATGGAACAAACCTATCGTAAAGTTTGCAGCAAACTTCGCGATTACCGGAGCTCTTCGTGATCACATCTCAAACGACGCCATCGTTTGTCTAAAGCAGGTTATACCAGGCTAATGATGACGTGCTCGACGTTTGCAAAATATCGAAAATTCAATATGGCTGATGTATGATGAGATTGGGTCACCCGTGTGCCCCGGGACACCTTATCTAGAGGTTTACTCACACCAAACCAAGTTTTCATCGCGGAGTGCATCGCTATTTCATTTTTTTTCTTCTTCGGATACATTATGAATGGTGCGACATCTGAAAGGCATAAAGATCCTACAGCGTTTTTTGACAAGTCTTGCTATAAATCATTCCTGTACTCATTATGATATAAAGCAGAGTATTCCCTAGCCATTAAATGTAATTTTAAATTCAATTAAATGGCGAAATGTTATTGAATAATACATGACTCAAAGTGGGAGGCAACATGGAGAAGGATTAATTATTACATGTATAAGACCATCACAGGAATGATGGAGCACCCGTACCCAAGTCTTCGAAATACGTGTACACGATCACTGTGTGTGTCCAGGCCCAACACACAACACCAGGGGTTTCCCTGGGACTCAAAACGAGTACACGATCACCGTGTGTGTCCAGGCCCAACACACAACACTATGCAGGGTTTTCCCTGAGACCAAAAACGTGTACAGGAACACCGTGTGTACCCAGGCCCAACACACAACACCAGGGGTTTCCCTGGGACCCAATACGTGTACACGATCACTGTGTGTGTCCAGGCCCAACACACAACACCAGGGGTTTCCCTGGGACACTCAAATTTAATAATTGAGGCGTCCTGAGACAAATAATATATAGAAACACTTCATCAATTTTGACAATTTTATGAGTCAAAATGAAGGTTTTTGTGCATCAGGGAAAACCCTGCAACACACACACATGCCTAAACAGTCAGAAATATATTTGTTACCTAGCCCAACATTATACATACCAAAGCCTAAAGTGTCAGAAATCCTTATACACGTGTATCCTAGCACTTCACAACACATACCTAAGCCTAAGCTCTAAGAAATCTTTGTGTATCCTAGCACTTCACAACACATACCTAGGCCTTAGCTCTAAGAAATCTTTGTGTATCCTAGAACAACAAAACACACCTAAGTCTAAAGAGTCAGAAATCGTTGTGTGTCCTACCACTACACAACACATATCTGAGTATAAACAGACAGGAATCTTTGTGTATCCTAGACCTACACAAAGCATAACCCTAAGCTTTAGAAGTCAGAAATCTAAGCATATACAGTATAAAATATTAAGAATATGTTGTACAAGGTCTGACACTAACTGAAAATGTCTTACACAAAAAGCACAAATTCTTACGCCAAGTGTACACATGCATTCTTACATAAAGTGTACAAAGTCTATCAAAATGTATACAAATTCTTACCCAAAGTATACAAAGTCTAACAAAATGTATAGAAATTCTTACCCAAAGTATACAAAGTCTAACAAAATGTATACAAATTCTTACCCAAAGTATACAAAGTCTAACAAAATGTATAGAAATTCTTACCCAAAGTATACAAAGTCTAACAAAATGTATACAAATTCTTACACAAAGTATACAAAGTCTAACAAAATGTATACAAATTCTTACCCAAAGTATACAAAGTCTAACAAAATGTATACAAATTCTTACCCAAAGTATACAAAGTCTAACAAAATGTATAGAAATTCTTACCCAAAGTATACAAAGTCTAACAATGTATACAAATTCTTACCCAAAGTATACAAAGTCTAACAAAATGTATACAAATTCTTACCCAAAGTATACAAAGTCTAACAAAATGTATAGAAATTCTTACCCAAAGTATACAAAGTCTAACAAAATGTATAGAAATTCTTACCCAAAGTAAACAAAGTCTAACAAAATGTATACAAATTCTTACCCAAAGTATACAAAGTCTAACAAAATGTATACAAATTCTTACACAAAGTATACAAAGTCTAACAAAATGTATACAAATTCTTACACAAAGTATACAAAGTCTAACAAAATGTATACAAATTCTTACCCAAAGTATAAAAAGTCTAACAAAATGTATACAAATTCTTACCCAAAGTATACAAAGTCTATCAAAATGTATACAAATTCTTACACAAAGTATACAAAGTCTATCAAAATGTATACAAATTCTTACACAAAGTATACAAAGTCTAACAAAATGTATACAAATTCTTACCCAAAGTGTACAAAGTCTAACAAAATGTATACAAATTCTTACACAAAGTGTACAAAGTCTAACAAAATGTATACAAATTCTTACACAAAGTATACAAAGTCTAACAAAATGTATACAAATTCTTACACAAAGTATACAAAGTCTAACAAAATGTATACAAATTCTTACACAAAGTATACAAAGTCTAACAAAATGTATACAAATTCTTACACAAAGTATACAAAGTCTAACAAAATGTATACAAATTCTTACACAAAGCGTACAAAGTCTAACAAAATGTATACAAATTCTTACACAAAGTATACAAAGTCTAACAAAATGTATACAAATTCTTACACAAAGTGTACAAAGTCTAACAAAATGTATACAAATTCTTACACAAAGTATACAAAGTCTAACAAAATGTATAGAAATTCTTACCCAAAGTATACAAAGTCTAACAAAATGTATACAAATTCTTACCCAAAGTGTACAAAGTCTAACAAAATGTATACAAATTCTTACCCAAAGTATACAAAGTCTAACAAAATGTATACAAATTCTTACACAAAGTGTACAAAGTCTAACAATGTATACAAATTCTTACACAAAGTATACAAAGTCTAACAAAATGTATACAAATTCTTACCCAAAGTATAAAAAGTCTAACAAAATGTATACAAATTCTTACCCAAAGTATACAAAGTCTAACAAAATGTATAGAAATTCTTACACAAAGTATACAAAGTCTAACAAAATGTATAGAAATTCTTACCCAAAGTGTACAAAGTCTAACAAAATGTATACAAATTCTTACCCAAAGTGTACAAAGTCTAACAAAATGTATACAAATTCTTACCCAAAGTGTACAAAGTCTAACAAAATGTATACAAATTCTTACCCAAAGTATAAAAAGTCTAACAAAATGTATACAAATTCTTACCCAAAGTATACAAAGTCTATCAAAATGTATACAAATTCTTACCCAAAGTATACAAAGTCTATCAAAATGTATACAAATTCTTACCCAAAGTATACAAAGTCTAACAAAATGTATACAAATTCTTACCCAAAGTATAAAAAGTCTAACAAAATGTATACAAATTCTTACCCAAAGTGTACAAAGTCTAACAAAATGTATAGAAATTCTTACCCAAAGTATAAAAAGTCTAACAAAATGTATACAAATTCTTACCCAAAGTATACAAAGTCTAACAAAATGTATAGAAATTCTTACCCAAAGTGTACAAAGTCTAACAATGTATACAAATTCTTACCCAAAGTATACAAAGTGTAACAAAATGTATACAAATTCTTACCCAAAGTATACAAAGTCTAACACTAACTAACTAAATAAGTCTGACACAAAGTGCACACAGGCTTACTCTTACTGAATAAGTCTCAAAAAGCGTGTTCACAGTTTTACAAAGAATTTTTTCAAATTTTATACAATATCTTCACAGATATAACGTCACTACAAACCTACAGCAGCACGTGTATCTCCAACCGGCCGCTGACGAACAAACCATATGGCACAGGATTTCTATAGATGAAGGTTGGTAAAGACTTTGGGCAAGTTTTATTGTCACCATTTTGGTCTGATTGAGAAATACTCTGATATTCTGCATCCCCGTATAATATAAAGATGGCCGGTTTTGAATATGCTCCTAAGTATGCCTTCTGTGATTGAGAATGAGCCCCCGTTCTCACTTTGAGGATATGACATTTGCTTTGATGGGACCGAGAATTACCTTAGTAATGTCGTTTATAAGCAAAATACGCTCTCGATTCCGGAACACCTGGTCTTTTGTACTTTTCTAAAGGTCTCCGTGTGAATGTTTCCTTTGTTCACCTTGTGCCCCTAGTTTAATAGATTGTGAGTTCGTGCTATGGTTTTGTTGATGCTTTGGTATTTTCCCAGTTTTTATTATGTTACTTTTTTTTATCTACAGAGTAGACTAATACTCTTAGTGGCTACGATACATGCATGAACCAATACGTATATCATACATATGTCAAATACTTCAAAAATATTGTTTTTATTTCAAGGATATTCATTTTGTTTTGTTGTACATTGATATATAACATATGCTAAATGTATTTGCGATATGAGTTTTATAGATAGAGTGAGTCTTGATATGATAATACAGGGCGATGGCTATGTGTTATGAAAAGCCAAAAAGTCGTAAATTCAAACACGACAGTTGTATATATATGTATATTGTACCGTGTTGGATCGGTGGTCGAATCTGTACCCGGACACGTCACCAGGGCAATAACAAACCAACACAGCTGAAATATATGGGGTGTGTCCTTTTTAAAGATAACATACGAGAAAGCATTATAAGGGTGTTATTGGTACTGTAATGTGATAGAGATCTCCTGTTTATACACCTCCTTACGATCGATCAGTTAATGTGACAGCTATTGAGACGCGCTATTGTAAAGATCTGTCGGAGACCCTGGAGCAAAAGTGAATATGTCACATTGACAGAGGTGTACAATTATCTTTAAAATGACAAATCGAACAAATCATACAATTCCATCGGGTGATATCTTCACACATTAATTTTTGCTCGGAGGCTATACCCTAGAATCTCTACATCTAAAACACGTTACGATTGCTTAATTGTCTCGGACAATAGCCAATCGGATTGACGGTCTCATTCGCGGCGACAATACCCGGATGGTTATAACAGAGCCCTCTACTTGAAAGCAACAAGAGGACGGCCCGTTCACGCTTGTCACAACCTGAGAAATCTCCCACTGCTGGCTGGCCCGAGGTTTCAGTTTCTACACTTATCGCGCGACCATCTCCCATTGGCTTATCTAGTCTGGCATCGGAGCGCCATCTCACCCAGGCGCTTGCCTTTGAAGTCAATCGCTATAAACACCCTCATAAATTTAAGATTGTAATTTTACTACATATGGATATGGTTGAGTAAAGACCTAGCGATGTTATGGAAAATTGAAAAGAGAACTCCCACATTGCAAATGTAAAGTTTATTCAACGTTTAAAGTGTATATTTTAATATGTTTCAAGAATAGTTTTATCAAGACAGAAACTAAACGCTTACAGTGACCAGGATCTGAACTGCGGCCCAGCAGAGCGGTGTTACTGTCAATAACCTACCTCATCTCCATACCTCCGACGTTTAAGTATGGGAGGCCCGACCATAAACTCGCATTTCTAGATGTCACCATCATGTATTATAGAACCTAGCACCATTAAATGTCAATATGAATTTTCTCATATGGAAGTTAATACCCTTCAATATCATATCAGTGCCCGTCAAAACATCACTCCCTGGGGTGTTCTCCGTAACACGGGCAACGGGAAGCAGGTGAAGGATGGAGCGTGAGGCTGACAAGGAGGGATCTTACACAACGAGGTCCGGTCTATTACCTTCAATTGACAGTCTGGGCTGGGGAGGGTGAGGCTGACGAGGGGGGATCTCACACAACGAGGTCCGGGCTATTACCTTCAATTGACAGTCTGGGCTGGGGAGGGTGAGGCTGACGAGGGGGGATCTCACACAACGAGGTCCGGGCTATTACCTTCAATTGACAGTCTGGGCTGGGGAGGGTGAGGCTGACGAGGAGGGATCTTACACCACGAGGTCTGGGCTGGGGAGGGTGGGGCTGACGAGGAGGGATCTTACACAACGAGGTCTGGGTTGAGGAGGCTGGGGATGACGAGGAGGGATAATAAACCACGAGGTCTGGGTTGAGGAGGGTGGGGATGACGAGAAGGGAACTTACACCACGAGGTCTGGGTTGAGGAGGGTGGGGCTGCCGAGGAGGGATCTTACACCACGAGGTCTGATTTGGGGAGGGTGGGGCTGACGAGGAGGGATCTTACACAGCGAGGTCTGGGTTGAGGAGGGTGGGGATGACGAGGAGGGATCTTACACCACGAGGTCTGGGTTGGGGAGGGTGGGGATGACGAGAAGGGATCTATCACCACGAGGTCTGGGTTGAGGAGGGTGGGGCTGACGAGGAGGGATCTTACACCACGAGGTCTGGGTTGAGGAGGGTGGGGATGACGAGGAGGGATCTTACACCACGAGGTCTGGGTTGGGAAGGGTGAGGCTGACGAGGAGGGATCTTACACCACGAGGTCTGGGTTGGGGAGGGTGAGGCTGACGAGGAGGGATCTTACACAACGAGGTCTGGGCTGGGGAGGTTGAGGCTGACGAGGAGAGATCTTACACCACGAGGTCTGGGTTGGGGAGGGTGGGGATGACGAGGAGGGATCTTACACCACGAGGTCTGGGTTGGGGAGGGTGGGGCTGACGAGGAGGGATCTTACACCACGAGGTCTGGGTTCGGGAGGGTGGGGCTGACGAGGGGGGATCTCACACCACGAGGTCTGGGTTAGGGAGGGTGGGGCTGACGAGGAGGGATCTCACACCACGAGGTCTGGGCTGGGAAGGGTGGGGCTGACGAGGAGGGATAATGCACTACCACAGATAAAGGTCAATCTAGACAGGGACGTATATGGCATCCCTGATTTACGTCCCTGATCTTGTCTAGAACCTAAAAAAGTGAGAAGAGATTATCAAAAAAGTAAAAATAAAAGAAGAAGTAGAAAAGTGAAATGGTAGAATATAGAAAGGTACGATGGCTGATTTTGTGTCATTTCGTTGTTTCGTTCTTTCGTTCTTTCGTTCTTTCGCCCTGAAACGACGATATTTAGTAGCTCTTGAAGGATCTGATCTTGTGAGGTTTCAATCACGTTCAAATCTCGTTTTGATCTCACGTGAGATATTTTTGTAATATCTCACAATTTATTATCAATTTCGATAGGAAACATGCATCTCAAAAATGTAGCAAAAATTAGATGTCTGTTGTTTGAAGAACTTATTTTAAAAGAATTTTAAAAAAATGACCATTATGGCGGCCATTTTGAAAATAAGTATTTCTGTGTATTTCTTCGCCTTCAGGAACGGCCAAAATTTCAAGATTTTTGTGCTTGATTGATCATTTAAAATCGTCAGTGTGTCTCCATTTTTCAACACAGCAAGTTCATTTTTGCTGTACAACTTCTTTATGTTCATTATAAAGCAACTATTATGCAACAAAGATATTTTTTTACATTTTGGTTATGTTTTTAAGATATTTGGTGTAATTGAAGCTATTTGGATTTTTGACTCAAAATAGTGAAAAATAACACTTTTGATAATGGGACCAAAAAACAAGCACGCTACCCCCCAGTTTTTATGACTGCTTTAGACTGAAAAACCCATTTTCTTTTGATCTGCCAAATATCTAAAACAGTTAGTCGCTATGATTTTTTTTATGAAGCATCAAATCTGTAAAAAACTGAGGAAAAATGGAGTATTTTCTCATTAAAAAATAAGGGGTAGGGGTAACTAAAATTAATTTTTTGAGCTAAAAAGATAATGCAAAGACTTAATTCTTCCGTAATTAATAAGAAAATACCATTTTTGTCAATTCTGCAAACATTAATACATATCTGATCACAAATCTGGGAGATATTGAATGAAATTGTCCTGCAATTGGCCAAAACAGCATTTTTCACATAAATTACGTGTTTTGCTCATTTTGGTATCTTTGACCGAGCATAGCACAAAAACGACTTCACTACCATATATTTCTTTTTGCATTTTCTGCTATGCAATGAACTCCCTTTTCCAAAAGTGCATATACGAAAAAAAGTTAGTCGTCAGACAATTTCGACTTTTCACAAGAGAAGATCCTTAATGTCGACCTTTCGTTCTTTCGGGGCTAAAGGACGAAAGAAAGATAATTTATACTTCTTAAATGTCGTCCTTTCGCCCCGAAAGAACGCAAAGACGACATTTAAGAGCTACTAAATATCGTCCTTTCGCCCCGAAAGGACAAAACAACGAAACAACGAATCATCCACCGTAGAAAGGTGAGTAGGGGTTCGGGAAAGAGAAAATCTAGCATCTAGAAGGGTTAGAACTAGAACAGAGAAGATTCTCTAAACAGCGGATGATTTGAAAAGTTGTTCTGGACGGAGCAACGGCAGCAAATTTTCGAGGCTCAAAATTACAAGATACAAGATGCAAGAAACTTTATTTAACATCGCATACATATTGCAACGAATATAAGCTCGTGCGACAAACGCAAGTACGTCAACAAAAGGCGAAATACAAATTCAACAGATACTGCATTAAAAGAGATCACGGGAAAGTCAAAATAACATTAATTAATAATAGATTACATTACATAATTTAAAATAACATTTGCATATGTCACAACCAATATCATTTCAGAATAGCGTTTATAACCTAAAAGAGTAATGGGTTGAATATAAAAAGTTCCCATTTAAATTATTATACACTGTATTTACTAATAATAAATTATAAAATAATCATAGCTCAGAGAGTAAGTGATTGGGCTCATGGAAAAAATTGGTGATATATAGGACATACAGGCGGACGTTTTGACAGTAGTGGTTGTACGCACTGGAAAAGTTCTATAAGACGTTCCTATAGAATTGTCTGTGCCGAGGAAATGCGTTCTCGGTCTGTAGAGAATTAATAACGCGCTGTATTTTCACACACCTTGACTAAACGCTTAGTAAATGACGGACACGTACCATTGGGAAAAGTAATGTTGCGGAAGCGGAAGTCGATGGTATAATCAACTTTATTTGCCAGTAAGTATACCAGTAAGTATATTTATATATACCAGTAAGTATACCAGTAACGGTACCTGGCGTGTACCCCATCACATCGCACTCTCAAAACTAGTCTTTACACTCGTCTCCTAACAACAAAACTTCCACATTCTAAGTGAAGTATTCTCTTGGTAATGATAAGAAGTCCACGAGCAGTCAGGATGTTTTGAACAGCTGTATGCATAACAACACTTTATTTTTGCGCAATATAGTTTTATTTATTTATTTTTATTCAACATTCCTGGACGAAGACATGTAACAGAACCAGCTTTTTCCATAAATCGAATCGAATCGAATTGCTTTGAACACCTCACAGATACAAAAAAACAAAACCCAACAGTTGTCAACAGTACATATCGCGTCCCACTTTCAAAAAACACATCTATTGCGTGACTTTGCCTGTAGCTATACAAAACAATTGGTCAAAGGGTCACATCTCCTACCCGACCCATACCACCAACCCCCGCCCCCGGGCAATCTCCGTACCCGACCCATACCACCACCCACCCCCCTCCCCCGGTCACATCTCCGTACCCGACCCATACCACCAACCCCCGCCCCCGGGCAATCTCCGTACCCGACCCATACCACCCCCCACCCCCCTGGTCACATCTCCGTACCCGACACATACACCAACCCCTCCATGGTCACATCTCCGTACCCGACCCATACACCAATCCCTCAATGGTCACATCTCCGTACCCGACCCATACACCAATCCCTCCATGGTCACATCTCCGTACCCGACCCATACACCAACCCCTCAATGGTCACATCTCCGTACCCGACCCATACACCAGTCTCTCCATGGTCACATCTCCGTACCCGACCCATAAACCAACTCATCCATGGTCACATCTCCGTACCCGACCCATACACCAGTCCCTCAATGGTCAAGTCACCGTACCCGACCCATACACCAATCCCTCCATGGTCACATCTCCGTACCCGACGCATACACCAGTCCCGCCATGGTCACATCTCCGTACCCGACCCATACACCAGTCCCTCCATGTCACATCTCCGTACCCGACCCATACACCAAACACTAAATGGTCACATCTCCGTAACCGACCCATACACCAAACACTCCATGGTCACATCTCCGTACCCGACCCATACACCAGTCCCTCCATGGTCACATCTCCGTACCCGACCCATACACCAGTCCCGCCATGGTCACATCTCCGTACCCGACCCATACACCAGTCCCTCCATGTCACATCTCCGTACCCGACCAATACACCAAACACTCCATGGTCACATCTCCGTAACCGACCCATACACCAAACACTCCATGGTCACATCTCCGTACCCGACCCATACACCATGGTCACATCTCCGTACCCGACCCATACACCATGGTCACATCTCCGTACCCGACCCATACACCATGGTCACATCTCCGTACCCGACCCATACACCAACCCATCCATGGTCATATCTCCGTACCCGACCCATACACCAGTCCCTCCATGTCACATCTCCGTACCCGACCCATACATCAAACACTCCATGGTCACATCTCCGTACCAGACCCATACACCAACTCATCCATGGTCACATCTCCGTACCCGAACCATACACCAGTCCCTCCATGTCACATCTCCGTACCCGACCCATACACCAACCACTCCATGGTCACATCTCCGTACCCGACCCGTACACCAAACACTCCATGTCACATCTCCGTACCCGACCCATACACCATACACTCCATGGTCACATCTCCGTAACCGACCCATACACCAACACTCCATGGTCACATCTCCGTACCCGACCCATACACCAACCCATCCATGGTCACATCTCCGTACCCGACCCATACACCAATCCCTCCATGGTCACATCTCCGTAACCGACCCACATATCAGTCCCTCCACGGTCACATCTCCGTACCCGACCCATACACCAACCACTCCATGGTCACATCTCCGTACCCGACCCATACACCAACCACTCCATGGTCACATCTCCGTACCCGACCAATACACCAGTCCCTCCATGTCACATCTCCGTACCCGACCCATACACCAATCCCTACATGGTCACATCTCCGTACCCGACCCATACACCAACCACTCCATGGTCACATCTCCGTACCCGACCCATACACCAACCACTCCATGGTCACATCTCCGTACCCGACCAATACACCAGTCCCTCCATGTCACATCTCCGTACCCGACCCATACACCAATCCCTCCATGGTCACATCTCCGTACCCGACCCATACACCAACCCATCCATGGTCACATCTCCGTACCCGACCCATACACCAATCCCTCCATGGTCACATCTCCGTAACCGACCCACATATCAGTCCCTCCACGGTCACATCTCCGTACCCGACCCATACACCAACCACTCCATGGTCACATCTCCGTACCCGACCCATACACCAACCACTCCATGGTCACATCTCCGTACCCGACCAATACACCAGTCCCTCCATGTCACATCTCCGTACCCGACCCATACACCAATCCCTACATGGTCACATCTCCGTACCCGACCCATACACCAGTCCCTCCACGGTCACATCTCCGTACCCGACCCATACACCAATCCCTCCATTGTCACATCTCCGTACCCGACCCATACACCAGTCCCTCCACGGTCACATCTCCGTACCCGACCCATACACCAGTCCCTCCATGGTCACATCTCCGTACCCGACCCATACACCAAACAATCCATGGTCACATCTCCGAACCCGACCCATACACCAGTCCGTCAATAGTCACATATCCGTACCCGACCCATACACCAATCCCTCCATGGTCACAACTCCGTACCCAACCCATACACCAGTCCCTCCATGGTCACATCTCCGTACCCAACCCATACACCAGTCCCTCCATGGTCACATCGCCGTACCCGACCCATACACCGACCACTCCACGGTCACATATCCGTACCGGACCCATACAGTAGTCCCTCCATGGTCACATCTCCGTACCCAACCCATACGCCAGTCCCTCCATGGTGACATTTCTCTATTTTCTATCTCCTTTCTGATCACAAATTCCATAATCCAAATAGCGTCCAATATAATTTTGATATGGAAAGAGTTGTCATAAATCATAGTAGGGGAGTGGGTACGGCATTTCAGCTTATACTGACTAATTATCGTAGTGGTTTGTTGAGGGGTGACTTACCCGCGTCGTTACCCGTATGGGGAACATTACTTCTAGCATTACCTGAAGTTTTGTGTTACTCGTATATCTGAAGTTTTGTGTTACTCGTATATCCGAAGTGACCCTTTACTTTATCGGCTTACTTACGACGTGTAACATGTGACGAAAAGTCGACATTTAAATAATGATAAATGTAGAAGCACTCAATCTTACAATGACAATCGTTAAATTCCGACATCAACTTTATCATCCATTACCGTACTCAACACACAGCAAATTACCTGTTTTATATATACTGTCATCACGATTTATGATTTCACGTAAATGGTATCGGTGATTTATAGGTGTAAACAAGCTCGTTAATCATCCACAGGTACTGTTTCCGTCAAGGTCGCCAGTGTAATGATTTTTTCTAAATCGTTTTATGATATGTTAGGATAAATGCGATTAGTCATGTTGGTGTGATTGTTAGAGCAATTACAATTACGTCAGTGACGTCACACTTCCGGTGTTAATACTTATACCAGGTAATGTAAGTAATTTGTGGGATGAAGCCTTATAGGACAGGTGAATTCTAAGTACGGATGCTTTTAGTGAAGGTGTAGGTTTTTATTATTGGGTTTTTTTTATTAAGGGATCGTGTAGTATTTTGATGAAAGGACAAGTGAAGGTTTGGTTTTTGATGGAAGAATTAATGATAGGTGAATGTTTTGACGGAAGAATTAATGATAGGTGAATGTTTTTGATGAAAGGATTAATGATAGGTGAAGGTTTTTGATGGACGAATTAAGGATAGGTAAATGTTTCAAATATACTTCACTGGTTTGATGGTAGAATTAAGTTTAGTTCAATGTTTTTGATGGAAGAATTAATGATAGGTGACGGTTTGTGATGAAGATTTTTTTTCGGAAATTTATAAACGAAATATGTTTAAGAACAGTTTAGGATGGTTGAAGGTTCGGTTTTCGTTAAATATGTTCATACATATTGCATAGGTTTTGATGTTTCGATTGGAGTTGAGGTTGCTAAAAGCTCAGATAAAATTTTAATGGAAGAATGTTCTAGAATAGTTGAAGTTTCAATGGACGTTTGAAGAGGCGATCCTCTGGTGTTTCTCCTCAGTGTTTGTACCGTGTTTCACAATTGTTGAAAACATTGTATGATTGAGTTGTTTGATTCTTTGTTTCACTTTAACAGTGGGAAAAATGTGTCAAATCCAGTAAAATACTGACAATACACAAAAATCTAACAAATAGTGTATTAGTACATTGAATTAATGTTGTAAGCAAAGATGGCGGCTAAAAATGAGCCGTTCTCGCGTCTTTATATGCATCGCTATTAACGGTCAAGATTTATCGCGGACTATGTTTATGTGGTAGCGGAAATTGAAACATTCCTGTCGGTCAATTAAACAACAGGATTTTCACATGATATAAAACCTTATTACTTCAAGTAGCCATCTATATGGCGTCGTATGATACAAAAACACCGCTCTTATTCATTATGCTGCACGTGTAGTACCACATTCAAACATGATACCACCACAATCTTTAGGACATAACACTGTCCGTGTCCAGGACCACATACTGAGTTGGGGACATAATCTACCCCTGTAACAGTCATAACGAGTCCTCCCGCACACAACCCCAGCCTTGATGAGTTACGCCGAAGTATAAAGTGAGAATGTTATCTGTTTTATATGCTGTAACGGGGGATGGTCCAGTGCCGCTCGCCCCGCCTCGTTTATAGTTATATCTCCGAATGTCCAGGTTACATTAATTGATACAGGCTGGCGGGCCTGGGCGGGAATCAAGTGACAATATAAAACAGATGAATCTTCTGCTTTATGTCTAAACCTGCATGTTGGAGACGCAAGCCGCTTTTATCACGATATACACCAAGTCTGCTGTTAATAAACCACGGAAAAAACGAAACTTCGGTCGTTAATGATGGAACTGGATTAATTGTAACGGCGTGTATTCCATACTGCCATCAGATGTTTGAAGTATATTCCATAGTTGAAGTGTGACAGCGCACGTGGTTTAACGTCATGGTGTGCTGATGTAGACTTTTTCGGGTCTCTTTTGTTTTGAAAACTATGTTATTGACATTTATTTATATAACAGAAAAATATCAAGAAGCTGATTGTTTTGTTTTGTTTACTTATCTTAAAAGGATTATGATTGGTACTTGGTGTTTTAAAGATATTTGTCATAAAAGGCCCCGTCCGATATAGCAGCACATTCTGACCGTCACAGAAATAAGCATATTCGACACTGATTTCAACAAAGGATTGGTATCTAAAAGGACAGTTGGTGGCGGGATGGGGGAGCGGACACTTAATTTGTTGTTTTAAATTCTTATTTAAGATCTATTTGCAATGATTGTCCTAGATAAATCAATTCCATCATCAGAAACGTTTTCATGAAACTCCTGTTCAACGCTGGATCGAATGTACTGTATAACCTTCAAGTGTCGCGTAAAAATGTCTGTCTAAATCGCATCAAAAAGGAAAATTACAGGAACTTATATAAACGTTATAATGTGTGACGGCGGAACTCGGTGCCGGACGGGAAAGCCGGCTTTGAAGCCCGCACTGGACAATAGATTTATTTGTTTTGACTCGTCTTTAGCTTCCAGGTTCCTGCGGGATCGTGGGTACTGTTGGTACGGGTAGGCTCTGACACCGAGATCTGTAATTGTGTATTTAACTCTTTCTTGTCCATCCTCGACTTGTAATAAAGGTCGCCTTCAATAGTCCGTATTACTACTATTACAACTGACCTCCCCGTTATTACTAGCGAGAAATTACTTTGACCTTACCTGACTTTGATGCGTTCTGTGGTGAACTTTGATGGGTGTTGAGGGAGTGTTGATGAACAGGGTTTGGCTGGGGAGCCCAGACACGGAGACTAAGGGGGAGGGTCTGGTCCTTATCTACGTACCCCCGTAATGTCACCTGACTGTTAAAGGTCATGCAATAAATGTCTCCCTGGCTGTTGTCATACACAGATATATGTTGTCCACATTGTGTCACACCAACAAATAACATGTCTAATTTAAATATCAGCTCTCAGCAAGGAAAACAACACTTCAAAATGTGTGCGGTTTTGACGAAACACGCGAATAAATAATCTCGCATGTCCCCTTTAATTAATTGTGGCTATGTCGTCGCTCTGTGACTCAGTCAAAACGGACGTTAATTCGCGTCCTTGGTCAGTGTCCTTCCCCAAACATCATAAAGTCACACACATCAAAGGTTAAACCCAACGGTATACGTCCGCCATAGGTACCACCGTAGTTACCAAGTTTGACCGATCTACAAACGATTATTGGAGAATATTCCTTTATGACGGAGCACAACTTGTCTTAGCATGGCATGAACTCTAAACCATTTAAACTATAGGCAAAATATGAACAAATGAAAGACGCACACGGAGAACCTTGAAACAGTACAAGAGAATAAGACCAGGTGTTCCGGAACAGCAAGCGTCATACGTTAATTCATCGACGACACCCGCCATGTAAATCTAGGTCACATCTGAATAAATACCATGTCTCTTTAGAGCAAGCCCTAGAACAACACATTACTGCCACATGTAAACACCATAGGTTGGTGAAGCAGGGGTGTTTCACGTATTTCAAGAAAGGGAAAGCTAACGACAGGAAAATTGAAATCGTCACGTTTATCATACATGTATGGCTTGATAGTAAATTGCCCATATTGGTCATGGTTTATGTAAAGATCGAGGTAAGCAGCTGATATACAAGAGTCTGTCGTGCCCTTCTTTCCTATATATCGAGATTATCGTGATAGATGTCGGCTGCTGACAAACAAACTTACTAAACAGGGATTTGGGAGATGCAGGTTGATGATGACTTTAAGCAAATTTTGAGAACATTTATGGTCACTATCATGGTCCCATTTAAACATATTTTGTATCCTTGCGTGATATGAAGGTGGACGTTTTTTAATATGATCAATGTGCTTACTTGTTGTGATGGAGAATGCTGTTTTGGTAATTGGATGTGACCACGATTTGCATGGCGGATGTCGTCGATGAAGCAGAATACGATCATTCTTCCAGACCACCTTGTCTTTCTGTCTTGTGTCTCCATGTATATCTTTCCTGTGTTCATGTTTTGCATAGCTGACTCGATATTGAGTTCGTATTATGGTTTCGTTGACGCTTATGTATTTTCTATTTTTTGTACTGTCTGTTATACCTATCGTTGTGGGGATATACCATATTAACTGGTAACATCAGTTAAAACATTGCTGTAGTCAACATAACAACATGTATATCTCAATGTTATCATATGGGTCAAAGAAGTACTGTGAACGGTAGTTTTGCAAATAACTCTGGATCCTTACTAATGGATATTTAAAGGCCCAATATACGTAACTTTGGGCAAAACTCAAGCATAATAACTTATTATATTTATAGATTTAGCTAAGATTAAATGATATCAGCAATATTCAAGAAGAGTTCTTTCGCGGTTACCGGTACAGCAGCAGTTGAAACACGCTATTTGTAAACACGCGTCCATTTCGAACCGTCTTCTACCTTCGGTTTGTTGTTGAAGTGGGCCCCACCTGAATTATTTTCAATTTTTTTTTATTTTTTTTTGTCCAGAGATTCTTGTTAGCTATCGCTCAGGTTTACTTCGTTTTAGACTTATTGTTGCATGGTTATCAACTGGATTTTTTTAAGAATTTTTCAGAATCACGAAAATGTCCCTGAAGTTACGTATATTGGGCCTTTAAAGGCCCGATATACGTAACTTCAGGAAATTTTTCGTGATTCTGAAAAAAAAATCCAGTTGATAACCATGCAAAAATAAGCCTAAAACGAAGTAAACCTGAGCGGTAACTAACAAGAAACTCTTGACAGAAAAATCCGAAGAATTGAAAAATGATTCAGGTGGGGCCCACTTCAACAACAAACCGAAGTTAAAAGACAGTGCAAAATGGACGCGTGTTTACAAATACCGAGTTTCAACTGCTGCTGTATCGGAAGCCGCGTAAGAATTAATCTTGAATACTTCTGATATCAGTTAATCTTAACTAAATCTATAAATATAATCCGTTTTTACGCTTGATTTTCGCTTCAAGATTTGCCGAAAGTTACGTATATTGGGCCTTTAAAAGATACGAATTACTTTTTAAAAAAATCAGAGAATACCAAAGCGTCAACAAAACCATAATCCGAACTCAAAATCGATTTAACAAGAGGCAAAATATGAACAAAAAAAAGATTTACATGGGGACTCTCGTAAAAGCACAAGATAATAAGACCAAGTGTTCCGGAAGAGTAAGCGTCTTCTGCTTCATCGACGACATCCACAATGTAAATCTTTTTCACATCCAAGTAAACATCAAGTTCTCGAAACGAGAACTGAGTATCATTGTCAATCACAACAAGTAAACACACTAATAAGCAAACTCAAACACGACCATCTTCACATCACACAAAGATACAGAATACTTCTCGATGAGATCAAGATGGCGACCATAAAACTTACACATAGTTCTGATTTTTTTTTTAATTTATAAAGAACAAAGCAATAATTCAAACAGTGTCAAGCCATCATTAGTATAGCGGCATGTGTAAAAAATATATTCTACTTAACAAGCAGTAAGATCATTTCAGTAAACATGTTTGCAAAACTTCATGATTAGTGTCTATTAATAACAACACGTGTGTCTAAGAAATATAATAGAGTATCAGCATGCAGCTATGTATAAATTAAATAGATTTAACAATACGTACTTTTCTAAATGCCAAAAAAAACTATATACTTAAGCTAAGAAAACATCGAAAGCGTTGCATTGAAACAACATTGGATTTTCAGTTTATAGCTACATATATAAAAAAAATTATATTACGATGGTGTATATCTACTTACGTTCCACAGGAAAGTGAGTTGTACGATATAGTATTGAACAAAACATGTTTGAGTAATAAAAGCATTCTTTAAAGCTAAACATTTATGTTAAGATATTTTAAAATAAGAATAATTTAAAAGTTGACCGAACTGTTAAAACATTTCGACATAAATAACGGTATTCCGCTAACACTTATTGTTTGTGTCCAACACTAATCATCTATGATCTCTTTCCAATAGTACATATATACACTGAGTTTTCAATATCAATAAAATGTTGTATGGCTGTTTTATCGAATTATTGGAAGAACTTGCATGATCATTCTATAACCTTTATTCGCTTTCACCCAAACCATTTATTAAGTAATTGCGCCAAAACAAACAAAAATCTGCTGATACCGTTGTTGAAGCCGAACTCGCGCAAGACGATGTTTAAAATGTCAACACACTTAACCGAAAAAATCTATCTTTTTGCAGTAAGTATTGCATCCAAAGAAGAGAATTTAAATTGTCTGTGGCTTTGTTGATGACATATCAAAATACACAGAAAGGATTTGCGTTGATTTTGGACTAACAAGATGGATACTATGTTTCAATCAAATAGTATAATATTGATATCGGGATGGACTAAAACTCTATATTTAAAAATATAGTAGGAGACAACATTTCCAGTTTAAAGGCAATACATGTACAATGATTATGATGCCACTTTTTATAAAAGATCTTTATAGTATAAAATGAATCCTCCTTTTTATACTCGGGGACGAACGAGCACTTAATGGTTGGACAAATCACGCCCGTGGATAAATACATGGCTATCGTGATTGTAAGTAGGAAATAAATGCTTCTGCAGTGCCGATATACATCGATTTTTTATTTGTTACAACATAGGTAAATGACATTTTGATAGACAAAACGAAAACATTCTGTTGGTATAAGTCTGACATTTTGGCCGTTAATAGGGATGAGGGGAGTGGGGAAGAAAATACGTTGGTCATAATGTAAGCGAGTGCCGATACACTAAAATAATCAACAGGTTTACTGTGATGTAGACAAGGGAATGGTATAGCAACATATTAACTATATAATTTAAGTTACATTTCAATAATGACAACAATGGATACAAATGTAGTTAATCATCTTGTGCCCATAACTAAAACTGTTTGCGTTAATGTCCAAGAAAAAATTTAAATTAGAAACCAGAATACCGAGATGTACTCTCACCAATGTTACGTCTAAAGAGGTCATGTTTAGAGAACTACACTCTATACATTACATTTTATAGATAAACTGTTGTATGATACGGTGTGTGCTAAACTGTCCCCAATATCAGGGAGACAGTCGGAGAGAGTCCTGGTTTGGAACTAGCGTGGTGATGATGTAGTCATTATGGTTTAATTTGCTCTTTTTTATAATCTCACATCAGATGAATAAATAGAGGCTATTCAATGGATTCCCGTTAAATTTCAAATATATTTCACGAGTATGGCAGATTTTTTTTATATTTTCAAGAGTGCGTAGCAAGAGTGAAAATATATATTTAAAATCTGCCATACGAGTGAATTATATTTGATGTTTATTGGGAAACGATTGGATTTTCTATTTATTACTTTTTCGAAATCCCATAAATCCAGTTTCATTTTTAAAATTTGGGGTTACAACTGATCGGGACAGAGTGCCTAAGGGTTATAGAATATTAATACGTCACAGGAGGAAGTTCTATGTTTTGTTCAAATATAGTAAAAATACAAAAACATATTAAAATCCATTAGATATCTATTAATTTCCGTAATACTATATAGGTTTTTAATTCCTCTACTTTATACGATTTGATTTTAGAATAACAAAAATATAGTACACAAATAGTCCACAATGATATCGGACCGAAACTTATCATCACTAGTGATGATATTAGCAGTGATGATATAAGTTTTATCAAGTTGATATTTTCTGATATTTCACTGGTAAAAATGTAATAAAAAGATTTAATTTGAATTGATGAAAGGGTGAACTTCACTGTATAGTATTTGATGTTAAACAGGATTCAAATGAATTTATAGAGGGCACATTATTCCAACAAGGAAGAGTAGAAGTCTAAGCGATGCAGTGATAAAGTTGGAATCCTATACATGTATAGTTATTATTGTTACGTAAAGGTAAAGGCGACCATTGAAGTAATCAGGACAGCAGTTGTATTCCTTTCTTTGATGCGGTAACATTGGCAACAACAATCAAGAAAGTGCATAAAATGGACAATAGAACAGACAACATGAATGGATTATGTAGCTAGTGCGTACCATGCAGCCTAAAACATATATATATATTTCAATTTATATATATTTTGAACGAACCTTTGTAATAGTCAACTGGCATTCTATCTTTTCTTTTTTTCTTTTCTTCTAATTTTCAATTTATTCTCTCACTATGTGTTCTCTTTACTTATAAATTGTGTTACACTATAGTTATAATGAATATTGTACATGTCGCTATTGCTATACTTTGTTATATAATTGTTGAGGAGCGGGCTTTTCTTAAGTTGGTATAACTTGTGCCCAATCCTATTGTTTCAAAGCAATAAAATATGTTCAAATCAACAATCAGTTCAATACGTTATTTATTTGAAATAGATATAAATTATCTTGAAAATAGATTTCTATTTTTGGTATTAACAATAATCACTAGTATAATAGTTTTAAAAAATAGGTTATTAACATCACGGTTATAAACTGTAGTGTATATTATATTTCTGCAATTGGATAAATCTTTAAAGACTTTCGTTATATAAGACATTACATGGGTATCGGCTTTGGTGCAGTAATGATGTGCAATACGCTATTTATTTAAAATAGATATAAATTATCTTTGAAAGTAGATTCACAACATAATTGGTATTTAAGTTTCTTAATTCAGTAAAATCGATATTCTGGATGCAGCCTTTCATTGACAGATTGTCGGCTTCGTTCAAATACCAATAACTCTTATACGTGTTATACTTATACTTATTTTTGGCAATATACTTATATAGGAACCTGTAACGGGAATAAAACGTTAGCGTGTTCGATTAAATACAAGTTAATATTGTCAAATATTATCACGTTGTAACAGTTTATAAACAATGATCACTAGTATGATAATTAAGAAATAGGTTATTAACATCACGGTTATAAATAGTAGTGTATATTAATACGTGTTAACGATGCTTTCTCGAAATGTCCGTATATATATATTTAGATATGTATTACCATACCTCTGCTTATTATATAAGTCATTTAAGCATTAAATAACACTCTGTTCCGTGTTATGATTCTATAAAACAGAACAGGATTGCAGACAAAATAAATAACGAACGTTTGCGCTTTATGATTATTTTTACGAAATCCTGTTTTGTGTTATAGGATCATAACACGGAACAGATTGCTGTTTTTTAATGCTTATATTTATGTTTTCTAATTAGTTTTGATAATAACTTTATTGAATCTATATTTATATAATAATAGCAATCCTGTTCCGTGTAATAGGACCATAACACGAAACAGAATGCTGTTTAATGCTTACATTTATATTTTAAGTTTTAATAATATTATTGGATCTATATTTATGTGGGTTTTTTTTCTGAAAGTTTAAGGTAAATTACTAATATATGGAACAGCCAGCATTCGGTTGTATGCCATATCTCCAACGTTATGGTTATGACGTCACAATCGTGATGAGGTCATAATACAATGTAACCATCCCTGATTTATTGTCTCAAAACACGGAACTGGCCTTGGTAGTGTTATATAATGACAATGCAGAGCAAATGTGAATATAAAAGTTAATATATATTTAGTCATATTATGTAAGTTGTACATTTATAATATAACATACAACGCATATAAATACAATTGTTATCATGGTCTATTTTACTTGGATGTGACAAAGATTTACATGGCGGGTGTCGTCAATGAAGCAGAAGACGCTTACTCTCCAGGAACACCTGATCTTATTCTCGTGTACTTTTACAAGGGTCTCCATGTAAATATTTACTTTGTTCATATTTTGCCCTTGGTTTAATCGATTTTGAGTTCGGATTATGATTTTGTTAACGCTTCGGTATTCTCCTATTTATTTTAAATATATTTATTTGTTAATATGCAATTATTTTTAATGTTCATTAATATTAATAAATACTTGTAATAAACATTATTGTTTGTAAATAAATGAGTGTTATCATTGTTGTGATGTGATATTTGTTTACATGTATATATTTCCATACAATTATTTTTCAATGATTTTATTTATCAGTTATTACAATATTTGTTATTGTTTTGATATAATAATGTATGTAAATGTGTATTATCATCACTGGTGTAGTGTAATATTTAATTATACAATGCAATTATTTATATTGAAGTTATTCATTAGTTTTCCAAAAATATTTGTTATCGTGGTGATTGGTATAATTAAGTATATCAATGAGTGCTATCAGTTTATCATTAGTTTATGTCCTTTATGTTGTATACGGAAATAAAGAAATTGAAATCATTATATACTTGCTCTAGGTTAGCATTATCATAATCAAGCTTCCATTCATTTAAAAAGAATTTTACCATTGATCGGTAGACTAACAACGCATTGTCGCCAGTTGTCGCCGGTGTAGTACATGTAATGTAATAACTATTATTATTTAGAACCTAACATACAATGTTTATAAATAAGCGCGCTCTTTGGGATACATATATTATAAAAACTGTAAACCTGAAATACACATAAACGTATTTGTTGTATATATATGCTGTATAATGTAATATTCTCTCTACCACTGTTATACAGTGAAAGATCCATTATTTATTGACGATATTTAAACCCCTCAACGAGAGTCCACAACCGACACATTGAGTGGGTACTTGTGGAGGTATATGACCAGCATCCCGGTATAACAACTTTAGGTAAGTAAAGTAAGTTTAGTTAGTAGGTATGTTAGATAAATAAATACATTGAAAAAATGCAGGATTTTGTTGTGGACTTTGAAATAAAACTTCGATACATTTTTTTGTTTACATACGATACGTTTATAAATATTTTCGTTCGTGCTCTTAGCTTGGCCTTTGTTTACAAGCTTGTCAAATGATCGAAGCGTCGAGTTTCCGTTGTAACCCTAACCATCTACACCCTGTAAACAATATACATGCAATCCTTCTTTGGGACACGAATGCTGACAAAAACCTTCGTCGCCGTCTCTCACATAGCGGGTATTGTATTTACACACGACAAAATAGCCTACCTAGCATGTTATCAAAGAGACCCGACGATATATGATATAATATCTACATCCTCACTTTCACACATAAGTAACATGTAAACTTTTCCTAGACTACACGCTAACGTATGGTGTGGGTAAGGGGCCGCACTAACGTTACTGTGTATACGGGGTGGGTGAGGGGCCACACTAACGCTACTGTGTATACGGGGTGGGTGAGGGGCCACACTAACGTTACTGTGTATACGGGGTGGGTGAGGGGCCACACTAACGTTACTATGTATACGGGATGGGTGAGGGGCCACACTAACGTTACTGTGTATACGGGGCGGGTGAGGGGCCACACTAAAGTTACTGTGTATACGGGGTGGGTGAGGGGTGAGGGGCCACACTAACGTTACTGTGTATACGGGGTGGGTGAGGGGCCACACTAACGTTACTATGTATACGGGATGGGTGAGGGGCCACACTAACGTTACTGTGTATACGGGGCGGGTGAGGGGCCACACTAACGTTACTGTGTATACGGGCGGGTGAGGGGCCACACTAACGTTACTGTGTATACGGGGTGGGTGAGGGGCCACACTAACGTTACTGTGTATACGGGGTGGGTGAGGGGCCACATTAACGTTACTGTGTATACGGGGTGGGTGAGGGGCCACACTAACGTTACTGTGTATACGGGGTGGGTGAGGGGAAACGCTAACGTAACTGTGTATACGGGTTGGGTGAGGGGCCACACTAACGTTACTGTGTATACAGGGTGGGTGAGGGGCCACACTAACGTTACTGTGTATACGGGGTGGGTGAGGGGCCACACTAACGTTACTGTGTATACGGGGTGGGTGAGGGGCCACACTAACGTTACTGTGTATACGGGCGGGTGAGGGGCCACACTAACGTTACTGTGTATACGGGGTGGGTGAGGGGCCACATTAACGTTACTGTGTATACGGGCGGGTGAGGGGCCACACTAACGTTACTGTGTATACGGGGTGGGTGAGGGGCCACACTAACGTTACTGTGTATACGGGGTGGGTGAGGGGCCACATTAACGTTACTGTGTATACGGGGTGGGTGAGGGGCCACACTAACGTTACTGTGTATACGGGGTGGGTGAGGGGCCACATTAACGTTAATGTGTATACGGGGTGGGTGAGGGGCCACACTAACGTTACTGTGTATACGGGGTGGGTGAGGGGTGAAGGGCCACACTAACGTTACTGTGTATACGGGGCGGGTGAGGGGCCGCACTAACGTTACAGCGTATACGGGTTGGGTGAGGGGCCACACTAACGTTACTGTGTATACGGGGTTGGTGAGGGGCCACACTAACGCTACTGTGTATACGGGGTGGGTGAGGGGCCACACTAACGTTACTGTGTATACGGGGCGGGTGAGGGGCACCTGTTGTGGTACCTTATCAGTGGAATCGCTAGCGATCAGCAACTATCATAGGAAAATCAGTGCTTGTTTTGTAGAAAATATTGGTGTCGTAAAAGGAAAACTCCTTACATTACAGGCTTTAGAATCGTATCGATGTCCATACCAATATCCATATTTATTATCAGATATAAAATGGTTACCGACATGACTCAAGGTATGTCTGAAATGTTTGTACAGCAACACTTCAGTTATTTAAAAATGGAAGTTTTTTATTCTACGATTAGAACACACACTTTGATGAATCTATTTTAATTGTTTATAGAAATAAGATGTGAATAATAAAAAAATATTATAAAACGACAGATATGTTGGTGTTTTCAAGTGTCATTTTAATGACATAATTCATATCTGTACATAATTATTTAAAAGTATTTTCGTTGTGTCGCTTTAAAAGGATTTTTCGTATTCACACGTACAACGAAACAGTAAGGTGACCTCGTAGTTTATGAATATGGAAATTGTTCATATTTATATTCAATGGTGAGTAACAAACACAATATTTATAAGGCAATTTATCTGTGGGACGTTTTCTGGGCAGGCAGCAGGTGCGCGTTCTATTAATTCGACTGACGTGTCAGAGAGTATAAATAACACTATACCTCCATTATTTCCTTCCTAAATCTTCCTTGTACGATAAGTGTGGAACATATTTTATAGTGACAAATTCTAGTAAAAGTGTTATTTTTCACTTGCAAAATAATTTATTTCGTGACTCTGTCGACACCGACTTAACACTGGCTTACCCACACCATAGAAAACAGACACAGGTAAACGAGCTGGATTTACTCTCCGCGTGAAATATTGTATAATATAGGGCCGAGATTAAATAGCTGCCGTAAATTCAAACTTATAAAATATTTGGTGTACTAAATCATCAGTTTGAGAGCCATTGATAAAGGCGTGGAGTGGTTGTGGACGTCCTATATATTTTGCTGTGATCGTTTTAAACCTTTTCTATAGATGATATTAGGCAATAAATTACCAAGCTTAACACTCCTCCGGTTATATTTTTACTTTAATGGCTATACAAAGGTTAATATCTCAAAATTCCCATAAATTCTGCCATGTACATAAAGGGTCTCGGTCACAGGTAGGCGGCGGTCCTGGCAGCTAGGCTCAAGTATGTCGAGTACTTGAGAAGCGTGTTTGATGTGTCGGGAATCTGCTGACACCGCCGCTGCTCTTTGGGGCCAAATAATTTCCTTATATGATAACCAATATCGACTTCAGGTTGTGAACACTTTTCTCTTGTCGGGAGTGTTACAGAGTCCCCTTACAAACTTTAAAACAGATAACAAAAAAGGTTCCTTTGAATTGGCATCCTATCTAAATACCAAAGCGAGACGTAGTAAGACCAAAGTATGATCAACCAGCGGAGGAATATTTATATTACTGCTTTACCAGTATCACGTGAGCGTCAGTAAACGACTCAGTTCCATCGGTTCAATATTTCGAAAACTATTCCAAAGGAAATGTAAAATTGTTGAGTTTGTTAAATGATTTTTTTTCCTAAGTAAACTCGTACCATTTGTGAGCTGTATTTAGGTTGTATCGATCACGTTTTATACCGATATCAGAAAATTCTGTTTATGTTTTATATTTCCTTACAAGTCTAGTATCAACAATTTGTTTTGCCCGTAATAAACTATAGAATATATGTTGTTTCTATGTTATTAACATTATGTGTGGGTGTAATGTATTTGTGTTCCTAGCGTATTCCCTGTACTTGTGGAATTAGTTTTACCAGAGACGTATTAGTTACGAGTATACCGGTATAAATTATTGTACAAGGGCGTTACGAGTTTACCAGTGTAAATTATTTTACATGGGTGTAACGAGTATATCGGTATAAATTATTGTACATGGGTGTTACGAGTATATCGGTATAAATTATTGTACATGGGTGTAACGAGTATATCGGTATAAATTATTGTACATGGGTGTTACGAGTTTACCAGTGTAAATTATTTAACATGGGCGTTACGAATTTACCAGTATAAATTACTTAACATGGGCGTTACGAGTGTCCCAGTATAAATTAGTTTACATGGGTGTTACGAGTTTACCAGTATATATTATTTTACATGGGTGTTACGTGTGTACCAGTATAAATTATTTTAGATAGGGTTACGAGTTTACCAGTATAAATTTATTTACGTGGGTATTACAAGTATACCAGTATAAATTATTGTACATGGGTGTTACGAGTTTACCAGTGTAAATTATTTAACATGGGCGTTACGAGTTTACCAGTATAAATTAGTCTACATGGGTGTTACGAGTTTACCAGTATATATTATTTTACATGGGTGTTACGAGTGTACCAGTATAAATTAGTTTACATGGGTGTTACGAGTTTACCAGTATAAATTAGTTTACATGGGTGTTACGAGTGTACCAGTATAAATTATTTTACATGGGTGTTACGAGTTTACCAGTATAAATTATTTTAGATGGGTGTTACGAGTTTACCAGTATAATTATTTATTGTTATTGTACCTCTGTATGTTTATATGTTATTTATATATATTTATATCAAGGTAGACTGTTATTGTACCTTTGTATGTTTATATGTTATTTATATATATGTATATATCATGATAGACTGTTATTGTACCTCTGTATGTTTATATGTTATATATATATGTATATATCACGTTAGACTGTTATTGTACCTCTGTATGTTATATATATATATATATATATATATATATATATGTATATATCAAGGTAAACTGTTATTGTACCTCTGTATGTTATATATATATATATGTATATATCAAGGTAGACTGTTATTGTACCTCTGTATGTTTATATGTTATTTATATATATGTATATATCATGATAGACTGTTATTGTACCTCTGTATGTTTATATGTTATATATATATGTATATATCACGTTAGACTGTTATTGTACCTCTGTATGTTATATATATATATATGTATATATCAAGGTAAACTGTTATTGTACCTCTGTATGTTATATATATATATATGTATATATCAAGGTAGACTGTTATTGTACCTCTGTATGTTTATATGTTATATATATATGTATATATCATGATAGACTGTTATTGTAGCTCTGTATGTTTATATGTTATTTATATATATTTATATCAAGGTAGACTGTTATTGTAGCTCTGTATGTTTATATGTTATTTATATATATTTATATCAAGGTAGACTGTTATTGTAGCTCTGTATATTTATATGTTATTTATATATATTTATATCAAGGTAGACTGTTATTGTAGCTCTGTATGTTTAAATGTTATTTATATATATGTACATGTATATATCAAGGTAAACTGTTATTGTACCTCTGTATGTTATATATATATATATATATGTATATATCATGATAGACTGTTATTGTACCTCTGTATGTTATACATATATATATGTGTATATATCATGATAGACTGTTATTGTAGCTCTGTATGTTTATATGTTATTTATATATGTATATATCAAGGTAAACTGTTATTGTACCTCTGTATGTTTATATGTTATTTATATATATGTATATATCAAGGTAAACTGTTATTGTACCTCTGTATGTTTATATGTTATTTATATATATGTATATATCAAGGTAAACTGTTATTGTACCTCTGTATGTTTATATGTTATTTATATATGTATATATCAAGGTAAACTGTTATTGTACCTCTGTATGTTTATATGTTATTTATATATATGTATATATCAAGGTAAACTGTTATTGTACCTCTGTATGTTTATATGTTATTTATATATATGTATATATCAAGGTAAACTGTTATTGTAGCTCTGTATGTTTATATGTTATTTATATATATTTATATCAAGGTAGACTGTTATTGTACCTCTGTATGTTATATATATATATATATGTATATATCATGATAGACTGTTATTGTAGCTCTGTATGTTTATATCTTATTTATATATGTATATATCATGATAGACTGTTATTGAAGCTCTGTATGTTTATATGTTATTTATATATATTTATATCAAGGTAGACTGTTATTGTACCTCTGTATGTTATATATATATATATATATGTATATATCATGATAGACTGTTATTGAAGCTCTGTATGTTTATATGTTATTTATATATGTATATATCAAGGTAGACTGTTATTGTACCTCTGTATGTTTATATGTTATATATATATGTATATATCAAGGTAAACTGTTATTGTACCTCTGTATGTTTATATGTTATTTATATATATTTATATCAAGGTAGACTGTTATTGTACCTCTGTATGTTTATATGTTATATATATATGTATATATCAAGGTAAACTGTTATTGTACCTATGTATGTTTATATGTTATTTATATATATTTATATCAAGGAAGACTGTTATTGTACCTCTGTATGTTTATATGTTATTTATATATGTATATATCAAGGTAGACTGTTATTGTAGCTCTGTATGTTTATATGTTATTTATATATGTATATATCAAGGTAGACTGTTATTGTACGTCTATATATAAATGTTAAAAACAGTTTTACTGTGACATTTTTGTCAGTTACAAGATAATAGGACCTCTGTAATATGTTTTGATCACCATGATAAATCTAGATAGACTGTTGTATAGTTTTAAACTCGTATTTTCTGGGATCCGGAGGTGTAGATATTCTTAACAATATAAGCAAGCCTCTGTGTTTTGTTAAACCATCAAATCATGTTGAAATCTGAAACATATACTGTTTGGCTAATTATATATATATACGGTTAAAATTCATAATGTCCTTCAGAGTAAGATGTAAGTAAATATTTCAAAAAATATATATATACTGCAGCAACAGGAAGCGTAAAACAAAACTCTCTCTGTCGAATGACTGTCATCTGCATAATTATGTTACCGGGATAAAAATGTTCCTGTTTTACTCCTTGAACTGACATACGGACTTCGTTTGCAACAAAGTAAAAATTGTGCGCATGTATTCCAAACCATAAACGTTAAAGTCAGTTAAGACTACTTCCTTTTTCCTAACTTAAATAAGTTTTCTTTTAACTAAAATGTGTCGGTGAACTCAGTATTGTTATGGAGTGTCCTCCTGTAGAGCGGCCCAATTTCTATTTAGTTTTATTTGAGGAATTCTTAGTGTTACACATTATGCGATGAAAATGACCATTATAATTATAATTTTCACATACCTCTTTTCTCCATTTCTAACAGGCTATATCAGGAAGAATAACCACCATTACTGGGGTTTGTATTTTATTTTATTTCTATAACTTTATTTTCCTATTACCTATTAAAGTCAATTTTATTTTCACATCTCTGATTTCCAAATAGTTTGTTCTATTTATTACTAATAGTTAGTAGTTCATGTTGGAAAATATCGACATTTATTTTTAAAATTAACCTTACTATCTGAATGAAACAATATTTATAATTTACGTAAAGGAAAGAGGATAGCAAAACCACGCCTCGATTTTATGTCATTCTGTAATGATACCCAGTTAAATTCAGTGTAATAAATCCAGATGGTTTAATATATAAAACTATTTATACACAGACTATTAAATTCCGTATGAAATAAATTTGCAATCTTCGTTTTTATTTCACCAGTAATTATCGAATGGGAATTTTAATCAACTCCCTATTTTGTTTTCAGACTCCAGTATAAAGGATATATATGAATGTTTGTAGTTAAATAATAAACTAAATATATCTGAATCATTATAGGTTATCTGCAACTAGAATTGTTTACAAATAGTAAATAACAAGCTAGAAGTGTCTGACGTTAGAATTTCCCTCAGTTACAATGATTATACATATAATATCAGTCTGGCAAAATAGGGTTTATTTTCTTTATCTTATATACTTGTTTATATCAGGTTTGTAGGTTTTGAAGACAAAAATATGAAATCAATTTTAAATATAAAGATAGGATTTGAAAAAAAACTCGTGTAAAATTGTATATTTTGGTTTGGTATCACCAGATGTAAATTTAGCTTTTTAAGTGTGTCTGAATGGATAATATAATCTCGCAGGAAGTTTCCTCGAGAGTGTAAAATTTCCTCGTGAAAGGAAAAGACAAATGTATCCAAAACTAGAATTATTCACCAACAGTAATACAGCTGGTCACCGAATTAGGGCTATATATTACTCCAATTTACATGTGATAAAACACCATACTAAAGTGTTGTGGTATTGGTTCACAGTATTTTTCAGTATGTCTCCTTCTCGTTATAACTCATATCCAAAAATGTCGACACCAGTTATCAGAGTTTTACTACACTAATCCGTCGTCAATTTTGACAACAAGAATGATAAAAGATTTAAATAGTTTCGTGTAATATTTTAATAAAATATGATTTTCTGTATCAAACATACAAACAAGAGCCCAATACTTGGCCATTCACAACAGTCTTACACAGGTATACTGTTATCCGCACGTTCAGCACTGTCACCCTATATATAGCACTCACATGTTTAGTAGCATTCAAACGTTACACATCCAATTTAATTGGCACATCAACAGTGTAACAGTTTATAATTGATCTGAAGTTAGAAAGTTCTCTCTTTTTCCAATAAATTATATATCTATATGTCTCAATTGTCCGGGAATAAATAACGGAATATAACCGGGCCATTTCAAAACATTCTACCAAGTCATCATAGTATGCAAATAATCAATTTGAATAATTATTCAGCGATATTTTTTATTGATCCCCAAACAAAAATCATTATTGTCCTATGACGGTGAAGTAATATATCCGCACTGTATTCCTTATAGAGATAATAATCCACACACTCCCGTCATTGTCACGTATGGAAAACTTTCTGCATAATGAGCATTGTCAAGTTTAAAATGGACTTCGTATATATATCCAGGATTTCCTTAGGAACAATAATCACATTTAAAGTTTTGTAACATTTCTGGTAAGTTAGGGAACAGCTGCTGCCCCTAATCGTTGACCATACAGAGCATATGGTGAATAGTAAGGTCCGAGGTTAGGGAGGGGTTGCCCGGGGGGCAGGGCCCCGGGAGCACCTGGTATATGGGACTTGTAGGGGTGATATCGGCTGGCCCCTAACAGTCCACTCACTGGACTTAGACTTGTTGGGTACGACCGTCGGAGGGAGTTAGGACTGATACTCCCGGGGGCCGTCAAATGTCCGTGTAGGCCCGGCAGTCCCCCGAGACCACCGAGGCTGCCGTAAGCCGCGGCCAAAGACGAGGTGTCCGAGGCCGTGGTATGTGTCCTCAAATGTTGTAATAGTTCTTCAGATGTGGTATAACGTTTTCCACAGTATTCGTTGCCTGCCGATACCCAGTTACATACAAAGGGAAGTCCCTGATGGGCACTCATAGCACTGTGAGGATACAGAGACGAAATGGAGGGGAAAGATGTTAGTCCGGCAGCACTGGACGACAAAGCACTGGCTGCTGAGAAGCCCGGGAGTACGGACAGCGACGCACTGGGAGGGAGGCCCCCCAGTCCCCCCAGGGTGCTGAGGCTGTGGAGGGACTTCTCGTGAGCACATTGAGAACATCCGGGAGCATTGCAGGTGGATGACAAATGGGAAGTTTGTAATGTCAGTTGGCAGTTAGAACAATAAGGGTCCCGACATACGGGTACAAGAGTTGTGGCACCAGCCGGAGTCCTTACACGGGCATATGTCACGTAAGGAGACATGGCCGACGCCGCCGACGCATGTTTTAAAGAGGCGGCACTTTGAGCTGCTGCAACTGCGGCAGCATTGGCGGCCGCCGCGTATCCATGGGCCGTCAGGGAGGACGGGTATCCCATGGCGGATGCCGCAGATTCAACAGGTAGTCCATGAGGTGACATGAGTTGGTATCCGGGGTAGGTGGGAGCAAATGGTGGGTATCCTGCATAGCTGGCAGCGGAGGGGTGGCTGGAAGGTTTGTAGGATACATGGTCGGGAGACGGCCGACTACCGGGTTTAGGGGCACACGCCGACGTGGATACACTCTCACGACTGTCAGTCTCCTTGTGGGAACTAATGCTCGTCCGCGCGGAAGAAACAACAGTCATCGTTGATGATGACGTCACTGATGATGAGTGTGATCCCGGGCGAGACGACACAATAGATGTAGCCACATTTTCGTTGGATTTTGATTCACGGGATATTGACGGAGATCTGGCTTTGTCACTGGACGTGGGAATAGGGACTAGTGGGGGAATGTCCTTGGACGGAATAGTCCTGAATCCGGGTTTATCTACAGAGTCACGTCCATTCCCTTTACTACTGCTGGACTCGGGACGCTTCGTGTCCGGAGACTCCGATTTGTCGCGGGATTTCTCATTGTCTTTTTTGCCCAGTGACGGTATGATAGGTTTAGACGGAGTGGGATCCTTCCCTATTGAACTACACGTTTGTGCCAGCAATGCCAACGGACTTTTCTTAGCATCCAACTGTAAAAATAAATAAAGGATGACGATTAGTTATGATCAAAACATATTCATAAAATATAACATTATAAAATCCATATAATTTAGACCGACATGACTACATGAGTGATCACAGTGGAACTTCCCTATATTACAGTGGTGTATGTGTAGATATCGACAGGTCGCCACACGGCAACTCGATAAAGGGGCGGTCACGGGATGAACAGGAAGCAGGTTATACTAGATAACTATACTGTATGTACATACATATAAAGAATCTTCCCAGGTGAAATGATCCAACATTTTAACCCGTATTTATTCAATATTCATTACGAGTCAATGACCAATATTTTTTCTCCAAACTACCGGATACCAATAATGGTTCCTAAAAATAAAAACAAACAAAAAATGTTTAGAGACTAATTATAAACACAAGTTAACGTTATACGTCGTGTTCCCTAATTATACGGAGTAAATACATACCGTTGTAGGTAATGGCTGTAGGTAATCAGGATGGAGATACTCATATTGAGAGCTTGACGTTAACATTTTCACAAAATGTTTTTAAATAAAATCCAAAAGAAATTTTTCAAAACATGTAATCCATTCGTGTAAGTATGTTGTTGGTTTCACGTGTCTGGTGAGAGGGTCCGTGTGTAGTGGCGACTAGCTCTGTGTACCCTGTAGTATGTGGGAGATCTCTCACGACGCTACGGGCTCAGCTGCCAATCACTTTATGAACCTGAGAAACCGTATCACACTGACTTAATGAAACATACCGCCCCACAAGACATAATACAAAACGTCCGACAACACTTGCTTGTAAATTAATCAGAGATGAAAGAGCCTTGCCGCCTTCCAATGAAATAATAAATTACTACTGATAACCTGCTGCGATTGGTCGAGAGACGCCACATGACGTCAGCGACGATAAAAAGCACGAGATGATGGATTGCACGCACTGCACTTAACCAATCAACGTCAAGTTTATTAATTCCTCCAGGAGAAGCCGAGGGGAACCATTATGGCGAGCCATCAATCATTTTGATGGGTTAACTGTCAGTGTTGACTGATTTATATCATTCCGGGCTGTTAATACATACAACGTCCCAGGCAAACGAGAGGGCGACGGATAAATAAAAACCCGCTCAAGTACTGCTACTTATAACACAATAATATCTATTTGCTTTTACTCAGAGCTTCTTTGCGTTCGTTTAACATGATTTACCGCCCCTATTTCCTTGCCACTAAGTCCTAATTTTAAAAAGATCCCTTCCGAATGGTTTTGTTAAATTCTTTCAAAACCTAGGAAGCAAAGAATTCCCTGTGACATTAATGATTTTGAATGGCCCTGCGGCGGAGATCAAAGCACAGGGCTATTATTACGTCGCTTATCAATCAATCTTTTACAAGTAGGGGTGTTTCAAAACAGATTGAAACTGGCGTGTTGAAAGACGTGGTAACTTTCGAAATGACAGTTTGGACATTTTATGACTGACTTCAAAGGCAAATAGAAGAGATAGCTATCAAGTACAATAAACACATCGTACAAAACAATGTATAGAGGGACGGGGAAAATTATCGTTATACCAAAGGTATGAAGCGCTCAAGGGCGCCAGTGTTGGAGCATGACAAACCATGTTTTATCATAAGTTGTTAAACCAGATAGAGTCCATACACACAGAAATGCCCTACCTTGAATCAAAAGGTAAGACATATCAGAAGGAATCTTTTCTTGTCAGGTAAACAAACATGAACTTTTAACTGGCTTTGTAAACTAGTGTTGACAAGATGTAAGAACAAAACCCGAGGATATAAGTTACACTAGTACAGGCCAGAGATTGGTCTCACGTGTCGTAAACATGCACGCGGGTACAGGTGCGACTTACCGGTGCAGTGTGATATGGATGGTTGGAGCGGTCGGTATTTGTTTATCAGAACAGCGTCATCAAGAGTATCGCGGGTAATATTTCATGTATTACATTTAGTGAACAATCGATCAAGCTACAACAATGAACTGGGAGCGTGTATAAATGAACTGGTTATGATTAATGACTGTCTCAGAGTAATTTACAGACATGAAACGAATATCAATTCGATTGTTGAATTTTTAGCCGTAAAAACATGAGATGACTTGTAGGCGCGGCTCAGGTGGTTATATAGTAAGTATACTGGTAAGCTGCTTATATCTTTGTCCGAGGGCCGTGAACAAAGTACCGACTTCATCAGATCCTACCTAGCACTAAATACCCCACTAAGAACAAAAAATCAACTCATAAAATGAAAACGTTTTCTTAAATCCTAAAGGATACAGGACTATGCCAGGTTTATTTGTAACTCTGTCCTGTTCACGCATATTTAAGTGATATCAGCTTTTATCTAATTTGACGTCTGTTCGCTTGACGAGGTAAAAATATTATGCGCTCAAAATTGGTCTCAATACAACACGCCAGAGTGTGTAAATTTGATAGCATTGAGAAATGAGTTAATTGATATTTAAGAGTTGTTTTGTGTGGATCCCACAGGTGACAGGGGTCGAGTGGGACTATTCAGATAAATATTAAACTTCAGGTTAAAAATACGAGCTTCTTTCATGCCTTTGTAAACCCTGTCAGGACTTAAAGTTCCGGGAATAAGAGAACACCCCAAGTTGGCGACAGGCTCAGTCCCTCGTATTGTACATGCGATTATTAGGTTTGGATGCGCTCAGGTAAGTCCACGCCCCCTATACAACAAAGCTAATACCTGCGTGCAGTACGACCCCGCCCACTGTATCTAATGGGCAGCCCTTAGACTAACGAGATTGACACTCCAGCAGCGACACGGCGAGATCAAACAGAATAATGGAATGTGTCAATCAAACCAAGTCCCCGGTAAGCGTTGAGTGACAGCTAGCTTGTGTACCTGCGGGCGGCGATCACGGCTGTCGGATAGCTTTAATACCCGAAACTGTTTGCTCTTGCACACCCAGTCAAAGGTGTAATTCTCCTGGTAATACTACAAATAAATCACCCGAGGTGCTGGTTACCTGTGGCTATTAGGGAATCACAAAGGCTGTTTGACGACTGAACATGACAAATTATGCCTGGGTGTCACAGACCGGCGCTCACCGTGTGATGTTTGCTGTGAAAACCACCCGCGTTTTGTCACCTGTTAGCAACTCGGTATTGATTCTTTCACTAAAGTGGCAATTTTTTCTCGCAATGTTTGTTTCCTCCACGACAGGTCTACACTGAGAGTAGTTCAGTCTCCATTTTACATTAGATAATTGGCAAGTTTATGCCAGTCCTATCACGTGTCTGATAAAAAAAATGTTATGATTTACAAATTACAAGCGCTGTTGTGTTAATGTGTGAAGGGGGGACTAGAGTATTGACAGACTAGACCGATCTGTTGGCTGTCAACTCACGTCAACGTCACGCCAATAATTCTACATCAGAAGTGACAGTAGCTATACGATATCATAAACAAAGCCATGGGCATATTAACAGAAACATTATACGTATTACCAATAATCGGTTAAGAGGAGAAATGGGAAGGGGAAGTGATGTTAGACCTAGCTTACCGGTCTAGTGATGTTAGACCTGTCTGATCGGTCTAGTGATGTTAGACCTAGCTGTCTGTTCTAGTAATGTTAGACCTAGCTGTCTGGTCTAGTGATGTTAGACCTAGCTGTCTGGTCTAGTGACGTTAGACCTAGCTGTCTGGTCAAGTGATGTTAGACCTAGCTGACTGGTCTAGTGACGTAAGACCTAGCTGACCGGTCTAGTGATGTCAGACCTAGCTGACTGATCCAATGACGTTAGACCTAGCTGACTGGTCTAGGGACGTTAGGCCTAGCTGACTGTTCCAGTGACGTTAGACCTAGCTGACTGGTCTAGGGATGTTAGACCTAGCTGTCTTGTCTAGTGATGTTAGACCTTGCTGACTGGTCTAGTGATGTTAGACCTAGCTGACTGGTCCAGTGATGCAAGACCTTGTTGGTCGTCAGTATTTGAGTGACAGCAGACAAATGGTTTGACAGAAATGCCTTGTCACCCGGTAAACCGCCATGTTCCTCAATCACCGGTGTGTAGACGTGTGGACAGTTTCTATCTAACCACTTCCGGCTGTCTTTTCTCAGCACATGAGAATTATGGATGGACAGACAGAGTTGTGACGGATTAATGGTTAAGAAATATGATGGATAGAGAACGATATCGTGTATTACTTCCGGTTCCAAGAGACGCCTCGCGTGTACTCGTTCCCTGCCTGTTTTTAGATACTTCGTACTGACACCTGCGGTATTAACACTAAAAGACAATCCAGTTTTACCCAAGACACTTATAAAACTCTAAACGAATGAGAACTCGGTATAACAGTGTCGCAATAAGCCGCACCAGAACGTAAACATAGCTTCTGACAGAATAAAACTACCAACAGATCTCACCAGACACACGTTGTTCTTAGTTGAGTGAAATCAAATAAACTCGTTGTCCAGTCATAATGAGAAAGAACTTTCACAAGTTTATTCCCAATGCAAATCTGCAAAACATGAAGAAATCTATTTTATACTCCATGTCTGAACATTAATATCACGGCTTTACATAGATATTAAATCCTGTTGTAACATCTCTCATTTCTTCAGCTAAGCGAACTCTAACTGCGTAAAAATTAGCAATGAAAAAAAAAAAAAGCTCGATGGATTGATATATGCTTCAAATATTTCGCGGTTAACGCTTCAGTCCAATAACTTTTCGGCGACAGCCATTGTTTGGCTCTGTTTCATCTTAAAACATTTAACATATTTGGGGTCAGTTATGTCTTTACAATGCCCATTAGGGATTCCTTGACGGTAATGTCCGTTTCTTAAGTTTAATTTCAATTTCCTCAAATATTATTTCATATGAAAATGGATTGAACAAAAAGCTGGGCCTATACAAGAGCTTTCCTATATGTATAACATTGAGTATATACATACATATATATCATACAATATTTGATTTCATACGTTGCTTTAACATTTATCAGATATTAAACATTATATTATAACTATAAAATGACATCTGCACATTTTACAGCTTTAGAAGTAATGACAATATTTAAGCCATACTATATATGAGTCTATAATCATATCGTTTGTAAATCAAATACATTTGGATAGGTTAGAATCCAGCATCCATGAAAGATGACATAACACACACATATGCTGCATGTTCAAATTTTGTAATAGATACAGTATGCCGAAAATGAATTAAACTGAATCATACAGCTTGCTAGGGGTTAAAAGGTGGGAATCCAAAATATCTAAACTCTAAACAGCCAGTGGCCATCCACCAATGAGTTTTGGGCACCAGTCATGAGTACAACATATCATCAATATCTCAAATACTATATGCTATAAGAATAAGGGAGTTGAAAAACATAGTAACTGTGTTGGGCCCCCGTGTTGGTAGATCCAGTGCTTTTTTTAATTTTATTTTAGAACAAAAGCTTACATTAAACGATTTCATTCTCTTTGGAATTTATTGAAACAATTTGCATGCTAATAATAGCTATCAAAATTTTAGAACCGAGATGAAATAAAAAATGAACTGAACCACCATCATAAAATTGTCCTTGCTTTTTTATGATTCCATCCTCGGGATTTTCAAATTTGGCAAAACCCTCGGCAAAGCCTGGTTTTGCCAATTTTGAAAACCCCTCCGGTGGAATTTCCCTATTTTATACCCCTGGTCATGAAAGAGTCTTATAATATCTATTCACAGTATAATGCATTACATTACATTACATTACATTACATGCCAAACGGGCCGGGTCGTATGGGAAAATGTTGCAATAAAATGTGACGATATCAAATATAAATTACATTTATAATTGCTTATGTTCAAGTCAGTAATTAAACTATAGTAAATAAAATGATAAATACAAAGTGTTTTATATAACATGTGGAACTCTATTTGTTATATATGTAGTTGCCTATACAGTGGTTGACCTAAGGATTGAACAGAGATTGTAATGTTTCCTTACATCATTGTGATTAAATGGCGCTGATACCAATGGTAACACCAACACAATTATTGTACAGGAAGCTACATATCTACTGTCTTAATTCTTATTGACTCGCACTGTTCGTACTGTTATGACGTCATGTCGATTGTCTTAATTATGACGTCACAATGTTCACATCAAAAGTTGCAATACATCATATGCGTTGATATATTATGTCTATCGTTGTTGAAAGATAATCATGTTGACTTTGACCAGGCGCTTCAAGTTAAAACAGATTTTCATGAACTATCGGCTTGCTGTGTCAGAGAAAATAAACCCACATATAGAAACATGACTATTAGAACTATTAAGTTAAATCTTACAATTTTGTGCTGTTTAAACTTTGGCCTTAGTTACATGAATCACCAATGTTTACCTGGCTGTCAGACTAATTACATCTCGTGTTCTACTACCAAGGGGAAGTCATTTTAGTTAATTCGTTGACATTACACAACAAAACCAAAAATAAGCACATGTTACGTAACCAAGTATGTTACTGGGGACTAATTTTACCGTCTTAGTATACCTTTAATCACGGACTTTTCACACGGAATTCGATAATTGGTCATTATCTTTATTTACACCCTTAACCACCTAACCTCGGACATAATTTCCATCTCTAATCTCAACAGCTAATACGATTAAATATGACAACATTTAAATGACTCGTACAGTGGACCAGGGAGCTATATACGACTTACTTACTACTGTTTAAAATATACTTCTAAAAGCGTCTATAATATCATATTGTTGGATCAACTTTTTTTTTTTTTTTTCAATTTCAAAATATTTCATTATTGGTACAATAAAACAATTAACAAGAATGTAAAAGAATTAATTATCAATAAACGGATTAGAGATGACGTAACACACACATACAGCAGTATGATGCCTTTATCGGTCTTTTCCAATTATGTGGGTTTTTTCAGATTTATCAACACCATAATTTTCCATTACATTTCATATAGAACATTCATGTACAATAAGATCACGGGATAGAACAGATATGACAAAATCAGTACAACTAGCATTCCGCTTAGTCTAAAACAGCTTTTATAAATTTACATAAACTTATGCATTGTACCATTGTTTTTTTATCAAGTAATAAAAAGCAAAAGAGTTATCATTTTGAATAGTGAAAGCGTCAACTTGTTTTGATCTGAACTGAATGTTAACTTCGCTTTCTACATTTGGTTTTTACCAGAAGTAAAAACTTACTCTCGTGAAAATGAAATATACAAACTTGACCATTTATAACCTCGGTGTTAAACTTAATATTAACCAGTAAACTGTGTATCAATCACTCCTAATTAACGGGTTTTTATATGTGGTTTTCACATCGGTAAGCTTAAGACATATGAAACTTTTAAATTAGTTTTTGCCACGTGATATTAGTGTTTTATTTTCTCTTCCGCTTTCGAAGATGACAGTTGATAGCGGAACTGTTCAGCCCCAAGCCTTGACACGTTTTTCGGAACTGTTTTGTTGTCGTAAAGCAGAAAAGCTGACGAGTTGTTTACCTGTGGCACACGTGTAGGTTACATAGTTTGCCACACCTTGGGACATATTATCTCGCCTTTTACTTGTATTTAATGTGATGACCACTGACGAATCGCGTGACCATAAATCGAGTAGCCCTCGGGCTGGACATCAGTGATACGCCTTGGGTACTTTAAAATGATCAAGACCTACACATGTCCGATAGAAATCAAAATCACATTATTGTACAGTCCGATTGTATCAACTGCCCGTCACAAATCTAAACGCGAAACAAATGTCGTTTGGCTGCAGGCTCGACGCCATTACCGAAACATGTTATCGTACAGAAACAATCGCCGCCACACGGAGATTACCACAACGGCACCGATCAAATTGATGGGGAGATTGCGGGATAGCTGGCGGTGCTACTGAGGTAGCCGGTCGTCTCCCTGATAGTGAGCCACGTGTGATACAAGTATGTTTGTACACACTGTCACACATGAAATATGTTTACATACTCTCCCCGTGGGGATGGTGCCGTGTTCTTGAACAGGTCAATCACGGCATCACTTCAAAGACACCGAGCCATCTCATCTCAATTCATAAATCAACAACCTGTCTTAGTTGTGTGGACTACATTGTGATAATCCCAATGATGAGAATGGTCATTACGACAGGTAGCTACTAATTGATAGATATATAGATATCAACTTGTAGCTCATTGTATTCATTTATACTACTGTACATGTCAGTATGATCATTGCAGTTTACATCCAAATAACAGTGTGTGGATCAAAATGTCATGTTCAGTGAATATTTTACGATAGTTTTAAAGCGTATCTGTGTAGGTATTCGTATCTTTGAAATTATAGCTAATTACCATGTTTCCCATCTTTCAAAATGTACCATCAATGTGTTCTTCTTTCCCTTCTCCAAATGTTGAAGCTGAAAACCACGCGTCCTCCTCTCGTGGAAAACATTCGTATCTCCTCCTCCATTATTGAAATAATGGTTTGGTTTATCCCTGTCATATGAAGTTACGGAAATGGTTCATGAAATATGAGGACGCCATATACAGTACATATACTTTGAGTGTAACAAATCCTTAATATATCGGGTATTTTATTTTATGAAGGATATGATCTTTTAAATTTATGTATATTGAAAATAAAAAATCTGTTACACTTACTAATACCTGATACAAAACCACTATGACTGTATAACAGGTTTTAAAAAATACAAATACGTATTCTATAAATAATCTTATGGAACAGGAAATAACATGTAATCTATCATTATACATCTCTATACAACAGTTATACAACGAAATAGATAAAACGTTCTTGTGTAACAATACAGTTATCATTTAACAAAACAAAAAAACCCAACGTTTTATGTGAAACAGTTAAATTTAACGTTAAAAAGCTATATGTATTACAGTTGTATACTTTCACAATAGAAAGTACTCTTTCTATAACAGATATCATTTAACAATAAACGTTCTATATGTTTATCAGCTTCATATAAAAATAAACTTTCCGTTAGTTATCACTTAAATATCCAATGTTCTGCGTGTAACAATTTTCATTTTACAATAAAACGTTTTGTGTAAAAAAAAAGAAATTAGAGAATACCAAAGCGTCAACAAAACCATAATCCGAACTCAAAATCGATTAAACTAAGGGCAAAATAGGAACAAAGGAAACTTTAAATGGAGACTCTCATAAAAGCACAAGAGAATAAGACCAGGTGTTCCGGAAGAGTAAGCGTCTTCTGCTTCATCGATGACACCCGCCATGTAAAATCTTTGTTAAATCCAAGTAAGCACCAATCAAATCAGTTTTCATGTAACAATTAAACATTATATGCATACTATTTTTTTCATTAAAATTAAATTAAATATTGTATAATGTATGACAGTTTTCATGGAATAATTAAATATTGTATGTATGGCAGTTTTCATATAACAATTAAACATTATATGCTTAATAGTTTTCATATAACAATTAAATATTGTATATATGACACTTTTCATGTAACAATAAAACATTGTATTTATGAAAATTTCCATATAACAATTAAATATTGTATATATGACACTTTTCATGTAACAATAAAACATTGTATTTATGAAAATTTCCATATAACAATTAAATGTTGTATGTATGACAGTTTTAATGTAACAATAAAACATTGTATTAATGAAAATTTTCATATAACAATTAAATATTGTATGTATGACAGTTTTCATGTAACAATAAAACATTGTATTTATGAAAATTTTCATATAACAATAAACATTGTATGTATGACAGTTTTCATGTAACAATAAAACATTGTATTTATGACAGTTTTCCTGTAACAGTTAAACAGTGCATGTATGAAAGTTTTCATATAACAATTAAATATTGTATGTATGACAGTTTTAATGTAACAGTTAAACGGTGTATGTATGCCAGTTTTCATATAACAATTAAATATTGTATGTATGACAGTTTTCATGTAACAATAAAACATTGTATTTATGAAAATTTTCATATAACAATAAACATTGTATGTATGACAGTTTTCATGTAACAATAAAACATTGTATTTATGACAGTTTTCATGTAACAATAAAACATTGTATTTATGACAATTTTCCTGTAACAGTTAAACAGTGCATGTATGAAAGTTTTCATATAACAATTAAATATTGTATGTATGACAGTTTTCCTGTAACAGTTAAACGGTGTATGTATGCCAGTTTTCATATAACAATTAAATATTGTATGTATGACAGTTTTCATATAACAATTAAACATCGTATGTATGACAGTTTTCATGTAACAATAAAACATTGTATGTATGACAGTTTTCCTGCAACAGTTCAACAGTGTATGTACAGTACGAGTTTTTCATGTAAACATCAAATATTGTATGTATGATTGTCATCATTTCAAACTTAAAACAGCATATTATGCAAAGCAGTTATCATTTAACAGTAACACATTGTATGTATAACACTTATTATTTAACAATTTACTTAAACATTGTATGTATAACATTTATTATTTAACAATTAACTTAAACATTGTATGTAAAATGTTATCAAGTAATAATAAAAAAATATATATGTATAATAGTTTTTATTCAACGTCTTATGTAAGCCATTTATCATTTAACAATAAAGCATTTGATGCATAACAGTTATATTTTGATAATATTTGCATTGAAAAGTTGTATGTATATTTGCCATAATCAACAATTATTTAGATCAGGGAACGAAATGGTCTTTTCCCAATAAAAACTTAAAATAAATAAATGAACCTCTAGATATTTATGATTTAATACAGTGATAATTGCATAATATCAAAGAGATACTACAAAATGGTTTAAATGAAATACTAATAATTATATATAATGTGGAACATGTATATAATTATAATCAATAATTATGTAGTAAACACAATTCTTCTTTATCTGTTACTAATATACAATACATGTATATGCTTATTGTATTGTTTTATTAATGTTTTACTGCTATCAATAAGTAGCAAGTGTTTTTGTTTATCTGTTACCAATATAAAATATATGTATGTTTTATGTATTGTTTAAATAATAAGTAACTGCTATCAATAAGTAGTGAATATGCATTATTTGTTACCAATATGCAATACAATATGTTAGGTATTGTTTTAATAATGTGTAGCTGCTTTCAATCTAGGGTTCTCCCCAGAATATTTTAAGCTGAAATGTTTTATATTATTATCGTGACGTCACAGTACATTATTTGGTAAATGTTGTCGGTCAGTTTAGTGAGAAAATAAAGAAATGTGTTACAAATTATATCTTTATCATTTACATTTACACTAAATATTTCGTCGATACAAAAATATAAAAGTGATAGCTGATGGTTGTTATTCAACGGTATTGAAAAGTAGATACGCATCAAATTTGATATTTATGATAGGTTTTTATAAGTTAAGCAAGGAACAATATTTACAAATAAAATTATTTGGGAATAACTCAATGATGACGTCACGCATGACTGAAAAAGCTGCACTCCATTATGAATGTGTTTGTCAGTATTTTTGTACACTTAAAACAAGTTTTCTTGGGTTAGCGTTGTAAGTACAGTGAAAAATAAAACGAATCTCGGTTTTTTTTTTCGTTTTTAGTGTGTTGCAACTTTTACAGAGAAAGTTACACGGGAATCATTTTAGCTCTACCAGTCTCAATCCCTAAAATATGGTTACTTTTCCTGTTAATTTTGTTAGCATTGCCAGTGAAGTATCTTCGTTGAGTTCGGAGGAAAGATTTTTCAACAGACTGTTGGCATTCCAATGGGAACTAGCTGAACCCCATTTTTGTTTTCGCTTTCATACGAGGCTGAATTTGTCGAGGGGCTTATCAGGACGAGTAACACAAACCTTGCCAAATCTTTCCATTTCACTTTCAGGCATATCGACGATGTTGTTGTCTATGAACATCAAGACGTTTGCTGACCTATATTCGATCGTATATACCCAACCGAACTTGAGATTAAGAACACAACATACTCTCCTACATCGGCTTCTTACCTCGATCTTTACTTAAACTATGACCAACAAGGGCTGCTTACTACTAAGCTGTATGATAAACGTGACGATTGCGATTTTCCGATCGCGAACTTTCCCTTTCTCAATAGTAACAGCCCTGCTTTTCCATCCTATGTTGTTTACATGTTGCAGTTGATTCGTCATCGAGATTTTCGTGATAGTTGTCAGCTGCTGACGACAAAACTTACGGCGCAGGGATTCGAGAGATGCAGGTTGATGACGACTATGGGCACATGTTATGGTCCCATCTTGATCTAATCGAGAAGATTTCTGCATCTTTTTGTGATATGAAGATGGAAGGTTTTTGATTATGCTCATTAGTGTGCTTACTTGTTGTGACTAACATAAAGACTCGGTACTCATTTTGAAGACTTGATGTTTACTTGGATGTGACCAAGATTTACATGGCGGATGTCGTCGATGCAGCAGAAGAGATATTTCCTTTAGCTATGATCAATAAGAATCTTCGCCATATTGTTTCTTACGTGTCCCTCCACGGGTTCTGTTACTAGCACATTTTCTCTATTAGTAGCATTGCTAACTTTCTGGTAATAATCAGCATGCCATATGTAACACTGGTCTTATATGTTTTCCAAAGCCAAATTCGCAAATCTGAAATATTATTCAGGATTTGTTTAATGACGAATGAAAGTCTTTTTACTCTTAGCAGTAAGTTGTTTGACTGCTTGTGTAAATGTACCATTGCTGCGAAGTGTTGTACCTAAATATTTGTATTCTGCAACCTTTCCTAGCTCTTTTGTATTCAATACAAAGGGGATGTACGTTTGGGCTCGAATATCATTGTCTTTGTTGCCACTTGATGCAATATTTCTCTATAAGTCATGTAAAGACTTCTGTAAGCCGTCTACAAAACAAAGAGTTATATAATCATGGGTGAATATATAACATATATTCATGGGTGAATATATAACATATATTCATGGGTGAATATATAACAAATTTTCATGGCTGAGTATATAACATATATTTATGGGTTAATATATAATATATATTCATGGGTGAGTATACAACATATATTCATGGGTCAAAATATAGCATATATTCATGGCTGAGTATATAACATATATTCATGGGTAAATATATAACATATATTCATGGGTGAGTATACAACATATATTCATGGGTGATATATAACAATTGATATAGCTCATTTCATTGACTTGTTTTTCTTTCTTTCTTTTTTCTATGATAACTCACTATAAAACATGAAATAAATGTACAAAACAGTTTCACATTATGACTCTGATCAAAACTAAGCCCAACACTAAAAGTAAAATCTTCGGTATATTCCTGACCTAATTTGCACACATCTTATTTCGGTGTGAAGTTTTCCAATTAACAACACGGATATTTAGACAATGTACTAAGCAAAGATCAAAGTTATTTTTTGCGATATACACCGCATAACCCCGTGACTTAAATAAAACATATGTCAATAACCTATAGGCAATTAATCATATCATAAAGCATTGTGTATGCTGCGACAGTTCTTAATCAATGCAGTATAGCATGTATATCAGAAATACTTTATGTAAAACTGTAACATTAAAATACTTTAATTTAAAAAATGTAACATTAAAATATTAAAAATAGAAAATTCTATGCATATCAGTTTTCACTTACAATAGAATGTTCTGTGTAAAACTGTTACATTTCATCTTGAAAAAATTAAAACATTAAAACATTCTATGCATATCAGTTGGCATTAAACAATTAACGATAGTGTATATGAGTATACGGATATAGAAGACGGGGACATTTACGAGCGTCAATCCGTCAATTATTATTGATTGACAACAAGGTACAGTCATACATAATACAACGATAGGAAGCACCGGGTAACATTTGTTTGGCGATTATTTCGGGAACATAAAACACTAGACCGATCAGGGATGACTGACTTTCATCGCTATAATAGTGCGAAGAAGATGAATATTCAACCTTTGTCACGGGCTGTCACCGCTGTGACGTTTATTTGATAAATATACTGCATAAACAGACGATAATAATAAGTCATATCATACAATACTGAATCATACATGGCAGATAATTGATGAATGGTACTTATGCTGACTATGTATACCCGCTGTGTCATTCAATCCTCCATTTGTACCTGCATACATATACCATCCATCAAGCCGGCTATTTTTGACAAAGTACAAAGGTATGTAATAATTGATACTGCCTTTGTTGTTAGTGAATTTGATGGATACGACTTCGGCTGTACCAGAATTTTGATCAAGGTCTATATTACCTTGAACCGCACGAGTCATCGGTTCAAGTATACCATTATTACACCTTGTATATACAGTGTAACAATGTGTAGCTTACACACCCAAGTAATATTATGTCGGTTTTGATGAAAAATATGTAAAGGATATAGTTAAACATAGGCGCCGTCAACAATGACATGTACTAGATCATTGGCTTTGTAAGAAAGGTGACGTAACACACACATATGCTGCACCTTTTAAGTCTGGTAAAATATACAATATGCCGAAAAAATGAATTAACCTGAGAACATTGATTCAGTAGTAGAATATTGATTAATATTGATAAATAAAACACTAGTTGAGCAATTAATACAATATTGGTTGTAAACGAATATTTATAAGAATATTAATATGTATATGACACTTTCTATATAAGAAAATTGAACACGTCGTAACACAGAGACAAGTATTGCATGACTTTGTGGAAACGACAGAAGGGCATAGAGACATGCCTTTATTCTTTGTAAGGAAAATATGTTTCCTTGTGTTAGTTATTGTGATGATAAAACATTTTTTAATGACGAGAAAATTGACAAAAAATATGTACCTCCTTACACATCTAGGATTACAAACAATAAACGATACTGTGTCCATTTAGGATGTTACAAAACACAAACAAGAGAGGAACACTTTTGTAATTAAGAATGAGGAGTAATTTATTAAACTACAACATGCAACTGTCAAATCATCATTGGAAAAAAATGTAACAATGCCGGATTGCCATTGAACAAAGAATTATTCGATGACAATGCCGGATTACCATTGAACAAAGGATTATTCAGTGACGATGCCGGATTACCATTGAGCAAAGAATCATTCGTTGACGATGCCGGATTACCATTGAACAAAGAATCATTCTGTGATAACGCTGGATCTCCATTTTGTGAGATGGAGACATCTTTGTTCATTACATTCGTGATTTTTTTAAACATTGCTACTACCACTGTTTTCCAATACTACCAATATCACATTCATTTTTTCATGGTAATAACACATCTGAAAACTCAAAAAAATAATCAGTCATTAAACGTTATTGAATTAAATTTCGTTATCAATTTAAAAGTATAAATTTCGTATTGGTACATATGAGTATTGCACTTAGTTCCGAACAGCATTCCCCGACGTAGTCGTGATTAACAAACAGAAATATCAATGTTTTCGGATGGGTGTCAACTTTAAGCAAATTTCAGATTTCCGATATTACAAAGGTAAAATATTATAATTCATTTCGAAGAGTAAACATAGAAAAATATCCGAAATGCAAAAATATCATACGACGCATACATAATAGAAAATGGTAAAAGTAAGATTCAGAGCGCCGGTTCGTGCCCCTGTCATAGCTGTCAGTGGGGTAAGGGATCCGTCATCAAACAAACAGACCCATTACTCTAAACCGAACAGCTACTGTCAGCGAGACAAGGCTTGGTGCAATATAGCTGATGATGTATGTGGCTATAAGTGAGAGACAAGGTGTGATGGCGCTCCACACGACCTGTCGTCCACACGTCACTGTCCTCATCATATGTCCTCGTCCCGTCAACCAACAGACAGTTATGTAGCGAGCATATTAAAACACGCACCTGTCAGCCATTCACGTCAACCAGACAGGTCCTTACATCGTGACAGTGTGGGGCCAGACCTGTAATACTAAAAGTGATGGACATATTAGTACACTTATCAATTAACGTATCCCATTCATAGCTGTACAATCTAAAACACTGAAGGTATAGCCAAATTAACAGTTGAACATTTGAATGGAGGAATACTTGTTTTTCTACATTTATTTGACAATATATTTGATTACGTCATAATTATGAAACTACAAGTAATTTACCAATACTGGTTGTGTTATGTTCTAATGCTCAAACTTCATACAATGCATCCTTGCCAAAGGTCAAAAGCCAAGGTCAAATTAAACATTACGGTTTATGATGTTGTTGGAGGCATCCCTATCCCCAAATAATACGATAACAAGCAATTCTCTCTACATTAATAGAGAAACTTTGTTCCCTTATAATCAAAATATGTCGTCCTCCTAGGACTTGTCAGTAATGATAGGGACCAAAAGGTGGGAATCCAAAATTTGTAAACTAATGTAGAAGCAGAAGATTCAGGTGCGTTAAACACTTTTAATTTATGAATTTAGAATTAAAATTAAATTAGTTCAAACCCTAACCTCAACCCTAATTCCGAAAATAATTTGAGGTCATGTTATTAATGTTGCCTTCAATACTACACACATAATGACGTAAATGTTGGATCAATTTATGTCATCGAAGACCATATACGGTATGTACTGCGCCCTTTGTACACTAATTTCGTTAGATAGTTTGACATATGAATACTATATATCGCTTGTCTACCTGTTACTATTAGGTATGTTGACTAATCAGTACTCCCACAGACATCTAACCAACGAATACAAAACACAAGAGGAATAGCGAATACATAACATGATAGACAAGTAACACCCTGTAAACATTATTCAAAATGTATGACATAATATTACTGAATATATCATATCAAAAGGAGTCATTGTTTCAGCGACAACTAACAAAATACTGCTGAAAATATAAACACTGCAACGTGGTTCCTAAGGAGTCATTTTGTCGGAGACATCTCACAAAATATTATACTGGATATCAACTAATAGATTTCAAAAGGAGTTATCTGTTAGCAATATCACCAAAATACCTCTAGAAATATAGAACATACCTAAGTTATTTAAACGGAAGCAGTGATGAGCAGCTTTCTCACAAAATACCACTAGAAATATATAAAACAATTCAGATGGAGTCATTTGCTTATATAATTTACCCACAAAATACCACTAGAAATATATAAAACAATTCAGATGGAGTCATTTGCTTATATAATTTACCCACAAATACCACTAGAAATATATAACACGATTCCGAGGGAGCCATTTGCAATTGCTCATATAATTTACCCTCAAATACCACTAGAAATATATAACATGATTCAGAGGGAGCCATTTGCTTATATAATTTACCCACAAATAGCACTAGGAATATATAAAACATAATTCATTTGTTGTTTGTGACACATTGCAAATTACAAAAACCAATTTATTTCATAATTAAAAACAGCAACAACAATATTGATACCTCAAATGAATGTACCACGGGAAAACTTAAGCTAAACGTAAATATGGAGGAAACATTCGTATGTAGCTTAATTATCGTACAAATCACACAATTACAAACCCTAATCAAACATGACTCTAGGGCTTTGTTTGTCTCCAGGGATTACACAATTACAAACCCCAATCCGACATGACTCTTCTAGGGCTTTGTTTGTCGTTAGGGATTACACAATTACAAACCCCAATCCGACATGACTCTTCTAGGGCTTTGTTGGTCGTTAGGGATTACACAATTACAAACCCAAATCTAACATGACTCTAGGGCTTTGTTTGTCGTTAGGGATTACACAATTACAAACCCCAATCAAACATGACTCTAGGGCTTTGTTTGTCTCCAGGGATTACACAATTACAAACCCCAATCAAACATGACTCTAGGGCTTTGTTTGTCTTCAGGGATTACACAATTACAAACCCCAATCTAACATGTCTCTAGGGCTTTGTTTGTCTTTAGGGATTCCACAATTACAAACCCCAATCAAACATGACTCTAGGGCTTTGTTTGTCTTCAGGGATTACACAATTACAAACCCCAATCAAACATGACTCTATGGCTGAGTTTGTCTTTAGGGATTACACAATTACAAACCCCAATCCGACATGACTCTTCTAGGGCTTTTTTTTGTCGTTAGGGATTACACAATTACAAACCCAAATCTAACATGACTCTAGGGCTTTGTTTGTCTTTAGGGATTACACAATTACAAACCCCAATCTAACATGTCTCTAGGGCTTTGTTTGTCTTTAGGGATTACACAATTACAAACCCCAATCAAACATGACTCTAGGGCTTTGTTTGTCTTCAGGGATTACACAATTACAAACCCCAATCAAACATGACTCTATGGCTGAGTTTGTCTTTAGGGATTACACAATTACAAACCCCAATCTAACATGACTCTAGGGCTTTGTTTGTCTTTAGGGATTACACAATTACAAACCCCAATCAAACATGACTGTAGGGCTTTGTTTGTCTTCAGGGATTACACAATTACAAACCCCAATCAAACATGACTCTATGGCTTTGTTTGTCTTTAGGGATTACACAATTACAAACCCCAATCAAACATGACTCTAGGGCTTTGTTTGTCTTTAGGGATTACACAATTACAAACCCCAATCTAACATGACTCTATGGCTGAGTTTGTCTTTAGGGATTACACAATTACAAACCCAAATCTAACATGACTCTAGGGCTTTGTTTGTCTTTAGGGATTACACAATTACAAACCCCAATCTAACTTGACTCTAGGGCATTGTTTGTCTTTAGGGATTACACAATTACAAACCCCAATCTAACTTGACTCTAGGGCATTGTTTGTCTTTAGGGATTACACAATTACAAACCCCAATCTAACATGACTCTAGGGCTTTGTTTGTCTTTAGGGATTACACAATTACAAACCCCAATCTAACATGACTCTAGGGCTTTGTTTGTCTTTAGGGATTACACAATTACAAACCCCAATCTAACTTGACTCTAGGGCTTTGTTTGTCTTTAGGGATTACACAATTACAAACCCCAATCTAACATGACTCTATGGCTTTGTTTGTCTTTAGGGATTACACAATTACAAACCCCAATCAAACATGACTCTAGGGCTTTGTTGTCTTTAGGGATTACACAATTACAAACCCCAATCTAACATGACTCTAGGGCTGAGTTTGTCTTTAGGGATTACACAATTACAAACCCCAATCTAACATGACTCTAGGGCTTTGTTTGTCTTTAGGGATTCCACAATTACAAACCACAATCAAACATGACTCTAGGGCTTTGTTGTCTTTAGGGATTACACAATTACAAACCCCAATCAAACATGACTCTAGGGCTTTGTTGTCGTTAGGGATTACACAATTACAAACCCCAATCTAACATGACTCTAGGGCTTTGTTGTCTTTAGGGATTACACAATTACAAACCCCAATCTAACATGACTCTAGGGCTTTGTTTGTCTTTAGGGATTACACAATTACAAACCCCAATCTAACTTGACTCTAGGGCATTGTTTGTCTTTAGGGATTACGGAGTGATCAGCCACTTCAGTGCTTTATCTAGTTCATCACACCGGTAACCTCGTCTAGTAAAGGGTACAAGTCTGACATTATGCTGCAAAGATTTAGTGTTTTTGACAGATGCTACTGGACGCATTGCAATTGTTAATTGTAAGAGCAAAATTAAAATCAAAGCATATAGCAAATATGAATTTTTGGTCATTGGGTAAGCCATTCCGGGTCTCTAGCCTAGGGTGTGTACATGTCCTGGATGATCTTCAAGGTATATTTGTGCAGTTTCTTTTGAGGACTGTTTTGCAATTTGACACAAGTCCGGTAATGGTGTTTTGAACATCTCAACTATGCATGGATATAAACTTTCAAGTTAACACCCATATCTGTTAAGGAAACCTGATAAGTTGTGACTGCATCACAAAAGGGTAGTGTATTGTGCATCTCGTAATGGCAATAATTGGCACTTTCTGTCACCCTGTTCAGGACATGATGGCCTGGCAGACATGGAGATGCCTCGGAGATGCAAGTAAGTCTGCAGTTGCTGGTCTTCGTGACTGCAGTGGCTCAAAATATAACATTGACTTCTAAGAACGGAGATAACCTTATATCTAAATTCTTCTTTATACTATGTAAATAAAATGTTCCTGAAAAGTTTGGCAAGGATCATCGCAAACGTTTCTTGTGTTCATCATTGCTGCGGTGTTTTCTTTAATGCTACCATTTGATGATTCGTATCTGCGATATACAAAGTAAAAAAAAAAATTTAAATCATTTTAACAACAAATAGATTTTCACATTTGAAACCGGAGGAGAGCACCGTGTGATTATCGGCAATACGTAAGTTGTCGAACAAAAGAATCACACACGACGTGTAACTCACACACAATACAGAGATATAGATATGTAAACTTTCTCAATAGTTTATAATCATAATTTAGTTGGCCGTGTACAGGACTAAAGCTAGTCGTCTTTGACGTAGACCTGATATAGTTGGCCGTGTAGAGGACTGAAGCTAGTCGTCCTTGGCTTAGACCTGAGATAGGTGGCCGTACAGAGTCCTTGGCTTAGGCTAGAGATAGTTGGCCTTGATATGGACTGAGGATAGTCGTCCTTGGCTTAGACTTGAGATAGTTGGCCGTGATATGGACTGAGGCTAGCCTGCCATGACAAATCGATAGTGAGCAGACGTGCATACAGACGTCAATCACCATGTGCCGACGACATTGTCACATCAAACTGTCTCTTGTTGAAATTTACTGCTCAACAACCGACATAAACTATCCAATAATCACCGACTACGGGCTTTTTTACTCCTTAACACTAATTTACAGCCCAGCGCCAATGTATATTAATATTGATTTTAGGTTCGCATCAGAGAAAAGATTACCCAGAGTGCATCAATATTGCATGTCTCTGTTACTTATCAATCGGCATGTACAAACACGTCACCTGCTTATCCCTCCGTAAGGAAACGTGTTCATTAGGGCCACTGGGCGTTAAAGTCAGCCATAATACTCTCCAAATTATACAAACACAACGCCAATGGACGAATAAACAAGCTAGTTATTAGGGAAGCCCATGGCTCTCTCGTATAGGTACTACCCACGGGAACCGAAATATGTAATAAAAGGCATGGAATGCGTGGTAAGTAAAACACACGATAAAACCAACATGGAAATTCCAGGAAATAAAATTGCGATGAAGTAATAGGCCTGTCTATCAGTATGTAGACTAGATGGAGTGACTGAACGGAATACAGGACGTTTATGAATTAAACTTGCGAGAGGAAATGACATTTAGTGACCTTTCTAGTTACAAACAATTAATTGTGGCCACCATGTTCTTGCGTAAACAGGAAGAGGACTTCTGGACAAATTGACAGTTAGATAAAGAAGACATACGGAAGGATAAGAACATGACGTGTATCAGGATAAAATATTGCACAATGGTACCAAGATGGTCACACAAACTAAACATAGAATAAAGCGTGCAGTTAAGAATGCAAACAGACATGTATATATATATATGAACTAAAGTTAACAATTGAGTAGGGAGTCAAACATGTTCTTAGAAAAAATATAACTATCAAGGAAATGATTTTCTATAGTATTATCCAAACCTGTTCGAAACAGAAAAGTGCCAAGAACAATCCAATCCACTATCAAGTTCATAAAACCAAATATTACACCAAACGATCAAAACGCCTCATAACCTCTCGAACGATTTCTGGCCCGACTATATTTCGTCAGAGATTAAGGACAAAATCAAACTGGTCAATATCGGTCCTGTAAACATTTTGTCCTTGTAAGTATTTCATTGTCTATAAAAAAAAATTAAAAAAAAGAAAAGAAAGGTTTATTACACAAATAATCAGCAACATTATCTCGATATATGGTAAATGTAGTTACTGTATTACCTCCCTTTACCGCTAGCTTATCTCCCCTTGTTCAGGAAAAAAAGAAAGAAAATATTAGTGATTGCAGAAAGGTTAAGCCAACGTCCAAGTGATCAAAAGTGTGACAGTAATTTATAATATATACACTGTAGATATCTATTTTTAAAATGATCATATATCTGTTTGACGTTCTAGTGGCGGTGCAAGTCTAATGCCTGGCTTACATATGGTGACAGAAGTGGGGTTTAACTATTTTACACTTATATCTAATGTACAGTCTCAATAAGCCATTATCGTTTTACCTGCAGTATGATCAGTAATATATCATAATGCACGTGCCTCCGTTTTAATTACGCCTATCCCTTTCATGGTTACATTGATTAATGATTTGATAACGACATAAATCCAAATACAACCGAAATGAAGAAACGGCAAAGAGCATGTAAAACTTCATCATCAACCGCACACATCAGTCATGTATGACTTCATCAGCAACCGCAAACACATCATGTCACTTCGTACCGGTGTAACTTCAAAGACAAAACATTTGAAAGTCTGCAATACTTTATATAATTATGGTTATCAACATGAGATGTGAAGTAAGCTGAAGAGTTTCCTAAGATAAACGAGTAGTAATGTTGCCATGACAAACTAATACGATTGCTAGTCGACTTTGTTGTCACCATGACCGTTCAAATGCACAAACTAGATTATGTACACATGTACAAAGATCATCCACACACACACACAAAACAAAACAAAAATGACTGCCCATCTTAAAAACATCATCATATTGTGTTGTTAATGACGCATAAACTTGTACAATGTGTCAACATATAAATATAGATTTTAATTAAATCTTCTTTGCGTCTACAGGTAGCTTTATTAACTAACCATCCCTAATCTAATGCGGCCTTGTACACAAGTCAGCCCCCGCGTCTACCCCGGCGGTAAATGATAAAACATGCATTATTCAGACGAAATTCACACACGGGCCATAAACCAGAGCTCCAATATTCACAAACGTGTCGTTTACATAAATATTACATTTAAGAGATATATTTACGACGCAATAGTTTGGCGACTGTTAACATGCAATGGTAGTTTACAGCTTGTGGATCACACCCAGAGCCGTGTGGGTAATTTTGGGTTATACGGGTATTCGTTTGGTCATATATACACACGTCTCGCTGATAAATTGGTATGTTATAAAAGACAGACTTGAATTAAACATACACAATAAACCAGCGAGCGTTTCACATCAACACGTACGATAATATATCTAGTAGATGTAACAGATGGAATAGATCCAACTGTGTCCGCACGATATTGTAACATAACGAGATAGCTTTACATGTACAGGTCATAATTAACACGGAGTATCCCTTGTGGGGGGACAAAATATTCCCTTACATGTATACAAGCTGACCGCAGCTGTCCTTGTGTACGCCCAGTGGCGACCTTTCTGGCGGAGAGCCTCGGGTTGATGGGGAGACCACCTAAGCAGCACGTGGTCCTGACAACATTACTAGTGAGCGATGCTTTCCGCACTTTTCCTAGTTTTTATTCACAGACAGGTGTAAACATCGTCAATTCAACAAACTAAACGTGAATATTTACAACAAATTAGAAATAAGAAAAGAACACAACTTCCTATTTTCATATTTTCATTTCAAGCAGAGACGTATACATAATGTCTCTTTTTCAAGCACAAGTTGAATGCGCGCCATCTGTACATGCAAATGAAGACTCCAAGGACTAAAGTAGCATCATTGCTCTTTTTAACATTTTCATTTAGGATGACGTAACAAACACTTATGCTGCACCTTTTAAATTTAATAATAAATACAGTACGAACAGATAATGAAAGAAACTGCAACATACAGCTGTTTCGTCCTCCTAGGACTCTTCAGTGATGCTAGGGGCCAAAAGGTTGGAATAAAAAAAATCTAAACTAATGAAGAAGCAGAAGGGTCAAGTGCGTAAAACCCCTTTAATTTAAGAAGGATGACGTAACACACACATGCTGCACCTTTTAAATTTAGTAATAGATACAGTATGCCGAAAAAAATGAATTAAACTGCATCATATAGCTGTTTCGTCCTTCTAAGACTCTTCAGTGATGCTAGGAGCCAAAAGGTTGGAATAAAAAAATTCAAAGCTAATGTAGAAGCAGAAGGGTCAGGTGCGTTAAACCCCTTTAATTTATGAATTTAGAAGTAAAATTAAACAGCTAGTTCTGTATAATTTTAAATCGTGTACTATGAAAATATGTAAAGTATGTACTGTGCTACTGCTCAAATGAGATTAACTGTGGCTATTACATTAACAGATTATAGTCTGTTAAAAAAACCTGTTTACTACAGCATCAGCAATGGAAACAGTCAATAGTCGCTTATTCCAAGTGCGTGTCCTCGTTCGTCTTGTCGAATACATTTTGACACTGGTAAGTGCGCAAGAACTATACAGTTTTATTAAAGATGTTAAATCAAAAACATTTGGACATGAAATGAAAGCTGAAGAAAAATAGGAACCAATACAAAAAAAAATAAAAATAGGGTTAAAAGTGTATGTTCCGTTTGATATTATGGAGTAGGGCAGATTTGAAAGACTCTAATGGTGTGGCGTGAATGATGTCGTGGAAATTGTCCCAGTCGACTATGGTACGTGACAGGTACGCCATTGTTCTGTACTGCATCAGTATTAAAAACTAGACCAATCAAAAAATGGTTTGGTAGCTTTTATCAAACTCGTCACGCCAACATGTGCACTTTTTATAGAAAATTGCACAGTTATCGTCAAAAGTATGAAATATAAACAAAATGTATCTTACAACCACCAACCCTAATAAACAACAACACAAAACAATAACAAAACATTGACACTGATGTACACAATAGGAAAATAAAATAAAAACGACAAAAGAACGCAGCAAACAACAGCGAAAACAAATTCAGCGACACAACAAAAACAACAAAGGTTTACTTCCGTACGACATGACACCGTCAACATGAATAAAACAATTGTTACAAAGCTGGTACGAAGAGGGAGGTGGATATCGACCAATAAGGAACGCTGGGGCGTTGATACTTTGTACCAGACTACCAGACTAAAGAAGACAGCAGAACTTGTTGTTTGAACTCAGTTTCTACTTATCTCAGTATCTATGGGGTATGGCGGCGCCACTGTGCCCCTCAAACGACCATTATCATACCAAACAGTCATAAATCTTACTAATGCAGAAAATATTTTGTTTCAAAGATAATGTATGATAGGTGACCCGAAGCCCCAGAGTAAAGCATTGTTGGTGTGTGTCTTCATTAGCTCAGACAACACAGGCGGAATTATTCAGACCCAGTCATAACTCTCGTTTGAATTATTGATTTATAACCTAAAATACCGGTTAGGTTTATTTAATTAGCTTTTCATGTGATATATAATGAGTAGATGATAAGTTATTGACAAGCAGAAATGAAGTTGATGCCTTATCTGATTTCATTATAGGTAAAGAGGAATACCTAATACACAGCATCCTCTTGTACTTTATATTCTTATAAACTAATTTGTTTATGAATCAAACAGAATTGTAGTTTAACTCGTTGAGTTTGTGGAGCTGAATATTCAGCGTCTGGGACGAAATCTCGCGTGATTCTGCAGTCCACGTGACTATGGTGGTAAGATTGACAACTACAGTGGATATGTACGTGTCTATCTTAATTAGATCTGTGTTATATATCATGTCATCGCCGTTAATATGGTTAATTTAATGGAAGACGCATCATGATTTGATTTAACGAGATCAATCCGAAACAAAGAACTTAGAACACATATTTTCACTGACTGAACATACATTGATATACTTATATTTGGTCCAATAATCCTTCTACCACAAAATATACTACTTATATTGAGCTATTCCTGCCTTCATATAGTTGATACAAAAGTTTATTTTACAACACGCATCTATAGTTATGTGAGGTCCGTAAAATGTATAACGTTATATGAATTCTAAATGAAAATACATCACAGCTAACACAGCCAACTTTATATTTAAATTGATAGCAGACAGATGATCACACCTTGCTGAGAAAGCGTTCAGTGGCTGTCATTCATGGCCTCACAAATGTCATTCTGATAAACATTATTTCACAAGTAAAACATCAGAATCAAAAACAGATAAATCCTTCTGATTTATTGAATGCTATGACCGGAAAGAAGTAATATTTAAAGAGATAAAATCTCGAAATCATAAAATATGTACTTTGTTAAAGCCGACTCCATTATTGACAAGCTTCTAGTGACTGACGTTAACAACAAACTTCACCCGAGTTAAAGTACAAGTACTGAACGACGACAGCCATCAATCGTACTTCATTTTTATAAATCATAATATTTGTATTAAAATGCCAATGTTTAACAAGGTGTGGAAATGTTTAAGTGATAAAATATTACCTCCTCGAACCACGATTCCTTCAAACCCGCACAATCGGGCTACGATAGTTATCTTTCTTCTACAGAAAATAAAATGTCTTCAGCTCGTAATACAACAGGCCACGCCAGAACACTATGATTTATCTTAAGTCAGAAAAAAGGTTAGAGAAATGTCATAACATTGAAGGCACTTTATCCAGGTGATTTTATTAAGGGGTGGTGTAACAAGAAACTTTATTCAAAGCTGCAGATATAAACAAAGAAAACATTAGCGCTGGGGCGCTATTTCTGTGACAAAAACTGTAAAAAACAAAACATAAAACAAGGTAATTAACAAAATGTATAGACAGAAAACAAAAGCTAAACATGCAAAACTGTACACTATCACAGACAACTATGAAATTATAACATATAGGTAAGATATTGGAGACATACATGTATAACACAGCAGCGTATAGTTTCATATCACAATTACCAGAAATATAGAATACAAGTATTTGTTAATATTGAACACCTGCATATCACACAGTTGTTGCTATAAAGATGATTTAAAACACTATATAAGTCAAATTTTCATAAATGTTAATATAGCAAAGAAATAAAAATTTACATAGTATACCCTATACTCTAATGTAAATTTAAAGAAAACAATGAAGTCAAAGAATTAAACAATTTGATAGAAAAGTATTACTAAATAATGTGCTGCTGGTTATATGATAATAAAGCATGCGAAAAAGGCAAGACATAAGGCAGGCAAGTCATAAAGCTAAAGGACATAAAAAAAACAAACAAAACTCATTCCTAAGCACTGTAACAAATACCACACGAGCACACGAGGCCATCCCAGGTATGCAGCAGTCTGGAAAACTCTGGATAACTATCCACCTTCCTCGTATGGTTTGACAGACTGTTCCATGTCCGGGCGGCCTCGTAGCGGAAAGATTTAAGACCGTACCTGGTTGTCCGAACTTTTGGTAGCTCCAGCTGCCTTTCACTCCTCAGGTTATAAAAAGTTAAAAGATTGCATATATAATCAGGAGCTAAATTAGAAATAATTTTAAAAGGTCCACAGGCCATGTTTTGCATTCTATGAATAGGTACAGATGTTAAAATAAGGGTCTGTAAAAATTCTGACACTGGTGTAGTAAAATCATCCTCAATAAAACATATCTTTTCCATCTTATTAAATATTATCTATACCATAGAACACAGTTCTGGACACGTCATCAGCTGAGATTTAATTCTAGACATTTATAATTAAGATACTAGTAATAAAGTTAACATTGAGAAACAAGATCAATCGGGCTAATAATATATTTATATCATCAACAACTCGATAATAATAATAATAAACTTTATTTTCTGAGGATAAAATACATGTTTAACCAAAGGCTCATCTTCCACATGGTCCTTTTGATGACAAATAACTCTTTAAAATTTCGGACACAATCTTCATTAAATGTATGGATACTTTGAGAAACCATTACTGAGCAGAGGTGTTTTATACACTAGTAGTAACACTCGATCACACGTGTCATTGAACAGTGAAACAAGCCCATCGACAGTTTGACATCCCAGACCGGAGTTACAAGTATGTGGACATCTTGACGTACACAAACCCCGAAAGGACTGACATGTTTCCTTACTTTGACGTTATGCAGATGTGCAGTAATTGTATATGTAAATACTGTGCAGTGGCTGGTAATTTGATGATAATTAGACAGTTATTGTACATTTTATACAAAGTACGTATTAATTGACTTGATTATTTAACCTACATGTAAGATGTTTTGTCTATAAATGTCCGCTACTTCCGGAATGTCATACAAAATAATCAGGATGAAAAGTGATTTATGGCGAGGAAATCTGTGAGTAAGTGCATACGCCATGTTGTCATAGTTTTCTTTACCAAAGTGAAGACAGATTCCTATATAACAACATACACCTAACGCTTAAACTCGAGCTGGAGTTATAGAGCATCTCCCCAGTTTCTGTTTTAAATTTGTTTGTCAAGAGAAACTGATCAGCTATTTCCTCAAATTCTGTGTTGTTAACAGAAACTCATCAGCTATTTCCCCAGTTTCGATTGCTGTTTGTGTACAGAAAACGATCAGTATTTACTCAGTTTCTGTTCATTCAGTTCCCGTTGTTTGGTTATTTTTGTTGTTGATAAATGTATATAGTAATTGTTTATTATATCAAGTCAGTTTCAGATGTTTGCTGATGTTTACAACCGATTTGCGAAGATATTTTACGAACCGCACTAATTAATTCGGGAAAGTGCTCTTATGAATCGTATGAATTGTGTATTTTAAAAGTATAATATAATTTCACAGGTCAAAAATTATCTTATGAATATTATGAATTATGTATTTTAAAGTATATGAGAGTCTCATTGGTTAAAATCTGGTCGGATATTAATTCATTTTATTGTATTATGACAGTATGTGGTTTAATTTGTGAATTAATATTTGACACTTAAATAATATAATTATGTTATAACTATTGTTATTATTTATTTTTATTATTAAGTAGAGGCAACGCTTGTCCCATGTGACCATTCTAGATGATAACACGAGATATTTTGTGATGAGTCTGACTCGACTACTGTTGTTTTTGTAGACACCTACGACAACAGAGACAGGACAACACAATGTACTGTACGCTGTACACAGCCCGTGATGTATTGGACAGATGTGGCGGGTCAAGTGTAATCATACTTAGCATGTTTCCCGTGATGTATGTCCTTTCATCTCGTGGCCGTTGACGGATCTAAAATGAGTAAATATATGTCAAAAATAAGAAATTAGGATGTAAAACAAAGATATATTTACATACTGGCACTATGCAATTGCATATATCATTATCCAAGAGAGTTAATTTAGAAATATTTTTTTCAATGTTACTTCCGTGTACAGAATAACCAAAACAGGCAAGAAAAAGTCAAGGTCTGAAAAACAAGTATAGTGTACAAAACAAGAGCGTGTGTCTCCTGGCCACCAGACAAAGCGATAAAAGACAATCGTACCATAGGTCTATACCCAAGGGTCAAAAGTCTATACACAAGGGTCAAAGGTCTATACCCAAGGGTCAAAAGGTCTATACCCAAGGGTCAAAAGGTCTATACCAAAGGGTCAACCGTTTATACCTAGTGTCAAAGCAAAATAGAACAATCGTACCATAAGTCTTTACCCAAGGGTCAAAGGTATATACCCAAGGGTCAAAGGTCTATACCAAAGGGTCAAAGGTCTATACCAAAGGGTCAAAGGTCTATACCCAAGGGTTAAAGGTATATACCAAAGGGTCAAAGGTCTATACCCAAGGGTCAAAGGTATATACCCAAGGGTCAAAGGGATATACCCAAGGGTCTTAGGTCTATTCCCGAGGGTCAAAGGTCTATACCCAAGGATCAAAAGGTCTATACCCAAGGTTCTTAGGTCTATACTCTAGGGTCAAAGGTCTATACCGAAGGGTCAAAAGGTCTATACCCAAGGGTCTTAGGTATATACCCAAGGGGCAAAGGTCTATACCCAAGGGTCAAAAAGTCTATACCCAAGGGTCAAAGGTCTATACCCAAGGGTAAAAGGTCTATACCAAAGGGTCAAAGGTCTATACCAAAGGGTCAAAGGTCTATACCCAAGGGTTAAAGGTATATACCCAAGGGTCAAAGGTCTATACCCAAGGGTCAAAGGTTTATACCCAAGGGTCAAAGGTATATACCCAAGGGTCTTAGGTCTATTCCCGAGGGTCAAAGGTCTATACCCAAGGATCAAAAGGTCTATACCCAAGGGTCAAAGGTATATACCCAAGGGTCAAAGGTCTATACCCAAGGTTCAAAAGGTCTATACCCAAGGGTCAAAAGGTCTTTACCTAAGGGTCAAAAGGTATATGCCGAAGGGCCAAAGCTAAATAGGACAATCGTACCAAAGGTCTATACCGAAGGGTCAAAGCTAAATAGGACAATCGTATCATAGGTCTATACCGAAGGGTCAAAGCTAAATAGGACAATCGTACCATAGGTCTATACCGAAGGTCAAAGCTAAATAGGACAATCGTACCATAGATCTATACCCAGGGTCAAAGCTAAACAGGATAATCGTACCATAGGTCTATACCCAGGGTCAAAGCTAAATAGGACAATCGTTCCATAGGTCTATACCGAAGGGTCAAAGCTGAATAGGACAATCGTACAATAGGTCTATACCGAAGGTCAAAGCTAAATAGGACAATCGTACCATAGGTCTATACCGAAGGTCAAAGCTAAATAGGACAATCGTACCATAGGTCTATACCGAAGGTCAAAGCTAAATAGGACAATCGTACCATAGGTCTATACCGAAGGTCAAAGCTAAATAGGACAATCGTACCATAGGTCTATACCCTATGGTCAAAGCTGAATAGGACAATCGTACCATAGGTCTACAGGGACGCTGATGTTTCCTGAACCAGGTATGTGAGGGACGCTGATGTTTCCTGAACCAGGTATGTGAGGAACGCTGATGTTTCCTGAACCAGGTATGTGAGGGACGCTGATGTGTCCTGAGACGGTATTATTCACTGGATATCGTTGGTAATTAATTCTGCAGCGTAGATTTAACGATACCCCTTAGAAAACCCTGCTTACTTAGTTTGATAATCAAATAAGAGTAAAATCTTTAATGATTCTGGGAAAGCTCCGGATAGGTAACCTTTTCTTGTTCCACATCCTTCGTATGTCACCTTTGAACCATATTGCGGTCATCAACGAAATTATGATATTGATGATGCATTTAATCAGTAAATAATATTCAAATGAAGAGAAGAAAAAGTAAATTTAGCGTTTCGCATTTTCACTGCCGTGTAAAGGTTTTCTGTTCCATAGGACCCTCTCACACCAGAAGAAGCACAAAGGGGAATATTCCCATGAGCCAAATAGCAATTAGAAGCATTGGCACACAATGTGTGTAATAACTAGAAGAGGTTGTGAAGGGGTGGACGTGTTATGTGGCATGTAACTGTCGTCTTTTGATGGTGAAAACCCTTGTGAAAACGTGCACACAGTATTTCTATACCGCCACTAACCTACATGTAAAGGATGATGGGTTTCAAAGGCAAATAACAATAGCCAAACACAATTCACACAGCCATTACCTCAGCAGAACGCCCTTCACCGCGACTGACATCCGAACGGGTTAATGCCATTCATCCTTCACCAATCGGCTCTTTCTTTCAACATCTGGTAGTTAAAAAGGTTTAATCAAACACGACAATCGCCTGTAAATGTGTTTTTATAATAAACAGTTCTAGCTGCTAACTATCACAATTACTTGCTAACAGCACTTTAGAAATCTGCGTCTAACGTTTAGATCGCCCATTCAACTTCCGACGAAATAGGAGCGTTGTGTGAATTTGTAAATTATTTATGCAACATATGTTTTTCGTTTGTCAGTTCAAAGCAATGTAAGACGCTTTAAAAGAAAATAATGCCGTTTATTCGTTTCATCGCAGAGAAATGAGGCGATATATCAGGGACAATGTCGGGAGCAATTTTCCGCTCTTCTGAGAGAGTTATGTGGTAGAAATACCGGCAGACTGTCGGCTATAACGCAGGATCACAGGGAAAAGGGTGGGCAGGTTAGCCGGCAGGCATTACCACACAGACATTTCCACAATTAAAAACCGTTTTACCAACAAATTACGACATGGTTACAACGTTATATAGACTCATTAATTCTGGGAGTTGTTGCCATTACAACCCGCTCACTCTAAACGTCCATACCGATATACACCTGTCACAGTAATAGCGGATCGTTGTTGTAATATCTACAGACATCAGGCATGTTTAATCTAGTGGCACAGATGTACATATAATGTTTTATCGAAAACATATATCTATTCATGACGTACGTTTATCTAAACGAAGAAGAAACTTGTGTCTTCGAAAAGCTAATGTATAAGAAATATGCAAACAATGGCAGTCTTTGCTGGATATATTCTAAAGTATATCTTCAGCTGTACGGGACGTACCCCTAAGTATCTCTTCAGCTGTACAGGATGTACCCTATAAAATCTCTTCAGCTGTATGGGATGTACTCCTCAGTATCTCTTTAGCTGTACGGGATGTACTCCTCAGTATCTCTTTATCTGTACGGAATGTACACCTCAATATCTCTTTATCTGTTCGGGATGTACTCCTCTTTAGCTGTACGGGATGTAAACCTCAGTATCCCCCTCAGTTGTCACTCAGTTGTCCCCCTTGTATATCTTTAGTTGTACAGAATGTACCCCTCAGTTGTCCCCCTTGTAAATCTTTTGTTGTACAGGATGAACCCCTAAGTTGTCCCCCTTGTATATCGTTATTTGTACAGGTTGTACCCCTCAGTTGTCCCCCTTGTATATCTTTAGTTGTACAGGATGTACCCCTCAGTTGTCCCCCTTGTATATCGTTATGTGTACAGGATGTACCCCCAAGTTGTCCCCCTTGTATATCTTAAGTTGTATAGGATGTACCCTTCAGTTGTCCCCTTGTATATCTTTAGTTGTACAGGATGTACCCCTCAGTTGTCCCCTTGCATATATTTAGTTGTACAGGATGTACCCCTAAGTTGTCCCCCTTGTATATCTTTAGTTGTACAGGATGTACCCCTCAGTTGTCCCCCTTGTATATCGTTATGTGTACAGGATGTACCCCTCAGTTGTCCCCTTGCATATCTTAAGTTGTTTAGGATGTACCCCTCAGTTGTCCCCTTGCATATCTTTAGTTGTACAGGATTTACCCCTCAGTTGTCCCCCTTGTATATCATTAGTTGTACAGGATGTACCCCTCAGTTGTCCCCCTTGTATATCTTTAGTTGTACAGGATGTACCCCCAAGTTGTCCCCCTTGTATATCTTAAGTTGTACAGGATGTACCCCTCAGTTGTCCCCCTTGTATATCGTTATGTGTACAGGATGTACCCCCAAGTTGTCTCCCTTGTATATCTTTAGTTGTACAGGATGTACCCCTCAGTTGTCCCCCTTGTATATCTTTAGTTGTACAGGATGTACCCCCAAGTTGTCCCCCTTGTATATCTTAAGTTGTACAGGATGTACCCCTCAGTTGTCCCCCTTGTATATCGTTATGTGTACAGGATGTACCCCCAAGTTGTCTCCCTTGTATATCTTTAGTTGTACAGGATGTACCCCTCAGTTGTCCCCCTTATATATCTTTAGTTGTACAGGATGTACCCCTCAGTTGTCCCCTTGTATATATTTAGTTGTACAGGATGTACCCCTAAGTTGCCCCCCTTGTATATCTTTAGTTGTACAGGATGTACCCCTCAGTTGTCCCCCTTGTAAATCGTTTGTTGTACAGGATGAACCCCTAAGTTGTCCCCCTTGTATATCGTTATTTGTACAGGATGTACCCCTCAGTTGTCCCCTTGTATATCTTTAGTTGTACAGGATGTACCCCTCAGTTGTCCCCTTGTATATCTTTTGTTGTACAGGATGTACCCCTCAGTTGTCCCCTTGTATATCTTTAGTTGTACAGGATGTATCCCTCAATTGTCCCCTTGTATATCTTTTGTTGTACAGGATGTACCCCTCAGTTGTCCCCTTGTATATCTTTAGTTGTACAGGATGTACCCCTCAGTTGTCCCCCTTGTATATCTTTAGTTGTACAGGATGTACCCCCAAGTTGTCCCCCTTGTATATCTTAAGTTGTACAGGATGTACCCCTCAGTTGTCCCCCTTGTATATCGTTATGTGTACAGGATGTACCCCCAAGTTGTCTCCCTTGTATATCTTTAGTTGTACAGGATGTACCCCTCAGTTGTCCCCCTTATATATCTTTAGTTGTACAGGATGTACCCCTCAGTTGTCCCCTTGTATATATTTAGTTGTACAGGATGTACCCCTAAGTTGCCCCCCTTGTATATCTTTAGTTGTACAGGATGTACCCCTCAGTTGTCCCCCTTGTAAATCGTTTGTTGTACAGGATGAACCCCTAAGTTGTCCCCCTTGTATATCGTTATTTGTACAGGATGTACCCCTCAGTTGTCCCCTTGTATATCTTTAGTTGTACAGGATGTACCCCTCAGTTGTCCCCTTGTATATCTTTTGTTGTACAGGATGTACCCCTCAGTTGTCCCCTTGTATATCTTTAGTTGTACAGGATGTATCCCTCAATTGTCCCCTTGTATATCTTTTGTTGTACAGGATGTACCCCTCAGTTGTCCCCTTGTATATCTTTAGTTGTACAGGATGTACCCCTCAGTTGTTCCTTTGTATGTAAGATCAAGTGTACACCACTTTAGAGGATCAGGTGCACACCACTTTAGATGTTCAGGTGTACACCACTTTAGACGATCAGGTGTGTACCACTTTAGAGGACCAGGTGTGTACCACTTTAGAGGATCAGGTGTACACCACTTTAGACGATCAGGTGTACACCACTTTAGAGGACCAGGTGTGTACCACTTTAGATGTTCAGGTGTACACCACTTTAGACGATCAGGTGTACACCACTTTAGACGATCAGGTGTACACCACTTTAGAAGATCAGGTGTACACCACTTTAGACGATCAGGTGTACACCACTTTAGAAGATCAGGTGTACACCACTTTAGAAGATCAGGTGTACACCACTTTAGACGATCAGGTGTACACCACTTTAGAGGATCAGGTGTACACCACTTTAGACGATCAGGTGTACACCACTTTAGAGGATCAGGTGTACACCACTTTAGAAGATCAGGTGTACACCACTTTAGAGGATCAGGTGCACACCACTTTAGAAGATCAGGTGTACACCACTTTAGAGGATCAGGTGTACACCACTTTAAAAGATCAGGTGTACACCACTTTAGACGATCAGGTGTACACCACTTTAGAGGATCAGGTGTACACCACTTTAGAAGATCAGGTGTACACCACTTTAGAGGATCAGGTGTACACCACTTTAGAGGATCAGGTGTACACCACTTTAGAAGATCAGGTGTACACCACTTTAGACGATCAGGTGTACACCACTTTAGACGAACTGGTGTACACCACTTTAGAGGATCAGATGTACCCCTCAGTTGTCCCCCTTTGGTCTCCCCATGCTGTTATTTTCCACACTGGATTACGTAACAGAAAAAACAAAGACACAGAATTAAAAGCCCTACATAAACAACGAACAAATAATTATTTCAAACAAACTACAAAGTTACATTGCGTGTGATATATCAAAGTGTATTTATATAAATATTTCTGTTGATATTATCGCCAGAGAAATAATGTCAAAAACATGATCGTGTTTATTCAATGTAAAGCATCTAAGGAATGGGTATCCCGACCACCGCGGGGCTCAACCCTCAGTCTGTCAAACACGCCAGCCAACAAGCCATTTACACTCGATGAAAAATGGGCGATGTATTTGTAATGACTACCCGTGGAATGATCTGCCATCAAAGGCGAGCACTTTCTAATGTCTTTATAATCTGTGTGAAGTTAACAGTGTTAGAACAGAGATAGGTCTGTGTTCGGGAAACAAACAAACTTCCGCGTGTTTATGTCAGGTCCTACAGGCGATATATTTGGGGATTTGGGATTAATGTTAAACTCCTTTTCTCCGATATAATTGGCCCTCTTTTTACAGATTTCTTTTTTTTTCAATACACCCCAAAGTGAAATCAAGTCCTATTTATGACACGTTTAGGTACTGTATGTGTTAACGTGTTCCCGGGTCTGTCGGTGATTCGGTATTAAAGGTATTTGTATCAAGTGTTCCAAGTGTTTCGTTTTGTACTAGCACACAGATCTAGGATCAATAGATTCTGTCGTTGAAGATACCAAAAAACATACAATTGCTTAAATTAAATTCATATATAAGTGTATATTTTCGTTTTAATTACTTCACACGTATAAATGGGACACTGACAGAATAGATATATCTTAAGTGATATTTCGACACAAAAATATCACTTCTTTCAATTTTAATGGTTATTTTCCCAATAAACTGTTGAACTTAATGGCTTCAATATCCCAGATATAATCTGAATCGTACACGAATTGAATCCCCCGAGGCGCTGGAGTTTTAAAGGATTATTTACAGCTAATCACACACCAATGTATTTTTTAAGTGACGGTGTACTTGTGTATATAAATTATCTAGAGATCCACGTAAACAAGGCCCCGTCCAATCTGTATCAACCTGACATATACTCAACGTAAAACAGGGGCAAGCACCCTTAAAGATACAACTATCACGACATCGTATAACATTTCTACTTTTCCAACGCTGTGATATATTTTGCTCCACTGTTCTGACACTATGGTATATTTTGTTCCACTGTTCTGACACTATGGTATATTTTGTTCTACTGTTCTGATGCTATGGTATATCTTGTTTTACTGTTCTGACACTATGGTATATTTTGTTTTACTGTTCTGACACCATGGTATATTTTGTTTTACTGTTCTGACACTATGATATATTTTATTTTACTGTTCTGACGCTATGGTATATTTTGTTCCACTGTTCTGACGCTATGGTATAATATTGTTCTACTGTTCTGACGCTTTGGTATATTTTGTTTTACTGTTCTGACGCTATGGTATATTTTGTTCCACTGTTCTGACACTATGATATTGTTTGTTCCGCTGTTCTGACGCTTTGGTATATTTTGTTCCACTGTTCTGACGCTTTGGTATATTTTGTTTACTGTTCTGACACTTTGGTATATTTTGTTTTACTGTGCCGACACTATGGTATATTTTGATCCACTGTGCCGACACTATGGTATATTTTGTTCCACTGTGCCGACACTATGGTATATTTTGTTCCACTGTTCTGACACTATGGTATATTTTGTTCCAATGTGCCGACGCTATGGTATATTTTGTTCTACTGTTCTGACGCTATGGTATATTTTGTTCCACTGTTCTGACACTATGGTATATTTTGTTCCACTGTGCCGACACTATGGTATATTTTGTTCCACTGTTCTGACACTATGGTATATTTTGTTCCACTGTGCCGACACTATGGTATATTTTGTTCCACTGTTCTGACGCTAAGGTATATTTGGTTTTACTGTTATGATGCTGTGGAATATTTTGTTTTATTACATAATGCGTTTGATTTTCCTTAACTATACGCATAAGCTATATTTTGAGCCATTTATTAGTGAAATGAACTATTATTATCGTTCCTACCATTACAAGCGTCAAAGTCAGTCAGTCAGATGTCAATGCTGCCAGACAACTGCTACAGGGCGAATGCTACAGGAAAGTGGAGATTTGGAGTCGCCGATGAATACGGATTGATATGTTTGTGGTTATTACGAAGATAATCTTTAGGTTTTAAGATTTATCTTTTTGTTTTTTTAGGATCTGAAAAATATGAATATAGATTTTATAAGTAATGGTTAATCACTTTAAAACAACCTCCTTTCCAACCCATTCCCAATAACTTGGAACATTTCACACGCTGATCTTGTAGATAAATAAATTACATTAAATTACAAGTCGTCTCGTTTTCATAGCTGATACAATAATTTCATAATTGCTCAATTTAAACATTTATCTTTGAAATTTGTATCTAATATGTGTTTTAAATATTAAATATGGTAGCTAATATTTCCATAACATATCATTTAATTCAAAGGATGAATTATCATCTAAATTGAGTGTTATCTACACTGCTGTTATATAGGACGTAGTTAGACGGGTCTGTTACCGTCAGGTTTAGTCACTTACACGCTGTTTGTCTGGGCCCATCCTCGATGTCGGGTGCACGCTCAACTTATGATCTTAGCCCTGTCGTAATAAGTGATTAGATTACAGTCCCTAGTAATAAAGTAGAAACAAGTTAAGGGAAAGTGTGGAAGACAGATGGAATTTAATAAGTAAAAACAACCAGTCACACATTTAATTCATTTGAATTTTTAGTCATTTTTATTGCTAACGTATAAAATTTATACACATTGAGTCTAGTGTAAAATTGACGGTAAAAGTCCACTATATGTAGTCACAGTACTGGATCAAAAACGAATATTCGTTGGGATTTATACAAATTGATATCAATACATTTTTGTATACTCATCTTAAATCAATATGGAATAAAATGAAGCAGCGTAATTGAATCAGTAAGCATATAAATTCATTTCTTCCGAAGTTTAAGAGATTTTTATCCATCTACAGTGGGAATGTTATTTCTTTTCAATTGTGGTCTAAGGGGAGATAATGCTGACACAAAATACGTAAATTTATGGTCAAAGGGGACGTAACTGCAAATTAAACGTGGCAAGAACTGGTATAGCCGTAGTTTCGAATTATATTTTTATCCACAAAATTAATCGTATATCTACCATTTTGGTATCCCATGGTGCCAGAAGAGCTCATACTTAATTCCCATGAATTAATGCGTAAAAAAATAGCAGTATTGTCTTATGATGCTGTAAAGCAATTCATTAGACTTGCTTAAGTTCGTGTTTCATTTGCACTCCATGATAAATAGCAATACACTCTTGTGTTTTTTTATGTGCACATTTCAACATATAACCGAGCAATCAAACTGAAATGATATGTATTTTTTTTTATTTCTTGGGTGCAAACCTGATTATAATTATAAAATTAATACGATAGTTTACTTAACATTTTATGCAAATCTCGCATAAAAGTTAACAAAGTCAAGCGTTAATACAATTTCTTTTCATCATATTTTAATGCACACATCTCACTTAAATTTACTTTAATATTTCAATATGTGCATCTTATTTTAATTTTGAATATAACGGTTTATTATGGGTTTTTTTATTATTTTTTTTTTTTTCAAAGTATGTGCAATATTTTTGATGTAATATTTTACTTAAAATATTTGTGTGGACATTTTTCAAATACAATATGATTGCAGTATTTTATATGAAAACGGTAAATATGGCATTGATTTTTAGACAATTTTTTATTCGATATGCACATATTAATAACAATGTACCCTATATCATTTTAAATATTTAACAATTTAAATATAATGACATGTTTGCATTGCCTATCATCTATGGATGCCATTTGGTGATATATGGTGGTATTATTTATTTGGGTCTCTGAGGTTTAGGATTTTATTATTGTATTTGTATCATTTCCTAGTTTATATGCCAGCCTCCTAAAGACCAATTGATGTTTTATTAAGGATGTTGACATTTTGGAGTCACTAGTTACAGTTTACTCCAAAAAGGGTAGGGGTTATCATAATTTGCGATCTGAATGTTAAAATCATTGGGCACAGAGGTAATTAAAAACAAAAAAGGAAAGGTAAAATGTATTCCAATCTTATTAGATAGAACTAATTTGTATTCTGCTAACGTTCAGGTCCATTGCAAAGGCCAGTGTACATCATTTACCCTCAAACAGGAAACTGTACCACCGTTGATGGGGCCTCTGATGTTATTGTTGGTGTCTCCAGGAGGCCTCTGATTTTATTGTTGGTGTCTCCAGGAGGCCTCTGGTTTTATTGTTGGTGTCTCCAGGAGGCCTCTGGTTTTATTGTTGGTGTCTCCAGAAGGCCTCCGATTTTATTGGTGGTGTCTCCAGGAGGCCTCTGATTTTATTGGTGGTGTCTCCATGTTTCTGATTTATTGGCGGTGTCTCCATTAAGTTTCTGATTTTATTGGTGATGTCTCCAGGAGGCCTGTGATTTTATTAGTGGTGTCTCCATGTTTCTGATTTATTGGTGGTGTCTCCATTAAGTTTCTGATTTTATTGGTGGTGTCTCCATTAAGTTTCTGATTTTATTGGTGGTGTCTACAGACGGCCTCTGATTTTATTGGTGGTGTCTCCATGTTTCTGATTTATTGGCGGTGTCTCCATTAAGTTTCTGATTTTATTGGTGATGTCTCCAGGAGGCCTGTGATTTTATTAGTGGTGTCTCCATGTTTCTGATTTATTGGTGGTGTCTCCATTAAGTTTCTGATTTTATTGGTGGTGTCTCCATTAAGTTTCTGATTTTATTGGTGGTGTCTACAGACGGCCTCTGATTTTATTGGTGGTGTCTCCATTACGTTTCTGATTTTATTGGTGGAGTCTCCAGGAGGCCTCTGATGTTATTGGTGGTGTCTCCATGTTTCTGATTTTATTGGTGGAGTCTCCAGGAGGCTTGTGGTTTTATTAGTGGTGTCTCCATGCTTCTGATTTTATTGGTGGAGTCTCCAGGAGGCCTCTGATGTTATTGGTGGTGTCTCCAGGAGGCCTCTGATTTTATTAGTGGTGACTCCAGGAGGCCTCTGATGTTATTGGTGGTGTCTCCAGGAGGCCTCTGATGTTAGTGGTGGTGTCTCCAGGAGGCCTCTGATTTTATTGGTGGTGTCTCCAGGAGGCCACTGATTTTATTGGTGGTGTCTCCATGTTTCTGATTTTATTGGTGGTGTCTCCATTAAGTTTCTGATTTTATTGGTGGTGTCTCCAGGAGGCCTAAGATTTTATTGGTGGTGTCTCCAGGAGGCCTCTGATTTTATTGGTGGTGTCTCCAGAAGGCCTCTGATTTTATTGTTGTTGTCTCCAGGAGGCCTCTGATTTTATTGGTGGTGTCTCCTTGTTTCTGATTTTATTGGTGGTGTCTCCAGGAGGCCTCTGATTTTATTGTTGGTGTCTCCAGAAGGCCTCTGATTTTATTGTTGGTGTCTCCATGTTTCTGATTTTATTGGTGGTGTCTCCAGGAGGCCTCTGATTGTATTGGTGGTGTCTCCAGGTTTCTGATTTTATTGTTGGTGTCTCCATGTTTCTGATTTTATTGGTGGTATCTCCAGGAGGCCTCGGATGTTATCGGTCGTGTCTCCTTGTTTCTGATTTTATTGGTGGTGTCTCCAGGAGGCCTCTGATTTTATTGGTGGTGTCTCCAGGAGGCCTCTGATTTTATTGGTGGTGTCTCCATTAAGTTTCTGATGTTATTGGTGGTGTCTCCAGGAGGCCTCTGATTTTATTGGTGGTGTCTCCAGGAGGCCTGTGATTTTATTAGTGGTGTCTCCATGTTTCTGATTTTATTGGTGGTGTCTCCAGGAGGCCTCGGATGTTATTTGTGGTGTCTCCAGGAGGCCTCTGATTTTATTGGTGATGTCTCCTTGTTTCGGATTTTATTGGTGGTGTGTCCAGGAGGCCTCTGACTTTATTGGTGGTGTCTCCAGGAGGCCTCTGATTTTATTTGTGGTGTCTCCAGGAGGCCTCTGATTTTATTGATGGTGTCTCCAGGAGGCCTCTGATTTTATTGGTGATGTCTCCAGGACGCCTCTGATTTTATTGGTGATGTCTCCATGTTTCTGATTTTATTGGTGGTGTCTCCATGTTTCCGATTTTATTGGTGGTGTCTCCAGGAGGCCTCTGATTTTATTGGTGGTGTCTCCAGGAGGCCTCTGATTTTATTGGTGGTGTCTCCGGGAGGCCTCTGATTTTATTGGTGGTGTCTCCATTAAGTTTCTGATTTTATTGTTGGTGTCTCCAGGAGGCCTCTGATTTTATTGGTGGTGTCTCCATTAAGTTTCTAATTTTATTGTTGGTGTCTCCAGGAGGCCTCTGTTTTTATTGGTGGTGTCTCCAGGAGGCCTCTGATTTTATTGATGGTGTCTCCGGGAGGCCTCTGATTTTATTGGTGGTGTCTCCATGTTTCTGATTTCATTGGTGGTGTCTCCAGGAGGCCTCTGATTTTATTGTAGGTGTCTCCAGGTTTCTGATTTTATTGGTGGTGCCTCCAGGTTTCTGATTTAATTGGTGGTGTCTCCAGGAGGCCTCGGATGTTATTGGTGGTGTCTCCAAGAGGCCTCTGATTTTATTGGTGGTGTCTCCTTGTTTCTGATTTTATTGGTGGTGTCTCAATGTTTCTGATGTTATTGGTGGTGTCTCCAGGAGGCCTCTGATTTTAGTGATGGTGTCTCCATGTTTCTGATTTTATTGGTGGTGTCTCCAGGAGGCCTCTGATTTTATTAGTGGTGTCTCCATGTTTCTGATTTTATTGGTGGTGTCTCCAGGCGGCCTCTGATTTTATTGGTGGTGTCTCCAGGTTTCTGATTTTATTGGTGATGTCTCCAGGTTTCTGATTTTGTTGGTGGTGTCTCCATTAAGATTCTGATTTTATTGGTGGTGTCTCCATTAAGTTTCTGATTTTATTGGTGGTGTCCCCAGGAGGCCTCTGATTTTATTGGTGGTGTCTCCAGGTTTCTGATTTTATTGGTGGTGTTTCCAGGCTTCTGGTTTTTTATTGGTGGTGTCTCCAGAAGGCCTCGGATGTTATTGGTGGTGTCTCCAGGAGGCCTCTGATTTTATTGGTGATGTCTCCTTGTTTCTGATTTTATTGGTGGTGTCTCCACGAGGTTTCTGATTTTATTGTTGGTGTCTCCAGGTTTCTGATTTTATTGTTGGTGTCTCCAGGAGGTTTCTGATTTTATTGTTGGTGTCTCCAGGAGGCCTCGGATGTTATTGGTGGTGTCTCCAGGAGGCCTCGGTTTATCGTCTCTGTGGTCTGTAACTCTTTGTCACGTCTGATTTCGAAAGCTATATTGAAACTTATCAGACATAAACAAAAAATAAAACTACTACTTAGGAACATGACAGCCACACACTTGACTGAGTACCGTACCAGATGTTCAGCCCGGGGTGGCAATGATACTGATCTGTCACTGTACGTCGTCACCGAGGTCCCTCCCAGATACCAGAAATCCACATGAAAGCATTACACAATGTAAGCTTCCCTTTTTTACTCACGATTCCTCCCTTAATCGGTAATGTTTTCCTATGAATATTTTTGAGTTCAGTAAATTTCCTTTAGTTAGAAACGCTGATGAAACCGAAGCCTGTTCATTAACTTCATTACAAGGTACATGTCGAACGACTCCCAGACAATGCATTTCATAAAACCAACAGTAATGGCGGGTGTTGTCGATGACGCAGAAGACGATTACCCTTCCGGAACACACGGTCTTATTCTCAATTACGTTTTTTATGTGTTTCTAAAAGACTTACACAACATGTACCAGACACTGATTCTTTTTATTTTTATATTTATCAAGACATATTTAATTAACTAAATCAGATTAAGTAGGAATCGGTTTACAGAATATGATTGGCTAATTAAACATTATACAATGAAATGTTTTTTTTTTCAACTTGGTGTTAACATCATTCAAGAACATATGGAGTCTGTAATCATTATATTATCAATAATATGGTTATTTAAATATTACTATTCACTTTTGAATATTATTTGCTAGGACCTTGCTATCACTTTAGATTTCAGATTTACTCAATGTTGACAAAGCTTTCCTTAAAATTCAACTATTGGTTTGATAAAGATTTGGCAAACTTAGTCTTCTGCTTTTAATCGAAAGAGAATATAAGAACAAAATTATTTCGATGTCATACCTTTCAAGCTATGTTCTTTTCTGATAGTTTTCGCTGTTAAAGCAATGTATCATATTAGAACGCTTATATTTTCTTTTACCACATGAATTCACATCCACATTAATTCTCCTTTGTGAAGTATACAAGAGAAGGAAAATGTTGTTAGCGATATAAACATATACAATACTAGGTGCTTACAGGGCACGTTGACCGTAGTTTCGTACTTGCTATGTATTCAGTGATATATATGGTGTATTACATGAATGCACAGGCAATATAAACATGTATTTATAAAGGGTGATATGACATCCTTAATAGGTAATAAATATCATAATGTTCATATCTGGTAATTATTTTTACTATTATACAGTCAAACTTCGATGTTTCGAACTTTGTGGGACCGTCGTGAAAACTTCGATACATCGGGACTTCGACTCATGAATACTGAACATCGAACATGGATCACCGACATGCACTGTATATGTATATATATGTACTGTACTGTTCATAAGAAGAACCAATGCGGCGCTAGTGTAACGTAACACAGGCTAAGAAATTGTAGATTCACATTTTTGAAGAATACTGTATTAAAATACAATTTTTGTAACGTGATAATTTTGTCAGATTAATATTTTTTGTTTGCCAACTTAATTTTCGAAGCCTGTGTTGATATTCCGATATGGTAAATCTTGTAATAATTATATCCTTTTGAAGTTATTAAATGTATCTATACGATAACTTGTTCATACAAAGTAATCTTATTTACATAGTAACAATGCAATATAATATCCTTTTAAAGTAATATAAAGTTCATACAAACTAATTTGTTCATACAATGTAATCTGATTTATTATATACTTACTATAAAATACAGGGATACTTGATAAATTTGCATGTTTTTAGTACATATCAGCTCACCGGGTCAATATGGACAATTCCTCGCTAAGTGGGCCGAATACACTGTATCCGCCCTCTTCCGAAATTGCCGAGACGTCATATGACGTTCATGACGTTACACCAATCGAAAATTGATAGGAGGACAGATGTTGACGTTGAAATTGGCGAGAAAGGTATGTAGTCTATCGTGTCAAGAATACTAGAGCTTGATGAATTAATACAAGAAAAAGAGACATAAACGAATACGCCGATATAGAGGAACATGTAAATTATTCCGAAATCATTGCTAATGGTATTAATTATTATTATTATCTTAATCAACGTCCAGGCGATGACAAATAAGAAACAAAAATAGACATCATCAAAAACAGATAATCATGTACCGTCACAAAATTCCAAATTTATAATAAATATAATACGACATGGTCATTTCCTCATCAGGCCTTGTATCAACCCTCGACCCAATATCGACCCTTAGGCCTTCGGCCCTCGGGTCGATATTGGCATCTCGGCTTGATTCAAGGCCTGGTATGGAAATGACCATGTAATATTCTCTATGTACATAATAACAATGCAATTTTATATCCTTTTAAAGTAATAAAATGTTCCTACAAGATATTTTGTTCATACAGTGTAATCTTATGTACATAGTAACAATGCAATATTATATCCTTTTAAAGCAATATATTGTTCCTACAGGATAATTTGTTCATACAATGTTATATTACGTACAACACAACAAGATAATATAATGTCCCATCAGTATAATATAATGTTCCTACAAGATGATACTATATTTGTCCCTATTTGGTGGTTGGGGGTCCACACAGGTAATATCCCCCCCCCCTAACACCTAAGCTGATACTCATGGTTCTGCCCTTGGAGGCTGGTACACAGCTTCGTCTATGGTGTTGTGTGATATCCCCCCCCCCCCCCCCCCCACCTAACACCTCAGTTGATACTCATGGTTCTGCCCTTGGAGGCTGGTACACAGCTTCGTCTATGGTGTTATGTGATGTTATCCCCCTAACACCTAAGTTGAGACTCATGGTTCCTCCCTTGGAGACTGGTACACGGCTTCGTCTATGGTGTTGTCAACATCTATAAACTTAACACCGGCCAGCTTCCTTGCCGTAGGGCTCCAGCTGTATTTGTTCGTTACCCCTGAGCTATGTAAGTTTACTGGAGGCCCGGCGGAACTACCGTAGTTACTCAGACTTGCTCTTGTCGCAAACGACCGAGGCTGGTGTTTTAGGTTAGCAGACTTCTGAGCAGTTTTCATCTTGTTGGCAATGTATTTCCTACAAACAGATATTCGTTAGTTGTATCTAGATTTCAACAGTGCCATATTTACCAGCAAAATAAACAAAGTAAGGACATTCAATAGGTGTCTATATGTCACCAATGACCTGTCGTCCGAACAGCGTTTTACGTGCATACGTTTCAAGACAATTACGGAAACAGTCAACAGTCTCACATAATTATACGCCCCTCCTAATGTTGATTAGGATTACAGGTATAATCTATAAGCTTAACTAATTTAGTCATGCAAATGTACAATGTATATTCAATATATAAGTATCAGCGGCATTTTGTATACATTGACATACATGTATATTTTACACTAAAATGCTGCAATACTGTGCTAACTGTTATCATTAAAAAGTAATCCAAATTCAAACTCGATTAATATTTGGCTAAATTATGCAGAAATGAAAATTTTATACGAAAAAACCTTGAAAAAGTACAAGAGAATAAGTTCGTGTGTTCCGACGTGTACGCGTCTTCTGGTTTTCATTTGTAAAATGTACAAAATGTAGCTGAATCAAAAAGTTAACTATTTAGCACATAATAATTGCACTCTCACTGATTATAACTGGTTCACTTCTATGTTAGAAAAAAATGACTTGTGCAAAGTTATTTATTTATGTATTTATTCATTTTTATGTAACTGTCATTCAAATTACGAAAACAAATGCTTAAACGTCACTGTTTCTTTGTTTTTATATGTGTAAATGTATAACATCAACGCCTTTATATGGCAGAGTTAAGACAGGAAAGCATTATACCCCAAACATGCAAAGACAACACTGAAAATTGAAAGTCTGAAACTCAAATGGGAGTTGTCTCCCTTACAATAGTAAATATGAATTACTCGAACCCTTGGGTGATATACATGTGAATATCTAGAGACAACTACTCTGAATGACAATATTTTATAGGAAAGACTATTCACCTGTAGGTGACAACAGTAATCACGATAGATCTACTCACCTGTAGATGACAACAGTCATCACGACAGGCCTACACACCTGTAGGTGACAACAGTAATCACGACAGGCCACAATACCTGTAGGTGACAACAGTCATCACGACAGACCTACACACCTGTAGGTGACAACAGTAATCACGACAGACCTACTCACCTGTAGATGACAAAGGTAAACACAACAGACCTACTCACCTGTACGTGACAACAGTCATCACGACAGACCTACTCTCCTGTAGGTGACAACAGTCATCACGACAGGCCTACATACCTGAAGGTGACAACAGTAATCACGACAGACCTACTCACCTGTAGGTGACAACAGTCATCACGACAGACCTACCCACCTGTAGGTGACAACAGTCATCACGACAGACCTACTCACCTGTAGGTGACAACAGTAATCACGACAGGCCTACATACCTGTAGGTGACAACAGTCATCACGACAGACCTACCCACCTGTAGGTGACAACAGTCATCACGACAGACCTACTCACCTGTAGATCACAACAGTAATCATGCCAGACCTACTCATCTGTAGATGACAACAGTCATCACGACAGACACACTCACCTGTAGATGACAACAGTAATCACGACAGACCTACTCACCTGTAGATGACAACAGTAATCACGACAGACACACTCACCTGTAGATGACAACAGTAATCACGACAGACCTACTCACCTGTAGGTGACAACAGTAATCACGACAGGCCTACATACTTGTAGATGACAAAAGTAATCACGACAGACCTACTCACCTGTAGATGACAACAGTCATCACGACAGGCCTACATACCTGTAGGTGACAATAGTAATCACGACAGGCCTACTCACCTGTAGATGACAACAGTCATCACGACAGGCCTACTCACCTGTAGGTGACAACAGTAATCACGACAGGCCTACATACCTGTAGGTGACAACAGTAATCACGACAGACCTACTCACCTGTAGATGACAACAGTAATCACGACAGACCTACTCACCTGTAGATGACAACAGTAATCACGACAGACCTACTCACCTGTAGATGACAACAGTAATCACGACATACCTACTCACCTGTAGATGACAACAGTCATCACGACAGACCTACTCACCTGTAGGTGACAACAGTCATCACGACAGACCTACTCACCTGTAGATGACAACAGTAATCACGACAGACCTACTCACCTGTAGATGACAACAGTAGTCACGACAGACCTACTCACCTGTAGATGACAACAGTAATCACGACAGGCCTACATACCTGTAGGTGACAACAGTAATCACGACAGACCTACTCACCTGTAGGTGACAACAGTCATCACGACAGGCCTACTCACCTGTAGATGACAACAGTCATCACGACAGACCTACTCACCTGTAGGTGACAACAGTCATCACGACAGACCTACTCACCTGTAGATGACAACAGTAATCACGACAGACACACTCACCTGTAGATGACAACAGTAATCACGACAGACCTACTCACCTGTAGATGACAACAGTAATCACGACAGACACACTCACCTGTAGATGACAACAGTAATCACGACAGACCTACTCACCTGTAGGTGACAACAGTAATCACGACAGGCCTACATACTTGTAGATGACAAAAGTAATCACGACAGACCTACTCATCTGTAGATGACAACAGTCATCACGACAGGCCTACATACCTGTAGGTGACAATAGTAATCACGACAGGCCTACTCACCTGTAGATGACAACAGTCATCACGACAGGCCTACTCACCTGTAGGTGACAACAGTAATCACGACAGGCCTACATACCTGTAGGTGACAACAGTAATCACGACAGACCTACTCACCTGTAGATGACAACAGTAATCACGACAGACCTACTCACCTGTAGGTGACAACAATCATCACGACAGACCCACTCACCTGTAGATGACAACAGTAATCACGACAGACCTACTCACCTGTAGATGACAACAGTAATCACGACATACCTACTCACCTGTAGATAACAACAGTCATCACGACAGACCTACTCACCTGTAGATGACAACAGTCATCACGACAGACCTACTCACCTGTAGATGACAACAGTAATCACGACAGACCTACTCACCTGTAGATGACAACAGTAGTCACGACAGACCTACTCACCTGTAGATGACAACAGTAATCACGACATACCTACTCACCTGTAGATGACAACAGTCATCACGACAGACCTACTCACCTGTAGGTGACAACAGTCATCACGACAGACCTACTCACCTGTAGATGACAACAGTAATCACGACAGACCTACTCACCTGTAGATGACAACAGTAGTCACGACAGACCTACTCATCTGTAGATGACAACAGTAATCACGACAGGCCTACATACCTGTAGGTGACAACAGTAATCACGACAGACCTACTCACCTGTAGGTGACAACAGTCATCACGACAGGCCTACTCACCTGTAGATGACAACAGTCATCACGACAGACCTACTCACCTGTAGGTGACAACAGTCATCACGACAGACCTACTCACCTGTAGATGACAACAGTAATCACGACAGACACACTCACCTGTAGATGACAACAGTAATCACGACAGACCTACTCACCTGTAGATGACAACAGTAATCACGACAGACACACTCACCTGTAGATGACAACAGTAATCACGACAGACCTACTCACCTGTAGGTGACAACAGTAATCACGACAGGCCTACATACTTGTAGATGACAAAAGTAATCACGACAGACCTACTCATCTGTAGATGACAACAGTCATCACGACAGGCCTACATACCTGTAGGTGACAATAGTAATCACGACAGGCCTACTCACCTGTAGATGACAACAGTCATCACGACAGGCCTAATCACCTGTAGGTGACAACAGTAATCACGACAGGCCTACATACCTGTAGGTGACAACAGTAATCACGACAGACCTACTCACCTGTAGATGACAACAGTAATCACGACAGACCTACTCACCTGTAGATGACAACAGTAATCACGACAGACCTACTCACCTGTAGATGACAACAGTAATCACGACATACCTACTCACCTGTAGATGACAACAGTCATCACGACAGACCTACTCACCTGTAGATGACAACAGTCATCACGACAGACCTACTCACCTGTAGATGACAACAGTAATCACGACAGACCTACTCACCTGTAGATGACAACAGTAGTCACGACAGACCTACTCACCTGTAGATGACAACAGTAATCACGACAGGCCTACATACCTGTAGGTGACAACAGTAATCACGACAGACCTACTCACCTGTAGGTGACAACAGTCATCACGACAGGCCTACTCACCTGTAGATGACAACAGTCATCACGACAGACCTACTCACCTGTAGGTGACAACAGTTATCACGACAGACCTACTCACCTGTAGATGACAACAGTAATCACGACAGACTTACTCACCTGTAGGTGACAACAGTCATCACGACAGACCTACTCACCTGTAGGTGACAACAGTTATCACGACAGACCCACTCACCTGTAGATGACAACAGTAATCACGACAGACCTACTCACCTGTAGATGACAACAGTCATCACGACAGACCTACTCACCTGTAGGTGACAACAATCATCACGACAGACCCACTCACCTGTAGATGACAACAGTAATCACGACAGACCTACTCACCTGTAGGTGACAACAGTCATCACGACAGGCCTACATACCTGTAGGTGACAACAGTCATCACGACAGACCCACTCACCTGTAGATGACAACAGTCATCACGACAGGCCTACATACCTGTAGGTGACGACAATCATCACGACAGACCTACTCACCTGTAGATGACAACAGTCATCATGACACCTACTCACCTGTAGGTGACAACAGTAATCACGACAGACCCACTCACCTGTAAGTGACAACAGTCATCACGACAGACCTACTCACCTGTAGGTGACAACAGTCATCACGACAGACCCACTCACCTGTAGATGACAACAGTAATCACGACAGACCTTCTCACCTGTAGATGACAACAGTCATCACGACAGACCTACTCACCTGTAGATGACAACAGTCATCACGACAGACCTACTCACCTGTAGGTGACAAAAGTAATCACGACAGACCTACTCACCTGTAGATGACAACAGTAATCACGACAGGCCTACGCACCTGTAGGTGACAACAATAATCACGACAGACCTACTTACCTGTAGGTGACACCGATCAACGCGCTAACGATGATGAAGATGGCGAGAAAAGCAACACCTCCAACCACAGATCCCACAACGATTGTCCATTTTTGAGGTGCAATGGAATCCACATCTGAAACGCATTATAGTAAGGGGGTTGTATAACCATTATTTCCTGTATGAAATCAGAACCGTTAGAAAATGGGGGATTATTGTGTCAGATTTTAGTTGTACAAAGGATTTAGGTCGCCTTCCAGCTTCGAGCTAGAGGGAATTTCCCTTCAGCTCATTGGTAGAGCGTCCGACTAGGTACCTGGCGATTGTAGGTTCGACCATCGGTGGAAGCACATTAATATCTTTCCTGTTACAGCTGATATTATGTCAGAACCGTTCAGCTAGATATTTTACCTTGGCGGGATTGACATCTGTCTCCAATGTACTTGAAGTGGCACTGACATCCTAAGTCCTGGGTTACGTCCCGTACACACGTCCCTCCATTTAAACAGTAGTCCCTCGTGTCACACCGATCTGTAGGTAATTAACAGAGCTTAGTAACATGAACATCTCGATTCTAAGAATTGTTTTCCCACACTTATGATTATATTGCCAATCACTCGGACTTTGCAAGTTTCTGAAATTTTATTAGATATTTGCATACATTTCAGTGAGATGCTATTTAGCAGGTGTGTGAATCTTCTTATTTTGTACTTACGCTGACACATGTATCCGTCACCAAGGTACCCAACCTTACAGGTACAGGTATGTCTGTTACCAAGTACATCACAATGCGCATGCGCTGAACAGTTGTGGATGTCTTTGTGGCACAGGGCTACAACAGTATATCCACGATTGTTTATCCATGTAGTTGATTTTAACACCAAGCAATACTCGATTAAAGAAACTAATCTAAACGAAGAATTTCAGCATTAAAAGAACAGGTAACAAAGCTTTCAAATAAAACGTATTTTCCATGAGGCTAGGATTAAATTGTAAGGTTGCCTTGTCAAGAAAGTGTTAGGGTTAAGGCGGCTAGTAAGACCAATTTTAAGAATGTTTAAGTCAAACTTAATTTCTTATTGCAATGAATTCATTTGATTAATTACCATCTAAATCTAAAAGTAAAGTAGACATTTAAAATGAACTGGGATTTAAATCAAAATTTGAATTATGGATTTAAAATTTTCACTTTTCAAACATTCAAATATTTTGCAAACTAAAATGAAAGTAAATGGAAGATGGACAAAATTGTTAGTCTATGGCAAAATAAATAGAGAATACCGAAGCAAGCATCAACAAAACCAATATCCGAACTCTTGTAAAAGTACAAGAGAATAAGACCAGGTGTTCTGGAAGAGTAGACGTCTTCTATTTCATCGACGACACCCGCCCTGTAAATCTTGGTCACATACTACTTTTTATGATTGAGAATGACGCCCCAGTTCTCATTTTGAGAACGTGACATTTACGTAGATGTTATATAGATCGTAGAGTAACGTCGATTAATCTGAAGAAGTATTCTCTTTTTATTTCAATGGTGTCAGTGTAAATCTTTCCTTTGTTCCTATATTATTAAAGGATTATTATTTTATTGACGCTTCGGTACTCTCCGATTTTTAAAAAAAACTAATCTGTATGTTAAGACTTAATCAACCTGTGCCCCAGGGTTTTACCGTAAATCAAACGGAAAAGATGTCGGTTTCCTTATAAACTAAAATTAGTTCCCTTACATAGACAGTAGTCTCTGGACGTGGCTCCGCCTGTCCTTGTGGTTGTTCCGTGTCCACACTGGGTACACTGCCTCTGATACAGCTGCTCCTGGTACGTCCCTCGGTCACACATGGTACACTCGTTACTCGCATTGGAATAGTATTGTCCACGTGTACAGTTGGCTGTAATTATACGAAAACGAAAAAGGGGGATATTAATTTTAATTTCATGATTCAAAGGAAACTGTATGAGCTACCTGGATTCTTGGTAACATCCCTGTTCTCCAACCTATGGTATCGGCTGCTGACGAATAACTTACAGCACAGGGACTCGAGAGATGCTGGTTGATGAAAGCAAATAGCAAGTTTTATGGTCGCCATCCTGTTCTCATTGATACAATCTTTTATATCCTTTTATGATATGAAATTCGATGATTTTTAATAAAAAAAATCAATATGCCTCCTTGTTATGATTTAGAATAATGTCCCGGTCCTCTCTTTGGAGACATAGAATTAAGTCGGATGTGACCTAGATTTACATGTGGGGTGTCGTTGAAGATGCAGAAGAGAAGACGCTTATTCTTACAGAACACCCTGTATTATTATTTTATCTTTGTTATTTTTTATATTTATATTTTATATTTTTTCTTACTTACGTAGACACTGGTCAATATTTGTCGCCGAACTAGAGAGAGTTGTCCAGCCAAGAGGGCAGTTCTGACACCACTGGGAACCCTGTCCATCCCTGTAGGTACCAACGGGACAGGCCACACAGGTGTTATTGTCTCCCTCGTACCCGGGATCACAGATCACTTAAAATAATGTAGTCTTTATCATTCTCTGTTCTCCTAAGTGTAGTGGGCCTTCAGTATGGAATCGGGCTATCTCTGAACTTTTATAATATATATATTCCCGTTCCCATTGTACTTCGTTATATATTTTCTCCAAAATGTTAATTTGCTCAAATGACACGAAATATAATGCTGACTTTTTGTTTGGAAATAATATGCATTTTAAAGTGAGTATATATTCTGTCTATTGGTAAAACTTAAAAGATCATCCAATACACTTTAGCGATATTGTACATGTAACCACCCTCAAGTCCACTGTACACCAATAAACATTAAAGACGCATGCATTCGGTTTCAATCCTCTATCAAACGATACAAGTACAGTAAAGTGAGTACTCTCATAGTCCTCTAATAGACAGGCAATGTTACATTATAACATGGAACTTTCATGTAATTATTCAAAGCTTCACTTACTGACACAATCGGAAAGCAGTGCTGCCCCCTTTCTGTACGTTGTGGTCTGAGGAGGACAGGGGAGACAATCGTCCTTCCACCAATCACTCTGGTATTGACCATAGGGACACATTTGACACGAGACGTTCTGAAGGTAAGTACCGGGCTCACACGCCTCTGCCAACACAAACTACATATATCAGTGAGGGACTCGGGTGTGTAATTGGTATAATGAAGCTAATATCTGAAAGAAGAAATTCAATTTACGAGTGAAAGCTTGTTTAAAATCGATCATATCTTACACTAATGAAGCTAATATCTGAACGAAGAAATTCAATTTACGAGTGAAAGCTTGTTTAAAATCGATCATATCTTACACTAATACAAAAATACTCCATTGACGACAGAACAGCTGGAGCAGGAATGTTGCATTTGAACAAAACGTAAGATAGAAAATTTCTCAATTGCATCAAAAGTGAAAGCGTTTTCACTACTGTAGCCGAAATAATATCGATGACATATAGGTTTTTACTCATCTGCAAGAAAACAGCAATCGACAATATCTCATTAATAAAATATCCACCACCCCACAAAATAGGAAGTATCAATTATTTTTGCGTTTTTATAGAAGGGAATGCATCTCTTATTTGAAATACCTTACAAGCATTTGTATGGTAATATAAAAAGGATTGTGGCCTATGGCTACACTGTTATCTTTCTTACTATTGCATGTCAAGATTCATGTCCTTCTCCTTTATCAGACAATGGTAATATGTTGCGCTATTAGATGTTTTATATCATAAATAACATACACTTTGAATGTATTAAGTTCATAAACTTCCCAAACTATCTCATACATGAATGGCTTGAAATGAATGAATAACAAGTAAAGAGATTCACTTAAAACTAAGTTATAGCACACAGCAAATATCAGCACCTTCATAATAAAAATTAATCATCATCAAAACCTAAATGATTTAATTCGGTGATTTTTAAATATATTTATCATTATCAATATTTTTCCCACAACAAATCAAACAAAAGACCTGTATACTGACCGACATGACACTGCGACACGTTGGTAGCCCCGACACCCTGTGTTCTGTACCCTAACGGACACACAGAACAAGGCACAGCACCTGCCGTAGGTTTGTAGAAGCCAACACGACAAGGGTCACATGTCAAATTGTTTCCTTCGTAACCCGCATCACAAAACACTGAAATATATAACAAGATGAGAAACTCTTATAATGAAAACACGACATGGATATCGAGTAACTTTTTATATTTTTTATTCTAAAGTCTTTTTTTGTTTTATTCAGGGCATATAACATTTACTAGATTATGTCGTGAATGAGAGAAACAAAACCTTTCAATAGTTATACAATAGCAGATATAGCAACACAATAAAAGTATAACAACAGTATATAATACTCCAATAATGAATATTGTAAAATAAAATGGGTTATATACACATAATTAATTTTGCAATAAAACATCAGTGTACAGTACTTTAAGTTGTCCCTCTCTCTTCCGACTCACAGAAACATTGAGATCGCTGCGTAGTTCCCTCTCCTGTGGTCGTGGTGTCGTTGGGACAAGGGATACACGTCGCCTGCCACTTGTCCGGTTGGTATGTCCCCACAGGACAGTCCGTACAGTTCATGGTGGAGTTCATCAGGTACTGCCCGGGCGTACAGTTCCCTACCACCGACAAATAATTTAATCGCCTTATTTATGACTTAAAACAACAGCAATTGACTTAGCTTGATTGACTTAAATCACAGGCTGAACAAGGCCATTTTTGTTACTAACCATGTTTTGAATGACAGGGGAAAACAGTATAGCACATCACTTAATTTAAACGCTATCACCAGTATTATCTTACCGGGACCATATATACTATTGTCCTTACCGATGACACACATATCCTTACCGATGACACACATATCCTTACCGACGACACATAGATCCTTACCGACAACACACAGATTCTTACCGACAACAAAGAGATCCTTACCGACAACACACAGATCCTTACCGACAACACACAGATCCTCAGCTGTAGCTCCCTCGGTAACGGTAATGAAGTCAACAGGACATGGCTGACAGTCCCGAAAAAGTCCGTCTGTATTGTCCTTGAAATAGCCTATAGGACACGGTTCGCACTGGTCATTCCTAAGATGCTGGCCCGAAGGGCAGATCACTGGAATAGCCACAGTCCGATTATATATATCAAAACGATACACATCCAAATACTATCTTCCTTTCATTAGGGGTTAAAAATGGAAGCAACCTTTAAAAAGATACATTAGAACTACTAGAACTGTTATGACAAGGGAGATGAGCTTTTTATGGTGTTTTTGTTATTCAAAAGAGCATAATTTACATATCTAAATTATTTTCATTGTTATTCTCACGCGGTTTATTTCAGATACCATTTATCCATAATGACTCTTTCCGGTTCGGAGGTCTCAGGAAACATTATTCCTAGAGATGTATCTCAGGTAAACAAATCCGTATAAGAAATAATATAACCTCGTTCATTAAATATAAACTAAAGATGCCTCAATTAACTTTTTACTCTCAGGCATATTATCATACCTTCACATTTTGTCACATTGTCAGCTGCCTCCATTTCGGTTGTCGTGTTTTCAGGACAGGGGAGACAATCAATCTGATTCCAATGAGGCTGATATTTGCCAAGCTCACATCGCCTGCAACTAGAGCTGTTACTCTCTGCTCTATAGCCGGGAGGACATATAACTGGAATCACGACGAGGCATAACAAAGATTAGTTCAAAGAGCCTCCACGCTGACAGGAAGCGCAATGGATGAGAGAGAAAAGAAAAAAACATAGGACTATTTTCAAAAGGTTGATATTACACTGAGATTAATTGTGAATATTTTGAATAGTGTAAAAGTGTATTTAATTATGAAGAAGGTGTTCTGAACTTCTTATGAACTCCCCATAGAATGATTATATACACCCAATAAGATGTCTTACTCAGTGTTTGGCCACAATGTAGTGATGATATTAATGCTTCTGTACTAGGTAAAGTATCACTTCTAATTACTGATATAAGGAGAGTCTTTATCCTCTATTAGTTGTTTCTATACAATGTATCTTTTCTGCTTTGCTTACATTCTTTCCCCAACTTTGTAAATGATGACTGTAGGTGGTTGAATGATGATGACAAAATAACAACTTGTGCTGATCATGATTCTATAGAATTCTGTTTAAATTTTTATATTTTACCAAAAATATCTTTTATATGGCACGGATCCCGGGTTTTCTGGGATGAATGACCTAAACAAGTGTATGGCTGAGGACTTAATAGTCGGTCTCCTTAGTAGCCTGATTCCTAACTGTGCCTTCACTACCGAATTACTTGTTTGAGTTATTTCCCTTGTGTCACTAATACTGTAACTACTTAATTCTATTTAGCAGTACTTTTTGTTTCTATACATTGTGCCTTGGATAGGACTTATCTTTACAAAGCCTGTTTTCAAATATTTTTTTTTTTTTCAAAATTGTTTACCGAGAGAAAAAAACGAAATTAAAAGTATATAATTTTTATTCTCATTATAAACGTTCTTGTCGTAATTGGAAGATACGTTTTTTCAAAAGGCACTTGGCAAATAGCAAATGGATAAAAAAATCTGTAAGATGTTTGTTTTCTTGAAGTTGATACTACCAATATCTTTTATACTGTAAAATACATGTATATCAGTACTTTATTGTTTGTCAAATAAATTGTGCATTGTTTGGGGAATTTGTAGAATTATTTAAATTTTTGCATGCAAGTTTATATAAAGAAACAAAAGATAAGATCATGCAAGTAAAAGTTTGGTAAGAAACCTATTTCTCTCATTTCTAGGTGTGTAATACTGGCCTGTCTTGGGCAATACACATATGATCGCTGTGGTGGTATTACACACCTACCCATGCAATACAGCCACCGCGTGACGTCACAATGGCGCAACAATGTCGTGACGTCACGAGTTCGGTAAAATCTGATGCCGAAAAAAGAAAAATGGCGACGTGATGAAATTTAAACCTTTCACGATATTTCAACCGTGTACATTAGAAAGCTGATATTATTTTTTCTGCGCAAACTACGTTTGCAAATATGGGGTATGCTCGATCTCGCTGTATCATTTTTTTTCGTCAAAAAAATTCAAGGAAAAATTTGATATTTTCAAAATGGTGGCCAGTCAAAAGTATTTTCATGGTTTTTGAGCTTATTCAGGTAGTTGAAATGAGAGAAAAATACTCTTTCATGACCAAAGGTGTAAGATAGGGAAATTCCACCCTCGGGATTTTCAAATTTGGCAAAACCCTCGGCAAATTCTCGGGTTTTCAAATTTGGTAAAACCCGAGGCGTTGCCTATCTTACACCTCTGGTCATGAAAGAGTCTTATAATACATACCTATGGTACAGTTGAGGACTGTCTGTGAACCATTGCCTGGTGTGGTAATCCCAGATGGACAGGAAACACACATAGGTCCATCGCCCTCCCCTCGATATGTCCCCACACCACACACACTACATACACCTGTAAGTGTCAGTTCGGACCCAAGGGGACACACGTCTGGAAGAAAAGAAAACTTCATTATACTTAAATGTTGTTTTGTAACTAACAAGTATTTCAGATAGTGAGGCGTTTTGAAACGATATTTTATTTCCTCTTCAACAGTTATCAATATTTTCGCCTAATATTGACATGATCTTTTTCTATCTACTTCATATTTATAAATACAAATACAGATTTTCACCAATCTTGTATCTATGTAAGAACGCCTCTTTGAGTTGAACGTACCGAAACACATTTTGATGTCCGTTGTGCCATTTTGAATCGTTGTCTGACCAAACGGACAGGGCTGGCATTGGAATTGTCCACTTTCTTTCTGGTATGTCCCAAGGGGACATAACTCACAGATCCTTCCAGTCAGGTTAAAGAACGACCCGTTCTGACATACAGCTATCACAACCAACAACATATCATTTCTGTTTTTATATTAGATATAGTTACTCTGACGAACGAACAGTTTCCAAAATAACAAGCACAAAAATATCATACACATTATTCAGTATCTAAAATGTTTTAATCGAACTCATGGACGCTTTGAATTTGAACTTACTCTGGAGATTTGTCGCATTTATTACTGAAATGAGTTGAAGTAATATGGAAAAACTGCGTAACATAATTATGGGATTAAGACATTTAGACAAGTGCCTAATTATAGAGTACAGTAAGATGAAATTTTAGCAATACGCCGTTCCTGTGGCTTTCAACAAAAATAATACAAACAGACAAACATCGGTTACAATTGTAGAACGTTAGTAATAAGATATGAAGAATAACTTTCACTAACAACATGCTCCTACATACAGTTTAACATCAGTTGCACACAAAGAAACCATTCACTGTTGTTTTCCTTTTAAACACATGATACTCCTCCAAGTGCACCCACCGTGACACTGGTCTGCTGACACCGCTGCAGGACATTCTGTCGTAGTTCCATCCGGGCACGCCCGACAGGAAGTGTTTCCATCTGTTACGTCATAGTAGAACCCTTTAGCACAGTGATCACAGGTCTGGGTTGTCCTATTGAGGTACATTCCGAAACCGCATATAACTGAAATTTTCAATTTGCTAATATGTAATATTTCATTGCTGCATTTAGCAATCAAATAGTGATTGACAAGCTGTTAGTATAACTTGGCTTATACTTTATCACGATATAATTGCCAAAAGTAATTGCAAATTTATAGGCTGTTTATTGTTGATCATGTACCAGTAAATACTAACTATCTTGTCATATTCACAGGAAGTATTATCATTTATACATGAAGAAGCATACAACAAACAAATAGGTTATTGCAAATCAAATAAGAAATACAATTTGCCGAGATCAATTACACTGTGACATAGAGCTGTTCCATCCTTTAAGGGTCGTTGGTCATGCTGGGCTTTAAGTAGGTAAAAATCCTAAATAGACAAAACTATTGAACTAGAAGTCCCAAATAATGTCAATTTCAATAAACATTAATGAACAAGATGGATTAACCAATTAGGTTTACAAGCGAAGGTGATAATCATATTACCATCAAACCAGTCAACTTAGATGATCTTGTTATTACTAGTTAAACAATAGCAATGCCTTTTGTTATAGTTAACATTTAGATTGTATTTTAATTATATGATACAAAATGTACTCAAATCATTGAATTCACAATGATTGCTAAATATCTACAAAATTATTTTTGATATTTTCTTTTAAAGCGAATAAAAACATTATCCTATACTTACCACAGTCTTTGCCCACAAGTAGGTGTCCGTCCGGACATATCAATGAAGATTCAACCGTTGACAGATCTTTCACAGGGTTAGTGTTTGGTATGTGTTCCTAAAACATCAGAGAATACCAAAGCGTCAACAAAACCATAATCCGAACTCAAAATCCTTTAAACTAGAGGCAAAACAGGAACCAAAGAAGGATTTACACGGAGACTCTCATAAAAGCACATGAGAATAAGACCAGATGTTCCGGAAGAGTAAGCGTCTTCTTCTTCATCGACGACATCCGCCATGTAAATCTTTGTCACATCCAAGTAAACATCAAGTTCTCAAAACGAGAACTGAGAATGAGAACCCTAACATAAACACAGAACAAACTTGATACCACAGAAAGAGGTTAATGTGAGCGTTCAATCCAGAGCAATATCCTGCTTTACCTTCTTTTCATATAAATTTAGGCTTTAATAGGAAACAAATCAATTTAAAAGAAATCATTCAAATACAGCGTATGCAAACACTGCTAATAACATGCATACGTTTTAATGCACTAAACCCGTTTTAATTTGGCAGCAATGGAAGTTTTTCTTCGACTACACACCTGGAAGTGGAATCTGTTCTGGTCCAGAAGTGCTTGAGTGAAAATATCCTCGGGACTCTTAGTTTCTCCACCCGTCGCAGTCAAAGTCATTCTTTAATATTAATAACATAATGTAGGAACGAACAGTTATATTTATAAACGACGTTAAAAGTGTTAAAAATAGTTATTATACTGAACATTAATGAATGATAATTTCAATTTTAGACAAATATCATCCCTTGGAAATGCTACTTGTTTTTCACATGCATCTGCACCGAAAGACGATTGCAGCATTATCCTACAGTACATGAATTTTGCACCACACGTGTACACATACCGATATTATGTCACCAATCGCCTTTTATAGTAACTTCTAACAAGTGCTACTAATATTGACTAGATCAAATAGATTGGCAGTCTCTAACAGGTTGCGCCTACCCTATGTTGCTGATGACGAACTCCGCTACTGGTGTTGGTGAACTACATGTAACAGCTAGGACAACATCCGTACAGTCGAGCTGCCTACAGATGGTGTTGCCCCAGTGTTTGTCCAGGTCAGTGATATGCTGGCGTATGTAAGTTTTCAGACTGTTCCTGACCTGTAGACACGTAGTCAAGGCAGCAGAGTACACAAGTCTTACTCTCAAATTCACTTCAGCCGATGAGGTGATATCTGCCAAGAAATTAGTCATGGGTTATATAGAGGACTGTCACATCCAAATTAATAATATTATCGCAACTATTTCTGCTATTATGCTATATTATGTGGTAATTTACTTAATAATGCAACTGCTAGTAGATTATAATACAAATGATAGTCATATATGCTGAATCAAACGACACCTACTTCCGCATGTAGGGTAGGTAGGACCACATGTCTGGTCCGCCACGGAATTCCACCATCCTAGAGTTCCACAGGTGAAGAGGAGGGGCGGCGTTTCACTCAGTGTGCTATAGGGGGCAGGACAAGAGATAGAACACCCAGTGTAGTAATCACTTATACCACCAGTCTGACAGGTCTTAGTCACACCTCCAACCAAACTAGGGAGCTCACACTGGTTCTCTGAATAAAACGGAAGATATTCAGAAATAAATATCACAATAATGGGCAGACAAGACGAAATGATAATACTGACGATTAGTATACCACTTACCTCTGAAGTAGATTCTGAAGGAGCAGACAACAGTATTGTTGTTGGTGTCTAATGCTGAGTATAACACAGTGTGTCTGCCCGGAGGTAAGGCGGTTCCTACAATTATTACAGATACAGTTTTCATTCCGATAAACATGATGAAATAACACCAGAATAGGATTGTTCTCCTGAAGATGTAGAGATATCCAAAGATGATGATATTAAAAAACAAAATAAGATTTTAAATTTATGAAACAGACAATCAAACGAAAAGCGAATAAAGCATATAAACAAAAGCGAAAAGGGAGATAGGTTTTGCGTAAATCAAGACTTATGAAAACATTATCTACAGTAGTTAACTGGCACAAATGATAATATGCTCATCATCATAAGGGACCTATGTAAAGGATGTTTTCCCTTTATACATACTAAAATGGACGATATAAAAATTACCATGTCCTACCTGATTGCATGTTTGTCCTTACTGACAGCGCTCCCTGGTGTTGTGAAAGATTCCACGATACAGGGATGTACGGAAGGTGGGACTCCAAATACATATCCTTAGGACAGGTGAGGCTAAGACCCGTTTTAGCTTAAACATAGTATATGGACGGGCGACTTTAAAATACTTGTTGGCTACACTCTTGATAAAAGATATGAAACCGAATGCTTTTTTATGCAACATGCATACAACTACGCCCGCGAGAATCGGATTACTATTGTTTAACACAGGTACAACGACAGGTGTTTGTTGAACATGTTTTGTAAGTAGTATACATACTGGCAGGTGTTGGTCAGGTAAACAATATTGACAGGTAAGACACTGGTTCCTACTAAACACGGCAGGGAAAGGTTAGACTGATCCCTACGTTTGATACCATTTCGGATACAGTAAGGTGTCACAATATCTTAATATAAAATATTGAATGTAACTTTTGAAGTCGAAAGTGTTGGAGTCAATCAATAGGTAATAATAAATATTGGTTAACAATTAGAAATAACATATAGATTTACCTGGAGAAGAACAACTAATACAAACAGGGTCCAGTACAGTGCTGGGTCGTACCCTCCTGACAAGACCCCAAAGTTCGAACTCCTCCCATTGAAGGATATCTCCACGACTTCCATCACTGAACGGATCCGACATCATATTGGTAACTTGCGTGTTTGTGTCCAGTATATAACTAAATATATTCACTTGAGAAGTGCAGCCATGGAGTCCCCCTCCCACTACAGACGTCATACTGGTGGGGGAAAACTCATTTCCAAGGGTAACCCAGTAACTACAAACAGGGAGTGCGTATATTACTATGCATTCATTTCAGTTAAAATGCAACTGGTAAGCTCCAAAGCTAGAAGTGACAAATTTCGTACAATCGTACATCTGAGTTGATTTGAAATGTTTTACCGTTTCGACAAAACTGTTTTATCATTGATCGTGTAAAATATTATTGAATAGAAATTGTTCTATGGACACTTAACAATAAAAGAGGTCCTATTTTAATGTGTGTTCATTTGAAAACAATAACATCCACAGCAAATCGTCTAGTTGTATCTGGACTGATTATTTTAGATATGTATACTATAAAGGACAGCTTACTATTTATCGAGAAGGTTCCCTTGCCGATATCCTGTCAGCTGTATGAGACGTATGCTATTGGCCCTGACCTCCAATCTCCCTATAGAGACGTCCCATGTAATGACGAGGAGATGCCATGCTCCATCGTTTACACTGTAGGAACCGAAGGGTTTTGTTTCATCTGTGGCATTAACTGAGAGGCGGAGACCGTCATGGCCCAGACTGAACAGTGGCACTAGTCCTGATGAGTCTCCAGGGTTGCTAGAAAAACAAAAGTCAATTTCATCACAATTTATTTATCATTGTGAATCAGCGATCGAACACTAGTTGGTCGGTGTGGGACCCAGGGTCACTAGGCAACAGATAACGTCATACGGTATCTGGTTTGATTAGGATGATTATATTCTTAAAAAATTTGCCGTATTGTTGATGCACAGGTAATGCGGGATTATTAGGTAACTAATCGGAAGTTTATGTATATTTCATAATATACAGGAGTTTAGTAATCATTAATTAACTGATCGGATAGATTATCATACGGTTCCTCCAATGTTTCCCGGAGTAGAAGTCACCAAGAAACACCGATTTCTTCGAGCTAAAAAATAATCGTCTTTTACAAAAGTGATATCATATAACGCTTGGTAGGACTGTCAGTAAAATAAATCGGAGAATGCCGAAGCGTAACCAAAATCATACCCCGAACTCAAAATCGAATAAACCAGGGGCAAAATATGAATAAAAGAAAACTGACAAAGATGACAACCATAAAACTTGCCCATAGTTCTGATCAACCTGCATCTCTCGAATCTTAGTGTTGTTAGTTTGTTTGTCAGCAATGAACATCGATCACGAAAATCACGATATTTAGAGCAAGCCCTAGAATATCGAATCAACTGCGACATGTAAACACCATAGGTTGGAGAAGCAAGGATGTTACTATCGAGAAATGGAAAGTTCACGATCATAAAATTGAAATCATCACGTTTATCGTATAGCTTAGTAGTAAAACTGAACAATCTATAAGAGATTTGTAGTGGCAAGTTGAGATGGAAAGCACCAATGTCTTCGATATATTGCGGCACAGAGACACACATTAACTAGATTACGCACGTCTGTTCAAACATGGAGAAGAAGGTTCCAGTTCCATTGTTGGTTCCAAACCTCACCCAGAAGCTGACTGACATGTATTTGTGATTAACTGGTATACCAAAAGGCAGAGAGGCGCTGGCTGTTCTAAGGGGAGACTCAAAGCACACGTCATAGGTAACCGAGACATCTGCAAATAGACAGCGGTACTAGTATATGGAATTATATTTCAATATTAAGATATATACCAATTGTAATTGTTGACTCCTTTATCTATTTCTACCGACAAGAATATCTTGCTACATGTATCCAGCGAAATTTTAACATTGTTATAGTCTCTCTTCGCAAACAAACGAGAAAGAATATTGACTTATCCTGCGTTTTTCTAAAAGTTAGCGACAGTCGTGTTGGTTAAAAGAGGACAATGAAGTTAAGGAATTCGTTCTATCTGTAACATACCTATCTGAGTCCAGTCAGATGGGCGTTTACGAAGAGGACACAAACAGTCATGTTAACTTACTTGTTCTATTTGTAACATACTTACCCTGAGTACAATCAGGTGGTAGTTTACCGAGAGGACACCGACAGTAATACTTGTTTATCCCATCTATACATGTTCCCAGGCCTGGACAAATGATGTTCTGACAATCATCTACCTCATACTGACACTGGTCACCATGGAAACCTGAAAAGGGTCATATTTGGCCTGTTATACACATGTCAACATGCAAGATTGCTATATTGTGAAAGAATTCCTTTACGCTGACATGATCAAATTCTACTATTTTATATTAGTAGCGGTGTATTGATTTTGAATGTTATAACATGACCAGCTCAAAAATAGAAGCATTTGTTTTTATTACGTAGAGAGATGACATTGCAAAACAATATCAGGAAATTACGAACCAGTTCAACTGGTCCGGTCCTTTTAGCATGCTCCATAACATAGAGGTCTCGGGTTCGCGCCCCGTTCGTCTCACTAGTGTCATTAGATAATTTCCGTGTGCTTAAATAATTTTACGATTCAGATGAAACACCCGAGTACCTGGTGCACAGGAACACAAAGTATGGCCGCTGGAATCCTGTGAGCACGTTCCTCCATGTAGACAAGGACTAGTGGCACACTTATGATCTTCCGCTATCTGGCAACCGTCACCAAAGTATCCTGAAAGGCAGGTCTTATTAATAGTTACTATTACCATAGACATTTCAACTCAACTAACAAGAACACTTCGCAACCCAATAAATTAATGATTTACTATATCAATTCTTGGAGAGACGGTTGTACACAAATATGTCTCTTTATTGACGGACACGTTATTATTGATGTCCTTACCTGCAGAACAATTGCATCCAGAAAAGATTTCCCCGTCCGCTGTACAGTTTGCAAGGTTCAGACAAGGGTTAAGGCGGATACAAAGACTTGGAAGTGTATCACAGTATCGACCATAGGTACCAGAGGGGCAACTGCAATTAAACATAGATATTTGTATCAGTACATATATCAGTCGGGGTGTAACATTTTAACTGAAGTACATACTTCTCAGTTTGCTATACTGGTGAGTAATGTGATCATACTAACGAGATTACCTGCAGAAGAAGTCATTTTGTAGACTGATGCAAGATGCATTGTTGTGGCAAGGATTAGAGATGTGTGCACAATAGTCGACAAGAGTTTCACACCGCGACCCCGCCCATCCATTCTTACAATCACATGTGAAGCCTGTGTTCATGTTCCTACAGATGCCCCCATGAAGACACGGGGTGCTGACACATGGGTCCATGTCCGTGTTAACCTTAAACGGAAAGTTTTAGTGTGTTAAGGTTATGGATGACTATATTGTCATTATTATTTGCTTAATGGTCCATCAAAATGACATCAAACAAACAAAAAGATGAAAGTTAGCATAGATATTATAATATTGGCTATCATAAAGTTTATCATTTGGAAATACCTAACAGCCTTTAAATAGTTTAAAATTGTACAGCAACGTTTTGTTTTGAAAAATGTTAATTAAATTTTGAATGAATTTGTTTCAGGTCGGCTAAAGATCAACGCAATCCAACAAGAAGTATTTAACTGTAAACGGTTCTTCACATGTTCTGCATTGAAGCTCACGTTTCAACGAATGACGATGTGTAATGTAAATGGACGACTGATTCGTACATTAATTGCATTGGATTGATAATTGAATTTTCCTCATTGGTTGTTATATAGATCTTAACTTTCAGCACACTTACGGAGCAGTTGACACCGGAATATCCGTCCATACATTCGCAGATGAAACCCCCATAAGTGTTGTTGCAAACACGTGTGCCATTTGGATGACATGGATTGCTCAAACACTCGTTCACGTCTGATGAACAATCGTCACCTATAGTTTAAATACAAATTTTTTTGTTAGAATTTCCTGGACAGGTATGATAGCATTTCCACCACGATGTAACCCAATACTAGATGCAATATACCGCTCGGCTAGAGAGATCTTCTCTTTAGCTCGATTTGTTGAACGTAAGACTAATAGCAAGAGGTTCCGGATTCGACTCCTAGTGGAGTCATTGGAATAGTGATGACCTCTGTAACAATGAAAAGAGACAAGGGCAAGAGTAAGATGGCCACGGAATTCCTACCATCATTATATAGAAACTATCGAATGTGTAAGTCCCTGGGTAATTATAATTCCATATTGATTGTTTTAGGTAAAATTGAGCAAAACATGGCTGGAATCTTTAGTATAGATATCATTTTGATAATCAAATCTAAGTATTCTTGAAAAAAAGAGACCTGTATCTCAAGCTAATATGTCATCACGAATGATTTTGAATATGTAAATTCTCGAGTTGGATATCCACTGAGAGATGCATCCTATATATCATCAGAAAGATGTCTCTATGCATTATCTACGGGACCACCACAATATCATGTGGACTAAGTGACCCAGAATCCTCTCAGTTACTTGGGTTAAGAAGCGCAATAGATATAGCACTTGTATTCACCAAAACGGTCGAATTCGATTCTCAAATCGGGCTTGAAAATGTAAGCTATATGCCAGACCACTTTGGTTTTCTACGGCTGACGAACACCATTTTGGACATCTGAAACTGTCGTATGTGATCTGAAAGGACTATATGCACTAAGGGGTGTTTTTGGCCCCATACATTTTCTCCTTATTCTTCTAACAATTAAAAGTGCAGAACACAAACAAACAATTTCAGTAAAATTTAAAACGTTTATTGATGGTATTCCATAGCAACGGGCCATAGCAACGGGTCATAGTACCATAATCAGCTTAGGTTTCAAGAGACAACATTTGATGATTACATTATGTAACAACATTCTGAACTATCCATTTTATGTTTCTTTAATAAATATTACGTTAATTTTAACAGTTTCATAGTTTCTATTTTTTATTGATAGAAAAAAAAAAGAAAAAAATGTTGATTTTGACCATAGCAACAAGACTTTTTGCATAGCAACTAACATTATTCACACCTATTTACATACAATTCATTACAATATAACCATATTTGATACATACAATAAGGAGTAAACAATTACTGTGTGATATTTCCATTTGACTGTTGTGGTATTTACAAACCGAGTACTACTCTAGGGCTATTTTAGCCATAGCAACAAGCATTTTTGCATAGCAACTTACACTATTAACACATGGTTTGAATGCAAATCACTAGAAGATACACATATTTGATTTATACAATAAGAAGTCAACTTTTAAATAAGTATTGCATGATTTCCATTTGATTATTGTGGTTTTTACAATACCAAATAGTTCATTGTGATGTTTTGGCCATAGCAACAGGCATTTTTGTATAGCAACTTAGGGCTGTTCCAGAATTAACCATGGGGGGGGGGGAGGCATTTTGTTAAGAGACTTACCATACATAAAATATCAAAGGTAATTGAATATATCTTAGTAAGGCATGGTAGACAGATCAAGTTTTGACCCAACACCCATAAATGGCACAATATGTAGGTGCCTGCACTGTCCCTATCCTAAATGATTAGTTAAGGAATAACTCACATGAGTTGTACATACAAATAACTAAAATGTACATACAATAGAAACAAACTTTTGCATTGCTTGGTCTCATATTAATAATAATATATACACTCATAGATATAGCACACTGTCCATTTTCCAAGGTTTTTTAAGGATCTCTAAGGTTTAAAGCTTGAGTATTGAGTCATTTTTCCGCTGTTGAATTAAAGCTCTGTTAAAAATCATTGGTAAAACTTCTAAATCCTTGGTTAAGCTCAAAAATCTTCAGTGAAGCTTGGAAATCTTTGATTAAGGTCGAACAACTTCGACAATGCTCGGAAATCATCAGCGAAAGTTGAATACTATCCATACAAAAGCTTTGAAATCCTTGGTGAAGCTTGCATTGGACACCCCTTGATAAAGTTCAGAAATCCATAGTAATTAATGCTTGGATATCCTTGGCTAAGCTCAGAAATTATCCACGAAGAAAAGCTTGGAAATCCTCAGTGAAGCTCAGACTTTCTCCATGAATCTTGGAAATCAGCAGTTAAGCTCAGAAATTCTTGTAGAAGCTCAGAAATCCACAGTAAAGATAAGTATCTGTGCAAAGAAAAAAGAAAAAAGTTCAAAAACATTATAAATTACAATGTACCTGTATTTAATTCTGCACCTGATAAAATGCTGACAAAACTTTATATATGTACAAAAAAAGTATGGTATGTATATCACAATGGTATGATATAGTATTTAATTTGTTAATAGATCCAAGGATGTAGAATAAAACATGATAAGTGACACTAGTTTGATCCATGGAGTAGAATGACACAGGTGTGTTCCATTAACCTGTAAAAGTACATTGTTTTGTTCCAATTTTGCTTCACGAACAGTCAAACACGAGTAGCAAACATGAACTTACTGTATTAACAGGTCCAAAATTAATAAAGCATTTAAAAATACATTCTGGTAGCACCTTAGTACTTGGGTATATGAGGAAATTGCTTCTCATTGCATTCCATCAGCAGGTTGATATTCAGACTTAAAAAATGCAATAAAAACATGATGTAATTGACTTACATTTACTACATGTACCGGTATTTGTTGCCTACTGTATGTATGTATGCTTGTGTACTTACAATGAAAGATATTTTCACAAGCTGAGAAGCAAGAATTTAATATGCTTTGTTTTAGTTTACAGTATATATATAAAAGTATTTCAAGATTTTAAGCCTTCCCCAGGTATACCCAGGTACACCTGTTTAAAAAAGTGAATTATGTTCACCCTGTCTATAATAAATACAAAAAGCAGTTCCATTGACATGAGGATAAAATAATTGATATTCTTCCAGCTTCCTAGCTTTCTTTAACATGTTGTAATGTTAAACTGCATCTTATACTTCATATGCATGTGCAATAGTCAGACAATATTTTGTTCTTATTTAAAAAATATTAAAAAATAAATTAACCTCATGTTCTCTGAAAAGGGTTTTTAAATCAACTGCAATTCTTAAAATAATGTTTGGCTGGTCAAAATGAAAAAATCTCTCACAAAATATGTCTTTTTTAAACCTACATGGGGTAATTATTTAATTTTAGCTTAGTAATTCATTATCTTAATTAAAAAAAGTTCAAATAGTAAAGAATTATTTAAGTAAGGCTTATACTGATGCAATATATACACTTGAATTATTATGATTGTGGCGTAAAGCAGAACTGGGTAAATCCATCTGATTTTTATACAAAACAAATTCCATTTTGTATGTTGAGTGTTACAGTAATTTATATTTTTTTTAAGTTAAAAAAAAGGTCATGCATGCATACGCATCATGTTTTCATTTTCATGGCAGAGTACTGTTTTGTATTCTAAAAATATAATTAATAAGCAATGTCTGAATTGAAACAACTTAAATTCTTGCTATTAATCTGATTTTCTCCATCTTGATAAAATCCGGTCAACTCTCTTCACATGTCTTGTCTTTAGCAAGCCCCCTATTTCGTCAATACGGTACGACGATGTTTTGTCGGCAAATAATTAGCAGTAGGCCCTAAAGTACTTTTGTGATGGCATTATGAGTTGGTATAAGGGGGTGTTTTGCAGTATTCCATACAGTATAAAGCCATATTTATTTCATTGTGGCTGCAATAGCATTGGGCATTTCAACTTGCCAGATAGGAATAACTGTCGTCTGTCCGCACCGTCTGGTACAGACTACCACACTCACAAGATTTCGATATCAACAAACTGCAATATAATGTTTTGTGTTTGAACATCGTCTGTTATATATCCAACACCTACCATTTATAAAACAGCCAGATCCGACAGACGGAAAAGTCCTCCTCTGTGCAGTTAAACAGGCCGATAAGCTTGTTTGTTTCGATTCGCGTTTTGTTTACGTTTCCGCGGGTGATGTACAAACTACGAATTCCGGAAGTTACGGAAAATTCGAAACGTAACATTTTGTTTTTATCAAAATACTTTTATTTCATTCAAAATACGAATTATAAATTAAGAGATAGTTTTAAATGAGTAGAAGTTAAAATAATAATTTTACAACAACTTTTGGTGTCGTTATCTTTTTTACAAGAACGATAAAGTCCGGATAAAATGGCCGCGTCGTCAATTATAGTCTTCTCTCATTCGAGTTTCGGGCGGAGTTCGACTTTTCGAGATGGTTTTTTCGATCTTTAGGTATGAGCGCAGTCGTGCTCCAAAACGAAACTTTAGGAAATGATTTGTTTTGCAAAAAATAAATCAAATCTAAAATATCTTTTTGGAGCAAAACTGCGCTCATACTTAATTTTGGTGTTGAACACCAAAAATTCTGTAGTTTTCGCGAAAATCTCGTTACATGCGCCTTTTAAAACTCCCCAAAAATATATTCAAAGCAATATTAATTAAATCAAAGCTTATTTCCAGCAAATTGATGTATCATTATTGCTATTTCAAAGTATATTTATTTATATTTTGTAAATTCATAACGGTAAGAATATTGGGGCATATATCGGGGCATACCGCATTTGGTCCTTTGTCACTGCCTGACTTATAATCTTGGTTTCTGACTTGGATTCTACGTTAGTCTAACTGACCTGAGTAGCCTATGAGACAATGACAGGTGTAGTTGTTGAATTTGTCTTCACATGTTCCATTATTGACACAGGGCTGGGACATACAGTCGTCAACGTCATGCTGACAAAGGGATCCCCCATATCCAAGCGGACACGTGCAAATATGGCCGCCAGGAATGTTTGTACAGGTCCCGCCCCTCTTGCAGGGTGATGACGCACAAACATCCAAAAGGGTACAGTCACTCTGACCTTGCTCTGAAAAAGGCAAATGTAATATATAGCTGATCAAGTAGAGCAGGTGTGTATTGTTATACAGTACAGGATGTATAGTTGGTAGTATAGTACATAATGCATTATGGTTTTGCAATACAACGACTATACATGTATTTTTGTTGTATACGGTATTGGTTTAAGGACTCACACAACTAAATCAGCCTATCATGAAGTGTTTCATACGGTTGTAGTCCCTACCCAAAATGTGTAATTGAATTGAATTATATCTATCTATATTTATTAGCGTTTCAAAAATGTGTACTTTGGGTAGATTTTGATATGTGATGGCGGATTGATATAGGGTCAAAAGTCAGAGAGTGTTCCTGTCCCATTTCACTTGTTTGACATGTACATTTCTGGTCGTCCGAAGCAGACGCCTGTAGCGAATTAAAATGCCAGTAAACAACACATAAAATGCCCTGTGAAGCCTTTACCATGTATGTATCTGTAAATTTCTGCAGTTATCACAAGTGTTGAACTTCAAATATTAAAGTTATCAGCTCGAAAGTTTAGTAATAACGTAATAAATGCGAGTCCTTAAACTGTTAAGTGGGTATGTGTGGAAGTAATACATATATATTGTAGCACTGCATAATTATATTTGGTAGTACTGCAGTACTTGGAGGTAGTGTATCTACTATTTTGGTACAGTAACAATTTCATATATTAAGTAGTATAAAGGAATTTACCAAGAGTATATCCGGGGTTACAGAGACACTGTGGAAGACCTGTCCTGTAGTCATCGTAACAGTCATCAGCGTTTCCACAGATGAGACTGTCGCACGTGATCCTAGGTGTCTGACACCTGTCACCCTGGTACAGCGGACAGGTACATGTGTAGGAGTTGACGCCGTCCACACAGACTCCCCCGTTAAGACACGGGGAGGAGGCACACTTATCTGAAGGTATTGTTATCAATATGTAGAACGACTAGGAATGTGTTTGAATTGAAATACAAAACCTGCCTTTGGTTTGGTGACAGCTGTTTTATAGGACATCAAACAATGATTTTTATGGATTTAACATTTATATAAATGTTACAATCAAATGTGTCCTGCAGAATATTCGCTACTGTAACGACATTTATTTAAAATTATGCTTATGCTTAACCTACATTTCAAAATTGTATGCGAAGCATTGGTACCAAAACTTTTAAAAACTAACCAGTTTACGGTTACCATGAATACATGCACCATCAAATGATTGTCGGTGGCATTCCTGACATGTTGTAGTCCAAACCAAATGTTTTAGTAATGGGTTTTGTCCAATTGTTTACATTATTTCATTTGTGTTGAACGTATCAACGATATTTCAACCATCGTGGTATGTATTTTATTGTGTTGGAATAATTGTAATGGTATCTGGAATCACAGTCCTGTTTACCAAAGACCTAGATTTCTTTTATATCCAAGAAAACCCTTCCTTTATATTTACAATTATTTATGTAGATGAACTACTTACAGATTGGTTTGGGGGTGTTCCTAACTGAACTTACTTTGGGTTCCTTATATTCGATGTTATACTACAGTAGTGGTTGTATACAAAGAGGCCTGCGGTAACTGTTGGGCATCAGTTATACTAATAATAGCAGTGTTACGAAACATATCACTTACCAATGTTAACTTCACAGTCACGTCCCTGGAAACCCGGTGGACAAACACATTTCCTCCACAGATTGTTTACAGCAATACATGAACCACCGTTCTCACATGGTTTAGACACACAGATCAGGGTGGAGTTATCCAACTCACAGCTACAGGCACAGAGGTAAGGTTAATCACCGGTGAAACATAAGTAAGTTTTAAAGGCATCAGTATCAGCAGCCTATCAGTATAAAGTTCGCATGGAAGTGAGTAAATAGACAACTAAGTTGCTAATTAAAAAGTCAACTTTAATGTTAATAAAAAATTCAGAGAACACCAAAGCGTCAACAAAATCACAATCCGAATCGACCACCAAACTACAGGCAAAATAGAAACAAAGGAAAGATTTACATGGCGACTCTCGTAAAAGCACAAGAGAATAATACCAGTGGTGAAGGACATAAAGGGCAATGTATTGTTTCTGTTGTAGTGATGCCGTTATAGATATAATGAGTTGTCCTGGTAGTAATACGGATATACAGAAAGACTACTGACCTGTCCCCGTAATAGGGTGGCAAACACACACATGTATAGCTGTTCAGGTAGTAATACGGATATACAGAAAGACTACTGACCTGTCACCGTAATAGGGTGGCAGACACACACATATAAAACTGTCCAGGTAGTAATACGGATATACAGAAAGACTACTGACCTGTCACCGTAATAGGGTGGCAGACACACACATGTATAACTGCCCAGGTAGTAATACGGATATACAGAAAGACTACTGACCTGTCCCCATAATAGGGTGGCAGACACACATGTATAACTGTCCAGGTAGTAATACGGATATACAGAAAGACTACTGACCTTTCCCCGTAATAGGGTGGCAAACACACACATGTATATCTGTTCAGGTAGTAATACGGATATACAGAAAGACTACTGACCTGTCCCCGTAATAGGGTGGCAAACACACACATGTATAGCTGTTCAGGTAGTAATACGGATATACAGAAAGACTACTGACCTGTCACCGTAATAGGGTGGCAAACACACACATGTATAGCTGTTCAGGTAGTAATACGGATATACAGAAAGACTACTGACCTGTCACCGTAATAGGGTGGCAAACACACACATGTATAGCTGTTCAGGTAGTAATACGGATATACAGTAAGACTACTGACCTGTCCCCGTAATAGGGTGGCCAACACACATGTATAACTGTCCGATAGTAATACGGATATACAGAAAGACTACTGACCTGTCCCCGTAATAGGGTGGCCAACACACATGTATAACTGTCCGATAGTAATACGGATATACAGAAAGACTACTGACCTGTCACCGTAATAGGGTGGCAAACACACACATGTATAGCTGTTCAGGTAGTAATACGGATATACAGAAAGACTACTGACCTGTCACCGTAATAGGGTGGCCAACACACACATGTATAGCTGTTCAGGTAGTAATACGGATATACAGAAAGACTACTGACCTGTCACCGTAATAGGGTGGCAGACACACATGTATAACTGTCCGATAGTAATACGGATATATAGAAAGACTACTGACCTGTCACCGTAATAGGGTGGCACACACACATGTATAACTGTCCAGGTAGTAATACGGATATACAGAAAGACTACTGACCTGTCCCCGTAATAGGGTGGCCAACACACATGTATAACTGTCCAGGTAGTAGTACGGATATACAGAAAGACTACTGATCTATCACCGTAATAGGGTGGCAGACACACACATGTATAACCGTCCAGTTAGTAGTACGGATATACAGAAAGACTACTGACCTGTCCCCGTAATAGGGTGGCAGACACACACATGTATAACTGTCCAGGTAGTAATGCGGATATACAGTAAGATTACTGACCTGTCCCCGTAATAGGGTGGCAAACACACACATGTATAACTGTTCAGGTAGTAATACGGATATACAGAAAGACTACTGACCTGTCCCCGTAATAGGGTGGCAAACACACACATGTATAGCTGCCCAGGTAATAGTACGGATATAAAGAAAGACTACTGACCTATCACCGTAATAGGGTGGCAGACACAAACATGTATAGCTGCCCAGGTAGTAATACGGATATACAGAAAGACTACTGACCTGTCACCGTAATAGGGTGGCAAACACACACATGTATAGCTGTTCAGGTAGTAATACGGATATACAGAAGACTACTGACCTGTCACCGTAATAGGGTGGCAGACACACACATGTATAGCTGTTCAGGCCATCAACACACACTCCTCCGTTTTTACATTGCTCCTCTCCACAGTCATCCAAATCCAATTCACAGTTGTTTCCGCTTACACCTACATGGATAGTTTGAAATTAAGACCATTTACGATGCATTTGAAGTAAACTTACACTGCACTAGTTACATTTCCATTGAAATGTGTCAAAATCAGGATTCTTTTGTTGTTACATATAATGTATGAAAAACAAAATACTCCCACAATTGATAAAAGACACATTTACTGCTCGGCTGCAAAATAATTCTTTAGTGTAATGTATGTATTAGTATATAAGTCACCAGTCATAAACAATGGCGCGATAAATTGTATTTGCTTCTTATAGTTTTACCTTGAGGGCATGCGCAGGAGTATGCTCCAAGTGAACTCGTACAGGTTCCTCCGTTGTAACAAGGCTTAGATGCACAGAAATCTTGTATCTCATCACAGTCGTTGCCGGTGTAACCTGTTAACAATTATCGTCAATTGAATAATAATTAAAAATTGGACTGTTATAAATCAATTACTAAATTGTCTTTAGCTAAATGTCCGTTTTCATACACGTTGTATGTGCAAACCTTTACTGAAGCTTTAAATTATTTCTTGTATTCACATACCTAAAGGACAGTCACACACATAATCGTGCTGTATTATTCTACAAGTTGCTCCATTTCGACATCTGGGACAAAGGATTTGTTCTGAAAAGAAAACGCAAACATTGATATATAGCACACTGAGAGCGAGTGAGAATATCTCGGTATCAGCATCTTTAAAATGATACCAAACAGTTATAAAAAGTAACATTGTTACCTGCATCTACGCAGCGAGTGAGAAAATCTCGGTATCGGCATCTTTAAAATGATACCAAACAGTTATAAAAAGTAACATTGTTACCTGCATCTACGCAGCGAGTGAGAAAATCTCGGTATCGGCATCTTTAAAATGATACCAAACAGTTATAAAAAGTAACATTGTTACCTGCATCTACGCAGCGAGTGAGAAAATCTCGGTATCAGCATCTTTAAAATGATACCAAACAGTTATAAAAAGTAACATTGTTACCTGCATCTACGCAGCTTGAGTTACTACTTGCTCCGGCTTCCAATGTCAAGGTGTCTTCGGGGCATTCCACACAGGATACAGACTGGTTACGGTCAGTATAATAGTTTTTTGGACACTCTGTACAAGGTTCAAACCCATCAGATGACCGGTTTCCAGCGAAACATGGTAAGACACAGTAGCACTCTGGCAAAGCAGGTAATTGAATTGAATTTAATACATACAAAACCACATCTAGACAGACATACAACAGGAAAGTGTAATAGCTAATTTGCCTCCGTTAGATAGCTTGTTGATGTTGCTGATGATCACCAATGAGAAGCTAGTTAATTGTTAAAGGATACTTTGGAATCATGCTATGCAAAACAAGTAGGGGAATACCGAAGCGTTAATATATACCCAGATGGCTGAACCTGGAACCTCTAATAGAAACTTAGCCATGTTAAAGAACCTATAATAAGTATTGATGAAGTTGTTGTAGTTAGTGCTATATCCTGAATGATCATACGTTACTCATAACTTTCTATACATCATTTCACATATTGTTATGGTCTTATTGTGGGATGCCCTTACGACGATTCTCGTACCAGCTGTTAGATGTACGTATGTAGGCTCGAACTGAAATTACTTCCATAAGGTCTAACTTCCAAAATTTACCTTTGTAAGGAAGTCTGGAGGCTTTCCCCACAGGGATAACGTCCCATTTATTCACCTTTATTATAAAGTATGTCAAATGTACGATTGTTGGGTCATCCATGGAGCTACCTACACAAGGGATAACGTCCCAGTTATTCATCTTTATCATAAAGTATGTCAGATGTACGATTGTTGGGTCATACTGAGAACAACTGGTCTTATTATCTTGGTCTTTTACAAGGGTCCCGGATTATGATTTTGTTAAAGCTCTATTGTATTTTTATCAGGGAGTCCATTATGTTTACGATGGTAAGATCGTACTGCAAATAACCCACACACATACTAACGTACCGTACCTACCTTCGGCTGGAAGTCTGTTACATGTGCGATTGTAGAAATCGTGTAAGTTGCTGGTTTCAAGATGGACTCTGTTCCCATGATGAAGTACACATTGCTGGAGCAGTTTTTGGTAAGAGAAGCCGGTACATCGAATCGTAGTCTTCCCTTCTAGGCCCTCACACAACTGCTCACACTGGCTAACAGTACCAGAAAATGTCTGTCCTGAGGTACTGGCAAATTGGCTTACTGTCTTGGTGTACCGACACGGCTCTGAAATGATCATTATAATGTATATTACAGTCTAAAGTATTGTCACTGCATGTAACATTTCCTCTGGACTCAACTAGACATCCAAACTTATTCAGAATGACGTTAGATCAAAATTGACGATCAATCAAAATAAATAAGAGAATACCGAAGCGTTAACAAAATCATAATCCAAACTCAAAATCGATTAAACAAGAGGCAAAATATGAACAAAGGAAAGATTTACATAGAGAATCTTGTAAAAGTACGAGAGAATAAGACCAGGTGTTCCGGAAGAAAACGTATGCATTGCTGTTGTGGTGGATTCCACTTTACTCCGGTAAAGTAACCGAGTATGAAGTAATATGACACAATGACATTCTAACCTGTTCCGTCAGGGGAAAATCGGGGAAAATGATGACTGTTTAATCAAACAACGCCTATACATATGATTTAGCTACTTCAAAATATGAATTATAGCCGTACCTGTGAGACAGTTTCTGTTTAAATAGGCATGTGTTCCTATGTACTTTGTGCCAGTTGGACAGGCCTCGCATGCAAAACTGGACAGGGGGTAAGAGTTTTCTGAACACTGACCACAGGGTGGTAGTCTAGTGGTGGAGTACAGTCCATTTCTGCACACCTCTACAACACAAGCTGGTTAGTTATTAACCTGGAAAACAGTGCTTTACATATCACAGAATCCACAGTATCAATTAACGTCAATTAATTCTCAAGTAAAACAAATTGTACATGCAATCGATATATGATTTAACCATTGCCCACCATTAATTGATGATTGAGTAAAGAAAACATATTTGTAACAGCAATATCATTGAGTTGCACTATTCACACATTAAACGAATATTTTACGAATAGTTTAACTAATACACATTTTTTTAAGATCATGTGATTGTAAATTACGGTAGTGACGTTCGACAAAACACGAGAAATAGTAAAAGGTCGTGCAGGAGAGATGATAACCTTTAACAACACCAACAAATTCCTGCACCCCTACCCCCAAAAAAACAATTAATATAAGAAGAAGTTCATAGCTTTCATTGACATCTGTTTTGCTCTTATTTATTCTACTGTATGCCTTTTAGATAAAAGAACTATAATATCATGATACGACTTATTCCCTACCTTTACAATTTGAAACGTTCGAGTTGCCTTCTCTCTCTGTCCATGTTCCCAATGGACAGCTGCTACACATGGTCATTCCCTGCATGTCATTGTATGTACCAAGTGGACATAAGTCGCAGTCACCACTAGCATTTCTGAAAGTCCCCGGTGGACAAATCACTGTCACAAAAGCCAATTAATAATTATCATATAATTAAAACAATTTGAATGAAAAAGTATTGATTTCATAATTTCTCTAATGTATAATATATTAATAAAGTAAATATTCATCGAGGAGTCACATTTCAATATGATACCGTATTGATTATATTCAAATCGGTTCAAGGTGTACCTACAGCAGACCCGTTTGGCCGATTGGTCCCTTGTCTTTACGTTGTTGTCGCACTTTTGTTCGTTGGTGAGCAGGGTCTCGTATTCAGCGGTGATGTTTACACAACCTGTGACCCCTCCGATGTCCCTCATTTCCTCTATAACAGACGTCGTTTTGGTGAATATCAACAGAGTAGCCTCGACACAATCGTGGGAGGAGTCGACACTCGGAGGATCAAACTCAATGGTGTAAGTACCTATGAACTACAGGGAAATACAGACAATTGAGTAACATAGTGGAAAAGAAGTTCACGTTGTAGAAACGGAAGCTTTAATCGAAAAGAATGAGTACTCTAAACAAAGGAAACCATACTGACACTTGGGTAGATAGGACAGGGCAGCCACACATAATGAAATAGTTATAAATGAAATACAGAAACATTGTCACTTTCAATAACTCATATGTTTTAAATTTCTTCTAGGCAAAACGGCGAGGGATCAGACTGGAGGGTATAGGTGCCGAATATCTACAGCATACATGACATTTTGTTTACTCATAGTATCTGAATTATTGGTGTACGACACATTGTAATGAGATGATGCTCTGAAGTAAAGCTTACCGAGTCGTTGATGATGTTGCTGAACTGACCGTCCGTAATATTGACGATACTAGCCGCTCCGAGGAGCCCACACACGTTGGTTACTCTGGCAGACACTGCGGAGTAGGCCTGCTGGATACTGGATATATATTGGCTAAGACAACCCGAGGATAGGTTACTCCCAATGTCGACTGACTGATAGATCAGTTGATGAATTTGTTTGAATGACGTTGGCAATGATGCTATAAAACAATTAGTGGGTATTAATTATAATCAAAGCAAACATGTACGTGCAATAAAAGAGAAGTAACAAACTATGGCTTCAATTTGTTCCATTCTAACAGATAACATAAAATTGCATATTCAAGTGGTCAGAAATCCCTCATACCATACACATGGATGAATACACCCGCTGAAATCATGTATATAGCTAACTTCACATTTCCATGCACATACAAACGTGAATAAATGTCTGAAATAGACTTAGTAACTTACAGACACAGGATGGAATGTGAGAAACCGTCCAGTTATCTCCCTTGTTACACTCTGTGATGAACAGGTCGTAGTTTGGACCGAAATCATCGTAGAAGTAATAGTCGGGATCACATCTTCCCTCACAGCGATAGCCGTTCATTGCTGATGTGCAGTTTACGTGACCGTTTACTGGACTGGTCAGTGAGGCAGGATGACAGCTCGCCGCTAGTTAAGTACATGTGCAAATGAAACAACCACGATTAAAGAAACTAAGTGCATACTACGTTTACAGATTAGAAGTTTGTAGAATGGCATTAAGTTTAATATTTGCTTAAGAAAGCGCACAAGGATTACTTAATCTTTCAGGTAAGAGATATGTATCAAAACGGACTTTTAACAAAAGGAAGCTGGTTGTGAAATTAAGTTTTGGTCGCCATCTTTGTCTCATTGAGAAATATTCTGTATCTTTAAGTGATAAGAAGATGGACGTTTTTGAGTATGTTCATTAGTGTGTTAACTTGTTGTGATTGACAATGATACTCGGTTCTCATTTTGAGAACTTGATGTTTACTTGGATGTGACAAGATTTACATGGTGGGTGTCGTCGATGAAGCAGAAGACGCTTGGTTTTGTTGGCGCTTTGGTATTCTCTGATTTTTTTTTAGCTAACAGTATTCAAAATGTATCGGTATCAAGGAAGTTTTACTATATCCGAGCCAAGATATGTCAAAAAACAACTATGAAGGTAAAGTTCGTTAGAGATATGTAGAAGTTTAATTAATCTCGAAGGCTTAACCTGTCGGAGATTTGTCAAAAAAGTTTATCGGTGAGTTTTTACTATAAATAAGAATGACCGTTTTGAAAATAACTGGGGACGTAACGAAAATGCAGGCGAAAGGTAGAAAAAACAGGGTTATCAACTTTTACCTTTTGTTTTTACTTGAAACCAACATGTATCAAAGTTTCCTCTCGCGTCGGTGATGTTGCCATATATGGTAAAAACTTGTTCCAGGGTTTCGGTAGATACATGCACTTGATCGGGTTTATATTCCAGTGATACAGACGAGGGCGATACAGAGAAATTTGCTGAGGAGATGAAGATATTGTAAGGTTGTTCTATTAGATAAGCGATGAAGGAATCGGGACACGTGATAACTGGTAGTCTCTCATCTGAAACACAGAACACAAAAAAAAAACATGGAGTGTTGGTCATCTGATTCACAGAAAAAATGGAGCGTTGCTCATCTGATACACTCACAACTTTTGTAGAGAGAGAAATTGCAACATAGATGTTAGATGAAAAATATTTTCAATCATAACTTTATTCATTACCTCGTTTTCAATGTTACAGTTTACGCGAGTAGTTACGCTAAAATATAATTGTTACTAAAGTATGTAACAGTGTAGACCAAACTATAACCCTAATGACCATTGCATTCCTATTGTTTTGTCAATTCCCACCCATTATCCTGAAGGGGATCCTGTATTATGACGTGTTTTCTGTCAGCAGGGCGTTCGCATTGCTACCCTAAACCCCTCAACCATTGTCTGATACGTTGTAATCTTCAACTAAACCCAAAGACAAAAAACTGCAGTTCCTACCCATTATAGTGATGTTGACTATACATTCCGCTGTGTTCCCGGAGAAGTCTTTGGCAGTGTACACCACGGTTGAATTCGTCAGTACTGGATCAGTGATGTTAAAGTCAGCAGGGGACACTGTGAAGCTTGACAAGGCAACGTTGTCATTTGCTACAGGAAGTGGAAATGAAGGTGAGGCGTACTTATGTACCATCACGTTTCCTACAGGACATCCGGTTATGGTGGGCAGTGTAACGTCTGCAAAAAGTACAGAATGTCAGATAGGAATAGTCGATAGGCATATACGTTATAACATATATTTACGAAAGTCTAGATCAAAACGGGTTTTCTGTACCATTTAAAGCAGGTTTGAAATGGGTTTGCACATATGACCCAATGAAATAAAGAAAAATCATTCAGGTCGTATAAATTATACGGAAATTATTTCATTCAAGTTTAAAGACCATTAGAATACAGATCAGATAACGCTGGTCAATATGTGAATTTAATAAATCAGAGAATACCAAAGCGTCAACAAAACCATAAACCGAATTCATAATCGATTAAACTATAGGCAAAATAGGAACAAAGGAAAGCTTTTCATGAATGTTAAGGATGGTTGAACACATCACTTTTACCTCTACAGACTGGAACGGTGCCGTTCCACAACAGAACAGTGTTATCTGGTGCCAGCACACACTGCAGTTGTGCATCGCCCACGAGCGCCAGCTCGGGATCGTCACACTGGAACTTTACCGTCCCACCTAGAGAGAAGTCTGTCCCCACAAACGATCCTCCTAGTGGTCTTCCTGGGTCTGAACATCTGACCGCTAAACAACAGTTCGTCACATATAAAGTAACATTGTAGATAACATCCGGTAATGCTATTTGTTAGGACATTAAATTAACTTGAAATAACGAAAGTGGTATTATTCATTCTCTGAATACAGCACCATGCTTTAGATCTTTGTTATATTACATACGACCAGTTACTAGAAATTCCCAGACTTAACACATTTCAACAAAGGTTTTCTGAGGACAGATATCTAATGCTAAAAAGTAGTTCTGGCAATATTACTGGTAAAACTACTATCAAGATATACTGTTAATGTAAGAAGATTTTCCCCTCCCAATATGGTGATTTATGTCTAGAAACCTACACTGCGGATCGATTTTTTATTAAGGTTCATAACTTATTAAGTCCTAATAAACAAAAAATTGATATATCAACGAAAATGTATTAAAATTTAGTATTTAAAAAAAAGTTAGTTAAACTAGGATTATATGGGCCAACTAGAAACAGAGCATGGTCAAGTTTCAAGTATAACAATTACAAAATATAACTTCCTAATGTGTATTGTAGATAAAGGTTAAAGGTCATTCACTCACGTAAACACAGAAGACTTCCATAATCCCAGTAGCCATCAGCGAGACACCGAACTGTAGCATCCCCTTGACTACTGTTTCCATGGAGACTGTATAAAGGATCACACGTGACATTAAAAGAATTGCTGAAGGTCGTTCCTGTCACCAACATTACTGTTCCATTTGGAAAATCTTCTGGATATCCACAATTGATTTCTGAAAGACATCCAAATGACATTTGGATATAAAAATCGCCGTCGAATTCTGATAATCTGGTTCATATATGTTACATATTCGTGATAGACAAAGAGACTGTAATACGTATAAAAAAAACACAAAACAGGGTTGATTACTCCATCAGCAATCGTACCCATTCAGTTGAATTTTTTTAAGATTCGAAACGCTTTCTGACAAACTGAAAGGATATCAAAACATTGTATATTAGACCTACCCTATGACGCTCGTATTACCTCCACATTCGTAGGACTCCCCGATCAGTCTGTAGGTATCTGACGGTCTATCATACAGACACTGCCTCGTCTTGTTAAATGGTTCCCTACCAGGGACATTACAGGTGAGGGAGACAACATCTAGGTACATCACCTCACTAGGGAAGATGGCTGTGGCCGCCACTGTAGTATTGGCCCACAAGTCTGGTCCATCAGGTGGGCAAGAAGCCACTTTAATCGCAGAATGAAATAGGTAAATTAACTGGCAAGTCTATCTTATAGATTTGAATGCGAAATAAAATTTAGGATTAAAAGAGGGAACATAACATCTTTCTGTCAGGTCTAACCGGAAGTATTTCTAGAAGAAGACTGATATAGGCTTAGCCTGTTGTCTTATTCTTTTTGCAATACTATATTTGCATGCATAATTATTTGTATGTATTATATATGTATTGTTAATAAAATATTTTTGAAAATAAATGCGAAATCGTTAAAAGTAAAATATTTTTGGAACAAACTATGCTGTAATGATTGACATATTCTTTCAAAATTATTATTTCATTTATAGGGTTGCATTTTAAAAATATATCAGGACTGGTAACAGAGATTATTAACAAGTTCGTTTTCATTTCGCTTTCAGACAACATGTTTTATAAAAACAAGAGAATATCATTAACCACGTTAACCTTCCTTAACCTAGTGGACTATTGGGTCCTTCTACATCTTAAAGGACAAACGTATGCCTTATTTCTTATTTCTAAGCTTTAGCTCCTGATATGAAATGTCTCATCTCCCATGCACTAATGTCTCCGCCCTAAAACCTATTGCAATGAAACTTAACGTTGTAAAAGCCGTGCATAGAGAATGCCAACATATCTGTATCCTCTGTTACTGTCGCGAAATAGAGAATGCCAACCTATCTGTATCCCCTATTACTGTCGCGACATAGAGAATGCCAACATATCTATATCCTCTGTTACTGTCGCGACATAGAGAATGCAAACTTATCTGTACCCCCTGTTACTGTCGCGACATAGAGAATGCCAACATATCTGTATCCTCTGTAACTGTCGCGACATAGAGAATGCCAACATATATGTATCCTCTGTAACTGTGGCGACATAGAGAATGCCAACATATCTGTATCCCCTGTAACTGTCGCGACATAGAGAATGCCAACATATCTGTATCCCCTGTAACTGTCGCGACATAGAGAATGCCAACATATCTGTATCCTCTGTTACTGTCGCGAAATAGAGAATGCCAACCTATCTGTATCCCCTATTACTGTCGCGACATAGAGAATGCCAACATATCTATATCCTCTGTAACTGTCGCGACATAGAGAATGCAAACTTATCTGTACCCCCTGTTACTGTCGCGACATAGAGAATGCCAACATATCTGTATCCTCTGTAACTGTCGCGACATAGAGAATGCCAACACATCTGTATCCTCTGTAACTGTCGCGACATAGAGAATGCCAACATATCTGTATCCTCTGTTACTGTCGCGACATAGAGAATGCCAACATATCTGTATCCCCTGTAACTGTCGCGACATAGAGAATGCCAACATATCTATATCCTCTGTAACTGTCGCGACATAGAGAATGCCAACATATCTGTATCCCCTGTAACTGTCGCGACATAGAGAATGCCAACATATCTGTATCCTCTGTAACTGTCGCGACATAAAGAATGCCAACATATCTGTATCCTCTGTAACTGTCGCGACATAGAGAATGCCAACATATCTGTATCCCCTGTAACTGTCGCGACATAGAGAATGCCAACATATCTGTATCCTCTGTTACTGTCGCGACATAGAGAATGCCAACATATCTGTATCCCCTGTAACTGTCGCGACATAGAGAATGCCAACACATCTGTATCCCCTGTAACTGTCGCGACATAGAGAATGCCAACATATCTATATCCTCTGTAACTGTCGCGACATAGAGAATGCCAACATATCTGTATCCCCTGTAACTGTCGCGACATAGAGAATGCCAACATATCTGTATCCCCTGTAACTGTCGCGACATAGAGAATGCCAACATATCTGTATCCCCTGTAACTGTCGCGACATAGAGAATGCCAACATATCTGTATCCCCTGTAACTGTCGCGACATAGAGAATGCCAACATATCTATATCCTCTGTAACTGTCGCGACATAGAGAATGCCAACATATCTGTATCCCCTGTAACTGTCGCGACATAGAGAATGCCAACATATCTGTATCCTCTGTTACTGTCGCGACATAGAGAATGCCAACATATCTGTATCCTCTGTTACTGTCGCGACATAGAGAATACCAACATATCTGTATCCTCTGTAACTGTCGCGACATAGAGAATACCAACATATCTATATCCCCTGTAACTGTCGGGACATAATGCAAGTACGTATTGGTGACGTTATGTGTTGTCTTTATTCGTCGGAGGGCGACCAGACGAATCACATTATCATATTTGATCAGGTGTTATTCACGAGTCCATTGATTATCTATAAAACCGTATGAGGAGTTCTTGGACCACAAAATTTTTTTACACTTGGTTCGTTTCCAATAAAAGTAATTATTCGACTCCAAACTGTTAAAAATAGTACAATGTTGATCTATCTTAAAAATATCTGTCTTATCTTCTCGCTTAAGTCTAATTATCAAACTTTTAATTTGACAAAATACAGTTCGATCGGTTAAAATTATCAGTAATGATATGCATGTCAACTCACCGCGACAAGAGGGGAAGGGGACGTTCCAGGAGCCGTTAGACAGACACTGGATGGTGCTGTTGTCACTTAGGACAAAACCAAGGTTACACCTGTATATTAGGGTGTCACCATAGTGATAGGACGTCTGCCTGTTCATAATGAAACCATCTCTTGTAGTCGGGGGTGACCCACAGGTCGCATCTGTTGGCAAAAATTCAGTGTTACACATTAGTATTAAATATCGGTAATGGTTCAAAAGTGATGATGATTCACTTATACATATCTTGACAGAGTAAAATCTATGAAGTCTAAGTCAATTACCTTGTACGAAATACCCATATCATATTTATTCCAAACGTTTTCATAGATAAAGATGCTTAACACAAGTCACATCTATTGCATAATGTGAAGATAAGTCATGATGTTGAAAGTGGTAAGTATGTTTAATTAGGTCACATATTTTGTCAGAGAAAGTTAAGGCGACAATATATATGGCTAACTCAAGACAAAGACATGTGTGATTGAGATTGAAGACTTACAAACACACGTGTGGCTGAGATGATAGACTGACAAACACATGTGTGATTGAGATGATAGACTTACAAACACATGCGTGATTAAGATGATAGACTTACAAACACGCGTGTGGCTGAGATAATAGACCTACAAACACATGCGTGATTGAGATGATAGACTTAAAAACACATGCGTGATTGAGATGATAGACTTACAAACACATGCGTGATTGAGATGATAGACTTACAAACACATGCGTGATTGAGATGATAGACTTACAAACACATGCGTGATTGAGATGATAGACTTACAAACACATGCGTGATTGAGATGATAGACTTACAAACACATGTGTGATTGAGATGGTAAAGATCACCGACAAATTTCCCAGATTCCTCTGTCGGTATATAGTAGCCCTGTGTTCCGTTCATTGTATAGAGGTCGTAGCCGAGTTCACACACACAACTGTAACCTCCTCCGAAGTTCTCACAACCCTGGCTGCACGTGCTACTGTTGCTAGAACATTCGTCAACGTCTGAAAGGTTGTCAAATACAAGTAAGAACATTACCTAATAGAATAAAGCTTTTGAATAAACGGTTTTGTAGGTTGTTTTAATTTGATGACTTAATATTGTCTTGATGCTTACGTACTGGTACAGCTATATTCACGAGCCATTGTGCTATAATCATGTGCTATTCATCATCTTATCAGAAGATGCTGCTTTGCGAAATATCCTTTAAGCGTAAGCTTCTGTTCGGATGTAGCGTTTTAATGGTAAAGGAGGTAAATCAGTATACGACCTCGCTTGTGTACCTGTAATTGGTGATGTCTGGGGTGACACTTACCTTGACAGACATGTGGTCCAGTTTCCTCATACCCGTGTTTACATTGACAATAGAAAGACCCTATGGTGTTGACACAGTTCTGACTGATCTGATCACAAGTCGTGTCGTTCTCACACTCATCCAAATCTAAAATAATATGCATTGCAACTAAAAAGACATCTACCAATATATAGCATGTTTTCAGTTATGAGTATGTGTTTTAAATATAAATTAGTCCCCTTAATAAGATCGTGAAATTCCTTACATCGAGATTAATATAAAGGCTACCTGACCAATGGCTTTCCAAAGATCCTGCTTGATATAGGACTTGTTTTACATACATTATAAAATAACAAACATACGATAAGATATATCTAAAACGAACGACGTTAATGACTAGTTATAGAATAACTTACTTTGCTCGAAGGTAAAGTTTTTTTAACAGTAAAAGTACCTTCACACGAGGGTAGAATCTCTAAGGACTTATTTGCATGGCACGTTACAGTTGAGGATCCGACTATTGTAAATCCGGCATCACATGCTACGGAAGCAACGTCTTCATAACGCATGCTCAGTCCTGGTGTGACTACTCGACCATTCCCTATTACTGGCACCAGGCAAGATACACCTGTCAACGGGAAAACGTTCCACAGAAACAGGTGAGACCACAGCATATATAGAAATATTTGTCTCTACATAAACACACTTTAATGGGAGATTCTTTGCATATTTTAAATTCGATGAAAGTGTTGACCTAAACTGCATCGTAATTTACATTGATACATTTACTTATATAGTATATACTATGATACAACATTACATTATCTTTTACTAACAAATTTATAAAATGAATATGATTTTTTTCCCCAAAAATTTATTTTTAATAATGTAGATGCAAAACTTGTATTTTCCTTTCATAATCCGTAGCATACGTGTTTAAACTCGCTTTTTCCAGTTTCAAAATATTTAATTATTGATACAATAAGCACTTAAAAAGAAATACAAAGAATTAGTGAACATCAGTATTACTAAATGGATTAGACAACAGGCAAAGCCCATATTAGTCTTTTCCATCGTAATTATATCATGATTTTCTTGGCCAGAATCTGTATTGGAGAATCACCAGGTCATCATTAAGATGAAACCTGAGTGGACAGAATCCAAAACTTTGCACAACTCTAGACTTGACAAAACCGTCATATAGATAGAACTTTAAAAAAACTTTCCCGGGCAATACAACCCAATAAGAAGCTTTATATTTACGGTTACAATATGGCGCAGCTTCGTTCCATGTGCCATTCGCCAGACAGAAGAGAATTGCCGCTCCCGACAGTTCGAACCCAGTGTTACACGTATAGACTATACGACTCCCAAACTCCGATACAGTTCCTCTCTCTAGTGTCACGGAAGCGTCGGCAACAACAGGTGGTAGGGAACAGTTGAAAGCTGATTGGGAAATTATCGAAACATGATAAATATAGTTTTCAAAATTAAAAATGCTTCAAATGTCTCTATTATTTCTTTGGAATTTACCTCAATTAGTTGTTATTGCGCAGACAGTCATAACCGAACAGACAAGTATATTTTGACAAACAATTATCAATTGTTAGACGTCTTGTGGGACAGCTGGTAGGTTTAATTTCACCGTTACGTTTCCCCTGTCTATACATACTCTGAGGCTATGTCAATATGATATGACAGGAAATCGCGGTCAGCTTGGCGACCATTCCGGGAAATGAAGGGACAAAGTGAGGGACCAAAATGACAAATAGTCTCTTTGACTTAATTTGAAAGTTTCTACATATCACCACTCACTGGGTTTTTTGTGACGATTTTGGTGCATCTGTAGTCTAACATTTCAGAAAAAATCAATCGTTTATGATGCCATTCTCCATAATACTTACCTTGACATAATGGCACAGGTTGCCATGTTCCGTCAGCCTGACAGTTCACTGTGACACTACCAGTAGGTACATATCCCTCGTCACAGCTGTAGGTAACAGACGCTCCGTACTGTACTCCCCTACCACTCAACAGGTACCCGCTACTTACAACGGGAGGGAACCCACAATAAACAGCTGTAAGTGTAATAAAATGTTTTGTGATTTCGTATTTAACCATAGACCTGTTCAAAGCAGGTTCACCGGTTGCGTTAACATTTGATACGGACTAAGATCTGAGTTATATCCAACTCCTCGTCTAACGTAATATTTCGTACTTGTCGGAGGACATGATATCGTAGAGATACATTTACCACCAGCCTCGTGATGTCACATCATATTTAATAAACGATGCATCGTTTCAAATTTGAAATTATCTGGTCGAACTTCAGGAAATTTTTCGTGATTCTGAAAAAAAACTCCAGTTGATAACCATGCAAAAATAAGCCTAAAACGAAGTAAACCTGAGCGGTAACTAACAAGAAACTCTTGACAGAAAAATCTGAAGAATTGAAAAATGATTCAGGTGGGGCCCACTTCAACAACAAACCGAAGTTAAAAGACAGTGCAAAATGGACGCGTGTTTACAAGTACCGAGTTTCAACCGCTGCTGTATCGGTAGCCGCGTAAGAATTAATCTTGAATACTTCTGATATCAGTTAATCTTAACTAAATCTATAAATATAATCCGTTTTTACGCTTGATTTTCGCTTCAAGATTTGCCGAAAGTTACGTATATTGGGCCTTTAATATAACCTTCGTGATAAATAAAGTAATATAAAAGTGTTAGAGTTATCTCTCTTTGAACATTCTTTTTTCAAATCATTGCTTTGGACACCGAGCCAGAATCAATGGAGGGAGATGGGCGGCAACTGTGCATCAGTACCGTTTACTGAACTTAATAAGGGACCCAAGGGCCTTAATGGCCACATAATTCTGGATATAGTTTTATTTCGACCTTGCTGGGTACATCATTTATACTTTCTTAATTCAGAATCCATGTTCAGGCCAAATGATTGGTAGTAGTGATCAATTCATCGTTATGAAATGTTAACCCTTGACTAAAAGTTTCAACTGTTATGAAAAGAAAAATGTTTGAGGACGGAATTAGTTCTTGGTGTCGGGATTACAGTCCCTACGTTCAAGATATCTTGGTTCTTAAATGTCCAAGCCAATTTAATTTTTATCGAACTGGCCTTCGAAAAGATGTCAGTATGATATATACCTTGACACTGTGGAATCTTCCGCACATTCCAGACCCCTCCATACAAACATTCCATCTCCACGTAGTCCCTACTGGTATTATCACCCTGTCGGAATTCTTCATCCAGAAAGGTGTAGCCAGGCTTACACGTAACGTTTAAGTGTGATCCAAACTCATACAATGATGAGGACGCTACAGTGTTGATGTTGAATCCGGGTTCTGGACAACCTGGCAAGAATGTCACAACTATAAACCCGTGTGGAAGTCATGAAATACATCTTGCTCAGACTAAACTAATGATTCCAACGCGCTAGTACTCAAAACAATTCAGCCTTGCGATCAAAACATTCAAGTATATTTGCATTTATTCATGTTTATATGAAAAAGAAGTAAAGCATCGAAGAATTTCTGAATATTTTCCTGTAAATCAGTTCAACTTCTAAATGGGACAATTACTTGAATAATTGACATTTCTACTGAGTTTTTCCCTGCACACTTACCTATAGAGAACGGGGCTTGGTAGCCTTGAGTTGGTCCCTGTACACTTACCTATAGAGAACGCGGCTTGGTAGCCTTGAGTTGGTCCCTGTACACTTACCTATAGAGAACCGGGCTTGGTAGCCCATGAATTGGTACAATGAGTTAGATAACATGTTTATATACAGCTGTCCTGTAACACTAGTGACTGGCGGTGGTGCCAGACTCCCCGTGAACCCCACAGTACCATTAGGGTGGAGTGGACTTCCCGTATCATTGGCTCCCTCAAACACCTGATAACGACACACGAGTCTCATTTTTTATTTAATCAATTAACGATTCTGTATAAACATTTAATTTTGACAGTATTTCATCTTCAACTCAGCTGCCTTTGTAACAAATGTTTTATACGTATAAAGCCAATCATGTTTATTTCAAGGTAATGGAGACCTTACAACAAATAACATTATTAGCCGTATACTCTATTTCAAGGTTAAAATGACCTTATCATATATAATAGAACTAGCACTAGACTCGTTGTCCACATTACACATTATTATTCATTTATACCTGCAAAAAGTCATATCCATCCTCCAAATGAAAATTCTTGTCAAATAATAAAGTGATCTGTCTGTCTTGTATGGCCGATATGAGCCAGGAACAGTTCTGGTAGGCGGGATAGCTGAGCACCCCGTACCCCGGGGAGAACACTACACCCTGGTCCGCGTCTATCACCACGTCACAGCCTAGGGGGATACACTAGTGTCAGGTATACGTGTGTAAATAGTAGAACATAGGAATGGATATATTGGCATTATCAGAAAAAGATAATCATATATGGGGTCAAACGGATTTCAAATCATTATTCTAGTGTTTATGGGAAAACGATAAATAAAACATTATGGAATCGAACAGATTGTAAATTGTCAACCAAATATATTACTCATTTTACTATGTAATATATCTATCGTCTGCATCAGTAATTACCTTCTTTGTAGCTGAATCTAAATCCTCGATGGTTTTGTCCCTGATAGGACGCCATCACTTTCATCATTATATGGAGTGTACCGACAGAAATGACCGTCCGTGGCCCTCCAGTGGTCGGGAATACCGCCAGCACCTCACCGTGTAGGTTGGTATCTCTCATGATTATGTAGTCTCCCTCATTCAAATCCAGGTCCAAAACCTGTCAGATAATTAGATAGAAAATACTATCAGAGAACACAGAAGCATCCACAAAAACAAAATCCGATTTCAAAATCGATTAAACGAGGGGCAACCGGAATAGTATGCGTAATCTGCGTCATCCATGACAACTGTCATGTAAATCTAGATCTCATCAAGTAAATGTCACGTCCTCAAAATGAGAGCTGAGGCATCATTTTTCAATCACAAGCAGACATACTAATGAGCATATTTATAAATAATGCCAACTTTCATATTGTACAAGGATACAATCTCTAAATAAAACCCAGATAGCGACTATACAACTTGTTCATAGTCGTCATCAACCTGCATCTATCGAATCCCTGTGCCGCCAGTAGCCGGCATCTATCATAAAAATAATCTAGATATTAAAAATGTTCCTGAATAAATATATTAATTGCCGTCGAGATGGTGTACTTAGAGTGACAAATTGTACAGTGGTAATAGTTTACCTGGAGTGTGACAACTTGTCTGATAGAACGTGGTGTAATCATCCATTCCAAAGTTTGACTGACGTAAAATGTTGGATAAAATGGTGACGTCACCTCTTGTAGCGATGAGTTGGCCACCAGGTGGAGCCCTGTGACGGGAATGCTGTGCGTCACTGCAATATTAGAATATATGAACTCATTTTCCTAAAACAAATGCTATTGAAACAAATACATGTAAATACTTTTGACTTGTATAACATAATCCATTAGAAATATTCTGTAGTTGTTTAGATTAGATAAGTATAATCTGCGTATCAAGTTACCAAATTTCCAGTAGACGTTTAACATACATGATGTTTAAGTTACCCGTTTATTATTAGACTATTTACATTTGATTAATACTTGGCAAGTCGAATCATATATGAGCATTAACATTATATCAATCCTAGCTTTTTACTTTCGGCATAATTAATGTAAAAATGTGTCGATAAAATGTAAACTCCATTGCGACATATCCATAGTTATGTCGGCACCTTCTTATAAATATATGTGTTGCTTTGCTGAATCCGCCATTATATAACCAACGCTACCTGATTCCCAGTAGATAACCAACGCTACCTGTTTCCCAGTAGATAACCAACGCTACCTGTTTCCCAGTAGATAACCAACGCTACCTGTTTCCCAGTAGATAACCAACGCTACCTGTTTCCCAGTAGATAACCAACGCTACCTGATTCCCAGTAGATAACCAACGCTACCTGATTCCCAGTAGATAACCAACGCTTCCTGTTTCCCAGTAGATAACCAACGCTACCTGTTTCCCAGTGACCAGTAAATCCATGGAATGTGTTGGAGTGGTCAGACGTGAACATGACGATGATGAGGTTGTTGGGACTGACCACCTGGACGTCAGTTAAGTTCCCTGAGTATCTTCCCACATATTCAGACATTGACACAGTTCTCCCACCAACCAGAAATATTACCTCGTCGAAGTCAAGTTCTGTTTCAAACTTTGTGAACTGAAATAAAATGTACATGAACATTTTGTTTTCTTAGTTACAAGAAAAGAAATGAATAATCTAATACATAATTTCTGACAATACATGAGACAACCGATTTTTTAAATAAATAATCAAATACTAAAAACATAATTATTTGCAGCAAAGAAACACTTCTTACTTTCACTTTGACATTGGTACCAGGCGGTCCTTCAATGAGCCATGAACACTCCGTACTGTTGGGATACAGACCAGGGTATCCAGGAGAGGTAATCTGTCCCGTATCGTTGGTCAAGTGAAAACGACATCGGACAGCTGGAATGAAAACAGAAGATAAGAAACGCACATCAATATCAGTCCGATATTTACGATGAATGTGTTTCCTAATCATTATCAAAGTATTTGTTTGTTTATGATGAACAAATTAAACGCTAACGAGGGAGTCAAATATATTTTCTGATTCTACTAGAACAATATATAATCTATTTATACAGTTAAAAATTAAATTATCTTCACGAAATTGAAAATTACTTTTGTCTTATGAATACAAATGTAACAGGGTGATATATATTTATATTGTACTGTTATATATATATCTAAATTGTGTAAGAATGATATTTTGGGTGTTTAGATTATGAATGATTGGAGTGTAAGAATCTTGAATTGAATGGTTGTGACAAAGTATAGTTGTGTGATGAAAGAGAGTGGCTTCTCAGGACCCTGTGTTATTTACCTGTATGTAAGAATGTGTGGAATGCGAGTACTTTAAGTCACCTGACATCTACGGACATTTTCATTGGTCATCGCTAACAACTGCATGATTTTTAACTTACTAATATCACTCAGCACCAAGGTATTGAAGGAGCCAGGTTCATTTTGGATCCTGTAGGATTTTCATAATTTGGCAAAAGAATTATAAGAGAACTGGGTGAGTTTTTAACCATTTTTGTATTATTATTATAATTATATGCATATTCTGTAATACTCGCAGAATATTGGTATTTCGCTAGGTTTCAATTATTATTTTACTATTTAATTATAATATTCTGATGAAATGTAAAGACAAAGGATAAAGTATATTTTTTAGTATTTGTACATGTATAATTTATATATTCTAAATTATACCATGTTGAATAGTATTGTTTATAAGATAGTTAATTTCATTTTCAGTAAACATGTAACTCCTTAAGTACTGAGTCAACTTAGCTGCCTTCATGTTCACATCATAGCAGATTAGACCAAAGGGAAATTCTGTTAACCCCCGCAGGATCTGTGGGGTAAGTTTTCATGTAGTATATTCTTTTATAAGTTATGTATATTTTGTTATTTAAATGTAATGTAATTTCATATCAAATGTATATTGATATGTAAAGGTAAATGTAATTGGATTGATTTGTACATTGTAAAAGTAGTATAATATCTTTACATAAAGTAATTGATCAGTAAATGCACCATTATGCATTATTGTCAGATAAAGTATATGTAAGAGTTATGTCCCTTGATGTAATATACAATGTACTATAGGTACTGTATGTGAGCGATTGAGTGAATGTTTTGTATCTTTGTACTTGCAGGGTTTTTTAATACACAGAATAAACAGAGAAACTGAACCCAACAGTGTTGTGGATTTATTCGTGATCCCGCCCAATATAGCACTGTAACAAATGGCGCCCAACGTGTTTAAACCTTTGGATGTTGCGGAGTGTGACCGATAGAGGGCAGTGAGTGAAATCTACTTCCGGTCTACATGTATAATCTACTTCCGGTGTTGACAATTCGCAAGAGCCTGTGTTGTGTTCTTACCATGAGTTCCTCATTGAACTTGCTGAGATATTAAACATCAAAGCGGTAAGATAAACTGTGTTGTTACTGTTTCCTGTTATACAGTCACATATTATTGACATATGATGTCGTGATCTGGTATTCTACATTCGTGATCTTGTTGTACTCTACATTGAGGAGAACACATTGTTAGGTGGATACCATTGCCACTACTCCAACAATGTTAGAGGTTTAACACGGCGAGATATTTTTTTACAGGCGCCGTGTAACCTCTAACTGCCCATAGCTGATTTTCCCGATGCTGACGATCAATTTTTCAAAGTCAGGATTTTGAAAAAAATATAGCGTGTCACTTACATTTAAATGATCAACAAAGTCCAAATAGCATTCCTTTCCATAAATCCATCATGAAATTAGGAGAATTTTGTGTCAAACACTCAATTTTATACAAATAATGTTTTTCTTATGTCGAAGTGAAGCAGACAACATTGTCGGAAGTAAATTTAAATATCACGTGTTTTTTTAGGTTAATACAAAAATAGAAATACATACAATGTTCTACAAGCGGAATACAACCAAGTTCTGTCTCATTTCGTTCCGTTTAAAAAACCCTGTACTAATTTGTATCAACCGAGGAAGCCATTTTGAAAAATAAGCCGGAGAGGTGCTTCAGCCGCTTGGTCTTGTATTTCGCGTTTGACGGTCCGTAATACTTTATATAATTGTATCTTTGACATACATATGGGATCTTTATTACATAAAACGTGAGTAGACATTGTTTTTATGAACTGTCAATCACTGAAGTAGTTTTTTTCAAGCCGATTTCATTCCCCTTCAATCGAGGGCGGAATCTGCATCAAAGAATTAGTGCTTCGGAAATAAGAGGTCGCAGTCGGCAAAATCATATCCGATAATAAAAAGGCCGACTAGCGGCCTCTTATGTTATAGGAGTACCATTGCCACATGTGTTTTATAGTCCATTGACTGACCTTGACCTCAGCTTTATGTCTACATCCTGAAGTGAAGAGACTTATATATACTTACCTGTATTTCCTGGATCAGTGCAGAAAAATTGACATTTTCCAATTTAATTGTGTTGCTGCTTATCATTGATATATTCATATTATTATTGATTTAGAATATTGACATAGATCTATAGATATGATTGGAGAGTGAAAGAGAAATATTACATGCATTCATATTTCTTTTGGTAGTTGTATTTATATATAGTGATTAGTCTAGTAATTCCCTTTCTACATTGATGTAAAACAGCAACATAGACCGCTTACTTATATATAGGTCTAGATTGTTGTATTTTTTTTCTTGTAGTCAGTGTTTCATTATTTTTTTTACAGATTTCATTTATCTGAAAGATTAAAATCTACATAGTTTTTTTGTAGTGGGAGAGATGTATACATTTAGATAACAGTTTGATTTATTTTTTTTTTCGAATAATCTTAAACATTCTGTAGATTTTTTTTATTTTTGCTCTAATTTTTGTACAAAAATTCCTATATCTTGATAGAATAATTTTGGGTTTTGATTTTTTTTTCAAAATAGCTATTATACTTTATAGTTAACAGATATATTGGTAATTTGCACTTAACTAACATTTAACATGTACTAAATAAGGTTTGACCTGTGACCGACCTTGACTTTGTATAATATTGGTTGAGTGTGTATTTATTTTGGGACTTGTTCTTTAACATTGACTGTTGAATTTCAGTGTGTGATAGAGATTGAATTTTGATTATAGATTTGTCTCTGATTTGGAATTGTGTTTACAATTCATACATTTTGTGTTTATGTGAAATATTCTTATGGACATTGTATGTACACATATATGAATTGATTTCTTTGCAGCTTTGATATTGTATTTTGTTTTTCTCTGATTTGAAAAAAAATTATTTGTTCACTTTTGGATATTGTGTATAGTAAGTGTGGTACCTGTGTTTATTTCAACATCATGTCGGACGGAGATAAATTACAACAATTTCTACAGGGAATGGATGTGAAACCAAATTTAGATTCACAGGAGGATTTTCGTCAGTGGCTACTGGACTATGCTAACAAAGGAGCCAAGTCGAAAGTTTCTCAGGATGGGAGGCCGCTTGTTCAGGGTGGAGCTGAAGGTGGTGCCAATGTTTCCCCACAGGTGGTTACCCATCAGCGTCCAAGAATTTCACAATTTCATGGTACAGTTGACAAGAAGGACCAGGTGAAATACGAGCAATGGAAATATGAGGTGAACTGGCTGAGGGATAGTGATACCTATACCGAGGATGAGGTGGACTTAGCAGTCCGTCAGTCTTTGAAGGGTGAGGCTGCTGGGGTAGCACGCCGACTTGGTCCGGAGGGTAATTTGACCACTCTACTAGGAAAGATGGACAGTGTGTATGGTGTTGTGGAATCCAAAGAGTCACTTTTGGAGAAGTTCTACAGTGCATTTCAGCAGGAAAATGAAGATGTGTCTACTTGGGGATGTCGACTTGAAGAGTTACTGGATAAGGCCAAGCAGAAAGGAGAAGTGGGGCCCGGAAATCTCATGGAGATGCTCCGTGCCAAGTTCTGGAGTGGACTTAGACAGTCACTCCGAGATGTATCTGGACACAAGTTCGACACCATTCCAGAGTTTGATGCACTTCGTGTTGCCTTACGCCAGATAGAGTATGACCACACACTAGATCCAAAGACCAGTGGAGTTAAGAAACCCAGCACATCCAAGATGGCCACTGCAGTACCTGGGAAACCTGATAAGATAGATGAGCTTAAGGCAATGATAAACCAGCTGACAGTGGACATGGGGAAACTGAAGAAGGAAGTTGGACAAGTAAAGGGTAATAGAGGTGAGTATCATCACAAACCTAAGCCAGATCAACAAAATGTAAAGGGAAACAACTCACACCATGACCTACATTATGACTCGGAGGAACGGCCAGAACCAGTTTGTTGGAGGTGCGGACAAACTGGCCATTTTAAAGTTGGCTGCCGTGTTAGACTGGACCATTCAAGGAAAAGTTTAAATGGAAAACAGTCTACCGGGAAGGGTCAACAGTAGGCTGGCAGGGAGAGAGGAGGCCCAACTCACATTCAGCACAGTTAGTTGGCGAATGTAACGAAACACTTGTTTCTATTTCCGGAGTTAAAGCATTAGCTTTACTTGATACAGGATCGACAGTCTCAACGGTAAGTGAGAGTTTTTATCACACACATCTGAGTCACCTTGATTTAAATCCGATTACCCAGTTATTGGACATTGAGTGTGCTGGTGGGACTTCCTTACCTTATACTGGATTTATAGAGACCGAGCTGGATCAACTACCTGGACTCGAAGGACAACCATTTACCTGTTTGTTTTTAGTGGTACCGGACAGCAGGTATAACCGTGCTGTACCTCTGCTATTGGGAACCAATGTACTTATCGAAGCTTTGAATGGAAGCAGACGTAATCATGGCAACAGGTTTATGCAGGACCGAAGTATGGAGACCCCATGGTACCTTACTTTCCGATGTTTGATGCTACGTTCCAGAGAACTTAGGAGGAGAAATTTCCGCCAAGGAAATGTGAAGCTAGCAGAAAAGGGGAATGTTACTATACCTTCCAACTCTAAGATTACCGTTAGAGGAGTAGTGGAGAAACCAGTGAACTACATTCCAACGTGTGCTCTCATTCAACCTGCTACCACACCAGTACTACAAGACTTGGACATTACTCCGGAGCTCATCCACTATGATTTTCGAGATATGGAGCATTATGTACCGGTTACCATCGCTAACGTCAGTGTAAGGAATATCACCATACCATCCAAGTCCATTGTAGCAGAGCTGCACCCAGTATCTGTTGAAGGATCTTTAGAAGATTACCCTGTTCCGGAGAAGAAATCAGACTTCAGAAGCTTATTGAATCTAGATACAGATGCGATGTCAACGGATCAGCGACAACAAATAGACAACATTTTACAGGACTATGCTGATGTGTTTTCAACTGGAGATTTGGACTTAGGACACTGTACTCAGACAGAACATCGGATAGACATGACGGATGACACACCATTTCGTCAGAGATTTCGGAGGATACCCCCAGCCATGCTGGAAGAGGTGCGAGACCATGTTAGACAGCTTGCGGCTTGTGGAGTTATCAGACGCTCCCACAGTCCTTGGGCATCATGTGTTGTGTTGGCTCGAAAGAAAGATGGCAGTCTAAGGATGTGCATTGACTATAGACAGCTGAACAACAGGACAATCAAAGACTCCTATGCCCTACCCAGAAAAGAAGAAATCCTAGACTCTCTACATGGCTCCAAGCACTTCAGCGTACTTGACATGAAGAGTGGCTATCACCAGGTGGAGATGTTTGAAGACCATAAACAGAGGACAGCTTTCACTGTTGGACCTTTAGGACTATGGGAGTATAACAGAATGCCATTCGGTCTAGTGAACGCCCCAGCAACATATCAGAGACTCATGGAGGACTGTTTAAAGGAGTATGTCGGAACCATATGTTTCATATATTTGGATGACATCATCATTTATTCAAAGGACATAGCTGAGCACATACATCGTCTGGAGTTAGTGTTACAGAGGTTGAGAGAAAATGGCATCAAGCTTTCACCAAAGAAGTGCACCTTATTTAAATCCAGAGTGAAGTACTTAGGATTCATCGTGTCTGAGAATGGAGTGGAAGCTGATCCAGAGAAAACAGAGAAGATTGCAGAATGGAAAACACCTGGAAATGCTGAGGACTTGAGAAAATTTCTTGGATTCGCCGGGTATTACAGGAAATTTGTACGAAATTTCTCTACTATTGCCAAGCCATTAAATGAGCTATTGCCACCTACTCGGACCAAGGAAAAGAAATCCAAGAAGAAGGATATAGTGTCACCGGAATGGAGATGGGGAAAAGAACAGCAGGAATCCTTTGATGAGCTGAAGACGATACTTACGACGCCTCCAGTTCTTGGCTACCCAGATCTTGAGATACCGTTCGAGATTCACACCGACGCGAGTGGGAAAGGACTTGGAGCCATTCTCTACCAGACACAGGATGGTCTCAAACGTGTTATCAGCTATGCCAGCAGGGGACTGACCAAATCGGAGCGCCGATACCCAGCTCATAAACTGGAGTTCTTGGCACTGAAGTGGGCTATAACGGACAAGTTTTCAGACTATCTATATGGAACAACATTCACAGTAGTAACCGACAATAACCCATTGACCTATGTACTAACCACCGCAAAACTAGATGCAACGGGACACAGATGGTTGGCTGCACTTTCATCCTACAACTTTGCCATAAAGTATAGACCTGGACGGAATAACATAGATGCGGATACCTTATCCAGGATGTCAGATGAAACGGATGGAGAGTTAGATGTGGACTCTGTCAGAGCTGTTTGTGGGAGGTTGCAGGGTGATGGGAGAGCTGATATCCTATCTACGGATAAAGCCTTAGACGAGGATGATACAGTAGAGATGGAACAACTGACCTCAAGGGATTGGAGAGGGTATCAGACGAGGGATTCAGTATTACAGCCTTTCATTCATGCTGTCAGGGAAGGACGTAAACCATCCAGACACAACCTCAACACTAGACAGTTAGCCATATTGAGAAGTTTCAGTCACCTTCATTTGGAGAACGGTGTGTTATACCGAGATATCGTCAAAGGAGAGGAAACCGTGAGACAACTGGTATTACCATCATCTATGGTTCAACGGGCATTACAGTCTCTACATGATGACTTAGGACATCCAGGGAGAGACCGTACCCTGTCATTAGTTCAGGAACGTTTTTATTGGCCTGGTATGACGCGAGACATTGATGACTGGATAACTAAGTGCCAGAGATGTACTCGACGGAAAACACCAACAACTCAACGAGCACCCTTAGTGAATATCAGAACATCTCAACCGTTGGAATTAGTATGTGTGGATTTCCTGACTCTAGAGACATCAAAGGGAGGTTATCAGTACTTGCTAGTTCTTACAGATCATTTCACAAGGTACGCACAGGCCTATCCTACAAGGAACATGACAGCAAAGACCACAGCAGAAGTTCTATTCAACAACTTCTTCATCCATTATGGTTTCCCTATACGTCTACACTCTGACCAAGGACCAAACTTTGATGGAAAACTGATTCACGAACTCTGTGAGATTGCAGGAATTAGAAAATCGAGGACAACCCCATATCATCCTAGTTGTAATGGCATGTGTGAACGTTTTACTCAACATGCTTGGAACCTTGGAACCAGAACAGAAATCTGATTGGAAGAAACATGTGGGACCTCTGGTGCATGCTTACAATTGTACACGGCATGAACAGACCGGATACAGTCCATTTTTCCTGATGTTTGGCAGGAAACCTCGACTTCCGTTGGATTTAGCCTTTGGAATTGACAGGGGAGATAAACATGTCAGCCATTCCAAGTACATTGATGAGCTACGTACCAAGCTGAAAACATCCTATGAGCTTGCGACCAAGAGTGCGGACAAAGCTAGAGAGAAACAGAGGGACCATTATAACCAGCGAATCAGGGGAGCCACTGTGCAGTGTGGGGATCGGGTACTTGTGAAGAAGTTGGTGCATGAAGGGAAGCACAAGATAGCCGATAGATGGGAGCAGGATGTGTACCTGGTTAAGGAACAGCCAAATATGGAGGTACCAGTTTTTGTGGTGAGACCAGAGAATGGAAAAGGAAGGACCAGGAAGCTACATAGAAATCTGCTACTGCCAGTTGGAGATTTATTTGACACAGATTCTGATGGACCAGAGAAACATGAGACAGTACCGGAGAAACATGAGACAGTACCGGAGAAACCAGACAGACGTAAAGAAAGAACTAGGACTACGGGAGAAGTTAGAGAGGAATCCAACTCAGGAAATGATTCCGAGACGGATGATGAGGATGGTGACTACTTTGTAGTCATAGATGGTTCTACACCCACAGTGTTAGGCACCCCATTTAGTGCTATAGATGATACTGGGGATGAGCAGGACCAAGATGTTTCCTCGAGTACTGAAGACGTAGCAGTACTTGATGAAGCTGGAGGTGAAGACAGTGCTGATGGCGATCAGAACTCTATAGCAGAGACCCACCAGTCTGAACCTCAGGAGGACGTCATCTCCCAGGGAGGGGAGGGGGCGGCATCGAGTAATGCCGAACAGAAGAGTCCTGGAAAACCAGTACCCGTACCTAGGAAATCTTCACGGAAACGTCAACAACCAAAGTGGCAAACGTCAGGACAGTTTATTATGAGCCAAGCTTCAACCACACAACCTGAGTGGATGTTGAGGGCTACATATCTACAGGAACTTAGTAGAGGAGGAACCTTGGGAAGTATGCCTGAGAGAGTCTTGGACTCTTTGCTATCCATCGTTAGTGGTGGAAATTGAATTCATTTTATTTTGTTTTATAAACCTGTGTTTATTGTACTCATTTACTGTAAATGACAAGGATGTCATTTTTTTTGTGAGAGGGGAGTATGTAACAGGGTGATATATATTTATATTGTACTGTTATATATATATCTAAATTGTGTAAGAATGATATTTTGGGTGTTTAGATTATGAATGATTGGAGTGTAAGAATCTTGAATTGAATGGTTGTGACAAAGTATAGTTGTGTGATGAAAGAGAGTGGCTTCTCAGGACCCTGTGTTATTTACCTGTATGTAAGAATGTGTGGAATGCGAGTACTTTAAGTCACCTGACATCTACGGACATTTTCATTGGTCATCGCTAACAACTGCATGATTTTTAACTTACTAATATCACTCAGCACCAAGGTATTGAAGGAGCCAGGTTCATTTTGGATCCTGTAGGATTTTCATAATTTGGCAAAAGAATTATAAGAGAACTGGGTGAGTTTTTAACCATTTTTGTATTATTATTATAATTATATGCATATTCTGTAATACTCGCAGAATATTGGTATTTCGCTAGGTTTCAATTATTATTTTACTATTTAATTATAATATTCTGATGAAATGTAAAGACAAAGGATAAAGTATATTTTTTAGTATTTGTACATGTATAATTTATATATTCTAAATTATACCATGTTGAATAGTATTGTTTATAAGATAGTTAATTTCATTTTCAGTAAACATGTAACTCCTTAAGTACTGAGTCAACTTAGCTGCCTTCATGTTCACATCATAGCAGATTAGACCAAAGGGAAATTCTGTTAACCCCCGCAGGATCTGTGGGGTAAGTTTTCATGTAGTATATTCTTTTATAAGTTATGTATATTTTGTTATTTAAATGTAATGTAATTTCATATCAAATGTATATTGATATGTAAAGGTAAATGTAATTGGATTGATTTGTACATTGTAAAAGTAGTATAATATCTTTACATAAAGTAATTGATCAGTAAATGCACCATTATGCATTATTGTCAGATAAAGTATATGTAAGAGTTATGTCCCTTGATGTAATATACAATGTACTATAGGTACTGTATGTGAGCGATTGAGTGAATGTTTTGTATCTTTGTACTTGCAGGGTTTTTTAATACACAGAATAAACAGAGAAACTGAACCCAACAGTGTTGTGGATTTATTCGTGATCCCGCCCAATATAGCACTGTAACACAAATATGTAAATCATGTTACCGCAATCGGTCTCGTCAGACCCGTCACCACAGTCATCGCTGTCATCGCATTTCTTCTCTTCACTGATACACAGTCCGTTATTACATCTAAAGCTACCTGGAGGTATTCAGGAATGATACATGTGTTACATACATATACACGGCATTGTCAAAAAGGGAGTGTTTCAAACATAATTATGATAAACAGAAATACCACAAACTAAACTATCACATACAGAACTCAGGACTGCCGCATACGGGGTTATCATAAAAAGGACTGTCACATACAGGTATTACATCAACAAGACTGCCCCATACAGGATAATCATAAACAGGAATGTCACATACAGGATTATCATAAATAGGAATGTCACATACACGATTATCATAAATAGGAATGTCACATACACGATTATCATAAAGAGGAATGTCACATACACGATTATCATAAAGAGAAATGTCACATACACGATTATCATAAAGAGGAATGTCACATACACGATTATCATCAACAGGAATGTCACATACACGATTATCATAAATAGGAATGTCACATACACGATTATCATAAATAGGAATGTCACATACACGATTATCATAAAGAGGAATGTCACATACACGATTATCATAAATAGGAATGTCACATACACGATTATCATAAAGAGGAATACCACATACACGATTATCATAAAGAGGAATGTCACATACAGATATTACATCAACAAGACTGTCCCATACAGGATTATCATAAAGAGGAATGTCACATACAGGGATATAATAAACAAGAATGTCACATACACGATTATCATAAATAGGAATGTCACATACACGATTATCATAAAGAGGAATACCACATACACGATTATCATAAAGAGAAATGTCACATACACGATTATCATAAAGAGGAATGTCACATACACGATTATCATAAAGAGGAATGTCACATACACGATTATCATCAACAGGAATGTCACATACACGATTATCATAAACAGGAATGTCACATACACGATTATCATAAATAGGAATGTCACATACACGATTATCATAAAGAGGAATACCACATACAGGATTATCATCAACAGGATTATCACATACAGGATTATCATCATCAGGATTATCACATACAGGATTATCATCAACAGGAATATCACATACAGGATTATCATCAACAGGAATGTTAAAAACAGAACTATCACATACATAAATCAAATCTAATACTCACTACAGGACTGTCTAAAATTAGACACGGATGTATATAACAAGTACTAAATAGATGGCGGACACTTACCCTGATGACAGGCTGTGTACTGACAGTACTAAATAGATGGCGGACACTTACCCTGATGACAGGCTGTGTACTGACAGTACTATATAGATGACGGACACTTACCCTGATGACAGGCTGTGTACTGACAGTACTATACAGATGACGGACACTTACCCTGATGACAGGCTGTGTACTGACAGTACTAAATAGATGGTGGACACTTACCCTGATGGCAGGCTTTGAACTGACAGTGCTAAATAGATGGCGGACACTTACCCTGATGACAGGCTGTGTACTGACAGTACTAAATAGATGACGGGCACTTACCCTGGTGACAGGCTGTGTACTGACAGTACTAAATAGATGGCGGACACTTACCCTGATGACAGTCTGTGTACTGACAGTACTATATAGATGACGGACACTTACCCTGATGACAGGCTGTGTACTGACAGTACTATACAGATGACGGACACTTACCCTGATGACAGGCTGTGTACTGACAGTACTAAATAGATGGTGGACACTTACCCTGATGGCAGGCTTTGAACTGACAGTGCTAAATAGATGGCGGACACTTACCCTGATGACAGGCTGTGTACTGACAGTACTAAATAGATGACGGACACTTACACTGATGACAGGCTGTGTACTGACAGTACTAAATAGATGGCGGACACTTACCCTGATGACAGGCTGTGTACTGACACAGTACTATACAGATGGCGGACACTAACACTGATGACAAGCTGTGTACTGACAGTACTAAATAGATGGCGGACACTAACCCTGATGACAAGCTGTGTACTGACAGTACTATATAGATGACGGACACTAACCCTGATGACAGGCTGTGTACTGACAGTACTTTATAGATGGCGGACACTTACCATGATGACAGGCTGTGTACTGACAGTACTAAATAGATGACGGACACTTACCCTGATGGTAGGCTGTATACTGACAGTACTAAATAGATGACGGACACTTACCCTGATGACAGGCTGTGTACTGACAGTACTAGATCGATGACGGACACTTACCCTGATGACAAGCTGTGTACTGACAGTACTAAATAGATGGCGGACACTTACCCTGATGACAGGCTGTGTACTGACAGTACTAAATAGATGACGGACACTTACCCTGATGACACGCTGTGTACTGACAGTACTATATAGATGACGGACACTAACCCTGATGACAAGCTGTGTACTGACAGTACTAAATAGATGGCGGACACTTACCCTGATGACAGGCTGTGTACTGACAGTACTAAATAGATGACGGACACTTACCCTGATGACACGCTGTGTACTGACAGTACTATATAGATGACGGACACTAACCCTGATGACAAGCTGTGTACTGACAGTACTAAATAGATGACGGACACTTACCCTGATGACAGGCTGTGTACTGACAGTACTATATAGATGACGGACACTTACCCTGATGACAGGCTGTGTACTGACAGTACTATACAGATGACGGACACTTACCCTGATGACAGGCTGTGTACTGACAGTACTAAATAGATGATGGACACTTACCCTGATGACAGGCTGTGTACTGACAGTACTATATAGATGACGGACACTTACCCTTATGACAGGCTGTGTACTGACAGTACTAAATAGATGGCGGACACTTACCCTAATGACAGGCTGTGTACTGACAGTACTATATAGATGACGGACACTTACCCTGATGACAGGCTGTGTACTGACAGTACTATACAGATGACGGACACTTACCCTGATGACAGGCTGTGTACTGACAGTACTAAATAGATGGCGGACACTTACCCTGATGACAGGCTGTGTACTGACAGTACTAAATAGATGACGGACACTTACACTGATGACAAGCTGTGTACTGACAGTACTAAATAGATGGCGGACACTTACCCTGATGACAAGCTGTGTACTGACAGTACTAAATAGATGAAGGTCACTTACCCTGATGACAGGCTGTGTACTGACACAGTTCTAAATAGATGGCGGACACTTACCCTGATGACAGGCTGTGTACTGACACAGTACTATACAGATGGCGGACACTAACACTGATGACAAGCTGTGTACTGACAGTACTAAATAGATGGCGGACACTAACCCTGATGACAAGCTGTGTACTGACAGTACTATATAGATGACGGACACTAACCCTGATGACAGGCTGTGTACTGACAGTACTTTATAGATGGCGGACACTTACCATGATGACAGGCTGTGTACTGACAGTACTAAATAGATGGCGGACACTTACCCTGATGACAGGCTGTGTACTGACAGTACTATACAGATGACGGACACTTACCCTGATGACAGGCTGTGTACTGACAGTACTAAATAGATGACGGACACTTACACTGATGACAAGCTGTGTACTGACAGTACTAAATAGATGGCGGACACTTACCCTGATGACAAGCTGTGTACTGACAGTACTAAATAGATGAAGGTCACTTACCCTGATGACAGGCTGTGTACTGACACAGTTCTAAATAGATGGCGGACACTTACCCTGATGACAGGCTGTGTAATGACAGTACTAAATATATGGCGGACACTTACCCTGATGACAGGCTGTGTACTGACACAGTACTAAATAGATGACGGACACTTACCCTGATGATAGGCTGTGTACTGACAGTACTAAATAGATGACGGACACTTACCCTGATGACAGGCTGTGTACTGACAGTACTAAATAGATGACGGACACTTACCCTGATGATAGGCTGTGTACTGACAGTACTAAATAGATGACGGACACTTACCCTGATGATAGGCTGTGTACTGACAGTACTAAATAGATGACGGACACTTACCCTGATGACAGGCTGTGTACTGACAGTACTAAATAGATGACGGACACTTACCCTGATGGCAGGCTGTGTACTGACAGTACTAAATAGATGACGGACACTTACCCTGATGGCAGGCTATGTACTGACAGTACCAAATAGATGGCGGACACTTACCCTGATGACAGGCTGTGTACTGACAGTACTAAATAGATGACGGACACTTACCCTGATGGTAGGCTGTATACTGACAGTACTAAATAGATGACGGACACTTACACTGATGACAAGCTGTGTACTGACAGTACTAAATAGATGGCGGACACTTACCCTGATGACAGGCTGTGTACTGACAGTGCTAAATAGATGGCGGACACTTACCCTGATGACAGGCTGTGTACTGACAGTACTAAATAGATGACGGACACTTACACTGATGACAGGCTGTGTACTGACAGTACTAAATAGATGGCGGACACTTACCCTGATGACAGGCTGTGTACTGACACAGTACTAATTAGATGACGGTCACTTACCCTGATGACAAGCTGTGTACTGACAGTATTAAATAGATGGTGGACACTTACCCTGATGGCAGGCTTTGAACTGACAGTGCTAAATAGATGGCGGACACTTACCCTGATGACAGGCTGTGTACTGACAGTACTAAATAGATGACGGACACTTACACTGATGACAGGCTGTGTACTGACAGTACTAAATAGATGGCGGACACTTACCCTGATGACAGGCTGTGTACTGACACAGTACTATACAGATGGCGGACACTTACCCTGATGACAAGCTGTGTACTGACAGTACTAAATATATGGCGGACACTTACCCTGATGACAGGCTGTGTACTGACAGTACTAAATAGATGACGGACACTTACCCTGATGACAGGCTGTGTACTGACAGTACTATATAGATGACGGGCACTTACCCTGGTGACAGGCTGTGTACTGACAGTACTAAATAGATGGCGGACACTTACCCTGATGACAGTCTGTGTACTGACAGTACTATATAGATGACGGACATTTACCCTGATGACAGGCTGTGTACTGACAGTACTATACAGATGACGGACACTTACCCTGATGACAGGCTGTGTACTGACAGTACTAAATAGATGGTGGACACTTACCCTGATGGCAGGCTTTGAACTGACAGTGCTAAATAGATGGCGGACACTTACCCTGATGACAGGCTGTGTACTGACAGTACTAAATAGATGACGGACACTTACACTGATGACAGGCTGTGTACTGACAGTACTAAATAGATGGCGGACACTTACCCTGATGACAGGCTGTGTACTGACACAGTACTATACAGATGGCGGACACTTACCCTGATGACAAGCTGTGTACTGACAGTACTAAATATATGGCGGACACTTACCCTGATGACAGGCTGTGTACTGACAGTACTAAATAGATGACGGACACTTACCCTGATGACAGGCTGTGTACTGACAGTACTATATAGATGACGGGCACTTACCCTGGTGACAGGCTGTGTACTGACAGTACTAAATAGATGGCGGACACTTACCCTGATGACAGTCTGTGTACTGACAGTACTATATAGATGACGGACACTTACCCTGATGACAGGCTGTGTACTGACAGTACTATACAGATGACGGACACTTACCCTGATGACAGGCTGTGTACTGACAGTACTAAATAGATGACGGACACTTACACTGATGACAGGCTGTGTACTGACAGTACTAAATAGATGGCGGACACTTACCCTGATGACAGGCTGTGTACTGACACAGTACTATACAGATGGCGGACACTAACACTGATGACAAGCTGTGTACTGACAGTACTAAATAGATGGCGGACACTAACCCTGATGACAAGCTGTGTACTGACAGTACTATATAGATGACGGACACTTACCCTGATGACAGGCTGTGTACTGACAGTACTAAATAGATGGCGGACACTTACCATGATGACAGGCTGTGAACTGACAGTACTTTATAGATGGCGGACACTTACCATGATGACAGGCTGTGTACTGACAGTACTAAATAGATGACGGACACTTACCCTGATGGCAGGCTGTATACTGACAGTACTATATAGATGACGGACACTTACCCTGATGACAGGCTGTGTACTGACAGTACTTTATAGATGGCGGACACTTACCATGATGACAGGCTGTGTACTGACAGTACTAAATAGATGACGGACACTTACCCTGATGGTAGGCTGTATACTGACAGTACTAAATAGATGGTGGACACTTACCCTGATGGCAGGCTTTGAACTGACAGTGCTAAATAGATGGCGGACACTTACCCTGATGACAGGCTGTGTACTGACAGTACTAAATAGATGACGGACACTTACACTGATGACAGGCTGTGTACTGACAGTACTAAATAGATGGCGGACACTTACCCTGATGACAGGCTGTGTACTGACACAGTACTATACAGATGGCGGACACTTACCCTGATGACAAGCTGTGTACTGACAGTACTAAATATATGGCGGACACTTACCCTGATGACAGGCTGTGTACTGACAGTACTAAATAGATGACGGACACTTACCCTGATGACAGGCTGTGTACTGACAGTACTATATAGATGACGGGCACTTACCCTGGTGACAGGCTGTGTACTGACAGTACTAAATAGATGGCGGACACTTACCCTGATGACAGTCTGTGTACTGACAGTACTATATAGATGGCGGACACTTACCCTGATGACAGGCTGTGTACTGACAGTACTAAATAGATGACGGACACTTACACTGATGACAGGCTGTGTACTGACAGTACTAAATAGATGGCGGACACTTACCCTGATGACAGGCTGTGTACTGACACAGTACTATACAGATGGCGGACACTAACACTGATGACAAGCTGTGTACTGACAGTACTAAATAGATGGCGGACACTAACCCTGATGACAAGCTGTGTACTGACAGTACTATATAGATGACGGACACTAACCCTGATGACAGGCTGTGTACTGACAGTACTTTATAGATGGCGGACACTTACCATGATGACAGGCTGTGTACTGACAGTACTAAATAGATGACGGACACTTACCCTGATGGTAGGCTGTATACTGACAGTACTAAATAGATGACGGACACTTACCCTGATGACAGGCTGTGTACTGACAGTACTAGATCGATGACGGACACTTACCCTGATGACAGGCTGTGTACTGACAGTACTAAATAGATGACGGACACTTACCCTGATGACACGCTGTGTACTGACAGTACTATATAGATGACGGACACTAACCCTGATGACAAGCTGTGTACTGACAGTACTAAATAGATGGCGGACACTTACCCTGATGACAGGCTGTGTACTGACAGTACTAAATAGATGACGGACACTTACCCTGATGACAGGCTGTGTACTGACAGTACTAAATAGATGACGGACACTAACCCTGATGACAAGCTGTGTACTGACAGTACTAAATAGATGGTGGACACTTACACTGATGACAGGCTGTGTACTGACAGTACTATATAGATGACGGACACTTACCCTGATGACAAGCTGTGTACTGACAGTACTAAATAGATGGTGGACACTTACACTGATGACAGGCTGTGTACTGACAGTACTATATAGATGACGGACACTTACCCTGATGACAAGCTGTGTACTGACAGTACTATATAGATGACGGACACTTACCCTGATGACACGCTGTGTACTGACAGTACTAAATAGATGACGGACACTAACCCTGATGACAAGCTGTGTACTGACAGTACTATATAGATGACGGACACTAACCCTGATGACAGGCTGTGTACTGACAGTACTAAATAGATGACGGACACTTACCCTGATGGCAGGCTGTGTACTGACAGTACTATATAGATGACGGACACTTACCCTGATGACAGGCTGTGTACTGACAGTACTATACAGATGACGGACACTTACCCTGATGACAGGCTGTGTACTGACAGTACTAAATAGATGATGGACACTTACCCTGATGACAGGCTGTGTACTGACAGTACTATAACGATGACGGACACTTACCCTTATGACAGGCTGTGTACTGACAGTACTAAATAGATGGCGGACACTTACCCTGATGACAGGCTGTGTACTGACAGTACTATATAGATGACGGACACTTACCCTGATGACAGGCTGTGTACTGACAGTACTATACAGATGACGGACACTTACCCTGATGACAGGCTGTGTACTGACAGTACTAAATAGATGGCGGACACTTACCCTGATGACAAGCTGTGTACTGACAGTACTAAATAGATGAAGGTCACTTACCCTGATGACAGGCTGTGTACTGACACAGTTCTAAATAGATGGCGGACACTTACCCTGATGACAGGCTGTGTAATGACAGTACTAAATATATGGCGGACACTTACCCTGATGACAGGCTGTGTACTGACACAGTACTAAATAGATGACGGACACTTACCCTGATGATAGGCTGTGTACTGACAGTACTAAATAGATGACGGACACTTACACTGATGACAGGCTGTGTACTGACAGTACTAAATAGATGGCGGACACTTACCCTGATGACAGGCTGTGTACTGACACAGTACTATACAGATGGCGGACACTTACCCTGATGACAAGCTGTGTACTGACAGTACTAAATATATGGCGGACACTTACCCTGATGACAGGCTGTGTACTGACAGTACTAAATAGATGACGGACACTTACCCTGATGACACGCTGTGTACTGACAGTACTATATAGATGACGGACACTTACCCTGGTGACAGGCTGTGTACTGACAGTACTAAATAGATGACGGACACTTACCCTGATGACAGGCTGTGTAATGACAGAACTAAATAGATGGCGGACACTTACCCTGATGACAGGCTGTGTACTGACAGTACTAAATAGATGACGGACACTTACCCTGATGGCAGGCTATGTACTGACAGTACTAAATAGATGGCGGACACTTACCCTGATGACAGGCTGTGTACTGACAGTACTAAATAGATGACGGACACTTACCCTGATGGCAGGCTGTGTACTGACAGTACTAAATAGATGGCGGACACTTACCCTGATGACAGGCTGTGTACTGACAGTACTAAATAGTTGACGGACACTTACCCTGATGGCAGGCTATGTACTGACAGTACCAAATAGATGGCGGACACTTACCCTGATGACAGGCTGTGTACTGACAGTACTATATAGATGACGGACACTTACCCTGATGGCAGGCTGTGTAATGACAGAACTAAATAGATGACGGACACTTACCCTGATGACAGGCTGTGTACTGACAGTAATAAATATATAGATGGCGGACACTTACCCTGATGACAGGCTGTGTACTGACAGTACTAAAAAGATGACGGACACTTACCCTGATGACAGGCTGTGTACTGACAGTACTATATAGATGACGGACACTTACCCTGGTGACAGGCTGTGTACTGACAGTACTAAATAGATGACGGACACTTACCCTGATGACAGGCTGTGTAATGACAGAACTAAATAGATGGCGGACACTTACCCTGATGACAGGCTGTGTACTGACAGTACTAAATAGATGACGGACACTTACCCTGATGGCAGGCTATGTACTGACAGTACTAAATAGATGGCGGACACTTACCCTGATGACAGGCTGTGTACTGACAGTACTAAATAGATGACGGACACTTACCCTGATGGCAGGCTGTGTACTGACAGTACTAAATAGATGGCGGACACTTACCCTGATGACAGGCTGTGTACTGACAGTACTAAATAGATGACGGACACTTACCCTGATGGCAGGCTATGTACTGACAGTACCAAATAGATGGCGGACACTTACCCTGATGACAGGCTGTGTACTGACAGTACTATATAGATGACGGACACTTACCCTGATGGCAGGCTGTGTAATGACAGAACTAAATAGATGACGGACACTTACCCTGATGACAGGCTGTGTACTGACAGTAATAAATATATAGATGGCGGACACTTACCCTGATGATAGGCTGTGTACTGACAGTACTAAATAGATGACGGACACTTACCCTGATGATAGGCTGTGTACTGACAGTACTAAATAGATGGCGGACACTTACCCTGATGACAAGCTGTGTACTGACAGTACTAGATAGATGACGGACACTAACCCTGATGACAGGCTGTGTACTGACAGTACTTTATAGATGACGGACACTTACCCTGATGGTAGGCTGTATACTGACAGTACTAAATAGATGAAGGACACTTACCCTGATGACAAGCTGTGTACTGACAGTACTAGATAGATGACGGACACTTACCCTGATGACAGGCTGTGTACTGACAGTACTTTATAGATGGCGGACACTTACCATGATGACAGGCTGTGTACTGACAGTACTAAATAGATGACGGACACTTACCCTGATGATAGGCTGTGTACTGACAGTACTAAATAGATGGCGGACACTTACCCTGATGACAAGCTGTGTACTGACAGTACTATATAGATGACGGACACTAACCCTGATGACAGGCTGTGTACTGACAGTACTAAATAGATGACGGACACTTACCCTGATGGTAGGCTGTATAATGACAGTACTAAATAGATGACGGACACTTACCCTGATGACAGGCTGTGTACTGACAGTACTAAATAGATGACGGACACTTACCCTGATGACAGGCTGTGTAATGACAGAACTAAATAGATGGCGGACACTTACCCTGATGACAGGCTGTGTACTGACAGTACTAAATAGATGACGGACACTTACCCTGATGGCAGGCTATGTACTGACAGTACTAAATAGATGGCGGACACTTACCCTGATGACAGGCTGTGTACTGACAGTACTAAATAGATGACGGACACTTACCCTGATGGCAGGCTGTGTACTGACAGTACTAAATAGATGGCGGACACTTACCCTGATGACAGGCTGTGTACTGACAGTACTAAATAGATGACGGACACTTACCCTGATGGCAGGCTATGTACTGACAGTACCAAATAGATGGCGGACACTTACCCTGATGACAGGCTGTGTACTGACAGTACTATATAGATGACGGACACTTACCCTGATGGCAGGCTGTGTAATGACAGAACTAAATAGATGACGGACACTTACCCTGATGACAGGCTGTGTACTGACAGTAATAAATATATAGATGGCGGACACTTACCCTGATGACAGGCTGTGTACTGACAGTACTATATAGATGACGGACACTTACCCTGATGACAGGCTGTGTACTGACAGTACTATATAGATGACGGACACTTACCCTGGTGACAGGCTGTGTACTGACAGTACTAAATAGATGACGGACACTTACCCTGATGACAGGCTGTGTAATGACAGAACTAAATAGATGGCGGACACTTACCCTGATGACAGGCTGTGTACTGACAGTACTAAATAGATGACGGACACTTACCCTGATGGCAGGCTATGTACTGACAGTACTAAATAGATGGCGGACACTTACCCTGATGACAGGCTGTGTACTGACAGTACTAAATAGATGACGGACACTTACCCTGATGGCAGGCTGTGTACTGACAGTACTAAATAGATGGCGGACACTTACCCTGATGACAGGCTGTGTACTGACAGTACTAAATAGATGACGGACACTTACCCTGATGGCAGGCTATGTACTGACAGTACCAAATAGATGGCGGACACTTACCCTGATGACAGGCTGTGTACTGACAGTACTATATAGATGACGGACACTTACCCTGATGGCAGGCTGTGTAATGACAGAACTAAATAGATGACGGACACTTACCCTGATGACAGGCTGTGTACTGACAGTAATAAATATATAGATGGCGGACACTTACCCTGATGATAGGCTGTGTACTGACAGTACTAAATAGATGACGGACACTTACCCTGATGATAGGCTGTGTACTGACAGTACTAAATAGATGGCGGACACTTACCCTGATGACAAGCTGTGTACTGACAGTACTAGATAGATGACGGACACTAACCCTGATGACAGGCTGTGTACTGACAGTACTTTATAGATGGCGGACACTTACCCTGATGACAAGCTGTGTACTGACAGTACTAGATAGATGACGGACACTTACCCTGATGACAGGCTGTGTACTGACAGTACTTTATAGATGGCGGACACTTACCATGATGACAGGCTGTGTACTGACAGTACTAAATAGATGACGGACACTTACCCTGATGGTAGGCTGTATACTGACAGTACTAAATAGATGACGGACACTTACCCTGATGACAAGCTGTGTACTGACAGTACTAAATAGATGACGGACACTTACCCTGATGACAGGCTGTGTACTGACAGTACTATATAGATGACGGACACTTACCCTGATGACACGCTGTGTACTGACAGTACTAAATAGATGACTGACACTAACCCTGATGACAAGCTGTGTACTGACAGTACTAAATAGATGGCGGACACTTACCCTGATGACAGGCTGTGTACTGACAGTACTAAATAGATTACGGACACTTACCCTGATGACAGGCTGTGTACTGACAGTACTAAATAGATGACGGACACTTACCCTGATGACACGCTGTGTACTGACAGTACTATATAGATGACGGACACTAACCCTGATGACAAGCTGTGTACTGACAGTACTAAATAGATGACGGACACTTACCCTGATGACAGGCTGTGTACTGACAGTACTATATAGATGACGGACACTTACCCTGATGACAGGCTGTGTACTGACAGTACTATACAGATGACGGACACTTACCCTGATGACAGGCTGTGTACTGACAGTACTATATAGATGACGGACACTTACCCTTATGACAGGCTGTGTACTGACAGTACTAAATAGATGGCGGACACTTACCCTGATGACAGGCTGTGAACTGACAGTACTATACAGATGACGGACACTTACCCTGATGACAGGCTGTGTACTGACAGTACTAAATAGATGACGGACACTTACACTGATGACAAGCTGTGTACTGACAGTACTAAATAGATGGCGGACACTTACCCTGATGACAAGCTGTGTACTGACAGTACTAAATAGATGAAGGTCACTTACCCTGATGACAGGCTGTGTACTGACACAGTTCTAAATAGATGGCGGACACTTACCCTGATGACAGGCTTTGTAATGACAGTACTAAATATATGGCGGACACTTACCCTGATGACAGGCTGTGTACTGACACAGTACTAAATAGATGACGGACACTTACCCTGATGATAGGCTGTGTACTGACAGTACTAAATAGATGACGGACACTTACCCTGATGACAGGCTGTGTACTGACAGTACTAAATAGATGACGGACACTTACCCTGATGATAGGCTGTGTACTGACAGTACTAAATAGATGACGGACACTTACCCTGATGACAGGCTGTGTACTGACAGTACTAAATAGATGACGGACACTTACCCTGATGACAGGCTGTGTACTGACAGTACTAAATAGATGGCGGACACTTACCCTGATGACAGGCTGTGTACTGACAGTACTAAATAGATGACGGACACTTACCCTGATGGCAGGCTATGTACTGACAGTACCAAATAGATGGCGGACACTTACCCTGATGACAGGCTGTGTACTGACAGTACTATATAGATGACGGACACTTACCCTGATGGCAGGCTGTGTAATGACAGAACTAAATAGATGACGGACACTTACCCTGATGACAGGCTGTGTACTGACAGTAATAAATATATAGATGGCGGACACTTACCCTGATGACAGGCTGTGTACTGACAGTACTAAATAGATGACGGACACTTACCCTGATGACAGGCTGTGTACTGACAGTACTATATAGATGACGGACACTTACCCTGATGACAGGCTGTGAACTGACAGTAGTAAATAGATGGCGGACACTTACCCTGATGACAGGCTGTGTAATGACAGAACTAAATAGATGGCGGACACTTACCCTGATGACAGGCTGTGTACTGACAGTACTATATAGATGACGGACACTTACCCTGGTGACAGGCTGTGTACTGACAGTACTAAATAGATGACGGACACTTACACTGATGACAGGCTGTGTAATGACAGAACTAAATAGATGGCGGACACTTACCCTGATGACAGGCTGTGTACTGACAGTACTAAATAGATGACGGACACTTACCCTGATGGCAGGCTATGTACTGACAGTACTAAATAGATGGCGGACACTTACCCTGATGACAGGCTGTGTACTGACAGTACTAAATAGATGACGGACACTTACCCTGATGGCAGGCTGTGTACTGACAGTACTAAATAGATGGCGGACACTTACCCTGATGACAGGCTGTGTACTGACAGTACTAAATAGATGACGGACACTTACCCTGATGGCAGGCTATGTACTGACAGTACCAAATAGATGGCGGACACTTACCCTGATGACAGGCTGTGTAATGACAGAACTAAATAGATGACGGACACTTACCCTGATGGCAGGCTGTGTAATGACAGAACTAAATAGATGACGGAGACTTACCCTGATGACAGGCTGTGTACTGACAGTAATAAATATATAGATGGCGGACACTTACCCTGATGATAGGCTGTGTACTGACAGTACTAAATAGATGACGGACACTTACCCTGATGATAGGCTGTGTACTGACAGTACTAAATAGATGGCGGACACTTACCCTGATGACAAGCTGTGTACTGACAGTACTATATAGATGACGGACACTAACCCTGATGACAGGCTGTGTACTGACAGTACTTTATAGATGGCGGACACTTACCATGATGACAGGCTGTGTACTGACAGTACTAAATAGATGACGGACACTTACCCTGATGGTAGGCTGTATACTGACAGTACTAAATAGATGACGGACACTTACCCTGATGACAAGCTGTGTACTGACAGTACTAGATAGATGACGGACACTTACCCTGATGACAGGCTGTGAACTGACAGTAGTAAATAGATGGCGGACACTTACCCTGATGACAGGCTGTGTAATGACAGAACTAAATAGATGGCGGACACTTACCCTGATGACAGGCTGTGTACTGACAGTACTATATAGATGACGGACACTTACCCTGGTGACAGGCTGTGTACTGACAGTACTAAATAGATGACGGACACTTACACTGATGACAGGCTGTGTAATGACAGAACTAAATAGATGGCGGACACTTACCCTGATGACAGGCTGTGTACTGACAGTACTAAATAGATGACGGACACTTACCCTGATGGCAGGCTATGTACTGACAGTACTAAATAGATGGCGGACACTTACCCTGATGACAGGCTGTGTACTGACAGTACTAAATAGATGACGGACACTTACCCTGATGGCAGGCTGTGTACTGACAGTACTAAATAGATGGCGGACACTTACCCTGATGACAGGCTGTGTACTGACAGTACTAAATAGATGACGGACACTTACCCTGATGGCAGGCTATGTACTGACAGTACCAAATAGATGGCGGACACTTACCCTGATGACAGGCTGTGTAATGACAGAACTAAATAGATGACGGACACTTACCCTGATGGCAGGCTGTGTAATGACAGAACTAAATAGATGACGGACACTTACCCTGATGACAGGCTGTGTACTGACAGTAATAAATATATAGATGGCGGACACTTACCCTGATGATAGGCTGTGTACTGACAGTACTAAATAGATGACGGACACTTACCCTGATGATAGGCTGTGTACTGACAGTACTAAATAGATGGCGGACACTTACCCTGATGACAAGCTGTGTACTGACAGTACTATATAGATGACGGACACTAACCCTGATGACAGGCTGTGTACTGACAGTACTTTATAGATGGCGGACACTTACCATGATGACAGGCTGTGTACTGACAGTACTAAATAGATGACGGACACTTACCCTGATGGTAGGCTGTATACTGACAGTACTAAATAGATGACGGACACTTACCCTGATGACAAGCTGTGTACTGACAGTACTAGATAGATGACGGACACTTACCCTGATGACAGGCTGTGTACTGACAGTACTAAATAGATGACGGACACTTACCCTGATGACAAGCTGTGTACTGACAGTACTAGATAGATGACGGACACTTACCCTGATGACAGGCTGTGTACTGACAGTACTAAATAGATGGCGGACACTTACCCTGATGACAGGCTGTGTACTGACAGTACTAGATAGATGACGGACACTTACCCTGATGACAGGCTGTGTACTGACAGTACTAGATAGATGACGGACACTTACCCTGATGACAGGCTGTGTACTGACAGTACTATATAGATGGCGGACACTTACCCTGATGACAAGCTGTGTACTGACAGTACTAAATAGATGGCGGACACTTACCCTGATGACAGGCTGTGTACTGACAGTACTATATAGATGACGGACACTTACCCTGATGACAGGCTGTGAACTGACAGTACTAAATAGATGACGGACACTTACCCTGATGACAGGCTGTGTACTGACAGTACTAAATAGATGACTGACACTAACCCTGATGACAAGCTGTGTACTGACAGTACTAAATAGATGACGGACACTTACACTGATGACAGGCTGTGTACTGACAGTACTAAATAGATGGCGGACACTAACCCTGATGACAAGCTGTGTACTGACAGTACTAATTAGATGACGGTCACTTACCCTGATGACAAGCTGTGTACTGACAGTACTATATAGATGACGGACACTAACCCTGATGACAGGCTGTGTACTGACAGTACTAAATAGATGACGGACACTTACCCTGATGGTAGGCTGTATACTGACAGTACTAAATAGATGACGGACACTTACCCTGATGACAAGCTGTGTACTGACAGTACTAGATAGATGACGGACACTTACCCTGATGACAGGCTGTGTACTGACAGTACTAAATAGATGACGGACACTTACCCTGATTACAGGCTGTGTACTGACACAGTACTAAATAGATGACTGACACTAACCCTGATGACAAGCTGTGTACTGACAGTACTAAATAGATGGCGGACACTTACCCTGATGACAGGCTGTGTACTGACAGTACTAAATAGATGACGGACACTTACCCTGGTGACACGCTGTGTACTGACAGTACTATATAGATGACGGACACTAACCCTGATGACAAGCTGTGTACTGACAGTACTAAATAGATGACGGACACTTACCCTGATGACAGGCTGTGTACTGACAGTACTATATAGATGACGGACACTTACCCTGATGACAGGCTGTGAACTGACAGTACTATACAGATGACGGACACTTACCCTGATGACAGGCTGTGTACTGACAGTACTATATAGATGACGGACACTTACCCTGATGACAGGCTGTGTACTGACAGTACTAAATAGATGGCGGACACTTACCCTGATGACAGGCTGTGTACTGACAGTACTATACAGATGACGGACACTTACCCTGATGACAGGCTGTGTACTGACAGTACTAAATAGATGACGGACACTTACACTGATGACAAGCTGTGTACTGACAGTACTAAATAGATGGCGGACACTTACCCTGATGACAAGCTGTGTACTGACAGTACTAAATAGATGAAGGTCACTTACCCTGATGACAGGCTGTGTACTGACACAGTTCTAAATAGATGGCGGACACTTACCCTGATGACAGGCTGTGTAATGACAGTACTAAATATATGGCGGACACTTACCCTGATGACAGGCTGTGTACTGACACAGTACTAAATAGATGGCGGACACTTACCCTGATGACAAGCTGTGTACTGACAGTACTAAATAGATGGCGGACACTTACCCTGATGATAGGCTGTGTACTGACAGTACTAAATAGATGACGGACACTTACCCTGATGACAGGCTGTGTACTGACACAGTACTAAATAGATGACGGACACTTACCCTGATGACAGGCTGTGTACTGACAGTACTAAATAGATGACGGACACTTACCCTGATGATAGGCTGTGTACTGACAGTACTAAATAGATGACGGACACTTACCCTGATGATAGGCTGTGTACTGACAGTACTAAATAGATGACGGACACTTACCCTGATGACAGGCTGTGTACTGACAGTACTAAATAGATGACGGACACTTACCCTGATGGCAGGCTGTGTACTGACAGTACTAAATAGATGACGGACACTTACCCTGATGGCAGGCTATGTACTGACAGTACCAAATAGATGGCGGACACTTACCCTGATGACAGGCTGTGTACTGACAGTACTAAATAGATGACGGACACTTACCCTGATGGTAGGCTGTATACTGACAGTACTAAATAGATGACGGACACTTACACTGATGACAAGCTGTGTACTGACAGTACTAAATAGATGGCGGACACTTACCCTGATGACAGGCTGTGTACTGACAGTGCTAAATAGATGGCGGACACTTACCCTGATGACAGGCTGTGTACTGACAGTACTAAATAGATGACGGACACTTACACTGATGACAGGCTGTGTACTGACAGTACTAAATAGATGGCGGACACTTATCCTGATGACAGGCTGTGTACTGACACAGTACTAATTAGATGACGGACACTTACCCTGATGACAAGCTGTGTACTGACAGTACTAAATAGATGGTGGACACTTACCCTGATGGCAGGCTTTGAACTGACAGTGCTAAATAGATGGCGGACACTTACCCTGATGACAGGCTGTGTACTGACAGTACTAAATAGATGACGGACACTTACACTGATGACAGGCTGTGTACTGACAGTACTAAATAGATGGCGGACACTTACCCTGATGACAGGCTGTGTACTGACACAGTACTATACAGATGGCGGACACTTACCCTGATGACAAGCTGTGTACTGACAGTACTAAATATATGGCGGACACTTACCCTGATGACAGGCTGTGTACTGACAGTACTAAATAGATGACGGACACTTACCCTGATGACAGGCTGTGTACTGACAGTACTATATAGATGACGGGCACTTACCCTGGTGACAGGCTGTGTACTGACAGTACTAAATAGATGGCGGACACTTACCCTGATGACAGTCTGTGTACTGACAGTACTATATAGATGACGGACACTTACCCTGATGACAGGCTGTGTACTGACAGTACTATACAGATGACGGACACTTACCCTGATGACAGGCTGTGTACTGACAGTACTAAATAGATGGTGGACACTTACCCTGATGGCAGGCTTTGAACTGACAGTGCTAAATAGATGGCGGACACTTACCCTGATGACACGCTGTGTACTGACAGTACTAAATAGATGACGGACACTTACACTGATGACAGGCTGTGTACTGACAGTACTAAATAGATGGCGGACACTTACCCTGATGACAGGCTGTGTACTGACACAGTACTATACAGATGGCGGACACTAACCCTGATGACAAGCTGTGTACTGACAGTACTAAATAGATGGCGGACACTAACCCTGATGACAAGCTGTGTACTGACAGTACTAAATAGAAGGTGGACACTTACCCTGATGACAGGCTGTGTACTGACAGTACTAAATAGATGGCGGACACTTACCCTGATGACAAGCTGTGTACTGACAGTACTAAATAGATGAAGGTCACTTACCCTGATGACAGGCTGTGTACTGACACAGTTCTAAATAGATGGCGGACACTTACCCTGATGACAGGCTGTGTAATGACAGTACTAAATATATGGCGGACACTTACCCTGATGACAGGCTGTGTACTGACACAGTACTAAATAGATGACGGACACTTACCCTGATGATAGGCTGTGTACTGACAGTACTAAATAGATGACGGACACTTACCCTGATGACAGGCTGTGTACTGACAGTACTAAATAGATGACGGACACTTACCCTGATGATAGGCTGTGTACTGACAGTACTAAATAGATGACGGACACTTACCCTGATGATAGGCTGTGTACTGACAGTACTAAATAGATGACGGACACTTACCCTGATGACAGGCTGTGTACTGACAGTACTAAATAGATGACGGACACTTACCCTGATGGCAGGCTGTGTACTGACAGTACTAAATAGATGACGGACACTTACCCTGATGGCAGGCTATGTACTGACAGTACCAAATAGATGGCGGACACTTACCCTGATGACAGGCTGTGTACTGACAGTACTAAATAGATGACGGACACTTACCCTGATGGTAGGCTGTATACTGACAGTACTAAATAGATGACGGACACTTACACTGATGACAAGCTGTGTACTGACAGTACTAAATAGATGGCGGACACTTACCCTGATGACAGGCTGTGTACTGACAGTGCTAAATAGATGGCGGACACTTACCCTGATGACAGGCTGTGTACTGACAGTACTAAATAGATGACGGACACTTACACTGATGACAGGCTGTGTACTGACAGTACTAAATAGATGGCGGACACTTACCCTGATGACAGGCTGTGTACTGACACAGTACTAATTAGATGACGGTCACTTACCCTGATGACAAGCTGTGTACTGACAGTATTAAATAGATGGTGGACACTTACCCTGATGGCAGGCTTTGAACTGACAGTGCTAAATAGATGGCGGACACTTACCCTGATGACAGGCTGTGTACTGACAGTACTAAATAGATGACGGACACTTACACTGATGACAGGCTGTGTACTGACAGTACTAAATAGATGGCGGACACTTACCCTGATGACAGGCTGTGTACTGACACAGTACTATACAGATGGCGGACACTTACCCTGATGACAAGCTGTGTACTGACAGTACTAAATATATGGCGGACACTTACCCTGATGACAGGCTGTGTACTGACAGTACTAAATAGATGACGGACACTTACCCTGATGACAGGCTGTGTACTGACAGTACTATATAGATGACGGGCACTTACCCTGGTGACAGGCTGTGTACTGACAGTACTAAATAGATGGCGGACACTTACCCTGATGACAGTCTGTGTACTGACAGTACTATATAGATGACGGACATTTACCCTGATGACAGGCTGTGTACTGACAGTACTATACAGATGACGGACACTTACCCTGATGACAGGCTGTGTACTGACAGTACTAAATAGATGGTGGACACTTACCCTGATGGCAGGCTTTGAACTGACAGTGCTAAATAGATGGCGGACACTTACCCTGATGACAGGCTGTGTACTGACAGTACTAAATAGATGACGGACACTTACACTGATGACAGGCTGTGTACTGACAGTACTAAATAGATGGCGGACACTTACCCTGATGACAGGCTGTGTACTGACACAGTACTATACAGATGGCGGACACTTACCCTGATGACAAGCTGTGTACTGACAGTACTAAATATATGGCGGACACTTACCCTGATGACAGGCTGTGTACTGACAGTACTAAATAGATGACGGACACTTACCCTGATGACAGGCTGTGTACTGACAGTACTATATAGATGACGGGCACTTACCCTGGTGACAGGCTGTGTACTGACAGTACTAAATAGATGGCGGACACTTACCCTGATGACAGTCTGTGTACTGACAGTACTATATAGATGACGGACACTTACCCTGATGACAGGCTGTGTACTGACAGTACTATACAGATGACGGACACTTACCCTGATGACAGGCTGTGTACTGACAGTACTAAATAGATGACGGACACTTACACTGATGACAGGCTGTGTACTGACAGTACTAAATAGATGGCGGACACTTACCCTGATGACAGGCTGTGTACTGACACAGTACTATACAGATGGCGGACACTAACACTGATGACAAGCTGTGTACTGACAGTACTAAATAGATGGCGGACACTAACCCTGATGACAAGCTGTGTACTGACAGTACTATATAGATGACGGACACTTACCCTGATGACAGGCTGTGTACTGACAGTACTAAATAGATGGCGGACACTTACCATGATGACAGGCTGTGAACTGACAGTACTTTATAGATGGCGGACACTTACCATGATGACAGGCTGTGTACTGACAGTACTAAATAGATGACGGACACTTACCCTGATGGCAGGCTGTATACTGACAGTACTATATAGATGACGGACACTTACCCTGATGACAGGCTGTGTACTGACAGTACTTTATAGATGGCGGACACTTACCATGATGACAGGCTGTGTACTGACAGTACTAAATAGATGACGGACACTTACCCTGATGGTAGGCTGTATACTGACAGTACTAAATAGATGGTGGACACTTACCCTGATGGCAGGCTTTGAACTGACAGTGCTAAATAGATGGCGGACACTTACCCTGATGACAGGCTGTGTACTGACAGTACTAAATAGATGACGGACACTTATACTGATGACAGGCTGTGTACTGACAGTACTAAATAGATGGCGGACACTTACCCTGATGACAGGCTGTGTACTGACACAGTACTATACAGATGGCGGACACTTACCCTGATGACAAGCTGTGTACTGACAGTACTAAATATATGGCGGACACTTACCCTGATGACAGGCTGTGTACTGACAGTACTAAATAGATGACGGACACTTACCCTGATGACAGGCTGTGTACTGACAGTACTATATAGATGACGGGCACTTACCCTGGTGACAGGCTGTGTACTGACAGTACTAAATAGATGGCGGACACTTACCCTGATGACAGTCTGTGTACTGACAGTACTATATAGATGGCGGACACTTACCCTGATGACAGGCTGTGTACTGACAGTACTAAATAGATGACGGACACTTACACTGATGACAGGCTGTGTACTGACAGTACTAAATAGATGGCGGACACTTACCCTGATGACAGGCTGTGTACTGACACAGTACTATACAGATGGCGGACACTAACACTGATGACAAGCTGTGTACTGACAGTACTAAATAGATGGCGGACACTAACCCTGATGACAAGCTGTGTACTGACAGTACTATATAGATGACGGACACTAACCCTGATGACAGGCTGTGTACTGACAGTACTTTATAGATGGCGGACACTTACCATGATGACAGGCTGTGTACTGACAGTACTAAATAGATGACGGACACTTACCCTGATGGTAGGCTGTATACTGACAGTACTAAATAGATGACGGACACTTACCCTGATGACAGGCTGTGTACTGACAGTACTAGATCGATGACGGACACTTACCCTGATGACAGGCTGTGTACTGACAGTACTAAATAGATGACGGACACTTACCCTGATGACACGCTGTGTACTGACAGTACTATATAGATGACGGACACTAACCCTGATGACAAGCTGTGTACTGACAGTACTAAATAGATGGCGGACACTTACCCTGATGACAGGCTGTGTACTGACAGTACTAAATAGATGACGGACACTTACCCTGATGACAGGCTGTGTACTGACAGTACTAAATAGATGACGGACACTAACCCTGATGACAAGCTGTGTACTGACAGTAGTATATAGATGACGGACACTAACCCTGATGACAAGCTGTGTACTGACAGTACTATATAGATGACGGACACTTACCCTGATGACACGCTGTGTACTGACAGTACTAAATAGATGACGGACACTAACCCTGATGACAAGCTGTGTACTGACAGTACTATATAGATGACGGACACTAACCCTGATGACAGGCTGTGTACTGACAGTACTAAATAGATGACGGACACTTACCCTGATGGCAGGCTGTGTACTGACAGTACTATATAGATGACGGACACTTACCCTGATGACAGGCTGTGTACTGACAGTACTATACAGATGACGGACACTTACCCTGATGACAGGCTGTGTACTGACAGTACTAAATAGATGATGGACACTTACCCTGATGACAGGCTGTGTACTGACAGTACTATAACGATGACGGACACTTACCCTTATGACAGGCTGTGTACTGACAGTACTAAATAGATGGCGGACACTTACCCTGATGACAGGCTGTGTACTGACAGTACTATATAGATGACGGACACTTACCCTGATGACAGGCTGTGTACTGACAGTACTATACAGATGACGGACACTTACCCTGATGACAGGCTATGTACTGACAGTACTAAATAGATGGCGGACACTTACCCTGATGACAAGCTGTGTACTGACAGTACTAAATAGATGAAGGTCACTTACCCTGATGACAGGCTGTGTACTGACACAGTTCTAAATAGATGGCGGACACTTACCCTGATGACAGGCTGTGTAATGACAGTACTAAATATATGGCGGACACTTACCCTGATGACAGGCTGTGTACTGACACAGTACTAAATAGATGACGGACACTTACCCTGATGATAGGCTGTGTACTGACAGTACTAAATAGATGACGGACACTTACACTGATGACAGGCTGTGTACTGACAGTACTAAATAGATGGCGGACACTTACCCTGATGACAGGCTGTGTACTGACACAGTACTATACAGATGGCGGACACTTACCCTGATGACAAGCTGTGTACTGACAGTACTAAATATATGGCGGACACTTACCCTGATGACAGGCTGTGTACTGACAGTACTAAATAGATGACGGACACTTACCCTGATGACACGCTGTGTACTGACAGTACTATATAGATGACGGACACTTACCCTGGTGACAGGCTGTGTACTGACAGTACTAAATAGATGACGGACACTTACCCTGATGACAGGCTGTGTAATGACAGAACTAAATAGATGGCGGACACTTACCCTGATGACAGGCTGTGTACTGACAGTACTAAATAGATGACGGACACTTACCCTGATGACAGGCTATGTACTGACAGTACTAAATAGATGGCGGACACTTACCCTGATGACAGGCTGTGTACTGACAGTACTAAATAGATGACGGACACTTACCCTGATGACAGGCTGTGTACTGACACAGTACTAAATAGATGACGGACACTTACCCTGATGATAGGCTGTGTACTGACAGTACTAAATAGATGACGGACACTTACCCTGATGACAGGCTGTGTACTGACAGTACTAAATAGATGACGGACACTTACCCTGATGATAGGCTGTGTACTGACAGTACTAAATAGATGACGGACACTTACCCTGATGATAGGCTGTGTACTGACAGTACTAAATAGATGACGGACACTTACCCTGATGACAGGCTGTGTACTGACAGTACTAAATAGATGACGGACACTTACCCTGATGGCAGGCTGTGTACTGACAGTACTAAATAGATGACGGACACTTACCCTGATGGCAGGCTATGTACTGACAGTACCAAATAGATGGCGGACACTTACCCTGATGACAGGCTGTGTACTGACAGTACTAAATAGATGACGGACACTTACCCTGATGGTAGGCTGTATACTGACAGTACTAAATAGATGACGGACACTTACACTGATGACAAGCTGTGTACTGACAGTACTAAATAGATGGCGGACACTTACCCTGATGACAGGCTGTGTACTGACAGTACTATATAGATGACGGACACTTACCCTGATGACAGGCTGTGTACTGACAGTACTATACAGATGACGGACACTTACCCTGATGACAGGCTGTGTACTGACAGTACTAAATAGATGGCGGACACTTACCCTGATGACAAGCTGTGTACTGACAGTACTAAATAGATGAAGGTCACTTACCCTGATGACAGGCTGTGTACTGACACAGTTCTAAATAGATGGCGGACACTTACCCTGATGACAGGCTGTGTAATGACAGTACTAAATATATGGCGGACACTTACCCTGATGACAGGCTGTGTACTGACACAGTACTAAATAGATGACGGACACTTACCCTGATGATAGGCTGTGTACTGACAGTACTAAATAGATGACGGACACTTACACTGATGACAGGCTGTGTACTGACAGTACTAAATAGATGGCGGACACTTACCCTGATGACAGGCTGTGTACTGACACAGTACTATACAGATGGCGGACACTTACCCTGATGACAAGCTGTGTACTGACAGTACTAAATATATGGCGGACACTTACCCTGATGACAGGCTGTGTACTGACAGTACTAAATAGATGACGGACACTTACCCTGATGACACGCTGTGTACTGACAGTACTATATAGATGACGGACACTTACCCTGGTGACAGGCTGTGTACTGACAGTACTAAATAGATGACGGACACTTACCCTGATGACAGGCTGTGTAATGACAGAACTAAATAGATGGCGGACACTTACCCTGATGACAGGCTGTGTACTGACAGTACTAAATAGATGACGGACACTTACCCTGATGACAGGCTATGTACTGACAGTACTAAATAGATGGCGGACACTTACCCTGATGACAGGCTGTGTACTGACAGTACTAAATAGATGACGGACACTTACCCTGATGACAGGCTGTGTACTGACACAGTACTAAATAGATGACGGACACTTACCCTGATGATAGGCTGTGTACTGACAGTACTAAATAGATGACGGACACTTACCCTGATGACAGGCTGTGTACTGACAGTACTAAATAGATGACGGACACTTACCCTGATGATAGGCTGTGTACTGACAGTACTAAATAGATGACGGACACTTACCCTGATGATAGGCTGTGTACTGACAGTACTAAATAGATGACGGACACTTACCCTGATGACAGGCTGTGTACTGACAGTACTAAATTGATGACGGACACTTACCCTGATGGCAGGCTGTGTACTGACAGTACTAAATAGATGACGGACACTTACCCTGATGGCAGGCTATGTACTGACAGTACCAAATAGATGGCGGACACTTACCCTGATGACAGGCTGTGTACTGACAGTACTAAATAGATGACGGACACTTACCCTGATGGTAGGCTGTATACTGACAGTACTAAATAGATGACGGACACTTACACTGATGACAAGCTGTGTACTGACAGTACTAAATAGATGGCGGACACTTACCCTGATGACAGGCTGTGTACTGACAGTGCTAAATAGATGGCGGACACTTACCCTGATGACAGGCTGTGTACTGACAGTACTAAATAGATGACGGACACTTACACTGATGACAGGCTGTGTACTGACAGTACTAAATAGATGGCGGACACTTACCCTGATGACAGGCTGTGTACTGACACAGTACTAATTAGATGACGGTCACTTACCCTGATGACAAGCTGTGTACTGACAGTATTAAATAGATGGTGGACACTTACCCTGATGGCAGGCTTTGAACTGACAGTGCTAAATAGATGGCGGACACTTACCCTGATGACAGGCTGTGTACTGACAGTACTAAATAGATGACGGACACTTACACTGATGACAGGCTGTGTACTGACAGTACTAAATAGATGGCGGACACTTACCCTGATGACAGGCTGTGTACTGACACAGTACTATACAGATGGCGGACACTTACCCTGATGACAAGCTGTGTACTGACAGTACTAAATATATGGCGGACACTTACCCTGATGACAGGCTGTGTACTGACAGTACTAAATAGATGACGGACACTTACCCTGATGACAGGCTGTGTACTGACAGTACTATATAGATGACGGGCACTTACCCTGGTGACAGGCTGTGTACTGACAGTACTAAATAGATGGCGGACACTTACCCTGATGACAGTCTGTGTACTGACAGTACTATATAGATGACGGACATTTACCCTGATGACAGGCTGTGTACTGACAGTACTATACAGATGACGGACACTTACCCTGATGACAGGCTGTGTACTGACAGTACTAAATAGATGGTGGACACTTACCCTGATGGCAGGCTTTGAACTGACAGTGCTAAATAGATGGCGGACACTTACCCTGATGACAGGCTGTGTACTGACAGTACTAAATAGATGACGGACACTTACACTGATGACAGGCTGTGTACTGACAGTACTAAATAGATGGCGGACACTTACCCTGATGACAGGCTGTGTACTGACACAGTACTATACAGATGGCGGACACTTACCCTGATGACAAGCTGTGTACTGACAGTACTAAATATATGGCGGACACTTACCCTGATGACAGGCTGTGTACTGACAGTACTAAATAGATGACGGACACTTACCCTGATGACAGGCTGTGTACTGACAGTACTATATAGATGACGGGCACTTACCCTGGTGACAGGCTGTGTACTGACAGTACTAAATAGATGGCGGACACTTACCCTGATGACAGTCTGTGTACTGACAGTACTATATAGATGACGGACACTTACCCTGATGACAGGCTGTGTACTGACAGTACTATACAGATGACGGACACTTACCCTGATGACAGGCTGTGTACTGACAGTACTAAATAGATGACGGACACTTACACTGATGACAGGCTGTGTACTGACAGTACTAAATAGATGGCGGACACTTACCCTGATGACAGGCTGTGTACTGACACAGTACTATACAGATGGCGGACACTAACACTGATGACAAGCTGTGTACTGACAGTACTAAATAGATGGCGGACACTAACCCTGATGACAAGCTGTGTACTGACAGTACTATATAGATGACGGACACTTACCCTGATGACAGGCTGTGTACTGACAGTACTAAATAGATGGCGGACACTTACCATGATGACAGGCTGTGAACTGACAGTACTTTATAGATGGCGGACACTTACCATGATGACAGGCTGTGTACTGACAGTACTAAATAGATGACGGACACTTACCCTGATGGCAGGCTGTATACTGACAGTACTATATAGATGACGGACACTTACCCTGATGACAGGCTGTGTACTGACAGTACTTTATAGATGGCGGACACTTACCATGATGACAGGCTGTGTACTGACAGTACTAAATAGATGACGGACACTTACCCTGATGGTAGGCTGTATACTGACAGTACTAAATAGATGGTGGACACTTACCCTGATGGCAGGCTTTGAACTGACAGTGCTAAATAGATGGCGGACACTTACCCTGATGACAGGCTGTGTACTGACAGTACTAAATAGATGACGGACACTTACACTGATGACAGGCTGTGTACTGACAGTACTAAATAGATGGCGGACACTTACCCTGATGACAGGCTGTGTACTGACACAGTACTATACAGATGGCGGACACTTACCCTGATGACAAGCTGTGTACTGACAGTACTAAATATATGGCGGACACTTACCCTGATGACAGGCTGTGTACTGACAGTACTAAATAGATGACGGACACTTACCCTGATGACAGGCTGTGTACTGACAGTACTATATAGATGACGGGCACTTACCCTGGTGACAGGCTGTGTACTGACAGTACTAAATAGATTGCGGACACTTACCCTGATGACAGTCTGTGTACTGACAGTACTATATAGATGGCGGACACTTACCCTGATGACAGGCTGTGTACTGACAGTACTAAATAGATGACGGACACTTACACTGATGACAGGCTGTGTACTGACAGTACTAAATAGATGGCGGACACTTACCCTGATGACAGGCTGTGTACTGACACAGTACTATACAGATGGCGGACACTAACACTGATGACAAGCTGTGTACTGACAGTACTAAATAGATGGCGGACACTAACCCTGATGACAAGCTGTGTACTGACAGTACTATATAGATGACGGACACTAACCCTGATGACAGGCTGTGTACTGACAGTACTTTATAGATGGCGGACACTTACCATGATGACAGGCTGTGTACTGACAGTACTAAATAGATGACGGACACTTACCCTGATGGTAGGCTGTATACTGACAGTACTAAATAGATGACGGACACTTACCCTGATGACAGGCTGTGTACTGACAGTACTAGATCGATGACGGACACTTACCCTGATGACAGGCTGTGTACTGACAGTACTAAATAGATGACGGACACTTACCCTGATGACACGCTGTGTACTGACAGTACTATATAGATGACGGACACTAACCCTGATGACAAGCTGTGTACTGACAGTACTAAATAGATGGCGGACACTTACCCTGATGACAGGCTGTGTACTGACAGTACTATATAGATGACGGACACTTACCCTGATGACACGCTGTGTACTGACAGTACTAAATAGATGACGGACACTAACCCTGATGACAAGCTGTGTACTGACAGTACTATATAGATGACGGACACTAACCCTGATGACAGGCTGTGTACTGACAGTACTAAATAGATGACGGACACTTACCCTGATGGCAGGCTGTGTACTGACAGTACTATATAGATGACGGACACTTACCCTGATGACAGGCTGTGTACTGACAGTACTATACAGATGACGGACACTTACCCTGATGACAGGCTGTGTACTGACAGTACTAAATAGATGATGGACACTTACCCTGATGACAGGCTGTGTACTGACAGTACTATAACGATGACGGACACTTACCCTTATGACAGGCTGTGTACTGACAGTACTAAATAGATGACGGACACTTACCCTGATGACAGGCTGTGTAATGACAGAACTAAATAGATGGCGGACACTTACCCTGATGACAGGCTGTGTACTGACAGTACTAAATAGATGACGGACACTTACCCTGATGACAGGCTATGTACTGACAGTACTAAATAGATGGCGGACACTTACCCTGATGACAGGCTGTGTACTGACAGTACTAAATAGATGACGGACACTTACGCTGATGACAGGCTGTGTACTGACACAGTACTAAATAGATGACGGACACTTACCCTGATGATAGGCTGTGTACTGACAGTACTAAATAGATGACGGACACTTACCCTGATGACAGGCTGTGTACTGACAGTACTAAATAGATGACGGACACTTACCCTGATGATAGGCTGTGTACTGACAGTACTAAATAGATGACGGACACTTACCCTGATGATAGGCTGTGTACTGACAGTACTAAATAGATGACGGACACTTACCCTGATGACAGGCTGTGTACTGACAGTACTAAATTGATGACGGACACTTACCCTGATGGCAGGCTGTGTACTGACAGTACTAAATAGATGACGGACACTTACCCTGATGGCAGGCTATGTACTGACAGTACCAAATAGATGGCGGACACTTACCCTGATGACAGGCTGTGTACTGACAGTACTAAATAGATGACGGACACTTACCCTGATGGTAGGCTGTATACTGACAGTACTAAATAGATGACGGACACTTACACTGATGACAAGCTGTGTACTGACAGTACTAAATAGATGGCGGACACTTACCCTGATGACAGGCTGTGTACTGACAGTGCTAAATAGATGGCGGACACTTACCCTGATGACAGGCTGTGTACTGACAGTACTAAATAGATGACGGACACTTACACTGATGACAGGCTGTGTACTGACAGTACTAAATAGATGGCGGACACTTACCCTGATGACAGGCTGTGTACTGACACAGTACTAATTAGATGACGGTCACTTACCCTGATGACAAGCTGTGTACTGACAGTATTAAATAGATGGTGGACACTTACCCTGATGGCAGGCTTTGAACTGACAGTGCTAAATAGATGGCGGACACTTACCCTGATGACAGGCTGTGTACTGACAGTACTAAATAGATGACGGACACTTACACTGATGACAGGCTGTGTACTGACAGTACTAAATAGATGGCGGACACTTACCCTGATGACAGGCTGTGTACTGACACAGTACTATACAGATGGCGGACACTTACCCTGATGACAAGCTGTGTACTGACAGTACTAAATATATGGCGGACACTTACCCTGATGACAGGCTGTGTACTGACAGTACTAAATAGATGACGGACACTTACCCTGATGACAGGCTGTGTACTGACAGTACTATATAGATGACGGGCACTTACCCTGGTGACAGGCTGTGTACTGACAGTACTAAATAGATGGCGGACACTTACCCTGATGACAGTCTGTGTACTGACAGTACTATATAGATGACGGACATTTACCCTGATGACAGGCTGTGTACTGACAGTACTATACAGATGACGGACACTTACCCTGATGACAGGCTGTGTACTGACAGTACTAAATAGATGGTGGACACTTACCCTGATGGCAGGCTTTGAACTGACAGTGCTAAATAGATGGCGGACACTTACCCTGATGACAGGCTGTGTACTGACAGTACTAAATAGATGACGGACACTTACACTGATGACAGGCTGTGTACTGACAGTACTAAATAGATGGCGGACACTTACCCTGATGACAGGCTGTGTACTGACACAGTACTATACAGATGGCGGACACTTACCCTGATGACAAGCTGTGTACTGACAATACTAAATATATGGCGGACACTTACCCTGATGACAGGCTGTGTACTGACAGTACTAAATAGATGACGGACACTTACCCTGATGACAGGCTGTGTACTGACAGTACTATATAGATGACGGGCACTTACCCTGGTGACAGGCTGTGTACTGACAGTACTAAATAGATGGCGGACACTTACCCTGATGACAGTCTGTGTACTGACAGTACTATATAGATGACGGACACTTACCCTGATGACAGGCTGTGTACTGACAGTACTATACAGATGACGGACACTTACCCTGATGACAGGCTGTGTACTGACAGTACTAAATAGATGACGGACACTTACACTGATGACAGGCTGTGTACTGACAGTACTAAATAGATGGCGGACACTTACCCTGATGACAGGCTGTGTACTGACACAGTACTATACAGATGGCGGACACTAACACTGATGACAAGCTGTGTACTGACAGTACTAAATAGATGGCGGACACTAACCCTGATGACAAGCTGTGTACTGACAGTACTATATAGATGACGGACACTTACCCTGATGACAGGCTGTGTACTGACAGTACTAAATAGATGGCGGACACTTACCATGATGACAGGCTGTGAACTGACAGTACTTTATAGATGGCGGACACTTACCATGATGACAGGCTGTGTACTGACAGTACTAAATAGATGACGGACACTTACCCTGATGGCAGGCTGTATACTGACAGTACTATATAGATGACGGACACTTACCCTGATGACAGGCTGTGTACTGACAGTACTTTATAGATGGCGGACACTTACCATGATGACAGGCTGTGTACTGACAGTACTAAATAGATGACGGACACTTACCCTGATGGTAGGCTGTATACTGACAGTACTAAATAGATGGTGGACACTTACCCTGATGGCAGGCTTTGAACTGACAGTGCTAAATAGATGGCGGACACTTACCCTGATGACAGGCTGTGTACTGACAGTACTAAATAGATGACGGACACTTACACTGATGACAGGCTGTGTACTGACAGTACTAAATAGATGGCGGACACTTACCCTGATGACAGGCTGTGTACTGACACAGTACTATACAGATGGCGGACACTTACCCTGATGACAAGCTGTGTACTGACAGTACTAAATATATGGCGGACACTTACCCTGATGACAGGCTGTGTACTGACAGTACTAAATAGATGACGGACACTTACCCTGATGACAGGCTGTGTACTGACAGTACTATATAGATGACGGGCACTTACCCTGGTGACAGGCTGTGTACTGACAGTACTAAATAGATGGCGGACACTTACCCTGATGACAGTCTGTGTACTGACAGTACTATATAGATGGCGGACACTTACCCTGATGACAGGCTGTGTACTGACAGTACTAAATAGATGACGGACACTTACACTGATGACAGGCTGTGTACTGACAGTACTAAATAGATGGCGGACACTTACCCTGATGACAGGCTGTGTACTGACACAGTACTATACAGATGGCGGACACTAACACTGATGACAAGCTGTGTACTGACAGTACTAAATAGATGGCGGACACTAACCCTGATGACAAGCTGTGTACTGACAGTACTATATAGATGACGGACACTAACCCTGATGACAGGCTGTGTACTGACAGTACTTTATAGATGGCGGACACTTACCATGATGACAGGCTGTGTACTGACAGTACTAAATAGATGACGGACACTTACCCTGATGGTAGGCTGTATACTGACAGTACTAAATAGATGACGGACACTTACCCTGATGACAGGCTGTGTACTGACAGTACTAGATCGATGACGGACACTTACCCTGATGACAGGCTGTGTACTGACAGTACTAAATAGATGACGGACACTTACCCTGATGACACGCTGTGTACTGACAGTACTATATAGATGACGGACACTAACCCTGATGACAAGCTGTGTACTGACAGTACTAAATAGATGGCGGACACTTACCCTGATGACAGGCTGTGTACTGACAGTACTATATAGATGACGGACACTTACCCTGATGACACGCTGTGTACTGACAGTACTAAATAGATGACGGACACTAACCCTGATGACAAGCTGTGTACTGACAGTACTATATAGATGACGGACACTAACCCTGATGACAGGCTGTGTACTGACAGTACTAAATAGATGACGGACACTTACCCTGATGGCAGGCTGTGTACTGACAGTACTATATAGATGACGGACACTTACCCTGATGACAGGCTGTGTACTGACAGTACTATACAGATGACGGACACTTACCCTGATGACAGGCTGTGTACTGACAGTACTAAATAGATGATGGACACTTACCCTGATGACAGGCTGTGTACTGACAGTACTATAACGATGACGGACACTTACCCTTATGACAGGCTGTGTACTGACAGTACTAAATAGATGGCGGACACTTACCCTGATGACAGGCTGTGTACTGACAGTACTATATAGATGACGGACACTTACCCTGATGACAGGCTGTGTACTGACAGTACTATACAGATGACGGAAACTTACCCTGATGACAGGCTGTGTACTGACAGTACTAAATAGATGGCGGACACTTACCCTGATGACAAGCTGTGTACTGACAGTACTAAATAGATGAAGGTCACTTACCCTGATGACAGGCTGTGTACTGACACAGTTCTAAATAGATGGCGGACACTTACCCTGATGACAGGCTGTGTAATGACAGTACTAAATATATGGCGGACACTTACCCTGATGACAGGCTGTGTACTGACACAGTACTAAATAGATGACGGACACTTACCCTGATGATAGGCTGTGTACTGACAGTACTAAATAGATGACGGACACTTACACTGATGACAGGCTGTGTACTGACAGTACTAAATAGATGGCGGACACTTACCCTGATGACAGGCTGTGTACTGACACAGTACTATACAGATGGCGGACACTTACCCTGATGACAAGCTGTGTACTGACAGTACTAAATATATGGCGGACACTTACCCTGATGACAGGCTGTGTACTGACAGTACTAAATAGATGACGGACACTTACCCTGATGACACGCTGTGTACTGACAGTACTATATAGATGACGGACACTTACCCTGGTGACAGGCTGTGTACTGACAGTACTAAATAGATGACGGACACTTACCCTGATGGCAGGCTATGTACTGACAGTACCAAATAGATGGCGGACACTTACCCTGATGACAGGCTGTGTACTGACAGTACTATATAGATGACGGACACTTACCCTGATGGCAGGCTGTGTAATGACAGAACTAAATAGATGACGGACACTTACCCTGATGACAGGCTGTGTACTGACAGTAATAAATATATAGATGGCGGACACTTACCCTGATGACAGGCTGTGTACTGACAGTACTAAATAGATGACGGACACTTACCCTGATGACAGGCTGTGTACTGACAGTACTATATAGATGACGGACACTTACCCTGGTGACAGGCTGTGTACTGACAGTACTAAATAGATGACGGACACTTACCCTGATGACAGGCTGTGTAATGACAGAACTAAATAGATGGCGGACACTTACCCTGATGACAGGCTGTGTACTGACAGTACTAAATAGATGACGGACACTTACCCTGATGGCAGGCTATGTACTGACAGTACTAAATAGATGGCGGACACTTACCCTGATGACAGGCTGTGTACTGACAGTACTAAATAGATGACGGACACTTACCCTGATGGCAGGCTGTGTACTGACAGTACTAAATAGATGGCGGACACTTACCCTGATGACAGGCTGTGTACTGACAGTACTAAATAGATGACGGACACTTACCCTGATGGCAGGCTATGTACTGACAGTACCAAATAGATGGCGGACACTTACCCTGATGACAGGCTGTGTACTGACAGTACTATATAGATGACGGACACTTACCCTGATGGCAGGCTGTGTAATGACAGAACTAAATAGATGACGGACACTTACCCTGATGACAGGCTGTGTACTGACAGTAATAAATATATAGATGGCGGACACTTACCCTGATGATAGGCTGTGTACTGACAGTACTAAATAGATGACGGACACTTACCCTGATGATAGGCTGTGTACTGACAGTACTAAATAGATGGCGGACACTTACCCTGATGACAAGCTGTGTACTGACAGTACTAGATAGATGACGGACACTAACCCTGATGACAGGCTGTGTACTGACAGTACTTTATAGATGGCGGACACTTACCATGATGACAGGCTGTGTACTGACAGTACTAAATAGATGACGGACACTTACCCTGATGGTAGGCTGTATACTGACAGTACTAAATAGATGAAGGACACTTACCCTGATGACAAGCTGTGTACTGACAGTACTAGATAGATGACGGACACTTACCCTGATGACAGGCTGTGTACTGACAGTACTTTATAGATAGCGGACACTTACCATGATGACAGGCTGTGTACTGACAGTACTAAATAGATGACGGACACTTACCCTGATGATAGGCTGTGTACTGACAGTACTAAATAGATGGCGGACACTTACCCTGATGACAAGCTGTGTACTGACAGTACTATATAGATGACGGACAGTAACCCTGATGACAGGCTGTGTACTGACAGTACTAAATAGATGGCGGACACTTACCCTGATGACAAGCTGTGTACTGACAGTACTATATAGATGACGGACAGTAACCCTGATGACAGGCTGTGTACTGACAGTACTAAATAGATGGCGGACACTTACCCTGATGGTAGGCTGTATAATGACAGTACTAAATAGATGACGGACACTTACCCTGATGACAAGCTGTGTACTGACAGTACTAGATAGATGACGGACACTTACCCTGATGACAGGCTGTGTACTGACAGTACTTTATAGATGGCGGACACTTACCATGATGACAGGCTGTGTACTGACAGTACTAAATAGATGACGGACACTTACCCTGATGGTAGGCTGTATACTGACAGTACTAAATAGATGACGGACACTTACCCTGATGACAAGCTGTGTACTGACAGTACTAAATAGATGACGGACACTTACCCTGATGACAGGCTGTGTACTGACAGTACTATATAGATGACGGACACTTACCCTGATGACACGCTGTGTACTGACAGTACTAAATAGATGACTGACACTAACCCTGATGACAAGCTGTGTACTGACAGTACTAAATAGATGGCGGACACTTACCCTGATGACAGGCTGTGTACTGACAGTACTAAATAGATTACGGACACTTACCCTGATGACAGGCTGTGTACTGACAGTACTAAATAGATGACGGACACTTACCCTGATGACACGCTGTGTACTGACAGTACTATATAGATGACGGACACTAACCCTGATGACAAGCTGTGTACTGACAGTACTAAATAGATGACGGACACTTACCCTGATGACAGGCTGTGTACTGACAGTACTATATAGATGACGGACACTTACCCTGATGACAGGCTGTGTACTGACAGTACTATACAGATGACGGACACTTACCCTGATGACAGGCTGTGTACTGACAGTACTATATAGATGACGGACACTTACCCTTATGACAGGCTGTGTACTGACAGTACTAAATAGATGGCGGACACTTACCCTGATGACAGGCTGTGAACTGACAGTACTATACAGATGACGGACACTTACCCTGATGACAGGCTGTGTACTGACAGTACTAAATAGATGACGGACACTTACACTGATGACAAGCTGTGTACTGACAGTACTAAATAGATGGCGGACACTTACCCTGATGACAAGCTGTGTACTGACAGTACTAAATAGATGAAGGTCACTTACCCTGATGACAGGCTGTGTACTGACACAGTTCTAAATAGATGGCGGACACTTACCCTGATGACAGGCTTTGTAATGACAGTACTAAATATATGGCGAACACTTACCCTGATGACAGGCTGTGTACTGACACAGTACTAAATAGATGACGGACACTTACCCTGATGATAGGCTGTGTACTGACAGTACTAAATAGATGACGGACACTTACCCTGATGACAGGCTGTGTACTGACAGTACTAAATAGATGACGGACACTTACCCTGATGATAGGCTGTGTACTGACAGTACTAAATAGATGACGGACACTTACCCTGATGACAGGCTGTGTACTGACAGTACTAGATAGATGACGGACACTTACCCTGATGACAGGCTGTGTACTGACAGTACTAAATAGATGGCGGACACTTACCCTGATGACAGGCTGTGTACTGACAGTACTAAATAGATGACGGACACTTACCCTGATGGCAGGCTATGTACTGACAGTACCAAATAGATGGCGGACACTTACCCTGATGACAGGCTGTGTACTGACAGTACTATATAGATGACGGACACTTACCCTGATGGCAGGCTGTGTAATGACAGAACTAAATAGATGACGGACACTTACCCTGATGACAGGCTGTGTACTGACAGTAATAAATATATAGATGGCGGACACTTACCCTGATGACAGGCTGTGTACTGACAGTACTAAATAGATGACGGACACTTACCCTGATGACAGGCTGTGTACTGACAGTACTATATAGATGACGGACACTTACCCTGATGACAGGCTGTGAACTGACAGTAGTAAATAGATGGCGGACACTTACCCTGATGACAGGCTGTGTAATGACAGAACTAAATAGATGGCGGACACTTACCCTGATGACAGGCTGTGTACTGACAGTACTATATAGATGACGGACACTTACCCTGGTGACAGGCTGTGTACTGACAGTACTAAATAGATGACGGACACTTACACTGATGACAGGCTGTGTAATGACAGAACTAAATAGATGGCGGACACTTACCCTGATGACAGGCTGTGTACTGACAGTACTAAATAGATGACGGACACTTACCCTGATGGCAGGCTATGTACTGACAGTACTAAATAGATGGCGGACACTTACCCTGATGACAGGCTGTGTACTGACAGTACTAAATAGATGACGGACACTTACCCTGATGGCAGGCTGTGTACTGACAGTACTAAATAGATGGCGGACACTTACCCTGATGACAGGCTGTGTACTGACAGTACTAAATAGATGACGGACACTTACCCTGATGGCAGGCTATGTACTGACAGTACCAAATAGATGGCGGACACTTACCCTGATGACAGGCTGTGTAATGACAGAACTAAATAGATGACGGACACTTACCCTGATGGCAGGCTGTGTAATGACAGAACTAAATAGATGACGGACACTTACCCTGATGACAGGCTGTGTACTGACAGTAATAAATATATAGATGGCGGACACTTACCCTGATGATAGGCTGTGTACTGACAGTACTAAATAGATGGCGGACACTTACCCTGATGACAAGCTGTGTACTGACAGTACTATATAGATGACGGACACTAACCCTGATGACAGGCTGTGTACTGACAGTACTTTATAGATGGCGGACACTTACCATGATGACAGGCTGTGTACTGACAGTACTAAATAGATGACGGACACTTACCCTGATGGTAGGCTGTATACTGACAGTACTAAATAGATGACGGACACTTACCCTGATGACAAGCTGTGTACTGACAGTACTAGATAGATGACGGACACTTACCCTGATGACAGGCTGTGTACTGACAGTACTAAATAGATGACGGACACTTACCCTGATGACAAGCTGTGTACTGACAGTACTAGATAGATGACGGACACTTACCCTGATGACAGGCTGTGTACTGACAGTACTAAATAGATGGCGGACACTTACCCTGATGACAGGCTGTGTACTGACAGTACTAGATAGATGACGGACACTTACCCTGATGACAGGCTGTGTACTGACAGTACTAGATAGATGACGGACACTTACCCTGATGACAGGCTGTGTACTGACAGTACTATATAGATGGCGGACACTTACCCTGATGACAAGCTGTGTACTGACAGTACTAAATAGATGGCGGACACTTACCCTGATGACAGGCTGTGTACTGACAGTACTATATAGATGACGGACACTTACCCTGATGACAGGCTGTGAACTGACAGTACTAAATAGATGACGGACACTTACCCTGATGACAGGCTGTGTACTGACAGTACTAAATAGATGACTGACACTAACCCTGATGACAAGCTGTGTACTGACAGTACTAAATAGATGACGGACACTTACACTGATGACAGGCTGTGTACTGACAGTACTAAATAGATGGCGGACACTAACCCTGATGACAAGCTGTGTACTGACAGTACTAATTAGATGACGGTCACTTACCCTGATGACAAGCTGTGTACTGACAGTACTATATAGATGACGGACACTAACCCTGATGACAGGCTGTGTACTGACAGTACTAAATAGATGACGGACACTTACCCTGATGGTAGGCTGTATACTGACAGTACTAAATAGATGACGGACACTTACCCTGATGACAAGCTGTGTACTGACAGTACTAGATAGATGACGGACACTTACCCTGATGACAGGCTGTGTAATGACAGAACTAAATAGATGACGGACACTTACCCTGATGACAGGCTGTGTACTGACAGTAATAAATATATAGATGGCGGACACTTACCCTGATGACAGGCTGTGTACTGACAGTACTAAATAGATGACGGACACTTACCCTGATGACAGGCTGTGTACTGACAGTACTATATAGATGACGGACACTTACCCTGATGACAGGCTGTGAACTGACAGTAGTAAATAGATGGCGGACACTTACCCTGATGACAGGCTGTGTAATGACAGAACTAAATAGATGGCGGACACTTACCCTGATGACAGGCTGTGTACTGACAGTACTATATAGATGACGGACACTTACCCTGGTGACAGGCTGTGTACTGACAGTACTAAATAGATGACGGACACTTACACTGATGACAGGCTGTGTAATGACAGAACTAAATAGATGGCGGACACTTACCCTGATGACAGGCTGTGTACTGACAGTACTAAATAGATGGTGGACACTTACCCTGATGGCAGGCTATGTACTGACAGTACTAAATAGATGGCGGACACTTACCCTGATGACAGGCTGTGTACTGACAGTACTAAATAGATGACGGACACTTACCCTGATGGCAGGCTGTGTACTGACAGTACTAAATAGATGGCGGACACTTACCCTGATGACAGGCTGTGTACTGACAGTACTAAATAGATGACGGACACTTACCCTGATGGCAGGCTATGTACTGACAGTACCAAATAGATGGCGGACACTTACCCTGATGACAGGCTGTGTAATGACAGAACTAAATAGATGACGGACACTTACCCTGATGGCAGGCTGTGTAATGACAGAACTAAATAGATGACGGACACTTACCCTGATGACAGGCTGTGTACTGACAGTAATAAATATATAGATGGCGGACACTTACCCTGATGATAGGCTGTGTACTGACAGTACTAAATAGATGACGGACACTTACCCTGATGATAGGCTGTGTACTGACAGTACTAAATAGATGGCGGACACTTACCCTGATGACAAGCTGTGTACTGACAGTACTATATAGATGACGGACACTAACCCTGATGACAGGCTGTGTACTGACAGTACTTTATAGATGGCGGACACTTACCATGATGACAGGCTGTGTACTGACAGTACTAAATAGATGACGGACACTTACCCTGATGGTAGGCTGTATACTGACAGTACTAAATAGATGACGGACACTTACCCTGATGACAAGCTGTGTACTGACAGTACTAGATAGATGACGGACACTTACCCTGATGACAGGCTGTGTACTGACAGTACTAAATAGATGACGGACACTTACCCTGATGACAAGCTGTGTACTGACAGTACTAGATAGATGACGGACACTTACCCTGATGACAGGCTGTGTACTGACAGTACTAAATAGATGGCGGACACTTACCCTGATGACAGGCTGTGTACTGACAGTACTAGATAGATGACGGACACTTACCCTGATGACAGGCTGTGTACTGACAGTACTAGATAGATGACGGACACTTACCCTGATGACAGGCTGTGTACTGACAGTACTATATAGATGGCGGACACTTACCCTGATGACAAGCTGTGTACTGACAGTACTAAATAGATGGCGGACACTTACCCTGATGACAGGCTGTGTACTGACAGTACTATATAGATGACGGACACTTACCCTGATGACAGGCTGTGAACTGACAGTACTAAATAGATGACGGACACTTACCCTGATGACAGGCTGTGTACTGACAGTACTAAATAGATGACTGACACTAACCCTGATGACAAGCTGTGTACTGACAGTACTAAATAGATGACGGACACTTACACTGATGACAGGCTGTGTACTGACAGTACTAAATAGATGGCGGACACTAACCCTGATGACAAGCTGTGTACTGACAGTACTAATTAGATGACGGTCACTTACCCTGATGACAAGCTGTGTACTGACAGTACTATATAGATGACGGACACTAACCCTGATGACAGGCTGTGTACTGACAGTACTAAATAGATGACGGACACTTACCCTGATGGTAGGCTGTATACTGACAGTACTAAATAGATGACGGACACTTACCCTGATGACAAGCTGTGTACTGACAGTACTAGATAGATGACGGACACTTACCCTGATGACAGGCTGTGTACTGACAGTACTAAATAGATGACGGACACTTACCCTGATTACAGGCTGTGTACTGACACAGTACTAAATAGATGACTGACACTAACCCTGATGACAAGCTGTGTACTGACAGTACTAAATAGATGGCGGACACTTACCCTGATGACAGGCTGTGTACTGACAGTACTAAATAGATGACGGACACTTACCCTGATGACACGCTGTGTACTGACAGTACTATATAGATGACGGACACTAACCCTGATGACAAGCTGTGTACTGACAGTACTAAATAGATGACGGACACTTACCCTGATGACAGGCTGTGTACTGACAGTACTATATAGATGACGGACACTTACCCTGATGACAGGCTGTGAACTGACAGTACTATACAGATGACGGACACTTACCCTGATGACAGGCTGTGTACTGACAGTACTATATAGATGACGGACACTTACCCTGATGACAGGCTGTGTACTGACAGTACTAAATAGATGGCGGACACTTACCCTGATGACAGGCTGTGTACTGACAGTACTATACAGATGACGGACACTTACCCTGATGACAGGCTGTGTACTGACAGTACTAAATAGATGACGGACACTTACACTGATGACAAGCTGTGTACTGACAGTACTAAATAGATGGCGGACACTTACCCTGATGACAAGCTGTGTACTGACAGTACTAAATAGATGAAGGTCACTTACCCTGATGACAGGCTGTGTACTGACACAGTTCTAAATAGATGGCGGACACTTACCCTGATGACAGGCTGTGTAATGACAGTACTAAATATATGGCGGACACTTACCCTGATGACAGGCTGTGTACTGACACAGTACTAAATAGATGGCGGACACTTACCCTGATGACAAGCTGTGTACTGACAGTACTAAATAGATGGCGGACACTTACCCTGATGATAGGCTGTGTACTGACAGTACTAAATAGATGACGGACACTTACCCTGATGACAGGCTGTGTACTGACACAGTACTAAATAGATGACGGACACTTACCCTGATGACAGGCTGTGTACTGACAGTACTAAATAGATGACGGACACTTACCCTGATGATAGGCTGTGTACTGACAGTACTAAATAGATGACGGACACTTACCCTGATGATAGGCTGTGTACTGACAGTACTAAATAGATGACGGACACTTACCCTGATGACAGGCTGTGTACTGACAGTACTAAATAGATGACGGACACTTACCCTGATGACACGCTGTGTACTGACAGTACTATATAGATGACGGACACTTACCCTGGTGACAGGCTGTGTACTGACAGTACTAAATAGATGACGGACACTTACCCTGATGGCAGGCTATGTACTGACAGTACCAAATAGATGGCGGACACTTACCCTGATGACAGGCTGTGTACTGACAGTACTATATAGATGACGGACACTTACCCTGATGGCAGGCTGTGTAATGACAGAACTAAATAGATGACGGACACTTACCCTGATGACAGGCTGTGTACTGACAGTAATAAATATATAGATGGCGGACACTTACCCTGATGACAGGCTGTGTACTGACAGTACTAAATAGATGACGGACACTTACCCTGATGACAGGCTGTGTACTGACAGTACTATATAGATGACGGACACTTACCCTGGTGACAGGCTGTGTACTGACAGTACTAAATAGATGACGGACACTTACCCTGATGACAGGCTGTGTAATGACAGAACTAAATAGATGGCGGACACTTACCCTGATGACAGGCTGTGTACTGACAGTACTAAATAGATGACGGACACTTACCCTGATGGCAGGCTATGTACTGACAGTACTAAATAGATGGCGGACACTTACCCTGATGACAGGCTGTGTACTGACAGTACTAAATAGATGACGGACACTTACCCTGATGGCAGGCTGTGTACTGACAGTACTAAATAGATGGCGGACACTTACCCTGATGACAGGCTGTGTACTGACAGTACTAAATAGATGACGGACACTTACCCTGATGGCAGGCTATGTACTGACAGTACCAAATAGATGGCGGACACTTACCCTGATGACAGGCTGTGTACTGACAGTACTATATAGATGACGGACACTTACCCTGATGGCAGGCTGTGTAATGACAGAACTAAATAGATGACGGACACTTACCCTGATGACAGGCTGTGTACTGACAGTAATAAATATATAGATGGCGGACACTTACCCTGATGATAGGCTGTGTACTGACAGTACTAAATAGATGACGGACACTTACCCTGATGATAGGCTGTGTACTGACAGTACTAAATAGATGGCGGACACTTACCCTGATGACAAGCTGTGTACTGACAGTACTAGATAGATGACGGACACTAACCCTGATGACAGGCTGTGTACTGACAGTACTTTATAGATGGCGGACACTTACCATGATGACAGGCTGTGTACTGACAGTACTAAATAGATGACGGACACTTACCCTGATGGTAGGCTGTATACTGACAGTACTAAATAGATGAAGGACACTTACCCTGATGACAAGCTGTGTACTGACAGTACTCGATAGATGACGGACACTTACCCTGATGACAGGCTGTGTACTGACAGTACTTTATAGATAGCGGACACTTACCATGATGACAGGCTGTGTACTGACAGTACTAAATAGATGACGGACACTTACCCTGATGATAGGCTGTGTACTGACAGTACTAAATAGATGGCGGACACTTACCCTGATGACAAGCTGTGTACTGACAGTACTATATAGATGACGGACAGTAACCCTGATGACAGGCTGTGTACTGACAGTACTAAATAGATGGCGGACACTTACCCTGATGACAAGCTGTGTACTGACAGTACTATATAGATGACGGACAGTAACCCTGATGACAGGCTGTGTACTGACAGTACTAAATAGATGGCGGACACTTACCCTGATGGTAGGCTGTATAATGACAGTACTAAATAGATGACGGACACTTACCCTGATGACAAGCTGTGTACTGACAGTACTAGATAGATGACGGACACTTACCCTGATGACAGGCTGTGTACTGACAGTACTTTATAGATGGCGGACACTTACCATGATGACAGGCTGTGTACTGACAGTACTAAATAGATGACGGACACTTACCCTGATGGTAGGCTGTATACTGACAGTACTAAATAGATGACGGACACTTACCCTGATGACAAGCTGTGTACTGACAGTACTAAATAGATGACGGACACTTACCCTGATGACAGGCTGTGTACTGACAGTACTATATAGATGACGGACACTTACCCTGATGACACGCTGTGTACTGACAGTACTAAATAGATGACTGACACTAACCCTGATGACAAGCTGTGTACTGACAGTACTAAATAGATGGCGGACACTTACCCTGATGACAGGCTGTGTACTGACAGTACTAAATAGATTACGGACACTTACCCTGATGACAGGCTGTGTACTGACAGTACTAAATAGATGACGGACACTTACCCTGATGACACGCTGTGTACTGACAGTACTATATAGATGACGGACACTAACCCTGATGACAAGCTGTGTACTGACAGTACTAAATAGATGACGGACACTTACCCTGATGACAGGCTGTGTACTGACAGTACTATATAGATGACGGACACTTACCCTGATGACAGGCTGTGTACTGACAGTACTATACAGATGACGGACACTTACCCTGATGACAGGCTGTGTACTGACAGTACTATATAGATGACGGACACTTACCCTTATGACAGGCTGTGTACTGACAGTACTAAATAGATGGCGGACACTTACCCTGATGACAGGCTGTGAACTGACAGTACTATACAGATGACGGACACTTACCCTGATGACAGGCTGTGTACTGACAGTACTAAATAGATGACGGACACTTACACTGATGACAAGCTGTGTACTGACAGTACTAAATAGATGGCGGACACTGACCCTGATGACAAGCTGTGTACTGACAGTACTAAATAGATGAAGGTCACTTACCCTGATGACAGGCTGTGTACTGACACAGTTCTAAATAGATGGCGGACACTTACCCTGATGACAGGCTTTGTAATGACAGTACTAAATATATGGCGAACACTTACCCTGATGACAGGCTGTGTACTGACACAGTACTAAATAGATGACGGACACTTACCCTGATGATAGGCTGTGTACTGACAGTACTAAATAGATGACGGACACTTACCCTGATGACAGGCTGTGTACTGACAGTACTAAATAGATGACGGACACTTACCCTGATGATAGGCTGTGTACTGACAGTACTAAATAGATGACGGACACTTACCCTGATGACAGGCTGTGTACTGACAGTACTAAATAGATGACGGACACTTACCCTGATGACAGGCTGTGTACTGACAGTACTAAATAGATGGCGGACACTTACCCTGATGACAGGCTGTGTACTGACAGTACTAAATAGATGACGGACACTTACCCTGATGGCAGGCTATGTACTGACAGTACCAAATAGATGGCGGACACTTACCCTGATGACAGGCTGTGTACTGACAGTACTATATAGATGACGGACACTTACCCTGATGGCAGGCTGTGTAATGACAGAACTAAATAGATGACGGACACTTACCCTGATGACAGGCTGTGTACTGACAGTAATAAATATATAGATGGCGGACACTTACCCTGATGACAGGCTGTGTACTGACAGTACTAAATAGATGACGGACACTTACCCTGATGACAGGCTGTGTACTGACAGTACTATATAGATGACGGACACTTACCCTGATGACAGGCTGTGAACTGACAGTAGTAAATAGATGGCGGACACTTACCCTGATGACAGGCTGTGTAATGACAGAACTAAATAGATGGCGGACACTTACCCTGATGACAGGCTGTGTACTGACAGTACTATATAGATGACGGACACTTACCCTGGTGACAGGCTGTGTACTGACAGTACTAAATAGATGACGGACACTTACACTGATGACAGGCTGTGTAATGACAGAACTAAATAGATGGCGGACACTTACCCTGATGACAGGCTGTGTACTGACAGTACTAAATAGATGACGGACACTTACCCTGATGGCAGGCTATGTACTGACAGTACTAAATAGATGGCGGACACTTACCCTGATGACAGGCTGTGTACTGACAGTACTAAATAGATGACGGACACTTACCCTGATGGCAGGCTGTGTACTGACAGTACTAAATAGATGGCGGACACTTACCCTGATGACAGGCTGTGTACTGACAGTACTAAATAGATGACGGACACTTACCCTGATGGCAGGCTATGTACTGACAGTACCAAATAGATGGCGGACACTTACCCTGATGACAGGCTGTGTAATGACAGAACTAAATAGATGACGGACACTTACCCTGATGGCAGGCTGTGTAATGACAGAACTAAATAGATGACGGACACTTACCCTGATGACAGGCTGTGTACTGACAGTAATAAATATATAGATGGCGGACACTTACCCTGATGATAGGCTGTGTACTGACAGTACTAAATAGATGACGGACACTTACCCTGATGATAGGCTGTGTACTGACAGTACTAAATAGATGGCGGACACTTACCCTGATGACAAGCTGTGTACTGACAGTACTATATAGATGACGGACACTAACCCTGATGACAGGCTGTGTACTGACAGTACTTTATAGATGGCGGACACTTACCATGATGACAGGCTGTGTACTGACAGTACTAAATAGATGACGGACACTTACCCTGATGGTAGGCTGTATACTGACAGTACTAAATAGATGACGGACACTTACCCTGATGACAAGCTGTGTACTGACAGTACTAGATAGATGACGGACACTTACCCTGATGACAGGCTGTGTACTGACAGTACTAAATAGATGACGGACACTTACCCTGATGACAAGCTGTGTACTGACAGTACTAGATAGATGACGGACACTTACCCTGATGACAGGCTGTGTACTGACAGTACTAAATAGATGGCGGACACTTACCCTGATGACAGGCTGTGTACTGACAGTACTAGATAGATGACGGACACTTACCCTGATGACAGGCTGTGTACTGACAGTACTAGATAGATGACGGACACTTACCCTGATGACAGGCTGTGTACTGACAGTACTATATAGATGGCGGACACTTACCCTGATGACAAGCTGTGTACTGACAGTACTAAATAGATGGCGGACACTTACCCTGATGACAGGCTGTGTACTGACAGTACTATATAGATGACGGACACTTACCCTGATGACAGGCTGTGAACTGACAGTACTAAATAGATGACGGACACTTACCCTGATGACAGGCTGTGTACTGACAGTACTAAATAGATGACTGACACTAACCCTGATGACAAGCTGTGTACTGACAGTACTAAATAGATGACGGACACTTACACTGATGACAGGCTGTGTACTGACAGTACTAAATAGATGGCGGACACTAACCCTGATGACAAGCTGTGTACTGACAGTACTAATTAGATGACGGTCACTTACCCTGATGACAAGCTGTGTACTGACAGTACTATATAGATGACGGACACTAACCCTGATGACAGGCTGTGTACTGACAGTACTAAATAGATGACGGACACTTACCCTGATGGTAGGCTGTATACTGACAGTACTAAATAGATGACGGACACTTACCCTGATGACAAGCTGTGTACTGACAGTACTAGATAGATGACGGACACTTACCCTGATGACAGGCTGTGTACTGACAGTACTAAATAGATGACGGACACTTACCCTGATTACAGGCTGTGTACTGACACAGTACTAAATAGATGACTGACACTAACCCTGATGACAAGCTGTGTACTGACAGTACTAAATAGATGGCGGACACTTACCCTGATGACAGGCTGTGTACTGACAGTACTAAATAGATGACGGACACTTACCCTGATGACACGCTGTGTACTGACAGTACTATATAGATGACGGACACTAACCCTGATGACAAGCTGTGTACTGACAGTACTAAATAGATGACGGACACTTACCCTGATGACAGGCTGTGTACTGACAGTACTATATAGATGACGGACACTTACCCTGATGACAGGCTGTGAACTGACAGTACTATACAGATGACGGACACTTACCCTGATGACAGGCTGTGTACTGACAGTACTATATAGATGACGGACACTTACCCTGATGACAGGCTGTGTACTGACAGTACTAAATAGATGGCGGACACTTACCCTGATGACAGGCTGTGTACTGACAGTACTATACAGATGACGGACACTTACCCTGATGACAGGCTGTGTACTGACAGTACTAAATAGATGACGGACACTTACACTGATGACAAGCTGTGTACTGACAGTACTAAATAGATGGCGGACACTTACCCTGATGACAAGCTGTGTACTGACAGTACTAAATAGATGAAGGTCACTTACCCTGATGACAGGCTGTGTACTGACACAGTTCTAAATAGATGGCGGACACTTACCCTGATGACAGGCTGTGTAATGACAGTACTAAATATATGGCGGACACTTACCCTGATGACAGGCTGTGTACTGACACAGTACTAAATAGATGGCGGACACTTACCCTGATGACAAGCTGTGTACTGACAGTACTAAATAGATGGCGGACACTTACCCTGATGATAGGCTGTGTACTGACAGTACTAAATAGATGACGGACACTTACCCTGATGACAGGCTGTGTACTGACACAGTACTAAATAGATGACGGACACTTACCCTGATGACAGGCTGTGTACTGACAGTACTAAATAGATGACGGACACTTACCCTGATGATAGGCTGTGTACTGACAGTACTAAATAGATGACGGACACTTACCCTGATGATAGGCTGTGTACTGACAGTACTAAATAGATGACGGACACTTACCCTGATGACAGGCTGTGTACTGACAGTACTAAATAGATGACGGACACTTACCCTGATGGCAGGCTGTGTACTGACAGTACTAAATAGATGACGGACACTTACCCTGATGGCAGGCTATGTACTGACAGTACCAAATAGATGGCGGACACTTACCCTGATGACAGGCTGTGTACTGACAGTACTAAATAGATGACGGACACTTACCCTGATGGTAGGCTGTATACTGACAGTACTAAATAGATGACGGACACTTACACTGATGACAAGCTGTGTACTGACAGTACTAAATAGATGGCGGACACTTACCCTGATGACAGGCTGTGTACTGACAGTGCTAAATAGATGGCGGACACTTACCCTGATGACAGGCTGTGTACTGACAGTACTAAATAGATGACGGACACTTACACTGATGACAGGCTGTGTACTGACAGTACTAAATAGATGGCGGACACTTATCCTGATGACAGGCTGTGTACTGACACAGTACTAATTAGATGACGGACACTTACCCTGATGACAAGCTGTGTACTGACAGTACTAAATAGATGGTGGACACTTACCCTGATGGCAGGCTTTGAACTGACAGTGCTAAATAGATGGCGGACACTTACCCTGATGACAGGCTGTGTACTGACAGTACTAAATAGATGACGGACACTTACACTGATGACAGGCTGTGTACTGACAGTACTAAATAGATGGCGGACACTTACCCTGATGACAGGCTGTGTACTGACACAGTACTATACAGATGGCGGACACTTACCCTGATGACAAGCTGTGTACTGACAGTACTAAATATATGGCGGACACTTACCCTGATGACAGGCTGTGTACTGACAGTACTAAATAGATGACGGACACTTACCCTGATGACAGGCTGTGTACTGACAGTACTATATAGATGACGGGCACTTACCCTGGTGACAGGCTGTGTACTGACAGTACTAAATAGATGGCGGACACTTACCCTGATGACAGTCTGTGTACTGACAGTACTATATAGATGACGGACACTAACCCTGATGACAGGCTGTGTACTGACAGTACTATACAGATGACGGACACTTACCCTGATGACAGGCTGTGTACTGACAGTACTAAATAGATGGTGGACACTTACCCTGATGGCAGGCTTTGAACTGACAGTGCTAAATAGATGGCGGACACTTACCCTGATGACAGGCTGTGTACTGACAGTACTAAATAGATGACGGACACTTACACTGATGACAGGCTGTGTACTGACAGTACTAAATAGATGGCGGACACTTACCCTGATGACAGGCTGTGTACTGACACAGTACTATACAGATGGCGGACACTAACCCTGATGACAAGCTGTGTACTGACAGTACTAAATAGATGGCGGACACTAACCCTGATGACAAGCTGTGTACTGACAGTACTATATAGATGACGGACACTAACCCTGATGACAGGCTGTGTACTGACAGTACTTTATAGATGGCGGACACTTACCATGATGACAGGCTGTGTACTGACAGTACTAAATAGATGACGGACACTTACCCTGATGGTAGGCTGTATACTGACAGTACTAAATAGATGACGGACACTTACCCTGATGACAGGCTGTGTACTGACAGTACTAGATCGATGACGGACACTTACCCTGATGACAGGCTGTGTACTGACAGTACTAAATAGATGACGGACACTTACCCTGATGACACGCTGTGTACTGACAGTACTATATAGATGACGGACACTAACCCTGATGACAAGCTGTGTACTGACAGTACTAAATAGATGACGGACACTTACCCTGATGACAGGCTGTGTACTGAGAGTACTATACAGATGACGGACACTTACCCTGATGACAGGCTGTGTACTGACAGTACTATATAGATGACGGACACTTACCCTTATGACAGGCTGTGTACTGACAGTACTAAATAGATGGCGGACACTTACCCTGATGACAGGCTGTGTACTGACAGTACTATACAGATGACGGACACTTACCCTGATGACAGGCTGTGTACTGACAGTACTAAATAGATGACGGACACTTACACTGATGACAAGCTGTGTACTGACAGTACTAAATAGATGGCGGACACTTACCCTGATGACAAGCTGTGTACTGACAGTACTAAATAGATGAAGGTCACTTACCCTGATGACAGGCTGTGTACTGACACAGTTCTAAATAGATGGCGGACACTTACCCTGATGACAGGCTGTGTAATGACAGTACTAAATATATGGCGGACACTTACCCTGATGACAGGCTGTGTACTGACACAGTACTAAATAGATGACGGACACTTACCCTGATGATAGGCTGTGTACTGACAGTACTAAATAGATGACGGACACTTACCCTGATGACAGGCTGTGTACTGACAGTACTAAATAGATGACGGACACTTACCCTGATGATAGGCTGTGTACTGACAGTACTAAATAGATGACGGACACTTACCCTGATGATAGGCTGTGTACTGACAGTACTAAATAGATGACGGACACTTACCCTGATGACAGGCTGTGTACTGACAGTACTAAATAGATGACGGACACTTACCCTGATGGCAGGCTGTGTACTGACAGTACTAAATAGATGACGGACACTTACCCTGATGGCAGGCTATGTACTGACAGTACCAAATAGATGGCGGACACTTACCCTGATGACAGGCTGTGTACTGACAGTACTAAATAGATGACGGACACTTACCCTGATGGTAGGCTGTATACTGACAGTACTAAATAGATGACGGACACTTACACTGATGACAAGCTGTGTACTGACAGTACTAAATAGATGACGGACACTTACCCTGATGATAGGCTGTGTACTGACAGTACTAAATAGATGACGGACACTTACCCTGATGATAGGCTGTGTACTGACAGTACTAAATAGATGACGGACACTTACCCTGATGACAGGCTGTGTACTGACAGTACTAAATAGATGACGGACACTTACCCTGATGGCAGGCTGTGTACTGACAGTACTAAATAGATGACGGACACTTACCCTGATGGCAGGCTATGTACTGACAGTACTATATAGATGGCGGACACTTACCCTGATGACAGGCTGTGTACTGACAGTACTAAATAGATGACGGACACTTACACTGATGACAGGCTGTGTACTGACAGTACTAAATAGATGGCGGACACTTACCCTGATGACAGTCTGTGTACTGACAGTACTATATAGATGACGGACACTTACCCTGATGACAGGCTGTGTACTGACAGTACTATACAGATGACGGACACTTACCCTGATGACAGGCTGTGTACTGACAGTACTAAATAGATGGTGGACACTTACCCTGATGGCAGGCTTTGAACTGACAGTGCTAAATAGATGGCGGACACTTACCCTGATGACAGGCTGTGTACTGACAGTACTAAATAGATGACGGACACTTACACTGATGACAGGCTGTGTACTGACAGTACTAAATAGATGGCGGACACTTACCCTGATGACAGGCTGTGTACTGACACAGTACTATACAGATGGCGGACACTAACCCTGATGACAAGCTGTGTACTGACAGTACTAAATAGATGGCGGACACTAACCCTGATGACAAGCTGTGTACTGACAGTACTATATAGATGACGGACACTAACCCTGATGACAGGCTGTGTACTGACAGTACTTTATAGATTGCGGACACTTACCATGATGACAGGCTGTGTACTGACAGTACTAAATAGATGACGGACACTTACCCTGATGGTAGGCTGTATACTGACAGTACTAAATAGATGACGGACACTTACCCTGATGACAGGCTGTGTACTGACAGTACTAGATCGATGACGGACACTTACCCTGATGACAGGCTGTGTACTGACAGTACTAAATAGATGACGGACACTTACCCTGATGACACGCTGTGTACTGACAGTACTATATAGATGACGGACACTAACCCTGATGACAAGCTGTGTACTGACAGTACTAAATAGATGGCGGACACTTACCCTGATGACAGGCTGTGTACTGACAGTACTATACAGATGACGGACACTTACCCTGATGACAGGCTGTGTACTGACAGTACTATATAGATGACGGACACTTACCCTTATGACAGGCTGTATACTGACAGTACTAAATAGATGGCGGACACTTACCCTGATGACAGGCTGTGTACTGACAGTACTATACAGATGACGGACACTTACCCTGATGACAGGCTGTGTACTGACAGTACTGAATAGATGACGGACACTTACACTGATGACAAGCTGTGTACTGACAGTACTAAATAGATGGCGGACACTTACACTGATGACAAGCTGTGTACTGACAGTACTAAATAGATGAAGGTCACTTACCCTGATGACAGGCTGTGTACTGACACAGTTCTAAATAGATGGCGGACACTTACCCTGATGACAGGCTGTGTAATGACAGTACTAAATATATGGCGGACACTTACCCTGATGACAGGCTGTGTACTGACACAGTAATAAATAGATGACGGACACTTACCCTGATGATAGGCTGTGTACTGACAGTACTAAATAGATGACGGACACTTACCCTGATGACAGGCTGTGTACTGACAGTACTAAATAGATGACGGACACTTACCCTGATGATAGGCTGTGTACTGACAGTACTAAATAGATGACGGACACTTACCCTGATGATAGGCTGTGTACTGACAGTACTAAATAGATGACGGACACTTACCCTGATGACAGGCTGTGTTATGACAGTACTAAATAGATGACGGACACTTACCCTGATGGCAGGCTGTGTACTGACAGTACTAAATAGATGACGGACACTTACCCTGATGGCAGGCTATGTACTGACAGTACCAAATAGATGGCGGACACTTACCCTGATGACAGGCTGTGTACTGACAGTACTAAATAGATGACGGACACTTACCCTGATGGTAGGCTGTATACTGACAGTACTAAATAGATGACGGACACTTACACTGATGACAAGCTGTGTACTGACAGTACTAAATAGATGGCGGACACTTACCCTGATGACAGGCTGTGTACTGACAGTGCTAAATAGATGGCGGACACTTACCCTGATGACAGGCTGTGTACTGACAGTACTAAATAGATGGCGGACACTTACCCTGATGACAGGCTGTGTACTGACACAGTACTAATAAGATGACGGACACTTACCCTGATGACAAGCTGTGTACTGACAGTACTAAATAGATGGTGGACACTTACCCTGATGGCAGGCTTTGAACTGACAGTGCTAAATAGATGGCGGACACTTACCCTGATGACAGGCTGTGTACTGACAGTACTAAATAGATGACGGACACTTACACTGATGACAGGCTGTGTACTGACAGTACTAAATAGATGGCGGACACTTACCCTGATGACAGGCTGTGTACTGACACAGTACTATACAGATGGCGGACACTTACCCTGATGACAAGCTGTGTACTGACAGTACTAAATATATGGCGGACACTTACCCTGATGACAGGCTGTGTACTGACAGTACTAAATAGATGACGGACACTTACCCTGATGACAGGCTGTGTACTGACAGTACTATATAGATGACGGGCACTTACCCTGGTGACAGGCTGTGTACTGACAGTACCAAATAGATGGCGGACACTTACCCTGATGACAGTCTGTGTACTGACAGTACTATATAGATGACGGACACTTACCCTGATGACAGGCTGTGTACTGACAGTACTATACAGATGACGGACACTTACCCTGATGACAGGCTGTGTACTGACAGTACTAAATAGATGGTGGACACTTACCCTGATGGCAGGCTTTGAACTGACAGTGCTAAATAGATGGCGGACACTTACCCTGATGACAGGCTGTGTACTGACAGTACTAAATAGATGACGGACACGTACACTGATGACAGGCTGTGTACTGACAGTACTAAATAGATGGCGGACACTTACCCTGATGACAGGCTGTGTACTGACACAGTACTATACAGATGGCGGACACTAACCCTGATGACAAGCTGTGTACTGACAGTACTAAATAGATGGCGGACACTAACCCTGATGACAAGCTGTGTACTGACAGTACTATATAGATGACGGACACTAACCCTGATGACAGGCTGTGTACTGACAGTACTAAATAGATGACGGACACTTACCCTGATGACAAGCTGTGTACTGACAGTACTATATAGATGACGGACACTAACCCTGATGACAGGCTGTGTACTGACAGTACTTTATAGATGGCGGACACTTACCATGATGACAGGCTGTGTACTGACAGTACTTTATAGATGGCGGACACTTACCCTGATGACAGGCTGTGTACTGACAGTACTTTATAGATGGCGGACACTTACCATGATGACAGGCTGTGTACTGACAGTACTAAATAGATGACGGACACTTACCCTGATGGTAGGCTGTATACTGACAGTACTAAATAGATGACGGACACTTACCCTGATGACAGGCTGTGTACTGACAGTACTAGATCGATGACGGACACTTACCATGATGACAGGCTGTGTACTGACAGTACTAAATAGATGACGGACACTTACCCTGATGACACGCTGTGTACTGACAGTACTATATAGATGACGGACACTAACCCTGATGACAAGCTGTGTACTGACAGTACTAAATAGATGGCGGACACTTACCCTGATGACAGGCTGTGTACTGACAGTACTAAATAGATGACGGACACTTACCCTGATGACACGCTGTGTACTGACAGTACTATATAGATGACGGACACTAACCCTGATGACAAGCTGTGTACTGACAGTACTAAATAGATGACGGACACTTACCCTGATGACAGGCTGTGTACTGACAGTACTATATAGATGACGGACACTAACCCTGATGACAAGCTGTGTACTGACACAGTACTAAATAGATGACGGACACTAACCCTGATGACAGGCTGTGTACTGACAGTACTAAATAGATGACGGACACTAACCCTGATGACAGGCTGTGTACTGACAGTACTATACAGATGACGGACACTTACCCTGATGACAGGCTGTGTACTGACAGTACTAAATAGATGATGGACACTTACCCTGATGACAGGCTGTGTACTGACAGTACTATATAGATGACGGACACTTACCCTTATGACAGGCTGTGTACTGACAGTACTAAATAGATGGCGGACACTTACCCTAATGACAGGCTGTGTACTGACAGTACTATATAGATGACGGACACTTACCCTGATGACAGGCTGTGTACTGACAGTACTATACAGATGACGGACACTTACCCTGATGACAGGCTGTGTACTGACAGTACTAAATAGATGGCGGACACTTACCCTGATGACAGGCTGTGTACTGACAGTACTAAATAGATGACGGACACTTACACTGATGACAAGCTGTGTACTGACAGTACTAAATAGATGGCGGACACTTACCCTGATGACAAGCTGTGTACTGACAGTACTAAATAGATGAAGGTCACTTACCCTGATGACAGGCTGTGTACTGACACAGTTCTAAATAGATGGCGGACACTTACCCTGATGACAGGCTGTGTAATGACAGTACTAAATATATGGCGGACACTTACCCTGATGACAGGCTGTGTACTGACACAGTACTAAATAGATGACGGACACTTACCCTGATGATAGGCTGTGTACTGACAGTACTAAATAGATGACGGACACTTACACTGATGACAGGCTGTGTACTGACAGTACTAAATAGATGGCGGACACTTACCCTGATGACAGGCTGTGTACTGACACAGTACTATACAGATGGCGGACACTTACCCTGATGACAGGCTGTGTACTGACAGTACTAAATATATGGCGGACACTTACCCTGATGACAGGCTGTGTACTGACAGTACTAAATAGATGACGGACACTTACCCTGATGACAGGCTGTGTACTGACAATACTATATAGATGACGGACACTTACCCTGGTGACAGGCTGTGAACTGACAGTACTAAATAGATGGCGGACACTTACCCTGATGACAGTCTGTGTACTGACAGTACTATATAGATGACGGACACTTACCCTGATGACAGGCTGTGTACTGACAGTACTATACAGATGACGGACACTTACCCTGATGACAGGCTGTGTACTGACAGTACTAAATAGATGACGGACACTTACCCTGATGACAGTCTGTGTACTGACAGTACTAAATAGATGGTGGACACTTACCCTGATGGCAGGCTTTGAACTGACAGTGCTAAATAGATGGCGGACACTTACCCTGATGACAGGCTGTGTACTGACAGTACTAAATAGATGACGGACACTTACACTGATGACAGGCTGTGTACTGACAGTACTAAATAGATGGCGGACACTTACCCTGATGACAGGCTGTGTACTGACAGTACTATATAGATGACGGACACTTACCCTGGTGACAGGCTGTGTACTGCCAGTACTATACAGATGACGGACACTTACCCTGATGACAGGCTGTGTACTGACAGTACTAAATAGATGGTGGACACTTACCCTGATGGCAGGCTTTGAACTGACAGTGCTAAATAGATGGCGGACACTTACCCTGATGACAGGCTGTGTACTGACAGTACTAAATAGATGACGGACACTTACACTGATGACAGGCTGTGTACTGACAGTACTAAATAGATGGCGGACACTTACCCTGATGACAGGCTGTGTACTGACACAGTACTATACAGATGGCGGACACTAACCCTGATGACAAGCTGTGTACTGACAGTACTAAATAGATGGCGGACACTAACCCTGATGACAAGCTGTGTACTGACAGTACTATATAGATGACGGACACTAACCCTGATGACAGGCTGTGTACTGACAGTACTTTATAGATTGCGGACACTTACCATGATGACAGGCTGTGTACTGACAGTACTAAATAGATGACGGACACTTACCCTGATGGTAGGCTGTATACTGACAGTACTAAATAGATGACGGACACTTACCCTGATGACAGGCTGTGTACTGACAGTACTAGATCGATGACGGACACTTACCCTGATGACAGGCTGTGTACTGACAGTACTAAATAGATGACGGACACTTACCCTGATGACACGCTGTGTACTGACAGTACTATATAGATGACGGACACTAACCCTGATGACAAGCTGTGTACTGACAGTACTAAATAGATGGCGGACACTTACCCTGATGACAGGCTGTGTACTGACAGTACTATACAGATGACGGACACTTACCCTGATGACAGGCTGTGTACTGACAGTACTATATAGATGACGGACACTTACCCTTATGACAGGCTGTATACTGACAGTACTAAATAGATGGCGGACACTTACCCTGATGACAGGCTGTGTACTGACAGTACTATACAGATGACGGACACTTACCCTGATGACAGGCTGTGTACTGACAGTACTGAATAGATGACGGACACTTACACTGATGACAAGCTGTGTACTGACAGTACTAAATAGATGGCGGACACTTACACTGATGACAAGCTGTGTACTGACAGTACTAAATAGATGAAGGTCACTTACCCTGATGACAGGCTGTGTACTGACACAGTTCTAAATAGATGGCGGACACTTACCCTGATGACAGGCTGTGTAATGACAGTACTAAATATATGGCGGACACTTACCCTGATGACAGGCTGTGTACTGACACAGTACTAAATAGATGACGGACACTTACCCTGATGATAGGCTGTGTACTGACAGTACTAAATAGATGACGGACACTTACCCTGATGACAGGCTGTGTACTGACAGTACTAAATAGATGACGGACACTTACCCTGATGATAGGCTGTGTACTGACAGTACTAAATAGATGACGGACACTTACCCTGATGATAGGCTGTGTACTGACAGTACTAAATAGATGACGGACACTTACCCTGATGACAGGCTGTGTACTGACAGTACTAAATAGATGACGGACACTTACCCTGATGGCAGGCTGTGTACTGACAGTACTAAATAGATGACGGACACTTACCCTGATGGCAGGCTATGTACTGACAGTACCAAATAGATGGCGGACACTTACCCTGATGACAGGCTGTGTACTGACAGTACTAAATAGATGACGGACACTTACCCTGATGGTAGGCTGTATACTGACAGTACTAAATAGATGACGGACACTTACACTGATGACAAGCTGTGTACTGACAGTACTAAATAGATGGCGGACACTTACCCTGATGACAGGCTGTGTACTGACAGTGCTAAATAGATGGCGGACACTTACCCTGATGACAGGCTGTGTACTGACAGTACTAAATAGATGGCGGACACTTACCCTGATGACAGGCTGTGTACTGACACAGTACTAATAAGATGACGGACACTTACCCTGATGACAAGCTGTGTACTGACAGTACTAAATAGATGGTGGACACTTACCCTGATGGCAGGCTTTGAACTGACAGTGCTAAATAGATGGCGGACACTTACCCTGATGACAGGCTGTGTACTGACAGTACTAAATAGATGACGGACACTTACACTGATGACAGGCTGTGTACTGACAGTACTAAATAGATGGCGGACACTTACCCTGATGACAGGCTGTGTACTGACACAGTACTATACAGATGGCGGACACTTACCCTGATGACAAGCTGTGTACTGACAGTACTAAATATATGGCGGACACTTACCCTGATGACAGGCTGTGTACTGACAGTACTAAATAGATGACGGACACTTACCCTGATGACAGGCTGTGTACTGACAGTACTATATAGATGACGGGCACTTACCCTGGTGACAGGCTGTGTACTGACAGTACCAAATAGATGGCGGACACTTACCCTGATGACAGTCTGTGTACTGACAGTACTATATAGATGACGGACACTTACCCTGATGACAGGCTGTGTACTGACAGTACTATACAGATGACGGACACTTACCCTGATGACAGGCTGTGTACTGACAGTACTAAATAGATGGTGGACACTTACCCTGATGGCAGGCTTTGAACTGACAGTGCTAAATAGATGGCGGACACTTACCCTGATGACAGGCTGTGTACTGACAGTACTAAATAGATGACGGACACGTACACTGATGACAGGCTGTGTACTGACAGTACTAAATAGATGGCGGACACTTACCCTGATGACAGGCTGTGTACTGACACAGTACTATACAGATGGCGGACACTAACCCTGATGACAAGCTGTGTACTGACAGTACTAAATAGATGGCGGACACTAACCCTGATGACAAGCTGTGTACTGACAGTACTATATAGATGACGGACACTAACCCTGATGACAGGCTGTGTACTGACAGTACTAAATAGATGACGGACACTTACCCTGATGACAAGCTGTGTACTGACAGTACTATATAGATGACGGACACTAACCCTGATGACAGGCTGTGTACTGACAGTACTTTATAGATGGCGGACACTTACCATGATGACAGGCTGTGTACTGACAGTACTTTATAGATGGCGGACACTTACCCTGATGACAGGCTGTGTACTGACAGTACTTTATAGATGGCGGACACTTACCATGATGACAGGCTGTGTACTGACAGTACTAAATAGATGACGGACACTTACCCTGATGGTAGGCTGTATACTGACAGTACTAAATAGATGACGGACACTTACCCTGATGACAGGCTGTGTACTGACAGTACTAGATCGATGACGGACACTTACCATGATGACAGGCTGTGTACTGACAGTACTAAATAGATGACGGACACTTACCCTGATGACACGCTGTGTACTGACAGTACTATATAGATGACGGACACTAACCCTGATGACAAGCTGTGTACTGACAGTACTAAATAGATGGCGGACACTTACCCTGATGACAGGCTGTGTACTGACAGTACTAAATAGATGACGGACACTTACCCTGATGACACGCTGTGTACTGACAGTACTATATAGATGACGGACACTAACCCTGATGACAAGCTGTGTACTGACAGTACTAAATAGATGACGGACACTTACCCTGATGACAGGCTGTGTACTGACAGTACTATATAGATGACGGACACTAACCCTGATGACAAGCTGTGTACTGACACAGTACTAAATAGATGACGGACACTAACCCTGATGACAGGCTGTGTACTGACAGTACTAAATAGATGACGGACACTAACCCTGATGACAGGCTGTGTACTGACAGTACTATACAGATGACGGACACTTACCCTGATGACAGGCTGTGTACTGACAGTACTAAATAGATGATGGACACTTACCCTGATGACAGGCTGTGTACTGACAGTACTATATAGATGACGGACACTTACCCTTATGACAGGCTGTGTACTGACAGTACTAAATAGATGGCGGACACTTACCCTAATGACAGGCTGTGTACTGACAGTACTATATAGATGACGGACACTTACCCTGATGACAGGCTGTGTACTGACAGTACTATACAGATGACGGACACTTACCCTGATGACAGGCTGTGTACTGACAGTACTAAATAGATGGCGGACACTTACCCTGATGACAGGCTGTGTACTGACAGTACTAAATAGATGACGGACACTTACACTGATGACAAGCTGTGTACTGACAGTACTAAATAGATGGCGGACACTTACCCTGATGACAAGCTGTGTACTGACAGTACTAAATAGATGAAGGTCACTTACCCTGATGACAGGCTGTGTACTGACACAGTTCTAAATAGATGGCGGACACTTACCCTGATGACAGGCTGTGTAATGACAGTACTAAATATATGGCGGACACTTACCCTGATGACAGGCTGTGTACTGACACAGTACTAAATAGATGACGGACACTTACCCTGATGATAGGCTGTGTACTGACAGTACTAAATAGATGACGGACACTTACACTGATGACAGGCTGTGTACTGACAGTACTAAATAGATGACGGACACTTACCCTGATGACAGGCTGTGTACTGACACAGTACTATACAGATGGCGGACACTTACCCTGATGACAGGCTGTGTACTGACAGTACTAAATATATGGCGGACACTTACCCTGATGACAGGCTGTGTACTGACAGTACTAAATAGATGACGGACACTTACCCTGATGACAGGCTGTGTACTGACAATACTATATAGATGACGGACACTTACCCTGGTGACAGGCTGTGAACTGACAGTACTAAATAGATGGCGGACACTTACCCTGATGACAGTCTGTGTACTGACAGTACTATATAGATGACGGACACTTACCCTGATGACAGGCTGTGTACTGACAGTACTATACAGATGACGGACACTTACCCTGATGACAGGCTGTGTACTGACAGTACTAAATAGATGACGGACACTTACCCTGATGACAGTCTGTGTACTGACAGTACTAAATAGATGGTGGACACTTACCCTGATGGCAGGCTTTGAACTGACAGTGCTAAATAGATGGCGGACACTTACCCTGATGACAGGCTGTGTACTGACAGTACTAAATAGATGACGGACACTTACACTGATGACAGGCTGTGTACTGACAGTACTAAATAGATGGCGGACACTTACCCTGATGACAGGCTGTGTACTGACACAGTACTATACAGATGGCGGACACTTACCCTGATGACAAGCTGTGTACTGACAGTACTAAATATATGGCGGACACTTACCCTGATGACAGGCTGTGTACTGACAGTACTAAATAGATGACGGACACTTACCCTGATGACAGGCTGTGTACTGACAGTACTATATAGATGACGGACACTTACCCTGATGACAGGCTGTGTACTGACAGTACTATATAGATGGCGGACACTTACCCTGATGACAAGCTGTGTACTGACAGTACTAAATAGATGACGGACACTTACCCTGATGACAGGCTGTGTACTGACAGTACTAAATAGATGGCGGACACTTACCCTGATGACAGGCTGTGTACTGCCAGTACTATACAGATGACGGACACTTACCCTGATGACAGGCTGTGTACTGACAGTACTATACAGATGACGGACACTTACCCTGATGACAGGCTGTGTACTGACAGTACTATATAGATGACGGACACTTACCCTTATGACAGGCTGTGTACTGACAGTACTAAATAAAAGGTGGACACTTACCCTGATGACAGTCTGTGTACTGACAGTACTAAATAGATGACTGACACTTACCCTGATGACAGTCTGTGTACTGACAGTACTAAATAGATGGTGGACACTTACACTGATGACAAGCTGTGTACTGACAGTACTAAATAGATGGCGGACACTTACCCTGATGACAAGCTGTGTACTGACAGTACTAAATAGATGGCGGACACTTACCCTGATGACAGGCTGTGTACTGACAGTACTATATAGATGACGGACGCTAACTCTGATGACAAGCTGGGTACTGACAGTACTAAATAGATGACGGACACTTACCCTGATGACAGTCTGTGTACTGACAGTACTAAATAGATGGCGGACACGTACCCTGATGACAGGCTGTGTACTGACAGTACTAAATAGATGACGGACACTTACCCTGATGACAAGCTGTGTACTGACAGTACTAAATAGATGACGGACACTTACCCTGATGACAGTCTGTGTACTGACAGTACTATATAGATGACGGACACTAACTCTGATGACAGGCTGTGTACTGACAGTACTAAATAGATGGCGGACACTTACCCTGATGACAGGCTGTGTACTGACAGTACTATATAGATGACGGACACTTACACTGATGACAGGCTGTGTACTGACAGTACTAAACAGATGACGGACACTTACCCTGATGACAAGCTGTGTACTGACAGTACTAAATAGATGACGGACACTTACCCTGATGACACGCTGTGTACTGACAGTACTAAATAGATGGCGGACACTTACCCTGATGACAGGCTGTGTACTGACAGTACTATATAGATGACGGACACTTACCCTGATGACAGGCTGTGTACTGACAGTACTAAATAGATGGCGGACACTTACCCTGATGACAGGCTGTGTACTGACAGTACTAAATAGATGACGGACACTTACCCTGATGACAGGCTGTGTACTGACAGTACTAAATAGATGACGGACACTTACCCTGATGACAGGCTGTGTACTGACACAGTACTAAATAGATGGCGGACACTTACCCTGATGACAGGCTGTGTACTGACAGTACTAAATAGATGACGGACACTTACCCTGATGACAGGCTGTGTACTGACACAGTACTAAATAGATGACGGACACTTACCCTGATGACAGGCTGTGTACTGACAGTACTAAATAGATGACGGACACTTACCCTGATGACAGTCTGTGTACTGACAGTACTATATAGATGGCGGACACTTACACTGATGACAGGCTGTGTACTGACAGTACTAAATAGATGACGGACACTTACCCTGATGACAGGCTATGTACTGACAGTACTAAATAGATGGCGGACACTTACCCTGATGACAGACTGTGTACTGCCAGTACTATATAGATGACGGACACTTACCCTGATGACAGGCTGTGTACTGACACAGTACTAAATAGATGGCGGACACTTACCCTGATGACAGGCTGTGTACTGACAGTACTATACAGATGACGGACACTTACCCTGATGACAGGCTGTGTACTGACAGTACTAAATAGATGACGGACACTTACCCTGATGACAGGCTGTGTACTGACAGTACTAAATAGATGACGGACACTTACCCTGATGACAGGCTGTGTACTGACAGTACTAAATAGATGACGGACACTTACACTGATGACAGGCTGTGTACTGACAGTACTAAATAGATGGCGGACACTTACCCTGATGACAGGCTGTGTACTGACAGTACTAAATAGATGGCGGACACTTACCCTGATGACAGGCTGTGTACTGACAGTACTAAATAGATGACGGACACTTACCCTGATGACAGGCTGTGTACTGACAGTACTAAATAGATGACGGACACTTACACTGATGACAGGCTGTGTACTGACAGTACTAAATAGATGGCGGACACTTACCCTGATGACAGGCTGTGTACTGACAGTACTAAATAGATGGCGGACACTTACCCTGATGACAGGCTGTGTACTGACAGTACTAAATAGATGACGGACACTTACCCTGATGACAGGCTGTGTACTGACAGTACTAAATAGATGACGGACACTTACCCTGATGACAGGCTGTGTACTGACAGTACTAGGTAGATGACGGACACTTACCCTGATGGCAGGCTGTGTACTGACAGTACTAAATAGATGGCGGACACTTACCCTGATGACAGGCTGTGTACTGACACAGTACTAAATAGATGGCGGACACTTACCCTGATGACAGGCTGTGTACTGACAGTACTAAATAGAAGGCGGACACTTACCCTGATGACAGGCTGTGTACTGACAGTACTAAATAGATGACGGACACTTACCCTGATGGCAGGCTGTGTACTGACAGTACTAAATAGATGACGGACACTTACCTTGATGACAGGCTGTGTATTGACAGTACTAAACAGATGGCGGTACTTACCCTGATGGCCGGCTGTGTACTGACAGTACTAAATAGATGGCGGACACTTACCCTGATGGCAGGCTGTGTACTGACAGTACTAAATAGATGACGGACACTTACCCTGATGGCAGGCTGTGTACTGACAGTACTAAATAGATGACGGACACTTATATTGATGGCAGGCTGTGTACTGACAGTACTAAATAGATGACGGACACTTACCATGATGACAGGCTGTGTACTGACAGTACTAAATAGATGGCGGACACTTACCCTGATGATAGGCTGTGTACTGACAGTACTAAATAGATGGCGGACACTTACCCTGATGACAGGCTGTGTACTGACAGTACTAAATAGATGACGGACACTTACCCTGATGGCAGGCTATGTACTGACAGTACTAAATAGATGACGGACACTTACCCTGATGACAGGCTGTGTACTGACAGTACTAAATAGATGGCGGACACTTACCCTGATGACAGGCTGTGTACTGACAGTACTATACAGATGACGGACACTTACCCTGATGACAGGCTGTGTACTGACAGTACTAAATAGATGGCGGACACTTACCCTGATGACAGGCTGTGTACTGACAGTACTAAATAGATGACGGACACTTACCCTGATGGCACGCTGTGTACTGACAGTACTAAATAGATGACGGACACTTACCCTGATGACAGGCTGTGTACTGACAGTACTAAATAGATGACGGACACTTACCCTGATGGCAGGCTGTGTACTGACAGTACTAAATAGATGACGGACACTTACCTTGATGACAGGCTGTGTATTGACAGTACTAAACAGATGGCGGTACTTACCCTGATGGCCGGCTGTGTACTGACAGTACTAAATAGATGGCGGACACTTACCCTGATGGCAGGCTGTGTACTGACAGTACTAAATAGATGACGGACACTTACCCTGATGGCAGGCTGTGTACTGACAGTACTAAATAGATGACGGACACTTATATTGATGGCAGGCTGTGTACTGACAGTACTAAATAGATGACGGACACTTACCATGATGACAGGCTGTGTACTGACAGTACTAAATAGATGGCGGACACTTACCCTGATGATAGGCTGTGTACTGACAGTACTAAATAGATGGCGGACACTTACCCTGATGACAGGCTGTGTACTGACAGTACTAAATAGATGACGGACACTTACCCTGATGGCAGGCTATGTACTGACAGTACTAAATAGATGACGGACACTTACCCTGATGACAGGCTGTGTACTGACAGTACTAAATAGATGGCGGACACTTACCCTGATGACAGGCTGTGTACTGACAGTACTATACAGATGACGGACACTTACCCTGATGACAGGCTGTGTACTGACAGTACTAAATAGATGGCGGACACTTACCCTGATGACAGGCTGTGTACTGACAGTACTAAATAGATGACGGACACTTACCCTGATGGCACGCTGTGTACTGACAGTACTAAATAGATGGCGGACACTTACCCTGATGACAGGCTTTGTACTGACAGTACTAAATAGAAGGTGGACACTTACCCTGATGGCAGGCTATGTACTGACAGTACTAAATAGATGGCAGACACTTACCCTGATGACAGGCTGTATACTGACAGTACTAAATAGAAGGTGGACACTTACCCTGATGTCAGGCTGTGTACTGACAGTACCAAATAGATGGCGGACACTTACCCTGATGTCAGGCTGTGTACTGACAGTACCAAATAGATGACGGACACTTACCATGATGACAGGCTGTGTACTGACAGTACTATACAGATGACGGAACCTTACCCTGATGGCAGGCTATGTACTGACAGTACTAAATAGATGACGGACACTTACCCTGATGACAGGCTGTGTACTGACAGTACTAAATAGATGGCGGACACTTACCCTGATGGCAGGCTATGTACTGACAGTACTAAAAAGATGACGGACACTTACCCTGATGACAGGCTGTGTACTGACAGTACTAAATAGATGGCGGACACTTACCCTGATGACAGGCTGTGTACTGACAGTACTAAATAGATGACGGACACTTACCCTGATGACAGGCTGTGTACTGACAGTACTAAATAGATGACGGACACTTACCCTGATGACAGGCTGTGTACTGACAGTACTAAATAGATGGCGGACACTTACCCTGATGACAGGCTGTGTACTGACAGTACTAAATAGATGACGGACACTTACCCTGATGACAGGCTGTGTACTGACAGTACTAAATAGATGACGGACACTTACCCTGATGACAGGCTGTGTACTGACAGTACTAAATAGATGGCGGACACTTACCCTGATGACAGGCTGTGTACTGACAGTACTAAATAGATGACGGACACTTACCCTGATGACAGGCTGTGTACTGACAGTACTAAATAGATGGCGGACACTTACCCTGATGACAGGCTGTGTACTGACAGTACTAAATAGAAGGTGGACACTTACCCTGATGGCAGGCTATGTACTGACAGTACTAAATAGATGGCAGACACTTACTCTGATGACAGGCTGTGTACTGACAGTACTAAATAGATGGCGGACACTTACCCTGATGACAGGCTGTGTACTGACAGTACTAAATAGATGACGGACACTTACCCTGATGACAGGCTGTGTACTGACAGTACTAAATAGATGGCGGACACTTACCCTGATGACAGGCTGTGTACTGACAGATGAACATCCTCTTAGCCGCACAGTTCCCCACTGCCCACCTCCTCCGACCTGTAGTATCTCCCCTCAGATATACACAGCTCCCCCGGGGTAGGTCAGGCTGGCCGACATCCCAGTACCCCTGGAGCACACTCCCGTTCTCACCATTGGACCATTTCGACACCAGCCCATTTTCCTCTGACTCGCCCAATTGCAGCAGTGATGCAATGTTTGTTTCTGGTTTCCAGGTATCACCAGTTAGGTTTCGTAGTAAGGTCAGACCTAATGTTTGTGAAAAAAATTAAAACATTAGGTCTAAACAATGTAAATCAAAACGCCAAAGCGAAACAGTACATAATGTGAAAAATATCTCCACAAAACACAGTAGATATTAAAAAAAGGGGGAATACCAAAACGTCAGCAAAATCGATTAACTAGGGGCAAAATATTAGCAAAGGAAATATTTACATGGAAACCCTGTATCTATTCTTAATCAGCTCACATCCAATGCAATATGATGTTATTATCTATTAAATGGAAAAGCTTAAATGAAATTCTTCTTAATTACGTCTAGGTATATTTATAGCCAGTTACCAGATGTAGTAGGTCTGAGTGAAACAATGGACAGTGCGGCCTACACTCTGTGTCTTCTGGCTGGTCCAGAATTATTGATCTCATAATGAATAATTAATTAGCCTAAATTTATAAGATAATATTTCCATAACCAATAGATATAACAGAGCTGCTTTATATATCTTTTTTGTAACTTTCATTTCAGTAAATATTTATTAAATCATCATTCAAATTTTTTTAGATCCATTGACTGTTTAATTAATTGGCTACTTATGACATACTTAATTTATTAATATATATATTTCCATATACAATTTTACCACCATTGTATTGCTTATATGAAGAGGGCTTACAGAGGCTGTGCCTGTTGCCCAATTCCTTTGGCAATTTAACATCTTTATGTCAATAAATCTATTGAAATGAAATGAAAATACATCTTCATATTATACAAGGATGTAAAATATTTCTCAATGAGACCAAGGTGGCGACAATAAAACTTGCTCATAGTCTCCATCAACCTGTATCTCTCAAACCACTGGGCTGAAAGTTTCTTCGTTAGTAGCCTATCAAGAAATTTTCGACATTCAGAGCAAGCCCAAGAATAACGAATCAACTACGATATGTAAACACCATTATGATGGAGAAGAGAGGATGTTACAATAAAAAAGGGAAAGTTCACGATCGGAAAATTAAAATAGTCACGTCTATCGTACAACTTAGTAGTCTGCTGCTCGTGTATATCGAGGTAAGAAGCTGAATGTTAAGAGTCTGTCGTGTCCTTGATTTCAAGTTCAGAAGGGTATATCGACTAGGTCAGCAAACTTTTTATTGTTTATAGAATGTAAAAAATACGTCATCACGAAACCGCAGACAATTTGAAAAATAAGTCACAACAGTGGACAATAATGTAAATCAAAGATAAACGAAACGTGAGCAAAACCATAATCCGAACTCAAAATCGATTAAAGTACGGGCAAAATATGAACAAAAGAAAAATCCACAGGGAGACCCTTGTAAAAGTACAAGATAATAAGACCAGGTGTTCCGGAAGAGTAAGTCTCTTCTGCTTCATCGACGACACCCGCCATATAATACGTCACACAAGACAGTAGACACATTGGTAATACGTCACAATAAGCACGCAATTCACCGAACATTAAACCAGACAATAACCCAAAACAGGATTCACATGATTTGGAACGCAAAAATAACTACAAGTATTAATATAATACTCATAATACATGTATACAACTGAGGGCGTGGCATCAGTCTATAGCTAGCATCATCCAAACTCACCGATCCAGTACTGAGCAGGCTTAGTGTCGATAAGTTTGATGACGTCATTGTGAAACAGCCGATCTGTGATGACTACCAGGTGAGAGTTGTAGCTAGAAAGATTAAGACATTGACGTGAAATATTTATATTTCAGGGAAGGAGGATACTAACGTGTTAAAATGTAAACGATATTTGGAACAATAGTCGATCAGTCAAACCTTAAAGCTTCGTTTGGACCCCTTAGAATACGCCGTATAGCCGTCATTCGACACAAGAGAAATATATTAGGTTATTCTGCTGCATAGACAGCAGAACTTTTTTCATTTGTCCACCTCTGTGTTTGTTATCCGTTACCTTCTACAAACCCCTTCAGCCTCGATCCACGTTAAGTAATGTTCAAACGGCCTGAGGCACCATGAGTCCACCAGAGTCCAGTGTGACGCGCCACAGTCCAGCGTGATGTTCTACAATAAATCGTAATGACATATTTTCATCTTTACATTATACCCGCGCGTTTGGCGCCAGAGCTTCAAGATAGCGGACATTATGAAGCAGCATTTGTTTTGCTGTATCTTAGTTGGCAGTAGACATCTTTGGCAATCACAACTTTGTACACGCATGCTCCAGTTGGTTGCGCTACTGAGTTTAACTCGCTATAATTATTTATGTTTTAATTCTAAATTCCCATATTGAAGCAATGAATGTTTTAGCAAATATTGTTGTAGTTCTATAACCCATTGCTATTTATATGACAATGGGACATGATAAAGTGACAAACTTCATAAAGCCCGGTCGGGTTTGGTAGCAATAGAAATGCTTGTTATTGGACAACAACAATATTGGCTAAATAGTCATTGGTTATATACTCATTCTGTCCGAGTAATTTTGCTCCATTTAGGTGTTTCGAGCAGTGTTTGAACCGCAAATCAGGTGTGACAACAATGAAACTGATGACTTCACAAAATATATTGGTATGTGGCACATGATTGTATTGTACAATTTCCAGCATTGTATAGCGTTGCCACTATATAACCCTTCCAAAATTCCGATGGCATTCATACAGCCTATGAATGAGATGGACCGTTTGCTGACATCATCATTATTATGACTCAATAAGTATTACGATGGCAAACACTGACACTTGGAAAAAAGTTGTTCTTTTCATTGGAAATATATACACTGTATATAAATTGCCAATTACTAAAAACCCTAACCCTAACCCTAGGTAATGTGAATACAAATTAAAACAGTTGAATCTTTATTGTACGCATGCGGTGTACTGAAGTACGGATTCGGCTAGAGTCTTGCTCACAATATACAATAAAACATGATTAAATACCTACTATCAACTAGAACATAAGACTTCCAGTGTGACACGAACCTACTGTGTCGATTGCCAAGTGACAACTTATGACATTATTCGAAAATCTCTCGAACCATTGTTTTGATTCTTTTTGTTTTCAAGTGTAAATTAATAATAATTTCAATAAAAGAATAAAAAGAATAAACGTGGTTACATACGTCTACCAGAATAGGTCCGTCCTGTGCTCGAACCACACTCATCCATATCAACATTCCTAGCAACAACATGTTACAGCGTCCACAACACACCGCACGTCTGTAGTCCCTACCAGACACAAACTGCACGTCTGTAGTCCCTACCAGATAATACTGGCAGTCAGGTCTGTGAGGACACTTCCAAACTTCGGTGCTAGTCAACCACCCGTGTCCAAATGTAGATGTTCGGTACAAGTGGGCGTGCCGACAAATGCTCCCGTCAACATCGTTACAAACAATCAGATATGAAAAGGTTATTTTAATAATATTTTGATTTATTCCATGTCTTTATTTGATGAACTTTACGCGCACTATTGCACTAAAATTAGTATAGATGAACCCGGCTTTGTTACAATGGTATCAGAAAGGTGTTCAACGAAAGTTTCCCTACTTTTCCAACCTATGGTGTTTACATGTCACAGTTGATTCGTAATTCTAGGGATTGCTCTAAATATCGATATTTTCCTTATCGATGTCGACTGCTGACAAACAAATTAAAGACACAGGAATTCGAGAGACGCAGATTCTTCAGAACTATGAGCACGTTTTATGGTCGCCATTTTTGTCTCATTCAGAAATATTTTGTATCTTTGTGTGATATGGAGATGGATATGTAAATATGTTATTTGTGTGCTTACTTGTTGTTATTGGCAATGATGACACTGTTGTCATTTTGTTTACTTAGATGTGACCAAGATTTACACAGAGGTTGTCGGATGAAGCAAGGACGCCTACTCTTCCGGAACACCTGGTCTTATTCTCTTGTGCTTTTACGAGAGTCTCCATGTAAATATTTCCTTTGTTCCTATTTTGCCCATAGTTTAATCGATTTTGAGTTTGGATTATGGTTTTGTTAATGCATCACTATTCTGTATTTTTTGTCTAAATTTCCTAATACAATTCCCAGCACCATTATATCAGGGCATCACTCTTGTTGTGACACTGTACACTCCAGGGGTGGCATCAATGGGTGTGGTTATGAAAACTCTAAAGATCTTCTGATCAGTCTTGAAGATCCCCCTTCTCAAAAACATTTCATTTGTACACCCTGTACACTACCATACGACATACCAAATTTAAAAAATGCTTTGGTATTCATTTTGAGAGTTTTCCTTTCAAAGTAAGGTTGACAACGACACAAATACTTGGTTGTGAGCTATATTTGAGCATACTGAGTGAAAAAACAACAAAATCTAGTATGACATATATTGAGGTAGATAACAGTACGAAAGATCTAATACCTGGTTCACAATAATAACTTAGTTAATTTATGAAGGAAAATATTTAAGCAGACCATTGGCATTCCAATGGGAACAAACGGTGTCCTTTTCTGTCCGACCTGTTTTTGTTTTCATAGGAAGCTGATTCAGGACGGGTAACAGAAGCCTTGTAAACCAATTCAATTTCACTTTCAGATACATCGATGATATGTTGTCTATAAACAACAAGATGTTTGTTGACATACTCGATCGTATCTATCCGCCTGAACTCGGAATCAAGGGCACAGCAAACCCATTAGCACCAGCTGCTTACTTCGATCTCTACTTTACTATGACCAACACGGGCGGTTCACTATTACATGTAATCTGTACGAAAAACATGACGATTTCGATTTTCCCTTCTTGATAGTAACATCCCTGCTTCTCCATCCTATGTTGTTTACATGTCACAATTGATTCGTTATTCTAATGCTTGCTCTAACAAACATGCAAACCAAAACAGTTACGGTACAGGGATTCGAGAGATACAAATTGATGCAGACTTTGGGCAAATTTCATGTTCACCATCTTGGTCTCATTGAGAAATATTCAACATCCTTGTTTGCTATGTAGACAGACCCTTTGAATATGTGCATTAGTAATCCTGTTTGTTGTGATCGAGAAGTATGTCTCAGTTCTCAGTTTGAGGCCATAACACATTCCGGTGTCGTTGATGAAGCAGACGATGCGTGCTTTTCCAGAACTTGTATTTTTCAAAGGGTCTCCGTGCAAATATTTTCTATGTTCATTTTTTTGCCGGTTTAACCGTTTTTTGAGTTCTGACTATGGTTTTATTGACACTTTGGTATTCTCTTTTTTACTGGAGATATGACATTGAATGAGAATTTTAGGGATTTGGGAATATACATTTTTAGAAACTGTGGAAATAAATGAACAAAAAGAAAGAAACGTAGGTATTAATTACAAAGTTGGTGTTTAAGTTAGGGATAAATTGAAAGCCGGACAGTGGATCAATCCCCTGTGGCCAAGTAATGCAATCGGTTAAACTAGTACCATTGTTTGCGGAATTACGATGCATGAGTAATTGGCGACAGGTATGATGTTCTCGTAGGATCGTCCCTGTTAGTACAAGTATTTGTCCAGTAAATCTTGAAGAAATACCAAAAAAATACAAATGTTTTGACCGATGCTTACATTCCAACAATATAGTTTTATCAATTTCTATAAACATTTCTTAGTACCATTTCTCTTTATAACACAAATACTTGGGTGTCTGACATTTTGTTTCGTGAGGAAGGGCGCCGTAGTTCAGTACATTTCATCAGAAACCTCTGTCTATCCACCACCACATAATCCGTGCACGTCTTTAATGACCATATCTATTAATAGGCCGTAAAACAAAAGCGAACAAAACCAAAATGCATGAGGTGTTCTTGCGATATAGATCTAGAACGTTGTGACCATAACATTTCCCGCCAAAATTGCTGTGTATGCTATTTGTCCATGTTTCTAGTGCCAAATGTGTACTTATCCATATAGGGGGTAGCCGACGACACCATGCCTTGGCATGTCCGCCACAAATGAGGATACCGTATATCGCTACATGTCGCATAATGCGACACACGTTGGAGCCCTTCAGAACCAGGATGTCTCTTGGTAGGAAACATGAAACCGCACACGATTGCTATGTTGCTAATATTGCGACTTTCCAATGTTCTCTCTACTTCTTAACACGTTCTAGTTTCCTTGTGTCATTATTGGAATTACTCTATTCAGGTATTAGTCCAAGTGAGGTGGGTTTGGGTACTGTTCCACGACCAGAAGTCCTCAAGAAGGTATACGCAAGTAATATCCTCTGATTATAGTTCAGCACGGGAACCCTTGTTTATTAACAGTGTCATTGATCACTTTGTCTGGGATCAAACAGCTTACAGTGTATTAGGGTGGTGCAGTGGATAGCGCACTTGCCTATCACCAAGGCGGCCGGGGTTCGATTCCCCGACTGGACGTGAAAAGGTATGGGGTCACCTGCCCGACCACGTGGGTTTTCTCCGTGTTCTCCGGTTTCCTTCCACAATACGAAATAAGACCCATCGCGCGCTAACATCCGGGCCAACAAGAGTGATTAATATAAGTTGGATAACTTCTGCCTCAACATACGTTTAGAAATTTTGGAATCCTACCTTTTGGCCCCTAGCATCACTGAAGAGACATAGGAGGACGAAACAGCTGTATGATGAATTCATTTTTTCGGCATACTGTATCTATTACTAAATTTATGAGATGCAGCATATGTGTGTGTTACGTGACCCTTGGATAACTTGTTTCATAATTGTTGTAAAATAAATTAAGTTTATATTGATAGTTACAGTGTATTATTTGACAGAACATATCCCGATAGAAAAAAACCCATAAAAGATATTAAACCTGGAATGTTGATATTGCAATGGTCGTAGAGCTAAACAATAAAGTAAATATTTCTTTGCAAAGCAATTATTTATATCAAATACCAATACTTGGTGTTCATTGATTTTGTTTATGTTTGTGTACCTAGAACTTATCAATATGTGATTAAATGTGTCGTCCATACATATAATAGGAAATGACATTGGACCAGACGCTCTCACTGGAGTTAATATTGAGGTATGTACCTGTCGAACCCACTAAACTACAGGCGGACAACTGGAATGCCGGTCTGGTCTATCGTCATGTTATCAACACAGTGAACCATTGTTCTATACTCGTCAGGAAACATTCCTGTCCAATATACGAAAATTACCATTTAAATATGCATATTAAATCATTCAGTTGCACAGTCGAGCCGGGTGTGCCTGGCGGGTCCCTGTACATCTCGTGTTTACAAAGCTCGATTTTCCACCCGATAACACATGGATCTCATATTTACAGCATATAAGCTAAACATGGACGAGTGCAGCAATACAAGGTAATCCCTGCACTGTCAACACCCCTTGTTAATATTAGGTTTTAACGGCAGCATTTAAATGACCTTCTCGCCATGAAGACAATATATACCTGGCATGCTACTTCCAAAAAAATACAGTTTGATAGCTTTACGTTTGATAAAGCAATGTAGATGATATTATGTGAAGTGTAATATTTAATTGTCCGATGCGAAGACATTTATAAACGTAAGTTGATGTTTTGTCCAAAGCATAATTAATGAATAAATATTTAACCTTCGATCCCTACTGACTTGATTTTCTCTACTGCAAAAAATCGACAATGGGTAAGGTTTGGTTTTACCCGTAGTTCTAGCCTTTAAAGACACTTACGTACTGGCCAACTATCCAGGCTATTACATGAACCTGGTACCAGGTAAAAGGGAATACCGGTTGTCGCCAGGGAATATCTACTTCGAGAAAAAAACCACCAGTAGCAAATGGTAAAGTGTAATAGTCAGTTTCTTCTGCTTCTGATGATGCCTGTCGTGTACGCTGGTCAAATCCTCTTGTCATGTCTTCCTATTTATTACTAGCTAGGACAGCGACAAGAAAAGAGCAAGACACACTAGCGCGTAAATAACACTGTAAGATCCTGCCCAGTGTCATCCTTAGAAAGCCTTACCATTACAATATCCATAGGAAATCATTACAGAAGTCAAGGGGGAAATCTAAGGTCAAGGGAATTTCCTTAAATTCTGTCATCCTTTCCTACGAACATTTTAAAGTTACAAATTTGCAATAAGGGCATGATCTTGAGGACTTGTCCATTGTCCTAATCCGTCTACATTTGTGAGATGGTATATGTACAGCCGGTGTGAGGGGGGGGGGGGAGGTATGTCAGTTAACTGATCAATTCCTGGCAGTATTCATTGATCGATTTTGTGAATTTCTCTCCACTTATCCTTGAGTGGTGATCATCTTTACGGCTGATACAATGTATGTAGACCCACTACTACATACTGGTGTTTAATCACGAGGAATGGTATACATCTGTTTCATCGGCAACATAAACTTACTTTTCACACGTAACGGAGTACTATTGATTGATATATGGATGTTACAACATGGATGCGACAAAGATTTACATGGCGGGTGTCGTCGATGAAGCAGAAGACGCTTACTCTTCCGGAACATCTGGCCTTATTCTCTTGTACTTTTACAAGAGTCTCCATGTAAATCTTGATGTTTACTTGGGTGTGGCCAATATTTACATGGCGGGTGTCGTCGATGAAGCAGAAGACGCTTACCTTTCCGGAACACCTGGTCGTATTCTCTTTTACTTTTACAATGGTCTCCATGTTAATCGTTCCTTTGTTTATATTTTGCACCTGGTTTAATCGATATTGAGTTTGGATTTTGATTTTGTTAACACTTCGGTATTCTCTTATTTATATAGACTTAAAACAAAGTAGACCTTATATGTATTGTTTCTCTACGGCATTATTAAGGATATTTATTTTTACTTTCTTGAGGGGCACTCCAATATAAGCTACCATGTAACGTTTCTTTTGTTGTTTGTGTGTGTTGTTTTTCAATAATGACTCAACAAAAGATTCAATACAAAAATATTTATTACAATTTCTTTGTAAAAAACTACAAACAATTTTGATTTTCAAAACATAATTTTTAATGCTTGGCATAAAGAATTAAATATTCTGCTGTTTATAATTCACAAGAATTATATAGATTTAATCATCTAGCAATCAATTTACAAAATAAACTGCTAGCTATATTATTGTCAGTGTAACGACAGTACCATTATTGAGAGAGCACTTTTGGATGTGTACACTATAGCTATTTGCTAACCTGACTATAATATCGCTCCCCTGGACATATTCCTAGTTACAGAATGTGCTACCTACCTGGAGTAATTTGTGAGCGTTGTTTATATACAGGTCACAAAACACCAAAGGTATTTATATACAACTATTCTGTAGTTCACGCCTTTAACATGTTTGTTTACTTTGTTATTTATACAAATTGCCACGGTTACACTAGTAATGATGATATCGCTTGTGTGGTCGGTGGTGCATTGGATAGCGAACTTGTCTTTCACCAATGTGGCCGGGGTTCGATTCCCGACTGGACGTAAAAAGTTATGGGATCATATGCCTGACGACGTGGGTTTTCGCCAGGTTCTATGGTTTCCTCCCTCAATAAGACAACACCCCGGCCAAAAAGAGTGATTAATATAAAATGGATAACTTGTTTCATAATCGTTTCTTATTTTATATATGATACCGCTTTACAAACTGTACTGCTGGTAACTTCGTGGCGTAGTTTAATATAAGGCTAGAGCTACAAGCAGAATACGAGTTATTTTCACTTTTATAATGACATTCCTTCTGGAAGCAAGTCGAGAGTTACCAGTTTAAAGCTTACAATAATAACATATAATTGAGGCCACTTGAACGTGCAGATGGCTATTAACGCCCAGGAGTTAAGAACAGAAGCATTCTTAATTAGACATTGCTATATGATACCCGGCTACGAGATACTAATATATACAGATACATGGATATGTAATACACTAAATATATAGATATTTGTTCTGAAGTATGGAAGTATAATTAATTGTATAAAAAACGAACACATAAAACAAAATATATAGCAAAAACGAATGATAATCAGATCTACCTGTACTTGGTATATGTTAAAAAACACCTGGACCCCTACACTTGGGACAATGTCTTGTTAAACATTCTCGAATTTGTCAACCAAGGTTAACATATTTTTCAAAAATCGTAAAAGCCATCAAGCCGAGTTACACAACCTATGGATCCTTCAAACCAGGTTAATATCTAGTTTCACAACCTATGATTCCTTCAACCCGGGTTCATATTTCGTTGTACAACCTATGGTTCTATCAAAATGAGTTTATATTTGGTTACACAGCCTCAAAATCTATTAACTCGGGTAAATAATCATCTTGTTAAACAAACGCTTTACCACACAGAATGTCTTACCTTGCAATGTATAAAAATGAACATATTCGATAGGTTTATCTTGTAAAAATGGTATACATGTATATGGTTTTAAAAATATGAGTACACTTATTTAGATTTTCTTTTTTTTCGGCAGAATTTTACTTAATGCAAATAATTTATCGTTTTATTAGATAGGCAATTTGTAGTATAAAATTAATGTACATATATGTATACAAATCTAAAATATATCAATCGCAACGAGAAATTAAAGCAGGGCTTCTGGATGTCTAAGGATTGTCCATATGTTCACCATTGCCGTTTAGTGGACCATCTGTTACGCGTGTATTTATTGTGTATATACAAGTATACGGGTATCAGAGGATTATCTATAGATGTTACTCCTCTGTCAGTCGTTAACAGATATATTGATGACCGAGACGAGTTAACTCACAGCATTATGTCACGAAGACATCACATGTGGATGGCCGCGAAGTTCAACTAAACCATACATCGTCAGTGAACAAACAAAACATATCTTATAGAGGCTAAAATATGTTTGCAAGCTAAAGTAGCCGCCAACTCATATCACACAGTAGAGCAACATGAAACTATGTAACAATTCCACCACATATAAATAGGATTTCATTGTTTTCTCTATAAATTGCACCTCTAGTTTGTATAACCTGATCTCAGACTTTTGAACGCAAAAGTCAAAAGGGCAACACAACCCCCTTATTACCGTAACATTTGGTATAAAATGTATTTTCAGTGTTTTAATTTGCATTGACATGGCTTCGACAAACCATGTCAAGACTCATACAATTTGTGCACAGTATGCGATCAATTGATCTGAATTTTGTATTCCGTCAAGAAATTAAATGGACGGACAGTGGGTTAGTGTAAAAGATGATTTTAAAAGTGCATACATCTATATATTTAAAACATGACAAACGTAAACTTCCAGATGAGAACGACAGCTGAAGCGATTACATCAATTACATTGCTGCGTGGACTTGACGTTTTCATTGCCGCTGCCTGGTATGACGTCACATGCTTTAACAAACTCTCCTTATATGTTTCCTAAGTTGAAGTCAATATCAGGCAGTGTAAAAAGCAGGATCTGAACCTGAAACATACAAATTACGAACAGTTACACTACCTACAAACTTTATAGAAATCCTAAATAAGAGTTAGTAAATCAAGAAACAGAGTTGAAGCATATAGCCGAGATGTAGGGTATACATGTCAGTATCTTTATGTCTGTTGATATCGATATTCTAGCAGAAACCAAAAACTCAGATAGCACGTGTTCTATAAAACATTATAATTGATATAATAATACCATTTAACTGGCATAAAACCATTGGGTCAAGTATTAAGCATTTGTATTGTTTTGAGAAAATCACTGCGTGCAAAGATTTGGTAAGAGTAAGGAAGGAACATATGCAAGTCTAACATCTTTTTTTTCTCTGAACCTTTTCAACTTTTGAACAAAATGGAAATTTACATCAATTTTTAACCTCAGCAATCTACATGAGAAATATAAAAAGTATCTTTATGTATGATGAGTTTTGTTTTAAAGTTTTGAACACAATTGACCCCAATAACCTTCATTGTCGGTCAAAGTATTTCATTGAAAGCCTACATATTGCATAAGATATTTTACAATGCACACCTCTGCGTCCCCCAAATAGACTACAAGTTTAATACAACACGTATGGTAATGTACTGGTAGGTTTACTCACTGCGGTTTGTGAATTCCAATGTGACTTCCGGGTTCGCAGCATCTCCAGAGAAGGACCTGTTGTCATAGAATGACTCGTGGACGGAGGGGGCAGACATTAATGCTGGTTTCGAATACAGGGGATGTGCTTGCATCCGAGGAGATGGTAGTTGGTAGTCTTGAACAGTCACATATTTCTCCACTGGTGGCCTCCTGTTGATAAAGGATACATTGTTTAAGGACTCACACAACTAAATAATTTACTATATGTTATTACTAAGCTTTAGAGCTAATAACTTTAATATTTGAAGTTCAACACTAGTGACAACTGCCTGGATTCACAGATACATACATGGCAAAGACTTCAAATGACATTTTATCAGAAGTTTCGTGGCATTTTAGCTCGCTACGGGCGTCTGCTTCGGACAACTGGAAATTTACATATCAAACCAGTGAAAGGGGACGGGAACACCCTCTGACTTTTGACCCCATATCAATCCGCCATCACATATCAAAATCTACCAAAAGTATACATTTTTGTAAAGTTAAATATCTATAGATTTCATTCAATGCAGAATATGTCAACAATTACCTATTTAGATTATTCAGAATCACTGTACTTAGCCGGAACACATTTTCGGTAGGGACTACAAACGTATGAAACACTTCGTGATAGGCTGATTTAGTTGTGTGATTCCTTTAAAGGGTCCCAAACCTTTAAGATGTTGAAATAAAGTTAACTATTTGAAAGCATATACATTTCCGAGTAAAATGGTGAAGTTTGGTTGAAATTTAATAATAAATTATGAAGAAAACACAAGTTATTGCACCTGATGTACGTTTGCTATTCAGAGTTAGCACCAGATTTTTTTTCATTTCTTTTGCATAACATTAACCTCTAGCACCTCAATTAAGCACGCAATTAGCAATTTCATATTTTGCCCACAGATCAAATACGCATACCACTCAACAGTTTTGGAAAAGAAATCTTGTTATTTTACTTTCTGTTAATTTTACAGTCTCTGAAGTAATTAATTTTTTATTTTAAGTAAATTTCATTTAATTTTAACAATTAAACACATTTAGAATTCACACAAAACTCCAAAATTCTACAGAAAACTTGAGTCATAAAGGGTTATTAGATATCCATCTTAACTGTTTATCTATCAATTACACAGGCTTACATATAACACTTATAGCTCCCCGGGGTGCAGCCACTTTACAGGGAGAATATTGGGGGTAGGGGAGATGAAATGCCATAAACAGCTTATTGTATGTGTAAACAAAGATTACAAACACATTAAATCAATAAGCAAGATGTTGAACAAGGTATATATTGTGACGGGAATAAAGAAATACCTACAATTAACCAAAAATATGGAATTTTAAGTTGGATTAAGCCACCAAAACCTACAAGGGACACATACACATGTATAATTTCATATGTGCATTTTTTATACAAGCCTATTCCGTACTAGTTCTAGTTATTGCTTTCTTCTGGCTATAAAAAACACATACATTTGTAATTTGTATGGATAAAGAAGCCTAAGAATGACTGGCCAGAGTTGGAACTAGGAAGGGGGGGGGGGTGCTGGTTGTGCAGGACAACACACTAGATTCTATCTCTATTGGATGCTAAAACCTGCTACATATATCAAGGAAGTACTTCTAACACAAACGCATATCAATTATTACAGGTTATTGAACCAAACTTTATTTAAAACCTGAGTATAAGGGTCAGCCCAACAATACATGCTTCAACATAGGGCCATGTTTAGCCAGATTTTAGCTAATTTTGAAGGGTTTTTTTCAAATTAAATATATCTGCATACTGAAAAAATGTGCTAACACTTAATGACAGTGGTTGTCTTTGAAAAAATAAAAAACCGGAAGCACAGAAAAGGTTATAGAGGTCAAGTTCATTGAGCACATGGCTAGTTCTCTTAAAGGACTCACACAACTAAATAATTTACTATATGTTATTACTAAGCTTTAGAGCTAATAACTTTAATATTTGAAGTTCAACACTAGTGACAACTGCCTGGATTCACAGATACATACATGGCAAAGACTTCAAATGACATTTTATCAGAAGTTTCGTGGCATTTTAGCTCGCTACGGGCGTCTGCTTCGGACAACTGGAAATTTACATATCAAACCAGTGAAAGGGGACGGGAACACCCTCTGACTTTTGACCCCATATCAATCCGCCATCACATATCAAAATCTACCAAAAGTATACATTTTTGTAAAGTTAAATATCTATAGATTTCATTCAATGCAGAATATGTCAACAATTACCTATTTAGATTATTCAGAATCACTGTACTTAGCCGGAACACATTTTCGGTAGGGACTACAAACGTATGAAACACTTCGTGATAGGCTGATTTAGTTGTGTGATTCCTTAAACCAAAACCACTATCACCTAACACTGACATACACAGGGCCATTCCAGAACCCTCGTTAACTAAACATTGCAATCATAGCCAATAAAACGGACATGTCCTAGGTGTATCACTATCTACCGCTCTCAACTATTAGCAATGGCTTATGCTTTTTCCATACCAAGTCAGTAACATTTTAGAGATTTTTTTTATTATTGCCACATGTTTAAATCTGAAGCGTTACCTGGCAGAGACACAGCAGCAGACAGCAGCGATGATGACAATCATCAGTAACACTACAGCTCCGATGCTGACTCCAATGATCATTGTATCTGTCTTCTCGGCATCTTGACTTGCATCTGTAACAAAACACCGTGTACATCTCAATTCTGTGTATTAACTGAATTATATCTTTACAGTATCAGGTACGTAATTTTATAATTTCTACTTCATAAAATGTTGTATATGAATACTCATTACACACTGCACTGTAGCTATGTGAGATTATATTAGATGAATACTAGTACATCGAATTACCTTGTCGGATTTCGCATCTACTTCCTGTGTACAGTTCTGGACATGCACAGGATAATGGGTTACGGCTGCACGTCCCTCTTACACAGTAGCCAGAATCACATTGGTCTGAAGGAATAAACATACTTATAAATACAAATCAATTTCTGCTCTTCACTGTACTGAGCAACAGCCGCAGAAAGCATTTCCACTGAGGAATTCTATATAAATTGCGAGAAAGATCTAAACACAAAAGCTAAGATGCAAGAAGCATATTTTGTCTATTTACTTATCATAGATAAATGGACTGATCAATTCCTGCCACCAGTTAATACTTACGAACACAGGTGAATCCGTTGCCCACGTAATCTGCATGACATGTACACGTGTAATGCTGGGTAGGGTGATCATTACAAACAGCATTCGTGGAGCAATTGTCCATCCCTGTTCCGCAATGACCTGTAATGTATAATGATCGCAAATGACAACTTCGCTTTCTCTTATATCTAAAGGGATTGGAATATTAACATAATTGAAACTTTGACCAGGAATTAGATAAAATGCATTTACTTCAATCTCAACTCGCAAGCTTCATGTTAAGCAAAGCAAAGCACAATGTTAATTATATTGTGTATGGCATAATGAGCACGCTTTCTTTCAGTTTTAGAAAAATATATAAAAAACCTTCTATCTTCTCATGTTATGTATAATTACATTTTACTCAGGTTTACGTTTTTTGAAAGGAAAACACTTTAATTTGGATGGGATAAACTAAACGGTGAGATATCAGATTCCTATGGTACATGTATGACGGCACTGACTTACTCAGACACTGGGTTAGACTGGTACTTCCTGCTGTCGTTGTGTAGCCGCCGTCAGGACATGTGATACAGGAGAACCCACCAGCGTTAGGTTGATAGGTATTTAAAGGACAATTAACACAACTTCCTCCATCCACAGCTACAAACTTGAACCCAGCAGTACAGGGAGCTGTTAAAAAATGTGCGCTCTTAGACCAGGACATTCAGAGTATACAAGTTATATAAATTTTCTACAGAGCCATTCAACTTTAATATGTATATAACTTAATCATTCTTCAAACCTTTGACTTCATGTCCCTGCTCTTTTGTAGTAATCTTTAGTTATACATATTTCCCACAATGCATTATTTTGATACTTATGACGGCAATTGATTATGTTTTGTTTGTGATAAACCTCGACATCCTTTGAATAGACCTAGCCTGACGTCGAATCCAAATGAAACTATTAATACTGGCTGTACCATTGTATTCGTTGAGCCGTCCGGGTAAAACAGGTTCGTTTTGCATGTGATCAAATATAGTTAGTGTTTTATCATGTGACCTAACGTTAGGGTACCTCGCAAAATAAGGAAAAAAAGCAATGAAACTGACAATCGTTCAACTAAGAAAAAAGATTGCAGTAATCGTTTAACGATGTGTGGTTTCAGAAAGTGTCAAATATATTCAGTATTTGCGAAATATGCAAGTTTTAGTTTCAAAATCAAGGTGAGGGACTTTCTGGGAATTACATACAGGCTGTACACTGCGAAGCACTCGTGGCACCGTTAGCGAGAGTGGTGAATCCGTCTGAACATGCCTTGCACATCCAGGACTCGCTCTTGTTACGGTAGCTTCCCTTTGGACATGCCAAACAGGCGGTGCCTACTAAATGTGTCCCAGCGGGACAGTCCCCTGTAACACAAAAACACAAAACAAAGGTCAATGGTGATAGGCCTTTATATAATCACCACTGATATAAGACAACTACACATGGCAATATCATGTAGAACAGAAACACTAGAAAGAGGTCAATACAGTTGACGATGCAGAGACCAATGCTAACAATTAGAGTTCACTAATCACAAAAACACTACCTTCATATAAAGGAAACATGTCCTACTTAATATTATTTTTGCTAAATAAACGTTCTATTTATAGTACTTACTTTGACAAGCAAATGAGTTGTTGGATTTAGTGAACTGTGTTGTAAATCCGTCCTGGCAGGACGTGCATGAGGACCTCCACTTCTCGTTGGAGTAGGTCCCAATGGGACAGTCCTTACAGGTGAGTGTGGTAGTATCACTATACGTGCCATGTTCATCACAGCCCACTGTGTAAAATATATAGCAAGAAATATAACACAGTCAACTGTCTAAAATAGTATACCAAAATTATAACACATAACCTATTTAGTAATATATAATACCAAAAATACAGCACACATCCCATTGAGTAAAATATGATACCAAAATTATAGCACATAACCTATTGAGTAAAATATAATACTGGAAATATAGCACACAGTTAATTATGTAAGTAAGATACAACACCAGAAATTCAACATAAAGCAAACTGAGTAAAATATAACAGACCACAATGTATCAAACCTATTGGTAATTCTAACGTATATATTGTAAGGTCAGGTACCTGTTACATGTGTGTTATAATTCCACTATACTATAGGTATAGGCTGTGCAGCGAGACACATCTTACCTATATAGTTTACTACCATACATTTGTTAAGTTCGGACACTTACATATGTTACACATAGATCGTGAAGTGGCACCAGTCGTCTCGGTGATGAACCCAGTCGGACACATCTGACACTTGGTTTGAGCACGGTCAGATCTGTCTCTGTAGTAGCCACGCTTACAGAAAACACAGGACACGGTAGCAGAGCTGTACTCTGATCCAGAGGCACAGTCCACTGAAACAAATCACAAAGTGGACTCTATAAAAATCGTCTTATAGGTGTGACGTCACGTTTTTTGGAGTTTTGAGGTATGCATTTGCATTAAAAAGTAATATTAGCCAGCAGCAAGTCACACGTTACAACAACAAGAGGCCCATGGAGCTTAATGGTCACCTGAATTTTGATATACGCATACCAATAACCTTTGTTGTTGTGTCCTTATTCTGAAATTTTCATTAATTTAAACAAAGATTGAGCTAGAAAACTGACAAGTTAAAAGGGGCCGTGCTTATACGTCTTTATATCGCCTTAACACATCGATCCTTGAGCATTTAACTCAACGATCAAACTCAGTTATTTTGATCTTTGTTCAATTAACTTCTCGAAAAATAATTGCAAACGGTTTCCGTGACCTATGAATCAGTAATCAGTGGCCTTGGCCTCTTTAACCTTGGTCAGTTGACTCTTTGTTTTAATTCATTCTTCATAGTGTCATAACAAAATATTCATCAGTGAAATGATATTAAATATGACCTTGGCCTATTGAACTAGTGACCTTGACATCGAAATAGCTGACTCCTTGCTTGATTCTGATCAACTGACTTCACAAAGTCATTACAAAATGTTCATAAGTACAAAAAGGCCCACGGGTACAACTGGGTTTAAAGGAGAGTAATGAAAAGTTAGCCAATTTGACCCTTTTGAGCCCCTCCCCACAGCCCCGGGCCCAGGGGTAGGTCAGAGTCGAAATTCTTCTAATATCAAACTGCCATCTCATCGTTGTAATTCCAATCAAGTTTGAATTATTTCCAACTTGAAATTAACAAAAAAAATAATCAAAAGTATTCCTATATAAACTATAGCAAGTTCCACGCTATCCCCAGAGAGAACCCGAAGGCTGGAAATTAACAAAAAATAATGAAAAGTATTCCTATACAAACTATAGCAAATTCCACGCTATCCCCAGAGAGAACCTGAAGGCTAGGGGTATAAAATTCACAATTTTGATTAATTACCTTAAGACCTTTCAATTAGTGAAAAGTATTTGAATCCAGCATATCTTAGTCTGGAGAAAAAGACTTTTGAAATTTTAACTAATTGGACCCCTTTTGGCCCCTCCTTCAGGCCCCTGGGGGTTTAAGACTATATAATTCAAAATTTAGGTTCATCTTAAGCTAGGAAAGATTTATGAAAAAAATCATACAAATTGGTTCGGAGGTTTTTAAGAAGAAGTCGAAAATGTAAATTGTTGACGGACGACGCACGAAGACGGACACAAGTCGATTAGAATAGGTAACTTGAGACTTTGTCTTAGGTGACCTAAAACTATAGAAGCCGGTGTAGGTGACTTACAGACACAGTCGGAGGCCATGGTTGCGTTGATACCCAGGGTGACCTTTCCATTGGAACATGGCTTACACGTCTCCTGCCATCTCTCATCCTGGTAGGTGTCGTAGCCGCAGTGTCTGCAGCCCATCGGTACCACTGTTCGGTTAAGATAGTAGCCCGGGGGACATCCAGCTGTAACATACGCCATTGTGTCAGAAACCATCGTGTCAGAGAGCATTGTGTCAGAAACCATTGTGTCAGAAATCATTGTGTCAGAAAACATTGTGTCAGAAAACATTGAGTCAGAAACCATTGTGTCAGAAAACATTGAGTCAGAAACCATTGTGTCAGAAAACATTATGTCAGAAACCATTGTGTCAGAAAACATTGTGTCAGAAACCATTGTGTCAGAAAACATTGTGTCAGAAAACATTGAGTCAGAAACCATTGTGTCAAAAATCATTGTGTCAGAAAACATTGTGTCAGAAACCATTGTGTCAGAAAACATTGTGTCAGAAACCATTGTGTCAGAAACCATTGTGTCAGAAACCATTGTGTCAGAAATCATTGTGTCAGAAAACATTGTGTCAGAAACCATTGTGTCAGAAACCATTGTGTCAGAAAACATTGTGTCAGAAAACATTGAGTCAGAAACCATTGTGTCAGAAAACATTGTGTCAGATACCATTGTGTCAGAAACCATTGTGTCAGATACCATTGTGTCAGAAACCATTGTGTCAGAAAACATTGTGTCAGAAACCATTGTGTCAGAAACCATTGTGTCAGATACCATTGTGTCAGATACCATTGTGTCAGAAATCATTGTGTCAGAAACCATTGTGTCAGAAACCATTGTGTCAGATACCATTGTGTCAGAAACCATTGTGTCAGATACCATTGTGTCAGAAACCATTGTGTCAGAAACCATTGTGTCAGAAACCATTGTGTCAGAAACCATTGTGTCAGATACCATTGTGTCAGAAACCATTGTGTCAGATACCATTGTGTCAGAAAACATTGTGTCAGGAACCATTGTGTCAGAAACCATTGTGTCAGAAACCATTGTGTCAGAAACCATTGTGTCAGAAAACATTGTGTCAGAAACCATTGTGTCAGATACCATTGTGTCAGAAATCATTGTGTCAGAAAACATTGTGTCAGAAACCATTGTGTCAGAAACCATTGTGTCAGATACCATTGTGTCAGAAATCATTGTGTCAGAAAACATTGTGTCAGAAACCATTGTGTCAGAAAACATTGTGTCAGATACCATTGTGTCAGAAACCATTGTGTCAGATACCATTGTGTCAGAAACCATTGTCCAAAATAGGTCCGAACTACTGTAGTAGTTATATCAACTCATAAGTATGCCCAACGTCAGAAAGTAAAACATTTAAATTACTCCAAAGGGTTTAACCAAATTAAGGAAAAGCATTGTACTACTTTCGCGATCAAACGTCGACTTTTTTTTAATTGAAAACACACTATCTTAGTTATTGCAACGAACATGGCAACAATCCAATCATAACCAGATTGACACACAGATAATGTAGAACACCAATAACTACAAGTATGCTGACGTAAGCCTTACGTTGTTGGCACTTCAAATATATTGTTTTGTATACGTATACCAAACTGGGTTGAAATGACAGACAGTTGACTGACTGACAGTCACACATACACTGTCAACGCCTTTTAAAGATGATATTCTTGTTTAGTGGAAAATGGCTCTTGTGTGTAGAACAAGAATTGAAATCATACGAAGCCATAACGTAAAGTGCAGCAATACAAATGCTACTTATTGATCACATTTTCCCTACTTTGAAATGTACCTAGAAAATAGTATTCAAACATAATAAATAAAAGGTTTTCTTATTCACAATGATTCAACACAATGTATAACTAATACTTGTCACTGTGTGCATTTTCTATTGGGTTTTACAGTCAATGTCACGAAGGAATAACGTTCGACTTAACTAACAATGTCCGACTGCGGGATTTCTGTCGAGTACAGTCAAAGTCGCAAAACGTTGTATTGCATTTACATTTCATTTAAACCAATGTCGGAGTGAGGATTAACAGTACATGTTGTTTCATGTCCACTCAAGTCCTCTAACAGACTTGTAATCAGTATGATTAAGGTTGCAGACTTACGGACTACGCATGCGCTGGCAGAAGTTGAACCATTTCCTTCCGTTATCATGTTGTTTTGACACATGGTACAGGTTGTGGCAGCTGTTTCCGCCTTGTAATATCCCCGTGGACACTCTGTACAGCTGCCTCCCACATCCTGTAGGCCCGGTGGACATTGTACTGTAACCGACAATGACAATTATGTTTACTTATATGTATTATCTTTTTCGATTTTTTTGATAACGTCAATGTCCATTCAGAATATAGTAGTATGGCAAAATAAAATAAAGTTGTAGTTGGAAACTGTTCTAATATCTAATATCAATAGCACTTAAACAGTGAAATTTCATCTTTTTAAGAGGAAAATAAACACATATTCGGCAACAAACAGCACGATTGCAATTTGTAGACTAGTATTTGTATAGACTAGTGTTTTGTATACAATAGTTTTTGTATAGACTAGTTTTTGTATAGACTAGTGTTTGTATAGACTAGTGTTTTAAAGACTAGTGTTTTGTATAGACTAGTGTTTTGTATACAATAGTTTCTGTAAAGACTAGTTTTTGTATAGACTAGTGTTTGTATAAACTAGTGTTTGTATAGACTAGTGTTTGTATAGACAATTTTTTTGTATAGACTAGTGCTTGTAAAGACTAGTTTTTGTATAGATTAGTGTTTTGTACACACTAGTGTTTTGTATACACTAGTGTTTTGTATAGATTAGTGTTTTGTATAGATTAGTGTTTTGTATACACTAGTGTTTTGTATACACTAGTGTTTTGTATACACTAGTGTTTTGTATAGATTAGTGTTTTGTATACACTAGTGTTTTGTATACACTAGTGTTTTGTATACACTGATGTTTTGTTTAGATTAGTGTTTTGTATACACTAGTGTTTTGTATACACTAGTGTTTTGTGTAGACTAGTGTTTGTGTAGACTAGTGTTTGTATAGATTAGTGTTTTGTATAGATTAGTGTTTTGTATACACTAGTGTTTTGTATACACTGGTGTTTTGTATAGATTAGTGTTTTGTATACACTAGTGTTTTGTGTAGACTAGTGTTTTGTGTAGACTAATGTTTTGTGTAGACTAGTGTTTTGTGTAGACTAGTGTTTGTGTAGACTAGTGTTTTGACACGTTAATACTTATATGCCCGTATATAAGCCTACTTACAAATACAGTCGTCGATACTTGTGGCCTTTTTGTCCATGGTAGTCTTTAGAGGAGGGCACTGTTTACACGAGGTCTGCCATCTATCAGGTTGGTAATACCCCTTGTTACAGTCCACACATATATTCAGGCTGACATCACGCTCCTGTCCGGCAGTACAGTTAGCTGGAATACAAACAACAACCGATTATAAAAATGGGGATTCCAAGAACAGTCCACAAATAATGTAGTTCATTCTGAGTACTAAAAACTATACATGGATCTACCCTTCCAGCAGTTTCTTTGCGACTGTCCATTAAATAGTGATATACGAGCAGTGATATTAAATGATATATTTTCAATGTTAAACTCGTGTGATCAATTTGTGTATCTAATGAATGAACCTCATTTGCAATTTATTTTAACCAAGTCAGCATATCTTTGCTTAATTGCAGACAACATCCAATACCATTTTAAATGCTTTATATTGTGATCAATTTCTAGTTACTGTATGTTTAATTGGATTTGTTTATATATTTTATATGACATGTATAATTCATTTATGTATATATCTTGTGTGACACTTTAATATAGTTATTGAATGAAACAAAAAAAAGAAAGAAAGTGTGACTTGATTTTCGTTTTGACATATTTACACGTCCTTTAATCAACAGACAGTTAGCAACAACAAACCTATACGTCATTTAACCTACAATGTCATGTAGCAAGCTTTAAACCGAGTAAGGACAAACTTATACGTCATCTAGCCTACAGGCAGTAATATTTTGAACTGCACAAGGACAAACTATAGTCTAAATTCGCAATTTGTTTGATTTACGTAAAGAAACATATCCACGTCTTTTAGTCTATAAACAGTAAAATTTGATCTGCGCATGGACAAAGCTACACGTTCTATAGTCTACATGTACGTTGCTGTGCTTCAAGTAAGAACAAACCTACAAGTCTTCCAACTAACTAAGAGAGAATTGCAAAGCTTATACAATATGAAAATGTAGTTTGTTTTAATGAGTGATATAATTACAACCAGTCTTTCGAAGTTATTCTTCCTTATATACTTATAATGAAATTAAAATATGTGTTTAAATATAAAAGTGCTGTGACATTTCCAGAATTTTCATTACATACTATTATCTATTAAATTATTCTACTACTGAATATGAACAGAAACTTACCGACTGTACATTCACTTTCCTTTTTCGTCGACGTCGCCGAAGTTATCATGCCGTTTCCACACAGCGTACACATCGAAAATTTACCGATATCATTGTCTTTGAAATAACCTATGTCACAGCCTTTACAGGTTCCATCTGATAGCTTTTCCTCTCCGCTGGTACAGTAGCCTTGGCAACGAAATTACAAATTAATACTAAAACAAACGCTTCATATATGCAAAACTATGGCGAACATGTTTTTTTGGGAAAAATATAATTCCATGGTTCAATAAAAGTCAATCAAGCTAAATCGAATTTTTTGTCGTTTATAAGGAATGACCCCTACTAATTTTCAGTTCCCCAAGTTTGCCCGTGGTAACTATTATTCTCCAAGAATGACCCAGCTTACTCAGTTCCTGAAGTATTTATCTTGCTTTCCTCAACCTGATTCGCCCTCCCCAACCTCAAGGATGGGCTCTGTTTACTAAATCCAACTGGGATGGTCACCGGCTCAGTCCCATTCCCACAAGGATGGTGGCTAATTACTCTCAGAGGCATTGAACTGTCCCTGATTTACTCTAGTAGTCCTAAATGATTTGTTTCATTTGTGTTACATTCTACTAAGAATTTTTTCTTTTGTACTCTTACAATTACAAAGCCCCATATACTGACTCTGACGTCCTCAATCTGTTACTCTTAATATCCACACTACGTAGTAAAAGATAACCCTACTTACTTTCACAGGCTGAGGAATCTGTTGAGTTCTCATGGCGTGTTGACTGCGTGGCGGGACATGACTGACACACCTGCTTGTGAGGCATGTTCTGGAACGTCCCCAGAGGACAACCTTCACATGCCGTATCATCAGTATTCCTCTTTGTCCCAGCAGGACAGTCACCTGAACCAAACAAACCAAGTTTACATTATTTGTCCCAGCAGGACAGTCACCTGAACCAAACAAACCAAGTTCACATTATTTGTCCCAGCAGGACAGTCACCTGAACCAAACAAACCAAGTTTACATTACTTTCAAATTAAGCGATTGCCGAGTTTTTCATTCATCGGCTCATCAGGTAAAGTGTAAAGCGTTTCTACAGGGCAGACGACAAGAAGCATGGCTAACAAAGAATTGAACAGGTTTAGTAGACGTTGAGTGAAAAGCTGATTTGAAAACTACGGACTTGAAGATAAAAAGTGTTGTAAAGGTATATGAACACTTAAAGCAGCCAATGAAATGTTTCACTATCACGCAAAATCTTATAAACATTTCTCAATGGAGAAAGTACGAAAATGAGCCAGATTTTCTGTGAGGATACTTACGAATGGTACAGAGACCCACATTGATGGATTTTGGATTGGCAGTGACATAGTTGTCGGGACAGGCAGTACAGTTCATAAACAGTTCTATACTATTGTCTTTGTAGAATCCGATCATACATTCGTCACATGTCCCAGCACTGTTCTTCTCATAACCACTGTCACAGTAGGCTAGATAACAAATCAGTAGTGAGTACAAACATTAAACGTAATATAACACTGTAGAAAACGATCACAGTAGGCTAGATAACAAATCAGTAGTGAGTACAAACATTAAACGTAATATAACACTGTAGAAGACAATGACAATACATTTAAATCTATGAAAAAGTAATCCGTATTTATTAAATATTTTCCTCGACAACTTAATTCTGACAACTGTTTGAGCGATGATCTAAGGGTTTTAAAAAACGATTATGTAATGGGTACAGTACAAGTTTGGTTAATCTAGAGGAAGACTTGAGGTTCGAAATTAAAATGAGTAGAGGCAAAAGTTCAACGGAGACTAAAGACCACGATTGTCCAGAAGGATTTAAGTGGGAATGTGAGGCCAACGTATCAAAAACTGGAAATTATCTACAATGGTGGTAATTGGTAACAATAGCACAGTACCGATACAATAGCTCTACAGCCTCATCAAAACACTTACCTACGTCAACTAGTACTTCCAACAGACATTAACTGTACTTACTTTCACACTGATTCGAGCTTATCGAGCCGTCCTGTCTTGTACTCTGGTCTGTCGCACACAATTCACAAGATTGCTTATTACTGAACGGTTGGTAGGAGCCTTTAGGACAGATGTCGCAGCCGTCAGCAGCCGTATTGGACTTGTACCCAGGTCCGCACTTATCTGATAGATATAAAACAACCGTGTTGGTAAGCACAATAAATACCGACTGAAGGGTATATGTTAACACTACAAAAGTGCAAGCTGCTGGAAGGAAAGAGTAGCGTGTGTCTGATCTCATGACATAATATAATAAATAGGAATAACAACCCATTTTCTAGTTTGTATGCTAATTACAGCTACCCAGGCACCGTCTGCCTGGTGTTTATAAGATCGCTGAAGTATAATAATTGATACGCATTATAGATAACGGCCACATGCTGCAATAAACTTTCTTCCACTTAAATAAGTAAACATCAAACTTACAGAATGAGCAGTCGGATTCTGAGGTTGAGGCATTGTTCTGTGTAAATTTGTTGTTTGGACATGGCCGACAGGATCCATATACATTAAGGCTATTATCCTTGAAGAAACCGTTGGAACAAGCCATACATGTGTTGTTCTTGACTTCGTAGCCACTCTCACAGAAAACTGTACATAAATACAAATATGAGCAGTGTTTTAACTTGTTAAAGTGGCTTATTTACTAATTTATTAATATTTGTAATTCCAAAATCAAATCTTATTTCAATATTTTTTCAAGTTTAGCACAATTCTGTGTAAACTTTTAAATTTTAATACTTTCACATTATATTACGTCATATCCCTACACATATAAATAATTGTTGTCGAAATGAACGACCATGTAAGTTTAACATAAACGGCATGTTCATGTTTGTTTATGTGGATTGGTGACCATACAAAGTTTATATCATCCAAATCCAACCCATTTACTATATATTTTTAGTTATCACCAAACAGAGAGGTATCAGTGCCTGATGGTGTGACTTCGGGAAACGTACATTTGCACTGTGTCTTACTGACAGAACCGTTCTGGTCAGTACGATATCGGTCACCTCCACACGACAAACACACTGTCTGCCACTTCTCTGGCTGGTACGTGCCGATCGGGCACTCCACGCAACTGTTACTAACCCTCCTGAATCCAGCATTACAAGAAACTGTAAAATAAAAAAAAACACGTTCATAAATATCTATCCTACACTAAATTTGTTATTAACATCAGTTGGTATTAATAATACAGATTTAATGACTAAGAAGATTTTAAGAACTCTAATTTAGAAGTTAATTATTAGATTACTACAGTTCGGAATAAGTCATACTTAGTTTGCAGTCTTGGATAGAGGTTGACGAATTCCCCTCCGTCGTTAGGCCAGTAGGACACAATGTACAGAGACTCTGTACTCCTTGTGTTCTGTAGGAGCCTGTAGCGCACGCCACACAGCCTCCAGCAGGCAGCAGTTCCCTACCAGACGGACAGTCATCTATAACACAACACCCACATGACACATGTACTGAGACCGAAAAAAAAGACAACATGACACAGGTACTAAGACCGAAAAAAATGACAACATGACACATGTACTAAGACCAAAAAAAATGACAACATGACACATGTACTAAGACCGAAAAAAATGACAACATGACACAGGTACTAAGACTGAAAAAAAATGACAACATGACATATGTACTAAGACCGAAAAAAATGACAACATGACACAGGTACTAAGACTGAAAAAATGAAAACATGACACATGTACTGAGACCGAAAAAAATGACAACATGACACATGTACTAAGACCGAAAGAATGACAACATGACACATGTACTAAGACCGAAAACATAGATGGCAATACTGTACCGCAGTCGATGCGGCTAACACTTGGTTATATATTTGTGAGAGCCTGTGTTCCCCTTCGTCCCTGTTTCGTACTGGCCTGTTGCGGCCCATCTATATGGCTCGCTGATTAGTCGCCTTGGGAGGTTGTTTTCCCTATTTTCTCAGTCAATGATTTGATAACCAACATCTACCATTCTTTCTACTTTTTCGTCCTATAAGACTTTTACAATCTCGTCACGCTATGTTCGACTTTGGTATAAATAGGATTATAATACAGCCAAAAACGTTGATTCCGTACCATCTCATACACCACATGCGTCAATACTAGTACGCTCCACACTGCTCATGAGTTTGAGCCCAGTGTAGTCTTCGAAACGACACACTTCAATTTCCTTATATCCGTGATATGATATCTTTTATCTAATTGACATTAACAACTGAAGGAAACCATTCCCCAATAACATCGACATACCTTTACAGGCAGTGAGCGCCACGGAGCCATTCTCTCTGGTAGTTTGTCCTGCACCACAGGGTAGGCAGTGAAACTGTCCAGGTTTATCCTGGTAAAACCCGATACTACACGCAATACATTTATCCTCATTAGTGTTGAAGTATTTTCCCGCTGAACAACTTTCTGTAAAATAAGACGGACCAGGTAAGTAGAACCAAACGCAAAAAAATACAATCTGGAGTATGAATCAACATTAAGTATGGTTTAGGTGTCGGCTGGACGAGGCCTAACATAGATCAGAGATTCGTTGTGTTCTTTTAAACTGGCGTAAGGTACGATGTACATACACCGTGTCGATTTCATTGGCTATTTTGGTCACAATAATGCGTATTGAGTGTTGTATTGATGTGGAATTCTACAACTGTTTTGCTGTTTTTACTTCTGATATCACTTAAGTAGAATTACAGTTTGAAAAAGGATGTGATACCCTACCATCACTTACATTCTGAAAACATGGCTTATAATCGTTAGAATGTACAGTTAGAATGAATAAGTCTGTGATCCATATTGTATCTAAACAGTCGACTTGTTTCACAACAATTGGATGACTTTGAAACTATACTCCCAGGTAGTCTCAGTGCCAATATATTAGCGACCATTTTACTATTTAAGTGAGTGACATTTGCGTCGTAGACGAGAGTTGTTTTCTCTTTGAATGGCATTTAATCTGTATGAGTGAGCTTTATACAGTTTCAGTAACATATATACTGTCGGTGTGACATTAAGACCTTTACAATATTTAAGTGACCTATATACTGTTTAAGTGACCTGTATACTGTTTCAGTAACCTATATACTGTCGGTGAAACATTAAGACCTTTACAATATTTAAGTGACCTATATACTATTTCAGTAACCTATATTCTGTCGGTGAAACATTAAGACCTTTACAATATTTAAGTGACCTATATACTGTGTCAGTAACCTATATACTGTCGGTGAAACATTAAGACCTTTACAATATTTAAGTGACCTATATACTGTTTCAGTAACCTATATACTGTCGGTGAAACATTAAGACCTTTACAATATCTTAGTGACCTGTATACTGTTTCAGTAACCTTTATACTGTCGGTGTTACATTAAAACCTTTACAATATTTAAGTGACCTATATACTGTTTCAGTAACCTATATACTGTCGGTGAAACATTAAGACCTTTACAATATTTAAGTGACCTACATTCGTTTCAGTAACCTATATACTGTCGGTGAAACATTAAGACCTTTACAATATTTAAGTGACCTATATACTGTTTCAGTAACCTATATACTGTCGGTGAAACATTAACACCTTTACAATATTTAAGTGACCTATATACTGTTTCAGTAACCTATATACTGTCGGTGAAACATTAAGACCTTTACAATATTTAAGTGACCTATATACTATTTCAGTAACCTATATTCTGTCGGTGAAACATTAAGACCTTTACAATATTTAAGTGACCTATATACTGTTTCAGTGACCTATATACTTTCGGTGTTACATTAACATTAAGACCTTTATTTAACTGACCTTTACACAGTAGGAATTATTAGTGCTTTACCTATGTAACCTTGATAAGGAGACTTAAATACTGTATAACTGACCTTTACACTCTGTTTGAGATGCTGCCCCCGGTGACTGTGTTGTGGTTCCGGCAGGACAGGGACTACATGACTGCTGATCATATGCGTCGACAAACTCTCCGACCGGACAGTCGAGACAAATCTTTGCATCTATATCGAAATAGTTTCCTGGTCCACAGCGAACTGCGAAAGGTTAAAATGATTGCAGATAAGTTACACAGGAATCATGTAGTTTCATCACTTGCAAAGAAACAAAATGAGGCGTCCTACCTTTACAACTGATACATTACTCAATTATCACATACTAGAAACTAGTATAATGTAAGCATGTGGTGAAGATGTTTTTTATTGAAATAATGAGTCTTCACATCGTACCACACCGGCCGTTGATTGCAGTGTTGTTCCCTGGGCACGAGTCTTGTACATCCAAAGAAAAACTATTCAGGTCAAACATCCCTCCTGGAATGAAAGTCTGAAATAGAGAAAAGGACACTTGTTTATAACATGACATTGGCCAAAGAGTCGGACATATCAACAGGATTAAAGCATTCAATAGAATTCAGCAGCTTAGGGACCAAGCATGCATACACCTTGGTTTCGTTATATAACGAAAAGGGCCCCAAAATAATTGTGGTTATTCCTAATTCTTAAAGAAAATAAACAATAATGTTGGTGATTCGTTAATGTTGTTAGTTTATTTCTGATCGAATTTTTCACAGAGCCAAACGATGTCATTTTACTGCAAACCAAATTCAATCAAGCAGTAGTAAGATTCACAGTTACTGCACAAGTTATCAAGGGATTTGTCGAAATGTTTTCTTTATGATAAACGTAATACACTTTATAGTCTTATGCACATACATTGTTTTTCAGTTAATGCATTGTATTGATCTAATGTAAATGCTTGTGGCTCTGAAAGAAAGTTTCACTGATTTGACATGAGTTCAATTATGACGTCTTAGCTGTAACATTTGATACAGTGTAAATTAATTCAGAACATTGGACTAGGCTACTGTACACACCGAGAAGTCAAAGGAGTTGGATTCCAAGATGAAGTGTGATATAACATCTGAGGCAGCCATTACTTCAGACGTGTCTGCGTTCACCCACTGTGCTCTACAAAGATAAAATTCATTCACTTTATTTTAAAACATATACTACAACAAAACAGGCGAACTGTACAACATAACAGTTTGTACTTAACACAAAGTGACTTGTTATACAGGTATCGGTGTGTCATTTTCAGGTTTGATTTTTGTATTATATTGTACGAATTATCAATGAAAAAGATAATATCATTATAATAATGTTTTTCGTGTTTGCTATAAAACCATGAACTAACGGGATGTGGATTTTGAAAAATTTCGCAATATTTTCTGATTAATTTTGAACACTCCCTCCTCAAAATGAAAAACAAATGATTTGTCAAGCCTGTACAATGCCATATGTAATGCAAAAATGAAAGAAAGTGTTAGATCTATCATTATGAAAACTTTATTTCCGAGAAAGATGGACAATGATAATTATATAATTTGTAAAAAAACACATTTAAAGCCGAGAGAAAATAATATTGCAGAATATATTGTGTGAATGTTTCAATTCCTGTTTGACAATACATTCATTGGGTTTGGAGGAAAACTTTTCTAGCAGCCTGTTGGCATTTACGTTGGAATAAACTATGTTCACTCGTAGCTTACCTGTTTTTGTTTTTTATACAAGGGTGAATATGTGGAAAACCTAATCTGCACAGGTAACAAAAACTTTGCCGAATCTTTTCATTCTACTTTCAGGTATATTGACAATATGTTGGCTATAAACAACAAGACGTTTGCTGACCTAGCCGGTCGTATATACTCTTCTGGTCTTGCAATGAAGTACACAACAGACAATTCGGCTGCTTACTTCGATATTAACTTAAAATATTTTTAATATTTGCTGCTTACTATTAAGGTATACGGTAAACGAGACTATTTCAATTTCCCGATAATGAAATGTCGCCTTCTTGATAGAAACATCCCTGCTTCTTCAACCTATGGTGTTAACATGTCGCTGTTGATTTGTTATCATAGAATTTGTTCTAAATATCAAGATTTTCGTGAAAGATGTCAACTGCTGACGAACAAACTTATGGCACAGAGATTCGTGATATTTGGTTGATGAAGACTATGAGCAACTTTGTTTTATGATCGCCGTCTTGGTCTTTTTGAAAAATAACTTGTATCCTTCTATATGAAGGTGGATGCTCATTAGCATGCTTACTTGTTGTGATGCCTCACTTTGTTCTCACTTTAAGGACGTTTCAATTACTGGGATGTGAGGAAACCGAAGCCTCATATACCATTATCTGAACTCACCGATAGGTTTTAAGTAGGGGCCAAATATCTGAGTTAGTTCGGATGAGACGCTATACGAACTTACTTAGCCAAAGGAATATTGATGTTAACCGTGGATGCAGTGGTTGTTGTTAGACTGAACGAGACAACTGCACAGTTTACGACACTGACCACATCAGAACAGTCTGCTTGGCTACATGCATTTCCACTATATGCAGTGTTAATTGTACCAATCGCTTCCTGGATTTTCTGGACAAGTGTATTCTTGATACCGTCACAATTGGAAGTTGTTATGTCGGGGTAGGTCAGAGTGATTGACAGACTTTTCCTGACAGGATCAGCGATTTCTAAATGGAAACATACAAAATCATAAAGGAGATACATTAAAAGCAAGACTGGCGAGGCAAACGTATAAGAAATTGACAATGCATTAGATATGACTCCAGGTGGTGGAATTTAAAGCAGCCCATTTACTTATTGGTATTCTCTATTTTTTTTTTTATTATGAACAATGTTATGGTCGCTATATTTGTCTCAACAATTTAAAGATATTTGTATTGTTGTGTGATATGGAGGTGGACGTTTTTGAATATCCCCATTAGTTTGCTTACTTGTTCATTGAAAATGATTCTAAGTGAGTATTTGAGTATTTGACCTAGATTAATATGGCTGATGTCATTGATGATCTAGACGCACTTACACTTCCGGAATTCCTGTCTTAGTTTTTCTTGCATTTTTCTAGAGGATCCGTGCAAATCTTCCTTTTTCCATATTTTAACCCTAGTTTAATTAATTTTCAGTTCGGATTATGGTCTTGTTGACAATTCGGTATTCTCAGTTTTTGTCTGTTGGAGATATACGTCAGATGACCTTGTATCTTTGGGAGATGTACATTAACTTACACTGTGTCTATAATACACCAGTGTCTACGTGTCCCTGTACTTACGTCCACAGGAGGGGTATATGATCTGCTGGTAGCGGTTTGCAGGGTTCCAACTGCCAAGAGGTCCACATGTGTAGAGATTTTGTGTATATCTGTCAATCATGTGTGTGGTTGGATCGGTACAGCCAATAGTACAACCGTGATATGGGTTATATATGTTGTCACATTTCTGAAATCCATTCATTGGATTCCTCGGATTGGTACATTCGTCATCTGCAATGGAAGAGATAATCTCTCTTTACGTTTAATATACATATCTGAAGACTATAGTTACTAAGAGATGAAAAACACACACATTTTGCACTTTTAATTTTTTTAATTAATACAATATGCCGAAAAAATCGTATCGAACTGGAAAGCTCGTCGGAACTTGAATATTCAGAAAGCATTCTTTCAAATCGGGATTTCAAATATACCGCTATCACCATAAGTAGATTGGAAGAAATATGTTTTCAGGCAGAACAAAAATAAAAGAGGCAATGAGGGAATTTGTGATATACCTCTAAACACAAAATCACAATATATTGTTTTGTTTGAATTCAATCACTCCAACTTTTCTTCATTGAAAGAAATGGTAACAAAAGTCATCTGGTTTATTATTGGAAACAAGCATATATATATGTAACATTTGTTTATACATACACTGGACATATATATCAAAGGAACAGAAAGCAGCATTGTCTGATTCGTCTCGCGCCTCGTACGTTACAGTGTATTTCCCCCACAGGAACGTCTCTCCTGTCAAATAAAACAATTACTTGATTATACACAAGTGGTATGACTCGTGTTGAAACGTTAATCAATCAAAATCAAATAAAAATGCATATATGTTTTATTGCCATTGTTAAGTGTTCTATATTACAATCAAAGACAAATAGTTTTAACATCATGACACAATTTTCCATACATGCAAGGCATAACAAAAACTAAAAAATAATTCAATGAAGGCATTATGAGATTATTTAGTATTCCTATTCATGTGAAGTAATCTTACCGTTTCTATAATTTGATTTGATGCCGCCTGTTGCCGTTGATCCGATGAAACTTGGCTCCGGCCAGGTAACTGTAGCGGGTTTCGGATTGCTATGTATGACGATATCGTCGGGGCAATTCAGTGATTCAGGCGGTATTTTGTCTGCAATGAAAATTAATTCATTATATGTTACGAAAATAATCAAATTAAAAAGGGAAAACAAGATGACGGAACAATACAGGCTTAATAGCGTTGACATGGCATCCATGTAGATTTGACAACCCAGGTCCCGGTTTCCACAACGTTCCTTTTTGGAAATTCCTTTGCTTTAAAATCAACATAGGAAAACGTTACGGAAGTTAAGTGAGGTATGCCATTAAAAACATTAGAGATTTAGTTTTTTAGTGAACACAATGGGTATGTCTCCCCCTTTCGGAGGTTAAACTTACGGCCCAGACAAGATTGCACAATTTTAGATTCATTAGAATATTTGTCTTAGAATCTAGTTAACCTAGTAATACAAAGAACTGTGTCCTGCCACCTAATGATATACATGAACAATATCTTTTTGCGATAGGGATCATTACAACAAACTGTTGTTAAAAAGGTATGCCTGGGTTGTCAATTCTATCATATTGCACACAAAAGAAAAGCAACCCTAGAGCATAGACACATCAGGGAAGGTCCCATTATGTTATTTAACGCTATGTTTTGCAGACAAGTAATGTTTTGCCTTTAGTTTGATACTGACAAACTTTGCTTCATAATGTCACGACAAAATGTTTAACAAGTCAGGGAATGTAAAATTTGACCCTGACCTTCGTTCTGATGACCTTGCGGAAAAGATATAAAATATAGCCTAATGACAGTGTACTGCACATCGTCGATGGGCGATGCAGTTATACTCCAAGTTTCATCAATATATCTTTAACAGTTCGAAAGTCATCCTTATTTATCCTTATTTAACACTTGAAGGTCACAGTGATATAACGAAATTGCAATGTTCATTGGCTTATGGTGATAAAAGTATAGCTCAAGTTACGTCATGGTCGGACGGTTTGGACGTATGGCACGGTTAAAAACCATTTTAATAATCAGAACCAGAACCACAATAAGAACCAGAAGAACCAGTACTAAGGGTAATACAAAATGTCTCTTCATTCGAAGATGAGACGTAATCAAACAATCAACGGTATTTGTGTGAAAAGTAGGATTTTAAAATTATTTAAGAGTCACCTTTGAAAAGAATTATATTGCTTTAAGATGTTGAAACATTCACAGTTGGGTTTTTTAAATTATTTTTATGGTCGGTTTTTGAGATGTTCATCTAATTACCTTGGCCAGCAATCGGACAGAGAGGGTTTCCAGAACATCCAGTAAGCGAGACAAAAGACGGTGCAATGGTGCGGACACCCCTGTACAGAGCATACTCATTCCAACCCAGTATCGCGCCACTGAAGTATATCTGCGGAGAATTAATGATGAGGGGACTTTCACTGTTGAAGGTTAGATTCCTATTGTACAAGTTGACCTGACTCAGACATCCATAGAAACCTTTATCGTCAATAGGTGTGGAGGTGGTCGTGTCTAACTGGGCACCCAGGACAACCCAGACACTGTAAAATCAATAGTCTTACATTAGATTAAGATTTTGGCATCCTATAGCATTTCCCTTCCACATATGTATATTGATCCTAAAACCAAGAATTACACGTAATAATATGTCTTCCGTGTCCAAGCCTGTCTAATTATTGATTTCATTATTCATTGTCCTAATAGCCACAAACGTATGTTTGATTTTATAAAAATACTTTTTTTAAATTTCATTTTTTTATTAGCATCAGACCTTTTCGATACTGTGAAAATTCATATTCATTTAAGAGAAATATACTTAATTTTACTCACTTCATATTTAGTGATTTTCCGGAGTAGCCGGTCTGTATTGTCTCCTGGTGCAGACTGTCTAAGATGAGGCCCAGACCCGTGTCCTTGTGCCATATCACAGACACCTGGTGCCAGTCCATATCATTGATCATCTCAAAAACGTACGCGGCCTTCCTAGGCGACTGACCTTCTTCATAGATCGTCACTCCATTTTCATCCAACTCCAAAAATTTCTCAGGATCATTTAAACTATTAGCAGATCTGAAAAGATCAGAAATTCAAATTAGAATAACATTACAATTTCTTTGTGTATTTGGTACGCTAGATGTAGGAAATGTACCTATAAAGTATCATATTCAATGAGAGTATGGATTACTTAAGTCGACGTGTGATTCATTCCCCGAGGGTTTCATAGCCATAAACAGTATAGCCGTGATGATAATGATACACTTTATACACTATAACATGTCTAGTCATGAAACACTAGAACATGTTTAATCATGAAACACTTAAACTTTGACAACAACAGAAGCTCGTTTTGGAGAAAGAGATGGCTGAAAAAGTTCAGTTTATGATGAGATACTTACGGCACGGAATAAAGCGTTATGAAGGTTCCCATATCATTGTTCCTGGAGAAGCGCACCCACAAGGTGAGAGAAAAAGAGTCGCCGACTAATTGAACAGGGTAAGGCAGAGCTGCGTAGGCAGTTTTATCAGACAGTTGGAAGCATAGGTCGTAATCCGTACTAAGATCTGTAGGAACAGTGGGTATACTACATTTACATGTATCATATTATCAGTATGTATATCGTACCAATACTATCATTAACATACATCCTATTATCAGTATGTATATCGTACCAATACAAACTGAAAGAGTAATAGATATAGTATACATCTTATCGGTATCGGAAATCGAACTATCAGTAACATATATCGTATCAGTACTATCAGTAACATTCATCGTATCAGTAACATACATTATCAGTAACATTTATTATCAATAACATATATCGTATCAGTACTATCAGTAACATTTATCGTATCAGTACTATCAGTAACATATAACGTATCAGTACTATCAGTAACATTTATCGTATCAGTACTATCAGTAACATTTATCGTATCAGTACTATCAGTAACATATAACGTATCAGTACTATCAGTAACATATAACATATCAGTTCTATCAGTAACATATAACGTATCAGTACTATCAGTAACATTTATCGTATCAGTACTATCAGTAACATATAACGTATCAGTTCTATCAGTAACATATAACGTATCAGTTCTATCAGTAACATATAACGTATCAGTACTATCAGTAACATATAACGTATCAGTACTATCAGTAACATTTATCGTATCAGTTCTATCAGTAACATATAACGTATCAGTTCTATCAGTAACATATAACGTATCAGTACTATCAGTAACATATAACGTATCAGTACTATCAGTAACATATAACGTATCAGTACTATCAGTAACATATAACGTATCAGTTCTATCAGTAACATAAATCATATCAGTTCTATCAGTAACATATAACGTATCAGTACTATCAGTAACATATAACGTATCAGTTCTATCAGTAACATATAACGTATCAGTTCTATCAGTAACATATAACGTATCAGTATTATCAGTAACATATAACGTATCAGTACTATCAGTAACATATAACGTATCAGTACTATCAGTAACAAATAACGTATCAGTACTATCAGTAACCTATAACGTATCAGTACTATCAGTAACATATAACGTATCAGTTCTATCAGTAACATTTATCGTATCAGTACTATCAGTAACATATAACGTATCAGTACTATCAGTAACATTTATCGTATCAGTACTATCAGTAACATTTATCGTATCAGTACTATCAGTTACATATAACGTATCAATACTATCAGTTACATATAACGTATCAGTTCTATCAGTAACATTTAACGTATCAGTACTATCAGTAACAATTATCGTATCAGTAACATACATTATCAGTAACATTTATTATCAATAACATATAACGTATCAGTACTATCAGTAACATATAACGTATCAGTTCTATCAGTAACATATAACGTATCAGTACTATCAGTAACATTTATCGTATCAGTACTATCAGTAACATTTATCTTATCAGTACTATCAATAACATATATCGTATCAGTACTATCAGTAACATTTATCGTATCAGTACTATCAGTAACATATAACGTATCAGTACTATCAGTAACATTTATCGTATCAGTACTATCAGTAACATTTATCGTATCAGTACTATCAGTAACATAAATCATATCAGTTCTATCAGTAACATATAACGTATCAGTACTATCAGTAACATATAACGTATCAGTACTATCAGTAACATATAACGTATCAGTTCTATCAGTAACATATAACGTATCAGTACTATCAGTAACATATAACGTATCAGTTCTAACAGTAACCTTTAATGTATCAGTACTATCAGTAACATATAACGTATCAGTACTATCAGTAACATATAACGTATCAGTTCTATCAGTAACATATAACGTATCAGTTCTATCAGTAACATATAAAGTATCAGTACTATCAGTAACATATAACGTATCAGTTCTATCAGTAACATTTATCGTATCAGTTCTATCAGTAACATATAACGTATCAGTACTATCAGTAACATATAACGTATCAGTTCTATCAGTAACATATAACGTATCAGTTCTATCAGTAACATATAACGTATCAGTACTATCAGTAACATATAACGTATCAGTTCTATCAATAATATATAACGTATCAGTTCTATCAGTAACATATAACGTATCAGTACTCTCAGTAACATATAACGTATCAGTTCTATCAGTAACATATAACGTATCAGTTCTATCAGTAACATATAACGTATCAGTTCTATCAGTAACAATTATCGTATCAGTACTATCAGTAACAATTATCGTATCAGTACTATCAGTAACATATAACGTATCAGTTCTATCAGTAACATATAACGTATCAGTTCTATCAGTAACATATAACGTATCAGTACTATCAGTAACATATAACGTATCAGTACTATCAGTAACATATAACGTATCAGTTCTATCAGTAACATATAACGTATCAGTACTATCAGTAACATATAACGTATCAGTACTATCAGTAACATATAACGTATCAGTTCTATCAGTAACATATAACGTATCAGTACTATCAGTAACATATAACGTATCAGTTATATCAGTAACATATAACGTATCAGTTCTATCAGTAACAATTATCGTATCAGTACTATCAGTAACATATAACGTATCAGTTCTATCAGTAACATATAACGTATCAGTACTATCAGTAACATATAACGTATCAGTACTATCAGTAACATAAATCATATCAGTTCTATCAGTAACATTTATCGTATCAGTTCTATCAGTAACATATAACGTATCAGTACTATCAGTAACATATAACGTATCAGTTCTATCAGTAACATATAACGTATCAGTTCTATCAGTAACATATAACGTATCAGTACTATCAGTAACATATAACGTATCAGTTCTATCAGTAACATATAACGTATCAGTTCTATCAGTAACATATAACGTATCAGTTCTATCAGTAACATATAACGTATCAGTTCTATCAGTAACATATAACGTATCAGTTCTATCAGTAACATATAACGTATCAGTACTATCAGTAACATATAACGTATCAGTTCTATCAGTAACATATAACGTATCAGTTCTATCAGTAACATATAACGTATCAGTACTATCAGTAACATATAACGTATCAATACTATCAGTAACATATAACGTATCAGTTCTATCAGTAACATTTATCGTATCAGTACTATCAGTAACATATGACGTATCAGTACTATCAGTAACATATAACGTATCAGTACTATCAGTAACATATAACGTATCAGTACTATCAGTAACATATAACGTATCAGTTCTATCAGTAACATATAACGTATCAGTACTATCAGTAACATAAATCATATCAGTTCTATCAGTAACATATAACGTATCAGTACTATCAGTAACATTTATCGTATCAGTTCTATCAGTAACATATAACGTATCAGTACTATCAGTAACATTTATCGTATCAGTTCTATCAGTAACATATAACGTATCAGTTCTATCAGTAACATATAACGTATCAGTACTATCAGTAGCATTTATCGTATCAGTACTATCAGTAACATATATCGTATCAGTTCTATCAATAACATATAACGTATCAGTTCTATCAGTAACATTTATCGTATCAGTACTATCAGTAACATATATCGTATCAGTTCTATCAGTAACATATAACGTATCAGTTCTATCAGTAACATATAACGTATCAGTACTATCAGTAACATATAACGTATCAGTACTATCAGTAACATATAACGTATCAGTTCTATCAGTAACATATAACGTATCAGTACTATCAGTAACATATAACGTATCAGTTCTATCAGTAACATATAACGTATCAGTACTATCAGTAACATATAACGTATCAGTTCTATCAGTAACATTTATCGTATCAGTACTATCAGTAACATATATTGTATCAGTTCTATCAGTAACATATAACGTATCAGTACTATCAGTAACATATATCGTATCAGTTCTATCAGTAACATATAACGTATCAGTTCTATCAGTAACATATAACGTATCAGTACTATCAGTAACATTTATCGTATCAGTACTATCAGTAACATATATCGTATCAGTTCTATCAGTAACATATAACGTATCAGTTCTATCAGTAACATATAACATATCAGTACTATCAGTAACATATAACGTATCAGTATATCAGTAACCTATAACGTATCAGTACTCTCAGTAACATATAACGTATCAGTTCTATCAGTAACATATAACGTATCAGTACTCTCAGTAACATGTATCGTATCAGTACTATCAGTAACATATAACGTATCAGTACTATCAGTAACCTATCACGTATCAGTTCTATCAGTAACATATATTGTATCAGTACTATCAGTAACATTTATCGTATCAGTTCTATCAGTAACATATAACGTATCAGTACTATCACTAACATATGACGTATCAGTTCTATCAGTAACATATAACGTATCAGTACTATCAGTAACATACAGATCTGGTCTTAGCCAGTGTAACTCTTTCCCTCAGCCTCGATGACAAGCATTCAATTTAAGCGGGCAATCACCGTGTCCCGTCACCCAAAATTCCTATCAGGGACTTTGATGATTGAATCATCAAGATCCCCCGCGTCTGATGTCACGTGATCTTGTCACGAAAACCCACGAGGATCGACCGCTGTTCGTCATCGCGACCCTCGATGATCCAGACCCCGATAAGGTCCGCTTACCGTACCTGTGCTGAAGTATCGTAGATGAAAATTTACACTAATACCGGATATAATTCAAGATGGAAAATTATATCTATATTTGTTTTAATATTCGTCTATTTGTCAGTATCATATTTTAATGTTATCGCGTGATTTTTTTGTGAACTAATACCTTATGTATCCATTATGGAGAGGGATTAATGAGTTGATAGAATTGGTAACTTGTTTAGCCTTTCGTTCAAACAATCAAATTTTGTTAATCCACACATTGTACATTTGATCTCCGTTGACGTCGTAGACTGCTTCAACTGTCATTTAGCCATTTTGTTTATCACGCCGTTTACACAGTATCGAGACGGCTACATACGCTGCGTATTACACGTACATTATCAATCCTAATATGTATTGAATATCGTGTGTTTATTTGCATTCCTGACTATACATTATATCTTATTAAAGTTTAATTTATTGTTTATAATGGGTCAAATATCCACTGTATGTTTTTCACTTTGCAGCCGGACCCGATTTACGAGAACTCTACATTATGTTAGTAATTCATATACCGTATTTTTCTATGTTAAGATTGTTAATGTCTGTGGAAAACGGATGTGTTATATAATTTACAGTCATAAACGGAAAAAGAGCACATGTACCATGTAAGTATATCATATATATATTATGGGGGGAGGGGGGGGGGGAAACATAGCAATAATAATATAACAGAAAGATTATTAAAATAAGGCGCAATCAATTTTGAACATATTAAATTATACTCAAAAAGGAGGTTGGTCAAGATGACCGAACGTATGCGATATTGCACGAGCTATCTCCACGGGTTTGTAGTGACAATGTTTCCAAATTACAGATCAGAAAGTAACAGTCTAGTATATTATTTTCAAAAATAGTCATATAAAAAAAAACTTAAAAAAAACACACAAATATCAGCTTCACTTTAAGCTAATATACCGTATACATAACATATAGTTTACTTGAACAAGTCATTTCTTGCAAGAGAGGTGGGTCGCTTTATGGTATTGGTCATGTAGCCTGAATATAGTTTAGTGACAAAAACACACAGTTTGCACACATGACTATCTACGTTTGGACGTACTTTATGTATGCTCACTAAATAAAGCGGCATATATTTATGGCGTGAAAATCATGAGAACTTCGTGTTTGTCTTAACAAAATGTTTCTTTCATGTTTGATTAAGAGATATGAAGATTACCAGCAAAAATGCCTTTCATAAAAGTAAAATGACGACACACATACAAACGCAGGTAATGAACTATTAATTGGAAAAAATGCAAATGAAGTTAAGCAGTTGTTCTATAGTAAAAATGTAAATATATGGATTGAAAGTCATTTTTTTAAACTTTCATAGTGCTATGAAAGGTCAGCCGTTACATCCATATTGAATGAAGCCCGCAAGTACATTTTCACTTGGTCCCTAAGATTGAAACATTTCCTGTAGTTTCATTGAAATTTGTTCAGTGTTGAGATTTCCGGACAAAATGTTACACAAAAAAACATACAGTGAAACCTCGCTTAAAGACCACCTCAGAATTAAGACCACCTCGCTATCAAGACCACTTCATTTCAGTCCCAAAAAATTATTTTATATATCTTTGTATTTTAAGCTTCAATATTGAGACCACCTCACTATTAAGACCACCTTGCTATTAAGACCAGTTTTGAAAAGTCCCAAATACCACCTTTGCACGAAGTTTCACCTCACTACTCAGACCACCGACCAAACACAAAGTCACTTGGTGTGTATTCCACTGTGTACACCTGTCAAGTACGTGTACGATCAGTAAGCTGTATTTTGGTGTCCGATTGGCTAATTATAACAGTTATAACTACTGTGTGTTTAACGATATTAAGCTTATATCTTAGTTAATTGGTCACGAAAACATGTCAAAATGTGGATTAAAGAGAAATCTGTCTGCATGGTCTCCTCGGTATTAAGACTATTAAGACCACTAAGAGAGGTTTCACTGTGTTGTTTAGTGACCGGGTAACCATGGCAACCGAAACTTCTGAAGAAAAACCTGCATGGACATCTACACCTGGTGCCTACCATTCCTGTGTAATATTATTGAAATAGGTTCACAAGTTTGGGAGATCTTCGCACAAGTTACTGTTGACGACATCTAACAGACCCCTAAAATGTCCTTTATGGGCCCAGATTTGCTGTAGTATCACTGCACAGTACAAAGACAACATGATAAAGGTGTATGAATCTCCAAGCTGAAACAATAACACGGACAGGTCAGCAAGGGCCCCGTCTTGTGACGAATTATCTCCCGTAATCATCAAGCCTCGAGCTTTGGACCCATGCAGTGATCAAACCCAGCGATGTCGATCTATGGTCAATTAACATCTTGTGAAATTCTTACCAACTTTGCTTCATGGTGTCATAAGGAAATATTCATCACTGAAAATTAACAAAATGTGACATTGTCTTATTGATTACAATGTGAACATGATGTTTTGCCATTTGACTTATTAAATTCTGACAAAGTTGGCTTCATAATGTCATAAGAAAATTGTGTTTCCGGTTTTTCGACCGATCCTAGTTTTTAAGACAAAATATTTCGTTTTATCCGCCCCCGCATTCAAGGCACGTTTCAGTTTTTATTCGTCCTTAAATGACCCTGGCTTTTAATAGAACGTAAAAAACAATCAACCAACCAACTATTCGTCTCACTGGGCATTATCATCCATTTAAACAGCATGGCGATCATCGTCAGGTAATCGAAATGAAGCTGAAAAAAAATTCACTTGTTGCTGAAAGGTCAATAATGACGGTGGTTGCGAACGACACATTGATCGAAGATTTATTCCGTCTTTATCACGATGATACGACGAAGACAACCACACGTGTGGCACAGGGGCTAGGCACGGACCTATATCACTATGAAATGATTGTCAGATATTTTGTTTTTACCTTTTTCGAATTTAGCCCCTCACACTACTATATATCTTTGACAGATATATAGCAGCGTGAGGGGCTATATTCGTAATTCCATTTCGCTTGCGCAGACAGATGGACAGAGTAATTACTATAGGGCACATGTATCTACGTACGAGACCCTAATAAGTGACGAAATCGAAAATGCCACTCAAATTTAACCGTAGAAAATGGCCCCACGGCCCACACACCCTCAAAATGTCCACCACAGGTCCCAATTCCCAATTATAACATGTCTAGCATTAATATACAATAGAAAAATGAAATGAAATAATAATAAACTGTGAGCAGAAATCAGCAACAAAATAGAAACTTGCACCAAAACTTGCACCTGTGACGCCGCCGATACCGGGTGACAACTTAGTTCCCCTCTCCGAAGGAGAGCCGAGCTTAAAATGAATTCATCACACAATGGAAATTATTTTTAAAGCATCAGGTTTATTTTCAAAATAAATGGGCATGTGTATTTCTGCTACATCCATTCCAGGTCATTGCTGCATCAGATGGATCTATAGATCTATGCGGACATCACGGATGAACAGCTTTCCTAAAATATGAAAAAACAATACTTATCCGGAAGCATGATACATTATTCGTACAATAACATAGTGAAAGTCTATCATAATTGGCGATAACACTTTCTAGAGCAAATATCACAGGTACATTTCCAGCTCCTGACATCGCCGTGTATTATGCCTATAATGGAACAGATGAGTGAATTCACGATGAACGGCCAGGTAAGGTATCGTATTGGAACTTGTTTGTGTCTTTACAAAATGTCCACCTGTCAACACAACATCGACTTCTATCGAAATAGCCCATTATCAAAATAATAGGTTTCTTGTCTAGTTCAGAGGTGTATTAAATGGGGTCACCGTTGAGATAGGGTCAGAAAAGGGTTCTAGTTGTGATACATCGTGCTTTATATAAAAGACGAAACAGTCGATACAGACTCCCTTTATTTTACGTCACATAACTCAAGAGAGGGTGAAAAAATACAAAGAAAACATACAAAAAAATCAATTGAGGAAACTCGCAGAAAAGTAACATTGTCTCGGACTGATAAAAAAATGTTCTACCTTAACAATATTACAAATGTATCCGAATTTACCACAACATTTTATGCATTCGGATGGAATTCACTTTATAAATTAAATGTCACCATTATATTATAACGTACAACATCAAACTTTCATAAAATAACAACTTGTGCCGTAGCTTTGGATCATAAATTAGACAATACCCAGAGCTTAACAGATTCTACAAAACACGATGATATGTTCCTACCGGATAAAATTATGAGAAATTGCACGCCATCATTCATGTTCATAATGAAGCATTTAATAGCTAAATTGAAGTTTTACAAATGTCATTTGACCCTTTATTAAGCGTATTCGTTGAGTAAAACAAACCAGCAGACGACAACCGATTGAAGTATGGCGAAAACTAGGCTAGGCCTACATGGGTCAAGCCTAATACGATTTACCAAACTAACAAAATGAAAATATATGAATTAACAAGAAAACAAGCATCATATATATATTATGCAATAAACCACACAGTAATTATCAATACTTACTCTTTAGGGAGGCCCGTATAGCCGAAAACAATAGTAGTCCGCTTCCACATGGTAGACATAAGGAACTTGCAACTAATATACTAATATGCGGATAGAGACGGGCTCAAATATCCGGACAGCATATTCCAAACTTGTACCGCGCGGCCGTAACAGCACGGACTAAGTAATACGTAAATTAATTAGGTCCCATAAAATGATATCTGTCTGACAATATGTGTGTACATTAGATGCGTTTGGGATATCTTAATGGCTTTCTCTTATGTTTGATAAGCAGTCATAACATATATGTTCAAAAGCACTAAATAGGAAGTATTCGCCGATTTACGTTTAATTTGTTCTTACTTGTGAAGAAATTGGTATTTCTGTTGACTTATTTTCTAGCTGAGTATTAAATGGCTGGAAATCAATTATAATCATTAAAACTGGTAAAGGAACGATGTTCTAAATTTAAAATAAACCTTTTGTTTTGACTTCAATAGGTGAATTTCTCGTTATGGCTCTCTGGCAGCCAGTTTTGGCACACGCATATGGAAGGCCTGGTATTTGATTGCACATTTTTTTTACAAAACTATCATTCTTTGCAATTACTAATTTCCGGGTAAGGATACGTTTGATACATTTAATTAGTTTCACAGGGGCCTGAGAATTTGTTACAGGTAATTGCATACCTTACCTGAGCTTAAATGGCCAGTGAAGGGGACATTTTTATCGAAAATTAAAATCGATCTAACCGCATATAAGTCCCTGATCTGACCCAGATCATAATCGTCCCTGATCTGACCCAGATCATATACGTTCCTGATCTTACCAAGGACATATACGTCCCTGATCTAACCAACGACATATATGTCCCTGATCTAACCAATGACATATATGTCCCTAATCTAACCAAGGACATATACGTCGCTGGTCTAACCAAGAACATTTACGTCCCTGATCTGACCAAGGACATATACGTCCCTGATCTAACCAAAGACATATACGTCCCTGATCTGACCAAGGACACATACGTCCCTGATCTAGCCAAGAACATATACGTCCCTGGTCTATAAAAGGACATATACGTCCCTGATCTAGCCAAGGACATATACGTCCCTGATCTAGCTAAGGACATAAACGTCGCTGATCTGACCAAGGACATATACGTCCCTGATCTAACCAACGACATATACGTCCCTGATCTAGTCAAGGACATATACGTCCCTGATCTGTCCAAGGATATAAACGTCCCTGATCTAACCAAGGACATATACGTCCCTGTTTTAGCCAAGGACATATACGTCCATGATCTAACCAAGGACATATTCGTCCCTGATCTAACCAAGGACATATACATCCCTGATCTGTCCAAGGACATATACGTCCCTGATCTAACCAAGGATATATACGTCCCTGATCTAACCAAGGACATATACGTCCCTGTTTTAGCCAAGGACATATACGTCCATGATCTAACCAAGGACATATACGTCCCTGACCTAACCAAGGACATATACATCCCTGATCTGTCCAAGGACATATACGTCGCTGATCTGACCAAGGACATATATACGTCCCTAATCTAGCCAAGTACTTATACGTCCCTGGTTTAGCCAAGGACATATACGTCCATGATCTAACCAAGGACATATATGTCCCTGATCTAACCAAGGACATTTACGTCCCTGATCTAACCAAGGACATATATGTCCCTGATCTAAACAAGGACATATACGTCCCTGATCTAGCCAAGGACATATACGTCCCTGATCTAACCAAGGACATATACATCCCTGATCTGTCCAAGGACATATACGTCCCTGATCTAACCAAGGACATATACGTCCCTGATCTGACCAAGAACATATACGTCGCTGATCTGACCAAGGACATATATACGTCCCTAATCTAGCCAAGTACTTATACGTCCCTGGTTTAGCCAAGGACATATACGTCCCTGATCTAACCAAGGACATATATGCCCCTGATCTAGCCAAGGACATTTACGTCCCTGATCTAACCAAGGACATATATGTCCCTGATCTAAACAAGGACATATACGTCCCTGATCTAGCCAAGGACATATACGTCCCTGATCAAACCAAGGACATATACGTCCCTGATCTAGCTAAGGACATATACGTCGCTTATCTGACCAAGGACATATATGTCCCTGATCTAACCAACGACATATACGTCCCTGATCTAGTCAAGGACATATACGTCCCTGATCTGTCCAAGGATATATACGTCCCTGATCTAGCCAATGACATATACGTCCCTGATCTAACCAAGGACATATACGTCCCTGATCTAACCAAGGACATATACGTCCATGATCTAACCAAGGACATATACGTCCCTGATCTAACCAAGGACATATACGTCCCTGATCTGTCCAAGGACATATACGTCCCTGATCTAACCAAGGACATATACGTCCCTGATCTGACCAAGAACATATACGTCCCTGATCTAACCAAGGACATATACGTCCATGATCTAAACAAGGACATATACATCCCTGATCTGACCAAGAACATATACGTCCCTGATCTGTCCGAGGATATATACGTCCCTGATCTAACCAATGACTAATATATGTCAGTTCATGTCTAAAACTAGCTTAACAAATTATCAGGCCCTGTTCCTGTGTTCAGGCGCCATAAAGTATATGAATATGTGTGTAATTTCGCATAGCATACTACAGGCACTGCGTGTTTGCCGTGTTTGCAGTGAGTCCGCGTAATGATGAAAATCTGAAAGTATGACTTTGACCACAGCATTACACTGTAAAGTTTTATAGGTGCTTTGACATTCATGTTATTTTATAGCTATACATGTATCATGCATTCAGAATAATATCAGATACACTTATATATCTGTAACGTAACTTTATTTATCTCCAAGTACAATATGTACCATCACAAACTTAGATAGCAGCTCTAATGTAATTCTGTGGTACCATATATATCTGTACCTTTAATTCTCTCAAGATTTAGTAATTGTATGCTCCCGTGTTCCATATCTTTCTGCCATTATTTTGTTTCTGTAACATAATTAACTCCTCCATGGATAGATATATTGAACCATTACTTTGGTAATATATGTAGTTGTATGAAGACGCAAATCAGGTTCTGGCTATTAGTCTACTTAAAAATATAAAGTTACATCGCTGACATTGGAGAGCCTTTTCTCAGACCAGTGTATATTGTATTCGCTGGTATGCCATTTGAGCACCAACAGCTTTTCACTGTAAAACTGACTTATAAAACTAACTAAGCACTATCATAGTGTCACACATTACATCACATATTACAAATACAAGTATGAGTAAAATGTACAATGGTAATCAAGACCACTTTTAAATTGATGAAAAGCCTTAATTGTCATATTAGGATCAAACTTATGTGTCAATATCTGTCAGCAGCCTGTATCTGCAATTATAAGTAAAGGTCATACATGTATACGGTGTGATGACCTGTTCCCAACTAACAATCAGGGGCCCCGGGGTTATTATCAGGCCTTTTAACCTGATACATGTTGACCAGGAGGAGTTGAGGCCTGGGGGGGGGGGGTCTTTATCTAATAAGACGGCCAAGTGTAAGCCTGTCTAAATCTTCACATCTGATCTGACCTGATACAGACACAACATTGAATAGGGAGGGGACGGACAACACCCAATTATCAAAAGCCATTCATTGTTTATTGTGTTTTGAGGTTGTTGTAGTTTGAAAACTTTCAAATGTGAAGCAGTAATTCTTCTTCACGTTATACTTGAATGTCTAATGTTTTAATTAAAATATAACAGTCTTATAACATTATATATCCATTCTGATCAACTAATTTTATAACACATTTCATACAAAGATTAAACAGCAGGCATAGTCTATATTGCTAGTTAAACAACTAAGTAATGACACTTTATATAAACATATACAGCAACAAATATATTGATTGATTGATTTAAAAAGATACATATACATGTATATATATTTTGTTCTATCTACAATTTAAAATGTAATATGAATGTGGCCCTATATGTAGAGTGTTAATGCCTGATAGGACTTCAGGTAGACTTGGCGTGGACCAGGAGTGCACTCTTAGTTCATCTGGAGTCCAAACGGAGTGCACTCCAAGTTTACCTGGAGTCCAAAAGAGTGCACTCTAAGTCCAAACAGAGTGCACTCGGTGTGCACTTTGTGTAACCTTCAGTCTACACTCAAATGTAGTTCGTCAACATGTACGAAAACAAGCGATAGAGAGCAATATTATACATCCAGATCGTCAATCAAATATCTCTCGTTATATTAGCAGGGAGATATCCGGATTATCGAGGGTCCATTTTACATATTTCGGACGTATTGTCAAAAATAAGAAAAGCAAATTTATTCTTTAATCGGACAATGCAGATGTTTGTTTTCTTTGTATCTTTCTTTTCTGAGATTATCAGCATCACTGGAATGTGTCGTCAGGTACGTACAAATAAACAGGAAACTATGTAATGGATGCTTTGATTAAAGCCTATTGAACAATGTGTCGAGAAAAGAATTTATTTTATAGACAATGTTTCTTAAAGAGTAACTGTAGTGCAAATAGAAACTGAAATGATCAGACTCGTTGTGTCGGCATTAATACATTGTCGAAAACCGCATCGAAATCGGCCGACCGGTTACAAAGTTACGACAGGTTGAAGTTTGGTTTTTTACCTGTTTTGCCACACGCTAATTAAGCGCACCGCGAACCGCTAAAAGTTGTGCACACGTATTGGTGACGTCACAAAAGGAACACAAGAAATTGGTCCTATGTCTCTCTATATATAATAGTAATATGTACGTCTGGTTGATTAATGATTTAAAATGTATTATACAATGGAATTAAGGGACGTACCATAATATGGGGGTCGGGAGAATAATCTGAAATCGTCATTGAAATAACTTTATTTTTGATTCTTTCATAAATATAGTGTTTATTGATTGTTCAAATTCATTTTAATGGACCCATATATATATGCGCTATCATATTGTAATACTCTGTGTCATTTATAATGTCAGTTGTACATATCATTTATCCAATGATTCAAGAGTGACTCTTATAATAATACCTTTGAATATTGTAAATCTCCTGTTAGTGTCCATTATATTACGTAATCAGATTAGCGGAATAATCTACCTGGTCAGTTCGATAACTTCACATGTAACTTGTTACTCAAATAGCAAGTAATTAACATTTGAGAGGGGGGAGGGCTATCAAAGTTAACTAAATTGTAATAGTTGAGTATGTTGCGGTTATTATCCCCTCTTTACAACTTCAAAATGTGTACTCTAAATCTGCAGTTACATGTAGATCTCGACTGGAACATAGACTATCGAGTGCACGTGTATCTTTTGAAATCTCCGTAACCCACCGTCAACTCACACAGTATATGACACTTTTTTAATTTCGAGTTTGACTCTTCTATTCAACGAGAAAAGATCTGTTGAAAACTTGCTTGATATGTCTCAGGGACGTATATATGCACATATACGTCCCTGGTATGTCTGTATCACAGTTTTTTCATATTTTATTTTTAACATAAATGAATGAAATGCGGATTAAAACCACAGGCACTTGTGGCCAGGAGAATAGCCATCTAAATATATAGATAACATAGCGAAATATGATAATTAAAATAAAATATAAAAACTGAATTTTCAAATTTTCTTTTTATGTTATTTATCATCTAAAACCATATTAAAAATAATTGCCAAATTTCAGCTTGATACGTCAAGCGGTTTAATTTAACAAAACATCGACTATCAGACACTCTTGTTTTGTGAAATTTAACCGCTGGACGTATCAAGCTGAAATTTGGCAATTACTTTCATTATGGTTTTAGATGATTAATAACATAAAAAGAAAATTGCTGAAGTCAGTTTTTATATTTGATTTTAATTATTCATATTTTGCAAATTATCTATATATTTAGATGACTATTCTCCTGGCCACAAGTGCCTGTGATTAAAACCAATTAAGTAATCTTCTCATCTTATTATAAAAAAAATGTTCCATGTTCATTTCTTGTCAGTAAAACACAGGGGTTTTCAAAGATCTAATCTTATTTTTCTTAAACAGAATTCGAAATACATTGTCTTGATTTCTATTTCGATGTATGTGCCTGAAGACAGGTAACATCAGGATTTCACTCATATTCTATTTATTTTACAATATTCACGATTTGAAATGTTTTTTTTATGCTGCATAGACATAAATAAATTATCAATGGATAGAAAGCTGTTAACTTTTAATATACACACCTATAATTTCTCAAACATATATAAGGATAAAAAAAGTCGAAATGTGATACCCGTCAAAACAGTTTATACAGGTCGAAAGCATTGATAAAAGTTATATATGTTTTATTTTCCAATATACGTACATCGTATTGTACGTATAAAAAGACTGGTCTTGTCGTTCTATATGACGGTACTAACTGTTCTTCTTTGAAGTCCAATAAAATATATGGTTTTCGAAGTTCCGAGTCTATACACGGAATTAGATTATATCTAAGTCCGTGGTCTAAAGCAACACAAATATCCTTTTCCTTATCTGTTTGTTTGAGGTTGTTTCTAGGTAGTTTTGTATTTATACAGCCGACCGACATGCATTAAAAATTTTCAGCGTGCATTTTAAAAGGTGTTACGATCAGTTCCCGCTGATATGTGCATGCAATCAACGTGACTATCAGTGAATACACACGCCGTTTTAGCGGTGTTATATGAAATAAAATATGAGAAAATTAATACCTAATCATATCAAGTGCATGTTTTGAAGTCTTTCCGCAAAATAATAACCAGTTAATCATGTTAGCGAGTTCGGCGGTTATTGATTTATGGTCGAGTGATCATGACCACGTGTGCCGCACACCTGTGGAACTCCCGACCCCCCTCACCGCTAATTACGGCCCCCTGGGGCATACAACACCTTGGAATTATCAGTAGGGTCATTAATGAACTCCATACAACCTTGATATATAATAAGTGTCATATTCTTGAATAGAAGACTCTATACAAATAACAAGTCGTGATACGATTCACATAATTTTAATATAATGACTACACAAGTCTATCAGTGCGGTCACCGTTGTGACGTCACTTCCGGTCGTATGGCAAAATCGGGGATTTTCTGATTTGCGTTCAGGTGTGAAATTTAGAAAAATGGTCAAAACTTCGTAATTTTTACAAAAAAAAATTTTCGTGAGAATTATCTCACTTACTATTTACCAATCTTTCCATACACAAAAAATGGTTTTGCACTACAGTTACTCTTTAATAAACGTATAAATAACTAAAAATGTCACTCACATTAAAAAGTTAAAATATTGACAAACAGTTACATCTTCTGTATCATTGAACAAGCATATAAATGGTACATAAATGTTGGGGTTTTTTCACGTGAATACCATGAATCTTACTTGATTATAGTCATCTTGAATGATTAAAAATGTGATTCTATTACGTCAGTTTAAAAGTTCATTGTCCGTTCACCGGGTACAGCTGATTACAGGTAAAACCCTACAGGTAAGATGCGTTGGTTGTCCCGTGGTCAGGGAAATAACAGCCCGAGCACAATTCCATACATTCCCCCGTAATCAGGAGGTGTCAAAAATCAGTCAAGCGTTTCTGGTCGAGTGTGCCATTGAACACGTTATCTCCCAGTCCCCGATACGGTCGTTAGTGTTAATTGGTCAGCGGTGAATTTGACTTACGGATGCCAGAGACACTCAATTTGTAAAAGCCAGTAGGTAATGACTTCATGTCATATTCTAATGAAGGGAAGCTAATCTTTATTCTATCTTATGAAGAAAGTTATAGATCAAATAAATAAAAAAAATAAATAAATGTAGTGCCAGAGCCCTTGCATAAATCCTAAGCAGACAAAGAAACTTGATTAAGCATTAACAAATAATCATAACTGTTAGATTATTTCAGCATATTTTGTGTTTTAAATAGGTCTAATGTGTATTTGAACTTTTAACAATGTATTGCGAGTTTTGTTAATATATATGTGTCTGTACGTGCATCAGAGGTTTTACATATTATTGCATGTGTCGGTGTACATTTAAAATTTCATATATGAAGTTGTAGCAAATTACATCAACATGTATTGAGCACAAAGGAACAAAATGTCTTGTAGTTTTGCTACTCAATCTAATTTTGAGGTGTTGTCTGTAAATCGTTAGCGGTGCAATATCTTGACCAGCTCGGGTGATACGTTTTACCAGAGACTGCTTGTTTGTTTGAGTAGGGACGCTATATCTTACCAGTGACGTATTATCACTATAGATATATGACTGTGGTCTTGACTTTTATTATAGAATACAGCATATAGTTTTATACATGATAAAACATTTAACATTCACATGTAATGTACAAGACGGCGGGGACGATTCTATACAAATACATATATACGTGTCTGTTCATACGTGTGTTCAGTAGTACTTACAACGTGACCAGCATAGTGTGGTATGTTTCTGTACCGATGTTATCTGACATTGGCCCGGGCATTAGACACCTGTATCTTCGGTACTGTATACTCAGCAGCACATACCCCTCGGGGCATGCTATAACGTTTCTTTAGTACCAGGGATCCGACAGATAAGATTTCCATATATATGATCGATAAAGAAATTGCATATAGAGACTTAAAAATTATATTAGTAAGTATACACATGTATTATCTTTTTACAGGGACGTATATGTCCCTGCTTTTTAATTGAAAATAGTTACCGACATGCACTAGTTTGTCTTTCAAATTGAAAAGGGGAACGCGGTTATATGCTCAATTATACATGTATAACTTTCCTGTCGCTATAGACTTAAACAAGAACAAAAATAATTTATATAGATGAAATGTACAAACAAAACTGTTTTCTCAAAAAGAAATTTCTCACATATACGTCCCTGATCGGAAGCACCACGGAATCTAAGTCCGTGGTAGCACAGATTTTCTTTCAGTCGGCCTTTTTGATTAAAAGACCGGTAGCCACTATAGGTTTCGATTTGGTAAGCAGGTAGAAATGCTTCTAACCGTAATAATTTATTACCTGTGTGTCGTCGCTTTAATCTGTTAGCATACCCATGACTAGTGTTTTTTTAAGACAGATACGTTTAGTTAGTTACGTGTTTAACGCCACTATTTACACAGATATATATCCGTGTTACGACCGGCTTTGTCGTTATGATTCAGGAGACATTTATTTTCATACACTCATACATTCTTCCTATGTACATGTATCGTGGATATATTCATTCCTTATATGCTTCCGCTTTTGTATAACCGTCATCCGTAACATTTGCTTAGGATTTCCTCAGCACTTCCGTACCGTTTGCGTCTTATTTGGAACAGCGAACGTGTATGCCTCTGTACTTGTCTAGCCACGTATATATCATATAGCCATAGGGCATAACGATACCTACATGTACCTGTGAATTAACAGGTAAAGTATTTACCAATATGTGTTACCTCTTACCTGAATATGCCATAGCCAAAGTGCATTTATAACAGGTACTCCAGTGTAGTATGAATTAGATATTTAAAATGTTTTACCAGAGACGCATAACCTTACATCAGAGACGTATAAAGGCTTAATACGTCTCTGCTTACATGCAACCGGTCCGGATTTTCCTTTTAATTTGGGGTAATGGGACAATGTTTCAGATTTGAGGAGCTACGTCTCGCATCAATAATGATAGGAGCTAAACAGGAAATTGATTGATCAAATAGTACGATGAGGAATCGAAACGGTACTGTTGCTGCCTATATACCAGAAGTAGTGTTACCTATATGCGGGTACTGACAAAACACACGTGTACTGCACAGGGACCTGAGAATTTGTTACTGCACGGAGCTATATTATTGCTAACGACCATTAAGACATATAATAAAAAATATAACATAAACAATATTTAACAGGCCGTAAAGATGAACTATTACATGTAATTATAACCAGAAAAATATTGATTGTGTTTCATATAGATACGCCCCTCTCATTTTGCTACACTCTTCATTGTACAAAATGTATTATACATCAATGTACTTAGGAGTTAGATGAGGTTATCATTGCTATCCCCATGCCCTAACTAGTAAGCCATTCACATCTTAAGAAATACATAGTACAATACAGATAACTTGTCTCAGATTCAATTCATTTCAATTTATTTTCGTAAGTTTAACAACTTCTAGGATAAACATTTTTTACATATATGGAACAAACAACAGCATCATCTTCATCACTGACTAATCGTCATTATTGTATACGTCCGATACAATCAATCAATAATGTTTAATCTAAGTATCGCAAGAATATCACTCATTGGATTTGAGATTTCTCTGTCACACCCTCATCATCACTATCAGCAGCAGCAACATCATCATCATACTGATATATATGGGTTTCAAAGGAGAGGCTATATGCCATCTTCAGATATATACATATTAAGTTCAGGTTCTGTTTATATATATGTACGTCCTGTCCGTTATATTGTAATTTACATCAATGCTCGCATGTAATTTCATCTCGTATAACGTTATAATTTTATACTTATTGCTATAGTGTATGTTCTTACATTTACATTCCGACAGAGGCGGAATGTAACAATTGTCTCCACCTCATACAGCCGTCGGTTTAAAATAAACCGAACATATCTGCCAAAAACCTTGGTGGTTTTAACTGTAAGCAACATGTGTTTGACACTATTACTTTCTCACGGGCCGCGCGCGGTGGCTGAGTGGTTAAGGTGTTCCGACATTCTTCCACTAGCCCTCCACCTCTGGGTTGCGAATTCGAATCCCACATGGGGCAATTGCCAGGTTCTGACTGTAGGTCGGTGGTTTTTCTCCGGTTACTCCGGCTTTCCTTCACCTCAAAAAACCTGACACGTCCTTAAATGACTTTGGCTGTCATTAGGATATAATACTAAATAAACCAAACTTTCTCATACAAAGATCAATCCATAGCATGCCGAAAGTGTTCCGATGTATAGTAGCCACCTAAAAATGAAAATACTGAGTTGCCGGAGTTGTAGGTCTGACTATCTGCCTTAGTCTGACAAACTCCAACATATTAAGAAACGACATCTTACATTATTTAGCTTGTATATCAGCGCACAACGAACAATTATAATCTGATTATTGTCTTGAATACATCGTCATTGGTCACCACTTGAATAGACGCTATCGTTTTTGTTGTTCGATGTTGTCGCTTTGCTACTCCGGATATAGACAGGATCGGTAGCTTAGCTCACAGTTGCTTGAGTTTCTGTCAGTAAATAAAATTAAATATATTTATAGGCATAGGCCTATATATAAGGACCCCCCCCCCACCCCCCATTATAGTAATGGGCGGTTCCTTATTTTAAAAAAAAAATATATATATTATTTACTGACAGAAACTCAAGTAACTGTGCTTAGCTACATACCGGTATATCGTGTCGATTCCCCAATGTGAAGAGCGGCAATACCGGCATATTGGTATACTCATTTATGATTGGTAACTGAACAGTTTGTTGAATGAATATGTGTAAAGCTTATAATTTTATATGAAATGTGCAGGATTACGTGAGTTACGTCTCGGCATATATGTGTAAGATAGCGGACAGTGTTCTCCGTGTAAGAGTTCGTGTTTAGATTGTTTTGTGTAGGACGGTGTATAAAAATAGTACATGTATATATGTATATGAAGCACGTTTTGTACCATACATGGAACATCATATTCTTCTTATGAATTAAAACTGGTTCAGCGTTAATGTCTTAGCTGTAGCACTAGAATACCAACTCTCTGTAGCTTTGTTATTATATGTACGGATACCTATTATCAGAACGATTTCATGACTTTTCAGTGACGAGCTATACAGCTAAACTATACAGTCGTTTTGTGGTCGGACTCCAACCTAGGCACGGCTAATTACATGTACACTGTTACGTGGAGACACGACCTTGCATAGCAATATCAGGAAATTACAAACCATGCGAACCAGTCGGAACCTGTTGGTCTGATGGTAACGTCCTGGTTTTATGACAAAGAGACCCCGGGTTCGCGCCCCGCTCGTCTCATTAGATTCATTTCTTCTCGTTCTTGTAAAATATTGGTTATTTCCCAGGTCGGGATGTGTTTTTTCATTACAATATGTACTAATTATAACAAATGATATTTTCTTAAATATCATATCATTTCAGCTCCTGGTAATAGATTCAATGTTACGTCGTGACGGATCTGTTTGATTTGAATGCCTTCGTTAGGTTCTTTACAGTTGACTTCACGTTTCGTAACAATACTAAAACCCGGGGCCAACTCGTTATCCACCCGAACATTGTGACCGCCGTTCAATGGAGTTTAAAACAATCAAGTCATAATATCAGTTCTCACGACTCTCGGTTAAATGGAACATGGTGATTATAGTAGTCAACTTTTACTATAATAGAATATACTTTTCTGATCAACATATTGGTTTTTCATTTCGTCACGAGTACAAATACAGTAGTATCTCAAACTTGCAATGGAATTGAATTATTCTGTACGTAGTTATGATACTCCGTACATTGTCGATCAACTGACGACATCAAACACTTTTTATTTTCCAAATTGGTAATGTGCAAATTTGTCTACTAAATAATCAGATCTGTAAGTATTAGCAGAACATAATTTATTTGATTCGTGAACTTAACAGCAATTACAACTTCTTCCTTGATTAAAATATTATTAATTTGTAACCATCTATATTAATATAAGCTATGATTTTAATGACGTTTTGTATATGTATCAGATATTATTAAACAAAGAATTTGAATCTATCTCGAGCCAAATAATAATCCACTCCTACCATTTCCCAGGTAATTCAACTGTTATCTAAGCGTTTGTCATTATGAAACAAATAAAGTTGTGTATTACAGTCTAAAAGTTTTAGTTGATAATTTGCAAATTATAAAATAAAAACCAAATCCTGTGGTAAAAATTGTGAAGTGCATAATTGTTCTATCAAATTCAGAACGAATAATTATTCATTGTTTCTATATTGGTAACCATCATATTTTGCATTCGTGATTTGTGCATTTTAATACGGACTTAATCTAACTCTGTGGTTTAATGTAAAAACAAAACATAGATGAGTTATACGTCTCTGGTAAAAACAATGGTTGCAGAATTATGATTTGGTTGAAATTGTTTATGGAGTTTTCTTTCATTTTGTTTTTCAATTACAAAGTATCTTCTTTTGTAGTTGACGTAGTTTAACTTGGAAATAAAAAAAATAACATGTGAATTATATTTGTAAATATTGAAATAGTCTATACTCAGGTAAATACATGTAATGTTGTTTTAAGATCTTGGCTGAATGGGAATATAACACCTGTTGGGCAGTTTAGGTGTCAAGATGTATTGTCACGCCCTGTCAAATTCATACCCGATCTGTCACAGTTAACAATTACATGTAGGACTATTAGTGAAGTTAAGCTTAGATAATTAACGTCGAACGAACGAACATCTACAGTAAAGTATATTTGTAGGCAAAACCAGCCAGTGGGCATCAAAACTGTAAGAATAGATTAATGGTTGTTTACAATCCGAGTTTGAAATACAAACTGTATTTGATATAAGTATGCGGACTGTACATGTTTTTTGCCCGTATATATTTACTGTCAGTAAATAGTAAAAACAATAACAAACACAAAATATGTGCCATATATATAAGCATCGAGACAATAAATAGGATTTCTGGCATAAAAGCAATGATGTTTTCTGACAAATTTAGACTGATCAGAGACGTATATATGCCATACGTCTCTGGACTGACAGGTATCTCAATTTTAAAATAGCGTTAAAAAAACGTTTTTGTGTGGAATCAATCAAATTGGATTACATGAATATGTTTAACAGATGAAGATATGCACAATTGATCATATATGTACGTTTCTCGTGTCAAGATGTGGTAGCAATTGAAACGGAAGTACTGAAGTGTGACGAGAATAGCGGTCCCGTGCGAGGCTTGTCAATCAACGCTTGGGAGGAGCATCGACCAATAGAAATCACGAAGAGCTCGCGATACCGTGTAATTGACAAGAAATCCAACTTATCAAAATGTTAGGTATGCAGATGATCCGATTCAGATACTAATTCTTCATTTGTATTTTATTGGACATCAGTACAGAATATACCGGATACATGTCCACGAAAGATGTAACAGTAAATAGTTAAAAGCTGATTGCTTTGGTTCTGAACCCTTTGAAGATGTACTTTTTACGATCGCTTGTGTTAACGCAAAGTCAGCCTCGGAGCTTGTTGGCTAATAGATTGAAATCGCTCTGTGATTGGCTAGCCATTTGAAGAGGTAACTTTGGAAAGAGGCGGGGCTTGGTGATACACCAAGTTATAGATACATGATAAAGACAAAAAATCAGTAGGTTTTTTTATCGTCATCACTTGCTAGTTACACTTTCTTTATTCTGGGATAACGACTCGGAGAAAGAAAATTTAACAGTTTCACTCCCAAAAATGAAATTGGTTAGTTGAAACAGAGACGTATAAAGCCAGAGTGGCTATATACGTCTCTGGTTGAAACATGAATATTTCCCGACATTATTCTCCGTGTCGTGTTATTCACCTGTAAACAAGAAGAAAACGAAAGCAGAGATATATAGATACGTCTCTGACGAAATAAAGCGTGCCTTTAAATCAGATTGAACATTTAAACATTAAGGTCGCAGATATTTCTTATCAAAGCTTCCGATATCAGCTGAAGTGTTTACAAATCTCTCTTGTTTAATGACACTTTTAAATTTTCCAAAAACGTTCTCGGCCGGATTAAAATCTGGACTGTTTGTATTTTCTAATCTAATGGGATGCTCTGTACTGTTTTATAAAAAAAAAATTCGTTTGATTAAATGACTTGCATTTGAGTTTATACTCAACAGAGACGTATAAAGTGAAAATCGTCCGTTTTGTTCCAAGTTGTATATAAGAAAGAAAATTAGAGTGATCTTGTATTTTGATTCCTGTAACTTCGTTAACATATGTTACATGAAATATCGGGTAGCTATCTTACGAACGTACTGTGAAGTTTTTAACAAGTGATTAGTATTATGATTAGTGTACATATTTCATTAATTAGGATGGCTTTTATCTGTAGTCTTCTAAGTAAGGTAAGTGGTGTTCATATGGTTAGTTTGGTGGTTTACTATTTGCTTTGGCTGTTAAATTAAGGGTCAGTTAGAGAGATGGTATCACAATTAATAGCTTTCTTAATGTGATCTGCAAATTTGAGCAGCTATCGGCTATCGCATTCCCGGCTTCAGTAGAGTTTGATACTAGCTGAGGGACTAGTGTATAAATAGGTATGAAGTCATTTAGGGATCTGGTTTATAAATAGCTAGAAGGTCAATCTGAGGATTTGTGTATAAATAGGTATGAAGTCATTTAGGGATCTGGTTTATAAATAGCTAGAAGGTCATTCTGAGGACTTGTGTATAAATAGGTATGAAGTCATTTAGGGATCTGGTTTATAAATAGCTAGAAGGTCAATCTGAGGACTTGTGTATAAATAGCTATGAAGTCATTTTAGGGATCTGGTTTATAAATAGCTAGAAGGTCGTCCTGAGGGTACAGTGTAAAAATAGCTATGAGGTCATTTTGGGGACTGGAGTATAAATAGTATGAAATCATTCTAAGGGTTTGTTTATATATAGCCTTGAGGTCATCCTGAGGGTACAGTGTATAAATAGGTATGTGGTCATTCTCAGGGAGCTGTGGTATATTTAGTAAATGATGTCATTAGCTATATTTAGTTAGTTGAAGTATATTTGGTAGATGATATCATTATATATCTCTAGTTAGTTTGAGTATATTTAGCATATGATGTTAGTATCTTAAAATAGTGCTGCCTATATAAAGGGGTGTTCCGAAGTTCAGGGAGAGGGTTGTTATTTGAAGTGAAGTTGAGAGTGGAGGTTTTAGTTGTAGTTTTGAGTCGAGTAGAGTTTGAGTTGGAGAGCTTTGAGAGACTTGCGAGGAGTCTATAGATATATAGTTAGAATAGTTGTAGTAGACTTTAGTTATTTCGTTCCGTTATAGACATTTAAGTTTTGAACAGTGCATTCGGACCTAATATAATCAAATTGTTGTTAATCCTAGAAAGTACATCAGCCTACTTTCCTTGGATTTATATCTTTACCAAGTTTTGTTTATTCCTCCTGGAGAACACTTTCAGATAAATATTCACCGGAATTTGTGATACATTCTTTCGTCTATTCATATTAATAAAACTTTAGCTAACTTTATGAAATTGAGTATGTTGTGTTTTTATCAAGTGAGTCTATCAGACAAATCAAACAATTACAGTGTTTAGTGAGATGGTGTCGGAAGTGTAGTAACGTAACAAATTGGTGTCAGAAGTGGGATACAGACTTATACATGGGCCTTTGTATTTCCTAATTGTGAATCTATACTTGACCAAGGATTTTAGGATTGCGCCTGTTTGGGATTTAATGATGCAGGAAATATGTTCTTATGGAACACATAAATATCTGTGAGTACTTTGAGTGTGATTTTGGTTAACAATTTTGTCAATTGTTGCATAACTAAAGCTGTGAAACAATTGAGTTCAGGTCTGTGAGATAAAACTGTCGTGTTAAGTTTTAGTTTGTGTGAACCAATTATATTGGTGTTATCAGGAATTAGTGCTTATAAAGAATTCTAGTAACCAACCAAGATGGATGATAGGAATTCTGAAGATGATGAAGTATTGATTCGAGCAAATGTAGAGCCACACTTATCTGATGAGACAGAGGAAGTTATCCGACTTAAAGAGGAATTACAATATGCTTTAGTAAATGCTGAAGATATCAAACACCAAGGTGATAGATTAAAACGCATTGCAGAGGAGGCGGAAAGAGAAAAAGATAGAGCTGAAGGAGAAGCTCGACACCGTCTGGAGGAAAAGGAAGATCAGATTAAGCATTTGAGGGCTGAACTTTCAAAATTTCATGACCGCCATGTGGATGATATTGATGGGCCTTGCCTAAGATCACCACCTCACCCAGGCAGGTTTGTTAACCCTGGTTTTTGTGGTATGGTAAGGCCTCCCAGTGTCCAGCAGGTGTTTAACCCGTCTCCACAAATGCCTTTAACTAGTAACCGTGGATTTCAACCCAGGTCGTGTATGTCAAGTCCACAACCATATCGGGGTTATTCCGTGCCAATGCCAGCCCCTAGTATGTTTGATGGGCATTCTTCTTGGGAAGGATTTATCCAGCCTTTTCTCTCTATGGCCAATGCCTGCAACTGGGGAGAAGATGAGAAATTATTTAGACTCACAAATTCTCTTCGTGGGGTAGCAGCAGAGTATGCCTTTACTCAACTGGGACCGGAGTCAACTGCTTCTTTCCAAAGTCTGTTAAATGCCCTTGAAGTCAGGTTCAAAGACCAAAGAACCTTAGCTTCATATTTGGGAGAGTTAGAGGGAAGGAAACTCCGTGACCGGGAAAAGTTGGCAGAATATGTGTCTGATATCAAACGACTGGTTCTCAAAAGTTTTCCTACAGCAGATGAACGCACCCGTGAGACAATCAACTTAAGATATTTTCTGAAAGGTTTGGGTGATCAGCAAATGGCAGTCGCAGTGGGAATGAAAAATCCTAAAACTATTGAGGAGGCGCGACAAGACCTTGAGACATACAGAAGTTTGCAAGATGAAATCTCAAATAAGGGGAAAGTTCGATCTGTGGGAAACTGTAATAGTGGTGAAAGTAGATTTGTTACCGTGGATGAACTTAACATGGTTGGTGACTCCATTATGGCATGTGTGACCTCCAAACTAGACAAGATCACTAGCGCAATAGAAGAAATTAAAGCAGACAGGGAGGCTCAGAAAAAGAATCGCCCCAAACAAAAGCGGAATATGGCTGAAGTTGAGTGCTACAACTGTCATGAAATGGGTCACTTTGCGAGAGACTGTCCACGCAAGAAGGATGGAGGCCCAGAAGTACCCGAAATGGAAAACTAGGATCGACCGAGACAAACGGCCCTGTCTCGGTCATGATTGACAAGAACGTATCCAGTGAGATAATCAGAAATATTCGTGATGGTGTTTCAATGTTTTTGCCAATGAATTTTTATGGTGTCAAAGGCAATTTTGTTATTGACACAGGTGCAGCTGTTACGCTCATGTCTATGGGATTTTATTATAGTATTCCCAGTGAAAAGAGACCGGAACTCAAAAAGTCGGACTCCAGGCTGAAACTTGAGGTAGCGAATGATGGTCTTTTAACGGTAGAAGGGACAGCTACATTTGAGTTTAAGTTGAAGAATACCAAATTTGAGTGGGACATGTATGTGACTGACATTAGAGAAGATGGCCTCCTTGGCCTTGACTTTTTGTACAATAATCAGTACATCTGTGGTACAGACACTGGGTTACGGTTAAATGGAAAAAAATATGACACTTTCATTCACAGAGCTCCTTTCGGTGTGTCACGGGTTGTGTGTAACTCAGAAACAGTGGTACCGGCAAACAGTGAATATATCATTTACGGACAAGCGAGTGACTGTCTAAGTTTGTCTAAGAGTTGTGTAGTAGGACCATATCAGACAGAAGATGATGGTTTGATCATTGGCAATGCCTTGGTGACACCTGGAGACAATATTCCTATTCCGGTAATAAATTTGTCGGATGAGGATATTACTGTACACTCTGGTCAGTCAGTAGCATGTATCCAAGAAATTGACGACTTTGCTTCATTACAGCAGACTAACATTTTACAGTCTTGTGTTGCGATTCGCCATGTTTCTGGCGCTTGGGCTAGGGATGATATCAAAACTTGGCCTGAAGGAGTACAGAAACTATTCGAGGAATCCAGTGCAAACTTTAATGAACAAGATACACAAAAACTGAAGGATTTATTTGTGAAACATATTTCTGCGTTTGCTAGCTCGTCTGAGGACTTGGGATTTACCAATATTGTAGAACACAAAATTGACACAGGTAGTGCGGCTCCTGTCAAGCAACCTCCCAGACGACCACCGATGGCATTTAAAAAGGATGAGGACGTTATCTTGAACAGGCAGTTGGAACAAGGTGTTATTAAGGAGTCAAAATCACCGTGGGCTAGTCCTATGGTTTATGTAAAAAAGGCGGATGGTACGACTCGTCCTTGCGTGGATTATCGTAGATTAAATGATGTCACCAGAAAGGATGCCTATCCCCTTCCTAGGATGGATGATTGTTTGGATAGTTTAGGTAACGCACATGTATTTTCTAGTTTGGATTTACAATCAGGGTATTGGCAGTTTCCTGTGGCTCCGGAGGACAGACCAAAAACAGCGTTTGTGACAAAACGGGGATTATATGAGTACCAAAAAATGCCATTTGGGTTATGCAATGCCCCTGCCACATGTCAGCGAGGAATCGAACTAATATTACGAGGTTTGCAGTTTGAGACATTGTTGATATACCTGGATGATATTATCATTTTTAGTGACAGCTTTGATTCCCATTTTTGTCGTTTAAATCAGGTTCTTACGCGACTAAGTGGTGCTGGATTGAAACTAAAACCCAGTAAGTGTCACCTATTTCAAACAGAGGTAAAGTTCTTGGGACATATTGTGACCGGTGAGGGTGTGAAACCTGATCCTGCGAAAGTAGAATCTATCAAAAAATGGCCTACACCCAGATCACAGACAGACATCCGATCGTTTCTCGGATTATGTTCGTATTATAGACGGTTCATCAAGGGATTTTCAACTAGAGCTAGTGCATTGAATCACCTGTTAGAGGCCGGACAGGAATTCAATTGGAATGATAGTTGTGAAAATTCATTTCAGGACTTAAAGTCTGCTATTACGGGTGATGAGGTTATGGCTTATCCTTGTGATGAAGGATTATATATTCTGGACACTGACGCTTCAGACAAGGGAATCGGTGCAACACTCAGCCAAATGCAGTGGTCACCCCGTGCTGGAAAGGACGTAGAGAGGCCTATTATATTTGCCAGTAAGTCCCTGACCAAGTCCCAACGTCGGTACTGTGTCACGAAACGCGAACTCTTAGCTGTGATAACTTTTGTCCAGCAGTTTCGACATTATTTGTTAGGACGAAAATTTCTGATAAGAACAGATCACAGCTCATTACGCTGGATAATGTCCTTTAAAGATCCAGCTGATCAGACTGCTCGGTGGTTGGAAATATTAGCACAGTTTGATTTTGTGATTGAGCACCGTGCTGGGATCAAACATCAAAATGCAGATGCTTTGTCGCGATTTCCTTGTGACCCTGAGGAGTGTGATTGTTATGATGGTGAGACAATTCTGGAAAACTTACCTTGTGGTGGTTGTGACAAGTGTGCTAAGAAACATGAACAATGGTCTGACTATATGGAAGAAAGTGTAGTCATTCCATTAATTACTAAACCAGTTAGGGCAGTCAGCATTAACAGTCAGGGTAATGAACATCTAGTCAAAATTGTGCTGTTTATCGGGCACCTTATGCTGATAGTATGTACCTTAGTCAGTTGTATTGTGGTGGATATGAGAAGGCATTTTTCTTATTGCCACCGTGTGGCAGGTGTGCACAGATTGCGATACAGACATGGAGAGAGTGTTTCGGATAAGCTGGACGAAACAGTTGTACAACAAATGTGGGACCCTGGTGGGAATAATCTTAGCGGGAGATCACCCGACAAAACCCCAGTAAATGTCCCATCTGTGTTGCCGATTAATCATGAAGTTAACGAAGATTTGTTTACACCCCTGGAATGGGTCGGGGGATACACAAGTAATGACTTGCGAAAAATGCAGAGCGAGGACCCTGGAATTAAACCTATTCTTGACAGTGTAGAAAAGGGGAAACGACCAGAACGGAATTTTATAGCAGCTGAAAGTCCAGTCACCAGGAATTTGTGGTTATTATGGGATCTACTGATACTGAGAGAAGGAGTACTTTATAAGAAATGGGTAGCTAAAGACAGTTTAGTAAAGTTACAGTTAGTCCTGCCTCGGATACTAGTATTGCGAGTGATTAAGTCGATTCACGGATCTATTATGTCCGGACATCTTGGTTTCAAGAAAACAATGAGGAAGGCTGGAACGTATTTCTTTTGGTACAAAATGAAACAAGACATTAGGAATTTTGTAAGGAAATGTGAGTTTTGTTGTGCTAGGAAAAGACCGAAATCTAAACCAAAGGCCAGTTTAGGTAGTTATGTAGTTGGGGCACCTATGGATAGAGTGGCTACTGACATACTAGGGCCACTTCCTGTGACAGATAATGGGAACAAATATATCCTTGTGGTAATGGATCAGTTCACTAAGTTTGTGGAGGCTTATGCTATACCTGACCAGACAGCTGTAACCACTGCGAATAGGATAGTATTTGACTTTATTTCTCGATATGGAATCCCATGGGAGTTACATTCAGATCAAGGGAGAAACTATGAATCTCAGTTATTTCAGGAAGTGTGTCGGCTTTTGGAAATAAACAAAACCCGGACAACCCCTTACCATCCGTCCTCAAATGGGATGGTTGAAAGATTTAATAAATCCTTAGTGGATATGCTAGCTACCTACGTTAACAGTGAACAGACTAACTGGGATTTATATTTACCTTTTGTGACCTCAGCTTACCGCAGTTCTGTTCATGAAACTACAGGTTATACGCCAAACATGTTAATGTTTGGTAGGGAAGTAAATCTCCCAATACAGATGTCAGTAGGGTTTTTACCTCCTGAGTCCCGAAAAAATGAGACAGAGTATGTGACCACTCTAATAGAGAATTTAGCTACTGTGTATGAGTTTGTACGTCAGCATCTTGGCAGCAGCATCAAAAGACAGAAGCGGGACTATGACACAAGATTAACACATCATCGCTATAAACCAGGAGATTTGGTGTACTGTTATAGTGGAATTGCGGCAGTGGGTAAGAGTAAGAAACTTTTGCCAACTATCTGGAAAGGTCCCTTAGTAATTACTGAGAAACTGTCTGACATCTTGTATAAAGTACAATTTACTGCATCAAAACCTGGTAAAGTGATTCACCATGATAGACTTAAACCGTATTGTGGGGACACAATCCCTGACTGGATTTCTGCTATTCGAAAAAGATTGGAAGATAAAATTGTGTCTAAAGAGCCCACAAAGACATCTTGTGTGGAGGGGAACAGGACAAAGCCAGCTGTTACTCGGACTATGGAAACAGATATGGTCCATCTGAGGAGGGGGGCAAGGAAACGTAAACAACCTGATCGATTAGGCATTAGGGCAACATAGGCAGAGAATATGTGACTATTCGTTTGTTTTTGTTTGCACATGTGCCAGCCAAAACGAAAACTAAATAAAAAAAAAAAACAGAGAGTAGCATTTAGGGAGAGTAACACAGATTTTCGTAAATTTATTTTGGATTACGTTACTTGGTACGAGGAGATCAAAGACAGAACACGTCTCAGTTACTTTCCCAAATCAACGAGCCTTAACCTACAAACTTCTGCCAATTAGAAAGAAACCATTATGGAACTTGAAACTTAAAGATAATCGGTGCATTAAAGTTTGTGAAATTAACTGTTCTGCAAATATCTGGTTCTGGTGAATCTAAAGGTGTTGATATAAATGTGTATATTTACTTTGACAGCAATAAATGAGAACATTTAAAAGTTTATCCCCGAGACTGGAAAATGGAAATCAAAGAAGTGTATTTAAAATTTACAGTCTGCAGGCATACTGTGAGTGGAGACTGTCTCCATATATCATTAGATGAAGGGGGTCCGCTGACATCTCACTAATGTCCACCGGACACAAATTGGTCTTATCAAATTAATGTTGAATGTGGGGTAGGGATCAAATGGGCGCGGTTGAGTTTAATTAGGATGAATGCCAGTGAATCTCAACAGTGACAGTATAAGGGTCATTTAAAGTTCATTATTAATTATCTGATTAGAATTTGATTGGGATCGTAAAAACAAAGGGAGTAGCTCAGGCTTGGTCAGTTATAGAAAAGGATTTGCTCGGTTACACACCTCTAATTTGGATACTAATTACCACTCTTATAATACAGTTAAGCAGGCATGGATTTACTACAGAAGTCACTTGGAACGCCACTGATGGATGAAAGCATCAATGATTTTTCATTCTCTCCGGTTTCGGATACCGATACCGAGCTTGAACACACAGTGGCCCCCGAACCTGCAATCACCAATAGTTTGCCTTTTGAACCACCTGCAGGATCAACTGTTGTGACATTAGTGACATTCCTAGAAGGACTGGCCACCCGGTTGACCAACCTGGAGGCCAAAATGTCCCAAGTGGAAACCCTCCAGGTTCAGACCTTACAGCAGGTCCGGAGTTCGGAGGAGCATGTGTTGAGGTATCAGCAAACCTTAACAAATACCATCCTTAAAGACGTGCAGAAGGTTATGGTAAATGTGAAAAAGTTAAAGTCAAACCAGTCATTGTCACCAGATCTGCTTGGATATTTATGGAGCATGGTGGATCAGACCACAACCCATCTCACCAAGATAGGGGGACCCCGACCTGCCCAAAGTGATCCTCCACAGTCACAGTAAATTTAAAAAAAAAAAATGTGAATTGATTTCCAGTGGACATAATGAATCGTAATGGAGTTAAAAGTTAAGAATAAATTGTATGAAGTTTCCATAATGTGAATTGATTTCTAGTGGATATATAAATTTTTCATATTTGTGAGAAGTGTTCCTTGTGGTTAGATATATTTGTGAGAAGTGTTCCTTGTGGTTAGATTATCATAATAAAATGTGTAATAATTCTTTTGAGAAAAGAACCATTGAACGTGCTTTTCGGCAGATTATAATTTCGTACCAGTGGTTGTATCAATTGTTCCTCTGTGAAAAAAAGTTATTCTTGTGGAATGTTAATTATATTAAAATGTGCAGTGATTCCTTTCGTGAAAAAGAAGAAAAAAATATAATCATTGGATTAGGATTTCAATACAGATTTACAAAATGTTCAGTTTCAGTGTTTATCTGTAGAATTCAATTTGAGAATGTCATTGGAGTGAAAATCTGGTGTAATTTGTTAATGATGAGTTTTTGGAATTCGCATTGGAAGGATTAATCCAACATTATAAAATTCAGTTAAATGAATTCTCCCGTGGATGTATACAAAGAGTGTTTGAAGATGTGTAGAAAGGTCAAGATAGTAACTGCTTTGCGACTAAGCTGGGACTGTCCAGAAGTGTACATTAAATGATAACGGCTGTACAAGTGAAGACTACTACATCAAGATCGCGAGAACAGCTCCGGATATTAGCTTTTATTTCGGAAAAGACGGTATGGTAATATATGTGTAAATAGTGAACACATAATATCTTTGGAAAACTACAACTACAGAATCGCTAAAAAGGCTCCAAATATTAACTTTTATGTTATAAGGGACGGTATGGTAATAATGTGTAAAGTAGTGAACAATCTTTGGACTTGGCATGAACGAGAACTACAGACTGTGTTAGATATAACTTTTACCTGGAATATTGACACACTTGACAATGTGTCGCATGTAGCGGAAAGACCAATGAAGAACAAGGCGGAATATATCAAAAGAACATGACAATAATGTAATCTGAACTTGAGTGATAATTAATTGTGAGTTTCTTACTTTTTCATGGAAAGTAGAGTATATGTTATAAGTGTTTTCCAGGAGTAAAAGTCGACTTAGCGGGAGATATTTGTGAAGTTTTTAACAAGTGATTAGTATTATGATTAGTGTACATATTTCATTAATTAGGATGGCTTTTATCTGTAGTCTTCTAAGTAAGGTAAGTGGTGTTCATATGGTTAGTTTGGTGGTTTACTATTTGCTTTGGCTGTTAAATTAAGGGTCAGTTAGAGAGATGGTATCACAATTAATAGCTTTCTTAATGTGATCTGCAAATTTGAGCAGCTATCGGCTATCGCATTCCCGGCTTCAGTAGAGTTTGATACTAGCTGAGGGACTAGTGTATAAATAGGTATGAAGTCATTTAGGGATCTGGTTTATAAATAGCTAGAAGGTCAATCTGAGGATTTGTGTATAAATAGGTATGAAGTCATTTAGGGATCTGGTTTATAAATAGCTAGAAGGTCATTCTGAGGACTTGTGTATAAATAGGTATGAAGTCATTTAGGGATCTGGTTTATAAATAGCTAGAAGGTCAATCTGAGGACTTGTGTATAAATAGCTATGAAGTCATTTTAGGGATCTGGTTTATAAATAGCTAGAAGGTCGTCCTGAGGGTACAGTGTAAAAATAGCTATGAGGTCATTTTGGGGACTGGAGTATAAATAGTATGAAATCATTCTAAGGGTTTGTTTATATATAGCCTTGAGGTCATCCTGAGGGTACAGTGTATAAATAGGTATGTGGTCATTCTCAGGGAGCTGTGGTATATTTAGTAAATGATGTCATTAGCTATATTTAGTTAGTTGAAGTATATTTGGTAGATGATATCATTATATATCTCTAGTTAGTTTGAGTATATTTAGCATATGATGTTAGTATCTTAAAATAGTGCTGCCTATATAAAGGGGTGTTCCGAAGTTCAGGGAGAGGGTTGTTATTTGAAGTGAAGTTGAGAGTGGAGGTTTTAGTTGTAGTTTTGAGTCGAGTAGAGTTTGAGTTGGAGAGCTTTGAGAGACTTGCGAGGAGTCTATAGATATATAGTTAGAATAGTTGTAGTAGACTTTAGTTATTTCGTTCCGTTATAGACATTTAAGTTTTGAACAGTGCATTCGGACCTAATATAATCAAATTGTTGTTAATCCTAGAAAGTACATCAGCCTACTTTCCTTGGATTTATATCTTTACCAAGTTTTGTTTATTCCTCCTGGAGAACACTTTCAGATAAATATTCACCGGAATTTGTGATACATTCTTTCGTCTATTCATATTAATAAAACTTTAGCTAACTTTATGAAATTGAGTATGTTGTGTTTTTATCAAGTGAGTCTATCAGACAAATCAAACAATTACAGTGTTTAGTGAGATGGTGTCGGAAGTGTAGTAACGTAACAGTACCTTAAGGCCCAGTCCCATATAGGTGCCGGATCACATTCGGCACGATCCGGCGTGTGAACCGTGTAGTTCCACAGCAATCTTGTTGGTCCTGGAACATCCGGGGATGCGCGTGGCGGCTCCGGGACCCACACGGCAGTTATAGGAAGTTCAAAACTAAACTTCCGTGACGGTCCGGGGAGATGGCAACATCCGGGGTGGTTCGTGCAGCTGCCGTGAAGGGTCCCGGGACAGCCCTATCTCTGTCTTGATTGTCCGTGTGCGTCCTTGACAGTCCGGGGACAAAACTCAGTTCCCGGACCATCAAGGGTCATAACGGCAGAGGTACAGGTGTCCTCGGACCATCCATGGTGTTTACAAGGAACGAACACGGAATTACTACCGACCAAGACGGCGCAAACATTCACGACGTCATGATTTTACCCACACCACACAACATTTATTAGTTGCTGCCATTACTTAGACTTGCAGATGATACATAAATATGTTTTGGGCTTGTCAGAATGATATAGGTATCGGATAGGTTGTGCCTCAATGATGTCACTCATAACGTGACCTATACAAGAATTCGATAAAAACATGCATAATCACTAGGCTGATATAAATTGGGCGCCACCTGACTTTTTTTGAAGGTCGTCTGTGTCTGTATCGGCGTTAATCCAGTAACTACAACCATCCTGTCCATTATTCGACAATGAGGGAGACGGGGTATCGGTCATATGCAATAATGAAATGTCCTTGCTAAAAACCTAATTCTTCCTTCAACACAGGACAATTCCGAAGTTGGAAGTTAAATTTACGATGAAACTTACGAACGCTTTAGTAAAACACACAGATCGTAACTTAGCTTGTTAAAGAAACGTATTGAAATATTCGTAACTTTTAACCTAAACCTATAATATACAAGAAACTAAGTTTAAAATCATTACCGCAAAACTCAATTCAAAATGACCAATTGATCATTATTCATCGGCAATGCCTACAATTCATTTTTTTTTTCATTTTTTTTTTCAATTTTATTTCATTCCGTATGCAACAGCATATAGGATTACAATACACATACATATTAAATCATATATAATTTTGCAAGATGTCGGAGACCGTAGCCAACATGAACAAAATAATATTTATAATACAGCTCACTACGACAATAAGTAATGGCTTTATCGTGAAAAAAGTCGTACATGCATACAAATGAATACCAAGCACAGAATGTAACATGTATACATCCTATTTTTTTTTATTTTTTTTTTATAATGGTAACCGTTATGGAACGATGTCTTGTGGGAACAATATATATTGCATTATATCGGAAAATCAAGATAGCTTTCGAAAGATTTACTTAACGCTGAATCTTATTTATCTATTTCATTACAAATGTGATAGGGTAAAATCCGTGAAAAGCAATTGACAATGTAATAAGTTGTAAACCAATCTACTGACAATACAGTGTTTTTTATTAGAAAAAAGTGAATAATATGATTTCAAAATAATTCAACAGGTATATTGATACATGAGAATTAGTCAGGCGTATATGTTATTAGTAGCTTTTTTTTCAACCTGTAACATGTGCTTTGGCACAGACTAAAATAGGACACCGTGCTGATGGATCACTGCAGACTTATAGCTATTGTCACAAAAAACGCATTTCTGTAACGCTGTATGATGGACTTGTTTTCCGTTGTGTGACCCATATTTCATTACAATAAGCTTCTTCATGGAGTAATCCTCTACCTTTTCTGAATTGATATAAAAATAGTGACACGTGATTTGTGGCTAATTGTAGCGTACTATACAAAACTAAAACAGTTTGTAAAACTCATGCTAATTAAGACAAGTAATGCGATATTCTGTAAAAGCTGAAATAAACACGTAAAATTATCTAGGATTTTTTTAATCCGTATGCTATTTGGGAATAAGTAAGTTCTATAAAGCGTATTTTAATGCAAGTATTTTTTCACGGACTAGCTAATAGCTAGTATAACTCTGTGACATAACTCAGGATGAGGATGCGATATGTTTCTACTTATGAATAATGTACAAAAAGCATCGTAAGATATAAATGTTGAATGAAATTTGCAAGCTATCGTATCATCTTATCACAGACATATAATATATGGCTTCGTACATAATATTGTATGCCTATGATCTGACTGATCTGATCGGTGAACCATCTGATCGTCTCCTGGTCTCGATTTTACAGGTAAATATGGAGGCGACAGCTCGCGCCTCAGTGAGCACAGTGGGTCACCGTGAGTCTTGCTGACGCTTGATGATCGATCTCGTAACAGTCGCGGTGAAACGCGATGGTCTCTCACGTCATCACAATCTTTCGTGACTTAATTTTGATGATCCTTCAACATCATTTCCGATCATCAAGGGTTATGGCGGTTTATCAAACGCGGTGAAAAAGTTACACTGACTAATGTGTGATCTGTATAACGTATCAGTTCTATCAGTAACATATAACGTATCAGTACTATCAGTAACATATAACGTATCAGTACTATCAGTAACATATAACGTATCAGTACTATCAGTAACATATAACGTATCAGTACTATCAGTAACATATAACGTATCAGTTCTATCAGTAACATATAACGTATCAGTTCTATCAGTAACATATAACGTATCAGTTCTATCAGTAACATATAACGTATCAGTTCTATCAGTAACATATAACGTATCAGTTCTATCAGTAACATATATTGTATCAGTACTATCAGTAACATATAACGTATCAGTACTATCAATAATATTTATCGTATCAGTACTATCAGTAACATATAACGTATCAGTTCTATCAGTAACATGTATCGTAATAGTTCTATCAGTAACATATAACGTATCAGTACTATCAGTAACATATAACGTATCAGTACTATCAGTAACATATAACGTATCAGTTCTATCAGTAACATATAACGTATCAGTTCTATCAGTAACATATAACGTATCAGTACTATCAGTAACATAAATCATATCAGTTCTATCAGTAACATATAACGTATCAGTACTATCAGTAACATAAATCATATCAGTTCTATCAGTAACATATGACGTATCAGTACTATCAGTAACATAAATCATATCAGTTCTATCAGTAACATATAACGTATCAGTACTATCAGTAACATAAATCATATCAGTACTATCAGTAACATATAACGTATCAGTACTATCAGTAACATAAATCATATCAGTACTATCAGTAACATATAACGTATCAGTACTATCAGTAACATATAACGTATCAGTTCTATCAGTAACATATAACGTATCAGTACTATCAGTAACATAAATCATATCAGTTCTATCAGTAACATATGACGTATCAGTACTATCAGTAACATAAATCATATCAGTTCTATCAGTAACATATAACGTATCAGTACTATCAGTAACATGTATCGTATCAGTACTATCAGTAACATATAACGTATCAGTACTATCAGTAACATGTATCGTATCAGTACTATCAGTGACATATAACGTATCAGTACTATCAGTAACATATATGGTATCAGTTCTATCAGTAACATATAACGTATCGGTACTATCAGTAACATATAACGTATCAGTACTATCAGTAACATATAACGTATCAGTTCTATCAGTAACATATAACGTATCAGTTCTATCAATAATATATAACGTATCAGTTCTATCAGTAACATATAACGTATCAGTTCTGTCAGTAACATATAACGTATCAGTTCTATCAATAATATATAACGTATCAGTTCTATCAGTAACATATAACGTATCAGTTCTATCAGTAACATATAACGTATCAGTTCTATCAGTAACATATAACGTATCAGTACTATCAGTAACATTTAACGTATCGGTACTATCAGTAACATATAACGTATCAGTACTATCAGTAACATTTATCGTATCAGTACTATCAGTAACATATAACGTATCAGTACTATCAGTAACATTTATCGTATCAGTACTATCAGTAACATATAACGTATCAGTACTATCAGTAACATTTATCGTATCAGTACTATCAGTAACATATAACGTATCAGTACTATCAGTAACATATAACGTATCAGTTCTATCAGTAACATATAACGTATCAGTACTATCAGTAACATTTATCGTATCAGTACTATCAGTAACATATATTGTATCAGTTCTATCAGTAACATATAACGTATCAGTACTATCAGTAACAGATATCCTATCAATATTATCAGTAGTATGTATCTTATCAATATTATCAGTAGTATATATCTTATCAATATTATCAGTAGTATATATCTTATCAATATTATCAGTAGTATATATATCTTATCAATATTATTAGTAGTATATATCTTATCAATCAGTTACATAAATTGTGTCAATACTTTCAGTTGTACATTTGTTTTATACTGTGGGGTTGCAATACCTTTGTTGCAGTTTTGTCCAGTTTTATATAGAGGACATCTACAGTAATGAGCCTCTACCATGTCCACACAGGAGGCACCACCTACACAGGCAATACCGGCGCAGTCATCAATGTTCACTTCACAATTCACCCCTCCAAAACCTGTAACACGCGGACATGGCAGCAACTATATACACAATGGTAAAGGTATGCTGATCAAGCCATCAACTCATTTTTATTTCCATTTCCCTTATTATGGTAACATGGATGTGGGAGTACGGTCTTACCTGCTGTCTAGTCATGTATGGGAGTATGGTCTCACCTGCTGTCTTGTCAGGTATGGGAGTATGGCCTTACCTGCTGTCTAGTCATGTATGGGAATATGGTCTTACCTGCTGTCTAGTCAGGTATGGGAGTATGGCCTTACCTGCTGTCTAGTCATGTATGGGAATATGGTCTTACCTGCTGTCTAGTCAGGTATGGGAGTATGGCCTTACCTGTTGTCTAGTCATGTATGGGAGTACGGTCTTACCTGTTGTCTAGTCATGTATGGGAGTATGGTCTTACCTGCTGTCTAGTCAGGTATGGGAGTATGGTCTTACCTGCTGTCTAGTCATGTATGGGAGTACGGTCTTACCTGTTGTCTAGTCATGTATGGGAGTACGGTCTTACCTGTTGTCTAGTCATGTATGGGAGTATGGTCTTACCTGTTGTCTAGTCAGGTATGGGAGTATGGTCTTACCTGCTGTCTAGTCATGTATGGGAATATGGTCTTACCTGCTGTCTAGTCATGTATGGAAATATGGTTTTACCTGCTGTCTAGTCATGTATGGGAGTATGGTGTTACCTGCGGTCTAGTCATGTATTAGGATATGGTCTTACCTGCTGTCTAGTCAGGTATGGGAGTATGACCTTACCTGCTGTCTAGTCATGTATGGGAATATGGTCTTACCTGCTGTCTAGTCATGTATGGGAATATGGTCTTACCTGCTGTCTAGTCATGCATGGGAATATGGTCTTACCTGCTGTCTAGTCATGCATGGGAATATGGTCTTACCTGCTGTCTAGTCATGTATTGGAGTATGGTCCTACCTGCGGTCTAGTCATGTATTAGGATATGGTCTTACCTAATGTCTAGTCATGTATGGGAGTATGGCCTTACCTGTTGTCTAGTCATGTGTGGGAATATGGTCTTATCTGCTGTCTAATCATGTATGGGAATATGGTCTTACCTGCTGTCTAGTCATGCATGGGAATATGGTCTTACCTGCTGTCTAGTCATGTATTGGAGTATGGTCCTACCTGCGGTCTAGTCATGTATTAGGATATGGTCTTACCTGTTGTCTAGTCATGTATGGGAATATGGTCTTACCTGCTGTCTTGTCATGTATGGGAATATGGTCTTACCTGTGTCTTGTCATGTATGGGAATATGGTCTGACCTGCTGTCTTGTCATGTATGGGAATATGGTCTTACCTGCTGTCTAGTCATGTATGGGAATATGGTCTTACCTGCTGTCTTGTCATGTATGGGAATATGGTCTTACCTGCTGTCTTGTCATGTATGGGAGTACGGTCTTACCTGTTGTCTAGTCATGTATGGGAGTATGGTCTTACCTGCTGTCTAGTCAGGTATGGGAGTATGGTCTTACCTGCTGTCTAGTCATGTATGGGAGTACGGTCTTACCTGTTGTCTAGTCATGTATGGGAGTACGGTCTTACCTGTTGTCTAGTCATGTATGGGAGTATGGTCTTACCTGTTGTCTAGTCAGGTATGGGAGTATGGTCTTACCTGCTGTCTAGTCATGTATGGGAATATGGTCTTACCTGCTGTCTTGTCATGTATGGGAATATGGTCTTACCTGCTGTCTAGTCATGTATGGGAATATGGTCTTACCTGCTGATTAGTCATGTATGGGAATATGGTCTTACCTGTTGTCTAGTCATGTATGGGAATATGGTCTTACCTGCTGTCTTGTCATGTATGGGAGTATGGTCTTACCTGCTGTCTAGTCATGTATGGGAATATGGTCTTACCTGCTGTCTAGTCATGTATGGGAATATGGTCTTACCTGCTGTCTTGTCATGTATGGGAGTATGGTCTTACCTGCTGTCTAGTCATGTATGGGAATATGGTCTTACCTGCTGTCTAATCATGTATGGGAATATGGTCTTACCTGCTGTCTAGTCATGTATGGGAATATGGTCTTACCTGCTGTCTTGTCATGTATGGGAATATGGTCTTACCTGCTGTCTAGTCATGTATGGGAATATGGTCTTACCTGCTGTCTAGTCATGTATGGGAATATGGTCTTACCTGCTGTCTAGTCATGTATGGGAATATGGTCTTACCTGCTGTCTAGTCATGCATGGGAATATGGTCTTACCTGCTGTCTTGTCATGTATGGGAATATGGTCTTACCTGCTGTCTAGTCATGTATGGGAATATGGTCTTACCTGCTGTCTAGTCATGTATGGGAATATGGTCTTACCTGCTGTCTAGTCATGTATGGGAGTATGGTCTTACCTGCTGTCTAGTCATGTATGGGAATATGGTCTTACCTGCTGTCTAATCATGTATTAGGATATGGTCTTACCTGCTGTCTAGTCATGTATGGGAGTATAGCCTTACCTGTTTTCTAGTCATGTATAGGAGTATGGTCTTACCTGCGGTCTAGTCATGTATTAGGATATGGTCTTACCTGCTGTCTAGTCATGTATGGGAGTATGGCCTTACCTGCTGTCTAGTCATGTATGGGAGTATGGCCTTACCTGCGGTCTAGTCATGTATTAGGATATGGTCTTACCTGCTGTCTAGCCATGTATGGGAGTATGGCCTTACCTGTTGTCTAGTTATGTATTGGGATATGGTCTTACCTGCTGTCTAGTCATGTATGGGAATATGGTCTTACCTGCTGTCTAATCATGTATGGGAATATGGTCTTACCTGCTGTCTTGTCATGTATGGGAATATGGTCTTACCTGCTGTCTAGTCATGTATGGGAATATGGTCTTACCTGCTGTCTAATCATGTATGGGAATATGGTCTTACCTGCTGTCTAATCATGTATGGGAATATGGTCTTACCTGCTGTCTAATCATGTATGGGAATATGGTCTTACCTGCTGTCTAGTCATGTATGGGAATATGGTCTTACCTGCTGTCTAGTCATGTATGGAAATATGGTCTTACCTGCTGTCTAGTCATGTATGGGAATATGGTCTTACCTGCTGTCTAGTCATGTATGGGGATATGGTCTTACCTGCTGTCTAGTCATGTATGGGAATATGGTCTTACCTGCTGTCTAGTCATGTATGGGGATATAGTCTTACCTGTTGTCTAGTCATTTATGGGAGTATGGTCTTACCTGGTTTACAGCTGCAGCTGAATCCTGGAGAGAGATTCTCACATTTCCCTTCATTTTTACAGAAGTCTGGATCCTTGCAGTGATCAACAACTGACTGACAACCATCACCGGTATAGTCTGCAGAAACAGGATACACAAAGACATTAATTCATGAAGCATGATAAACAGACAAAAAATATATACAGTATGGCAGACGTTACAGTCCACAAAGATAATATCAATTATACAGAAAGAGGTCCTCAATTATTTGGCTGAAGATGACGTAACACACACATATGCTGCACCTTTAAAATTTAGTAATAGATACAGTATGCCGAAAAAATTAATTAAACTGCATCATACCGCTGTTTCGTCCTTTTTAGACTCATCAGTGATGGTAGGGGCAAAATGTGGAAAACAATTAACCCAAACAACCAGTAAAAGCATTTAAAGTAATTCACGAAACTATCATGGTCAGCATCAATCCATTTAGGCAAAACAAGTATAACTACATACTAGATATCTAAGTGCTGGTGTGTTACTTACACGAAGGACAGGTGCAGGTAGCAGTCGACCCGTTAACACTACAATAGCCATTGTTGATGCAGGGATTGCTGTCCTCACAAAGCTTTGGTCTATTTTCACAGGTCTGACCATATGTTCCATCGGGACATCTGATGAAAAATCAAGTGGTTAAAAAACTACATACAGTAATGGAACACCACTCCGAATCGTTGACAGTGGTATACTGAGAAAGTGAATTACATGGAAGTAAAACTTTTACAGGGACAGGCTTTTATACAAGGGTTAGGGTTTCTTTAATATTGGGGGGTATTTGATAAACAGGTGTTTGTCATCGAAGCAGAATGTTGATACTTACGTGCAAAAGAAACTATCGAAGAGCTGCGAACAGGATGCCCCACTCTGACAAGGGTTGGCGTAACACTGGTTTTCTATAAACTCACAGCTATTGCCCGTCCAGCCCTTGGGACATGCACAACTGTAGCCATTTACAGCATCGGTACAAATGCCGCCATGGAGACACGGATTGCTGGCGCAGTCGTCAATGTTGGTCTACAGACAGATAGTGTTTCGTTACTCAGCTGATTATATAAGACATATACAATAATGTGTCCCGTATCAGATGCATGATTTTTCAATTTTCGTCAGGCAAAGAATGTAAATGTAAGTTACCCTGACTCAATAACACAGTGAATAATTCACTTAGCTACAATGGGTGGAGTTAGCAAAGTCAGAAGTAAGAAAATATCCAACATTTTGTCCAAAAGTGTCTGGCTGTCTCGCTGAAACTAATGTCTCGTATATTCTCAACGCAAACCAGTGTAAAACAGAATTTTAATTATTTTTTTTTGTGGATCGCCATATGCGTTTGTTATTCTAAAAGGAAGGATACACGTCTCATGCTCAAACAAATTCATCAGTAGATGTAAAACAAATCATATCTTATGTTTAACATCAGATGTCTTTTATAGTTTTATCAGATAATATTAGAAATATCAAAACGAACTTTCATAATCAACAAAGGTGATTTTCCTTTGAATTGACCGCTACCTACAGAGCATTTTGTATCGGTGTACCCCTGTAAATTGACCAATACTTAAAGAATATTTTTATCGATGTACCCATATGGATTTACCAATACTTACAGAACAATTTTTATCGGTGTACCCTGTGAATTGACCACTACTTACAGAGCATGTTTGTCGCGATAACTGACCACTACTTATAGAATCATTTTTATCGGTGTATCCCTGTGAATTGACCACTATTTATAGAATATTTTTATCGGTGTACCCCTGTGATATGACCGATACTTACAGCATAATTTTTATCGGAATAACTGACTACTACTTATAGTATCGTTTATCGGTGAACCCCTGTGAATTGACCACTACCTACAGAGCATTTTTATCGGTATACCCATGTGAACTGACCACTTCTTATAGAGTAGTGTTATCGGTGTACCCCTCTGAGCTGACCGCTTCTTATAGAATAATTTCGGCGTACCCCTGTGAATTGACCACTACTTATAGAATAATTTCGGTGTACCCCTGTGAATTGACCACTACTTATAGAATAATTTCGGTGTACCCTGTGAATTGACCGCTACTTATAGAATAATTTCGGTGTACACCTGTGAATTGAACGCTACCTATAGAATAAATTGGTGTACCCCTGTAAAACCGCTACTTATAGAATAATTTCGGTGGACCCCTGTGAACTGACCACTACTTATAGAATAATTATTATCGGTGTACCCCTGTGAACTGACCACTTCTTATAGAGTAGTTTTATCGGTGTACCCCTGTGAATTTATCACTACCTACAGAGCATTTTTTATCGGTTAACCCCTGTGAATTGACCACCACTTACAGAACAATTTTTATCGGTGAACCCCTGTGAATTGACCACCACTTACAGAACAATTTTTATCGGTGAACCCCTGTGAATTGACCACCACTTACAGAACCATTTTTATCGGTGAACCCCTGTGAATTGACCACCACTTACAGAACAATTTTTATCGGTGAACCCCTGTGAATTGACCACCACTTACAGAACCATTTTTATCGGTGAACCCCTGTGAATTGACCACCACTTACAGAACATTTTTTATCGGTGAACCCCTGTGAATTGACCACCACTTACAGAACAATTTGTATCGGTGAAACCCTTGGAATTGACCACCACTTACAGAACAATTTCTATCGGTGAACCCCGGTATGCAGGGACAGGTGTAGTCGTTGTTGCCATCCTGGCAGCCACTAAAAGCAGTTCCTCGAAAGTCGCAAGGGTTTGGAAAACAATCGTTTATATTGTTGTTGCAAATGGAACCTGCCACAATAAAATTAAGTTAACCATAAACAATCTTCAAATCTAGCATGGTTTTAGAAAGTATCTAGCATTCTGAGAATATTTTATAGATATAGGCGCGTAAACTGTGTGTATATCAACAGGTTGTGTCTTCCACTGGCGGGGAAACGATGCCATATATTTTATGAACTTTTTTTTTTCTAATTCCCGCTTTAACAGCACCATCGTGATTTTAACTGAAGGTGCATTTACTGTAATATTTTAGTGTCGTATGGAAATATCAATACTTCGTTTGCACAGTACGATCAAAGGTTAATATAAGAGAAACGTATGATAAGTTGATGAAAACAAAATATATATTCACAGACAAAATATATTTATAAAACTAATACAATCAATAAACACATGCCGTTCATGCATTCCTCACTCTTATTTGTTTGTATTAAAGATGTTAAACAATTTACACTAAAAGTATGGACGAGTGACTTCAGGCAAGTAACCTGTGAAGCGATATGAGCAATTCGAGAAGACAAGTGGGTTTTGATTAAATGACTTAACTGAGAAATGATATGATCTATTTGAGTTACCAAGTGTGTATTTGGTGACTTACCGTGGAAACCTGATGTGCAGTTGCATGTGTAGCCACTGACAAGGTCTACACAGGTGCCATTGTTTTGACACTGGTGACCCCCACAGTCGTCAGGGTTGTGTTGGCACAAGGAGCCAGACAAGCCACCAGGACAGTTACATTTGAATCCTCCCACCGTGTTCTGACACGGGGCATTAAACTGACACGGGTTCGACTGGCAGTAATCTACTTTCGGCTGACATGTTCTTTTATCATACACTACAACAGAAGTATAATGATAAAACCAACAGCAGACATATATTCCAAGGGAACACACTCAAACACAGTTCATTTCAAGCTAAATATTATAAACGAATAAGTATTAAACGAATACCGAATAAGGACTGAAAGTCGAAAAATAGAGTCCTTAAACGCTTGCAACAAGTACACTATATTGGATTTTAAAACAGAAATCTTTAAAAAACGAAACATTGTATTGCACTGTAATATTGAACGCTGGCACATGACAGAACTGTTCTTTTCATTTTAGTACTATCAGATAAACTGTTACACTGTCAAATGATACACAGTATTATATCGCCTTGCTATGGTTTAAGTCAGGTCTAGCAATCATAGGGACAATATCAAGTTGTCTGAAAAGTTAGCTGACACAACTTTCTTCCACCTGTGTGAAATCAATTGTCTTCCATGTCATTTGGAATACTCTCCTAGGTGCCAACAGGAGAATCCCTGCTGTTTTTACCTTTATGTATGGCACATTTGTAGCGGACCTCGTAGTCACTGCACGGATTGGTTGATGAAGCCTGACACTCTAAGCCGTCTACACCGCACTGGAGGTCGAAGTTGTCCCCTGTTACAGAAGGTTCGGCTAAGTCCCCAACGCGTCTGCACTGCGCCTCCAGGGGAGTGGAATCGTAGCACACTCGTACACCGTACTACAACAGGTAAACAATGGGGCATTGTGAGGCTGAATTTAAAGGAAGACCGCCATCCAATGACAGCAAAAGACCAGCACGCGGGGTGACGTTAACCTAATAAATATGTAACGAATTGGCCTGCAAGCCGCGACAACTATGAAACACGGAAATTTTGCGTGTTTTTGGAAGAAATGGAGATTAGTTCTGCGGAAGGAGGATACTTTTGGCTTGCATTTAGGAGGTTTATGAAATAATAATTATCCAACGGTACCAAGCGTGTTTTCGTAAACAGTGGGGCATTGTGAGGCCTACACGTTACGTAACAAGGTATATCACACCGTACTACAACAGGTAAACAGTGGGGCATTGTGAGGCCCACATGTAACGTAACACTGTATATACACACCGTACTACTACAGGTAAACAGTGGGGTATTGAGGCCTACACGTAACGTAACAAGGTATATCACACCGTACTACAACAGGTAAACAGTGGGGCATTGTGAGGCCCACACGTTACGTAACAAGGTATATCACACCGTACTACAACAGTTAAACAGTGGGGTATTATGAGGCCCACACGTAACGTAACAAGGTATATCACACCGTACTACAACAGGTAAACAGTGTGGCATTGTGAGACCCACACGTTACGTAACACTATATATCACACCGTACTACATAAGATAAACAGTGGGGCATTGTGAGGCCCATACGAAACGTAACACTGTATATCACACCGAACAACAACAGGTAAACAGTGTGGCATTGTGAGACCCACACGTTACGTAACACTATATATCACACCGTACTACATAAGATAAACAGTGGGGCATTGTGAGGCCCACACGAAACGTAACACTGTATATCACACGGTACAACAACAGGTAAACAGTGGGGCATTGTGAGGCCCACACGTTACGTAACATTGTATATCACACCGTACAACAACAGGTAAACAGTGGGGCATTGTGAGGCCCACACGAAACTTTACACTGTATATCACACCGTACAACAACACGTAAACAGTGGGGCATTGTGAGGCACACACGTTACGTAACAAGGTATATCACACCGTACAACAACAGGTAAACAGTGGGGCATTGTGAGACCCACACGTAACGTAACACTGTATATAACACCGTACTACAACAGGTAAACAGTGGGGCATTGTGAGGCCCACACGTTACGTAACAAGGTATATCACACCGTACTACAACAGGTAAACAGTGGGGCATTGTGAGGCCCACACGTTACGTAACAAGGTATATCACACCGTACTACAACAGGTAAACAGTGGGGCATTGTGAGGCCCACACGTTACGTAACAAGGTATATCACACCTTACTACAACAGGTAAACAGTGGGGCATTGTGAGGCCCACACGTTACGTAACAAGGTATATCACACCGTACTACAACAGGTAAACAGTGGGGCATTGTGAGGCCCACACGTTACGTAACACTGTATATCACACCGTACAACAACAGGTAAACAGTGGGGCATTGTGAGGCCCACACGTTACGTAACACTGTATATCACTCCGTACAACAACAGGTAAACAGTGGGGCATTGTGAGGCCCACACGTTACGTAACACTGTATATCACACCGTACTACAACAGGTAAACAGTGGGGCATTGTGAGGCCTACACGTTACGTAACAAGGTATATCACACCGTACTACAACAGGTAAACAGTGGGGCATTGTGAGGCCCACATGTAACGTAACACTGTATATACACACCGTACTACAACAGGTAAACAGTGGGGCATTGTGAGGCCCACACGTTACGTAACAAGGTATATCACACCGTACTACAACAGGTAAACAGTGGGGTATTGAGGCCTACACGTAACGTAACAAGGTATATCACACCGTACTACAACAGGTAAACAGTGGGGCATTGTGAGGCCCACACGTTACGTAACAAGGTATATCACACCGTACTACAACAGTTAAACAGTGGGGTATTATGAGGCCCACACGTAACGTAACAAGGTATATCACACCGTACTACAACAGGTAAACAGTGGGGTATTATGAGGCCCACACGTTACGTAACACTGTATATCACACCGTACTACAACAGGTTAACAGTGGGGCATTGTGGGGCCCACACGTAACGTAACAAGGTATATCAAACCGTACTACAACATGTAAACAGTGAGGCATTGTGAGGCCCACACGTTACGTAACACTGTATATCACACCGTACTACAACAGGTAAACAGTGGGGCATTGTGAGGCCCACACGTTACGTAACAAGGTATATCACACCGTACAACAACAGGTAAACAGTGGGGCATTGTGAGGCCCACACATTACGTAACACTGTATATCACACCGTACAACAACAGGTAAACAGTGGGGCATTGTGAGGCCCACACGTAACGTAACACTGTATATCACACCGTACAACAACAGGTAAACAGTGGGGCATTGTGAGGCCCACACGTTACGTAACACTGTATATCACACCGTACAACAACAGGTAAACAGTGGGGCATTGTGAGGCCCACACGTTACGTAACACTGTATATCACACCGTGCAACAACAGGTAAACAGTGGGGCATTGTGAGGCCCACACGTTACGTAACACTGTATATCACACCGTACAAAAACAGGTAAACAGTGGGGCATTGTGAGGCCCACACGTTACGTAACACTGTATATCACACGGTACAACAACAGGTAAACAGTGGGGCATTGTGAGGCCTACACGTTACGTAACAAGGTATATCACACCGTACTACAACAGGTAAACAGTGGGGCATTGTGAGGCCCACACGTTACGTAACAAGGTATATCACACCGTACTACAACAGGTTAACAATGGGGCATTGTGAGGCCCACATGTTACGTAACATTGTATATCACACCGTACAACAACAGGTAAACAGTGGGGCATTGTGAGGCCCACACGTTACGTAACAAGGTATATCACACCGGACTACAACTGGTAAACAGTGGGGCATTGTGAGGCCCACACGTTACGTAACAAGGTATATCACACCGTACAACAACAGGTAAACAGTGGGGCATTGTGAGGCCCACACGTTACGTAACATTGTATATCTCACCGTACAACAACAGGTAAACAGTGGGGCATTGTGAGGCCCACACGTTACGTAACAATGTATATCACACCGTACAACAACAGGTAAACAGTGGGGCATTGTGAGGCCAACACGTTACGTAACACTGTATATCACACCGTACTACAACAGGTAAACAGTGGGGCATTGTGAGGCCCACACGTTACGTAACACTGTATATCACACCGTACTACAACAGGTAAACAGTGGGGCATTGTGAGGCCTACACGTTACGTAACAAGGTATATCACACCGTACTACAACAGGTAAACAGTGGGGCATTGTGAGGCCCACATGTAACGTAACACTGTATATACACACCGTACTACATCAGGTAAACAGTGGGGCATTGTGAGGCCCACACGTTACGTAACAAGGTATATCACACCGTACTACAACAGGTAAACAGTGGGGTATTATGAGGCCTACACGTAACGTAACAAGGTATATCACACCGTACTACAACAGGTAAACAGTGGGGCATTGTGAGGCCCACACGTTACGTAACAAGGTATATCACACCGTACTACAACAGGTAAACAGTGGGGCATTGTGAGGCCCACACGTTACGTAACAAGGTATATCACACCGTACTACAACAGTTAAACAGTGGGGTATTATGAGGCCCACGCGTAACGTAACAAGGTATATCACACCGTACTACAACAGGTAAACAGTGGGGTATTATGAGGCCCACACGTTACGTAACAAGGTATATCACACCGTACTACAACAGGTAAACAGTGGGGCATTGTGAGGCCCACACGTTACGTAACAAGGTATATCACACCGTACAACAACACGTAAACAGTGGGGCATTGTGAGGCCCACACGTAACGTAACACTGTATATCACACCGTACTACAACAGGTAAACAGTGGGGCATTGTGAGGCCCACACGTTACGTAACACTGTATATCACACCGTACAACAACAGGTAAACAGTGGGGCATTGTGACGCCCACACGTTACGTAACACTGTATATCACACCGTACTACAACAGGTTAACAGTGGGGCATTGTGAGGCCCACACGTAACGTAACAAGGTATATCAAACCGTACTACAACATGTAAACAGTGAGGCATTGTGAGGCCCACACGTAACGTAACACTGTATATCACACCGTACTACAACAGGTAAACAGTGGGGCATTGTGAGGCCCACACGTTACGTAACACTGTATATCACACCGTACAACAACAGGTAAACAGTGGGGCATTGTGAGGCCCACACGTTACGTAACACTGTATATCACACGGTACAACAACAGGTAAACAGTGGGGCATTGTGAGGCCTACACGTAACGTAACAAGGTATATCACACCGTACTACAACAGGTAAACAGTGGGGCATTGTGAGGCCCACACGTTACGTAACAAGGTATATCTCACCGTACTACAACAGGTTAACAGTGGGGCATTGTGAGGCCCACACGTTACGTAACATTGTATATCACACCGTACAACAACATGTAAACAGTGGGGCAATGTAAGGCCTACACGTTACGTAACAAGGTATATCACACCGTACTACAACAGGTAAACAGTGAGGCATTGTGAGGCCCACACGTTACGTAAAAAGTTATATCACACCGTACTACAACAGGTAAACAGTGGGGCATTGTGAGGCCCACACGTTACGTAACACTGTATATCACACCGTACAACAACAGGTAAACAGTGGGGCATTGTGAGGCCCACACGTAACGTAACAATGTATATCACACCGTACAACAACAGGTAAACAGTGGGGCATTGTGAGGCCAACACGTTACGTAACACTGTATATCACACCGTACAACAACAGGTAAACAGTGGGGCATTGTGAGGCCCACACGTTACGTAACATTGTATATCTCACCGTACAACAACAGGTAAACAGTGGGGCATTGTGAGGCCCACACGTTACGTAACAATGTATATCACACCGTACAACAACAGGTAAACAGTGGGGCATTGTGAGGCCAACACGTTACGTAACACTGTATATCACACCGTACTACAACAGGTAAACAGTGGGGCATTGTGAGACCCACACGTTACGTAACACTGTATATCACACCGTACTACAACAGGTTAACAGTGGGGCATTGTGAGGCCTACACGTTACGTAACAAGGTATATCACACCGTACTACAACAGGTAAACAGTGGGGCATTATGAGGCCCACATGTAACGTAACACTGTATATACACACCGTACTACATCAGGTAAACAGTGGGGCATTGTGAGGCCCACACGTTACGTAACAAGGTATATCACACCGTACTACAACAGGTTAACAGTGGGGCATTGTGAGGCCCACACGTTACGTAACAAGGTATATCACACCGTACTACAACAGGTAAACAGTGGGGTATTATGAGGCCTACACGTAACGTAACAAGGTATATCACACCGTACTACAACAGGTAAACAGTGGGGCATTGTGAGGCCCACACGTTACGTAACAAGGTATATCACACCGTACTACAACAGGTAAACAGTGGGGCATTGTGAGGCCCACACGTTACGTAACAAGGTATATCACACCGTACAACAACACGTAAACAGTGGGGCATTGTGAGGCCCACACGTAACGTAACACTGTATATCACACCGTACTACAACAGGTAAACAGTGGGGCATTGTGAGGCCCACACGTTACGTAACACTGTATATCACACCGTACAACAACAGGTAAACAGTGGGGCATTGTGACGCCTACACGTTACGTAACACTGTATATCACACCGTACTACAACAGGTTAACAGTGGGGCATTGTGAGGCCCACACGTAACGTAACAAGGTATATCAAACCGTACTACAACATGTAAACAGTGAGGCATTGTGAGGCCCACACGTAACGTAACACTGTATATCACACCGTACTACAACAGGTAAACAGTGGGGCATTGTGAGGCCCACACGTTACGTAACACTGTATATCACACCGTACAACAACAGGTAAACAGTGGGGCATTGTGAGGCCCACACGTTACGTAACAAGGTATATCACACCGTACAACAACAGGTAAACAGTGGGGCATTGTGAGGCCCACACGTAACGTAACAAGGTATATCACACCGTACTACAACAGGTAAACAGTGGGGCATTGTGAGGCCCACACGTTACGTAACAAGGTATATCTCACCGTACTACAACAGGTTAACAGTGGGGCATTGTGAGGCCCACACGTTACGTAACATTGTATATCACACCGTACAACAACAGGTAAACAGTGGGGCATTGTAAGGCCCACACGTTACGTAACAAGGTATATCACACCGTACTACAACTGGTAAACAGTGAGGCATTGTGAGGCCCACACGTTACGTAACAAGGTATATCACACCGTACTACAACAGGTAAACAGTGGGGCATTGTGAGGCCCACACATAACGTAACACTGTATATCTCACCGTACTACAACAGGTAAACAGTGGGGCATTGTGAGGCCCACACGTTACGTAACATTGTATATCACACCGTACAACAACATGTAAACAGTGGGGCATTGTGAGGCCCACACGTTACGTAACATTGTATATCACACCGTACAACAACAGGTAAACAGTGGGGCATTGTGAGGACCACACGTTACGTAACACTGTATATCACACCGTACTACAACAGGTTAACAGTGGGGAATTGTGAGGCCCACACGTAACGTAACAAGGTATATCAAACCGTACTACAACATGTAAACAGTGAGGCATTGTGAGGCCCACACGTAACGTAACACTGTATATCACACCGTACTACAACAGGTAAACAGTGGGGCATTGTGAGGCCCACACGTTACGTAACACTGTATATCACACCGTACAACAACAGGTAAACAGTGGGGCATTGTGAGGCCCACACGTTACGTAACACTGTATATCACACCGTACAACAACAGGTAAACAGTGGGGCATTGTGAGGCCCACACGTAACGTAACAAGGTATATCACACCGTACTACAACAGGTAAACAGTGGGGCATTGTGAAGCCCACACGTTACGTAACAAGGTATATCTCACCGTACTACAACAGGTTAACAGTGGGGCATTGTGAGGCCCACACGTTACGTAACATTGTATATCACACCGTACAACAACAGGTAAACAGTGGGGCATTGTAAGGCCCACACGTTACGTAACAAGGTATATCACACCGTACTACAACTGGTAAACAGTGAGGCATTGTGAGTCCCACACGTTACGTAACAAGGTATATCACACCGTACTACAACAGGTAAACAGTGGGGCATTGTGAGGCCCACACATAACGTAACACTGTATATCTCACCGTACTACAACAGGTAAACAGTGGGGCATTGTGAGGCCCACACGTTACGTAACATTGTATATCACACCGTACAACAACAGGTAAACAGTGGGGCATTGTGAGGCCCACACGTTACGTAACATTGTATATCACACCGTACAACAACAGGTAAACAGTGGGGCATTGTGAGGACCACACGTTACGTAACAAGGTATATCACACCGTACTACAACAGGTTAACAGTGGGGCATTGTGAGGCCCACACGTTACGTAACAAGGTATATCACACCGTACTACAACAGGTAAACAGTGGGGCATTGTGAGGCCCACACGTTACGTAACAAGGTATTTCACACCGTACTACAACAGGTAAACAGTGAGGCATTGTGAGGCCCACACGTTACGTAACAAGGTATATCACACCGTACTACATTAGGTAAACAGTGGGGCATTGTGAGGACCACACGTTACGTAACAAGGTATATCACACCATACTACATTAGGTAAACAGTGGGGCATTGTGAGCCCCGCACGTTACGTAACAAGGTATATCACACCATACTACATTAGGTAAACAGTGGGGCATTGTGAGCCCCGCACGTTACGTAACAAGGTATATCACACCGTACTACATTAGGTAAACAGTGAGGCATTGTGAGGCCCACACGCTACGTAACAAGGTATATAACACCGTACTACAACAGGTTAACAGTGGGGCATTGTGAGGCCTACACGTTACGTAACAAGGTATATCACACCGTACTACAACAGGTTAACAGTGGGGCATTGTGAGGCCCACACGTTACGTAACAAGGTATATCACACCGTACTACAACAGGTAAACAGTGGGGCATTGTGAGGCCCTCACGTTACGTAACAAGGTATATCACACCGTACTACAACAGGTAAACAGTGGGTTATTGTGAGGCCCACACGTTACGTAACAAGGTATTTCACACCGTACAACAACAGGTAAACAGTGAGGCATTGTGAGGCCCACACGTTACGTAACAAGGTATATCACACCGTACTACATTAGGTAAACAGTGGGGCATTGTGAGGACCACACGTTACGTAACAAGGTATATCACACCGTACTACATTAGGTAAACAGTGGGGCATTGTGAGGCCAACACGTTACGTAACAAGGTATATCACACCGTACTACATTAGGTAAGCAGTGAGGCATTGTGAGGCCCACACGTTACGTAACATTGTATATCACACCGTACTACAACAGGTAAACAGTGGGGCATTGTGAGGCCCACACGTTACGTAACAAGGTATATCACACCGTACTACATTAGGTAAACAGTGAGGCATTGTGAGGCCCACACGTTACGTAACAAGGTATATAACACCGTACTACATTAGGTAAACAGTGGGGCATTGTGAGGACCACACGTTACGTAACAAGGTATATCACACCGTACTACATTAGGTAAACAGTGGGGCATTGTGAGGCCAACACGTTACGTAACAAGGTATATCACACCGTACTACATTAGGTAAACAGTGAGGCATTGTGAGGCCCACACGTTACGTAACATTGTATATCACACCGTACTACAACAGGTAAACAGTGGGGCATTGTGAGGCCCACACGCTACGTAACAAGGTATATAACACCGTACTACAACAGGTTAACAGTGGGGCATTGTGAGGCCTACACGTTACGTAACAAGGTATATCACACCGTACTACAACAGGTTAACAGTGGGGCATTGTGAGGCCCACACGTTACGTAACAAGGTATATCACACCGTACTACAACAGGTAAACAGTGGGTTATTGTGAGGCCCACACGTTACGTAACAAGGTATTTCACACCGTACAACAACAGGTAAACAGTGAGGCATTGTGAGGCCCACACGTTACGTAACAAGGTATATCACACCGTACTACATTAGGTAAACAGTGGGGCATTGTGAGGACCACACGTTACGTAACAAGGTATATCACACCGTACTACATTAGGTAAACAGTGGGGCATTGTGAGGCCAACACGTTACGTAACAAGGTATATCACACCGTACTACATTAGGTAAACAGTGAGGCATTGTGAGGCCCACACGTTACGTAACATTGTATATCACACCGTACTACAACACGTAAACAGTGGGGCATTGTGAGGCCCACACGTTACGTAACAAGGTATATCACACCGTACTACATTAGGTAAACAGTGAGGCATTGTGAGGCCCACACGTTACGTAACAAGGTATATCACACCGTACTACAACAGGTTAACAGTGGGGCATTGTGAGGCCCACACGTAACGTAACACTGTTTATCACACCGTACTACAACAGGTTAACAGTGGGGCATTGTGAGGCCCACACGTTACGTAACAAGGTATATCACACCGTACTACAACAGGTTAACAGTGGGGCATTGTGAGGCCCACACGTAACGTAACACTGTATATCACACCGTACAACAACAGGTAAACAGTGGAGTATTATGAGGCCTACAAGTTACAAGTTATATCACAGCGACCTACAACATCAGCCACAACATATATATCGAGAGGTTCTCACAGTTACAAAGCAACGTTACTACCTTAACGTCTGGACATCTAGAACAAAACTAAAATCTACTAAATTTTACAAATGCATATAAAGAAGAAAAGTATCAATAGGATTTGTACGGGTATGATGTCCTGGAATCAGAACCGTTGTATTTGACCTAAGATTCTAATGACGAGGGGAAATCGCTTGCATTAAGGCGTTTTGAGTGTGGCACTCAGGCAACGATGTCCTTACTGCTATTATATTTAAAATTTCACAAACAAATATAACATTTTTTTACCTCTACTGATGAGTTCAATCATTGGTACTAGTTAAAAGGTCTTACCATTTCCAGTTCGTCACGCCTTTCGTTGTCATTGCCAGAATTCGGTTGATTCAAATTATACCAGGGAGTGTAGAAATCATCTGCAATTACCAAAAAAGTGTTCATAACCGTAGTATGAATAAATGATCATTTTTATATTAAGCAAAACCAAACAGCAGCGAGCTAATTCAGAGCTATGGCAAGGTAAATATGGATACCTCTTGTTAGGTCAAGATATAGGCACTACTTGTTAGGGCATGATATAGGCACTAGTTGTCAGGACATGATATAGGCACTACTTGTCAGGACATGATATAGGCACTACTTGTTAGGACGTGATACAGACACTACTTGTCAGGACATGATATAGGCACTACTTTTCAGGACATGATATAGGCACTTCTTGTCAAGACATGATATAGACACTACTTGTTAGGACATGATATAGACACTACTTGTTAGGACATGATATAGGCATCACTTGTTAGGACATGATATAGGCACTACTTGTTAGGACATGATATAAACACTACTTGTTAGGACATGATATAGGCACTACTTGTTAGGCCATGATATAAACACTAGTTGTTAGGCCATGATATAAACACTACTTGTTAGGACGTGATACAGACACTACTTGTCAGGACATGATATAGGCACTACTTGTCAGGACATGATATAGACACTACTTGTTAGGACATGATATAGGCTCTACTTGTTAGGACATGATATAGACACTACTTGTTAGGACATGATATAGGCACTACTTGTTAGGACATGATATAGACACTACTTGTTAGAACATGATATAGACACTACTTGTTAGGACATGATATATACACTACTTCTTAGGACATGATATAGGCACTAGTTGTCAGGACATGATATAGACACTACTTGTTAGGACAAGATATAGGCACTACTTGTCAGGACATGATATAGACACTACTTGTTAGGCCATGATATAGACACTAGTTGTCAGGACATGATATAGGCACTACTTTTTAGGACATGATATAGCACTACTTGTCAGGACATGATATAAACACTACTTGTTAGGACATGATATAGGCACTACTTGTCAGGACATGATATAAACACTACTTGTCAGGACATGATAAAGGCACTACTTGTCAGGACATGATATAGGCACTACTTGTTAGGACATGATATAGGCACTAGTTGTCAGGACATGATATAGACACTATTTGTTAGGACATGATATAGGCACTACTTGTCAGGACATGATATAGGCACTACTTGTTAGGACATGATATAGGCACTAGTTGTTAGGACATGATATAGGCACTACGTGTTAGGACATGATATAGGCACTACTTGTCAGGACATGATATAGACACTATTTGTAAGGACATGATATAGGCACTAGTTGTCAGGACATGATATAGGCACTACTTGTCAGGACGTGATATAGACACTACTTGTTAGGACATGATATAGGCACTACTTGTCAGGACATGATACATACACTACTTGTCAGGACGTGATATAGGCACTACTTGTTAGGACATGATATAGGCACTACTTGTCAGGACGTGATATAGGCACTACTTGTCAGGACATGATATAGGCACTAGTTGTCAGGACGTGATATAGACACTACTTGTCAGGACATGATATAGGAACTACTTGTTAGGACATGATATAGGCACTACTTGTTAGGACATGATATAGACACTACTTGTCAGGACATGATATAGGCACTACTTGTCAGGACATGATATAGGCACTACTTGTTAGGACATGATATAGGCACTAGTTGTTAGGACATGATATAGACACTACTTGTTAGGACATGATATAGACACTACTTGTTAGGACATGATATAGGCACTACTTGTTAGGCCAGTAATAAACAATATGAATACATATTTCAAGAAAAAAATCAGAGAATACCAAAGTGTCAACAAAACCATAATCTGAACTCAAAATCGATTAATCTAGAGACAAAAGAGGAACAAGACCGGGTGTTCCGGAAGAGTAAGCGTCTTCTGCTTCATCGACGACACCCGCCGTGTAAATCTTGGTCACATCTAAGTAAGCATCAAACCTCAAAATGAGAACCGAGTCATCATTGCCAATCACAACAAGTAAGCACAAAAATAAGCAAACTACAAAACGCTCATCTTCATATCACACAAAGATGCAGATTATTTCTCGATAAGATGAGATTGCGACCATAAAACTAGCCCAAAGTCTTCAGCAACTTGCATCTCTCGAATCCCTGTGCCGTTAGTTTGTTCGTCAGCAGTTGACATCTATCACGAAAATTTCGATATTCAGAGCAAGCCCTAGAGTAACGAATCAATTGCGACATGCAAACACAATTCAGAAGCAGGGATGGTACTATCAAGAAAGGGAAAGTCTACGATCAAGTTTGTTTCTTATATCATGTCTAAGGGGTATCTATAAGTCCCTTTACATGCTATAACTATGAATAATCAATATATGTTGTCATTAATTTTGGTAAATTTGTAAATATTTCCTTTGTTTCTATTTTGCCCCTAGTTTAATCAGTTTTGCGATCAGATTATGGTTTTGTAGTCACTTCGGTATTCTCTGATTTTTTTTTTCTGCGTAGTTAATTCATGTATACATTTTTATTCATTTTCACAAATTTGAAGTGTCTTCATACCTTCTGGAGTTTGACATATTTTGGTGTAGAATAGGGCGCCTTGCTTTGTCTTTAGCTGCACGTTGTCGGCCTGACTGTACAGGGCACATGTCTGGGTGCCTGTGGAGTTGTCGTAACCCACCGCCAGACACGGAAAAACACAGCTGTCCTGACAGTTGCGTATGGAGGGCTGTGTCATGATCATGTAAGGTACCAAAACATCGGGTTCCGTATCCTTACTCACTTGGAAATGGCAAATGTCTCCTACAAATACACGGAGATTCCTGTACAGCGAAACCTGATAACATCGGGGCCAAGCTTAATATTTGTATTAAGAGCCTATACACATCTGGGTTTACGGACGAGATAATTTTTTAGTATATTGTTTTTTTATTTGCAAAAGTTGCAACCTATCTGTGGAGGTACCTACATCAAACACGTAACCAAAGTGAGATTCTCTAGGCTAAGTTTCCAACAGATTTACGTCGTTTTTCTATCAATACCATGATATATATATCTACTTCGATGAAAATAACAGATAAAATAAATTTGATGAATTTTACAAAAACTATAAAAAAAATCAACCTTTCAAAGCCGTATCCCTGGTCATAGATACATATGTAGGTGTCCTTGGTGTAACATACGTACCATGGCGGTATCCCTGGTCACAGATACATATGTAGGTGTCCTTGGTGTAACATACGTACCATGGCCGTATCCCTGGTCACAGATACTTATGTAGGTGTCCCTGGTGAAACATACGTACCATAGCGGTATCCCTGGTCACAGATACTTATGTAGGTGTCCCTGGTGAAACATACGTACCATAGCGGTATCCCTGGTCACAGATATATATGTAGGTGTCCCTGGTGTAATATACGTACCATAGCCGTATCCCTGGTCACAGATATATATGTAGGTGTCCCTGGTGTAATATACGTACCATAGCCGTATCCCTGGTCACAGATATATATGTAGGTGTCCCTGGTGTAATATACGTACCATAGCCGTATCCCTGGTCACAGATACATATATAGGTGTCCCTGGTGTAATATACGTACCATGGCCGTATCCTTGGTCACAGATACTTATGTAGGTGTCCCTGGTGTAATATACATACCATGGCCGTATCCCTGCTCACAGATACATATGTAAGTGTCCCTGGTGTAGTATACGTACCATAGCCGTATCCCTGGTCACAGATACATATATAGGTGTCCCTGATGTAACATACGTACTATAGCCGTATCCCTGATCACAGATACATATGTAGGTGTCCCTGGTGTAATATACGTACCATAGCCGTATCCCTGGTCACAGATATATATGTAGGTGTCAATGGTGTAATATACGTACCATAGCCGTATCCCTGGTCAGAGATACATATGTAAGTGTCCCTGGTGTAATATACGTACCATAGCGGTATCCCTGGTCACAGATATATATGTAGGTGTCCCTGGTCTAACATACGTACTATAGCCGTATCCCTGGTCGAACATACATATGTTGTTGTCCCTGGTGTAACATACGTACCAAAGCCGTATCCCTGGTCACAGATACATATATAGGTGTCCCTGATGTAACATACGTACTATAGCCGTATCCCTGGTCACAGACACATATATAGGTGTCCCTGGTGTAATATACGTACCAAAGCCGTATCCCTGGCCACAGATACATATATTGGTGACCCTGGTGTAATATACGTACCATAGCGGTATCCCTGGTCACAGATATATATGTAGGTGTCCCTAGTGTAATAAACGTACCATAGCCGTATCCCTGGTCACAGATACATATGTAGGTGTCCCTGGTGTAATATACGTACCATAGCGGTATCCCTGGTCACAGATACATATATAGGTGTCCCCAGTGTAATATACGTACCATAGCCGTATCCCTGGTCACAGATACATATGTAAGTGTCCCTAGTATAATCTGGTACACACACTCCGCCCAATCCACACGATACGCCAAAACAAAGGTCTTTTCTCACTTCACATCTCGGGCCAGAAAATGCATTTAAATTGCAGGTACACTGGTAACCATTCACCATGTCGGTACACGTCCCTCCATTCAGGCATGGGTTGGATAGACAGTCATCTAAATAAACCAATTAACTAATTAATGTAAAAGGTATAGGTTGAAATACTTGGCACCTAAATCAATCTGTTGATATATAATTTAACAAAAATGTTTCAATCTGGTAGATTTTGTTGTGTGATGACGGATTGATATGGGGTCGAAATGGTGTTCATGTACAAAGGTTTGACATGTAAACTTCCGTTTGTCAAAGCAGGTATTTTTCTAAAACTCTTTATTTAACTGTAAATATTCAAATAATGAGCTAGAAAGCTTAGTGATAATATATTTATTGTGTGATTATGAACCAAAGCTGGCTAGTGCTTCATGAAAGGTTCATGATTAAAAACAAGGCCCGGCCGCATGGACGGAGGCAAGGACGCACAGACAAAGGGATTATTTAGGTACATGAAAGGTTCATGATTAAAAACAAGGCCCGGCCACATGGACGGACGAAAGGACGCACAGACAAAGGGATTATTTGTACCATCAAACCAACACAGGTACCTATATACCTAAATATACCAACAAACCAACACATGTACCTAAATACCAAACTGTATCATCAAACCAACACATGTACCTAAATACCAAACTGTATCATCAAACCAACACATGTACCTAAATAACAAACTATACCATCAAACCAACACATGTACCTAAATACCAAACTATACCATCAAACCAACACATGTCCCTAAATAACAAACTATACCATCAAACCAACACATGTACCTAAATACCAAACTGTATCATCAAACAAACACATGTACCTAAATACCAAACTATATCATCAAACAAACACATGTACCTAAATAACAAACTGTACCATCAAACCAACACATGTACCTAAATAACAAACTATATCATCAAACAAACACATGTACCTAAATAACAAACTGTACCATCAAACCAACACATGTACCTATATACCAAACTGTACCATCAAAGCAACACATGTACCTAAATAACAAACTGTACCATCAAACCAACACATGTACCTAAATACCAAACTATACCATCAAACAAATACATGTACCTAAATACCAAACTATACCATCAAACCAACACATGTACCTATATACCAAACTATATCATCAAACCAACACATGTACCTAAATAACAAACTATACCATCAAACCAACACATGTACCTAAATAACAAACTATACCATCAAACTAACACATGTACCTAAATACAAAACTGTACCATCAAACCAACACTTGTACCTAAATACAAAACTGTACCATCAAACCAACACTTGTTCCTAAATAACAAACTGTACCATCAAACCAACACATGTACCTAAATAACAAACTGTACCATCAAACCAACACATGTACCTAAATAACAAACTGTACCATCAAACCAACACATGTACCTATAAATACCAAACTATACCATCAAACTAACACAGGTACCTAAATACAAAACTGTACCATCAAACCAACACTTGTACCTAAATACAAAACTGTACCTTCAAACCAACACTTGTACCTAAATAACAAAATATACCATCAAACCAACACATGGACCTAAATAACAAACTGTACCATCAAACCAACACATGTACCTAAATAACAAAATGTACCATCAAACCAACACATGTACCTAAATAACAAACTGTACCATCAAACCAACACATGTACCTATAAATACCAAACTATACCATCAAACTAACACAGGTACCTAAATACAAAACTGTACCATCAAACCAACACTTGTACCTAAATACAAAACTGTACCTTCAAACCAACACTTGTACCTAAATAACAAAATATACCATCAAACCAACACATGTACCTAAATACCAAACTGTACCATCAAACCAACACATGTACCTAAATAACAAACTGTACCATCAAACCAACACATGTACCTAAATAACAAACTATACCATCAAACCAACACATGTACCTAAATACCAAACTGTACCATCAAACCAACACAGGTACCTAAATACCAAACTATACCATCAAACCAACACATATACCTAAATAACAAACTGTATCACCAAACCAACACATGTACCTAAATAACAAACTATACCATCAAACCAACACATGTACCTAAATACCAAACTATACCATCAAACCAACACTTGTACCTAAATAACAAACTGTACCACCAAACCAACACATGTACCTAAATACCAAACTGTACCATCAAACCAACACATGTACCTAAATACCAAACTATACCATCAAACCAACACATGTACCTAAATAACAAACTATACCATCAAACCAACACATGTACCTAAATACCAAACTATACCACCGAACCAACACATGTACCTTAATACCAAACTGTACCATCAAACCAACACTTGTACCTAAATACCAAACTATACCATCAAACCAACACTTGTACCTAAATAACAAACTGTACCATCAAACCAACACATGTACATAAATAACAAACTGTACCACCAAACCAACACATGTACCTAAATACCAAACCAACACATGTACCTAAATAACAAACTGTACCACCAAACCAACACATGTACCTAAATACCAAACTGTACCATCAAACCAACACATGTACCTAAATACCAAACTATACCACCGAACCAACACATGTACCTTAATACCAAACTGTACCATCAAACCAACACTTGTACCTAAATACCAAACTATACCATCAAACCAACACTTGTACCTAAATAACAAACTGTACCATCAAACCAACACATGTACATAAATAACAAACTGTACCACCAAACCAACACATGTACCTAAATACCAAACCAACACATGTACCTAAATAACAAACTGTACCATCAAACCAACACATGTACCTAAATACCAAACCAACACATGTACCTAAATACCAAACCAACACATGTACCTAAATAACAAACTGTACCATCAAACCAACACATGTACCTAAATACCAAACCAACACATGTACCTAAATAACAAACTTTACCATCAAACCAACACATGTACCTAAATACCAAACTATATCATCAAACCAACACATGTACCTAAATAACAAACTATACCATCAAACCAACACATGTACCTAAATACCAAACTATACCATCAAACCAACACTTGTACCTAAATACCAAACTGTACCATCAAACCAACACATGTACCTAAATAACAAACTGTACCTTCACACCAACACTTGTACCTAAATACCAAACTATACCATCAAACCAACACATGTACCTAAATAACAAACTATACCATCAAACCAACACTTGTACCTAAATACCAAACTATACCATCAAACCAACACATGTACCTAAATAACAAACTATACCATCAAACCAACACATGTACCTAAATAACAAACTGTACCTTCAAACCAACACATGTACCTAAATACAAAACTGTACCATCAAACCAACACATGTACCTAAATAACAAACTATACCATCAAACCAACACATGTACCTAAATAACAAACTGTACCATCAAACCAACACATGTACCTAAATACCAAACTATACCATCAAACCAACACATGTACCTAAATACCAAACTGTACCATCAAACCAACACATGTACCTAAATAACAAACTGTACCATCAAACCAACACATGTACCTTTATACCAAACTGTACCATCAAACCAACACATGTACCTTTATACCAAACTGTACCATCAAACCAACACATGTACCTTTATACCAAACTGTACCATCAAACCAACACATGTACCTATATACCAAACTGTACCATCAAACCAACACATGTACCTTTATACCAAACTGTACCATCAAACCAACACATGTACCTTTATACCAAACTGTACCATCAAACCAAGACATGTACCTAAATAACAAACTGTACCATCAAACCAACACATGTACCTAAATAACAAACTATACCATCAAACCAACACATGTACCTAAATACCAAACTATACCATCAAACCAACACATGTACCTAAATACCAAACTGTACCACCAAACCAACACATGTACCTAAATAATAAACTATACCATCAAACCAACACATGTACCTAAATACCAAACTATACCATCAAACCAACACATGTACCTAAATACCAAACTGTACCACCAAACCAACACATGTACCTAAATAACAAACTATACCATCAAACCAACACATGTACCTAAATACCAAACTATACCATCAAACCAACACATGTACCTAAATACCAAACTGTACCATCAAACCAACACATGTACCTAAATACAAAACTATACCATCAAACCAACACATGTACCTATAAATACCAAACTATACCATCAAACTAACACATGTACCTAAATAACAAACTGTACCATCAAACTAACACATGTACCTAAATACCAAACTATACCATCAAACCAACACATGTACCTATAAATACCAAACTATACCATCAAACTAAAACATGTACCTAAATAACAAACTATACCATCAAACTAACACATGTACCTAAATAACAAACTATACCATCAAACCAACACATGTACCTTTATACCAAACTGTACCATCAAACCAACACATGTACCTAAATACCAAACTGTACCATCAAACCAACACATGTACCTTTATACCAAACTATACCATCAAACCAACACATGTACCTAAATAACAAACTATACCATCAAACCAACACATGTACCTAAATACCAAACTGTACCATCAAACCAACACATGTACCTAAATACCAAACTATACCATCAAACCAACACATGTACCTAAATACCAAACTATACCATCAAACCAACACATGTATCTAAATAACAAACTGTACCATCAAACCAACACATGTACCTAAATAACAAACTATACCATCAAACCAACACATGTACCTAAATACCAAACTGTACCATCAAACCAACACATGTACCTAAATACCAAACTATACCATCAAACCAACACATGTACCTAAATACCAAACTATACCATCAAACCAACACATGTACCTAAATACCAAACTGTACCATCAAACCAACACATGTACCTAAATAACAAACTATACAACCAAACCAACATTTGTACCTAAATACCAAACTGTACCATCAAACCAACACATGTACCTAAATACCAAACTATACCATCAAACCAACACATGTACCTAAATACCAAACTATACCATCAAACCAACACATGTACCTAAATACCAAACTGTACCATCAAACCAACACATGTACCTAAATAACAAACTATACCATCAAACCAACACATATACCTAAATAACAAACTATACCATCAAACCAACACATGTACCTAAATACCAAACTATACCATCAAACCAACACATGTACCTAAATAACAAACTATACCATCAAACCAACATATGTACCTAAATAACAAACTGTACCATCAAACCAACACATGTACCTAAATAACAAACTATACCATCAAACCAACACATGTACCTAAATACCAAACCAACACATGTACCTAAATAACAAACTGTACCATCAAACCAACACTTGTACCTAAATAACAAACTATACCACCAAACCAACACATGTACCTAAATAACAAACTATACCATCAAACCAACACATGTACCTAAATAACAAACAATACCATCAAACCAACACATGTACCTAAATAACAAACTATACAACCAAACCAACACATGTACCTAAATAACAAACTATACAACCAAACCAACACATGTACCTAAATACCAAACTGTACCATCAAACCAACACATGTACCTAAATACCAAACTATACCATCAAACCAACACATGTACCTAAATAACAAACTATACCACCAAACCAACACATGTACCTAAATAACAAACTATACATACAAACCAACACATGTACCTAAATACCAAACTGTACCATCAAACCAACACATGTACCTAAATACCAAACTATACCATCAAACCAACACTTGTACCTAAATAACAAACTGTACCATCAAACCAACACATGTACCTAAATAACAAACTATACATACAAACCAACACATGTACCTAAATACCAAACTATACTATCAAACCAACACTTGTACCTAAATACCAAACTATACCATCAAACCAACACTTGTACCTAAATAACAAACTGTACCATCAAACCAACACATGTACATAAATAACAAACTGTACCACCAAACCAACACATGTACCTAAATACCAAACCAACACATGTACCTAAATAACAAACTATACCACCAAACCAACACATGTACCTAAATACCAAACTGTACCATCAAACCAACACATGTGCTTAAATACCAAACTGTACCACCAAACCAACACACGTACTTAAAAACCATACCAACACATGTACCTAAATAACAAACAAGACCATCAAACCAACACATGTACCTAAATACCAAACTGTACCACCAAACCAACACATGTACCTAAATACCAAACTGTACCACCAAACCAACACTTGTACCTAAATACCAAACTGTACCATCAAACCAACACTTGTACCTAAATACCAAACTGTACCATCAAACCAACACATGTACCTAAATACAAAACTATACCATCAAACCAACACATGTACCTATAAATACCAAACTATACCATCAAACTAACACATGTACCTAAATAACAAACTGTACCATCAAACTAACACATGTACCTAAATACCAAACTATACCATCAAACCAACACATGTACCTATAAATACCAAACTATACCATCAAACTAAAACATGTACCTAAATAACAAACTATACCATCAAACTAACACATGTACCTAAATAACAAACTATACCATCAAACCAACACATGTACCTTTATACCAAACTGTACCATCAAACCAACACATGTACCTAAATACCAAACTGTACCATCAAACCAACACATGTACCTTTATACCAAACTATACCATCAAACCAACACATGTACCTAAATAACAAACTATACCATCAAACCAACACATGTACCTAAATACCAAACTGTACCATCAAACCAACACATGTACCTAAATACCAAACTATACCATCAAACCAACACATGTACCTAAATACCAAACTATACCATCAAACCAACACATGTATCTAAATAACAAACTGTACCATCAAACCAACACATGTACCTAAATAACAAACTATACCATCAAACCAACACATGTACCTAAATACCAAACTGTACCATCAAACCAACACATGTACCTAAATACCAAACTATACCATCAAACCAACACATGTACCTAAATACCAAACTATACCATCAAACCAACACATGTACCTAAATACCAAACTGTACCATCAAACCAACACATGTACCTAAATAACAAACTATACAACCAAACCAACATTTGTACCTAAATACCAAACTGTACCATCAAACCAACACATGTACCTAAATACCAAACTATACCATCAAACCAACACATGTACCTAAATACCAAACTATACCATCAAACCAACACATGTACCTAAATACCAAACTGTACCATCAAACCAACACATGTACCTAAATAACAAACTATACCATCAAACCAACACATATACCTAAATAACAAACTATACCATCAAACCAACACATGTACCTAAATACCAAACTATACCATCAAACCAACACATGTACCTAAATAACAAACTATACCATCAAACCAACATATGTACCTAAATAACAAACTGTACCATCAAACCAACACATGTACCTAAATAACAAACTATACCATCAAACCAACACATGTACCTAAATACCAAACCAACACATGTACCTAAATAACAAACTGTACCATCAAACCAACACTTGTACCTAAATAACAAACTATACCACCAAACCAACACATGTACCTAAATAACAAACTATACCATCAAACCAACACATGTACCTAAATAACAAACTATACCATCAAACCAACACATGTACCTAAATAACAAACTATACAACCAAACCAACACATGTACCTAAATAACAAACTATACAACCAAACCAACACATGTACCTAAATACCAAACTGTACCATCAAACCAACACATGTACCTAAATACCAAACTATACCATCAAACCAACACATGTACCTAAATAACAAACTATACCACCAAACCAACACATGTACCTAAATAACAAACTATACATACAAACCAACACATGTACCTAAATACCAAACTGTACCATCAAACCAACACATGTACCTAAATACCAAACTATACCATCAAACCAACACTTGTACCTAAATAACAAACTGTACCATCAAACCAACACATGTACCTAAATAACAAACTATACATACAAACCAACACATGTACCTAAATACCAAACTATACTATCAAACCAACACTTGTACCTAAATACCAAACTATACCATCAAACCAACACTTGTACCTAAATAACAAACTGTACCATCAAACCAACACATGTACATAAATAACAAACTGTACCACCAAACCAACACATGTACCTAAATACCAAACCAACACATGTACCTAAATAACAAACTATACCACCAAACCAACACATGTACCTAAATACCAAACTGTACCATCAAACCAACACATGTGCTTAAATACCAAACTGTACCACCAAACCAACACACGTACTTAAAAACCATACCAACACATGTACCTAAATAACAAACAAGACCATCAAACCAACACATGTACCTAAATACCAAACTGTACCACCAAACCAACACATGTACCTAAATACCAAACTGTACCACCAAACCAACACTTGTACCTAAATACCAAACTGTACCATCAAACCAACACTTGTACCTAAATACCAAACTGTACCATCAAACCAACACATGTACCTAAATAAAAAACTGTACCACCAAACCAACACATGTACCTAAATAGCAAATGATACCATCAAACCAACACTTGTACCTAAATACCAAACTATACCATCAAACCAACACATGTACCTAAATACCAAACTGTACCACCAAACCAACACATGTACCTAAATACCAAACTGTACCACCAAACCAACACTTGTACCTAAATACCAAACTGTACCATCAAACGAACACATACACCTAAATACCAAACTATACCATCAAACCAACACATGTACCTAAATACCAAACTGTACCATCAAACCAACACTTGTACCTAAATACAAAAATGTACCATCAAACCAACACATGTACTTATATACCAGACACATGTGTTGGTTTGATGGTATAGTTTGGTATTTAGGTACAAGTGTTGGTTTGGTGATACAGTTTGGTATTTAGGTACAAGTGTTGGTTTGGTGATACAGTTTGGTATTTAGGTACAAGTGTTGGTTTGATGGTATAGTTTGGTATTTAGGTACAAGTGTTGGTTTGAGGGTATAGTCTGGTATTTAGGTACAAGTGTTGGTTTGGTGGTACAGTTTGGTATTTAGGTACATGTGTTGGTTTGAGGGTATAGTCTGGTATTTAGGTACCTGTGTTGGTTTGATGGTACAGTTTGTTATTTAGGTACATGTGTTGGTTTGATGGTATAGTTTGTTATTTAGGTACATGTGTTGGTTTGATGGTATAGTTTGGTATTTAGGTACATGTGTTGGTTTGATGGTATAGTTTGTTATTTAGGTACATGTGTTGGTTTGATGGTATAGTTTGGTATTTAGGTACAAGTGTTGGTTTGATGGTATAGTTTGTTATTTAGGTACATGTGTTGGTTTGATGGTACAGTTTGGTATTTAGGTACCTGTGTTAGTTTGATGGTATAGTTTGGTATTTAGGTACATGTGTTGGTTTGATGGTATAGTTTGTTATTTAGGTACATGTGTTGGTTTGATGGTACAGTTTGTTATTTAGGTACATGTGTTGGTTTGATGGTATAGTTTGGTATTTAGGTACATGTGTTGGTTTGATGGTACAGTTTGTTATTTAGGTACATGTGTTGGTTTGATGGTACAGTTTGGTATTTAGGTACATGTGTTGGTTTGATGGTATAGTTTGTTATTTAGGTACATGTGTTGGTTTGATGGTACAGTTTGGTATTTAGGTACATGTGTTGGTTTGATGGTATAGTTTGTTATTTAGGTACATGTGTTGGTTTGATGGTACAGTTTGGTATTTAGGTACATGTGTTGGTTTGATGGTACAGTTTGGTATTTAGGTACATGTGTTGGTTTGGTGGTACAGTTTGTTATTTAGGTACATGTGTTGGTTTGATGGTAAAGTTTGGTATTTAGGTACATATGTTGGTTTGATGGTATAGTTTGTTATTTAGGTACATGTGTTGGTTTGGTGGTACAGTTTGGTATTTAGGTACATGTGTTGGTTTGATGGTACAGTTTGTTATTTAGGTACATGTGTTGGTTTGATGGTACAGTTTGTTATTTATGTACATGTGTTGGTTTGATGGTACAGTTTGTTATTTATGTACATGTGTTAGTTTGATGGTATAGTTTGTTATTTAGGTACATGTGTTGGTTTGATGGTATAGTTTGTTATTTAGGTACATGTGTTGGTTTGATGGTATAGTTTGTTATTTAGGTACATGTGTTGGTTTGATAGTACAGTTTTGTATTTAGGTACATGTGTTGGTTTGATGGTATAGTTTGTTATTTAGGTACATGTGTTGGTTTGATGGTACAGTTTTGTATTTAGGTACATGTGTTGGTTTGATGGTATAGTTTGTTATTTATGTACATGTGTTGGTTTGATGGTACAGTTTGTTATTTATGTACATGTGTTAGTTTGATGGTATAGTTTGTTATTTAGGTACATGTGTTGGTTTGATGGTACAGTTTGGTATTTAGGTACATGTGTTGGTTTGGTGGTACAGTTTGGTATTTATAGGTACATGTGTTGGTTTGATGGTATAGTTTGGTATTTAGGTACATGTGTTGGTTTGATGGTGCATTTTGTTATTTAGGTACCTGTGTTGGTTTGATGGTATAGTTTGTTATTTAGGTACATGTGTTGGTTTGATGGTACAGTTTGTTATTTAGGTACCTGTGTTGGTTTGATGGTATAGTTTGTTATTTAGGTACATGTGTTGGTTTGATGGTACAGTTTGGTATTTAGGTACATGTGTTGGTTTGATGGTATAGTTTGTTATTTAGGTACATGTGTTGGTTTGATGGTATAGTTTGGTATTTAGGTACCTGTGTTGGTTTGATGGTACAGCTTGTTATTTAGGTACATGTGTTGGTTTGATGATACAGTTTGGTATTTAGGTACATGTGTTGGTTTGATGGTATAGTTTGTTATTTAGGTACATGTGTTGGTTTGATGGTATAGTTTGTTATTTAGGTACATGTGTTGGTTTGATGGTATAGTTTGTTATTTAGGTACATGTGTTGGTTTGGTGGTACAGTTTGTTATTTATGCACATGTGTTAGTTTGATGGTACAGTTTGTTTTTTAGGTACAAGTGTTGGTTTGATGGTATAGTTTGGTATTTAGGTACAAGTGTTGGTTTGATAGTATAGTTTGGTATTTAGGTACAAGTGTTGGTTTGATGGTATAGTTTGTTATTTAGGTACATGTGTTAGTTTGATGGTACAGTTTGTTTTTTAGGTACAAGTGTTGGTTTGATGGTATAGTTTGTTATTTAGGAACAAGTGTTGGTTTGATGGTAAAGTTTGGTATTTATGTACAAGTGTTGGTTTGATGGTACAGCTTGTTATTTAGGTACATGTGTTGGTTTGATGGTATAGTTTGTTATTTAGGAACAAGTGTTGGTTTGATGGTACAGTTTGGTATTAAGGTACATGTGTTGGTTTGATGGTATAGTTTGTTATTTAGGTACCTGTGTTGGTTTGATGGTATAGTTTGTTATTTAGGTACATGTGTTGGTTTGATGGTATAGTTTGGTATTTAGGTACCTGTGTTGGTTTGATGGTATAGTTTGTTATTTAGGTACATGTGTTGGTTTGATGGTATAGTTTGGTATTTAGGTACCTGTGTTGGTTTGATGGTACAGTTTGGTATTAAGGTACATGTGTTGGTTTGATGGTATAGTTTGGTATTTAGGTACATGTGTTGGTTTGATGGTATAGTTTGTTATTTAGGTACATGTGTTGGTTTGATGGTATAGTTTGGTATTTAGGTACCTGTGTTGGTTTGATGGTACAGTTTGTTATTTAGGTACATGTGTTGTTTTGATGATACAGTTTGGTATTTAGGTACATGTGTTGGTTTGATGGTATAGTTTGTTATTTAGGTACATGTGTTGGTTTGATGGTATAGTTTGGTATTTAGGTACATGTGTTGGTTTGGTATTTAGGTACATGTGTTGGTTTGATGGTATAGTTTGTTATTTAGGTACATGTGTTGGTTTGATGGTATAGTTTGTTATTTAGGTACATGTGTTGGTTTGATGGTATAGTTTGGTATTTAGGTACCTGTGTTGGTTTGATGGTATAGTTTGTTATTAAGGTACATGTGTTGGTTTGGTGGTATAGTTTGTTATTTAGGTACAAGTGTTGGTTTGATGGTATAGTTTGGTATTTAGGTACAAGTGTTGATTTGATGGTGTAGTTTGTTATTTAGGTACATGTGTTGGTTTGATGGTATAGTTTGGTATTTAGGTACAAGTGTTGGTTTGATGGTATAGTTTGTTATTTAGGTACAAGTGTTGGTTTGATGGTATAGTTTGTTATTTAGGTACAAGTGTTGGTTTGATGGTATAGTTTGGTATTTAGGTACAAGTGTTGGTTTGATAGTATAGTTTGGTATTTAGGTACAAGTGTTGGTTTGATGGTATAGTTTGTTATTTAGGTATATGTGTTGGTTTGATGGTATAGTTTGGTATTTAGGTACATGTGTTGGTTTGGTGGTACAGTTTGTTATTTAGGTATATGTGTTGGTTTGGCGGTATAGTTTGGTATTTAGGTACCTGTGTTGGTTTGATGGTACAGTTTGTTATTTAGGTACATGTGTTGTTTTGATGATACAGTTTGGTATTTAGGTACATGTGTTGGTTTGATGGTATAGTTTGGTATTTAGGTACATGTGTTGGTTTGATGGTACAGTTTGGTATTTAGGTACATGTGTTGGTTTGATGGTACAGTTTGGTATTTAGGTACATGTGGTGGTTTGATGGTACAGTTTGGTATTTAGGTACATGTGTTGGTTTGATGGTATAGTTTGGTATTTAGGTACATGTGTTGGTTTGATGGTACAGTTTGGTATTTAGGTACATGTGTTGGTTTGGTTGTATAGTTTGTTATTTAGGTACATGTGTTGGTTTGATGGTATAGTTTGGTATTTAGGTACATGTGTTGGTTTGATGGTATAGTTTGGTATTTAGGTACAAGTGTTGGTTTGATGGTATAGTTTGTTATTTAGGTACAAGTGTTGGTTTGATGGTATAGTTTGTTATTTAGGTACAAGTGTTGGTTTGATGGTATAGTTTGGTATTTAGGTACAAGTGTTGGTTTGATAGTATAGTTTGGTATTTAGGTACAAGTGTTGGTTTGATGGTATAGTTTGTTATTTAGGTATATGTGTTGGTTTGATGGTATAGTTTGTTATTTAGGTACATGTGTTGGTTTGGTGGTACAGTTTGTTATTTAGGTATATGTGTTGGTTTGATGGTATAGTTTGGTATTTAGGTACATGTGTTGGTTTGGTGGTACAGTTTGTTATTTATGCACATGTGTTAGTTTGATGGTACAGTTTGTTTTTTAGGTACAAGTGTTGGTTTGATGGTATAGTTTGTTATTTAGGTACAAGTGTTGGTTTCATGGTACAGTTTGGTATTTAGGTACATGTGTTGATTTGATGGTATAGTTTGTTATTTATGTATATGTGTTGGTTTGATGGTATAGTTTGGTATTTATGTATATGTGTTGGTTTGATGATATAGTTTGTTATTTAGGTACATGTGTTGGTTTGATGGTATAGTTTGTTATTTAGGTACATGTGTTGGTTTGATGGTATAGTTTGTTATTTAGGTACATGTGTTGGTTTGATGGTACAGTTTGATATTTAGGTACATGTGTTGGTTTGATGGTACAGTTTGTTATTTAGGTACATGTGTTGGTTTGATGGTACAGTTTGGTATTTAGGTACATGTGTTGGTTTGATGGTATAGTTTGTTATTTAGGTACATGTGTTGGTTTGATGGTATAGTTTGGTATTTAGGTACATGTGTTGGTTTGATGATATAGTTTGTTATTTAGGTACATGTGTTTGTTTGATGGTACAGTTTTGTATTTAGGAACAAGTGTTGGTTTCATGGTACAGTTTGGTATATAGGTACATGTGTTGGTTTGATGGTATAGTTTGTTATTTAGGTACATGTGTTTGTTTGATGGTACAGTTTGGTATTTAGGAACAAGTGTTGGTTTCATGGTACAGTTTGGTATATAGGTACAAGTGTTTGTTTGATGATACAGTTTGGTATTTATAGGTACATATGTTGGTTTGATGGTATAGTTTGGTATTTAGGTACAAGTGTTTGTTTGGTGGTACAGTTTGTTATTTAGGTACATGTGTTGGTTTGATGGTATAGTTTGGTATTTAGGTACAAGTGTTTGTTTGGTGGTACAGTTTGTTATTTAGGTACATGTGTTGGTTTGATGGTATAGTTTGGTATTTAGGTACATGTGTTTGTTTGATGGTACAGTTTGTTATTTAGGTACATGTGTTTGTTTGATGATATAGTTTGTTATTTAGGTACAAGTGTTTGTTTGGTGGTATAGTTTGTTATTTAGGTACATGTGTTGGTTTGATGGTATAGTTTGTTATTTATGTACATGTGTTGGTTTGATGGTATAGTTTGGTATTGATGTATAAGTGTTGGTTTGATGGTACAGTTTGGTATATAGGTACATGTCTTGGTTTGATGGTACAGTTTGGTATTTAGGTATATGTGTTGGTTTGATGATATAGTTTGCTATTTAGGTACATGTGTTGGTTTGATGGTACAGTTTGGTATTTAGGTACATGTCTTGGTTTGATGGTATAGTTTGGTATTTAGGTACATGTGTTGGTTTGATAGTATAGTTTGTTATTTAGGTACATGTGTTAGTTTGATGGTATAGTTTGGTATTTAGGTACATGTGTTGGTTTGATGGTATAGTTTGGTATTTAGGTACATGTGTTGGTTTGATGGTATAGTTTGTTATTTAGGTACATCTGTTGGTTTGGTGGTACAGTTTGGTATTTAGGAACAAGTGTTGGTTTGATGGTATAGTTTGGTATTAAGGTACATGTGTTGGTTTAATGGTATAGTTTGTTATTTAGGTACATGTGTTGGTTTGATGGTATAGTTTGGTATTTAGGTACATGTGTTGGTTTGATGGTACAGTTTGTTATTTAGGAACAAGTGTTGGTTTGATGGTATAGTTTGGTATATAGGTACATGTGTTGCTTTGATGGTATAGTTTTGTATTTAGGTACATGTGTTAGTTTGATGGTACAGTTTGGTATTTAGGTACATGTGTTGGTTTGATGGTATAGTTTGTTATTTAGGAACAAGTGTTGGTTTGATGGTACAGTTTGTTATTTAGGAACAAGTGTTGGTTTGATGGTACAGTTTGTTATTTAGGTACATGTGTTGGTTTGATGGTACATTTTGTTATTTAGGAACAAGTGTTGGTTTGATGGTATAATTTGTTATTTAGGAACAAGTGTTGGTTTGATGGTATAGTTTGGTATATAGGTACATGTGTTGGTTTGATGGTATAGTTTTGTATTTAGGTACATGTGTTGGTTTGATGATACAGTTTGGTATTAAGGTACATGTGTTGGTTTGATGGTATAGTTTTGTATTTAGGTACATGTGTTGGTTTGATGGTATAGTTTGTTATTTAGGTACATGTGTTGGTTTGGTGGTACAGTTTGTTATTTAGGTACATGTGTTGGTTTGATGGTACAGTTTGGTATTTAGGTACAAATGTTGGTTTGGTGGTACAGTTTGGTATTTAGGTACATGTGTTGGTTTGATGGTATAGTTTGGTATTTAGGTACATGTGTTGGTTTGATGGTACAGTTTGGTATTTAGGTACATGTGTTGGTTTGATGGTATAGTTTGGTATTTAGGTACATGTGTTGGTTTGATGGTATAGTTTGTTATTTAGGTACATGTGTTGGTTTGATGGTATAGTTTGTTATTTAGGTACATGTGTTGGTTTGATGGTATAGTTTGTTATTTAGGTACATGTGTTGGTTTGATGGTATAGTTTGTTATTTAGGTACATGTGTTGGTTTGATGGTATAGTTTGGTATTTAGGTACATGTGTAGGTTTGATGGTATAGTTTGTTATTTAGGTACATGTGTTGGTTTGATGGTATAGTTTGTTATTTAGGTACATGTGTTCGTTTGATGGTATATTTTGTTATTTAGGTACAAGTGTTGGTTTGAAGGTACAGTTTTGTATTTAGGTACAAGTGTTGGTTTGAAGGTACAGTTTTGTATTTAGGTACATGTGTTGGTTTGATGGTATAGTTTGTTATTTAGGTACATGTGTTCGTTTGATGGTATATTTTGTTATTTAGGTACAAGTGTTGGTTTGAAGGTACAGTTTTGTATTTAGGTACATGTGTTGGTTTGATGGTAAAGTTTGGTATTTAGGTACATATGTTGGTTTGATGGTACAGTTTGGTATTTAGGTACAAGTGTTGGTTTGATGGTACAGTTTGGTATTTAGGTACATATGTTGGTTTGATGGTACAGTTTGGTATTTAGGTACAAGTGTTGGTTTGATGGTACAGTTTGGTATTTAGGTACATGTGTTGGTTTGATGGTACAGTTTGGTATTTAGGTACATGTGTTGGTTTAATGGTACAGTTTGTTATTTAGGTACATGTGTTGGTTTGATTGTATAGTTTGGTATTTAGGTACATGTGTTGGTTTGATGGTACAGTTTGTTATTTAGGTACATGTGTTGGTTTGATGGTATAGTTTGGTATTTAGGTACATGTGTTGGTTTGATGGTATAGTTTGGTATTTAGGTACATGTGTTGGTTTGATGATACAGTTTGGTATTTAGGTACATGTGTAGGTTTGATGGTATAGTTTGGTATTTAGGTACATGTGTTGGTTTGATGGTATAGTTTGTTATTTAGGTACAAATGTTGGTTTGAAGGTACAGTTTTGTATTTAGGTACATGTGTTGGTTTGATGGTATAGTTTGGTATTTAGGTACATGTGTAGGTTTGATGGTACAGTTTTGTATTTAGGTACATGTGTTGGTTTGATGGTACAGTTTGTTATTTAGGTACATGTGTTGGTTTGATGGTATAGTTTGTTATTTAGGTACATGTGTTGGTTTGATGGTATAGTTTGTTATTTAGGTACATGTGTTGGTTTGATGGTATAGTTTGGTATTTAGGTACAAATGTTGGTTTGATGGTATAGTTTGGTATTTAGGTACATGTGTTGGTTTGATGGTATAGTTTGTTATTTAGGTACATGTGTTGGTTTGATGGTACAGTTTTGTATTTAGGTACATGTGTTGGTTTGATGGTATAGTTTGTTATTTAGGTACATGTGTTGGTTTGATGGTATAGTTTGGTATTTAGGTACATGTGTTGGTTTGATGGTATAGTTTGGTATTTAGGTACATGTGTTAGTTTGATGGTATAGTTTGTTATTTAGGTACATGTGTTAGTTTGATGGTATAGTTTGTTATTTAGGTACATGTGTTGGTTTGATGGTACAGTTTGTTATTTAGGTACATGTGTTGGTTTGATGGTATAGTTTGTTATTTAGGTACATGTGTTAGTTTGATGGTATAGTTTGTTATTTAGGTACATGTGTTAGTTTGATGGTATAGTTTGGTATTTAGGTACATGTGTTGGTTTGATGGTACAGTTTGTTATTTAGGTACATGTGTTGGTTTGGTGATATAGTTTGGTATTTAGGTACATGTGTAGGTTTGATGGTATAGTTTGGTATTTAGGTACATGTGTTGGTTTGATGGTATAGTTTGTTATTTAGGTACATGTGTTGGTTTGATGGTATAGTTTGTTATTTAGGTACATGTGTTGGTTTGATGGTATAGTTTGTTATTTAGGTACAAGTGTTGGTTTGATGGTATAGTTTGTTATTTAGGTATATGTGTTGGTTTGATGGTATAGTTTGGTATTTAGGTACATGTGTTGGTTTGATGGTATAGTTTGGTATTTAGGTACAAGTGTTGGTTTGATGGTATAGTTTGTTATTTAGGTACATGTGTTGGTTTGATGGTATAGTTTGGTATTTAGGTACATGTGTTGGTTTGATGGTACAGTTTGGTATTTATGTTCACGTGTTGGTTTGGTGATACAGTTTGGTATTTAGGTATATGTGTTGGTTTGATGGTATAGTTTGTTATTTAGGTACATGTGTTGGTTTGATGGTATAGTTTGTTATTTAGGTACATGTGTTGGTTTGATGGTATAGTTTGTTATTTAGGTACATGTGTTGGTTTGATGGTATAGTTTGGTATTTAGGTACAAATGTTGGTTTGATGGTATAGTTTGGTATTTAGGTACATGTGTTGGTTTGATGGTATAGTTTGTTATTTAGGTACATGTGTTGGTTTGATGGTACAGTTTGGTATTTAGGTACAAGTGTTGGTTTGATGGTATAGTTTGGTATATAGGTACATGTGTTGGTTCGGTGGTACAGTTTGGTATTTAGGTACATGTGTTGGTTTGATGGTATAGTTTGGTATATAGGTACATGTGTTGGTTTGATGGTATAGTTTGGTATTTAGGTACATGTGTTGGTTTGATGGTATAGTTTGGTATTTAGGTACATGTGTTGGTTTGATGATACAGTTTGTTATTTAGGTACATGTGTTGGTTTGATGGTAAAGTCTGGTATTTAGGTACATATGTTGGTTTGATGGAATAGTTTGGTATTTAGGTACATGTGTTGGTTTGATGGTACAGTTTGGTATATAGGTACATGTGTTGGTTTGATGGTATAGTTTTGTATTTAGGTACCTGTGTTGGTTTGATGGTATAGTTTTGTATTTAGGTACATGTGTTGGTTTGATGGTATAGTTTTGTATTAAGGTACATGTGTTTGTTTGATGGTATAGTTTGTTATTTAGGTACAAATGTTGGTTGAATGGTATAGTTTTGTATTTAGGTACAAGTGTTGGTTTGATGGTACAGTTTGGTATTTAGGTACATGTGTTGGTTTGATGGTATAGTTTGGTATTTAGGTACATGTGTTGGTTTGATGGTATAGTTTGTTATTTAGGTACATGTGTTGGTTTGATGGTACAGTTTGTTATTTAGGTACATGTGTTGGTTTGGTGGTATAGTTTGTTATTTAGGTACATGTGTTGGTTTGATGGTATAGTTTGTTATTTAGGTACATGTGTTGGTTTGATGGTACAGTTTGTTATTTAGGTACATGTGTTGGTTTGATGGTATAGTTTGGTATTTAGGTACATGTGTTGGTTTGATGGTATAGTTTGGTATTTAGGTACATGTGTTGGTTTGATGGTACAGTTTGTTATTTAGGTACATGTTTTGGTTTGGTGGTATAGTTTGTTATTTAGGTACATGTGTTGGTTTGGTCGTATAGTTTGATATTTAGGTACATGTGTTCGTTTGATGGTATATTTTGTTATTTAGGTACATGTGTTGGTTTGAAGGTACAGTTTTGTATTTAGGTACATGTGTTGGTTTGATGATACAGTTTGGTATTTAGGTACCTGTGTTGGTTTGATGGTATAGTTTGGTATTTAGGTACATGTGTTGGTTTGATTGTATAGTTTGGTATTTATGTATATGTGTTGGTTTGATTGTATAGTTTGTTATTTAGGTACATGTGTTGGTTTGATGGTACAGTTTGTTATTTAGGTACATGTGTTGGTTTGGTGGTACAGTTTGTATTTAGGTACATGTGTTGGTTTGGTGGTACAGTTTGGTATTTAGGTACAAGTGTTGGTTTGATGGTACAGTTTGTTATTTAGGTACAAGTGTTGGTTTGATTGTATAGTTTGTTATTTAGGTACATGTGTTGGTTTGATGGTACAGTTTGTTATTTAGGTACATGTGTTGGTTTGGTGGTACAGTTTGTTATTTAGGTACATGTGTTGGTTTGGTGGTACAGTTTGGTATTTAGGTACAAGTGTTGGTTTGGTGGTACAGTTTGGTATATAGGTACATGTGTAGGTTTGATGGTATAGTTTGGTATTAAGGTACATGTGTTGGTTTGATGGTATAGTTTGGTATATAGGTACATTGTACATGTGTTGGTTTGATGGTATAGTTTGGTATTTAGGTACATGTGTTGGTTTGATGGTATAGTTTGGTATAAAGGTACATGTGTTGGTTTGATGGTATAGTTTGGTATTTAGGTACATGTGTTGGTTTGATGGTATAGTTTGGTATATAGGTACATGTGTTGGTTTGATGGTATAGTTTGGTATTTATGTACAAGTGTTAGTTTGATGGTATAGTTTGTTATTTAGGTACATGTGTTGGTTTGATGGTACAGTTTGGTATTTAGGTACATGTGTTGGTTTGGTGGTACAGTCTGGTATTTAGGTACATGTGTTGGTTTGATGGTATAGTTTGGTATTTAGGTACATGTGTTTGTTTGATGGTATAGTTTGGTATTTATGTACAAGTGTTGGTTTCATGGTAAAGTTTGGTATTTAGGTACATGTGTTGGTTTGATGATACAGTTTGGTATTTAGGTACATGTGTTGGTTTGATGGTATAGTTTGTTATTTAGGTACATGTGTTTGTTTGATGATACAGTTTGGTATATAGGTACATGTGTTGGTTTGATGGTATAGTTTGGTATTTAGGTACATGTGTTGGTTTGATGGTACAGTTTGGTATTTAGGTACATGTGTTGGTTTGATTGTATAGTTTGGTATTTAGGTACATGTGTTGGTTTGATGGTATAGTTTGTTATTTAGGTACATGTGTTGGTTTGATGGTATAGTTTGGTATTTAGGTACATGTGTTGGTTTGATGGTATAGTTTGGTATTTAGGTACATGTGTTGGTTTGATGGTATAGTTTGGTATTTAGGTACATGTGTTGGTTTGATGGTACAGTTTGGTATTTAGGGACATGTGTTGGTTTGATGGTATAGTTTGTTATTTAGGGACATGTGTTGGTTTGATGATACAGTTTGGTATTTAGGTACATGTGTTGGTTTGATGGTACAGTTTGTTATTTAGGTACATGTGTTGGTTTGATGATACAGTTTGGTATTTAGGTACATGTGTTGGTTTGATGATACAGTTTGGTATTTAGGTACATGTGTTGGTTTGATGATACAGTTTGGTATTTAGGTACCTGTGTTGGTTTGGTGGTACAGTTTGGTATTTAGGGACATGTGTTGGTTTGATGGTATAGTTTGGTATTTAGGTACCTGTGTTGGTTTGATGGTATAGTTTGTTATTTAGGTATATGTGTTGGTTTGATGGTACAGTTTGTTATTTAGGTACATGTGTTGGTTTGATGGTATAGTTTGTTATTTAGGTACATGTGTTGGTTTGGTGGTACAGTTTGTTATTTAGGTACATGTGTTGGTTTGATGATACAGTTTGGTATATAGGTACATGTGTTGGTTTGATGATACAGTTTGGTATTTAGGTACATGTGTTGGTTTGATGGTATAGTTTGGTATTTAGGTACATGTGTTGGTTTGATGGTATAGTTTGGTATTTAGGTATATGTGTTGGTTTGATGGTATAGTTTGGTATTTAGGTACATGTGTTGGTTTAATGGTATAGTCTGGTATTTAGGTACATGTGTTGGTTTGATGGTACAGTTTGGTATTTAGGTACATGTGTTGGTTTGATGGTACAGTTTGGTATTTAGGTACCTGTGTTGGTTTGATGGTACAGTTTGTTATTTAGGTACATGTGTTGGTTTGATGATACAGTTTGGTATTTAGGTACATGTGTTGGTTTGATGATACAGTTTGGTATTTAGGTACCTGTGTTGGTTTGATGGTATAGTTTGGTATTTAGGTACATGTGTTGGTTTGATGGTATAGTTTGGTATTTAGGTACATGTGTTGGTTTGATGGTATAGTTTGGTATTTAGGTACATGTGTTGGTTTGATGGTATAGTTTGTTATTTAGGTACATGTGTTGGTTTGATGGTATAGTTTGTTATTTAGGGACATGTGTTGGTTTGATGGTATAGTTTGTTATTTAGGGACATGTGTTGGTTTGATGATACAGTTTGGTATTTAGGTACATGTGTTGGTTTGATGGTACAGTTTGTTATTTAGGTACATGTGTTGGTTTGATGATACAGTTTGGTATTTAGGTACATGTGTTGGTTTGATGATACAGTTTGGTATTTAGGTACATGTGTTGGTTTGATGATACAGTTTGGTATTTAGGTACAAGTGTTGGTTTGATGATACAGTTTGGTATTTAGGTACATGTGTTGGTTTGATGATACAGTTTGGTATTTAGGTACATGTGTTGGTTTGGTGGTGTGGTTTGGTATTTAGGGACATGTGTTGGTTTGATGGTATAGTTTGGTATTTAGGTACCTGTGTTGGTTTGATGGTATAGTTTGTTATTTAGGTATATGTGTTGGTTTGATGGTACAGTTTGTTATTTAGGTACATGTGTTGGTTTGATGGTATAGTTTGTTATTTAGGTACATGTGTTGGTTTGGTGGTACAGTTTGTTATTTAGGTACATGTGTTGGTTTGATGATACAGTTTGGTATATAGGTACATGTGTTGGTTTGATGATACAGTTTGGTATTTAGGTACATGTGTTGGTTTGATGGTATAGTTTGGTATTTAGGTACATGTGTTGGTTTGATGGTATAGTTTGGTATTTAGGTATATGTGTTGGTTTGATGGTATAGTTTGGTATTTAGGTACATGTGTTGGTTTAATGGTATAGTCTGGTATTTAGGTACATGTGTTGGTTTGATGGTATAGTTTGTTATTTAGGGACATGTGTTGGTTTGATGGTATAGTTTGGTATATAGGTACATGTGTTGGTTTGATGATACAGTTTGGTATTCAGGTACATGTGTTGGTTTGATGATACAGTTTGGTATAAAGGTACATGTGTTGGTTTGATGGTATAGTTTGGTATTTAGGTACATGTGTTGGTTTGATGGTATAGTTTGTTATTTAGGTACATGTGTTGGTTTGATGGTATAGTTTGTTATTTAGGGACATGTGTTGGTTTGATGGTATAGTTTGTTATTTAGGGACATGTGTTGGTTTGATGATACAGTTTGGTATTTAGGTACATGTGTTGGTTTGATGGTACAGTTTGTTATTTAGGTACATGTGTTGGTTTGATGATACAGTTTGGTATTTAGGTACATGTGTTGGTTTGATGATACAGTTTGGTATTTAGGTACATGTGTTGGTTTGATGATACAGTTTGGTATTTAGGTACCTGTGTTGGTTTGGTGGTACAGTTTGGTATTTAGGGACATGTGTTGGTTTGATGGTATAGTTTGGTATTTAGGTACCTGTGTTGGTTTGATGGTATAGTTTGTTATTTAGGTATATGTGTTGGTTTGATGGTACAGTTTGTTATTTAGGTACATGTGTTGGTTTGATGGTATAGTTTGTTATTTAGGTACATGTGTTGGTTTGGTGGTACAGTTTGTTATTTAGGTACATGTGTTGGTTTGATGATACAGTTTGGTATATAGGTACATGTGTTGGTTTGATGATACAGTTTGGTATTTAGGTACATGTGTTGGTTTGATGGTATAGTTTGGTATTTAGGTATATGTGTTGGTTTGATGGTATAGTTTGGTATTTAGGTACATGTGTTGGTTTAATGGTATAGTCTGGTATTTAGGTACATGTGTTGGTTTGATGGTACAGTTTGGTATTTAGGTACATGTGTTGGTTTGATGGTACAGTTTGGTATTTAGGTACCTGTGTTGGTTTGATGGTACAGTTTGTTATTTAGGTACATGTGTTGGTTTGATGATACAGTTTGGTATTTAGGTACATGTGTTGGTTTGATGATACAGTTTGGTATTTAGGTACCTGTGTTGGTTTGATGGTATAGTTTGGTATTTAGGTACATGTGTTGGTTTGATGATACAGTTTGGTATTTAGGTACATGTGTTGGTTTGATGGTATAGTTTGGTATTTAGGTACAAGTGTTGGTTTGATGGTACAGTTTGGTATTTAGGTACATGTGTTTGTTTGATGGTATAGTTTGTTATTTAGGTACATGTGTTGGTTTGATGGTACAGTTTGGTATTTAGGTACCTGTGTTGGTTTGATGGTACAGTTTGTTATTTAGGTACATGTGTTGGTTTGATGATACAGTTTGGTATTTAGGTACATGTGTTGGTTTGATGACACAGTTTGGTATTTAGGTACCTGTGTTGGTTTGATGGTATAGTTTGGTATTTAGGTACATGTGTTGGTTTGATGATACAGTTTGGTATTTAGGTACATGTGTTGGTTTGATGGTATAGTTTGTTATTTAGGTACATGTGTTGGTTTGATGGTATAGTTTGGTATTTAGGTACATGTGTTGGTTTGATGGTACAGTTTGGTATTTAGGTACATGTGTTTGTTTGATGGTATAGTTTGTTATTTAGGTACATGTGTTGGTTTGATGGTACAGTTTGTTATTTAGGTACATGTGTTGTTTTGATGATATAGTTTGGTATTTAGGTACAAGTGTTGGTTTGATGGTATAGTTTGTTATTTAGGTACATGTGTTGGTTTGATGGTATAGTTTGGTATTTAGGTACATGTGTTGGTTTGATGGTACAGTTTGTTATTTAGGTACATGTGTTGGTTTGGTGGTACAGTTTGTTATTTAGGTACATGTGTTGGTTTGATGATACAGTTTGGTATTTAGGTACATGTGTTGGTTTGATGGTATAGTTTGTTATTTAGGTACATGTGTTGGTTTGATGGTATAGTTTGGTATTTAGGGACATGTGTTGGTTTGATGATACAGTTTGGTATTTAGGTACATGTGTTGGTTTGATGATACAGTTTGGTATTTAGGTACAAGTGTTGGTTTGATGGTATAGTTTGTTATTTAGGTACATGTGTTGGTTTGATGGTATAGTTTGGTATTTAGGGACATGTGTTGGTTTGATGATACAGTTTGGTATTTAGGTACATGTGTTGGTTTGGTGGTACAGTTTGTTATTTAGGTACATGTGTTGGTTTGATGATACAGTTTGGTATTTAGGTACATGTGTTGGTTTGATGATACAGTTTGGTATTTAGGTACATGTGTTGGTTTGATGGTATAGTTTGGTATTTAGGTACATGTGTTGCTTTGATGGTACAGTTTGGTATTTAGGTACAAGTGTTGGTTTGATGATACAGTTTGGTATTTAGGTACATGTGTTGGTTTGATGATATAGTTTGGTATTTAAGTACATGTGTTGGTTTGATGGTATAGTTTGGTATTTAGGTACCTGTGTTGGTTTGATGGTACAGTTTGTTATTTAGGTACATGTGTTGGTTTGATGGTACAGTTTGTTATTTAGGTACATGTGTTGGTTTGATGATACAGTTTGGTATTTAGGTACATGTGTTGGTTTGATGATACAGTTTGGTATTTAAGTACATGTGTTGGTTTGATGATACAGTTTGGTATTTAGGTACATGTGTTGGTTTGATGGTATAGTTTGGTATTTAGGTACATGTGTTGGTTTGATGGTACAGTTTGTTATTTAGGTACATGTGTTGGTTTGATGATACAGTTTGGTATTTAGGTACATGTGTTGGTTTGATGATACAGTTTGGTATTTAAGTACATGTGTTGGTTTGATGATACAGTTTGGTATTTAGGTACATGTGTTGGTTTGATGGTATAGTTTGGTATTTAGGTACAAGTGTTGGTTTGATGGTACAGTTTGGTATTTAGGTACATGTGTTTGTTTGATGGTATAGTTTGTTATTTAGGTACATGTGTTGGTTTGATGGTACAGTTTGTTATTTAGGTACATGTGTTGTTTTGATGATATAGTTTGGTATTTAGGTACAAGTGTTGGTTTGATGGTATAGTTTGTTATTTAGGTACATGTGTTGGTTTGATGGTATAGTTTGGTATTTAAGTACATGTGTTGGTTTGATGGTATAGTTTGGTATTTAGGTACCTGTGTTGGTTTGATGATATAGTTTGGTATTTAAGTACATGTGTTGGTTTGATGGTACAGTTTGGTATTTAGGTACATGTGTTGGTTTGATGGTATAGTTTGGTATTTAGGTACCTGTGTTGGTTTGATGGTATAGTTTGTTATTTAGGTACATGTGTTGGTTTGATGATACAGTTTGGTATTTAGGTACATGTGTTGGTTTGATGGTATAGTTTGGTATTTAGGTACATGTGTTGGTTTGATGGTACAGTTTGGTATTTAGGTACAAGTGTTGGTTTGATGATACAGTTTGGTATTTAGGTACATGTGTTGGTTTGATGATATAGTTTGGTATTTAAGTACATGTGTTGGTTTGATGGTATAGTTTGTTATTTAGGTACATGTGTTGGTTTGATGATACAGTTTGGTATTTAGGTACATGTGTTGGTTTGATGATACAGTTTGGTATTTAGGTACATGTGTTGGTTTGATGATACAGTTTGGTATTTAGGTACATGTGTTGGTTTGATGGTATAGTTTGGTATTTAGGTACCTGTGTTGGTTTGATGGTATAGTTTGTTATTTAGGTACATGTGTTGGTTTGATGATACAGTTTGGTATTTAGGTACATGTGTTGGTTTGATGATACAGTTTGGTATTTAGGTACATGTGTTGGTTTGATGGTATAGTTTGGTATTTAGGTACCTGTGTTGGTTTGATGGTATAGTTTGTTATTTAGGTACATGTGTTGGTTTGATGATACAGTTTGTTATTTAGGGACATGTGTTGGTTTGATGGTATAGTTTGGTATTTAGGTACATGTGTTGGTTTGATGGTATAGTTTGTTATTTAGGTACATGTGTTGGTTTGATGGTATAGTTTGGTATTTAGGTACATGTGTTGGTTTGATGGTATAGTTTGTTATTTAGGTACATGTGTTGGTTTGATGGTATAGTTTGGTATTTAGGTACATGTGTTGGTTTGATGATACAGTTTGTTATTTAGGGACATGTGTTGGTTTGATGGTATAGTTTGGTATTTAGGTACAAGTGTTGGTTTGATGGTATAGTTTGGTATTTAGGGACATGTGTTGGTTTGATGGTATAGTTTGGTATTTAGGTACATGTGTTGGTTTGATGGTATAGTTTGGTATTTAGGTACATGTGTTGGTTTGATGGTATAGTTTGGTATTTAGGTACATGTGTTGGTTTGATGGTATAGTTTGTTATTTAGGTACATGTGTTGGTTTGATGGTATAGTTTGTTATTTAGGGACATGTGTTGGTTTGATGGTATAGTTTGTTATTTAGGGACATGTGTTGGTTTGATGATACAGTTTGGTATTTAGGTACATGTGTTGGTTTGATGGTACAGTTTGTTATTTAGGTACATGTGTTGGTTTGATGATACAGTTTGGTATTTAGGTACATGTGTTGGTTTGATGATACAGTTTGGTATTTAGGTACATGTGTTGGTTTGATGATACAGTTTGGTATTTAGGTACCTGTGTTGGTTTGGTGGTACAGTTTGGTATTTAGGGACATGTGTTGGTTTGATGGTATAGTTTGGTATTTAGGTACCTGTGTTGGTTTGATGGTATAGTTTGTTATTTAGGTATATGTGTTGGTTTGATGGTACAGTTTGTTATTTAGGTACATGTGTTGGTTTGATGGTATAGTTTGTTATTTAGGTACATGTGTTGGTTTGGTGGTACAGTTTGTTATTTAGGTACATGTGTTGGTTTGATGATACAGTTTGGTATATAGGTACATGTGTTGGTTTGATGATACAGTTTGGTATTTAGGTACATGTGTTGGTTTGATGGTATAGTTTGGTATTTAGGTACATGTGTTGGTTTGATGGTATAGTTTGGTATTTAGGTATATGTGTTGGTTTGATGGTATAGTTTGGTATTTAGGTACATGTGTTGGTTTAATGGTATAGTCTGGTATTTAGGTACATGTGTTGGTTTGATGGTACAGTTTGGTATTTAGGTACATGTGTTGGTTTGATGGTACAGTTTGGTATTTAGGTACCTGTGTTGGTTTGATGGTACAGTTTGTTATTTAGGTACATGTGTTGGTTTGATGATACAGTTTGGTATTTAGGTACATGTGTTGGTTTGATGATACAGTTTGGTATTTAGGTACCTGTGTTGGTTTGATGGTATAGTTTGGTATTTAGGTACATGTGTTGGTTTGATGATACAGTTTGGTATTTAGGTACATGTGTTGGTTTGATGGTATAGTTTGGTATTTAGGTACAAGTGTTGGTTTGATGGTACAGTTTGGTATTTAGGTACATGTGTTTGTTTGATGGTATAGTTTGTTATTTAGGTACATGTGTTGGTTTGATGGTACAGTTTGGTATTTAGGTACCTGTGTTGGTTTGATGGTACAGTTTGTTATTTAGGTACATGTGTTGGTTTGATGATACAGTTTGGTATTTAGGTACATGTGTTGGTTTGATGATACAGTTTGGTATTTAGGTACCTGTGTTGGTTTGATGGTATAGTTTGGTATTTAGGTACATGTGTTGGTTTGATGATACAGTTTGGTATTTAGGTACATGTGTTGGTTTGATGGTATAGTTTGGTATTTAGGTACAAGTGTTGGTTTGATGGTACAGTTTGGTATTTAGGTACATGTGTTTGTTTGATGGTATAGTTTGTTATTTAGGTACATGTGTTGGTTTGATGGTACAGTTTGTTATTTAGGTACATGTGTTGTTTTGATGATATAGTTTGGTATTTAGGTACAAGTGTTGGTTTGATGGTATAGTTTGTTATTTAGGTACATGTGTTGGTTTGATGGTATAGTTTGGTATTTAAGTACATGTGTTGGTTTGATGGTATAGTTTGGTATTTAGGGACATGTGTTGGTTTGATGATACAGTTTGGTATTTAGGTACATGTGTTGGTTTGGTGGTACAGTTTGTTATTTAGGTACATGTGTTGGTTTGATGATACAGTTTGGTATTTAGGTACATGTGTTGGTTTGATGATACAGTTTGGTATTTAGGTACATGTGTTGGTTTGATGGTATAGTTTGGTATTTAGGTACATGTGTTGCTTTGATGGTACAGTTTGGTATTTAGGTACAAGTGTTGGTTTGATGATACAGTTTGGTATTTAGGTACATGTGTTGGTTTGATGATATAGTTTGGTATTTAAGTACATGTGTTGGTTTGATGGTATAGTTTGGTATTTAGGTACCTGTGTTGGTTTGATGGTACAGTTTGTTATTTAGGTACATGTGTTGGTTTGATGGTACAGTTTGTTATTTAGGTACATGTGTTGGTTTGATGATACAGTTTGGTATTTAGGTACATGTGTTGGTTTGATGATACAGTTTGGTATTTAAGTACAGGTGTTGGTTTGATGATACAGTTTGGTATTTAGGTACATGTGTTGGTTTGATGGTATAGTTTGGTATTTAGGTACATGTGTTGGTTTGATGGTACAGTTTGTTATTTAGGTACATGTGTTGGTTTGATGATACAGTTTGGTATTTAGGTACATGTGTTGGTTTGATGATACAGTTTGGTATTTAAGTACATGTGTTGGTTTGATGATACAGTTTGGTATTTAGGTACATGTGTTGGTTTGATGGTATAGTTTGGTATTTAGGTACAAGTGTTGGTTTGATGGTACAGTTTGGTATTTAGGTACATGTGTTTGTTTGATGGTATAGTTTGTTATTTAGGTACATGTGTTGGTTTGATGGTACAGTTTGTTATTTAGGTACATGTGTTGTTTTGATGATATAGTTTGGTATTTAGGTACAAGTGTTGGTTTGATGGTATAGTTTGTTATTTAGGTACATGTGTTGGTTTGATGGTATAGTTTGGTATTTAAGTACATGTGTTGGTTTGATGGTATAGTTTGGTATTTAGGTACCTGTGTTGGTTTGATGATATAGTTTGGTATTTAAGTACATGTGTTGGTTTGATGGTACAGTTTGGTATTTAGGTACATGTGTTGGTTTGATGGTATAGTTTGGTATTTAGGTACCTGTGTTGGTTTGATGGTATAGTTTGTTATTTAGGTACATGTGTTGGTTTGATGATACAGTTTGGTATTTAGGTACATGTGTTGGTTTGATGGTATAGTTTGGTATTTAGGTATATGTGTTGGTTTGATGGTACAGTTTGGTATTTAGGTACAAGTGTTGGTTTGATGATACAGTTTGGTATTTAGGTACATGTGTTGGTTTGATGATATAGTTTGGTATTTAAGTACATGTGTTGGTTTGATGGTATAGTTTGTTATTTAGGTACATGTGTTGGTTTGATGATACAGTTTGGTATTTAGGTACATGTGTTGGTTTGATGATACAGTTTGGTATTTAGGTACATGTGTTGGTTTGATGATACAGTTTGGTATTTAGGTACATGTGTTGGTTTGATGGTATAGTTTGGTATTTAGGTACCTGTGTTGGTTTGATGGTATAGTTTGTTATTTAGGTACATGTGTTGGTTTGATGATACAGTTTGGTATTTAGGTACATGTGTTGGTTTGATGGTATAGTTTGGTATTTAGGTACATGTGTTGGTTTGATGGTATAGTTTGTTATTTAGGTACATGTGTTGGTTTGGTGATACAGTTTGTTATTTAGGGACATGTGTTGGTTTGATGGTATAGTTTGTTATTTAGGTACATGTGTTAGTTTGATGGTATAGTTTGTTATTTAGGTACATGTGTTGGTTTGATGGTATAGTTTGTTATTTAGGTACATGTGTTAGTTTGATGGTATAGTTTGTTATTTAGGTACAAGTGTTGGTTTGATGGTATAGTTTGTTATTTAGGTACATGTGTTGGTTTGATGGTATAGTTTGTTATTTAGGTACATGTGTTGGTTTGATGGTACAGTTTGTTATTTAGGTACATGTGTTGGTTTGATGGTACAGTTTGTTATTTAGGTACATGTGTTGGTTTGATGGTATAGTTTGTTATTTAGGTACATGTGTTGGTTTGATGGTATAGTTTGGTATTTAGGTACATGTGTTGGTTTGATGGTATAGTTTGGTATTTAGGTACATGTGTTGGTTTGATGGTATAGTTTGTTATTTAGGTACATGTGTTGGTTTGATGGTATAGTTTGGTATATAGGTACATGTGTTGGTTTGATGATATAGTTTGGTATTTAGGTACATGTGTTGGTTTGATGGTATAGTTTGTTATTTAGGTACATGTGTTGGTTTGATGGTACAGTTTGGTATTTAGGTACATGTGTTGGTTTGATGGTATAGTTTGGTATTTAGGTACATGTGTTGGTTTGATAGTATAGTTTGTTATTTAGGTACATGTGTTGGTTTGATGGTATAGTTTGGTATTTAGGTACATGTGTTGGTTTCATGGTACAGTTTGTTATTTAGGTACATGTGTTGGTTTCATGGTATAGTTTGGTATTTAGGTACATGTGTTGGTTTGATGGTACAGTTTGGTATAAAGGTACATGTGTTGGTTTGATGGTATAGTTTGGTATATAGGTACATGTGTTGGTTTGATGGTATAGTTTGTTATTTAGGTACATGTGTTGGTTTGATGGTATAGTTTGGTATTTAGGTACATGTGTTGGTTTGATGGTATAGTTTGGTATTTAGGTACATGTGTTGGTTTGATGGTATAGTTTGGTATTTAGGTACATGTGTTGGTTTGATGGTATAGTTTGGTATTTAGGTACAAGTGTTGGTTTGATGGTACAGTTTGGTATTTAGGTACATGTGTTGGTTTGATGGTACAGTTTGTTATTTAGGTACATGTGTTGGTTTGATGGTATAGTTTGTTATTTAGGTACATGTGTTGGTTTGATGGTATAGTTTGGTATTTAGGTACATGTGTTGGTTTGATGGTATAGTTTGTTATTTAGGTACATGTGTTGGTTTGATGGTATAGTTTGGTATTTAGGTACATGTGTTGGTTTGATGGTATAGTTTGGTATTTAGGTACAAGTGTTGGTTTGATGGTATAGTTTGGTATATAGGTACATGTGTTGGTTTGATGGTACAGTTTGTTATAAAGGTACATGTGTTGGTTTGATGGTATAGTTTGGTATTTAGGTACAAGTGTTGGTTTGATGGTATAGTTTGGTATTTAGGTACATGTGTTGGTTTGATGGTATAGTTTGGTATAAAGGTACATGTGTTGGTTTGATGATATAGTTTGTTATTTAGGGACATGTGTTGGTTTGATGGTATAGTTTGGTATTTAGGTACATGTGTTGGTTTGATGGTATAGTTTGGTATATAGGTACATGTGTTGGTTTGATGGTATAGTTTGGTATAAAGGTACATGTGTTGGTTTGATGGTATAGTTTGGTATAAAGGTACATGTGTTGGTTTCATGGTATAGTTTGGTATTTAGGTACATGTGTTGGTTTGATGGTACAGTTTGTTATTTAGGTACATGTGTTGGTTTGATGGTACAGTTTGTTATAAAGGTACATGTGTTGGTTTGATGGTATAGTTTGTTATTTAGGTACATGTGTTGGTTTGATGGTATAGTTTGGTATTTAGGTACATGTGTTGGTTTGATGGTACAGTTTGTTATAAAGGTACATGTGTTGGTTTGATGGTATAGTTTGGTATATAGGTACATGTGTTGGTTTGATGGTATAGTTTGGTATTTAGGTACATGTGTTGGTTTGATGGTATAGTTTGGTATTTAGGTACATGTGTTGGTTTGATGGTTAGTTTGGTATATAGGTACATGTGTTGGTTTGATGGTACAGTTTGGTATAAAGGTACATGTGTTGGTTTGATGGTATAGTTTGGTATTTAGGTACATGTGTTGGTTTGATGGTATAGTTTGGTATTTAGGTACATGTGTTGGTTTGATGGTATAGTTTGTTATTTAGGTACATGTGGTGGTTTGATGGTATAGTTTGGTATTTAGGTACATGTGTTGGTTTGATGGTATAGTTTGGTATTTAGGTACATGTGTTGGTTTGATGGTACAGTTTGGTATAAAGGTACATGTGTTGGTTTGATGGTATAGTTTGGTATATAGGTACAAGTGTTGGTTTGGTGGTACAGTTTGGTATAAAGGTACATGTGTTGGTTTGATGGTATAGTTTGGTATAAAGGTACATGTGTTGGTTTGATGGTATAGTTTGGTATTTAGGTACAAGTGTTGGTTTGGTGGTACAGTTTGGTATAAAGGTACATGTGTTGGTTTGATGGTATAGTTTGGTATATAGGTACATTGTACATGTGTTGGTTTGATGGTATAGTTTGATATTTAGGTACAAGTGTTGGTTTGGTGGTACAGTTGGTATAAAGGTTCAAGTATTGGTTTGATGGTTTAGCTTTGTATTTAGGTACATGTGTTGCTTTGATGGTATAGTTTGGTATATAAGTACATGTGTTGGTTTGATGGTATAGTTTGTTATTTAGGTACATGTGTTGGTTTGATGGTATAGTTTGGTATTTAGGTACAAATGTTGGTTTGATGGTATAGTTTGTTATTTAGGTATATGTGTTGGTTTGATGGTATAGTTTGTTATTTAGGTATATGTGTTGGTTTGATGATACAGTTTGGTATTTAGGTACAAATGTTGGTTTGATGGTATAGTTTGGTATTTAGGTACATGTGTTGGTTTGATGATACAGTTTGGTATTTAGGTACATGTGTTGGTTTGATGGTATAGTTTGTTATTTAGGTACATGTGTTGGTTTGATGGTATAGTTTGTTATTTAGGTACATGTGTTGGTTTGATGGTATAGTTTGGTATTTAGGTACATGTGTTGGTTTGATGGTACAGTTTGGTATTTAGGTACATGTGTTGGTTTGATGGTATAGTTTGTTATTTAGGTACAAGTGTTGGTTTGATGGTATAGTTTGTTATTTAGGTACAAGTGTTGGTTTGATGGTATAGTTTGGTATTTAGGTACATGTGTTGGTTTGATGGTATAGTTTGGTATTTAGGTACAAGTGTTGGTTTGATGGTACAGTTTGGTATTAAGGTACATGTGTTGGTTCGGTGGTACAGTTTGTTATTTAGGTACATGTGTTGGTTTGATGGTATAGTTTGGTATTTAGGTATATGTGTTGGTTTGATGGTATAGTTTGTTATTTAGGTACAAGTGTTGGTTTGATAGTATAGTTTGTTATTTAGGTACATGTGTTGGTTTGATGGTATAGTTTGTTATTTAGGTACATGTGTTGGTTTGATGGTATAGTTTGGTATTTAGGTACATGTGTTGGTTTGATGGTACAGTTTGGTATTTAGGTATATGTGTTGGTTTGATGGTATAGTTTGTTATTTAGGTACATGTGTTGGTTTGATGGTATAGTTTGTTATTTAGGTACATGTGTTGGTTTGATTGTATAGTTTGTTATTTAGGTACATGTGTTGGTTTGATTGTACATTTTGGTATTTAGGTATATGTGTTGGTTTAATGGTATAGTCTGGTATTTAGGTACATGTGTTGGTTTGATGGTATAGTTTGGTATTAGGTACATGTGTTGGTTTGATGGTACAGTTTGGTATTTAGGTACATGTGTTGGTTTAATGGTACAGTTTGTTATTTAGGTACATGTGTTGGTTTGATGGTATAGTTTGTTATTTAGGTACATGTGTTGGTTTGATGGTATAGTTTGGTATGTAGGTACATGTGTTGGTTTGGTGGTACATTTTGGTATTTAGGTACATGTGTTGGTTTGATGGTATAGTAGATTCCTTACCTATGTTTACATCACATCTGTCGCCCGTATAGCCAGCCATACAGTAACATTTCCTGCGTACATTGCCATACGCTGTACAGTTGTAGGCTGTCGGGGCACACCCATCACTGATACAAACATCTTTCTTGTCGGTACAACTGGAACAACAATCCAAATAGCATTCAAATCACCATTCAAGTTACAAATACATTAACTTGCTTCCAAAAGTATGACTGTTTTCTTGAATGGAACTGAGCTGACACGAAAACGTTACTTTATATTTGCTATTTTTAACTACAAAATATATTTCTGAAATAATGTTTTAGCAATATATTAGCTTAGATCAAACGTTGGTAAAATTGTATAACTACTTTTTGCCAGAATATCCTGTTGGACAGAGACATTCATAGTTGTTGATGAGGTTTTTACACTTCCCACCGTTACCACACGGGTTTGGAGTACATTCTGTTGGCGAGTCAATCTCACAGTTGGTCCCTGTCGTACCTGCAAAATATTGGTGGCATCGAATAAGTGTGGACCATGATCGGGTATTGATATTGTTTTAAAGAACGTGGATCAGCTTGATCTTATTGGTTTTTTATTACCTCCGACAATATCAAATACGTAATATTTGAGGAGATGCTTGCTTTTTCAACTTGATTATGGAAAAAGTATGGAGCTTTTTTTCAAATGTACCATCCCATTAATTAACAACCAGATAATTTCTTACTCTGCTGCTCTGAATCTCTTTTAAACAGAAAAACGTATAAGCTATCAATACAATTTATGTTCGAGACTAGGACATCTTTAGGCTCTCTGAGACTAATAATGTAATGCACTTTTAAAGAGATCCTCGGTCTTTGTCTGGTTTGCTTGTCATCTGCTTTATGTGTTACCTGATTGACTGTACCTTGGAGGCATGAGCATTTGTAAGAGTTAGTGGAAGGGTCTTCAGAACAAACTCCATTGTTGTAACATGACATGATTGACTGTACCTTGGAGACATGAGCATTTGTAAAGTTAGTGTTAGGGTCTTCAGAACAAACTCCATTGTTGTAACATGACCTGATTGACTGTACCTTGGAGACATGAGCATTTGTAAAGTTAGTGGAAGGGTCTTCAGAACAAACTCCATTGTTGTAACATGACATGATTGACTGTACCTTGGAGGCATGAGCATTTGTAAAGTTAGTGTTAGGGTCTTCAGAACAAACTCCATTGTTGTAACATGACATGATTGACTGTACCTTGGATACATGAGCATTTGTAAAGTTAGTGGAAGGGTCCTAAGAACAAACTCCATTGTAGTAACATGACATGATTGACTGTACCTTGGATACATGAGCATTTGTAAAGTTAGTGTTAGGGTCTTCAGAACAAACTCCATTGTTGTAACATGACATGATTGACTGTACCTTGGATACATGAGCATTTGTAAGAGTTAGTAGAAGGGTCTTCTGAACAAGCTCCATTGTTGTAACAAGGCGTGGAAGAACAGTGGGAAACCCGAAAGTTGCAGGTCGAACCGTAGAACCCTGTAAAGTACAATAAAATATTATATTGTTTTCATGCTAAAGCGAGCTGCACGTCCTACCTTTCCACCATGTAAAGAACAATGAAATAGTATGTAGCAACTCATGCTCGCGCGAATCAAATAAATACCATGACTCATCAACATAAAGTGACTAATACAAATCGCACAAATGATCGTACTTACGGAATTCATACTAATTATTAACGTATGTGAAACCTAAAAATGATCTGACTAACTTGAATGATACACATAATATGACTGAAGTGAATCATTCAAATGAATCAATTCATAACAACATTGTTTTTTCATTTTTTTTGTTTTCATGATAGACTTCCAATAGGTACAGCTGCCAAATAAGCGCAGTATTGTCAGTTGGAAAATAAAACAGTTTGTTACTAGTCACTAATCGTTTTTGGAACAACTTAGCAGACAAATAAAACTAGATACGGGAGAAAGAAACTCTTTAATTAAGGACTCCGCTGTTGCAGCAGCAAATCAATATGTAAAGAATATATAGGATACCAAACATTAGTATTGAGTCTAAATAAGGGCAGATGGCTATACAGACTTTGCAAATACAAGAAAATATCACGTGTATATGGAGTCCTTAACATCCTAAGGTCACATCAGTCCACTATTATACATTATTTACAAATTGGTTGCATGCAAAGTTTAAGCAAAACTAAAACACTGATACTTCGGAAAGGGTCACTTCATATTATCTAATTATGTTTTACAATTGACTTGATCTTTGAACTTTCGACCTTGACGTTCAATCAGGGGATACCTTGTTTGATGTCTTCCCAGTTTGCTTCATAATATCGTAACAAAATATTTAGCAGATTAGACATTAAAAATGTGACCTTGTCATGTGATCTGATGATCATGAGGTTTGGTCAGCTGAGGCCTTTCTTGATTCCGAACTACTTTGCTTCTTATCTTATAACAAAATGGTATGCAGTTATACATGCCGTAAATTTGACCTTGACCTTTGATGCGATTATGTTAGATGTAATTAAACACAGTTATATCACCTTTGCGTAGACATTGGACTGGTTGAAGCAATCAGATGTTTCTTAACCTTTGTTCTGTGGGTGAAGGTCACACAGAATCAATGAGTGTGCACTGTATGTAATGTAATAGTAGTGAATACTCATGCTAGGTTTCCTTGCTCTGATTTGACAGGTTGGACAGTTATGAAACGGAAACAATTATGCTTTGCAATAAAAGGGTTGAAACCTTGCATTTTGGAGGAAACATTAAATTAAGTATGCAACACAACTAAAACTTGGTTTAAAAAATTTGTGAAAATAATGCAAAATTTCATCCCACATGTATGACATTATACGAAGTCAAAGGCAACAATCGAAGAGGGAGTTTGTAACATATGGCTTACCATCTTGGCATATACAAATGGTGTTGTGAAAGTTTGTTTCAACACACGTTCCTCCATTCTGACATGGGGAGTTGGAACACAAGTTACCTGAAACAATGACAGAACAATTACAGTAAATATGGCAGTGGAGGAGGGGGGGGGGTATCATCGTCCAATCACAATCACAGACAGCCTTTTTTAATGATAGTTACAAGTTATCAAGATTCGTTACTAAAAGAGACACGTTTCTGAAGAGGATTTTGGTTGCTGGAGTAACACAAGGCTTTCCGAGTTAGGTTATACCATTTTTGTGAAAATTCGTAAGAATTTGCAAAGGCACATATAACGATAACAATGTCAGATCTTGTCCTAAAGCGTCTCTCTCTCAAGCAACAAAATAACAGTTCACTATTTTGATTAATTAAAGAAGAGATAAGCGGAAACGAAATTTGCGGAATGACGGCCAGGGGCAACACTAGTATGTTCGGCTTTTTCACGGCGGAGGAATACAACTTTGAATACTATTGCTTCCACTTCCGGGCAGTGACAAATTATAAAAGTGTGTTCGTTACGAAAATGACGTGTGTGTAAAGAAGATGTATAATATTTACTGAGAGGAACACAGTCGGTTGAAGAAGTGGAAGACTCTCCGGCAGTGTACTGATTGACTGGGCACTCTATGCAGGTCGACTGGCCTTCCTGGTTCTGGTAGAAATTAACAGGGCATGGTCGACAGTTAGGCTGGTATCCAGTCGGGGAGAAGTATCCCATTGGACAACTGGCTAAAATAAAAAACATCACGACAAATATAATAAGGGCTTTATATAGCATTGTGTTAACATTTGCATGACCCAATCACTAAATAAACAAGGATGACGTGTGATTTAAGAGACAAAGCATGACACCCATACGTCATGACGTCATAAGTTTGGCATAGAAACGTTGACGGTTCGCCGTCAAAATGGCAGTCCCATTTATGGAATTTTGATGTCAATAATGAAGCATTTATTACAGGTTAAATCAAATCGAAATCAGTATATGTCAGCAATATGGAACGAAATTATAAATGTAAGCGTTGAAGTGTGTTGATCAGAGCTTTACTTGCAAACATCAGATTGTGCGCTAAATTTTCAATGGCTTAAGTAAACTTCATGTCACTAATACAATCAAAGAGTCATATATCATTTGGGCATTGACAAACCAGTGGGTAATTTAAACGCTGGTACCAACACATTGACAAAAGTTGCAGTTTGCACATCTGAATGTATTAAATAGATATTCTGCCTAGAATAACATGGTGGGTGCCGTCGAAAAAGCAGAAGACGCTAACTCTTCCGGAACATATGGTCTTATTTTCTTTTACCTTTCTCAGGGGTCTCCTGGTTAATCTTTCCTGTGATCAGTTTTTGCCCCTAGTTTAACCGGTTTTCAGTTAGGTTTTGGTTTTGCTGATGATTCGGTATTTTCTGGTGTTATTTTCGTATATCTCATATTGATAGATCCATGTCATTTACATACTGACTCTTATATTACTTACACAAACAATAGGTTTCTGATTTAGCCCCGGTACCGACCGTCCTCTTCAGTCCACACAAAGTACAGGATGTACTTCCGGTGGTTGTCGAGTAGGTGTTCTTGGCACACTCGGTACAGGGAGGTAGACCGTTCGATGAGAAGTACCCAGCAGGACATTTAGCTGAAGCAAACGTACACGGAATTGTCAATGGTACAAGTTGAGTTGAATTGATATGACACATAACTGCAAAACTGTATATGTTATAAATATATTTATTTCTGTATCGTTGTTTCTGTGTGTTAGGCTTTACCCTATTCCAGTCACAGAAACTGTATCAGATGTTCTGTCTGTTTGTTAGGTCATTTCCCATTGTAAAACAAAACATAAATTTCCGTATCGTTCTATCCATTTTTAGGCCATTTCCCATTGTAGCCACAGCTGGAAAATCTGGTCAACTATTGCTTAACTTCTCTGTGACGTTTCTTGTTCTTGGACGTTTGTTCCTACTTGTGGGAAAAGCACTTCTAAGTTCTGACGTCAGATTTTGTGTTAATTTCTTAATAATAATGAGGTTGGGTTACACTAACTGAATGTGTATATCAACAAGTAACTTGTTTTGTAAAACTTATACTGATGCATGATTCCATAGATCAGGACGAATGAATAAAAACAATCCGTTTAAACGAACTCTTTACGACCAATTTCTCTATGTTGTATGACATTTTATTCAAAATCAAGTTTTTAATTGCTGATATAAATATAATACTTAATCGACAAAACAATAAAACTCATGACCAAACATTATCAGGCTTAAAAAAGAAGTCATTAAACAGTTGACAACAAACTTCTTAAACTACTTATAACTAAAATGTCAGATTTAATGATAAATGTTTTTAACGTATCATACCATTCTTTTTAGCAGAATATACCTACCAACGCTGCATGCATTGCGGCTAGTCCTGCCCGGGAACTCTGAGCTGGTGCCTGTCGGACAATCCTGACATATGGATTGGCCAGTCAATGGGTTGTATGTTCCTTTGGGACAGAGCGTGCATGTGGCTCCTACGGTATCATAGTAGGTCCCCTCAGAACACGACACTACAAAACAACCATAACTGGCTCAGAACACGACAATACAAAACAACCATAACTGGCTCATGATCAGAACACGACACTACAAAAACAACCATAACTGGCTCAGAACACGACACTACAAAACAGCCATAACTGGCTCAAAACACGACACTACAAAACAACATAACAGGCTCAGAACACGACACTACAAAACAACCATAAATGGCTCAGAACACGACACTACAAAACAACCATAACTGGCTCAGAAAACGACACTACAAAACAGTCATAACTGGCTCAGAACACGACACTACAAAACAATCATAACTGGCTCAGAACACGACACTACAAAACAACCATGACTGACTCAGGGAACGACACTACAAAAAAAACATAACTGGCTCAGAACACGACACTACAAAACAAGAGGCCCATGGGCCTTAACGGTCACCTGATGTTTGACATGAAAGAGAAATATGGGAATGTTGAGATGAATATTTATAACAATACATTGTAGCATATCTGGGAGTGGAAAAAATGAATTTTTGAAATTATGTCAATTTGACCCTTTTAGGCCCCACCCCTCAGGCACCTGGGGGTCAGTCAGTGTCAATATGTGCGTACTACTCAAAAGTCATGTCATATTGATAATTTCAACCAAATTTGCATCATTTCTTATGGCAATTAAACAAGTAATGCAAAAAAATGCTTTTTTTTTGCCAATATACTATAGTAAACTTAACCCCCTCCACAGGGGGAGATGCAAGACCCCAGAGTCATGAAATTCACAATTTTGGTAAAGAACCTTAAAACCCTTCCATCTATGAAGAGTATTTGATTCCAGCATATCTGGGAGAAGAGAAGAAGATTTTTGAAATTTTTGTCAATTTGACACTTTTTGGCCCCGCCCTCCAGCCCCTGGGGGTCAACTAGGGCCAACATGTACATACCATCAAAGTGTCATCCAATGCTGATAATTTTATAAAAGTTAGAATGAATTCCAATACAAATCCAACAAATAATAGTCAAAAATGTGATTTCCCTATAGAAACTATAGTAAAGTTTACCCCCTCCCCAGGGGCAAACGTGAGACCCCAGGGTCATGAAATTCACAATTTTGGTAAAGCACCTTAAGACCCTTCCATCTATGAAGAGTATTTGATTCTACCATATCTAAGAGTAGAGAAGAATATTTTTGAAATTTTTGTAAATTTTACCCTTTTTGGCCCCGCCCCGCAGGCCCCATGGGGGTCAACTAGGGCCAACATCTACATACCATCAAAGTGTCATCCCATGCTGATAATTTTATAAAAGTTAGAATGAATTCCAATACAAATCCAACAAATAATAGTCAAAAATGTGATTTCCCTATAGAAACTATAGTAAAGTTTACCCCCTCCCCAGGGACAAACGTGAGACTCCAGGGTCATGAAATTCACAATTTTGGTAAAGCACCTTAAGACCCTTCCATCTATGAAGAGTATTTGATTCCAGCATATCTGGGGGAAGAGAAGAAGATTTTTGAAATTTTTGTAAATTTTACCCTTTTTTGCCCTGCCCCGCTGGCCCCTGGGGGTCAACTAGGGCCAACATGTACATACCATCAAAGTGTCATCCCATGCTGATAATTTTATACAAGTTAGAATGAATTCCAATACAAATCCAACAAATAATAGTCAAAAATGTGATTTCCCTATAGAAACTATAATAAAGTTTACCCCTTCCCCAGGGGCAAACATGAGACCCCAGGGTCATGAAATTCACAATTTTGGTACAGCACCTTAAGACCCTTCCATCTATGGAGAGTATTTGATTCTACCATATCTGAGAGTAGAGAAGAAGATTTTTGAATTTTTTGTCAATTTGACACTTTTGGCCCCGTCCACCAGCCCCTGGGGGTCAACTAGGGCCAACATGTACATACCATCAAAGTGTCATCCCATGCTGATAATTTTATACAAGTTAGAATGAATTCCAACACAAATCCAACAAATAATAGTCAAAAATGTGATTTCCCTATAGAAACTATAGTAAAGTTTACCCCCTCCCCAGGGGCAAACATGAGACCCCAGGGTCATGAAATTCACAATTTTGGTAAAGCACCTTAAGACCCTTCTATCTATGAAGAGTATTTGATTCTACCATATCTGAGAGTAGATTCTACCATATCTCTTCATCTATGAAGAGTATTTGATTCTACCATATCTGAGAGGAGAAGATTTTTGAAGTTTTAGTCAATTTGACACTTTTGGCCCCGCCCCGCATGCCCCTGGGGGGTGGGAACCATATAATTCACAATTGTTGTTGAACTTTAGCCATAGAAGCTCCCTGCCAAATCTCATTGAATTTGGTTCAGTGGTTTTGGAGAAGAAGTCGAAAATGTAAAAAGTTTACGGACGCACGACGCACGACGCACGACGCACGACGCACGACGGACGACGACAGACAAAAGGCGATTAGGATAGGTCACTTGAGACTTCGTCTCAGGTGACCTAAAAATCATAACTGGCTCAGAACACGACACTACAAAACAACCATAACTGGCTCAGAACACGAAACTACAAAACAACCATAAATGGCTCAGAACACGACACTACAAAACAACCATAACTGGTTCAATACACGACACTACAAAAACAACCATAATTGACTCAGGGGACGACACTAAAAAACAACCATAACGGCTCAGATCACGACACAACAAAACAACCATAGCTGACTCCGAACACGACACTACAAAACAACCATAACTGGCTCAGAACATGACACTACAAAACAACCATAACTGGCTCAGAACACCACACTACAAAAACAACCATAACCGGCTCGGAACACGACACTACAAAACAACCATAACTGGCTCAGAATACGACACTACAAAACAACCATAACCGGTTCAGAACACGACACTACAAAACAATCATAACTGGCTCAAAACACGACACTACAAAACAATCATAACCGGCTCAGAACACGACACTACAAAGCAACCATAACTGGCTCAGAACACGACACTACAAAACAACCAAAACCGGCTCAGAACACGACACTACAAAACAACCATAACTGGCTCAGAACACGACACTACAAAACAACCATAACTGGTTCAGAACACGACACTACAAAACAACCATAACTGACTCAGAACACGACCCTAACAAAACAACCATAACTGGCTAGGAACACGAAACTACAAAAACAACCATAACTGGCTAGGAACACGACACTACAAAACAACCATAACTGGCTCAGAACACGACACTACAAAACAACCATAACTGGCTCATGATCAGAACACGACACTTCAAAAACAACCATAACTGGCTCAGAACACGACACTACAAAATAACCATAACCGGCTCAGAACACGACACTACAAAACAACCATAACCGGCTCAGAGGACGACACTACATTAACAAAACAAATATTTCGAAAAGCGTTGATTTCCCTAAGCATATATCGATGTTGAACTCCAATCATGTAGTCATCCGATTAAACCATCAATGCAATTTAAACAAGATAATTCAACGAATTACAGTCCCCCACCGGGTTGTTATCTCGAGATCCAATAGCAATGAGTGTGAATCTCGAGATGCAATAAGGTCATGTATTTTCTTCAATGTATTGAAAGGTGAAGATGTAGTTTACAGAGACCCGCTTCTATACAGGAACCATCCCATTCTCACTAAATACATGTACACTGTAGGTATACTCTATAAATGATCTCTATATAAAGGACACAAGTCTATGAAGGACACCTTTAGTTTTTCTATTGGGTATCCTTTATAGACAGGTTTTACTGCAATAGACATGAAATTGTAATAATAATAACAAGATGTTGTTTGTTATGCTTACATTGAATTCAACAGTACTGTATATTGATTAAATGGTGATCTGAGAAGAACACAGGTTTGTTTGTCACTGGGAATAATTTGGATGAGAAGACCAAGTCAAGAATTCCTCCAAGGCAATGGGTAGGCGTGGTCAGTTGTTGGTGAAGTTTACAAGATTTTTGAAGGCTGTCCATCTTTGCGAAGTCCATGTTGAAATCTCCAACAACAATAATGTTTGTACACTTATGTAACTTTGCTTGTGTTGTGCATAGCTTGAATAACTGTCGAAATAAATGTCACAGTGACCCAGTTTTGGTACACGACACACCATCTTCCCACGGGGAACCATACTACCAAGTATTAAGTTCTAGTGCTTTATAGTGTAGGAGATAGAGCCCGGACAAGGTATTTGTGTAACGTAGGTCAGAGGTCAAAATATAGGTCACTGTGACCCGGTTTTGTTACGCGACACACCGCCTTCCCATAGGGAACTATACTACCAAGTACATAGTTATAATCCTTAATAGTGTAGGAGATAGAGCCCGGACAAACTTTTATTTCAATGTAGGTCAGAGGTCAAAATATAGCAAAATAAAGGTCACAGTGACCCAGTTTTGGTACGCGACACACCGCCTTCCCACAGAGAACTATACTACCAAGTATAAAGTTCTAATCCTTAATAGTGTAGGAGATAGAACCTGGACAAATTTTTCTTTCTTTAATGTAGGTCAGAGGTCAAAATATAGGTCACAGTGACCCGGTTTTGGTACGCGACACACCACCTTCCCACGGGGAACCATACTACCAAGTATTAAGTTCTAGTGCTTTATAGTGTAGGAGATAGAGCCCGGACAAGCTTTTTCTTTAATGTAGGTCAGAGGTCAAAATATAGGTCACAGTGACCCGGTTTTTGTACGCGACACACCGCCTTCCCAAAAGGAACCATACTACCAAGTATTAAGTTCTAGTCTTTTATAGTGTAGGAGATAGAGCCCGGACAAACTTTTACTTTAATGTAGGTCAGAGGTCAAAATATAGCAAAATAAAGGTCACATTGACCCGGTTTTTGTACGCGACACACTGCCTTCCCACAGAGAACAATACTACTAAGTATTAAGTTCTAGTGCTTTATAGTGTAGGAGATAGAGCCCGGACAAGCTTTTTCTTTAATGTAGGTCAGAGGTCAAAATATAGGTCACTGTGACCCGGTTTTTATACGTGACACACCGCCTTCCCACAAGGAACCATACTACCAAGTATTAAGTTCTAGTGCTTTATAGTGTAGGAGATAGAGCCCGGACAAGCTTTTTCTTTAATGTAGGTCAGAGGTCAAAATATAGGTCACAGTGACCCGGTTTTTGTATGCGACACACCGCCTTCCCACAGGGAACCCACACACTTAGTATGAAGTTCCAGTGTCTTATATTATGGGAGATAGAGCCCGGACAAATAGTGTGCGGAAGGACGGACGGACGGACGGACGGACGGACACAACGCAAACCTATAGTCCCCCCCGGATTCCGGTGGGGGACTAATAAAGCACTGTGAGTCATGCATGGTTCCTGCAAGCGATATGCAGGTATTATGACCAATAGAATGGACACTGTATCCATAGATATACCTTGATTCAGATATTAAAGAGGATGTTAACACGTATGATATTCATGCGAATCTTTCTATTGTGTTAACATTGTCCCTAGTTTGTACTAGCTGATTTTACTATTATACAATTATGGGCCTCTGTGGAGGGGTATATCCAGAATTATGTCCCTGGTCAGGATTATTTTTCCCTCGAGATTCGCCCTCAAAAAATAACCCTGACCTGGGAAATGATTCTGGATATATCCCGACACAGAGGGCATTCAATGTTTTATTATACCGAAACAAACAACATATTCAATAACAGAAACAAATAATGTTTTCATATTGATGCTTATAAGAAAAATCAAAGTACTGAAAGTACTGAAACGCTAAAACTTCAAACAATAGTATATATATTTCGACAGCTATTTAAGTGTTTTTTGTTGTAGAATCTGGGGTGTGGTGTTCGGGGGTGAATACATTTAAAAAGGGAGGAGGAGTAGTGTGGAAGATATTAATTGTACATATGATTTAGGTCGCTTTCTAGCTTCGAACTAAAGGGAATATCCCTTTAGTTGTGTGGTAGAGCGTCCGACTAGAAACTTGAAGATCGAGGGTTCGATTCCCGGTGGAAGTACACTATTTTCTTTCCTGTTACAAATGAAAACGGATGTAATGTAGCAATTTAAACTTTTCGTTTCATTTCATTCTATACTGATTTCAATCTTTCTATGTCAAAGTCCTAAATGGCTGTTTTTCAGCCATTTTGTTTTTCTGATCAGTTACAAAATCAAAAGGGCACGACAGTAGGGACCAAGGAACCTACATATGAAATATGAGAAAGATCCCTCTAGTAGTTGTCAATTAGTTAACAATCTTTCAATGCCCAAATCAAAGATGGCCGCCTTTCCGCCATTTGGTTTTTACTCATTAGTATGAAATCAAACGGGCATAACAAAGCACAATGTGAAACCTAAATATGCAATGTGAAAAACTGACTGAAAAAGTTTTAACACAATAAAACAAAACTTTTCATGTTAACATTATCGTTCGGAGGAAGGTGAATGAATCATTGAAATATACGCTGCTGGTAGTTAGCACAATGGATATTAGATAAAAAATAAAAGGATTCGCAAACATATCTCTCGTTACAAATGATAGTTCGAACTACAAATTGTATCTAATTTGTCATAAAATGTCACAATAAACTGTCAAATTGTTGTTCCGAAAGAACGACGACCTATTACGATATCTTTGCCAAGGTGGAGCAAAATATTGGTATGCAAATATGTCATATTCACTTACATCTCTAGGCCTATTTATCAGTTATCAAGTTCATTTACAAAGCAGGGAAAATTACTTGTATATTGGCTGTTGCCTATGTATAAAAGGCCACACATAATTACGGGAATGTACACCATAAAGGTTTTTGCACACCATAGAAAAAATATAAGTGTTATTTCTACTAAATAACTTATATTGTGTCAATTGCTATGTACATGTACACTATACAGGTTATGGTAAAGTTTCGTTAAAACAAAAATGTGAACCTACAGTCAGGAACGTATATGTCCCTGCTACAGTGTATATTGATATGTGAAGCACAACGAACGTGATTATAAAACTACGAACTTTTGCTCGCCTTAGAAAAGTATAAGTATTATTTTCAATAAATCAAGTGTTTTGCCAATTAATATGTTCATTATTCAGGTTCTGATAATGTCTCATTAAAAATTGTATACTCAGTACAATATTAAGTAAGAAAATCGATCAAATTTGTGCATTCAGTATGTATATATCACAACGTTAGTGACAATCAGGGGAAGTAACTCGTAAATAACATTATCATATCCAGGGGGCGGATTTTCACTGTAATTATGAATTAATACTTCCGACCGACAAATTGGTCGAGTGTTTTGGTTTACGCACATGTATAAGGTAATATAACGGCTATGCGCGATTATATAATCAAAGTTTAACAGCAAAGTACACCATGCCAGGAATTCCGCGAGCCGTATACCAATGTCAAGCACAGAGAGTATATATATATAGCATGGATGTATGTGTATACACGAGAGGTCAGCCACCAACAGAGACGTAATATTTAAATGAGCCGTGGGAGTGAAAAACTGATTTCTTTGTTACAAACCGCATATAGATTATTAAAGTCATCATAATTATTAACAATACCATGGGAACATCATTTCCTGTTAGGTTTAGGCTTTCAAATTGTTCAGATATCATGAGATTGGTAGCAATTCAAGCTTTTCCGGAGCGGGAGGGGAAAAAATGACATGGGTCAAAGGTCACAGAATAGTGGCAGCAATAGACGCCAAAACTACTCGTAGTTTTAGCGCTAAAAATCATCTGTTATATCATGTTTGAATCAAACGAACATTTAAATTTACAATATATCCAGTGTGCTTTATACGTGTCGGAAGCACCATGAACCATGACCCTTCCCTTGAAGCAGATTTCCAGTTATTTCCCCGAGTCGGGTGTTATTTCCTCCAGGTTACTGCCCGCTGACCCGTTCACGCGGGTAATAATCCGGGGTTATATCATTAGTATATCTGATTTACTAAGTGTCAGGTGATCAGTTTCTCTCCAATTAAAACATTTCTAATGAAAGTGGGATATAATAACAAGGTTTACGTACGACAGTAGGTAATGGAGTCCCGCGTTATCTCCTTCTGGTCGTCGGCACACAGATATCCCTCCGACTGGGACTGACTGTTAGAGGCGTCGGCATGGTTACAGGTCGATGATGTAGGTATCACCTTGGAAAGTGTTTGGAATCCAAGCGGAAGTGTCGCGAAATTGCTGCCCTGGATAATGGCGCATGCATGTAGAGTTTCTTGAGAGGCGGTCAGGGGTGCAAACACGAGAGTCAGCACAGCTGTTAGCTGAAATAGGATGTAGGGATATGTCTGATAGAAACATAACTGTAAGTAGTTATAGGTCATGTGTTATACGTGAACATCGGTAAGTAGTATCAAACATATGACATATAACGTACAGGTTTAATTCAGACATACAAACATTACAATAGGTGTGAGAGGATGGCGATACATACCTGTGTGCCCTGCGTCGAGAATTCGATCAAATCTGTTGGGACGTTGAATGTGATGGGGTTGACTGGGTTTATGTTCTGACAGGATGAAACAAAGTTTGCGGTCTGCGTTGGAGCCAGATTGCGGACAAACGTCATGTACTCGTCCAAACAACTTTGAGTTGATGTTATTCCATCGTAGGTAATACTCACTTTCAACTGATAGTTAGCCAGATTGGATACAGCAACTACACGTTATGAATGAGAAAAACAGGTGTATATTATCAATGGTGTATATGCTATACATTGTGCTGTTCTACATACATGGACACAGATCGAACGATGCAATCAGAAGCTGTATTTCTGGTCTAGATTGAGAATCCATCTGGCCAAATCTTTGTACAACGATATTTCCTTGGACAAAAACATACATTGGTCTTTCATGGGACAGAATCCAATGCATTTAGTACCCTTGCCACAAACAGGTATATGTATTACTTACATTAAGTACACAGATTTAAATCCTTACCAGAGATACGAGAATTAACAACCTTTACCAGGGATACGAGAAATAACAACCCTCACCAGAGATACGAGAAATAACAACCCTTACCAGGGATACGAGAAATGACAACCCTTACCAGGGATACGAGAATAAACAACCTTTACCAGGGATACGAGAAATAACAACCCTTACCAGAGATACGAGAAATAACAACCCTTACCAGGGATACGAGAAATAACAACCCTTACCAGGGATACGAGAAATAACAACCCTTACCAGGGATACGAGAAATAACAACCCTCACCAGGGACACGAGAAATAACAACCCTTACCAGGGACACGAGAAATAACAACCCTCACCAGGGATACGAGAAATAACAACCCTTACCAGGGATACGAGAAATAACAACCCTTACCAGGGATACGAGAAATAACAACCCTTACCAGGGATACGAGAAATAACAACCCTTACCAGGGATACGAGAAATAACAACCCTTACCAGGGATACGAGAAATAATAACCCTTACCAGGGATACGAGAAATAACAACCCTCACCAGAGATACGAGAATACACAAACCTTACCAGGGATACGAGAGATAACAACCCTTACCAGGGATACGAGAATAAACAACCCTTACCAGGGATACGAGAAATAACAACCCTTACCAGGGATACGAGAAATAACAACCCTTACCAGGGATACGAGAAATAACAACCCTTACCAGGGATACGAGAAATAACAACCCTCACCAGGGACACGAGAAATAACAACCCTTACCAGGGATACGAGAAATAACAACCCTTACCAGGGATACGAGAAATAACAACCCTTACCAGGGATACGAGAAATAATAACCCTTACCAGGGATACGAGAAATAACAACCCTCACCAGAGATACGAGAATACACAAACCTTACCAGGGATACGAGAGATAACAACCCTTACCAGGGATACGAGAATAAACAACCCTTACCAGGTATACGAGAAATAACAACCCTTACCAGGGATACGAGAAATAACAACCCTTACCAGGGATACGAGAAATAACAACCCTTACCAGGGATACGAGAAATAACAACCCTCACCAGGGACACGAGAAATAACAACCCTTACCAGGGATACGAGAAATAACAACCCTTACCAGGGATACGAGAAATAACAACCCTTACCAGAGATACGAGAAATAACAATCCTTACCAGAGATACGAGAAATAACAACCCTTACCAGGGATACGAGAATAAACAACCTTTACCAGGGATACGAGAAATAACAACCCTTACCAGGGATACGAGAAATAACAACCCTCACCAGAGATACGAGAAATAACAACCCTCACCAGGGACACGAGAAATAACAACCCTTACCAGAGATACGAGAAATAACAATCCTTACCAGAGATACGAGAAATAACAACCTTTACCAGGGATACGAGAAATAACAACCCTTACCAGAGATACGAGAAATAACAATCCTTACCAGAGATACGAGAAATAACAACCCTTACCAGGGATACGAGAATAAACAACCTTTACCAGGGATACGAGAAATAACAACCCTTACTAGAGATACGAGAATAAACAACCTTTACCAGGGATACGAGAAATAACAACCCTTACCAGGGATACGAGAAAAAACAACCCTTACCAGGGATACGAGAAATAACAACCCTTACCAGAGATACGAGTAATAACAACCCTTACCAGGGATACGAGAAATAACAACCTTTACCAGGGATACGAGAAATAACAACCCTTACCTGGGATACGAGAATAAACAACCTTTACCGGGGATACGAGAAATAACAACCCTTACCAGGGATACGAGAAATAACAACCCTTACTAAGGATACGAGAAATAACAACCTTTACCAGAGATACGAGAAATAACAACCCTTACCAGGGATACGAGAAATAACAACCCTTACCAGGGATACGAGAAATAACAACCCTTACCAGGGATACGAGAAATAACAACCCTTACCAGGGATACGAGAAATAACAACCCTCACCAGGGACACGAGAAATAACAACCCTTACCAGGGATACGAGAAATAACAACCCTCACCAGGGACACGAGAAATAACAACCCTTACCAGGGATACGAGAAATAACAACCCTCACCAGAGATACGAGAATACACAAACCTTACCAGGGATACGAGAATATACAAATCGTACCAGGGATACGAGAAATAACAACCCTCACCAGAGATACGAGAATACACAAACCTTACCAGGGATACGAGAATATACAAATCGTACCAGGGATACGAGAAATAACAACCCTTACCAGAGATACGAGAATACACAAACCTTACCAGGGATACGAGAATATACAAATCGTACCAGGGATACGAGAATATACAAATCGTACCAGGGATACGAGAAATAACAACCCTTACCAGGGATACGAGAAATAACAACCCTTACCAGGGATACGAGAAATAACAACCCTTACCAGGGATACGAGAGATAACAACCCTTGCCAGGGATGCGAGAATACACAAACCGTACCAGGGATACGAAAATAAACAAACCTTAGTCGGTACACAAACAACGCTTACCAGGGACACAAACAAACACAATCCTTACCAGGGACACATGCAGGCACCGCTTGTGGACTCCAGGAACTTCCCGCACTACACTGCATGGTTAGGTTAGTATTCGTTGTATGGTCGTAGAACACATAGCCTGGATCACAGGTCATCGTACAAGAGTATCCCCCTAGTACCTCACTGCAAACTTTACCTCCATGTAAGGGCGCAGTCAACGCTATAGGTGAACAGGGATCAACTGAAAATGCAAAGTGAGAAATGTTTAAAGTAGGTTACATGTCACGTTTGATATCCCGAAAAGATGATACGCCACCTTAATTGTCACCATCAGTCAACGATAAGCAGTATTCGATATCACCAATAAAATATTAGTATTTAGATATATGTATAACAGTCTGCTGTTGTACTAATTTGACAACAGCTAACAACAGCTGATCAAAAGGTGATTAGCTTAATCAGTGACTAGTGCAAATTTCAATTATCCTGTAATTTTAAAACCAAACCATTGATTTGGTTACAACTTCCCAGATATCAAACATCTTTTACAATCAATTAGCATGCATAATTGTGGGATTGCAACTAGGTTATTGACAGAATTCTAAAAGGTTGAAAAATGTTAGTGATTGAGAAAATAAATCATTATTTGAACATCACGGCCCTGTTGTTTTATTGCTTTGAAAACATTGGTGAAGAATAATTAAACTTTATCATCAATGACGTTAATAAAAATATCCTTAAAACTAAAATATTATCTTAATGAATTTTTACATAGAGAAGAAATAAATACATCATTAATTGTACAATAGTTATCTATATCGAAATTTGCGAGAAAATCGCTCGAACATTTAAAAGAACTGTGAATTGATTTGACGACTAACTTTTGACGGCCACATCAAAGTTGCAGACAGCTGAGTTGGAAGCAGCATCCTGTACTAAGACTGTGACAAGGTGACTGCCAAGGTCGCTGCCACTCACAAGCAATCTTTCTGGGTTGATGACAACATTTGTTACCCCTACGTTATCCGACGTGACGATGTCGGCCTCAGCCACAGTAACAACCTCTGTAGACGTGGATGTATCCTTTACAAAAATTGTCCGCGAGGGAGGGCAAGACAACAGTGGTTTAACAATATCTGAAATATATTATGGCAGGAAACGCATATCATCAGTTGAAAACATGTATACAATATTTGGAAAGCAAGGCATATCACGCGGAGTTGATAAAATTTAACATACAATATGGCATAGCCGAAACTGTCACTCTTGTTTTTTTTAAGTAGACTTCACAATTAGAGGCTTGGAAAGCCTATATTACTTTACAATATTTTCTTCATTGGTATTTTCTAAATCGTACTCTTAGCTTTGCCTCGCACTTCTAATCCCTTTGACAGCGTAGGATTTCATGAATATTCCATTGCAAACAAAGAACAATGATTTCTCTCATATCTCGTCATGTTGGATTGAGTTTGCCCATGGAAAAAACTATGTAAGAAAAATCTATCTTACACAGCATATCATGCGACGTGACGTCACAATGGCTCAACAATGACGTAACGTCACGAACACGGTAAACTCTGTTACCAAAAAAAGAAAACCACGACCTGATAAAATTATAATCTTTCACAAAATTTCAACCGTAAATATTAGAAAGATGAGATTTATTTTTCTGTGCAAACCATGCAAATGGGGTACGCTTAATCTAGCTGTCCTATTTGTTTTCGTTAGAAAAGCTCAAGGAAAAAGTTGAAATTTTCAAAATGGTACCCATTCAAATCGTATTTTCTTGGTTTTTAAGCTTATTCATGAAGTTGATATGATAGAAAAATACTCTTTCACGGCCAAAGGTGTAAGATAGGGAAACTCGACCCTCAGGACGAATTTCCCTATCTTACATCCCTGGCCATGAAAGAGTCTTTTAATCATATTCATCAAAGCATGACAGTTTTAAAACCTCAGATTTCCTACTTTTGAGCATTAATCTCATTCTCCAGGAAGCTTCACTCTTCTTTATAAATCAATGATGTAAGGTTTGAGGATATGGTACGCATTAAGATCAATTTTGTTATGAGTACCTGTTGTGTGTTCTTTGGATAAAAAGACCGGGGTCATAAATAGGTACTGGTAGGAGCAATCGCCTGGCGAATTCCTGAGTCAGCTGCTTTACTCGATATTTACTTAAACTATGACCAATACGGGCAGCTTACATGTTCTACTAAGCTTTAAGATAAACATGACGATTTCGAATTTCCCTTTCTTGATCATAACATCCCTGCTTCTCCATCCTATGGTATTTACATGTTGCAGATTTTCGTGATATATGTCAGCTGCTGAGGAACAAACTTACGGCGAAGATATTCGAAAGATGCAGGATGATGAAGACTATGGACAAGTTTTATTGAGAAATATTCTGTATCTTGACTTACCTTCAACAGACAAAGTAATGCCACAGGTATCGGTGTTAACTTACCGTTAACAGACAAAGTGATGTCACAGGTCTCGGTGTTCACTTACCGTTAACAGACACAGTGATGTCACAGGTCTCGGTGTTCACTTACCGTTAACAGACACAGTGATGTCACAGGTCTCGGTGTTAACTTACCGTTAACAGACAAAGTGATGTCACAGGTCTCGGTGTTAACTTACCGTTAACAGACAAAGTGATGTCACAGGTCTCGGTGTTCACTTACCGTTAACAGACACAGTGATGTCACAGGTCTCGGTGTTCACTTACCGTTAACAGACACAGTGATGTCACAGGTCTCGGTGTTCACTTACCGTTAACAGACACAGTGATGTCACAGGTCTCGGTGTTCACTTACCGTTAACAGACAGTAATACCACAGGTCTCGGTGTTCACTTACCGTTAACAGACACAGTGATGTCACAGGTCTCGGTGTTCACTTACCGTTAACAGACAGTAATACCACAGGTCTCGGTGTTCACTTACCGTTAACAGACAGTAATACCACAGGTCTCGGTGTTCACTTACCGTTAACAGACAGTAATACCACAGGTCTCGGTGTTCACTTACCGTTAACAGACACAGTGATGTCACAGGTCTCGGTGTTCACTTACCGTTAACAGACACAGTGATGTCACAGGTCTCGGTGTTCACTTACCGTTAACAGACACAGTGATGTCACAGGTCTCGGTGTTCACTTACCGTTAACAGACAGTAATACCACAGGTCTCGGTGTTCACTTACCGTTAACAGACAGTAATACCACAGGTCTCGGTGTTCACTTACCGTTAACAGACAGTAATACCACAGGTCTCGGTGTTCACTTACCGTTAACAGACAGTAATACCACAGGTCTCGGTGTTCACTTACCGTTAACAGACAGTAATACCACAGGTCTCGGTGTTCACTTACCGTTAACAGAGAGTAATACCACAGGTCTCGGTGTTCACTTACCGTTAACAGACAGTAATACCACAGGTCTCGGTGTTCACTTACCGTTAACAGACAGTAATACCACAGGTCTCGGTGTTCACTTACCGTTAACAGACAGTAATACCACAGGTCTCGGTGTTCACTTACCGTTAACAGAGAGTAATACCACAGGTCTCGGTGTTCACTTACCGTTAACAGACAGTAATACCACAGGTCTCGGTGTTCAATTACCGTTAACAGAGAGTAATACCACAGGTCTCGGTGTTCACTTACCGTTAACAGACAGTAATACCACAGGTCTCGGTGTTCACTTACCGTTAACAGACAGTAATACCACAGGTCTCGGTGTTCAATTACCGTTAACAGACAGTAATACCACAGGTCTCGGTGTTCACTTACCGTTAACAGACAGTAATACCACAGGTCTCGGTGTTCACTTACCGTTAACAGACAGTAATACCACAGGTCTCGGTGTTCACTTACCGTTAACAGACAGTAATACCACAGGTCTCGGTGTTCACTTACCGTTAACGGACAGTAATACCACAGGTCTCGGTGTTCAATTACCGTTAGCAGACAAAGTAATGTAACATGTCTCGGTGTTAACTTACCATAAACAGACAAAGTGATGTAACAGGTCTCGGTGTTAACTTACCGTTAACAGACAAAGTAATGTAACAGGTCTCGGTGTTCACTTACCATTAACAGACAAAGTGATGTCACAGGTCTCGGTGTTCACTTACCGTTAAAAGACACAGTAATGTCACAGGTCTCGGTGTTCACTTACCGTTAACAGACAAAGTGATGTCACAGGTCTTGGTGTTAACTTACCGTTAACAGATACAGTGATGTCACAGGTCTCCATGTTCACTTACCGTTAAAAGACACAGTGATGTCACAGGTCACGGTGTTAACTTACCATTAACAGACAAAGTAATGCCAAAGGTCTCCATGTTCACTTACCGTTAACAGACAAAGTGATGCCACAGGTCACGGTGTTAACTTACCATTAACAGACAAAGTAATGCCAAAGGTCTCCATGTTCACTTACCGTTAACAGACAAAGTGATGTCACAGGTCACGGTGTTAACTTACAGTTAAAAGACACAGTAATACCACAGATCGCGGTGTTAACTTACCATTAACAGACAAAGTGATGTCACAGGTCTCGGTGTTCACTTACCGTTAACAGACACAGTGATGTCACAGGTCTCGGTGTTAACTTACCATTAACAGACAAAGTAATGACACAGGTCTCGTTGTTCACTTACCATTAACAGACACAGTGATGTCACAGGTCTCGGTGTTAACTTACCGTTAACAGACAAAGTGATGTCACAGGTCTCGGTGTTCACTTACCGTTAACAGACAAAGTAATACCACAGGTCTCGGTGTTCACTTACCATTAACAGACACATTGATGACACAGGTCTCGGTGTTAACTTACCGTTAACAGACACATTGATGACACAGGTCTCGGTGTTCACTTACCATTAACAGACAAAGTGATGTCATAGGTCTCGGTGTTAACTTACCGTTAACAGACAAAGTGATGTCACAGGTCTTGGTGTTCACTTACCGTTAACAGACAAAGTGATGTCACAGGTCGCGGTGTTCACTTACCGTTAACAGACACAGTGATGTCACAGGTCTCGGTGTTAACTTACCGTTAACAGACAAAGTGATGTCACAGGTATCGGTGTTCACTTACCGTTAACAGACAAAGTGATGCCACAGGTCTCGGTGTTCACTTACCGTTAACAGACACAGTGATGTCACAGGTGTCGGTGTTAACTTACCGTTAACAGACAAAGTGATGTCACAGGTCTCGGTGTTAACTTACCGTTAACAGACAAAGTGATGTCACAGGTCTCGGTGTTCACTTACCGTTAACAGACAAAGTGATGTCACAGGTCTTGGTGTTAACTTACCGTTAACAGACAAAGTGATGTCACAGGTCTCGGTGTTAACTTACAGTTAACAAACAAAGTGATGTCACAGGTCTCGGTGTTAACTTACCGTTAACAGACAAAGTGATGTCACAGGTCTCGGTGTTAACTTACAGTTAACAAACAAAGTGATGTCACAGGTCTCGGTGTTAACTTACAGTTAACAGACAAAGTAGTGTCACAGGTCTCTGTGTTAACTTACCATTAACAGACACAGTGATGTCACTGGTCTCGGTGTTAACTTACCATTAACAGACAAAGTAATGACACAGGTCTCGGTGTTAACTTACCGTTAACAAACAAAGTGATGTCACAGGTCTCGCTGTTAACTTACAGTTAACAGACAAAGTAGTGTCACAGGTCTCGGTGTTAACTTACCATTAACAGACACAGTGATGTCACTGGTCTCGGTGTTAACTTACCATTAACAGACACAGTGATGTCACAGGTCTCGGTGTTAACTTACCATTAACAGACACAGTGATGTCACTGGTCTCGGTGTTAACTTACCATTAACAGACAAAGTGATGTCACAGGTCTCGGTGTTCATTTACCGTTAACAGACAAAGTAATACCACAGGTCTCGGTGTTCACTTACCGTTAACAGACACAGTGATGTCACAGGTCACGGTGTTCACTTACCGTTAACAGACACAGTAATGTCACAGGTCTCGGTCTTAACTTACCGTTAACAGACACAGTGATGTCACAGGTCGCGGTGTTCACTTACCGTTAACAGACAAAGTAATGCCACAGGTATCGGTGTTCACTTACAGTTAACATACACAGTGATGTCACAGGTCTCCGTGTTCACGTACCGTTAACAGACAAAGTGATGTCACAGGTCTCGGTGTTCACTTACCGTTAACAGACAAAGTGATGTCACAGGTCTCGGTGTTCACTTACCGTTAACAGACACAGTAATACCAAAGATCTCGGTGTTCACTTACCGTTAACGGACAGTAATACCACAGGTCTCGGTGTTCATTTACCGTTAACAGACACAGTGATGTCACAGGTCTCGGTCTTAACTTACCGTTAACAGACACAGTGATGTCACAGGTCTCGGTGTTAACTTACCGTTAACAGACACAGTGATGTCACAGGTCTCGGTGTTAACTTACCGTTAACAGACAAAGTGATGTCACAGGTCTCGGTGTTAACTTACCGTTAACAGACAAAGTGATGTCACAGGTCTCGGTGTTCACTTACCGTTAACAGACAAAGTGATGTCACAGGTCTTGGTGTTAACTTACCATTAACAGACAAAGTGATGTCACAGGTCTCGGTGTTAACTTACCGTTAACGGACAAAGTGATGTCACAGGTCTCGGTGTTAACTAACAGTTAACAGACAAAGTAGTGTCACAGGTCTCGGTGTTAACTTACCATTAACAGACACAGTGATGTCACTGGTCTCGGTGTTAACTTACCATTAACAGACAAAGTAATGACACAGGTCTCGGTGTTAACTTACCGTCAACAAACAAAGTGATGTCACAGGTCTCGGTGTTAACTTACCATTAACAGACAAAGTGATGACACAGGTGTCGGTGTTAACTTACCGTTAACAGACACATTGATGACACAGGTTTCGGTGTTAACTTACCGTTAACAGACAAAGTAATGACACAGGTCTCGGTGTTCACTTACCATTAACAGACAAAGTGATGTCATAGGTCTCGGTGTTAACTTACCGTTAACAGACAAAGTGATGTCACAGGTCTCGGTGTTCACTTACCGTTAACAGACGAAGTGATGTCACAGGTCGCGGTGTTCACTTACCGTTAACAGACACAGTGATGTCACAGGTCTCGGTGTTCACTTACCGTTAACAGACAAAGTGATGTCACAGGTCTCGGTGTTAACTTACCGTTAACAGAAAAAGTGATGCCACAGGTCTCGGTGTTCACTTACCGTTAACAGACACAGTGATGTCACAGGTCTCGGTGTTCACTTACCGTTAACAGACACAGTGATGTCACAGGTCTCGGTGTTAACTTACCGTTAACAGACAAAGTGATGTCACAGGTCTCGGTGTTAACTTACCGTTAACAGACAAAGTGATGCCACAGGTCTCGGTGTTAACTTACCGTTAACAGACACAGTGATGTCACAGGTCTCGGTGTTCACTTACCGTTAACAGACACAGTGATGTCACAGGTCTCGGTGTTAACTTACCATTAACAGACACAGTGATGTCACAGGTCTCGGTGTTAACTTACCGTTAACAGACAAAGTGATGTCACAGGTCTCGGTGTTCACTTACCGTTAACAGACAAAGTGATGTCACAGGTCTTGGTGTTAACTTACCATTAACAGACAAAGTGATGTCACAGGTCTCGGTGTTAACTTACAGTTAACAAACAAAGTGATGTCACAGGTCTCGGTGTTAACTTACAGTTAACAGACAAAGTAGTGTCACAGGTCTCGGTGTTAACTTACCATTAACAGACACAGTGATGTCACTGGTCTCGGTGTTAACTTACCATTAACAGACAAAGTAATGACACAGGTCTCGGTGTTAACTTACCGTTAACAAACAAAGTGATGTCACAGGTCTCGGTGTTAACTTACCATTAACAGACAAAGTGATGACACAGGTGTCGGTGTTAACTTACCGTTAACAGACACATTGATGACACAGGTTTCGGTGTTAACTTACCGTTAACAGACAAAGTAATGACACAGGTCTCGGTGCTCACTTACCATTAACAGACAAAGTGATGTCATAGGTCTCGGTGTTAACTTACCGTTAACAGACAAAGTGATGTCACAGGTCTCGGTGTTCACTTACCGTTAACAGACGAAGTGATGTCACAGGTCGCGGTGTTCACTTACCGTTAACAGACACAGTGATGTCACAGGTCTCGGTGTTAACTTACCGTTAACAGACAAAGTGATGTCACAGGTCTCGGTGTTAACTTACCGTTAACAGACAAAGTGATGCCACAGGTCTCGGTGTTCACTTACCGTTAACAGACACAGTGATGTCACAGGTCTCGGTGTTCACTTACCGTTAACAGACACAGTGATGTCACAGGTCTCGGTGTTAACTTACCATTAACAGACACAGTGATGTCACAGGTCTCGGTGTTAACTTACCGTTAACAGACAAAGTGATGTCACAGGTCTCGGTGTTAACTTACCGTTAACAGACAAAGTGATGTCACAGGTCTCGGTGTTAACTTACCGTTAACAGACACAGTGATGTCACAGGTCTCGGTGTTAACTTACCGTTAACAGACAAAGTGATGTCACAGGTCTCGGTGTTCACTTACCGTTAACAGACACAGTGATGTCACAGGTCTCGGTGTTAACTTACCGTTAACAGACAAAGTAATGACACAGGTCTCGTTGTTAACTTACCATTAACAGACAAAGTGATGTCACAGGTCTCGGTGTTCACTTACCGTTAACAGACAAAGTGATGTCACAGGTCACGGTGTTAACTTACAGTTAACAGACAAAGTGATGTCACAGGTCTCGGTGTTAACTTACAGTTAACAAACAAAGTGATGTCACAGGTCTCGGTGTTAACTTACAGTTAACAGACAAAGTAGTGTCACAGGTCTCGGTGTTAACTTACCATTAACAGACACAGTGATGTCACTGGTCTCGGTGTTAACTTACCATTAACAGACAAAGTAATGACACAGGTCTCGGTGTTAACTTACCGTTAACAAACAAAGTGATGTCACAGGTCTCGGTGTTAACTTACAGTTAACAGACAAAGTGATGTCACAGGTCTCGGTGTTCATTTACCGTTAACAGACAAAGTAATACCACAGGTCTCGGTGTTCACTTACCGTTAACAGACACAGTGATGTCACAGGTCACGGTGTTCACTTACCGTTAACAGACACAGTAATGTCACAGGTCTCGGTGTAAACTTACCGTTAACAGACACAGTGATGTCACAGGTCGCGGTGTTCACTTACCGTTAACAGACAAAGTAATGCCACAGGTATCGGTGTTCACTTACCGTTAACATACACAGTGATGTCACAGGTCTCCGTGTTCACGTACCGTTAACAGACAAAGTGATGTCACAGGTCTCGGTGTTCACTAACCGTTAACAGACAAAGTGATGTCACAGGTCTCGGTGTTCACTTACCGTTAACAGACACAGTAATACCAAAGATCTCGATGTTCACTTACCGTTAACGGACAGTAATACCACAGGTCTCGGTGTTCATTTACCGTTAACAGACACAGTGATGTCACATGTCTCGGTCTTAACTTACCGTTAACAGACACAGTGATGTCACAGGTCTCGGTGTTAACTTACCGTTAACAGACAAAGTGATGTCACTGGTCTCGGTGTTAACTTACCGTTAACAGACAAAGTGATGTCACAGGTCTTGGTGTTCACTTACCGTTAACAGACAAAGTAATGCCACAGGTCTCGGTGTTAACTTACCGTTAACGGACATAGTGGTGTCACAGGTCTCGTTGTAAACTTACCGTTAACAGACAAAGTAATGTCACAGGTCTCGGTGTTGCCAGCATGATCTCCAGCAGTGTAGACAATATTCCTGCGGCCGGAAAAGCTAGATATGACCAAAGTCGTGTTTCCATTTTCAGGGGAAATAATCACTGATCGGAGTCCTGTATTGTCAGTGAATATTGGCTGATCCAGTGTCACAGTTTTAAATGGGTCCACACTCTGGGAGGAGGGGCAGTACTGTACTGTAGGCTTCATAGTGTCTGAAAGTTGTCATTAGGAAAGTCAAAATACAACACGCATTTTCCAACAAATTCGGACAAAATACTCGCAATAATATAGTGTAATAAAGTCTCAGTACGTGTAGTATATAAATGATCAGTACGTGTAGTATATATATAGGATCAGTACGTGTAGTATATATAGGATCAGAACGTGTAGTATATATAGGATCAGTACGTGTAGTATATATAGGATCAGTACGTGTAGCATATATAGGATCAGTACGTGTAGTGTATAAAGGATCAGTACGTGTAGTATATAAATGATCAGTACGTGTAGTATATATAGGATCAGTACGTGTAGTATATATAGGGTTAGTACGTGTAGTATATATAGGATCAGTACGTGTAGTATATATAGGATCAGTACGTGTAGTGTATATAGGATCAGTACGTGTAGTATAGGGTCAGTACGTGTAGTATATATAGGGTCAGTACGTGTAGTATATATATGATCAGTACGTGTAGTATAGGGTCAGTATGTGTAGTGTATATAGGATCAGTACGTGTAGTATAGGGTCAGTACGTGTAGTATATATAGGATCAGTACGTATAGTATATATAGGATCAGTACGTGTAGTATAGGGTCAGTACGTGTAGTATATATAGGATCAGTACGTATAGTATATATAGGATCAGTACGTGTAGTGTATATAGGATCAGTACGTGTAGTATAGGGTCAGTACGTGTAGTATATATAGGATCATTACGTGTAGTATATATAGGATCAGTACGTATAGTATATATAGGATCAGTACGTGTAGTATAGGGTCAGTACGTGTAGTATATATAGGATCAGTACGTGTAGTGTATATAGGATCAGTACGTGTAGTATAGAGTCAGTACGTGAAGTATATATAGGATCAGTACGTGTAGTATAGGGTCAGTACGTGTAGTATAGGGTCAGTACGTGTATTGTATATAGGGTCAGTACGTGTAGTATATATAGGGTCAGTACGTGTAGTATAGGGTCAGTACGTGTAGTGTATATAGGATCAGTACGTGTAGTATATATAGGATCAGTACGTGAAGTATATATAGGGTCAGTACGTGTAAAATATATAATATCAGTACGTGGAGTATATATATAGGATCAGTACGTGTAGTATATATAGGGTCAGTACGTGTAGTATATATAGGGTCAGTACGTGTAGTATATATAGGATCAGTACGTGTAGTATAGGGTCAGTACGTGTAGTATATATAGGGTCAGTACGTGTAGTATATATAGGATCAGTACGTGTAGTATATAGGGTCAGTATGTGTAGTATATATAGGATCAGTACGTGTAATATATATAGGGTCAGTACGTGTAATATAGGGTCAGTACGTGTAGTATATATAGGGTCAGTACGTGTAGTATATATAAGATCAGTACGTGTAGTATAGGGTCAGTACGTGTAGTATATATAGGATCAGTACGTGTAGTATAGATAGGGTCAGTACGTGTAGTATATATAGGATCAGTACGTGTAGTATATATAGGATCAGTACGTGTAGTATATATAGGATCAGTACGTGTAGTATATATAGGATCAGTACGTGTAGTATATATAGGATCAGTACGTGTAGTATAGGGTCAGTACGTGTAGTATATATAGTGTCAGTACGTGACGTATAGATAGGGTCAGTACGTGTAGTATATATAGGATCAGTACGTGTAGTATATATAGGGTCAGTACGTGTAGTATATATAGGATCAGTACGTGTAGTATATATAGGATCAGTACGTGTAGTATATATAGGATCAGTACGTGTAGTATATATAGGATCAATACGTGTAGTATATATAGGATCAGTACGTGTAGTATATATAGGGTCAGTACGTGTAGTATATATAGGATCAGTACGTGTAGTATATATAGGATCAGTACGTGTAGTGTATATAGGATCAGTACGTGTAGTATATATAGGGTCAGTACGTGTGGTATATATAGGGTCAGTACGTGTAGTATAGGATCAGTACGTGTAGTATATATAGGATCAGTACGTGTAGTATATATAGGGCCAGTACGTGTAGTATATATAGGATCAGTACGTGTAGTATATATAGGATCAGTACGTGTAGTGTATATAGGATCAGTACGTGTAGTATATATAGGGTCAGTACGTGTGGTATATATAGGGTCAGTACGTGTAGTATAGGATCAGTACGTGTAGTATATATAGGATCAGTACGTGTAGTATATATAGGATCAGTACTTGTAGTATATATAGGGTCAGTACGTGTACTATATATAGGGTCAGTACGTGTACTATATATAGGGTCAGCAGTACGTGTAGTATATATAGGGTCAGTACGTGTAGTGTATATAGGGTCAGTACGTGTAGTATATATAGGATCAGTACGTTTAGTATATATAGGATCAGTACGTGTAGTATAGGGTCAGTACGTGTAGTATATATAGGATCAGTACGTGTAGTATATATAGGGTCAGTACGTGTAGTGTATATAGGATCAGTACGTGTAGTATATATAGGGTCAGTACGTGTAGTATATATAGGATCAGTACGTGTAGTATATATAGGGTCAGTACGTGTAGTATATATAGGGTCAGTACGTGTAGTATAGGGTCAGTACGTGTAGAATATATAGGGTCAGTACGTGTAGTATATATAGGATCAGTACGTGTAGTATATATAGGATCAGTACGTGTAGTATATATAGGATCAGTACGTGTAGTATATATAGGGTCAGTACGTGTAGTATAGAGTCAGTACGTGTAGTATAGGGTCAGTACGTGTAGTTTATATAGGATCAGTACGTGTAGTATAGGGTCAGTACGTGTAGTATATATAGGATCAGTACGTGTAGTATATATAGGGTGTGACGTTTACGGGGTCCGTACCAGTCACTACTGATGATCTTATTACCATCTACACTAAAATTATATTAAATCAGGATTACTCAAAACCTCATGATGATAAATGCAAATATATACAGATATATCTATCCAGCTAGCCTAGCTGTATTCATGTACAAACCGTAGCAAAAACTATGGCTATAATTCCTACATACAATATATAAAATGAGTACTCAGTTCCTCTGAGTTATCATACAGCTACATGGATATAATTGGTCAAAACAGCTATAAATTATACAGACCAGTATATGAAAACGGAGTTCTCACTAGCCAACGAAATTAACTATCCCTATCTGGGTTTAATCATATCCTAAATCTACCAAATATTACGATGAATATGTACAATACAACTGAACTATCATCAACACAGTAGACTTGATAAATACCGAGCGCTCACCGATATAATACCGAGCACTCCGAAATACCGAGTACTCAAAACTACCGAGCACTCAAAACACGGAGCACTCCCTGACACACACACTACCGGTATGTCACACCCATCGAACAGACACAAGGCCAGATACAATCAACTACCAACAGAATACATAGGGAAGCCTTATTCAGGCACGTCTATATATCTTTAGTAAGTTACCTTGCTTGTCTTTACCGTTCGCTGGTCCGTGCAGTAATGAGAACAACTCGGCCCTAGCAGCCGCCTTTTATACCCGGCGAATATTACAACTAGCGCCCTCTTTTTGTATTATCAAGGTCTTTAAAACACTTCTATGACCAGTATAAGTATTTACATTACAAGCGCCTATACGACAGGCATGCTAATAAACAAAACGGAGGACGGAGATTCCGGAAACTGGGTAACAAACGTAATTCATCACACTACCCACGCCTCCGAGTAACACGTGTCCTCACGTGCTGATAAAAGTAAAACTTAACCAACAAATAACACTCAATGATTTATTCCGTAAGATATAAAGAAATTGAAGAAAAGTTCAGCCCGAGCGATGCTTATCCTCGGGTTCCAAGAACTCGGAGAACTCAACGATCTGGATCTCACGACCGGCCTCATGGTAACGGATCGTCTTCGTAACTGTGCGCCTGTTAGCTGGAGGTTCCGGGTCTGTCTGGACACCGACATCAACCAACTTGCGTACCTTCTTGCAGCTGGCCATGGTCGTAGGGTTAGTAACCGGCAGTCTCGGAATGGCACTTACGACTGGCTGTGGTACCATATTAACTGGATCCTTGGGATGGGGCTTATCACCAGTGATAGCCTCTGCCTTCCGCTTCGGAGCCGATACCGGTGCTGGTTGGGTAGGCTTCCGTACGGTGCGGCCTATCAGTAATTCCGCTCCCTCATCCTCGGAAGATGAGCTATCAACATCAGAAGATTCAGAGACATCGCCTAACAGATCACCAGGGTCCTGCTCATTCCAGCTCTCTACATCAGTATGTACCGGCTGAGAGGAGGTCGATGGCTGATCCTCCTTCTGACTATTTCCTGCAGTCTTCTTGACAGGGTCTGTACCAGTCGGCATGACTGCAGAGTGCTCATGGCGCTTCTGATGCCTAGCCATGTTGGCAGCTCGGAAGGTTCTGTATTTACACTGGGAGCATGCAAACGTCTTCTTTTCCATGGTCTCAATACCGCACTTCAAGAGATGCTCCTTCATTGCGTCTAGACTGGTCGCCCTATAGGCACACATAGGACATAGCTTAACTGGGGTATTCTTAGTCTTCACCATCATGTAGGTCTGGAACGACAAAGAGGGATGGATTACAAAACAGAAATGATCACTCTAATATCGTGAAGTATAATCTGAATGCCAACGCGGTTTACGTCGCGTTCGCCTTGTGTTTGTTCTTTCAGATTCACCCTCACTCTCAATGTTTAGTTTCTCATCTGATTCACTGCCTTTTGCATCACTTTCCTCTACTCTATCTTGCTGATAAGGTACAAAACATGACTCATCGACTTGAACTTGCACACTCTTTCGTTCAAGTGTATCTGCTCTGCTCTCATCACGCAAAATCTGAGGATGTCTCAGTCTCATGCGATCAGCATGGATTACTTTAGACTTTCCCTTGTACCCACATGGTACCCTGTAGGTAACCTCGGTCAATCTGGCTTGTATCTGGAATGGTCCCCGCCACCGACTTGCCAGCTTGTGCGTGGTCCCTGCTGGGACATTCGGGAAAAAGACATACACCGAATCACCGGGCTCGAATTTGGTCCAAGACAGTTTCTGGTCATGGTAACGCTTCTGTCGGAGCATCGCTCCCTTTGAGTGTTTTCTCACCAGCTCGTGTGCAGTTTCCATTCTCTCCTTTAACTGCCAAGCCCACTGATTCTGGGGAATAGTCTTTATATTCCTGGGCATTTCATACTGAATGTCTATAGGAGTACTCGTTTCCCTCCCTAGCATCATGGCGTTAGGTGAACTTCTGGTCGTCTCATGTTCCGTAGACCGGTAAGCCATCATTACGTACGGTAGGTGTTCATCCCAATCGGTCTGATGTGTATCTACGAAAGCACTGAGCATATTCACGAGAGTTTTGTTGAAACGCTCGACCATCCCATCAGATTTTGGATGATATGGGGTGGTATGTGTTTTGTCGATTTGGAGCAATAAACACATTTCCTGGAACAATGCGCTTTCAAATTGGGATCCCTGATCCGAATGGATGTTGTAAGGAACACCAAACCTAGCAATTACTTCTTCTACCAGAATCTTGGCCACCGTCTGTGCTTCCATATTCGGCATCGCGAAACTCTCTGTCCACTTGGTATAGTAGTCAGAAACTACCAAGATGTGTCGATTACCTTGCTGTGTAATCGGGAGTTCACAGAGGATATCTGTAGCTATCCTCTCCATAGGGAAACCTGACTCTACCATCTGCATAGGAGCTCGCTTGGTTTTATTTGAACTCTTTCTTTTACTACACTGCGGACATCCGATCACATATTGCTTTACATCTGCCTGCAATCCCGGCCAGTAAAAACTCTGTCGGATTTTAGCCAACGTCTTTTTCATTCCTAAGTGTCCAGAGCTCCGATTGTCATGACTGTGAGTCAACACAGTTCGTCGTTCTGATGCAGGTACGATTGCCTGTAGATTAGCTTCTGAATGGGGGTTTTTCCGATACAGCATATCCTCATGTATCACCAGGGATTCAAATTGGGCCCACAATGTCTTTACGACCATGCTGTGGCCACCAATTTCTTTGTAGGACGGTTTTGCCCCTTCCCTCACCCATTGAACCACTACTGCAATATCAGCATCATTCCCTTGCTTCTGCTGAAGCGATGACGACTCTATCTCTAACTTGGGGCATTTTGAATCCCCAACTGCTACTGGACTGCAGTTCTCAACGGTTGGAGTCTTATCCTCTGAACTATTTTTCTCCCGCATGGGATCAAACCCGCACTGTCGACATGGTATCCGACTCAAAGCATCAGCATTACGGTGCTGAGTTCCTGGCCTGTGCTTTATGTCCATCTTGTATGAACTCAAAACCTGAAGCCATCTGGCCATTTGTCCTTCTGGCGATTTAAAATTGAGCAGCCAGCGCAGGGAACTGTGATCTGTTCTCACCGTAAACTTTCTTCCGTACAGATAGTGCTTAAAGTGTTTCACGAAATGTACAACTGCCAACAACTCTTTCCTTGTTACGCAGTAACTCCGTTCAGATTTCGTCAGTGTTCGGCCTGCATATGCGATAGGTCTCTCATTCCCATCTATGTTTTGAGAGAGAACAGCACCAATGGATTTGTCGCTGGCATCGGTATCTAAGATGAATGGGTGTGTAAAATCTGGGTGAGCCAGTATGGGAGCATTGATCAAGTGCTGTTTCAGGGTAGTGAATGCTTCTTGACATGCATCAGTCCACTCAAACTTCCGGTCTTTCTCAGTCAGTTTGTGGAGACAACTTGCAATCTGTGAGAAGTTTTTGACGAATCTTCTATAATACCCACAGAGTCCAAGAAATGACCTAACCTCTTTGGTATTCTGTGGGACAGGCCATTGTTCTACGACTTTCACTTTTTCGCCATCAGTAGCTATCCCTTGCTCGGATATCACATGTCCAAGATAGATCACTTCTTTTCCAAACAATTGACATTTCTTGCTCTTCAATTTCAGACCAGCAGCCAGGAGTCTATCAAACACAGCTTGTAAATTCTGCAGCATGTCCTCAAAATCTTTCCCTACAACGATCACGTCGTCAAGATAAATGAGGCAGATTTGCCATTGAAGTCCGGCTAAAACAGTCTCCATTAGCCGTTCAAATGTAGCTGGAGCAGATGTCAGTCCAAATGGCATCACTTGGAACTCGTATAATCCTGTCCTGGTTGAAAAAGCAGATTTGGGACGAGACTCACTCTCAAGCTCGACCTGCCAGTAGCCCGCATTCAGGTCAAGTGTAGAAAACCATGTGCAGCCTGACAGGTGGTCTAGTGCCTCATCAATGCGTGGTAATGGATAGGCATCATGCATGCTCACAGCATTGAGTCGCCTATAATCAACGCAGAATCTGAGACTCCCGTCTTTCTTTTTAACCAACACAATACCAGATGACCATGGACTGGTAGACTTCTGAATTACTCCGCGATCCAGCATATCTTTCACTTGCCGATCGACTTCTGAGCTCAAATGTGCTGGCACCCTCCTCAGTGGCTGCTTGATTGGAGGAGCATCACCAGTTTCTATCTTGTGTTTTATAACTGTTGTTCGTCCCAAGTCACTATCAGTAGCTGCGAAAAGGTTCTGATAGGTGGACAGCAGAGTCTTTACTTGCTCGGTCTGTTCTGAAGTCAGATGTTTTTGGGACCTCTCCAGTAGTTGATTCAAATCAACTCTGAGCTCGCCATTTGGCGGATTATCAGTCAATTCGGTTGTCTCAATGACACTGGTGACAGGACTAGCAAGTGCAACATTTGTACCGGGATAGACTGTCTGTGGATCCTCTTGCAGGTTCATGAGTCTCACAGGAATGGAAGTCTCGTTACGTACTAAGGAGCGGGCTACTAGAGCCCTATCAGTTTTCAGGAAGGATTCTGCTCCTTCAACAAGAAGGGACTCACCCCTCATTTGTTTACACGAAGGAGAATGTACCTGTCCAGCAATAACCATCTCACTCTTAGCAGGAATGGTTACTTTTTCCAAAGCGACAACTCGAAAGCATCCTAGGGTACCCTCATACTTAGTGTTAACTGGCACATCATCCAATATGAGAGATCCTCGCTTAAGATCAATCAAGCCATTCCTGGATTTCAGGAAATCAAGACCAAGGATTCCTTCGGTACTAATTTGAGCTACCAAAGCTTCAAAGTACACCTCTCTGCAGCCTTCAGGTTTTATCATAAAACTTGCAAGTCCCAAGACTTTCAGCTCACTACCATTAGCAGCTAGGACATCCTTCCTAACTTCTCTCAGTTTTGGTCTTCGCTCTTCTGGGATTCTCTCATATATGTCCTGCGACAAAATTGTCACAGTGGCTCCAGTATCTACCAATAGCTTAACATTGGTATGCTGTACCTCTGCCTTGATGTACAATCCAGCCTCTTGAGCAGCAGAGGAAACTCCAATCCCAGCAGATTGTTTATGAGTGCTCTTCTTTGTCCTCGTCCTCACTGGGCTAGCTACTGCCTTTGGATTCTTCTGAGACTCCCTTTTCAGCTGAGGACAGTCCCTCCGTAAATGTCCAGTCTCGTGACACTTATAACACCGCCGATCAGTGTTTGTAACTATCACATCTTTCCCTTGTTGAGATTGATGATTCTGTGTTTTCCTTCTAGCCTGAAGCTGGCTGATATCAGCTTGCATCTTTTCCAACTTCTGCTGGATGTTGCTCAACATGGATTCCATTCCAGATTTCTCAGAGTCTGTTGGTAGCTTTGAATCAGCACCCTCAGTACTTGTAGCTCTCAGGTATGAGTGACCTTCATTTCCATGTTTTTCAGCTTTCTTGTAAGCCTCCAGTTCTACAGCCAAATGGATCGCATCTGTAAGATTCTCAGGCCTAGCTTGTTTAATGCGAATACGCATGTCCGAGTCTGCAAGTGATTCCAGAAACTGTTGTTTGGCCAATGTTTCTCTAACTCCAACTTCAACAGTAGGATAGGTCAAGTTAACAAGCCTTCGAATAGCTTGACCCAATTCTGGAAGTGTTTCACTTGCTCTTTGCCTCCTTTCCAGCAACTGAACTCGATAAAGCTCGGTTTGATTTGGTGGGGCAAACCTTTGTTCAAGAGCACTCACTAAAGAAAAATAATGCTCCTGCTTACCGGCAGGTAAGTCGCCAAGTATACCCTGAGCTTGTCCTCTCAAACTTACAGCTAGGTATAAACCCATATCCTGTTCTGTCCAGCGATTGATTCGAGCGCATGCCTCAAAATGAGACTTATAATCTCTCCAAGGTGCTGTGCCATCATATGTAGATGCTTTTACTGACACATGGTTTCTTCTCAATGTTTGTTTCTCAAAATCAACATCACCCATGTCAGAAAATGACCTGGGATTCATTCCCTGCAGCCGAGGAGAACTATAGCTTGATACAACATCATTCTCGCTTAATCGAGCTGAACTTCTTTGCTTTCCATCTCGATAAGTAATGTTGCCCAAGTCTGCTCTATCGCTATCAAACCGTGTTGAATAGGTACTTTCGGAGAACCTAACCTTGGGATTGCTTGCTGGTTTGTTTTGGAATCCATAATTATCTGTATAAGATGCCAACTCATTCAGTTTTTTACTTGAGGACTCTCGCAGGCTCTGGTTTTGAACATCTAATTGACGTAACTGCCTCTTCTTTTCCTCTATCTGCTTATCAATCCCATCTGTGGATATATCTTCAGGATTGCTCACTTTACTACTATAGAGTTCAGCCATGTCCTTCTCCTCCGAAGATGTTTTGTCAACTCCATATACAGACATAAAACCAGAATCTCTATGATGAGTTATCCCTTTCGACATATTTGGTTTTGGTGTTGAGTGATAGCCTTGTCCACTCTCCTCACCAAAATACATCTCAGATTTTCTCAAACCAGCGCGAGATGTCTCATCAGCATGAGCCATATTGATTTATAACAAAATAACAATAAAATTCTATCAGATTTTATTTAAACCTGAGTTATCGAGCAAATCTAAATTGTAGACAGAATGATCACCACCGCTGCCACCAAATTATGTGACGTTTACGGGGTCCGTACCAGTCACTACTGATGATCTTATTACCATCTACACTAAAATTATATTAAATCAGGATTACTCAAAACCTCATGATGATAAATGCAAATATATACAGATATATCTATCCAGCTAGCCTAGCTGTATTCATGTACAAACCGTAGCAAAAACTATGGCTATAATTCCTACATACAATATATAAAATGAGTACTCAGTTCCTCTGAGTTATCATACAGCTACATGGATATAATTGGTCAAAACAGCTATAAATTATACAGACCAGTATATGAAAACGGATTTCTCACTAGCCAACGAAATTAACTATCCCTATCTGGGTTTAATCATATCCTAAATCTACCAAATATTACGATGAATATGTACAATACAACTGAACTATCATCAACACAGTAGACTTGATAAATACCGAGCGCTCACCGATATAATACCGAGCACTCCGAAATACCGAGTACTCAAAACTACCGAGCACTCAAAACACGGAGCACTCCCTGACACACACACTACCGGTATGTCACACCCATCGAACAGACACAAGGCCAGATACAATCAACTACCAACAGAATACATAGGGAAGCCTTATTCAGGCACGTCTATATATCTTTAGTAAGTTACCTTGCTTGTCTTTACCGTTCGCTGGTCCGTGCAGTAATGAGAACAACTCGGCCCTAGCAGCCGCCTTTTATACCCGGCGAATATTACAACTAGCGCCCTCTTTTTGTATTATCAAGGTCTTTAAAACACTTCTATGACCAGTATAAGTATTTACATTACAAGCGCCTATACGACAGGCATGCTAATAAACAAAACGGAGGACGGAGATTCCGGAAACTGGGTAACAAACGTAATTCATCACACTGGTCAGTACGTGTAGTGTATATAGGATCAGTACGTGTAGTATATAAAGGGGGTCAGTACGTGTAGTATATATAGGGTCAGTACGTGTAGTATATATAGGGTCAGTACGTGTAGTATAGGGTCAGTACGTGTCGAATATATAGGGTCAGTACGTGTAGTATATATAGGATCAGTACGTGTAGTATATATAGGATCAGTACGTGTAGTATATATAGGATCAGTACGTGTAGTATATATAGGGTCAGTACGTGTAGTATAGAGTCAGTACGTGTAGTATAGGGTCAGTACGTGTAGTATATATAGGATCAGTACGTGTAGTATATATAGGATCAGTACGTGTAGTATATATAGGATCAGTACGTGTAGTGTATATAGGATCAGTACGTGTAGTATATATAGGGTCAGTACGTGTAGTATATATAGGGTTAGTACGTGTAGTATATATAGGATCAGTACGTGTAGTATATATAGGGTCAGTACGTGTAGCATATATAGGGTCAGTACGTGTAGTATATATAGGGTCAGTACGTGTAGTATATATAGGATCAGTACGTGTAGTATATATAGGGTCAGTACGTGTAGTATATATAGGGTCAGTACGTGTAGTGTATATAGGATCAGTACGTGTAGTATATATAGGGTCAGTACGTGTAGTATATATATGGTCAGTACGTGTACTATATATAGGGTCAGTACGTGTAGTATATATAGGATCAGTACGTGTAGTATAGGGTCAGTACGTGTAGTATAGAATCAGTACGTGTAGTATATATAGGATCAGTACGTGTAGTATATATAGGATCAGTACGTGTAGTATATATAGGATCAGTACGTGTAGTGTATATAGGATCAGTACGTGTAGTATATATATGGTCAGTACGTGTAGTATATATAGGGTCAGCAGTACGTGTAGTATATATAGGATCAGTACGTGTAGTATATATATATGGTCAGTACGTGTAGTATATATAGAGTCAGTACTTGTAGTATATATAGGATTATTACGTGTAGTATATATAGGGTCAGTACGTGTAGTATATAAAGGATCAGTACGTGTAGTATATATAGGATCAGTACGTGTAGCATATATAGGGTCAGTACGTGTAGTATATATATGGTCAGTACGTGTACTATATATAGGGTCAGTACGTGTAGTATATATAGGATCAGTACGTGTAGTATAGGGTCAGTACGTGTAGTATAGGATCAGTACGTATAGTATATATAGGATCAGTACGTGTAGTATATATAGGATCAGTACGTGTAGTATAGGATCAGTACGTGTAATATAGATAGGATCAGTACGTGTAGTATATATAGGATCAGTACGTGTAGTATATATAGGGTCAGTACGTGTAGTATAGGGTCAGTACGTGTAGTATATATAGGATCAGTACGTGTAGTATATATAGGATCAGTACGTGTAGTATATATAGGGTCAGTACGTGTAGTATATATAGGATCAGTACGTGTAATATATATAGGGTCAGTACGTGTAATATAGGGTCAGTTCGTGTAGTATATATAGGGTCAGTACGTGTAGTATATATAGGATCAGTACGTGAAGTATATATAGGGTCAGTACGTGTAATATATATAGGATCAGTACGTGTAGTATATATAGGATCAGTACGTGTAGTATATATAGGGTCAGTACGTGTAGTATATATAGGATCAGTACGTGTAGTATATATAGGATCAGTACGTGTAGTATATATAGGGTCAGTACGTGTAGTATATATAGGATCAGTACGTGTAGTATAGGGTCAGTACGTGTAGTATAGGATCAGTACGTGTAGTATAGGGTCAGTACGTGTAGTATAGGATCAGTACGTGTAGTATATATAGGGTCAGTACGTGTAGTATAGGATCAGTACGTGTAGTATATATAGGGTCAGTACGTGTAGTATATATAGGATCAGTACGTGTAGTATAGGGTCAGTACGTGTAGCATAGGGTCAGTACGTGTAGTATAGGATCAGTACGTGTAGTATATATAGGGTCAGTACGTGTACTATATATAGGGTCAGCAGTACGTGTAGTATATATAGGGTCAGTACGTGTAGTATATATAGGATCAGTACGTGTAGTATATAGAGGATCAGTACGTGTAGTGTATATAGGGTCAGTACGTGTAGTGTATATAGGATCAGTACGTTTAGTATATATAGGATCAGTACGTGTAGTATAGGGTCAGTACGTGTAGTATATATAGGATCAGTACGTGTAGTATAAATAGGGTCAGTACGTGTAGTGTATATAGGATCAGTACGTGTAGTATATATAGGGTCAGTACGTGTAGTTTATATAGGGTCAGTACGTGTAGTATATATAGGGTCAGTACGTGTAGTATAGGGTCAGTACGTGTAGAATATAAAGGGTCAGTACGTGTAGTATATATAGGATCAGTACGTGTAGTATATATAGGATCAGTACGTGTAGTATATATAGGATCAGTACGTGTAGTATATCTAGGGTCAGTACGTGTAGTATAGAGTCAGTACGTGTAGTATAGGGTCAGTACGTGTAGTATATATAGGATCAGTACGTGTAGTATATATAGGATCAGTACGTGTAGTATATATAGGATCAGTACGTGTAGTGTATATAGGATCAGTACGTGTAGTATATATAGGGTCAGTAGGTGTAGTATATATAGGGTCAGTACGTGTAGTATATATAGGATCAGTACGTGTAGTATATATAGGGTCAGTACGTGTAGTATGTATAGGGTCAGTACGTGTAGTATATATAGGATCAGTACGTGTAGTATATATAGGGTCAGTACGTGTAGTATATGTATGGTCAGTACGTGTAGTATATATAGGGTCAGTACGTGTAGTATATATAGGATCAGTACGTGTAGTATATATAGGGTCAGTACGTTTAGTATATATAGGGTCAGTACGTGTAGTCTATATAGGATCAGTACGTGTAGTCTATATAGGGTCAGTACGTGTAGTATATATAGGGTCAGTACGTGTAGTATATATAGGGTCAGTACGTGTAGTATATATAGGATCAGTACGTGTAGTATATATAGGGTCAGTACGTGTAGTATATATAGGGTCAGTACGTGTAGTGTATATAGGATCAGTACGTGTAGTATATATAGGGTCAGTACGTGTAGTATATATAGGATCAGTACGTGTAGTATAAATAGGGTCAGTACGTGTAGTGTATATAGGATCAGTACGTGTAGTATATATAGGGTCAGTACGTGTAGTATATATAGGGTCAGTACGTGTAGTATATATAGGGTCAGTACGTGTAGTATATATAGGATCAGTACGTGTAGTATATATAGGATCAGTACGTGTAGTATATATAGGATCAGTACGTGTAGTATATATAGGATCAGTACGTGTAGTATATCTAGGGTCAGTACGTGTAGTATAGAGTCAGTACGTGTAGTATAGGGTCAGTACGTGTAGTATATATAGGATCAGTACCTGTAGTATATATAGGATCAGTACGTGTAGTATATATAGGATCAGTACGTGTAGTGTATATAGGATCAGTACGTGTAGTATATATAGGGTCAGTACGTGTAGTATATATAGGGTCAGTACGTGTAGTATATATAGGATCAGTACGTGTAGTATATATAGGATCAGTACGTGTAGTATATATAGGATCAGTACGTGTAGTATATATAGGATCAGTAAGTGTAGTATAGGGTCAGTACGTGTAGTATAGGATCAGTACGTGTAGTATAGGGTCAGTACGTGTAGTATAGGATCAGTACGTGTAGTATATATAGGGTCAGTACGTGTAGTATAGGATCAGTACGTGTAGTATATATAGGGTCAGTACGTGTAGTATATATAGGATCAGTACGTGTAGTATAGGGTCAGTACGTGTAGCATAGGGTCAGTACGTGTAGTATAGGATCAGTACGTGTAGTATATATAGGGTCAGTACGTGTACTATATATAGGGTCAGCAGTACGTGTAGTATATATAGGGTCAGTACGTGTAGTATATATAGGATCAGTACGTGTAGTATATAGAGGATCAGTACGTGTAGTGTATATAGGGTCAGTACGTGTAGTGTATATAGGATCAGTACGTTTAGTATATATAGGATCAGTACGTGTAGTATAGGGTCAGTACGTGTAGTATATATAGGATCAGTACGTGTAGTATAAATAGGGTCAGTACGTGTAGTATAGGGTCAGTACGTGTAGAATATAAAGGGTCAGTACGTGTAGTATATATAGGATCAGTACGTGTAGTATATATAGGATCAGTACGTGTAGTATATATAGGATCAGTACGTGTAGTATATCTAGGGTCAGTACGTGTAGTATAGAGTCAGTACGTGTAGTATAGGGTCAGTACGTGTAGTATATATAGGATCAGTACGTGTAGTATATATAGGATCAGTACGTGTAGTATATATAGGATCAGTACGTGTAGTGTATATAGGATCAGTACGTGTAGTATATATAGGGTCAGTACGTGTAGTATATATAGGGTCAGTACGTGTAGTATATATAGGATCAGTACGTGTAGTATATATAGGGTCAGTACGTGTAGTATGTATAGGGTCAGTACGTGTAGTATATATAGGATCAGTACGTGTAGTATATATAGGGTCAGTACGTGTAGTATATGTATGGTCAGTACGTGTAGTATATATAGGGTCAGTACGTGTAGTATATATAGGATCAGTACGTGTAGTATATATAGGGTCAGTACGTTTAGTATATATAGGGTCAGTACGTGTAGTCTATATAGGATCAGTACGTGTAGTCTATATAGGGTCAGTACGTGTAGTATATATAGGGTCAGTACGTGTAGTATATATAGGGTCAGTACGTGTAGTATATATAGGATCAGTACGTGTAGTATATATAGGGTCAGTACGTGTAGTATATATAGGGTCAGTACGTGTAGTGTATATAGGATCAGTACGTGTAGTATATATAGGGTCAGTACGTGTAGTATATATAGGATCAGTACGTGTAGTATAAATAGGGTCAGTACGTGTAGTGTATCTAGGGTCAGTACGTGTAGTATAGAGTCAGTACGTGTAGTATAGGATCAGTACGTGTAGTATATATAGGATCAGTACGTGTAGTATATATAGGATCAGTACGTGTAGTATATATAGGATCAGTACGTGTAGTATATATAGGATCAGTACGTGTAGTATATATAGGATCAGTACGTGTAGTATATATAGGGTCAGTACGTGTAGTATATATAGGATCAGTACGTGTAGTATATATAGGATCAGTACGTGTAGTCTATATAGGGTCAGTACGTGTAGTATATATAGGATCAGTACGTGTAGTATAGGGTCAGTACGTGTAGTATAGGATCAGTACGTGTAGTATAGGGTCAGTACGTGTAGTATAGGATCAGTACGTGTAGTATATATAGGGTCAGTACGTGTAGTATAGGATCAGTACGTGTAGTATATATAGGGTCAGTACGTGTAGTATATATAGGATCAGTACGTGTAGTATAGGGTCAGTACGTGTAGCATAGGGTCAGTACGTGTAGTATAGGATCAGTACGTGTAGTATATATAGGGTCAGTACGTGTACTATATATAGGGTCAGCAGTACGTGTAGTATATATAGGGTCAGTACGTGTAGTATATATAGGATCAGTACGTGTAGTATATAGAGGATCAGTACGTGTAGTGTATATAGGGTCAGTACGTGTAGTGTATATAGGATCAGTACGTTTAGTATATATAGGATCAGTACGTGTAGTATAGGGTCAGTACGTGTAGTATATATAGGATCAGTACGTGTAGTATAAATAGGGTCAGTACGTGTAGTGTATATAGGATCAGTACGTGTAGTATATATAGGGTCAGTACGTGTAGTTTATATAGGGTCAGTACGTGTAGTATATATAGGGTCAGTACGTGTAGTATAGGGTCAGTACGTGTAGAATATAAAGGGTCAGTACATGTAGTATATATAGGATCAGTACGTGTAGTATATATAGGATCAGTACGTGTAGTATATATAGGATCAGTAAGTGTAGTATATCTAGGGTCAGTACGTGTAGTATAGAGTCAGTACGTGTAGTATAGGGTCAGTACGTGTAGTATATATAGGATCAGTACGTGTAGTATATATAGGATCAGTACGTGTAGTATATATAGGATCAGTACGTGTAGTGTATATAGGATCAGTACGTGTAGTATATATAGGGTCAGTACGTGTAGTATATATAGGGTCAGTACGTGTAGTATATATAGGATCAGTACGTGTAGTATATATAGGGTCAGTACGTGTAGTATGTATAGGGTCAGTACGTGTAGTATATATAGGATCAGTACGTGTAGTATATATAGGGTCAGTACGTGTAGTATATATATGGTCAGTACGTGTAGTATATATAGGGTCAGTACGTGTAGTATATATAGGATCAGTACGTGTAGTATATATAGGGTCAGTACGTTTAGTATATATAGGGTCAGTACGTGTAGTCTATATAGGATCAGTACGTGTAGTCTATATAGGGTCAGTACGTGTAGTATATATAGGGTCAGTACGTGTAGTATATATAGGGTCAGTACGTGTAGTATATATAGGATCAGTACGTGTAGTATATATAGGGTCAGTACGTGTAGTATATATAGGGTCAGTACGTGTAGTGTATATAGGATCAGTACGTGTAGTATATATAGGGTCAGTACGTGTAGTATATATAGGATCAGTACGTGTAGTATAAATAGGGTCAGTACGTGTAGTGTATATAGGATCAGTACGTGTAGTATATATAGGGTCAGTACGTGTAGTATATATAGGGTCAGTACGTGTAGTATATATAGGGTCAGTACGTGTAGTATATATAGGATCAGTACGTGTAGTATATATAGGATCAGTACGTGTAGTATATATAGGATCAGTACGTGTAGTATATATAGGATCAGTACGTGTAGTATATCTAGGGTCAGTACGTGTAGTATAGAGTCAGTACGTGTAGTATAGGGTCAGTACGTGTAGTATATATAGGATCAGTACGTGTAGTATATATAGGGTCAGTACGTGTAGTATATATAGGATCAGTACGTGTAGTGTATATAGGATCAGTACGTGTAGTATATATAGGGTCAGTACGTGTAGTATATATAGGGTCAGTACGTGTAGTATATATAGGATCAGTACGTGTAGTATATATAGGATCAGTACGTGTAGTATATATAGGGTCAGTACGTGTAGTATATATATGGTCAGTACGTGTAGTATATATAGGGTCAGTACGTGTAGTATATATAGGATCAGTACGTGTAGTGTATATAGGGTCAGTACGTTTAGTATATATAGGGTCAGTACGTGTAGTCTATATAGGATCAGTACGTGTAGTATATATAGGGTCAGTACGTGTAGTATATATAGGGTCAGTACGTGTAGTATATATAGGGTCAGTACGTGTAGTATATATAGGATCAGTACGTGTAGTATATATAGGGTCAGTACGTGTAGTATATATAGGGTCAGTACGTGTAGTGTATATAGGATCAGTACGTGTAGTATATATAGGGTCAGTACGTGTAGTATATATATGGTCAGTACGTGTACTATATATAGGGTCAGTACGTGTAGTATATATAGGATCAGTACGTGTAGTATAGGGTCAGTACGTGTAGTATAGGATCAGTACGTGTAGTATATATAGGATCAGTACGTGTAGTATATATAGGATCAGTACGTGTAGTGTATATAGGATCAGTACGTGTAGTATATATAGGGTCAGTACGTGTAGTATATATAGGGTCAGCAGTACGTGTAGTATATATAGGGTCAGTACGTGTAGTATATATATATGGTCAGTACGTGTAGTATATATAAGATTATTACGTGTAGTATATATAGGGTCAGTACGTGTAGTATATATAGGATCAGTACGTGTAGTGTATATAGGGTCAGTACGTTTATATATATAGGGTCAGTACGTGTAGTCTATATAGGATCAGTACGTGTAGTATATATAGGGTCAGTACGTGTAGTATATATAGGGTCAGTACGTGTAGTATATATAGGGTCAGTACGTGTAGTATATATAGGATCAGTACGTGTAGTATATATAGGGTCAGTACGTGTAGTATATATAGGGTCAGTACGTGTAGTGTATATAGGATCAGTACGTGTAGTATATATAGGGTCAGTACGTGTAGTATATATATGGTCAGTACGTGTACTATATATAGGGTCAGTACGTGTAGTATATATAGGATCAGTACGTGTAGTATAGGGTCAGTACGTGTAGTATAGGATCAGTACGTGTAGTATATATAGGATCAGTACGTGTAGTATATATAGGATCAGTACGTGTAGTGTATATAGGATCAGTACGTGTAGTATATATAGGGTCAGTACGTGTAGTATATATAGGGTCAGCAGTACGTGTAGTATATATAGGGTCAGTACGTGTAGTATATATATATGGTCAGTACGTGTAGTATATATAAGATTATTACGTGTAGTATATATAGGGTCAGTACGTGTAGTATATATAGGATCAGTACGTGTAGTATATATAGGATCAGTACGTGTAGTGTATATAGGATCAGTACGTGTAGCATATATAGGGTCAGTACGTGTAGTATATATATGGTCAGTACGTGTACTATATATAGGGTCAGTACGTGTAGTATATATAGGATCAGTACGTGTAGTATAGGGTCAGTACGTGTAGTATAGGATCAGTACGTGTAGTATATATAGGATCAGTACGTGTAGTATATATAGGATCAGTACGTGTAGTATAGGATCAGTACGTGTAATATAGATAGGATCAGTACGTGTAGTATATATAGGATCAGTACGTGTAGTATATATAGGGTCAGTACGTGTAGTATAGGGTCAGTACGTGTAGTATATATAGGATCAGTACGTGTAGTATATATAGGATCAGTACGTGTAGTATATATAGGGTCAGTACGTGTAGTATATATAGGATCAGTACGTGTAATATATATAGGGTCAGTACGTGTAGTATATATAGGATCAGTACGTGTAGTATATATAGGGTCAGTACGTGTAGTATATATAGGATCAGTACGTGTAGTATATATAGGGTCAGTACGTGTAGTATATATAGGATCAGTACGTGTAGTATATATAGGATCAGTACGTGTAGTATATATAGGGTCAGTACGTGTAGTATATATAGGATCAGTACGTGTAGTATAGGGTCAGTACGTGTAGTATAGGATCAGTACGTGTAGTATAGGGTCAGTACGTGTAGTATAGGATCAGTACGTGTAGTATATATAGGGTCAGTACGTGTAGTATATATAGGATCAGTACGTGTAGTATAGGGTCAGTACGTGTAGCATAGGGTCAGTACGTGTAGTATAGGATCAGTACGTGTAGTATATATAGGGTCAGTACGTGTAGTATAGGGTCAGTACGTGTAGTATAGGATCAGTACGTGTAGTATATATAGGATCAGTACGTGTAGTATATATAGGGTCAGTACGTGTAGTATATATAGGATCAGTACGTGTAGTATAGGATCAGTACGTGTAGTATAGGGTCAGTACGTGTAGTATATATAGGATCAGTACGTGTAGTATATATAGGATCAGTACGTGTAGTATATATAGGATCAGTACGTGTAGTATAGGATCAGTACGTGTAGTATATATAGGATCAGTACGTGTAGTATATATAGGATCAGTACGTGTAGTATATATAGGATCAGTACGTGTAGTATATATAGGGTCAGTACGTGTAGTATATATAGGGTAAGTGCGTGTAGTATATATAGGGTCAGTACGTGTAGTATAGGGTCAGTACGTGTAGTATAGGATCAGTACGTGTAGTATATATAGGATCAGTACGTGTAGTATATATAGGTTCAGTACGTGTAGTATATATAGGATCAGTACGTGTAGTATATATAGGATCAGTACGTGTAGTATATATAGGGTCAGTACGTGTAGTATATATAGGATCAGTACGTGTAGTATATATAGGGTCAGTACGTGTAGTATATATAAGATCAGTACGTGTAGTATATATAGGATCAGTACGTGTAGTATATATAGGATCAGTACGTGTAGTATATATAGGGTCAGTACGTGTAGTATATATAGGATCAGTACGTGTAGTATATATAGGGTCAGTACGTGTAGTATATATAGGATCAGTACGTGTAGTATATATAGGATCAGTACGTGTAGTATATATAGGATCAGTACGTGTAGTATATATAGGGTCAGTACGTATGGCATGTGTCAGAATCTACTTACCAACACATATGGGCAGTGCAGTGTCATCCCATTGCAGACTGTTTCCGCTGTAGACACATCTGATGCCTCCTTTCTTTGTCAGTTCATATCCAACTCGAACACATTCAAAGGTCACCAAAGCGTTTGGCTCGTAGCTGGAGGAGTTTTGGGTCGCTCCAGCTACATAACCAGGATCATCACAAGTTTCTCCTAGAAACAGAACAAATATGATCTGTCATAAGATCTAGATCAGAACTTATTGCATGTCGTAAATCTTAAAGGCCCAATATACGTAACTTTCGGCAAAACCTGAAGCGAAAATCAAGCCTAATGACTTAGATTAGATTTAGCTAAGACTAACTGATATCAGCAATATTCAAGATGAATTCTTTCGCAGTTACCGGTTCAGCAGCAGTTGAAACACGCGACAATTTCGAACCGTCTTCTACCTTCGGTTTGTTGTTGAAGTGGGCCCCACCTGAATTATTTTTAATTCTTTGGATTTTTTTCTCCTGAGTTTCTTGTTAGTTACCGCTCAGATTTACTTCGTTTTAGGCTTAAATTTTTGCATGGTTATCAACTGAATTTTTTTTTCAGAATTTTTCAGAATCACGAAAACTTCCCTGAAGTTACGTGTATTGGGCCTTTAATCACGAATCATCACAACAAATCATCAGTCATTTTAACTATAACTTCAACGAACGATAGAAAATACCGAAGCATCAACAAAACCATAATCCCAACATTGTATGGCATACTGTATCTATTACTGAATTTAAAAGGTGCAGCATATGTGTGTTACGTCATCTCAAGAATAATAAAACGTGGGACAAAATATGAACACATGACTAAATTCTAAAATCTTAATTACACTTTGTACTCATCATTTAGTGTATACTTCGACGTTTGTAATATTGTGTTTAATACTTATTGTATATGCCAAACATTTCAGCATGCTATTAAATGTATTTGGTTTTAAGGAATATTTCACCGTGAGGAATTTCCTTAAGATAGACTATAATTTACACACCAACAAGACGTAAAGGTACAAAAACTAGACGAAGAATTCTGGAGGGTTCGTCGTCTATTTTAAGGATGAAACACATCATGACAATTTAGTGAAACAAAACGCGTCCAAGAACCAGAGTACTGCTAACAAAACAACTCCGCATACTAATGAGCAACATAAGAAACACCGCCCCTCATACTTTTAAGTACACCGTAAAGAATAACTTATTTTAAGAAACATTCAATGGCACTTTACCCCATAAAATGACGAAACGCTTTCATTTCTTCCTGTCTTTTACCAACGTCTTTGCGTCACCACTTCGCATCCGATATCATTCCTTCTTTTTTGTGTTCCCTTTTGTACAAACCATGCTGTCATATCTCTTTAGAATACAGCCAATCAACGTCGACCTTAACGTCATAACTTACTCTCAGTACTTCATATAAACTGTGCATTTTCATCATTAAATGTTTAGTAAGTTATTCCATTCCACTGGTGTTTTCATTATGCAACCAAATTGCACAAAAATAGTCATTATGATGTTGGGTCTAGGTCTGTGTTAGTCGGCTGTCATGTCATTTTGTCTCAAGAATAGCTGTTCGGGTCATCGCTTTTCTTAGTGTTCTTGATATTATATAAACGGTTTCGTTTCCAGCTGCGTGATGCTCTTTTTGTCACCTTTCTTATTTTCTCTTAATTTTTTTGTATTCGTATTGGCCTCTTTATCCTTTCCCTTTAAATATGTCTTTCATTATTTCTTCTCTTTTTTATCTATTTTTCTTTCTTTTAGTTTGATTCCTTTAGCAACTTTACAGAGAATTACAGTCATGTATATATAAACTACATCTGCTGAATATCTCTAGTATATCGCCGACGCTTAGTACAATTAAATCTTACTGTACTGTATTCACCAGGAGCGGCACTCCACAGCTTTTCTGATCAATCTTGGGAACTTCTCAAAAGTGTTTCGTCAGTCAAGACTTTTAAATTTGTTATTTACCTTGTTCACTCCCATACCAAACTGAAAGAAACGTCTTCTGTCTCCCTTTATGAAACAAAAATATATAAAATACCAAAGCGTCAACAAATCCATAATCCGAAATCGAAATCGATTAAACTAGGGGCAAAATACGGAAAAAGATTTACATGGAGACCCTTGTAAAAGTAAAAGAGAATAAGGCCAGGTGTTCCGGAAGAGTAAGTGTCTTCTGCTTCATCGACGACACCCGCCATGTAAATCTTGGTCACATCCAAGTAAATATTAAGACCTAAAAATGAGAGCCGAGTATCATTGTCAATCACAACAATTGAGCTTACTAAGGACCATACTCCAAAATGTCCATGGAACTTGCCCATAGTTCTGATCAACCTCCTTCTCTCAAATCCTTGTGTTGTTTGTTTGTTTATCAGCAGTCGACATCGATCACAAAAATCACGATATGTAATGCTGGCCTATAATAAAGAATCAACTGCGACATATAAACATCATAGGTTGGAGAAGCAGGGATGTTACTATCAAGTTGGGGAAAGTTCACGATCGGAAAATTGCAATCGTCACGTTTATTTTATAGCTAAGCAGTAAGCTCTCCTTATTGGTCATAGTTTAAGTAAAGATCTAAAGATCAAGATAAGAAGCTGATGTAGAAGAGCCAGTTGTGTCATTTATTTCGAGTTTAAAAAGGCATATACAAAATGTACGATCGGCGTAGTCAGCAAACATCTTATTGTTCATAGACAACACAAGTAATCATAAAAGATTCGGCAAGAGTTATGTTACCTGTCCTGATTAGCCCTTCCACAAATTCAGCCTCGTTTGAAAACAAAAACAAGTCAGCTAAGTTTGGGGCACAGTTTGGTCACATGACAATACCAACAGTCTTCTGAAAAAAAATCTTTCCTTCGTACTCAACAAAGATATTGTCGACCAGGAATTCAGTCATACTTACTATATATTGTTCAGTATATTGGCATATATTTATATCACCGTCAGCCCTTTTTGGAAAAGAAAACTCTCATAACGAGGGATCTAATACATTCTTTCAGTTTTCATGAGGTATGGTAGTGTACAGGGTGGAAAAATCAAATGTTTTAATCGAAAAAACTGTTTTGGAAAGGGGTTACCAAGATGTTTTGATAAAGGCTTGGTCGAGCAATTAGCAGATACATCGATAAAACGTTGCCTATAAGGATCCTTGTGTAGTTTAGGTATCCAATTAAGACGAGGTAGGTCAGCGTCTTGCTCATTAACCGGTATCTTGAAAGATGGTAATACTGAAGCATTTTTTGAAAAACCGGTCAATGTGTAAAAAGGGTTACCTTGGCTATAAAGCGACCTAATTGTATTTGCAAGCAATAAATGGTATAGTGTTTGCAAACAATTTTCAATTTGTTATATGCTTTGCTGCAGACACAACCACATACTTCTCAAGTAGATTGTTGAGTGTTGTTCGAACATCGAGGTCAAGACATATCGACTTATATTTAGTTTTCATTTTGTAACACAAACCGCATATCCTTTTCCGAATACAAGACCTGAAAGACTTCACTCGCTCTTAAAGTGAATCCAATTCAGCATGTTCACATTTAACCCATTGTCTGACATAATCTTCCAACGAGTCCATAAGAATCTTGAAATTCACATTCCAATTAATGGATGGATTCTCTCGATAATAAGGGCCTTTTATGAAAAGATGCCTTTCATGAAAGCTTTGTTTCCAAAGGTGGGCGACAATATCAATATATTGTTATGAGCTATCTTGAAACATTTTTGTATGAGACCTAAGAGGAAATATTCTAAAGAAGATACAGTACGAATGATGTTGTTTTGCTGAGTTTGGAGGAAATATTTGCCAAGAGAAGAGCTAATCAGGACGGGTAACAAAAACCTTACCAAATCTTTTAATTTCACTTTCAGATATAACGATGATGTCTAAAAACAAGACGTTTGCTGACCACGTCGATCGTATATACCCTTCTGAACTTGAAATAAAGGACACAATAGACTCTTCTACATCAGGTGCTTACCTCGATCTCTACTTAAACTACGACCAACATGGACAGCTAACTACTAAGCTATACTATAAACGTGTTGATTTCAATTTTCCGATCGTAAACTTTCCATTTATTGATAGTAACATCCCCGCTTTTCCAACTTATGGTGTTAACATGTCGCTGTTGATTCAATATTCTAGAGCTTGCTCTAAGTATCGTGATTTTCGTGATCGATGTCGACTGTTGACAAACTAACATAAAGATTCGAGGGATGTAGGTTGATCAGAACTATGGGCAAGTTTTATGATCGCTATCTTTGTCTCATTGAGAAATATTCTGTATCTTTGTATGATATGATGATGGACGTTTTTGAGTATGCTTATTAGTGTGTTTAGTTGTTGTGATTGACAATGTTACTCAGTCCTCGTTTTGAAAATTTGATGTTTCCTGGATGTGACAAAGATTTACATGGTGGGTGTCGTCGATGAAGCAAAAGACGCTTACTCTTCCGGAACATGTGATCTAATTCTCTTGTGTTTTTACGAGAGTCTCCGTGTAAATCTTTCTTTTGTTACTATTTTGTCTCTAGTTTAATTGATTTTGAGTTCGGATTATGGTTTTGTTGACGCTGTGGTATCCTCTGATTGTTTTCTCCACCAAACTGTTGGTATTCCTATGAGAAGTAACTGCTTCCCTGTCATACGAGGCTGTCTTACCCGCGGAGCTTATCAGAAAGCCTCGCAAAATCTGGCAATTTCACTTTTAGGTACATCGACGATGTGTTGTCTGTTAATAGCAAGGCGTTTGCTGACCTAGTCTATCGTATATCCTCTTTTAACATGATATCAAAGACACGGCAAACGTTTCTACGTTAGCTGCCTATCTCGATCTTTTCTTAAACTGAGGCCTTCACGGACTTTCCTGTTTCTCCAACCTCCTTTGCTGCTTATGTCGCATTTGGTTAATTATTCTAGGGCTTGCTCTTGATATCGTGATGGATGTCGGTTAATAACAACCAGACTTACGACAGGAATTCGAGAAAAGTAAGCTGATAAAGATTATCAGCAAGTTTTACAATCGCCATCTTGGTTTCATCTAGAAATAATTTGTATCCTTGTATGATAAGAAGATAGACAATTTTGCTCCTCCGTATGCGTAATTGTTATGACTTGATATATTCCTAATTTGTCACTTTGATAACGTGATGTTTACTTGTTATGACTTGATAAATTCCTCATTTGTCACTTAGATAACGTGATGTTTACTTGTTATGACTTGATAAATTCCTCATTTGTCACTTAGATAACGTGATGTTTACTTGTTATGACTTGATAAATTCCTAATTTGTCACTTAGATAACGTGATGTTTACTTGTTATGACTTGATAAATTCCTAATTTGTCACTTTGATAACGTGATGGTACTTGTTATGACTTGATAAATTCCTAATTTGTCACTTTGATAACGTGATGTTTACTTGTTATGACTTGATAAATTCCTCATTTGTCACTTTGATAACGTGATGTTTACTTGTTATGACTTGATAAATTCCTAATTTGTCACTTTGATAACGTGATGGTACTTGTTATGACTTGATATATTCCTAATTTGTCACTTTGATAACGTGATGTTTACTTGTTATGACTTGATAAATTCCTCATTTGTCACTTTGATAACGTGATGTTTACTTGTTATGACTTGATAAATTCCTCATTTGTCACTTTGATAACGTGATGTTTACTTGTTATGACTTGATAAATTCCTAATTTGTCACTTTGATAACGTGATGTTTACTTGTTATGACTTGATAAATTCCTCATTTGTCACTTTGATAATGTGATGGTACTTGTTATGACTTGATAAATTCCTAATTTGTCACTTTGATAACGTGATGTTTACTTGTTATGACTTGATAAATTCCTAATTTGTCACTTTGATAACGTGATGTTTACTTGAATGTGACAAAGATTTACAAGGCGGGTTTCGTCGATGAAGCAAAAGACGCTTACTTTTCAGGAACACCCGGTCTTATTGTACTTTTTCAATGGTCTCCGTGTAAGGGTATCCGTTATTCACATTTTGTCCCTGATTTAGTCGAACTTTGTTTGTTTATAGTTTCGGTTTTGGTTTACGCTTTGGTATTCTCCTCATACTTTTCTCTGGTACTTAATAACTTGTGAGTTTAAAACTGTACTAAATTTGTACTTACCGACACACTGCAAACTTCCAAAGTCCCACTTTCCGTCTGCTTTACATCTCACATTTGTGTCTCCATCTTCACTCAGACCATTCTGTACCTGACGAGGTGAGCAGACAAAAGGGAAGGAGCTACCATACACAGTGTTCCCAACCAGAAAGTTTGAGCCAGCCACTTGATCTGGGGTACCACAGTCGATCACTGTAAATAAAATAACAGTTTTTCATTCTTAACAAAATTATTAGTCGATCACTGTCAGCATAATAACTGTGGAGCAATGTCTACAAAATAAGAGTTATCATTGACAACAAAATAACAGTACAATTCTTACAACAAAACCATAAGTAACCTAACTTATGGGTTTTCAAGTCAATTGATAGCCAGCTCGCAACATAAAGTTATATAAGCATCATTGTTCTGTTAAATCAATGGTTTCTTTCCGACAATATTTATACTAAGTTTGAATTATTTCATTTTAAGGAAACAACCTAAAATACCAAAAAATGCAGATACTTTAAAGTTTCAGTAAAGTCAATCAATTCCAAATAAAAGGGAAAATGTGACAGCGAGTTACGAATTCACTATTGTGAGAATATTTCATTTCAGAGGTGTATTTGTGTCTATCAAGTCTGGCTGGTCACGAGAGACGAAGGCTAACTCATTTGGACATTCTAGCACCTATCTAACTCACCTGGACATTCATACGGAGCACCTATCTAACTCACCTGGACATTCATACGGAACACTTATCTAACTCACCTGGACATTAATACGGAACACTTATCTAACTCACCTGGACATTCATATGGAGCACCTATCTAACTCACCTGGACATTCATACGGAACACTTATCTAACTCACCTGGACATTCATATGGAGCACCTATCTAACTCACCTGGACATTCATACGGAACACCTATCTAACTCACCTGGACATTCATACGGAGCACCTATCTAACTCACCTGGACATTCATACGGAACACCTATCTAACTCACCTGGACATTCATACGGAGCACCTATCTAACTCACCTGGACATTCATACGGAGCACCTATCTAACTCACCTGGACATTCGTACGGAACACCTATCTAACTCACCTGGACATTCGTACGGAACACCTATCTAACTCACCTGGACATTCGTACGGAACACCTATCTAACTGAACTGGACATTCATACGGAACACCTATCTAACTCACCTGGACATTCATACGGAACACCTATCTAACTCACCTGGACATTCATACGGAACACCTATCTAACTCACCTGGACATTCATACGGAGCACCTATCTAACTCACCTGGACATTCATACGGAACACCTATCTAACTCACCTGGACATTCATACGGAACACCTATCTAACTCACCTGGACATTCTAGCACCTATCTAACACACCTGGACATTCATACGGAACACCTATCTAACTCACCTGGATATTCATACGGAGCACCTATCTAACTCACCTGGACATTCATACGGAGCACCTATCTAACTCACCTGGACATTCATACGGAACACTTATCTAACTCACCTGGACATTAATACGGAACACTTAACTAACTCACCTGGACATTCATATGGAGCACCTATCTAACTCACCTGGACATTCATACGGAACACCTATCTAACTCACCTGGACATTCATACGGAACACCTATCTAACTCACCTGGACATTCATACGGAACACCTATCTAACTCACCTGGACATTCATACGGAACACCTATCTAACTCACCTGGACATTCATACGGAACACCTATCTAACTCACCTGGACATTCATACGGAACACCTATCTAACTCACCTGGACATTAATACGGAACACTTATCTAACTCACCTGGACATTCATATGGAGCACCTATCTAACTCACCTGGACATTCATACGGAACACCTATCTAACTCACCTGGCCATTCGTACGGAGCACCTATCTAACTCACCTGGACATTCATACGGAGCACCTATCTAACTGAACTGGACATTCATACGGAACACCTATCTAACTCACCTGGACATTCATACGGAACACCTATCTAACTCACCTGGACATTCATACGGAGCACCTATCTAACTCACCTGGACATTCATACGGAACACCTATCTAACTCACCTGGACATTCATACGGAACACCTATCTAACTCACCTGGACATTCTAGCACCTATCTAACACACCTGGACATTCATACGGAACACCTATCTAACTCACCTGGACATTCATACGGAGCACCTATCTAACTGAACTGGACATTCATACGGAACACCTATCTAACTCACCTGGACATTCATACGGAACACCTATCTAACTCACCTGGACATTCATACGGAACACCTATCTAACTCACCTGGACATTCATACGGAGCACCTATCTAACTCACCTGGACATTCATACGGAACACCTATCTAACTCACCTGGACATTCTGGCACCTATCTAACACACCTGGACATTCATACGGAACACCTATCTAACTCACCTGGATATTCATACGGAACACCTATCTAACTCACCTGGACATTCATACGGAGCACCTTTCTAACTCACCTGGACATTCTAGCACCTATCTAACTCACCTGGACATTCGTACGGAGCACCTATCAGTCTGTAGACATTGCTTGTCATGTCGTACAGACATTGTCGGTATGACGTGTAACTGCTCGGCAGGTTAGCAATGCATGTCATTCCAAGCACATCCCCATATATGAGCTGGCCACCAGAGCTATTAAGACTAGGTGTGTTTGCTACGCCAGTCAGGTCAGCGGGGGGACAAGTAGCCACTGAAACAATACGCCATACTTAAACAGAAATCTAAAGTTTACAATATTCATCAACACTTTGTTTTAACAGTTAAAGTACCGGGTTCCTTTACAAATATTTTTTCAGTTGAGATCTGTGATGGGATATCATCAAACCCGGTCTACCTTACAGTAGGTATAAGAAAACCAATTATATTCATTCTTAAAACGTGATATATTTTTATAATTCACTGTAATCTTGGTATATGGACAAATACAGGATAAGTATTCCAACCTAAAGCAAAATCTGCCTTATATGCTCGGTTCAAAAACTATACAGGGAGACAGAAACAATTTCCCTTTCTTTTTTTCAAAACAATTCCCCTTCTTTCTTATGTCTAGTAAGTATACAGACAATACCTAACAGAGTATTCTCCCTTTATTTGTTTGCTCTACATCCCATGTAACGTTTTCTAGTCATCGTTTATTCCTGAAATGTCAGAAGAATACTCCAGTTAATAACAGCTTGCACCCTACCATTACAGATTGGGAAGGCAGATGACCACAGTCCGCTGGAGGTACAGGTCAGAATAGGTGACCCACTCATCTCATACCCGAGGTTACAGAAGTACTCAATCTTATCGCCATAGCGGTGGACCGACCTCCGCGACATCAGCTGGGCATCGGCAACATCGGACGGGTCACTACATGCCACACCTATAAATAGAAGCAACAAGTAATACTATTCTTCGTTGTTTAATTAATACAGATACATGTTTCAGTAACATTATGTAATATGGTTGTTTAAGTGAAAACCTGTTAAAAAATATTCATGTCGATTTTGTGTTCCAATTATGATTTTTGTTCACACTTCGGTATCCCCTGATCTATGATATAATAAAAATAATGTGTTGCTAGCTTATTACTTGTTATGAAGCCGGCTTTGGTTTTGGTTATGATATTGGATCTGATAAGTTTTACGGCTGTGGTTTTTCTTTTTTTGATCATTGTCACGTGAAACCTATGCCGGTGTGGAATCATAATCATCATTAAAATTTCCACCAGATTATTTCTCTTTAGTCTCCCACTCAATTAAAATTTCTACGAGATTATTTCTCTTTAGTCTCCCACTCAATTAAAATTTCTACGAGATTATTTCTCTGTAGTCTCCCACTCAATTAAAATTTCTACGAGATTATTTCTCTGTTGTCTTCCACTCAATTTAAATTTCTACCAGATTATTTCTCTGTTGTCTTCCACTCAATTTAAATTTCTACGGGATTGTTTCTCTGTTGTCTCCCACTCAATTTAAATTTCTACGGGATTATTTCTCTGTTGTCTTCCACTCAATTTAAATTTCTACCAGATTATTTCTCTTTAGTCTTCCACTCAATTTAAATTTCTACGGGATTATTTCTCTTTAGTCTTCCACTCAATTTAAATTTCTACCAGATTATTTCTCTTTAGTCTTCCACTCAATTTAAATTTCTACGGGATTATTTCTCTTTAGTCTTCTACTCAATTTAAATTTCTACGGGATTATTTCTCTGTTGTCTCCCACTCAATTTAAATTTCTACGAGATTATTTCTCTTTAGTCTTCCACTCAATTTAAATTTCTACGGGATTATTTCTCTTTAGTCTTCCACTCAATTTAAATTTCTACGGGATTATTTCTCTGTTGTCTCCCACTCAATTTAAATTTCTACCAGATTATTTCTCTTTAGTCTCCCACCCAATTTAAATTTCTACGGGATTATTTCTCTGTTGTCTCCCACTCAATTTAAATTTCTACCAGATTATTTCTCTGTAGTCTCCCACTCAATTTAAATTTCTACCAGATTATTTCTCTGTTGTCTCCCACTCAATTTAAATTTCTACCAGATTATTTCTCTTTAGTCTTCCACTCAATTTAAATTTCTACGGGATTATTTCTCTGTTGTCTTCCACTCAATTTAAATTTCTACGGGATTATTTCTCTGTTGTCTCCCACTCAATTTAAATTTCTACGAGATTATTTCTCTTTAGTCTTCCACTCAATTTAAATTTCTACGGGATTATTTCTCTTTAGTCTTCCACTCAATTTAAATTTCTACGGGATTATTTCTCTGTTGTCTCCCACTCAATTTAAATTTCTACGGGATTATTTCTCTTTAGTCTCCCACTCAATTTAAATTTCTACGGGATTATTTCTCTGTTGTCTCCCACTCAATTTAAATTTCTACCAGATTATTTCTCTTTAGTCTCCCACTCAATTTAAATTTCTACCAGATTATTTCTCCGTTGTCTCCCACTCAATTTAAATTTCTACGAGATTGTTTCTCTGTAGTCTCCCACTTAAGAATGAAATGAACATTCATCTCTAATCCGCAGATTAGGGGGGTCTAGTTTAGGTACCTCCACTGGTTTTCATTCCGGCACAATAGGATTGGTCGTCAATTGGGTTTAACTGGTGGTAAAGACTTTGGGCCTCGTATTATTTTTGCTGCGGTGTTTTGGGTTTCGTATTGTAGGTTTTGGTTTTATTTATTTGGTTGCGGTAGTTGTGTAGGCGTTGTGTCTAGTTCTGGTGATTTTTATTTCGTAGCAAAGCTTCTAGTTTTGGTATTGGAAGATGTTTTGGTTTATTGGCGCAGGTGGGTTAGGTTCTTTGATCTGCTGATGGGTCTGGATTATTTGGCGGAGGGTGCCGTTGTTCTTGTTTTGGTGATGGGTCTGGATAATTTGGTGGAGGGTGCCGTTGTTCTTGTTGTGGTGATGGGTTTCGTTTAATTGGTAGAGGGTGCCGTTGTTCTTGTTTTGGTGATGGGTTTTGTTAAATTGGTAGAGAGTGCCTTTGTTCTTGTTTTGGCGATGGGTTTGATTGAATTAGTTGAGGGTGCCGATGTTCTGGTGTTTGTGATGGGTCTGGTTTAATTAGTTGAGGTTGCCTTTGTTCTGGTGTTTGTGATGGGTCTGGTTTAGTTAGTTGAGGGTGTCTTTGTTCTGGTGTTTGTGATGGGTCTGGTTCAGTTAGTTGAGGTTGCCTTGGTTCTGGTGTTTGTGATGGGTTTGGTTTAATTAGTTGAGGGTGCCGATGTTCTGGTGTTTGTGATGGGTCTGGTTTAGTTAGTTGAGGTTGCCTTGGTTCTGGTGTTTGTGATGGGTTTGGTTTAATTAGTTGAGGGTGCCGATGTTCTGGTGTTTGTGATGGGTCTGGTTTAGTTAGTTGAGGGTGCCGATGTTCTGGTATTTGTGATGGGTCTGGTTTAGTTAGTTGAGGTTGCCTTGGTTCTGGTGTTTGTGATGGGTTTGGTTTAATTAGTTGAGGGTGCCGATGTTCTGGTGTTTGTGATGGGTCTGGTTTAGTTAGTTGAGGGTGCCGATGTTCTGGTGTTTGTGATGGGTCTGGTTTAGTTAGTTGAGGGTGCCGATGTTCTGGTGTTTGTGATGGGTCTGGTTTAGTTAGTTGAGGGTGCCGATGTTCTGGTATTTGTGATGGGTCTGGTTTAGTTAGTTGAGGTTGCCTTGGTTCTGGTGTTTGTGATGGGTTTGGTTTAATTAGTTGAGGGTGCCGATGTTCTGGTGTTTGTGATGGGTCTGGTTTAGTTAGTTGAGGGTGCCGATGTTCTGGTGTTTGTGATGGGTCTGGTTTAGTTAGTTGAGGGTGCCGATGTTCTGGTGTTTGTGATGGGTCTGGTTTAGTTAGTTGAGGGTGCCGATGTTCTGGTGTTTGTGATGGGTTTGGTTTAATTAGTTGAGGGTGCCGATGTTCTGGTGTTTGTGATGGGTCTGGTTTAGTTAGTTGAGGGTGCCGATGTTCTGGTGTTTGTGATGGGTTTGGTTTAATTAGTTGAGGGTGCCGATGTTCTGGTGTTTGTGATGGGTCTGGTTTAGTTAGTAGAGGTTGCCTTTGTTCTGGTGTTTGTGATGGGTCTGGTTTAGTTAGTTGAGGGTGCCGATGTTCTGGTGTTTGTGATGGGTCTGGTTTAATTAGTCGAGGGTGCCGATGTTCTGGTGTTTGTGATGGGTCTGGTTTAGTTAGTTGAGGGTGCCGATGTTCTGGTGTTTGTGATGGGTCTGGTTTAATTAGTTGAGGGTGCCGATGTTCTGGTGTTTGTGATGGGTCTGGTTTAATTAGTTGAAGTTGCCTTTGTTCTGGTGTTTGTGATGGGTCTGGTTTAATTAGTTGAGGTTGGCGATGTTCTGGTGTTTGTGATGGGTCTGGTTTAATTAGTTGAGGTTGCCGATGTTCTGGTGTTTGTGATGGGTCTGCTTTAGTTAGTTGAGGTTGCCTTGGTTCTGGTGTTTGTGATGGGTCTGGTTTAATTAGTTGAGGTTGCCTTTGTTCTGGTGTTTGTGATGGGTCTGGTTTAATTAGTTTAGGGTGCCGATGTTCTGGTGTTTGTGATGGGTCTGGTTTAATTAGTTGAGGGTGCCGATGTTCTGGTGTTTGTGATGGGTCTGGTTTAATTAGTTGAAGTTGCCTTGGTTCTGGTGTTTGTGATGGGTCTGGTTTAGTTAGTTGAGGGTGCCGATGTTCTGGTGTTTGTGATGGGTCTGGTTTAGTTAGTTGAGGGTGCCGATGTTCTGGTGTTTGTGATGGGTCTGGTTTAGTTAGTTGAGGGTGCCGATGTTCTGGTATTTGTGATGGGTCTGGTTTAGTTAGTTGAGGTTGCCTTGGTTCTGGTGTTTGTGATGGGTTTGGTTTAATTAGTTGAGGGTGCCGATGTTCTGGTGTTTGTGATGGGTCTGGTTTAGTTAGTTGAGGGTGCCGATGTTCTGGTGTTTGTGATGGGTCTGGTTTAGTTAGTTGAGGGTGCCGATGTTCTGGTGTTTGTGATGGGTCTGGTTTAGTTAGTTGAGGGTGCCGATGTTCTGGTGTTTGTGATGGGTTTGGTTTAATTAGTTGAGGGTGCCGATGTTCTGGTGTTTGTGATGGGTCTGGTTTAGTTAGTTGAGGGTGCCGATGTTCTGGTGTTTGTGATGGGTTTGGTTTAATTAGTTGAGGGTGCCGATGTTCTGGTGTTTGTGATGGGTCTGGTTTAGTTAGTAGAGGTTGCCTTTGTTCTGGTGTTTGTGATGGGTCTGGTTTAGTTAGTTGAGGGTGCCGATGTTCTGGTGTTTGTGATGGGTCTGGTTTAATTAGTTGAGGGTGCCGATGTTCTGGTGTTTGTGATGGGTCTGGTTTAGTTAGTTGAGGGTGCCGATGTTCTGGTGTTTGTGATGGGTCTGGTTTAATTAGTTGAGGGTGCCGATGTTCTGGTGTTTGTGATGGGTCTGCTTTAGTTAGTTGAGGTTGCCTTGGTTCTGGTGTTTGTGATGGGTCTGGTTTAATTAGTTGAGGTTGCCTTTGTTCTGGTGTTTGTGATGGGTCTGGTTTAATTAGTTTAGGGTGCCGATGTTCTGGTGTTTGTGATGGGTCTGGTTTAATTAGTTGAGGGTGCCGATGTTCTGGTGTTTGTGATGGGTCTGGTTTAATTAGTTGAAGTTGCCTTGGTTCTGGTGTTTGTGATGGGTCTGGTTTAATTAGTTGAGGTTGGCGATGTTCTGGTGTTTGTGATGGGTCTGGTTTAATTAGTTGAGGTTGTCGATGTTCTGGTGTTTGTGATGGGTCTGGTTTAATTAGTTGAGGGTGCCGATGTTCTGGTGTTTGTGATGGGTCTGGTTTAATTAGTTGAGGTTGCCTTGGTTCTGGTGTTTGTGATGGGTCTGGTTTAATTAGTTGAGGTTGCCTTTGTTCTGGTGTTTGTGATGGGTCTGGTTTAATTAGTTGAGGTTGGCGATGTTCTGGTGTTTGTGATGGGTCTGGTTTAATTAGTTGAGGTTGCCGATGTTCTGGTGTTTGTGATGGGTCTGCTTTAGTTAGTTGAGGTTGCCTTGGTTCTGGTGTTTGTGATGGGTCTGGTTTAATTAGTTGAGGTTGCCTTTGTTCTGGTGTTTGTGATGGGTCTGGTTTAATTAGTTTAGGGTGCCGATGTTCTGGTGTTTGTGATGGGTCTGGTTTAATTAGTTGAGGGTGCCGATGTTCTGGTGTTTGTGATGGGTCTGGTTTAATTAGTTGAAGTTGCCTTGGTTCTGGTGTTTGTGATGGGTCTGGTTTAATTAGTTGAGGTTGGCGATGTTCTGGTGTTTGTGATGGGTCTGGTTTAATTAGTTGAGGTTGCCGATGTTCTGGTGTTTGTGATGGGTCTGCTTTAGTTAGTTGAGGTTGCCTTGGTTCTGGTGTTTGTGATGGGTCTGGTTTAATTAGTTGAGGTTGCCTTTGTTCTGGTGTTTGTGATGGGTCTGGTTTAATTAGTTTAGGGTGCCGATCTTCTGGTGTTTGTGATGGGTCTGGTTTAATTAGTTGAGGTTGCCTTTGTTCTGGTGTTTGTGATGGGTCTGGTCTAGTTAGTTGAGGTTGCCTTGGTTCTGGTGTTTGTGATGGGTCTGGTTTAATTAGTTGAGGTTGCCTTGGTTCTGGTGTTTGTGATGGGTCTGGTTTAATTAGTTGAGGGTGCCTTGGTTCTGGTGTTTGTGATGGGTCTGGTTTAGTAAGTGAAGCGTGTCTTTGGTATGATTTTGGTCGTTGACGTTGGCTGTTGTGGTACTGGTTGGTAGTGACTTACGGACACAGGTGTGGTTCAGGCGATAGATATCCCCAGACATCAGTCCTGTCTCGGTACTTGGGATGTTGTAGCCAGATGTACCGTCAACAGAAAACAACACATACCCTGGCTGATCACACGAGCATTGATACGCGCCGGTATTGTCATTACACTTCTGACTGCATCCTCCATTGTCTACGTCACACTCGTTGATGTCTACAAAAAAGTATAGTATGTTTTGTTGGAAGTAACATTATGGCGCATATTTAAAACAAATCCCTTGAAAAAATGACTCATCTGTAGCCAAAATATCAACAATGTACTTCGGAAATAAAATTACTCCAAATTTACAATATTTTACGGATAATGAATTTAAACAGGGGACAACATTATATAGTCATATATTGCGTTTTCGAGGCATTCGGCCCTTTCAAAGATAGAAATATGGACTATGGTATATCGTAACTTAAAACAAGGAGATAAACACTCACTGTGGAACAATGCTACTATATAAACAGATTGGTTTCCCTTTAGACGATTTAAAAAGCAAATTAACATATTAACAATACAAATAAATACCCCGACATGTGCGGCCATCGGAGTTCAGTCGGTAACCATCGTTACAGGAACAGGTAAAGCTCCCTTCATTGTCGATACATTTCTGTAGACAAACGTTCGGTCCAGCACATTCATTAACATCTACAAACAAAGAATGTAATAATATCTAGATACATTGCTGTACAAAAAGGTTTGGTCAAGAGCATTTATCCACATCTACAAATAAATAATGTAATCTTAACATTTCTGTACACAAAGGTTTGGTCCAGAGCATTTATCCACATCTACAAACAAATAATGTAATCTTTACATTTCTGTACACAAAGGTTTGGTCCATCACATTCATTAACATCTACAAACAAAGAATGTAATAATATCTAGATACATTGCTGTACACAAAGGTTTGGTCAAGAGCATTCATCCACATCTACAAACAAATAATGTAATACTATCTAGATACATTTCTGTAGACAAAGGTTTGGTCAAGAGCATTCATCCACATCTACAAACAAATAATGTAATAATATCTTCTGTACAAATAAAGCATGATTTCTGCCTTAATACCAAATCCTAAACACAAAACATATCTAAACACATTTCCCTATGAATATCACACCTGCAAAACACACATGGTTTCAGTTCTAACATTGTACACAAGTGATGTTAATAACGTTAACATGCTTATCTGTGAAATCTATGTTTATGCTGATTCCCCTTACCACAAACCATCCGAAACGTAGCAGAGGGAGGCACAATCATATCTTAGTAGCATGACATACGAATGCTTCCTGTATCAAATTCAACAACTGACCCCGAAGACAATTGACCCCGACGAGCTTGCGGAGTTCACCTGCGTTGTGTCTGTGATGGCATCCGTATTGACCATGGAAGCTAAATGACATAATGACACTGACCATCGACTTAACGCACTGAGTGCTGACATTAGAGCAATTTTGAGTCGACGTTCATCATGCTTAATATTCAGTATGAGATGAACAAGTGCTAGTGGTATAACGTTCGTGATTATGTATATAGATCAGTTTTAAATGAACTATATAATATTACAAAGTATCGTTAGTGAGGAGGCAGTATGAATAAAAGATTACGTAAAACACACATATGCTGCACCTTTTAAATAGATAATAGTAATAGAAACAGTATGCCGAAAAAACTGCATCATACAGCTGTTGTTTCGTCCTCCTAGGACTCTTCAGTGATGCTAGGGACCAAAAGGTGGGAATCAAAAATTTCTAAACTACTGTAAAGCAGAAGCGTCGGGTGCGTAAAACCCCTTAAATGATGAAATTAGAAGTAAAATTAAACTATTTCTTTATGATTATAAATAGTGTACTGCGAAAATGTGTATATTATCTTCCGTGCCACTACTCAGATGAGATAAATGTGGCTATGGAGGCTCCAGCAAACCTCGGGGACTTAAAAATCCACCGACAGGCTATGCCACCACTTATCATTAAAGATTACGTAACAAACACATATTACGTTACAGTTTTATTGTATATCATTTCAGCTATCTATTTCAGTCTTACTTACTCAAACAGTGCCCAATATCTGTTCCGAATTGCAGGCTTGGTTCACACATACTGGTACGAATGTTTAAACCATTTCCAAAGGCATACCCAGGTTTGCACTGTACGGTCAATTGCAATCCAACTTCAAGACTTGACACGAATGGAGAAGCATTCTGGACCTCGGGGGTTACACAGGAACGTTCTACGACAAACAGTGATACGTCAAAATTGGCTTCGGATAGAGAGCCATTAATTAAGTGATTCCATAAACATACACGCCCACTACGTTTTATAAAAATACAGTAAACAACATTATTCACCGCTCAGTTTTGATGAAAATAGAAACAATCCAATTTTAAAAGCTGATATAACAGGAAGCAATATATAACGTGCTTCCCTAGCATGCCCTAATGTCGACGGACACTTACTCTTACAGGTGGGTACGTCACTGGACCACTGACTGTCAGACTGACAAATGATGATAGGTTCACCAACGATCTCATACCCAGGATCACATTCGTAGGCAACAATGGCGCCGTACTGTTGGTCGACACCCATTGTAAGATTGGCTGTTCCAGACGCAATACCACTTCTCGGTGGACAGACTGCACCTATGTAATTACAGGTTAGCAAACATAAAGCTTTACATCAAAATATGAAAAATAAATTTATTATTTTAAAAGCGATTATTTATAATCAAGTTTCTGAGGTTAAAATTATTTCAATAAACACGAAATTTACCTGCTTCTCCTTCTTAACTAAAATCAAATGTTTAGTTTTAATTATATTCCACTGCATCTACTGCTTATTATGTAAATTGCATTGAACATTGGGATAGACCTATTTATGTCCTTACAAACATCGCATATTGTATTTCCTAACAATCCAAGTTAACAAAGTAGGAGAGATAACTGTGTCAAATAAATATTACGTTTCTTAATTACGCAAATAAACAAATGGACATACAGGCCATGGAAGTTCATTATTCGAATATAATCCATGACCATTTCGTCAAATCAGTGAATGTTAAAATAGTACGCTTTAACAAAGAGATTTACATTTTTCACAAACGAAGTACAGTAACTTGTTAAAACTGACTGGCCTCATTATCCTTCTAACATGATGCAGGTTGATCAAGACCATCTCGGTCTATGTGAGAAACATCACATGGTATGAAGGTTTGCGTTGTTTAATATGCTCATTAGTAAGTAATGTTATTGTGTTTTGTAAATACCTCAGCTCTTATGTTGAGGAAGTGACATTTACTTGGATGTGACCTTGATTTACTTGGCGGGTGTCGTCGATGAAGCAGAAGAAGCTTATCCTTCCGGAAAATCTGGTCTTAATCTCTAGTACTTTTATAAGGGTCTCCGTTTTAATACTTCCTTTGTTCGTGTTTTGTCTATTATTTAATTGATTCTAAGGTCATGTTCGATCTTCATTGATGCTCTGGTATTGACCAAAGTATGTTCTATTGCAAAATGTCCTATGAGTAGTCCAACGTTTACTACACAGTGTGTTGCGATGTGAACATTTGAGTTATCACAAAAATCCACACATTTAAATAAATCATTCTGGTACACATAACATATAAGAATTCTGCATTTCCTCATATTGTTTTTTTCTGAAAATATTAGGGATGAAACTAACAATCACAGACGTGCTGCACCTTTAAAATAGTAATAGATACATTAAGAAATAACACTGCACATACATGTGGAGGCGTTTGGCCCTAGGACTCGTCAGTGATGCTATGGTGACAAAAGGCGAGAATCGAAATTTCCTCAATTACTAGAGAAGCAGAAGGGTCAGGTGCTTAAAAATCTTTTAACTAAGATGCAACGAATAAGGAGACTATATCCGGATATGGATATTTAATTATTGAATTTTTTAAACAAATTTGTAATGTGAGTGTAAGAGGTATCTTATTAAGATTTCATTATGTTGAATGTATGGTATAATTTGATTAAATTTTATTATCAATAACGGAAAAATATATTTACACACATGTGTATGAATAAAAAAAGGTAAGTGGAAAAAAAATATGGAAATTTCAAAATGTGTGATCGTGGATACCTCCTGCATGAAGAATGTTTGTAAGGTTTATGAATCCAGGGCTCCAACCCTTTCATTGACCTATATATATATGATCTGGACATTAAAATTTTTGTAAAAAATACAGTTTCTGCAACAATAATAACATCTATAGACAGACTCGAGGACACTTACCCTGACAGGTCGGAGGCGAGGTCCACACCCCCGTAGAAGTACAGGTGTCTATAGACAGACTTGAGGACACTTACCCTGACAGGTCGGAGGCGAAGTCCACACCCCCGTAGAAGTACAGGTGTCTATAGACAGACTTGAGGACACTTACCCTGACATGTTGGAGGCGAGGTCCACACCCCCGTAGAAGTACAGGTGTCTATAGACAGACTTGAGGACACTTACCCTGACATGTTGGAGGCGAGGTCCACACGCCCGTAGAAGTACAGGTGTCTATAGACAGACTTGAGGACACTTACCCTGACATGTTGGAGGCGAAGTCCACACGCCCGTAGAAGTACAGGTGACATTCTCACTACCAGCTAAGGTGAAGCCAGGATAACACTGGTAGGTAGCGATTGAGTTGTGGGTGGCACCATTGCTTATCGAAATAAATCCATTACTGATGGCTGATGGCATTCCACAGTAAACAGCTGAAAAGTGTAACGATAAAAAGTATTTATTTATGTATGAACGACAGTCACAGGATAATTAAAATTGAATGGCGTTGGCATACTATTGTACATTGAAAATATACCGGCAAGTTCAAAACATAGTCAAGAATAGTTCTTTAACATGTCTGATCAAATTCTGCATTATTTTGTTTAAAGTAGTACGAGGACTTACGTTGACAGCGTGATATGTTACAATGTAGTACGAACACTTACGTTGGCAATGTGGTATGACTCCAGTGTTCCACATCCCTCTGAACTGACATGTCATTGATTGTGAGGGAGAACCTCCCTGGAACTGCTGGTCAGCGAATGTGTTTCCGGCTTTACAGGTTACCACTTCCGTATCTCTATACCACCAACGCATTGACCCGGCCACAGAGGTGTAATTGTCATTGAAGTTTGGGTTCTGGCAGTCTGTCAAATGAAAGAGCCACTGAGGAGATCAAGTCGTCAACACAACAGGCCTTTTGCTAGAAGATTATATCAATATTTTCAAATATGATAGTTCATGGATAAATCCTGATATAGCGGAACATAAAATGCAAACCTGAAATACTTTTTTAAAGGGAGTAAATAAAACGGAGCAAGTTCAGAGATGAAAACGGCAGTTATTCCAACTGATCGCGTCTCTCTGCTCCTTTGTTTGTTTACGAACAGCTGGTTTCCTGCCCACTGCCACTCTTAACATGTGATGTTTGTTAGCGATATTTAGAGCGGGTTTAATAGTGAAATGACACAAACGATAGTGGACAATACGCCATTTCCGGAATACAACTTTCAGACGGTTCAGTCATGTGACTTTCATCACCACGTGATTTTATTTAGGGCACTTTGAAAACAAAATGGCGGCTAAATAGAGGTTTTCAATGACGGTAAGCGAGGTAACGTTTTTTGGTCGAAAGAGGGATCACAATTTCAAATAAAACAAAAGGGGTGTTAGTAAAATTATCTGAGATCACTGATGAACTGAATTTATCTTATATTGAGAAATATGAATGCAATCCACAGTGCTCGTAATCGGGGTTTCTCTTTGCTGTTGGAAACGACCTGAACGTTACATTTTGCCAGATTGTTTCTTAAACGACTGACACATCTAGGTACAACACACTATGACTTAGTTTAAGAGCATGTATCTTTGTTTCGTCCCATTTTAACCTAAAGCAACTAAAAAATCGAATCGAATCTAGCTGCCATTCGGTCGTCCATGCCGCCATTGTTAAGTGCCCTAAATTTTTCACGGTCACATGATCAAATCACCGATTTTTAACTCCACTTCAAAAGAGTTCTTGTATCTCGGAAACGGCGTATTGATGCGGACGTTCTTATTATTACCTATTTAACTCATTTCGTTACAAGCAATATATCTTCGTAACTTGCCCGAAGAAAACGAAATTTGACTAAATTGTCCTTTGAATGATTCAAACGACTGGTCACACTCGATGACTCTTTATCCTAGTATGCTGCAGATGCCATGACAAGAAGTAAACTCTCTTACCCTTTAGGCAGGTGAGCTAATAAAAGAAACATCAAAAACAATTGTCAAATAAAACATAGCATACCAACAGAAAAGCGTGCACGGAATCCTCTAGCAGGAAGATTGGCGTTGGTAGTGAACCTTAGAAAGAGTTGGCCGTTACTGGAATGTATTGGCTGATCCAGCGGAAGGTTGCTTTTATCAAAGCCTTTTGGATGGGTAACATTATTATGGACCCAAGTGCCCATGTCGTCATTCTTGTCCACGAAAATCTGTGGAAGAACATGACAGATTACAAAGGACGGTCAAGTGAAATATGAAACAAACAACAACTGAGCATGTGAGATGACGTAGTATACACATACGCTGCACCTTTTAAATTTAGCATAGATACAGTATACTGAAAGTATGAATTAAACTGAATCATACAGCTGTTTCGTTCTTATAGGACTCTTCAGTGATTCTAGGGGCCAAAAGGTGGGAATCCAAAATTTCTAAACTAATGTAGAAGCAGAAAGGTCAGGTGCATAACAATTCTTTAATTTATGAATTTAGAAGTAAAATTAAACTAGTTCTGTAGATCAAAGTCTGGCCATTAAAGCTTAATTTCTGTAGATAGTCGTCCAGTGTATACATTAACTTGATAATATTTCAGACTACATATGAAAGCGATGCACAAAGTCTTCAGATTATAAATTATGTCCCATATGAAAATATACTTTGGTATATATACATAAATATTGTATTTACATGTACATTTGATCGGCAACACGTAGAACAGGTACTTACCTCCAGGAAGTCGCCACCACCTAACGCTGACTCGGCGTCCAGGAAAAGGGTCACACCTCTACCTGCCACGGGTGAGCTGATGGACCAGGTGCACGTTTGGAAGTTAGCATAATCCAAACCATAGAGATAGCCAGGTGAGAAAATATCCCCGTATTCACTGTTCATAGCCACATCACATCCTTCAACAAATCACAAAACATCAATAACATTTAGAAAAATGGATTATGCACCGATTATTCCATTTTTAGACAGATAGAGCATGATAATAACTTATGCTAATACACGCTACATGGTATTTGTCAATGGGCAATGGTTTCGGCACAGGCTTACCTTGCCAGTAACTGAATCTGAAGCCCACGCCTGACACAGAATCCTTGGTGCTTAGGATGATGTATATTTGGTGGTCGGTAGAGAACACAAACTGAGGCCCGCCAGCTGGAGAGTCGGAACCTGGCGAGGCCATGGCATTGTCGTTGTTTGTGTGTGAATACATGGCGAGGATTGCCCCTGAGGCAGAGTTACCATTACGGATGGTCAAAGTGTCTCCCTCTCGGAGGTCAATCATGTCCCTCTGAAATCATATCACAATGTCTAATCAACTGGTTTATTATACATTTGTCTTTATCTTTTTAGTCACGGGGAAAATGTTTTGGTCAGACCAGAATTTGTCTACATGTGCCTGTATATGGACGCTCTAACACCCCACCACCTCTACACACACACGCGTTATGTTGCTACATTGTAGCTGGTGTCAAAATGTATTAAGAAAGAAATACAATGACAAAACCAGGATCTCAGATATACCTGTCCCTGTTGATATTCCTGGCCAGTTACAGTGGTGTATTTAGCCAAACATTGCTTCAAGCCTTGTGTGTTCATTAGATAGGAGCAATGGGGTTGTCATTTACGTCAAACACATCAAATGCTACAGACGCTCATCAGAGCGGGTGACTGCCAGTACCTGGCGGTTCAATTAGGGTGGTTGGTGATGTTGTTTGCTCAATTCATAGAGATTTATTCAGATGAAACTACCTACACGTGTAAGTGTAACAAACATGGATGAGCAAATCTAAAATCACTACCTACCTGGATGGTGATGATCTTTCTCCTCTCGGCGGCGGTGATAACCCACACCTACCTTGATGGTGATGATCTTTCTCCTCTCCGCGGCGGTGATAACCCACACCTACCTTGATGGTGATGATCTTTCTCCTCTCGGCGGCGGTGATAACCCACACCTACCATGATGGTGATGATCTTCCTCCTCTCCGCGGCGGTGATAACCCACACCTACCTCGATGGTGATGATCTTTCTCCTCTCCGCGGCGGTGATAACCCACACCTACCTCGATGGTGATGATCTTTCTCCTCTCCGCGGAGGTGATACCCCACACCTTCCTTGATGGTGATGATCTTTCTCCTCTCCGCGGCGGTGATACCCCACACCTACCTTGATTGTGATGATCTTTCTCCTCTCCGCGGCGGTGATACCCCACACCTACCTTGATGGTGATGATCTTTCTCCTCTCCGCGGCGGTGATACCCCACACCTACCTTGATGGTGATGATCTTTCTCCTCTCCGCGGAGGTGATAACCCACACCTACCTTGATGGTGATGATCTTTCTCCTCTCCGCGGCGGTGATACCCCACACCTACCTTGATTGTGATGATCTTTCTCCTCTCGGCGGCGGTGATACCCCACACCTACCTTGATGGTGATGATCTTTCTCCTCTCCGCGGCGGTGATACCCCACACCTACCTTGATGGTGATGATCTTTCTCCTCTCCGCGGAGGTGATAACACACACCTACCTTTATGGTGATGATCTTCCTCCTCTCGGCGGCGGTGATAACCCACACCTACCTTGATGGTGATGATCTTTCTCCTCTCGGCGGCGGTGATAACCCACACCTACCTTGATGGTGATGATCTTCCTCCTCTCGGCGGCGGTGATAACCCACAACTACCTTGATGGTGATGATCTTTCTCCTCTCCGCGGCGGTGATACCCCACACCTACCTTGATGGTGATGATCTTCCTCCTCTCGGCGGCGGTGATATCCCACACCTACCTGGATGGTGATGATCTTCCTCCTCTCGGCGGCGGTGATAACCCACACCTACCTTGATGGTGATGATCTTCCTCCTCTCGGCGGCGGTGATAACCCACACCTACCTTGATGGTGATGATCTTCCTCCTCTCGGCGGCGGTGATAACCCACACCGTATCTGTACTACTGAGTCTAGCAGTGCCGGAATCTGTAGGGAACTGGGCGGGCTGGAACACTTGGGCAGTGCTCCTGGCCTCTAAGTTACTGACCACGGGCATGCCGTCACATACTGCAAGTACAACAAATACATAATAATATAAGTACAACACATACATGATAATATAAGTACAACACATACATTATAATATAAGTACAACACATACATTATAATATAAGTACAACACATACATTATAATATAAGTACAACAAATACATTATAATATAAGTACAACAAATACATTATAATATAAGTACAACAAATACATTATAATATAAGTACAACAAATACTTGTATACACACGTACAACACATACATTATACTGCTAGTACAACAATTACAGTTATACTGTTACTGTTATACGGGAACAAATACTTTTCAATCGTATGTACAACAAATGGTTTTTATTCCCACATACAACACATAATAGTACTACATGTACAACACACATTTTGCACTGAAATTAGAACACTTTTTTACCCAAAATTTAACACATAATTTATCCTAAATACACAACATATATTTTCATTGTATTACAGTTATACCAACATTTACATTTTTACCGCACGAACAACAATGACATCAAAGACCTCGTACCGTAATGTTAAAAATACATCAGTATGTCCGAGATATATGCTTGATAGTTCTTTATCAATTTATGTATGGACTGTTTCTATTGTGGATTAAGATCGAACTTATGGGACAGCCATTTGTCCAAATTACATAATGCCTGCGACTGGGTAAAACAAAACAAACCACTTCAAGTGAGTCAGTCATTTCGGACTCAGTTTAGTTGAAACATTTTTTTTGCAAAAGATTTCTAGTTATATATTTTAACATTAAAGAAATTGTTTCATCAAAAACTCTTGTAAATTGATTTGACCACTTGTGCAGTCCCACTATCAAGTTATACCGCCGGGTGTATAACTTCCCACCTTTAGATAACACGTTCGTCCGTTACATGAACCTACTGTATCAGAAACCACTATGCTTGTGATTTAGAGGGTCCATCTCAATACAGTGTGTACGACCACCTGCTGCTAAAATGTATCCTATTATGTTTTGGTATCAATAAGGGCGGCTCATGTGTTCAATCAAAATAATATTGAACCACCGTACATTGATTAATCACCCAAAACTATCAATTAGTTAAAAATATTTATTTCTTGTAATATACAATACATTATATTTTAATAAGTTGTACGACTGTATACAATGTCTGTCTGTACAGGAAAATTAAATATTACTAAAAGTACGTTCTGATCTATTTCATAAAAGAATAAGGTAGACTAGCAGAGATATGAAGGGACATGTGTGACTAACAATGTGTCAAAATATCAATGAATGCGAATAACAGCGAAAATGTCACTCGACCAGCATTCTGTATGTTACCTTTCAGCTTTAAACATGCTTCTCATAATGAAGACATTCGACTATCGTGTAACTATTTCAAATAAATGCTTTTGTTGTTTGACAATGATTCTCATAGTGAAAGTCTTCAAAAATAATGTTATCGTAGTATGCATACTTGTTGTGATTGAGAATTATTGCAGGGTCTTATTCTTTTGTACTATTTCAAGTGTCTCTGTGGAAAGGTTCCCTTTGCTCATATTTTGCTCAAAGATTTAATCGATTTTGAGTTCAGATGATGTTTTTTTGGGTGACGCTTCGATATGCACTAATTTTTTTTTATTTTAATTCTTTAACAACACTTCTCAAGATAAAAGTTAGAACAGAATACAAATACCGCAAATAAAGAACTTAACGTTTAACAACACTTAACAAAGTGAAAGTATTTAAATTAGAATGTAAATACTCCTCCAAATAAAGACTTTAATTGTTTAATAGCCACTTTAATAACGAAGGTCTTTAGAACAGGTTGTTTAGGTTTCTTATACTCACAGCTTGAGAAATCGGCAGTAAATCCGATGTCCTGTACGTCATGGTCCGACCGGAACTTGACCATCATGTAGCGGTTGTGACTGCGGTACTGGGCCCCGGCCTGGGACCCTGAAACACTGGCACGGAACATGGACGTTTTCTCTGTCCTTCCTCCCACCAAAATATCAACAACGTCACGGTCCTTCTCTGTTTCAAAGGTATTGAACTGAAACAAAAAAAAAGTGAATTTAACAATGATATTTTTTAATCAAGGAAAATCATTTTATATCATCTAAATGTTGGCAGTAGGTCAAAATCAAAGCATTTTGGCTAATAACATGGTACAATGTAGACAACACATTTAGAAGGAAAAGCCACACCCCTATCTACAGGAACATATGGGAAGCACATGAAGGAAACCCCAAACCATTAAATAAGTTAAATAAGACACATTCAATAACCTGAAAGAAAGTTTATAAATGTGACAAAGCTATGTATTCACTTAAAGTCAAACTAACACACTCTGGGGAACCAATGCTTACTTTGAAAAACTAACACACTCACATCGGAAAACTAATATTTATCTGCATAAAACTAGCAGATTTACCTTGGGAAACTCATGTTGGGCTATATAAAACTAACACACTTACCTTGGAAAACTCATGTTGGGCTATATAAAACTAGCACACTCACCTTGGGAAACTCATGTTGGGCTATATAAAACTAACACACTTACCTTGGGAAACTCATGTTGGGCTATATAAAACTAGCACACTCACCTTGGGAAACTCATGTTGGGCTATATAAAACTAACACACTTACCTTGGGAAACTCATGTTGGGCTATATAAAACTAGCACACTCACCTTGGGAAACTCATGTTGGGCTATATAAAACTAACACACTTACCTTGGGAAACTCATGTTGGGCTATATAAAACTAGCACACTCACCTTGGGAAACTCATGTTGGGCTATATAAAACTAACACACTCACCTTGGGAAACTCATGTTGGGCTATATAAAACTAACACACTCACCTTGGGAAACTCATGTTGGGCTATATAAAACTAGCACACTCACCTTGGGAAGCTCATGTTGGGCTATATAAAACTAGCACACTCACCTTGGGAAATTCATGTTGGGCTATATAAAACTAGCACACTCACCTTGGGAAACTCATGTTGGGCTATATAAAACTAACACACTCACCTTGGGAAACTCATGTTGGGCTATATAAAACTAGCACACTCACCTTGGGAAACTCATGTTGGGCTATATAAAACTAACACACTCACCTTGGGAAACTCATGTTGGGCTATATAAAACTAACACACTCACCTTGGGGTACACCCACCTTTAGAACCTAAGTGTATCTACATACACTACGACACTCACCTTTAGAACTTAAGTGTATCTACAGACACTAGGACACTCACCTGTAGAACTCATGTTTATCTATATACATGTAAAACTAGCACACTCACTTTGGGGTACACTCACCTGTAGAACTCATGTTTAGATACATACATGTAAAACTAGCACACTCACTTTGGGGTACACTCACCTGTAGAACTAATGTTTAGATACATACATGTAAAACTAGCACACTCACTTTGGGGTACACTCATCTGTAGAACTCATGTTTAGATACATACATGTAAAACTAGCACACTCACTTTGGGGTACACTCACCTGTAGAACTCATGTTTAGATACATACATGTAAAACTAGCACACTCACTTTGGGGTACACTCACCTGTAGAACTCATGTTTAGATACATACATGTAACACTAGCACACTCACTTTGGGATACACTCACCTGTAGAACTAATGTTTAGATACATACATGTAAAACTAGCACACTCACTTTGGGGTACACTCACCTGTAGAACTCATGTTTAGATATATACATGTAAAACTAGCACACTCACTTTGGGGTACACTCACCTGTAGAACTAATGTTTAGATACATACATGTAAAACTAGCACACTCACTTTGGGGTACACTCACCTGTAGAACTCATGTTTAGCTATATACATGTAACACTAGCACACTCACTTTGGTGTACACTCACCTGTAGAACTAATGTTTAGCTATATACATGTAAAACTAGCACACCCACTTTGGGGTACTCTCACCTGTAGAACTCATGTTTAGATACATACATGTAACACTAGCACACTCACTTTGGGGTACACTCACCTGTAGAACTAATGTTTAGCTATATACATGTAAAACTAGCACACTCACTTTGGGGTACACTCACCTTTAGAACTTATGTTTAGCTATATACATGTAAAACTAGCACACTCACTTTGGGGTACACTCACCTTTAGAACTCATGTTTAGCTATATACATGTAAAACTAGCACACTCACTTTGGGGTACACTCACCTTTAGAACTCATGTTTAGCTATATACATGTAAAACTAGCACACTCACTTTGGGGTACACTCACCTTTAGAACTCATGTTTAGCTATATACATGTAAAACTAGCACACTTACTTTGGGGTACACTCACCTGTAGAACTAATGTTTAGATATATACATGTAAAACTAGCACACTCACTTTGGGGTACACTCACCTGTAGAACTCATGTTTAGATACATACATGTAAAACTAGCACACTCACTTTGGGGTACACTCACCTGTAGAACTCTTGTTTAGCTATATACATGTAAAACTAGCACACTCACTTTGGGGTACACTCACCTGTAGAACTCTTGTTTAGCTATATACATGTAAAACTAGCACACTCACTTTGGGGTACACTCACCTGTAGAACTCATGTTTAGCTAAATACATGTAAAACTAGCACACTCACTTTGGGGTACACTCACCTGTAGAACTCTTGTTTAGCTATATACATGTAAAACTAGCACACTCACTTTGGGAAACTCATGTTGGGCTATATAAAACTAACACACTTACCTTGGACAACTCATGTTGGGCTATATTAAACTAACACACTTACCCTGGGAAACTCATGTTGGGCTATATAAAACTAACACACTTACCATGCGAAACTCATGTTGGGCTATATAAAACTAACACACTTACCTTGGGAAACTCATGTTGGGCTATATAAAACTAGCACACTCACCTTGGGAAACTCATGTTGGGCTATATAAAACTAGCACACTCACCTTGGGAAACTCATGTTGGGCTATATAAAACTAACACACTTACCTTGGGAAACTCATGTTGGGCTATATAAAACTAGCACACTCACCTTGGGAAACTCATGTTGGGCTATATAAAACTAACACACTTACCTTGGGAAACTCATGTTGGGCTATATAAAACTAGCACACTCACCTTGGGAAACTCATGTTGGGCTATATAAAACTAACACACTTACCTTGGGAAACTCATGTTGGGCTATATAAAACTAGCACACTCACCTTGGGAAACTCATGTTGGGCTATATAAAACTAACACACTCACCTTGGGAAACTCATGTTGGGCTATATAAAACTAACACACTCACCTTGGGAAACTCATGTTGGGCTATATAAAACTAGCACACTCACCTTGGGAAGCTCATGTTGGGCTATATAAAACTAGCACACTCACCTTGGGAAATTCATGTTGGGCTATATAAAACTAGCACACTCACCTTGGGAAACTCATGTTGGGCTATATAAAACTAACACACTCACCTTGGGAAACTCATGTTGGGCTATATAAAACTAGCACACTCACCTTGGGAAACTCATGTTGGGCTATATAAAACTAACACACTCACCTTGGGAAACTCATGTTGGGCTATATAAAACTAACACACTCACCTTGGGGTACACCCACCTTTAGAACCTAAGTGTATCTACATACACTAGGACACTCACCTTTAGAACTTAAGTGTATCTACAGACACTAGGGCACTCACCTGTAGAACTCATGTTTATCTATATACATGTAAAACTAGCACACTCACTTTGGGGTACACTCACCTGTAGAACTCATGTTTAGATACATACATGTAAAACTAGCACACTCACTTTGGGGTACACTCACCTGTAGAACTAATGTTTAGATACATACATGTAAAACTAGCACACTCACTTTGGGGTACACTCATCTGTAGAACTCATGTTTAGATACATACATGTAAAACTAGCACACTCACTTTGGGGTACACTCACCTGTAGAACTCATGTTTAGATACATACATGTAAAACTAGCACACTCACTTTGGGGTACACTCACCTGTAGAACTCATGTTTAGATACATACATGTAACACTAGCACACTCACTTTGGGATACACTCACCTGTAGAACTCATGTTTAGATACATACATGTAAAACTAGCACACTCACTTTGGGGTACACTCACCTGTAGAACTCATGTTTAGATATATACATGTAAAACTAGCACACTCACTTTGGGGTACACTCACCTGTAGAACTAATGTTTAGATACATACATGTAAAACTAGCACACTCACTTTGGGGTACACTCACCTGTAGAACTCATGTTTAGATATATACATGTAAAACTAGCACACTCACTTTGGGGTACACTCACCTGTAGAACTAATGTTTAGATACATACATGTAAAACTAGCACACTCACTTTGGGGTACACTCACCTGTAGAACTCATGTTTAGCTATATACATGTAACACTAGCACACTCACTTTGGGGTACACTCACCTTTAGAACTCATGTTTAGATATATACATGTAAAACTAGCACACTCACTTTGGGGTACACTCACCTTTAGAACTCATGTTTAGCTATATACATGTAAAACTAGCACACTCACTTTGGGGTACACTCACTTGTAGAATTCATGTTTAGATATATACATGTAAAACTAGCACACTCACTTTGGGGTACACTCACCTTTAGAACTCATGTTTAGCTATATACATGTAAAACTAGCACACTCACTTTGGGGTACACTCACCTGTAGAACTAATGTTTATCTATATACATGTAAAACTAGCACACTCACTTTGGGGTACACTCACCTTTAGAACTCATGTTTAGATACATACATGTAAAACTAGCACACTCACTTTTTGGTACACTCACCTGTAGAACTCTTGTTTAGCTATATACATGTAAAACTAGCACACTCACTTTGGGGTACACTCACCTGTAGAACTCTTGTTTAGCTATATACATGTAAAACTAGCACACTCACTTTGGGGTACACTCACCTGTAGAACTCATGTTTAGCTAAATACATGTAAAACTAGCACACTCACTTTGGGGTACACTCACCTGTAGAACTCTTGTTTAGCTATATACATGTAAAACTAGCACACTCACTTTGGGAAACTCATGTTGGGCTATATAAAACTAACACACTTACCTTGGACAACTCATGTTGGGCTATATTAAACTAACACACTTACCCTGGGAAACTCATGTTGGGCTATATAAAACTAACACACTTACCATGCGAAACTCATGTTGGGCTATATAAAACTAACACACTTACCTTGGAAAACTCATGTTGGGCTATATAAAACTAGCACACTCACCTTGGGAAACTCATGTTGGGCTATATAAAACTAACACACTCACCTTGGGAAACTCATGTTGGGCTATATAAAACTAACACACTCACCTTGGGGTACACCCACCTTTAGAACCTAAGTGTATCTACATACACTAGGACACTCACCTTTAGAACTTAAGTGTATCTACAGACACTAGGACACTCACCTGTAGAACTCATGTTTATCTATATACATGTAAAACTAGCACACTCACTTTGGGGTACACTCACCTGTAGAACTCATGTTTAGATACATACATGTAAAACTAGCACACTCACTTTGGGGTACACTCACCTGTAGAACTAATGTTTAGATACATACATGTAAAACTAGCACACTCACTTTGGGGTACACTCATCTGTAGAACTCATGTTTAGATACATACATGTAAAACTAGCACACTCACTTTGGGGTACACTCACCTGTAGAACTCATGTTTAGATACATACATGTAAAACTAGCACACTCACTTTGGGGTACACTCACCTGTAGAACTCATGTTTAGATACATACATGTAACACTAGCACACTCACTTTGGGATACACTCACCTGTAGAACTAATGTTTAGATACATACATGTAAAACTAGCACACTCACTTTGGGGTACACTCACCTGTAGAACTCATGTTTAGATATATACATGTAAAACTAGCACACTCACTTTGGGGTACACTCACCTGTAGAACTAATGTTTAGATACATACATGTAAAACTAGCACACTCACTTTGGGGTACACTCACCTGTAGAACTCATGTTTAGCTATATACATGTAACACTAGCACACTCACTTTGGTGTACACTCACCTGTAGAACTAATGTTTAGCTATATACATGTAAAACTAGCACACCCACTTTGGGGTACTCTCACCTGTAGAACTCATGTTTAGATACATACATGTAACACTAGCACACTCACTTTGGGGTACACTCACCTGTAGAACTAATGTTTAGCTATATACATGTAAAACTAGCACACTCACTTTGGGGTACACTCACCTTTAGAACTTATGTTTAGCTATATACATGTAAAACTAGCACACTCACTTTGGGGTACACTCACCTTTAGAACTCATGTTTAGCTATATACATGTAAAACTAGCACACTCACTTTGGGGTACACTCACCTTTAGAACTCATGTTTAGCTATATACATGTAAAACTAGCACACTCACTTTGGGGTACACTCACCTTTAGAACTCATGTTTAGCTATATACATGTAAAACTAGCACACTTACTTTGGGGTACACTCACCTGTAGAACTAATGTTTAGATATATACATGTAAAACTAGCACACTCACTTTGGGGTACACTCACCTGTAGAACTCATGTTTAGATACATACATGTAAAACTAGCACACTCACTTTGGGGTACACTCACCTGTAGAACTCTTGTTTAGCTATATACATGTAAAACTAGCACACTCACTTTGGGGTACACTCACCTGTAGAACTCTTGTTTAGCTATATACATGTAAAACTAGCACACTCACTTTGGGGTACACTCACCTGTAGAACTCATGTTTAGCTAAATACATGTAAAACTAGCACACTCACTTTGGGGTACACTCACCTGTAGAACTCTTGTTTAGCTATATACATGTAAAACTAGCACACTCACTTTGGGAAACTCATGTTGGGCTATATAAAACTAACACACTTACCTTGGACAACTCATGTTGGGCTATATTAAACTAACACACTTACCCTGGGAAACTCATGTTGGGCTATATAAAACTAACACACTTACCATGCGAAACTCATGTTGGGCTATATAAAACTAACACACTTACCTTGGGAAACTCATGTTGGGCTATATAAAACTAGCACACTCACCTTGGGAAACTCATGTTGGGCTATATAAAACTAGCACACTCACCTTGGGAAACTCATGTTGGGCTATATAAAACTAACACACTTACCTTGGGAAACTCATGTTGGGCTATATAAAACTAGCACACTCACCTTGGGAAACTCATGTTGGGCTATATAAAACTAACACACTTACCTTGGGAAACTCATGTTGGGCTATATAAAACTAGCACACTCACCTTGGGAAACTCATGTTGGGCTATATAAAACTAACACACTTACCTTGGGAAACTCATGTTGGGCTATATAAAACTAGCACACTCACCTTGGGAAACTCATGTTGGGCTATATAAAACTAACACACTCACCTTGGGAAACTCATGTTGGGCTATATAAAACTAACACACTCACCTTGGGAAACTCATGTTGGGCTATATAAAACTAGCACACTCACCTTGGGAAGCTCATGTTGGGCTATATAAAACTAGCACACTCACCTTGGGAAATTCATGTTGGGCTATATAAAACTAGCACACTCACCTTGGGAAACTCATGTTGGGCTATATAAAACTAACACACTCACCTTGGGAAACTCATGTTGGGCTATATAAAACTAGCACACTCACCTTGGGAAACTCATGTTGGGCTATATAAAACTAACACACTCACCTTGGGAAACTCATGTTGGGCTATATAAAACTAACACACTCACCTTGGGGTACACCCACCTTTAGAACCTAAGTGTATCTACATACACTAGGACACTCACCTTTAGAACTTAAGTGTATCTACAGACACTAGGGCACTCACCTGTAGAACTCATGTTTATCTATATACATGTAAAACTAGCACACTCACTTTGGGGTACACTCACCTGTAGAACTCATGTTTAGATACATACATGTAAAACTAGCACACTCACTTTGGGGTACACTCACCTGTAGAACTAATGTTTAGATACATACATGTAAAACTAGCACACTCACTTTGGGGTACACTCATCTGTAGAACTCATGTTTAGATACATACATGTAAAACTAGCACACTCACTTTGGGGTACACTCACCTGTAGAACTCATGTTTAGATACATACATGTAAAACTAGCACACTCACTTTGGGGTACACTCACCTGTAGAACTCATGTTTAGATACATACATGTAACACTAGCACACTCACTTTGGGATACACTCACCTGTAGAACTCATGTTTAGATACATACATGTAAAACTAGCACACTCACTTTGGGGTACACTCACCTGTAGAACTCATGTTTAGATATATACATGTAAAACTAGCACACTCACTTTGGGGTACACTCACCTGTAGAACTAATGTTTAGATACATACATGTAAAACTAGCACACTCACTTTGGGGTACACTCACCTGTAGAACTCATGTTTAGATATATACATGTAAAACTAGCACACTCACTTTGGGGTACACTCACCTGTAGAACTAATGTTTAGATACATACATGTAAAACTAGCACACTCACTTTGGGGTACACTCACCTGTAGAACTCATGTTTAGCTATATACATGTAACACTAGCACACTCACTTTGGGGTACACTCACCTTTAGAACTCATGTTTAGATATATACATGTAAAACTAGCACACTCACTTTGGGGTACACTCACCTTTAGAACTCATGTTTAGCTATATACATGTAAAACTAGCACACTCACTTTGGGGTACACTCACTTGTAGAATTCATGTTTAGATATATACATGTAAAACTAGCACACTCACTTTGGGGTACACTCACCTTTAGAACTCATGTTTAGCTATATACATGTAAAACTAGCACACTCACTTTGGGGTACACTCACCTGTAGAACTAATGTTTATCTATATACATGTAAAACTAGCACACTCACTTTGGGGTACACTCACCTTTAGAACTCATGTTTAGATACATACATGTAAAACTAGCACACTCACTTTTTGGTACACTCACCTGTAGAACTCTTGTTTAGCTATATACATGTAAAACTAGCACACTCACTTTGGGGTACACTCACCTGTAGAACTCTTGTTTAGCTATATACATGTAAAACTAGCACACTCACTTTGGGGTACACTCACCTGTAGAACTCATGTTTAGCTAAATACATGTAAAACTAGCACACTCACTTTGGGGTACACTCACCTGTAGAACTCTTGTTTAGCTATATACATGTAAAACTAGCACACTCACTTTGGGAAACTCATGTTGGGCTATATAAAACTAACACACTTACCTTGGACAACTCATGTTGGGCTATATTAAACTAACACACTTACCCTGGGAAACTCATGTTGGGCTATATAAAACTAACACACTTACCATGCGAAACTCATGTTGGGCTATATAAAACTAACACACTTACCTTGGAAAACTCATGTTGGGCTATATAAAACTAGCACACTCACCTTGGGAAACTCATGTTGGGCTATATAAAACTAACACACTCACCTTGGGAAACTCATGTTGGGCTATATAAAACTAACACACTCACCTTGGGGTACACCCACCTTTAGAACCTAAGTGTATCTACATACACTAGGACACTCACCTTTAGAACTTAAGTGTATCTACAGACACTAGGACACTCACCTTTAGAACTCATGTTTAACTATATACATGTAAAACTAACACACTCACTTTGGGGTACACTCACCTTTAGAACTCATGTTTAGATACATACATGTAAAACTAGCACACTCACTTTGGGGTACATTCACCTGTAGAACTCATGTTTAGCTATATACATGTAAAACTAGCACACTCACTTTGGGGTACACTCACCTGTAGAGCTCATGTTTAGATACATACATGTAAAACTAGCACACTCACTTTGGGGTACACTCACCTTTAGAACTCATGTTTAGATACATACATGTAAAACTAGCACACTCACTTTGGGGTACACTCACCTGTAGAACTCATGTTTAGATACATACATGTAAAACTAGCACACTCACTTTGGGATACACTCACCTGTAGAACTCATGTTTAGATACATACATGTAAAACTAGCACACTCACTTTGGGGTACACTCACCTGTAGAACTCATGTTTAGATACATACATGTAAAACTAGCACACTCACTTTGGGGTACACTCACCTGTAGACCTAATGTTTAGATACATACATGTAAAACTAGCACACTCACTTTGGGGTACACTCACCTGTAGAACTCATGTTTAGCTATATACATGTAAAACTAGCACACTCACTTTGGGGTACACTCACCTGTAGAACTCATGTTTAGATATATACATGTAAAACTAGCACACTCACTTTGGGGTACACTCACCTGTAGAACTCATGTTTAGATACATACATGTAACACTAGCACACTCACTTTGGGATACACTCACCTGTAGAACTCATGTTTAGATACATACATGTAAAACTAGCACACTCACTTTGGGGTACACTCACCTGTAGAACTCATGTTTAGATATATACATGTAAAACTAGCACACTCACTTTGGGGTACACTCACCTGTAGAACTAATGTTTAGATACATACATGTAAAACTAGCACACTCACTTTGGGGTACACTCACCTGTAGAACTCATGTTTAGCTATATACATGTAAAACTAGCACACTCACTTTGGGGTACACTCACCTGTAGAACTAATGTTTAGATACATACATGTAAAACTAGCACACTCACTTTGGGGTACACTCACCTGTAGAACTCATGTTTAGCTATATACATGTAACACTAGCACACTCACTTTGGGGTACACTCACCTTTAGAACTCATGTTTAGATATATACATGTAAAACTAGCACACTCACTTTGGGGTACACTCACCTTTAGAACTCATGTTTAGCTATATACATGTAAAACTAGCACACTCACTTTGGGGTACACTCACTTGTAGAATTCATGTTTAGATATATACATGTAAAACTAGCACACTCACTTTGGGGTACACTCACCTGTAGAACTCATGTTTAGCTATATACATGTAAAACTAGCACACTCACTTTGGGGTACACTCACCTGTAGAACTCATGTTTAGATATATACATGTAAAACTAGCACACTCACTTTGGGGTACACTCACCTGTAGAACTCATGTTTAGATACATACATGTAACACTAGCACACTCACTTTGGGATACACTCACCTGTAGAACTCATGTTTAGATACATACATGTAAAACTAGCACACTCACTTTGGGGTACACTCACCTGTAGAACTCATGTTTAGATATATACATGTAAAACTAGCACACTCACTTTGGGGTACACTCACCTGTAGAACTAATGTTTAGATACATACATGTAAAACTAGCACACTCACTTTGGGGTACACTCACCTGTAGAACTCATGTTTAGCTATATACATGTAAAACTAGCACACTCACTTTGGGGTACACTCACCTGTAGAACTAATGTTTAGATACATACATGTAAAACTAGCACACTCACTTTGGGGTACACTCACCTGTAGAACTCATGTTTAGCTATATACATGTAACACTAGCACACTCACTTTGGGGTACACTCACCTTTAGAACTCATGTTTAGATATATACATGTAAAACTAGCACACTCACTTTGGGGTACACTCACCTTTAGAACTCATGTTTAGCTATATACATGTAAAACTAGCACACTCACTTTGGGGTACACTCACTTGTAGAATTCATGTTTAGATATATACATGTAAAACTAGCACACTCACTTTGGGGTACACTCACCTTTAGAACTCATGTTTAGCTATATACATGTAAAACTAGCACACTCACTTTGGGGTACACTCACCTGTAGAACTAATGTTTATCTATATACATGTAAAACTAGCACACTCACTTTGGGGTACACTCACCTTTAGAACTCATGTTTAGATACATACATGTAAAACTAGCACACTCACTTTTTGGTACACTCACCTGTAGAACTCTTGTTTAGCTATATACATGTAAAACTAGCACACTCACTTTGGGGTACACTCACCTGTAGAACTCTTGTTTAGCTATATACATGTAAAACTAGCACACTCACTTTGGGGTACACTCACCTGTAGAACTCATGTTTAGCTAAATACATGTAAAACTAGCACACTCACTTTGGGGTACACTCACCTGTAGAACTCTTGTTTAGCTATATACATGTAAAACTAGCACACTCACTTTGGGAAACTCATGTTGGGCTATATAAAACTAACACACTTACCTTGGACAACTCATGTTGGGCTATATTAAACTAACACACTTACCTTGGGAAACTCATGTTGGGCTATATAAAACTAACACACTTACCATGCGAAACTCATGTTGGGCTATATAAAACTAACACACTTACCTTGGAAAACTCATGTTGGGCTATATAAAACTAGCACACTCACCTTGGGAAACTCATGTTGGGCTATATAAAACTAACACACTCACCTTGGGAAACTCATGTTGGGCTATATAAAACTAACACACTCACCTTGGGGTACACCCATCTTTAGAACCTAAGTGTATCTACATACACTAGGACACTCACCTTTAGAACTCATGTTTAACTATATACATGTAAAACTAACACACTCACTTTGGGGTACACTCACCTTTAGAACTCATGTTTAGATACATACATGTAAAACTAGCACACTCACTTTGGGGTACATTCACCTGTAGAACTCATGTTTAGCTATATACATGTAAAACTAGCACACTCACTTTGGGGTACACTCACCTGTAGAGCTCATGTTTAGATACATACATGTAAAACTAGCACACTCACTTTGGGGTACACTCACCTTTAGAACTCATGTTTAGATACATACATGTAAAACTAGCACACTCACTTTGGGGTACACTCACCTGTAGAACTCATGTTTAGATACATACATGTAAAACTAGCACACTCACTTTGGGATACACTCACCTGTAGAACTCATGTTTAGATACATACATGTAAAACTAGCACACTCACTTTGGGGTACACTCACCTGTAGAACTCATGTTTAGATACATACATGTAAAACTAGCACACTCACTTTGGGGTACACTCACCTGTAGACCTAATGTTTAGATACATACATGTAAAACTAGCACACTCACTTTGGGGTACACTCACCTGTAGAACTCATGTTTAGCTATATACATGTAAAACTAGCACACTCACTTTGGGGTACACTCACCTGTAGAACTCATGTTTAGCTATATACATGTAAAACTAGCACACTCACTTTGGGGTACACTCACCTGTAGAACTCATGTTTAGCTGTATACATGTAACACTAGCACACTCACTTTGGGGTACTCTCACCTGTAGAACTCATGTTTAGTTATATACATGTAACACTAGCACACTCACTTTGGGGTACACTCACCTGTAGAACTCATGTTTAGCTATAAACATGTAAAACTAGCACACTCACTTTGGGGTACACTCACCTGTAGAACTAATGTTTAGATACATACATGTAAAACTAGCACACTCACTTTGGGGTACACACACCTGTAGAACTCATGTTTATCTATATACATGTAAAACTAGCACACTCACTTTGGGGTACACTCACCTGTAGAACTAATGTTTAGCTATATACATGTAAAACTAGCACACTCACTTTGGGGTACACTTACCTGTAGAACTCATGTTTAGATATATACATGTAAAACTAGCACACTCACTTTGGGGTACACTTACCTGTAGAACTCATGTTTAGCTATATACATGTAAAACTAGCACACTCACTTTGGGGTACACTCAACTGTAGAACTCATGTTTAGATACATACATGTAAAACTAGCACACTCACTTTGGGGTACACTCACCTGTAGAACTCATGTTTAGCTATATACATGTAAAACTAGCACACTCACTTTGGGGTACACTCACCTGTAGAACTCATGTTTAGCTATATACATGTAAAACTAGCACACTCACTTTGGGGTACACTCACCTGTAGAACTCATGTTTAGCTATATACATGTAAAACTAGCACACTCACTTTGGGGTACACTTACCTGTAGAACTCATGTTTAGATATATACATGTAAAACTAGCACACTCACTTTGGGGTACACTTACCTGTAGAACTCATGTTTAGCTATATACATGTAAAACTAGCACACTCACTTTGGGGTACACTCAACTGTAGAACTCATGTTTAGATACATACATGTAAAACTAGCACACTCACTTTGGGGTACACTCACCTGTAGAACTCATGTTTAGCTATATACATGTAAAACTAGCACACTCACTTTGGGGTACACTCAACTGTAGAACTCATGTTTAGATACATACATGTAAAACTAGCACACTCACTTTGGGGTACACTCAACTGTAGAACTCATGTTTAGTTATATACATGTAAAACTAACACACTCACTTTGGGGTACACTCACCTGTAGAACTCATGTTTAGATACATACATGTAAAACTAGCACACTCACTTTGGGGTACACTCATCTGTAGAACTCATGTTTAGCTATATACATGTAAAACTAGCACACTCACTTTGGGGTACACTCATCTGTAGAACTCATGTTTAGATACATACATGTAAAACTAGCACACTCACTTTGGGGTACACTCATCTGTAGAACTCATGTTTAGATACATACATGTAAAACTAGCACACTCACTTTGGGGGACACTCATCTGTAGAACTCATGTTTAGATACATACATGTAAAACTAGCACACTCACTTTGGGGTACACTCACCTGTAGAACTCATGTTTAGATATATACATGTAAAACTAGCACACTCACTTTGGGGTACACTCACCTATAGAACTCATGTTTAGATACATACATGTAAAACTAGCACACTCACTTTGGGGTACACTCACCTATAGAACTCATGTTTAGATACATACATGTAACACTAGCACACTCACTTTGGGGTACACTCACCTGTAGAACTCATGTTTAGCTATATACATGTAAAACTAGCACACTCACTTTGGGGTACACTCACCTATAGAACTCATGTTTAGATACATACATGTAAAACTAGCACACTCACTTTGGGGTACACTCACCTGTAGAACTCATGTTTAGATATATACATGTAAAACTAGCACACTCACTTTGGGGTACACTCACCTGTAGAACTCATGTTTAGATATATACATGTAAAACTAGCACACTCACTTTGGGATACACTCACCTGTAGAACTCATGTTTAGATACATACATGTAAAACTAGCACACTCACTTTGGGGTACACTCACCTGTAGAACTTATTATTAGCTATATACATGTAAAACTAGCACACTCACTTTGGGGTACACTCACCTGTAGAACTAATGTTTAGCTATATACATGTAAAACTAGCACACTCACTTTGGGGTACACTCACCTGTAGAACTCATGTTTATCTATATACATGTAAAACTAACACACTCACTTTGGGGTACACTCACCTGTAGAACTCATGTTTAGATACATACATGTAAAACTAGCACACTCACTTTGGGGTACACTCACCTGTAGAACTAATGTTTAGCTATATACATGTAAAACTAGCACACTCACTTTGGGGTACACTCACCTGTAGAACTCATGTTTAGCTATATACATGTAAAACTAGCACACTCACTTTGATGAAGACATTACAACTCTCCGATCCTACAATGGTCCACATACACGAGCTCCTCTCAGCATAAAAAGCCGGGTGGTTCTGACTCTGTATCACACCATTGGCCGCTTCATATCTGTACATACATCTGCCGACTAAAACAAAAAGGAAATCCTAAATCAACTTGCTCTAGTAGCCATGTTTCCATCCATAGAATGTTTCAAAATATCAAAAGTTTAAAACTATACATTAGGGACAATCATACGAACTTTATCGTAAGTCACGATTAAGGCAATTTTTATCAAATTTTGAGGAGGTGGGGAGTGGAGGAAGAGGAGCGGGAGGGGGAAGGAGGAGGACTTACAACACTCGATCTCGTCCGAGTTATCTCCACAGTCATCCACACCGTCACACACCCACCGGGTATTGATACAGCCACCACTAGCACAGTGAAAACTCTCTATAAAAAACAATAAGCAAAGTATTCTAAATTGGAAAGTGTCTAAAATGTCTCAATATTAGTGGAAATTACAGAGTCTATAGACAGATATCAGCATAATTGTATACTACCGATTGTATATTGAAGCACTGCCTACATTGCAGCTACTGAACAGAGCTAGCTTAGGTTATGTCTGTACACTGACCAGTACTAGCTTAGGTTCTGTCTGTACACTGAACAGAGCTAGCTTAGGTTCTGTCTGTACACTGAACAGAGATAGCTTAGGTTCTGTCTGTACACCGAACAGAGCTAGCTTAGGTTCTGTCTGTACACTGAACAAAGATAGCTTAGGTTCTGTCTGTACACTGACCAGAGATAGCTTAGGTTCTGTCTGTATATTGAACAGGGCTAGCTTAGGTTCTGTCTTTACACTAAACAGAGCTAGCTTAGGTTCTGTCTGTACACTGAACAGAGATAGCTTAGGTTCTGTCTGTACACTGAACAGGGCTAGCTTAGGTTCTGTCTTTACACTAAACAGAGCTAGCTTAGGTTCTGTCTGTACACTGAACAGAGCTAGCTTAGGTTATGTCTGTGTACACTGAACAAAGATAGCTTAGGTTATGTCTGTACACTGAACAGAGCTAGCTTAGGTTATGTCTGTACACTAACCAGAGATAGCTTAGGTTCTGTCTGTACACTGAACAGAGATAGCTTAGGTTATGTCTGTACACTGAACACAGCTAGCTTAGGTTCTGTCTGTACACTGAACAGAGATAGCTTAGGTTATGTCTGTACACTGAACACAGCTAGCTTAGGTTATGTCTGTACACTGAACAGGGCTAGATAAGGTTATGTCTGTACACTGAACACAGCTAGATTAGGTTCTGTCTGAACACTGAACAGAGATAGCTTATGTTCTGTCTGAACACTGAATAGAGATAGATTACGTTCGGTCTGTACACTGAACACAGCTAGATTAGGTTCTGTCTGTACACTGAACAGAGCTATCTTAGGTTCTGTCTGTACACTGAACAGGGCTAGCTTATGTTCTGTCTGTACACTGAACACAGCTAGATTATGTTCGGTCTGTAAACTGACCAGAACCTAGGATTTAATTTTTTGGTTTGCTCACGGGAAGTTTTATATAATGTACTTACTTTCTGGACAAGACATTCTTTCACAAACATAAGCCATCTTTTCACCACATTGTCCAAGTTTGTCAGTGAATTCATTTCCTTCTTTCGTGGCATAAACACAATCCCCGGACGACACGAGTGGATTGCGGATACTCCATCTGCCGTGGTACAGGGAGGCTGGTTTACTGTTCCATTTAGCGCCGTAGGTATCGGAATCATCAATACCAATTCTACTCATCCCTACAAAATACAGATCTCCTCGTATCAATGATATAATTTACAACAGTTTTATGAAATAGCCTAACGTCACTTAACATGATAGATTAAGGTTAGCTATTAATACTTATTTAGAATATTATTCTCCAAAACATAACACTGTTATAGTACATACCAGACTGACCAAGAACGCATTACGATGTAATAGATAATGTGCTAGGCAATCAAGTTCATTTTTTGATGACAATCTGCTTTGAAATATGACTGTCTTATAATTTACCCGTCCAAAACATCTGTACATCACTCTCGTTGACAAAGTTCCCCACTCTGCTTCTGATGTCGTAATCCTTTACCTCCACCAGGCGGGACCCGTACCTACACAGATAAGTATCCCATGTTACTTCCGACACGATATCTAACAAAACAAACGGCAGTAAATACTGAACAACAATGAGTAAAAACCTTAACAAGAGGCACGAGTGTCTTAACGGTCACCTAGTGTTTAGTACAGAATCTCTGTTTTATTTACCATAGTTACGCCAGAGAGAGTGCACACTGTTGACCATAAGACAGCGTCCTGCTTACTGTCTACAGTATGAGTTGCCTTCAGCTGACGTTGTAAATATCCAAGCCAAACAAAAAAAATGATGGCTATTTTGAATTTTGTAAATATTCAGCATGAGAAGTAATAAAATTGGTTTAAAACTCATCTGGTACACTTTTACTGTATTATTATGCTTGGAATAATTTAATTTTGTTTGGAACAAGCATTTTCATTGGTTTAAAAAGTAATTTTATCAGCCCATTACGTAAAAAACGACGTCGCCGTTTATAACGTCGCTTTTGATTGGTTGATGTTGCAGTGTATTAATTTTTAAGAGAAAGAGTCCATCAATAAAGTTAATTTTCACAGGGCACAGATTAAATTATAAGGATTAATTTGAATATATTTCTTATAACACAAAAAACCGGAGTGTACTCTCATCATAATTAATTTTCCATTGATTGTATGCAGAATGCGGCTTTCTGATTGGTTGAGATTTTTTTTTTCATTTAAGCATTCATGATTTTTTTTAGTTTCATTGGAGTATGAAAAAAAAAAGTTTTCAAATTGTATGAATCCGCGAAGAAGATTCTTACAAACGTTTGCAAACAAAAATTTATCACACACCAATGAAACTAAAAAAAAATGTTGTTTGCAAACTTTTGTAAGAATCCGCGTTTTCAAACAAAATGTTTTTCATACCCAAATGAAACTGATTTTAAGCAGTATAGTAACATTCTTACTGATATAAAGCAGCATAGTAACATTCTTACTGATGAAAAGCAGCATAGTAACAGTCTTACTGATATAAAGCAGCATAGTAACATTCTTACTGATGTAAAGCAGCATATTAACAGTCTTACTGATGTAAAGCAGCATAGTAACAGTCTTACTGATATAAAGTAGCATAGTAACATTCTTACTGATATAAAGTAGCATACTAACATTCTTACAGATGTAAAGCAGCATATTAACAATCTTACTGATATAAAGCAGCATAGTAACAGTCTTACTGATGTAAAGCAGCATATTAACAGTCTTACAGATATAAAGTAGCATAGTAACAGTCTTACTGATATAAAGTAGCATATTAACAGTCTTACTGATATAAAGCAGCATAGTAACAGTCTTACTGATGTAAAGCAGCATATTAACAGTCTTACAGATATAAAGTAGCATAGTAACAGTCTTACTGATATAAAGTAGCATAGTAACATTCTTACTGATATAAAGCAGCATAGTAACATTCTTACTGATGTAAAGTAGCATAGTAACATTCTTACTGATGTAAAGTAGCATAGTAACATTCTTACTGATATAAAGCAGCATAGTAACATTCTTACTGATGTAAAGCAGCATATTAACATTCTTACTGATGTAAAGTAGCATAGTAACAGTCTTACTGATATAAAGTAGCATAGTAACATTCTTACTGATGTAAAGTAGCATAGTAACATTCTTACTGATATAAAGTAGCATATTAACATTCTTACTGATGTAAAGTAGCATAGTAACATTCTTACTGATGTAAAGTAGCATAGTAACATTCTTACTGATGTAAAGTAGCATAGTAACATTCTTACTGATATAAAGCAGCATAGTAACATTCTTACTGATGTAAAGCAGCATATTAACATTCTTACTGATGTAAAGTAGCATAGTAACAGTCTTACTGATATAAAGTAGCATAGTAACATTCTTACTGATGTAAAGCAGCATAGTAACATTCTTACTGATATAAAGTAGCATAGTAACATTCTTACTGATATAAAGTAGCATAGTAACAGTCTTACTGATATAAAGCAGCATAGTAACATTCTTACTGATATAAAGTAGCATAGTAACAGTCTTACTGATATAAAGCAGCATAGTAACATTCTTACTGATGTAAAGCAGCATAGTAACATTCTTACTGATATAAAGCAGCATAGTAACATTCTTACTGATATAAAGCAGCATAGTAACATTCTTACTGATATAAAGTAGCATAGTAACAGTCTTACTGATATAAAGTAGCATAGTAACAGTCTTACTGATATAAAGTAGCATAGTAACATTCTTACTGATGTAAAGCAGCATATTAACATTCTTACTGATGTAAAGCAGCATAGTAACAGTCTTACTGATATAAAGTAGCATAGTAACATTCTTACTGATGTAAAACAGCATAGTAACATTCTTACTGATATAAAGCAGCATAGTAACATTCTTACTGATGTAAAGCAGCATAGTAACATTCTTACTGATATAAAGCAGCATAGTAACATTCTTACTGATATAAAGCAGCATAGTAACATTCTTACTGATATAAAGCAGCATAGTAACATTCTTACTGATGTAAAGCAGCATAGTAACATTCTTACTGATATAAAGCAGCATAGTAACAGTCTTACTGATATAAAGTAGCATAGTAACATTCTTACTGATGTAAAGCAGCATAGTAACATTCTTACTGATATTAAGCAGCATAGTAACAGTCTAACTGATATAAAGCAGTATAGTAATATTCTTATTGATGTAAAGTAGCATAGTAACATTCTTACTGATGTAAAGCAGCATAGTAACATTCTTACTGATATAAAGCAGCATAGTAACATTCTTACTGATGTAAAGCAGCATGGTAACATTCTTACTGATATAAAGCAGCATAGTAACATTCTTACTGATATAAAGCAGCATAGTAACATTCTTACTGATATAAAGTAGTATAGTAACATTCTTACTGATATAAAGTAGCATAGTTACAGTCTTACTGATATAAAGTAGCATAGTAACATTCTTACTGATATAAAGTAGCATAGTAACAGTCTTACTGATATAAAGTAGCATAGTAACATTCTTACTGATATAAAGTAGCATAGTTACAGTCTTACTGATATAAAGTAGCATAGTAACATTCTTACTGATGTAAAGTAGCATAGTAACATTCTTACTGATGTAAAGCAGCATAGTAACATTCTTACTGATATAAAGTAGCATAGTAACATTCTTACTGATATAAAGTAGCATATTAACATTCTTACTGATACAAAGTAGCATAGTAAAATTCATCCGAATCCATTAACATCTACAGAAGTTATTGTGCTAACAAATTAGAGTCTAATAGATTTCCATAATATCATAGTCCCATAACTGTATGCTCACAAATTAGAGTCTAAAACGCTGCCATAGGAAATAAATGTCAAAGTCCCATAACTCTGTAGTAACTGTATGATAGGCTCAATCTAGATCATGTCAAATATGTTGGAATACTTAAGCATCGTTTTATAAGATAAAAGTTAACGTTTGACATACGATGACAGACGAAGACGGAAGGCAATAGGTCACTATGACCTACATATGGTCACGTGACCTAAACAAAAGCGAAAGCATTCTTATTGACAATTTTAAAATGTCTTAGTAGAGACAAAAATGGAGTATAAGAAGAGTTGAGTCGTTTCGACAATGATTCGCCGCCAGCTTACTCACCCCTTACATACTGTCGACGCTGTTTCCCACGTGTTCCGTAAAGTCGCCTCGGAACCGAACAGTCTGTAACAGTTAGTACCAAGGTTTGTCCAACCTGCCAACATAAATAATTAGATGTTTGTATATATGCATAAATTCAATAGGTTTTCACTTTTCAATAATTGTATATTTGGGAATTCAAAAGGTGTTTCACTTCTACAATATTTGTGTATACATTTGTATTCAGGAATTCAATCATTGTTTCACTCTGCAATATTCAGGAATTCATGTATGTATTTATAACTATTTACTCACCATTTGGACATGTGTATGTTATGGTCTCCTGAAAAAGAAAAAGAAAAGAATAGCTGTGAGCACATGATACTTTTAAATTTCTGAAGTATAATTATCTAACTATACCGTATTTATACGGATTTTCTGTACGGTCTGATCAAAGAATAAGGAAGAACGGAAATGGTTCCAAAATTTCAAGAATAGGACAAATGATCCGTACATTTCTGGCTAACTACTTAAGGTGTGTTGTGGTGTGTATACATGTGTAATAGGACGAGGAATAGTGGTAAAGATAGTGTCGTCACTCGAACTCGCGACCCTTGGCTATCCAGCTCAATAGTCTACCGCTGAGTTAAAAAGTAATTCCCTGCAGCTCACGCTTGTGAGGCAACTTAATCAATGCACATATGTTATACTAAATACTCTCCCTTTTCCTAAATCTCCAACTCATGTTATTTGACTCCCTGCCAAAGATTTTCCTTACTTGAAATGGGGAGGGACAACAGCACTAGTTTGTAATAGGACGAGGAATAGTGACAAAGGTAATGCCGTCGCCGGGTCTCGAACCCACGACTCTTGGCCCTCCAGCCCGAGTGAAAGCGTAGTTGTAGTATACGTTATCAATAACTGACGGGTTGATTTTGATTAAGCACAGCTTTGTATGTTTATTACGTGCTGTCGCCCAGCACAACATTATACAAGTGTATATTTAGTACGTGATTGCGCCCAGCACAGCATTGTATCAGCATGGTACCTTTAATGTGATCTGTCCAAGCACAATATTGTATTATATAGATTCTTGCAAGTTCTTTTCAAAATAGTGATAATGACATGCATCTATAGAATCATTATTCTGTGTTTACTGTTTACTACTGGGAGGAAATGGTGCTGCTAGGCTTTTTATATCGACCAATTCCTTTATTTCAAAGGTGTGAACAATACGAAAATGCAAGAAAATATTAGATTATTTGATACAATTTGAAGCAGATGTTAACAATAGACCAGAGCACAATTTTGGAAAGACCAATCATAATGAATAGCCACCACATGCCTTTGTCTGTATGTCTAAACATTGTAAAAAACATGTGAAGCTTGACCTGGCAGCACACACCTCTAAGAATGCCATGTATTCGAATATGCGTGAAATCAGCGTAAACTCATAAACAAGGTGCACAATCACTCTGACAATAGCCAGGGTCCAGGGTATACCACCGTAAACGCCAAAGGCGGGATCGTAATAACTGTAGGACATAGCAAGCATGTAGCTTCCTCAACGAGCTACACGAAAAGCTGGAATAAACCTTACAACATTACCAACCAGTAAAGTGTAAAGATAGGGTTGACAATATCAACATTACCAACCAGTAAAATGTAAAGTTAGGATTGACAATATCAACAACAACCAGTAAAATGTAAAGTTAGGATTGACAATATCAACAACAACCAGTAAAATGTGAAGTTAGGATTGACAATATCAACATTAACCAGTAAAATGTTAAGTTAGGATTGACAATATCAACATTAACCAGTAAAATGTAAAGTTAGGATTGACAATATCAACAACAACCAGTAAAATGTGAAGTTAGGATTGACAATATCAACATTAACCAGTAAAATGTAAAGTTAGGATTGACAATATCAACATTAACCAGTAAAATGTAAAGTTAGGATTGACAATATCAACAACAACCAGTAAAATGTGAAGTTAGGATTGACAATATCAACATTAACCAGTAAAATGTTAAGTTAGGATTGACAATATCAACATTAACCAGTAAAATGTGAAGTTAGGATTGACAATATCAACAACAACCAGTAAAATGTGAAGTTAGGATTGACAATATCAACATTAACCAGTAAAATGTTAAGTTAGGATTGACAATATCAACAACAACCAGTAAAATGTGAAGTTAGGATTGACAATATCAACATTAACCAGTAAAATGTGAAGTTAGGATTGACAATATCAACAACAACCAGTAAAATGTAAAGTTAGGATTGACAATATCAACAACAACCAGTAAAATGTGAAGTTGTGATTGACAATATCAGCATCAACCAGTAAAATGTAAAGTTAGGATTGACAATATCAACATTAACCAGTAAAATGTAAAGTTGTGATTGACAATATCAACATTAACCAGTAAAATGTAAAGTTAGGATTGACAATATCAACATTAACCAGTAAAATGTAAAGTTGTGATTGACAATATCAACATCAACCAGTAAAATGTAAAGTTGTGATTGACAATATCAACATTAACCAGTAAAATGTAAAGTTGTGATTGACAATATCAACATTAACCAGTAAAATGTAAAGTTAGGATCGACAATATCAACATTAACCAGTAAAATGTAAAGTTGTGATTGACAATATCAACATTAACCAGTAAAATGTAAAGTTAGGATTGACAATATCAACATTAACCAGTAAAATGTGAAGTTAGGATTGACAATATCAACAACAACCAGTAAAATGTTAAGTTAGGATTGACAATATCAACAACAACCAGTAAAATGTGAAGTTAGGATTGACAATATCAACATTAACCAGTAAAATGTTAAGTTAGGATTGACAATATCAACATTAACCAGTAAAATGTAAAGTTAGGATTGACAATATCAACAACAACCAGTAAAATGTGAAGTTAGGATTGACAATATCAACATTAACCAGTAAAATGTAAAGTTAGGATTGACAATATCAACATTAACCAGTAAAATGTAAAGTTGTGATTGACAATATCAACATTAACCAGTAAAATGTAAAGTTGTGATTGACAATATCAACATTAACCAGTAAAATGTAAAGTTGTGATTGACAATATCAACATTAACCAGTAAAATGTAAAGTTAGGATTGACAATATCAACAACAACCAGTAAAATGTGAAGTTAGGATTGACAATATCAACATTAACCAGTAAAATGTTAAGTTAGGATTGACAATATCAACATTAACCAGTAAAATGTGAAGTTAGGATTGACAATATCAACAACAACCAGTAAAATGTGAAGTTAGGATTGACAATATCAACATTAACCAGTAAAATGTTAAGTTAGGATTGACAATATCAACAACAACCAGTAAAATGTGAAGTTAGGATTGACAATATCAACATTAACCAGTAAAATGTGAAGTTAGGATTGACAATATCAACATTAACCAGTAAAATGTGAAGTTAGGATTGACAATATCAACAACAACCAGTAAAATGTAAAGTTAGGATTGACAATATCAACAACAACCAGTAAAATGTAAAGTTAGGATTGACAATATCAACAACAACCAGTAAAATGTGAAGTTGTGATTGACAATATCAACATTAACCAGTAAAATGTAAAGTTGTGATTGACAATATCAACATTAACCAGTAAAATGTGAAGTTAGGATTGACAATATCAACAACAACCAGTAAAATGTTAAGTTAGGATTGACAATATCAACAACAACCAGTAAAATGTGAAGTTAGGATTGACAATATCAACATTAACCAGTAAAATGTTAAGTTAGGATTGACAATATCAACATTAACCAGTAAAATGTGAAGTTAGGATTGACAATATCAACAACAACCAGTAAAATGTGAAGTTAGGATTGACAATATCAAAAACAACCAGTAAAATGTGAAGTTAGGATTGACAATATCAACATTAACCAGTAAAATGTAAAGTTAGGATTGACAATATCAACATTAACCAGTAAAATGTAAAGTTGTGATTGACAATATCAACATTAACCAGTAAAATGTAAAGTTGTGATTGACAATATCAACATTAACCAGTAAAATGTAAAGTTGTGATTGACAATATCAACATTAACCAGTAAAATGTAAAGTTAGGATTGACAATATCAACAACAACCAGTAAAATGTGAAGTTAGGATTGACAATATCAACATTAACCAGTAAAATGTTAAGTTAGGATTGACAATATCAACATTAACCAGTAAAATGTGAAGTTAGGATTGACAATATCAACAACAACCAGTAAAATGTGAAGTTAGGATTGACAATATCAACATTAACCAGTAAAATGTGAAGTTAGGATTGACAATATCAACATTAACCAGTAAAATGTGAAGTTAGGATTGACAATATCAACAACAACCAGTAAAATGTAAAGTTAGGATTGACAATATCAACAACAACCAGTAAAATGTGAAGTTGTGATTGACAATATCAGCATCAACCAGTAAAATGTAAAGTTAGGATTGACAATATCAACAACAACCAGTAAAATGTGAAGTTAGGATTGACAATATCAACAACAACCAGTAAAATGTGAAGTTAGGATTGACAATATCAACAACAACCAGTAAAGTGTGAAGTTAGGATTGACAATATCAACATTAACCAGTAAAATGTAAAGTTAGGATTGACAATATCAACATTAACCAGTAAAATGTAAAGTTGTGATTGACAATATCAACATTAACCAGTAAAATGTAAAGTTAGGATTGACAATATCAACATCAACCAGTAAAATGTAAAGTTGTGATTGACAATATCAACATTAACCAGTAAAATGTAAAGTTGTGATTGACAATATCAACATTAACCAGTAAAATGTAAAGTTAGGATTGACAATATCAACATTAACCAGTAAAATGTAAAGTTGTGATTGACAATATCAACATTAACCAGTAAAATGTAAAGTTAGGATTGACAATATCAACATTAACCAGTAAAATGTAAAGTTAGGATTGACAATATCAACATTAACCAGTAAAATGTAAAGTTAGGATTGACAATATCAACATTAACCAGTAAAATGTAAAGTTGTGATTGACAATATCAACATTTACCAGTAAAATGTAAAGTTAGGATTGACAATATCAACATTAACCAGTAAAATGTTAAGTTAGGATTGACAATATCAACAACAACCAGTAAAATGTAAAGTTAGGATTGACAATATCAACATTAACCAGTAAAATGTAAAGTTAGGATTGACAATATCAACATTAACCTGTAAAATGTTAAGTTAGGATTGACAATATCAACATCAACCAGTAAAATGTGAAGTTAGGATTGACAATATCAACATTAACCAGGAAAGTGTGAAGTTAGGATTGACAATAAGTAGTAAATAGTAAAATATTGAACTCTTATTGCGAAATATTGTCAACTATCCAGAGCGGGTAAAAGTTCGTATTGAATCATGTACCGATACCCCCAGCCCCTCTCCCACAGGTGATGTATTGTTTGTTATCAGTGGTGTAGTTATTATTGAAAACAATCAATACAACATCTGGTGACGTCACACAATTAAAATCCCGTGTTGGTTTCCATCACTGATATATGCACGTGCGTGTAATTTACATACCCAATACGTCATGGTTCAGTGGTTATTAGTAATTACACTGTATAACGTGACTAGTGAGTCTAAGACGCCCTGCATTGTATGTGTACATATATATATATACACACACATTTCTAGGAAGGTGGACTTCCGATACATTTTAAAATATTATACATGATGAAATTGTATTATTTCAATTTTATTTGACCGTATAGACACATTCGGAGATATGTATCTTTTCTTCGCCTTTGGCAAGAGAGTATGTTTAAACCCGTACCAGACGGTGATTTCTGTAATCCACACACGTTAGAATCTAAATAACTACTAATAGGTTCTCCGTCGTGATTTCTCGTGACATGACCCTCCACCCGACTATCTGATGTATATATAGAGTAGGTCACGCCCTTTACCGTGACAAGCCAGAGACGTATAACGCCTTGACTTTAATTGTTCGTCTCTGGTCACGTGTACCTAGGCAGCGGTTACTCAGGGTGTTGGGTAAAATACAGGGTGTGAGTTATAAACTATTGTTACGTCGACATGCGGGCAGGGATAGGTGCATACATAGACACACACTCCAACAAACTTGAGTCATCCTAAATTATACCATACTCGTAGTTAAAGGCTGAAAACCATTGATGAGTTTGGATTTCAACATTTTCCCGAAAAGCTTACGAATTGTCGGGAAAACCCATTATTTCCAAATCATGATTGGAAGTCGTGTGAAGCAGTTTTACATGACAGCATGAGCTACATTAAGAACAGCGAAACGTAACCAAACTTTGTGCCTTCTGTGTTTGTCTCTCTTTGCAGTGGTGCGATACATTCTACACAAATTGCATTGTCACAATTACACAAGTGTTTGCCTCTCTTTATTGTAATTCTAAGCTACGTATAAATGTACTTTATACTAATTATAAGGGAGTACATGTTCCTATCCCCTGTATCACCTTCCTGCGTGTTTGCCCACAACAAAAGCCTAAAAGCCAGGCAATGTGAATTGTCCCCCCGATCACTCTCCGGAAACGATCGGTTTACTGTTTTATCCGAACAATGTCGGCTGCCATTCCAACCCCGAAGGAGACAGTTGTCATAGAAACCACGTAACAGTAGGTAACAGCGAGGATCTATGAACTGTACATTAGGGGGTTCTTTATCGGAATGCTACAGGTAAGGGCCCAGGAAGGGAGTTACATAGTACTTGGGAATCCAAGGACCTTATCTGGGTCTGTACTTTATACGATATCCCGGAAATAGCTACGATACAGGTACATGTTTACCACCATCCTCTGATCATTAGGTAGAATCACCTTTTTTCTACAGTATCTTCTCCGCAAATCTTAGACTCGCTTGATTAGGTGTGACTGACAGAGAAATATGCTCTTGGGGTGTCAAATTTCATCCCACCCAACAAGGAACTTTAATTCTACAAGGGGTACAAAGCTCTTGATACTTCAAACCCGACCACCTAAGATAAGCTGGTGAATCTAACCAGTCTGTTACAGTTGTAATTAACCACTGTTATTGACTGGTATTTTTATATATCGGTTTTTATTTGTGTGCATTCTTCTTGGTTGTATGATCAAGTCAAAGCTATATACATATGTAATCGCGTCAAATGATTTTGCACTTCATAAAGCTGTAATTAACATATTACCTATATATACATATTGTGTCCTCCAGCGCCACAACTTAAGTAACATGTTCTATGTCCTATTACCTCGGTGTAATTATTTATAAATAGTTCAGTTTAAACAGTATTTTATCACAAAATCTGACACAAAATATGTACATACAAATTTAATGTACGTAAAGTAGCGAGCCCAGAAAAAAAGGCGTTTACGTTTTTTACGTGTAAAAATCGCTATTAAATAGTTTGTACACAGTTTTAACGGTATACCGTATTAACGGTTTTGATAATTGAATTGGCCTGACTTTATTTTATCTGATTGCCTTTGTATAGAGTGAAATAACATAAGTACAATAAAAATGTAATAGGTGTACAGTCAGATTAAACATATTCGTCGATAATGATGGTAACATTTTCGTTCAGGCCAAATCCCAGACCTTTGAAAACATTCTCGGTCAGACCCCTCCCCACACCTTTGAAAACAGTTTCGGTCAGACCCCTCCCCAGACCTTGGCAAACATTATCGTTCAGGCCACTCCCCAGACCTTTGCAAACATTCTCGGTCAGGCCATTCCCCAGACCTTTGAAAACATTCTCGGTCAGGTCCCTCCCCAGACCTTTGAAGACATTCTCGGTCAGGTCCCTCCCCAGACCTTGGCAAACATTATCGTTCAGGCCACTCCCAAGACCTTTGCAAACATTCTCGGTCAGGTCCCTCACCAGACCTTGGCAAACATTCTCGGTCAGACCCCTCCCCAGACCTTTAAAGACATTCTCGGTCAGGTCCCTCCCCAGACCTTGACAAACATTCTCGGTCAGACCCCTCCCCAGACCTTGACAAACATTCTCGGTCAGACCCCTCCCCAGACCTTTAAAGACATTCTCGGTCAGGTCCCTCCCCAGACTTTTGAAGACATTCTCGGTCAGACCCCTCCCCAGACCTTGACAAACATTCTCGGTCAGGCCACTCCCCAGACCTTTGAAAACATTCTCTGTCAGACCCCTCCCCAGACCTTTGAAACATTCTCGGTCAGGCCCCTCTCCAGACCTTTGAAACATTCTCGGTCAGGTCCCTCCCCAGACCTTGGCAAACATTCTCGGCCAGCACCCTCCCCAGACCTTTGAAGACATTCTTGGTCAGGCCACTCCCCAGACCTTTGAAAACATTCTCGGTCAGGTCCCTCCCCAGACCTTTGAAAACATTCTCGGTCAGGTCGCTATATACATGTAGCTACCCGGAACCAGTTGAATTGATAATTTCTATATTTTATTTTGGATTCCGTTGTGCATGACATATTTTAAATCACTAGTATCGACCTCCTTAGGGACAGTTCTATTTTAATTAAGGAGCGTCTCCGCATGACCGAGTGTTACTACGGTGTATGATGTCATTACATTTTTAGTAACTACTCCTGCCGCATATGAGTGTCCCTGGGGTAGGGCTAGAGACACGCCCTGATCGTCAGGTATAGTTTGTACAACCACAAAGGTATAGCAAATCGTACGTTATAGTTATATAATGTACAACATTTAAATACTTTAAATACCAGTCAACTACCAAAGACAGTTCCGTATTCTTCCTAATAAATAGTATATACTTATACATGCCCATGCACTTAACAAATCGGGCGGGGTCAAGTTAGGTCACAACTGCTTTTAAAATAAATTCATAAATACAAAATATTTTTTTCCATACAAAAAGGAACACTACTAAGACAAGGGGATACACAGACCATTTGTCGACAACACATTGCTACAAACACACAAAGCGTTCGTTTAAGCTTGAAGTCAAACTGATACCTCTTGTTTTAATATGCAAATGAAGCATCTGTGTAACTTTATTGTGAATGGCAGTACGGTATAAGAATGATTAGCCCCGGGCAAGTATATGTATATGTTTGTAAGGCAAATTACATGTAAACTTACACCTGTTTGTTCTAATGATGCATGCTAAGTGGAATTTAGAATATTTCGTTTTACATGATTACATGTTAGTACAAGTATAAAATCTTAATTTCATCACATGTATCTTAAACCATTATAACAAGTTAATTAAACACATATTAACTCAAACCTACCTGAGAGAGACTAAGGTGTAAAGATGCTAAAACGCACACGACGAGAATCTGAAATCCGGCGTTCATAGTGCTACAGGTGAGTTTCACACCTGGACGCAACACATGGGTTTCCAAAACACCAAAATGAACTTGGCCACAAATTTTAAAACATCCAATGTATCCAAAGTGTTCCGAAATAGAAAGAAGTCAGTTTATCGATGTATCCCGCCTGATAGAGTAGACAGATCTGTCCCTACCACACCCTGGAAGTAGAGCGCGTGACGCGGTGAACCCGACACAGTCCGACGATCACCGTGCCGTGCCTTTTAGACCTCGGAGGGAATGTGTCCTAACTTAGGTTACAATTCCGAGCCAGACAGAAACACGTGGGAATTCCTGACGGGAGCTACACGTGTGAACAGTTTATACTAATACGTACAGAAATCTTTCCAAATAACATTTGACTCATTATACAGTGCATAAATAACTGTATAATTCCCTTGTTTGATTTGCCACTACTGCTGCGATGTGTATCTGCTATTAGAATCGAACTGATCTGAACATACAGTTCCTGGTCGTTATGCACCACTGAACTAAACAATTTGCGCAATCTCTCGCATGTGAAACTTAACTCTACCCTAGCCTTCTACAAATGCAATGTTTGTGAGGACTGTAGGTGTGCACGGAAAGGCAGACAACAGGAAGAGCGCCACCCAGGACAGATTACCAAAGAGGTCAATGGACAGTGCTGGTCAGTGTTCCCACAGGATAAGGCACTGGGTATCGAATTTATCTGCGATCCGATTTTCATTATGACTGGAAACTATTCTTTTATTACACATGTTCAATGAAGAGCAAGCATGGCATTGTGCACGTAGTGTTACTCGGAAAACCTTAGTCAATAAGTATGCATGATTGAATGGGGAAAATGTTGGTGCATACGTACCAAAAACACGAACCAAACCGCTGGTATAATTAAGCATATCCTGTAGGGACGGTATATATAATCCTATTAGCAAAACAGGTACAAGTAACATCATCAAAATTCGTAGGAATACTACATTTTTAATTAGGAACATCAGATATAACACAATTTACTACATTAGTATTTTACATATCACCAAAAACAAGAGGCTAAATGGGCCTGAGACGCTCACATAAACCCAAGGGTCATGAAGACGCTTACAGGAACGCAAGTGACACGAAGACCCTCACATGGTACTCAATTGCAATAACTCAATAAGTGGCTTGAGGACGCTCACAGGGCAATCGATACCAGGTCTGAAAACGGCCATAAACCATTCATTGAGCCTGAAGACGTTCATTAGACACTCATGGGCCTGGAAACGCTCATAAGACACTCATTGGGCTTGAAGACGCTCACATGGTGCTCATAAGGCACACAATGGACATGAAGATGTGTACAAGAGGCGTCAAGGGGCTGAAGACTCTAACCTAGTCAGGTAGTCGGGAGGGTTTTGCCTGTCTGATTCACTAAATATTTTCCATAATAATAACATTTTTATTAATATGTAAATTAGATATCAGTGGAAAGAACGGATTTTTTTTCTACTAACTTACGCATGCAATCAAATCACAGAAGGTTGTTAATTAAATGTTGCAATCCATTTCAAAAATCAATAACGAGTTTCTAGATACGTGTTAGAGGTTGGCCGCCGCCCATTATTATGTGATCCAAAGTGTTCAAATCACAAAGAAAGCGAGATCCTGTGACGGCGGCCATTTTCAAATAGGTGTCTGGAAACATCAGACATCTGTTTAAGGGAAGAAGTTGAAGTATGCCTTAGTTTTAAAGCAAACATACATATATCGACATGGTGGTTTATAGATGAATGTAACCGAAATTTTGTAAATTTGCATTGTTCTTCTTGTAAATCATTTTAGAACATACCCACCGTACTGGGCACTGCTTACAGCTTTGCCCTTAGACAAAAAAAAAACGTTTTCTCTGAATCCTGTCCCAGGTGGAAGACTATTCAATCCAAAAAACGGTTTGTTATGTATCAAATTACCATTAATAAGGGCGTAATAACCAAACAACACACGGTTTATTTTGATAATGCCAATAAAGATGCGTTTGCTTATTTTCTTCTACACAGTTTTACAATCCGCATGTCGGATTTAATTTATTGCTGTTTTGAACAGTTTCCTCTTTTTGATCCTGGCACATATCTGTGTGGAGTTTTAGGTCAATATAGATTTCACTCTTGCTACCATCATCTAGTCAAAACCATGACGAACATTGACAATGGAGGTCAACTGGTATGAGCCAGTGATCAAAGTCTGACCGCTCATCTGACTGTGTCACTTTTGTGATCAGACAAGAAATGATTTATAATGACGTCATAAAAAGTCTGAAAAATCCGTTCCGGACGTTACGTCAAGTTTAAAGAGTCCATTCCAGACGTCAAATCAGGTCTAATTGTCCATTCTGGACCTCAATTTATGCTTAAATTGTTACTTGAAATTTTTAATTTAGACATTTTCCATATCGATTTTGTATATTAAGTCATAATAACAAGATACCAACTAGTTATAAGGATTTCTGAAGTTATACCGAGGAACTTAAACGACATTTCAAATTGTGGAGCATATATTACATGTAGTACGAGCCTAGTGTTGATCTGAGAAAGTTCAGACTGTAACAATAAGAAGGGACACCCTAGAGAGAAATCACTGTATGAGATCATAGGTTCACTTGATTTTGTTTTCAAAAACGTGCTTGAAAATATTTATTTAGGCTTTGATGTAGGTTTCTTTTCCAAATAAACCTATATGTCTGTATGAACCTGTTGTTTTAAAATCCAAAATTTCGCAATAATATGGGTTTTTTCAAATCTGGATACCCGCGATAACGTTAACGCTACTGTTACATTAGCCACTGTTAATAAAGGCTACCGACCCCTACCCCGTGTTATTATATTTTTATAGTGAAATATTGCTAGACGTATATGGGTCTGTAAAACGACACCTCTCGATTTTGATCAGAACATGTGACGTGACTTTTACGTACGACCGAGGTGTATTACCACACTTACACAAGTAAGTCACCTATAGGCAGTTCACCTCTAATTTATAAATATGGAAATTAAAACAGGGGGCACATGAAGTAAGCGTCACTGATTACCCATCCAAGCGAGACCAAGAACGTATAGTTTTGTTGGGACACAAAGGTAGTAGATCACCTGTGTGTAGCTGATTAGCATCGCCAACAAACAAAACTACGGGCCACTGTGTATCTCTCATAAAGCATATATGGATATTGACAATTACGTCAAAGTCATGTTTATTGCCGGAAAATCAAAGCAACAGTCGGAGCCGCGCCACATGTTGTACTCTATGCTATCGTTAAATAAAAATGTTATTCCACATTTAACATTATATTTATTTTATGCAACGCATGACGTTATACAATTGTAGCTTACCACCGTGTAGTATTGTACCACTGTACAACCTTCCTAATTGATTTAACATATATATATAGCTTACCATCGTGTGTTATTACATCTTGTATCACTGTACAATACTTCGTAATTGATTTAATATGTACATGTATAGCTTACTACCGTGTATTATTACATCTTGTACCACTGTACAACCTTCCTAATTGATTTAACATATATATATAGCTTACCATCGTGTGTTATTACATCTTGTATCACTGTACAATACTTCGTAATTGATTTAATATGTACATGTATAGCTTACTACCGTGTATTATTACATCTTGTACCACTGTACAACCTTCCTAATTGATTTAACATATATATATAGCTTACCACCGTGTATTATTAAATCTTGTATCACTGTACAATACTTCCTAATTGATTTAACATGTATATATAGCTTACCACCGTGTATTATTACATCTTGTACCACTGTACAATACTTCCTAATTGATTTAACATGTATATATAGCTTACCACCATGTATTATTACATCTTGTATCACTGTACAATACTTCCTAATTGATTTAACATGTATATATAGCTTACCACCGTGTATTATTACATCTTGTATCACTGTACAATACTTCCTAATTGATTTAACATGTATATATAGCTTACCACCGTGTATTATTACATCTTGTACCACTGTACAATCCTTCCTAATTGATTTAACATGTGTATATAGCTTACCACCGTGTATTATTACATCTTGTACCACTGTACAATCCTTCCTAATTAATTTAACATGCATATATAGCTTACCATCGTGTATTATTACATCTTGTACCACTGTACAATCCTTCCTAATTGATTTAACATGTGTATATAGCTTACCACCGTGTATTATTACACCTTGTACCACTGTACAATACTTTCTAATTAATTTAACATGTAAATAAAGCTTACCACCGTGTATTATTACATCTTGTACCACTTTACAATTATTCCTAATTGATTTAACATATATATATAGCTTACCATCGTGTGTTATTACATCTTGTATCACTGTACAATACTTCGTAATTGATTTAATATGTACATGTATAGCTTACTACCGTATATTATTACATCTTGTACTACTGTACAATCCTTCCTAATTGATTTAACATGTATATATAGCTTACCACCGTGTATTATTACATCTTGTATCACTGTACAATACTTTCTAATTAATTTAACATGTATATATAGCTTACCACCGTGTGTTATTACACATCTTGTACCACTGTACAATCCTTCCTAATTGATTTAACATGCATATATAGCCTACCATCGTGTATTAATTCATCTTGTACCACTGTACAATACTTCCTAATTGATTTAGCATGTAAATAAATCTTACCACCGTGTATTATTACATCTTGTACCACTGTACAATTATTCCTAATTGATTAAACATGTATATGTAGATTACCACCGTGTGTTATAACATCTTGTACCACTGTACAATACTTCCTAATTGATTAAACATATATATATATAGTTTACCACCGTGTATTATTACATCTTGTAACCCTGTACAATACTTCCTAATTTATTTAACATGTATATATAGCTTACCACCGTGTATTATTACATCTTGTACCACTGTACAATCCTTCCTAATTGATTTAACATGTGTATATAGCATACCACCGTGTATTATTACATCTTGTACCACTGTACAATACTTCCTGATTAATCAAACATGTATATATAGCTTACCATCATGTATTATTACACATCTTGTACCACTGTACAATCCTTCCTAATTAATTAAACATGTATATATAGCTTACCACCGTGTATTATTACATCTTGTACCACTGTATAATACTTTCTAATTGATTTAACATGTATATATAGCTTACCACCGTGTATTATTACATCTTGTATCACTATACAATCCTTCCTAATTGATTTAACATGTATATATATACATGTAGCTTACCATATATAATTTATTGTAATATCGTTACGTTGGATGTCATTGACCCTGCCAGGGCAATGGCCGTTAAGGTTATTGAAAACGATAGATACATCATTTTAAATAAATGCTGAAGAAATGAAAAAAAAACGGAATTTTCTATGGGATGAACATATTATAAACTGATAAATGCCAAGTGGAAAAGGGCAAATGCATCGTGAAGCTCTGGCTGGCTCCATTGAATTCGACCCGCATTCACATTTTCTAACCGACACAGAAATAATGTATAGACCCCGATCAGTACTGTGCTGTAATATCTATATACTGTTAGTTTTCAAAAACCGACACAGAAATAACGTATAGACCTGATCACTTCTCTGTAAGTAATACCGGTATTTATATACTGTTATTTTTCAAAAAACTCAAAAAACTATTAAAGAACATCCTTAATACACGTGGCTCTATTTTACCGAAGAAATCTAGCGCACTAAGCCGGAAATGATGACGTTGATGTTAACGACGACCGACGACAACAATATAAACGTACATTTGTATGGGAGACCTGATGACAAAGGGGTTTCCTTCAACTACAACGGACTTATATTAAAAGTAACGTACCATAAAACATGCCGTTTAAATGCAAATCACCATTGTTCAACTGAAAGATATAGCCGTCTCGATAAACACACAACAAATAACACGAAATTCTCACACTCAGAAAGGTACACGAAATTCCCCTTTATTAGTTTTTACTGACGACGGTGACGTTTTCAGAGCTGTTTCAGGCCTGTGTTAGTGAAGGGGTACCCCGCCCATGTTTATGACCGTACGTTGTAATACAAAACCGCTAATGACAAAACATAGGAAAATGGACGCGTCAATATCTGTGTTATTAATCAAACAACAAAATGTTGGTCTTTAGGCATTCTACAAGACATAAAACCGCATATAAAATAATACAGATCGTGTGAATATAGACTGGTATATGTTGACGTATGAATACAGGCTGTTATATTTTGACGTACACGTATGAATACAGACTGGTATAGGTTGACGTATGAATACAGACTGGTTTAGGTTGACGTATGAATACAGACTGGTATATGTTGACGTACACGTATGAATACAGACTGTTATATTTTGACGTACACGTATGAATACAGACTGGTATATGTCGACGTATGAATACAGACTGGTATAGGTTGACGTATGAATACAGACTGGTATAGGTTGACGTATGAATACAGACTGGTATAGGTTGACGTATGAATAAGGACTGGTATAGGTTGACGTATGAATACAGACTGGTATAGGTTGACGTATGAATACAGACTGGTATAGGTTGACGTATGAATACAGACAGGTATAGGTTGACGTATGAATACAGACTGGTATAGGTTGACGTATGAATACAGACTGGTATATGTTGACGTATGAATACAGACTGGTATATGTTGACGTACACGTATGAATACAGACTGGTATATGTTGACGTATGAATACAGACTGTTATATGTTGACGTATGAATACAGACTGGTATAGGTTGACGTATGAATACAGACTGGTATGTGTTGCCGTATGAATACAGACTGTTATATGTTGACGTATGAATACAGACTGGTATAGGTTGACGTATGAATACAGACTGGTATAGGTTGACGTATGAATATAGACTGGTATAGGTTGACGTATGAATACAGACTGGTATATGTTGACGTATGAATACAGACTGTTATATGTTGACGTATGAATACAGACTGGTATAGGTTGACGTATGAATACAGACTGGTATAGGTTGACGTATGAATACAGACTGGTATATGTTGACGTATGAATACAGACTGGTATAGGTTGACGTATGAATACAGACTGGTATAGGTTGACGTATGAATACAGACTGGTATATGTTGACGTATGAATACAGACTGTTATATGTTGACGTATGAATACAGACTGGTATAGGTTGACGTATGAATACAGACTGGTATATGTTGACGTATGAATACAGACTGGTATAGGTTGACGTATGAATACAGACTGGTATAGGTTGACGTATGAATACAGACTGGTATATGTTGACGTATGAATACAGACTGTTATATGTTGACGTATGAATACAGACTGGTATAGGTTGACGTATGAATACAGACTGGTATATGTTGACGTATGAATACAGACTGGTATAGGTTGACGTATGAATACAGACTGGTATATGTTGACGTATGAATACAGACTGGTATATGTTGACGTATGAATACAGACTGGTATAGGTTGACGTATGAATACAGACTGGTATAGGTTGACGTATGAATACAGACTGGTATATGTTGACATATGAATACAGACTGGTATATGTTGACGTATGAATACAGACTGTTATATGTTGACGTATGAATATAGACTGGTATATGTTGACGTATGAATACAGACTGTTATATATTGTCGTACACGTATGAATACAGACTGGTATATGTTGACGTACACGTATGAATACAGACTGGTATATTTTAACGTATGAATCCAGACTGGTATAGGTTGACGTATGAATACAGACTGGAATATGTTTACGTATGAATACAGACTGGTATATGTTGACGTATGAATACAGACTGGTATATGTTGACGTACACGTATGAATACAGACTGGAATATGTTTACGTATGAATACAGACTGGTATATGTTGACGTATGAATACAGACTGGTATATGTTGACGTACACGTATGAATACAGACTGTTATATGTTGACGTATGCATACAGACTGGTATAGGTTGACGTATGAATACAGACTGTTATATGTTGACGTATGAATACAGACTGGTATATGTTGATGCACACGTATGAATACAGACTGGTATATGTTGACGTACACGTATGAATACAGACTGGTATATGTTGACGTACACGTATGAATACAGACTGGTATATGTTGACGTACACGTATGAATACAGACTGGTATATGTTGACGTATGAATACAGACTGGTATATGTTGACGTATGAATACAGACTGTTATATGTTGACGTATGAATACAGACTGGTATAGTTTGACGTATGAATACAGACTGGTATATGTTGACGTATGACTACAGACTAGTATAGGTTGACGTATGGATACAGACTGGTATATGTTGACGTACACGTATGAATACAGACTGGTATATGTTGACGTATGAATACAGACTGGTATAGGTTGACGTATGAATACAGACTGGTATATGTTGACGTATGAATACAGACTGTTATATGTTGACGTATTAATACAGACTAGTATATGTTGACGTATGAATACAGACTGGTATATGTTGACGTATGAATACAGACTGTTATATGTTGACGTACACGTATGAATATAGACTGGTATATGTTGACGTATGAGTACAGACTGGTATAGGTTGACGTATGAATACAGACTGGTATATGTTGACGTACACGTATGAATACAGACTGGTATATGTTGACGTATGAATACAGACTGGAATATGTTGTCGTACACGTATGAATACAGACTGGTATATGTTGACGTATGAATACAGACTGGTATATGTTGACGTATGAATACAGACTGGTATAGGTTGACGTATGAATACAGACTGGTATATGTTGACGTACACGTATGAATACAGACTGGTATAGGTTGACGTATGAATACAGACTGGTATATGTTGACGTATGAATACAGACTGTTATATGTTGACGTACACGTATGAATATAGACTGGTATATGTTGACGTATGAATACAGACTGGTATAGGTTGACGTATGAATACAGACTGGTATATGTTGACGTACACGTATGAATACAGACTGGTATATGTTGACGTATGAATACAGACTGTTATATGTTGTCGTACACGTATGAATACAGACTGGTATATGTTGACGTATGAATACAGACTGGTATATGTTGACGTATGAATACAGACTGGTATAGGTTGACGTATGAATACAGACTGGTATACGTTGACGTATGAATACAGACTGGTATATGTTGACGTACACGTATGAATACAGACTGCTATATGTACACGCTTGAATACAGATTACGTACATGTACGAATTAGGCAAGTTAATACGGCCTACACATTGTATGTGTTTTACAGTCAATTAGATACGTGTATTACTGTATATTTACATTTGCGCTGCAACCCACTATATGAACATTACCAGCTCAAATGCCTTTCATAAAAGTATATTTACATTTGCGCTGCAACCCACTATATGAAGATTACCAGCAAAAATGCCTTTTATAAAACTATGAAAGCAATGGTTCTCGAGACTTAGCACGTGATTTCATTATGACGTCATAGATCAAGCTTGTTCAACGAGAGTCTTGTCGCGCCGCTTCGAATAACATGGAGAATGCCCTTGCGTCAAACGCTCAAATGACTAAATATTACCATTGGCGCCAATTTCATTCAAGCTGGGCTGTTCGGCCCATGTCGTTTAAATGACGACACATATACCAACGTAGGTAATAAACTATTAATTGGAAAAAATATCAATAAAGTTAAGCAATTGTTCTATAGTAAAAGTGTAAACATATGGATTGAAAGTCATTTTTTTAACGTTCATAGTGCTATGAAAGGTCAGCCGTTACATCCATATTCAGCATGAAGCCCTAGCGGGCTTCATTCAATATGGATGTAACGGCTGACCTTTCATAGCACTATGAAAGTTAAAAAAATGACTTATGTGAAGTCGTATGTGAAGGTCAGCCGTTACATCCATATTCAGCATGAAGCCCTAGCGGGCTGCATTCAATATGGATGTAACGGCTGTTCCTTTCATAGCACTATGGAAGTTAAAAAAATGACTTATGTGAAGTCGCATTGTGCGTGTATTACTGTGTGAAGTCATATTGTGCGTATATTACTATGTGAAGTATTATTGTGCGTGTAATACAGTGTGAAGTCATATTGTGTGTATTACTGAGTGAAGTCGTATTGTACGTGTAATACTGTGTGAAGTCATATTGTACGTGTATTACTGAGTGAAGTCATATTGTACGTGTATTACTATGTGAAGTCATATTGTACGTATATTACTATGTGAAGTCGTATTGTACGTGTATTACTGTGTGAAGTCGTATTGCGCATGTATTACCGTGTGAAGTCGTATTGCGCGTGTATTACTGTGTGAAGCCATATTGTGCGTATATTACTGTGTGAAGTCATATTGTGTGTATTACTGAGTGAAGTCATATTGTACGTGTATTACTGTGTGAAGTCATATTGTGCGTATATTACTATGTGAAGTCGTATTGTACGTGTAATACTGTGTGAAGTCGTATTGCGCATGTATTACCGTGTGAAGTCGTATTGCGCGTGTATTACTGTGTGAAGCCATATTGCGCGTTTATTACTGTGTGAAGTCGTATTGTGCGTGTATTACTGTGTGAAGTCGTATTGTGTGTGTATTACTGTGTGAAGTAGTATTTTGCGTGTATTACTGTGTGAAGTCATATTGTGTGTGTATTACTGTGTGAAGTCATATTGCGCGTGTATTACTGTGTGAAGTAGTATTGTACATGTAATACCGTGTGAAGTAATATTGTGCGTGTATTACTGTGTGAAGTCATATTGTACGTGAATTACTGAGTGAAGTCATATTGTGCGTGTATTAATGTGTGAAGCCGTATTGCGCGTGTATTACTGTGTGAAGCGGTATTGCGCGTGTATTACTGTGTGAAGTCATATTGTGCGTGTATTACTGTGTGAAGTCGTATTGCGCATGTATTACCGTGTGAAGTCGTATTGCGCGTGTATTACTGTGTGAAGCCATATTGCGCGTGTATTACTGTGTGAAGCCGTATTGCGCGTGTATTACTGTGTGAAGTCGTATTGTACGTGTAATACCGTGTGAAGTAATATTGTGCGTGTATTACAGTGTGAAGTCGTATTGTGTGCGTATTACTGTGTGAAGTCGCATTGTGTGTGTATTACTGTGTGAAGTAGTATTTTGCGTGTATTACTGTGTGAAGTCATATTGTGTGTGTATTACTGTGTGAAGTCATATTGTGTGTGTGTATTACTGAGTGAAGTCATATTGTACGTGTATTACTGTGTGAAGTAATATTGTGCGTGTTTTACTGTGTGAAGAAGTATTTTGCGTGTATAACTGTGTGAAGTCATATTGTGTGTGTATTACAGTGTGAAGTAGTATTTTGCGTGTATTACTGTGTGAAGTAGTATTTTGCGTGTATTACTGTGTGAAGTCATATTGTGTGTGTATTACTGTGTGAAGTCATATTGTGTGTGTGTATTACTGAGTGAAGTCATATTGTACGTGTATTACTGTGTGAAGTAATATTGTGCGTGTATTACTGTGTGAAGTCATATTGTACGTGAATTACTGAGTGAAGTCATATTGTGCGTGTATTACTGTGTGAAGCCGTATTGCGCGTGTATTACTGTGTGAAGCCGTATTGCGCGTGTATTACTGTGTGAAGTCGTATTGTGCGTGTATTACTGTGTGAAGTCGTATTGCGCATGTATTACCGTGTGAAGTAGTATTTTGCGTGTATTACTGTGTGAAGTCATATTGTGTGTGTATTACTGTGTGAAGTCATAATGTGTGTGTGTATTACTGAGTGAAGTCATATTGTACGTCTATTACTGTGTGGAGTCATATTTTACGTGTATTACTGTGTGAAGTCATATTGTACGTGTATTACTGTGTGAAGTCGTATTGTGTGTGTATTACAGTGTGAAGTCATATTGTGTGTGTATTACTGTGTGAAGTCATATTGTGTGTGTGTATTACTGAGTGAAGTCATATTGTACGTGTATTACTGTGTGAAGTAATATTGTGCGTGTATTACTGTTTGAAGTAGTATTTTGCGTTTATTACTGTGTGAAGTCATATTGTACGTGTATTACCGTGTGAAGTCATATTGTACGTGTATTACTGTGTGAAGTCGAATTGTACGTGTATTACCGTGTGAAGTCGTATTGTGCGTGTATTACTGTGTGAAGTCGTATTGTGCGTGTATTACTGTTTGAAGTCGTATTGTGCGTGTATTACTGTGTGAAGTCGTATTGTGCGTGTATTATTGTGTGAAGTCGTATTGTGCGTGTATTACTGTGTGAAGTCATATTGTGTGTGTATTACTGTGTGAAGTCGTATTGTACGTATATTACTGTGTGAAGTCGTATTGTGCGTGTATTACTGTATGAAGTCGTATTGTACGTATATTACTGTGTGAAGTCGTATTGTGCGTGTATTACTGTGTGAAGTCGTATTGTGCGTGTATTACTGTGTGAAGTCGTATTGTGCGTGTTTTATTGTGTGAAGTCGTATTGTGCGTGTATTACTGTGTGAAGTCATATTGTGTGTGTATTACTGTGTGAAGTCGTATTGTACGTATATTACTGTGTGAAGTCGTATTGTGCGTGTGTTATTGTGTGAAGTCGTATTGTGCTTGTATTACTGTGTGAAGTCATATTGTGTGTGTATTACTGTGTGAAGTCATTTGGGTTATACGTGTATTACTGTGTGAAGTCGTATTGTGCGAATATTACAGTGTAAATGCAGATCTAGACCTCATTTGTTACCGTGTGAAAATGACAACAAATCCTGTGCCATGGATATAGCACAATCGTGATGAGCTACACTTTACCGTATTCCTTGAGGAGGAAGGGAACAAGAGCGTGTTCGTTGGATATCCTGGTTACGGGTTGGCTCGTTGATATAAAGGCGGTACTGTAATTAGAGGAGCACTACCCGGTGAAATTAAATGGATCGTAAAGACAAATATTTGGGTTAGAACGACATCTGATAGTCCCATCCTGCGGGCGCACCTTTCTCGGTCGGCAGTCACGAGAGGTATGCCGGACACTTACTACTTGGGACCCAGGCAGGGATGGGGTGTCGGTAAATCTCTGGCCCGAGGAATACAATACCTCATGCATAGTATCATTGGGAGAATCCTAGTATTGTTACGTTAATTCAGAAGTCCCGTTTATATCATGTCACGTTTAGAAATGCTAACAATATGGTCTTCCCTTAAATTCTGATATAGCACTATTTGCAAATGCACGGTTTTCGAAATAAAAATAAGAATAATTTTACATACATTTGTGAATGAAAAAGGTAGCATAGCCAACAAACGAATCGGTGATTGTCAACAGCTGTTTGAAATACGTAAATAGTTAGAGAATATAATAGCTAGAGAAATACGTAAATAATTAGAGAATATAAAAGTTAGAAAATTACGTATATAGTTAGAGAATAAAATAGTTAGAGAATTACATAAAAATACGTAAATATTTAGATAGGACTGATATTATAATGAGAGAAGGACTGATATCATAATGATGGAAGGACTGATATTGTAATGAGGGAAGGACTGATATTATAGAGAGGGAAGGACTGATATTATAATGAGAGAAGGACTGATATCATAATGATGGAAGGACTGATATTGTAATGAGGGAAGGACTGATATTATAGAGAGGGAAGGACTGATACTATAGACAGGGAAGGACTGATATTATAGAGAGGGAAGGACTGATATTGTAATGAGGGAAGGACTGATATTGTAATGAGGGAAGGACTGATATTATAGAGAGGGAAGGACTGATATTATAGAGAGGGAAGGACTGATATTGTAATGAGGGAAGGACTGATATTATAGAGAGGGAAGGACTGATATTGTAATGAGGGAAGGACTGATATTATAGAGAGGGAAGGACTGATATTATAGAGAGGGAAGGACTGATATTATAGAGAGGGAAGGACTGATATTGTAATGAGGGAAGGACTGATATTATAGAGAGGGAAGGACTGATATTATAGAGAGGGAAGGACTGATATTGTAATGAGGGAAGGACTGATATTATAGAGAGGGAAGGACTGATATTGTAATGAGGGAAGGACTGATATTGTAATGAGGGAAGGACTGATATTGTAATGAGGGAAGGACTGATATTATAGAGAGGGAAGGACTGATATTGTAGAGAGGGAAGGACTGATATTGTAATGAGGGAAGGACTGATATTATAGAGAGGGAAGGACTGATATTATAGAGAGGGAAGGACTGATATTATAGAGAGGGAAGGACTGATATTGTAATGAGGGAAGGACTGATATTATAGAGAGGGAAGGACTGATATTGTAATGAGGGAAGGACTGATATTTTAGAGAGGGAAGGACTGATATTGTAATGAGGGAAAGGTTGATATTGTAATGAGGGAAGGACTGATATTGTAATGAGGGAAGGACTGATATTATAATGAGGGAAGGACTGATATTATAGAGAGGGAAGGACTGATATTGTAATGAGGGAAGGACTGATATTATAATGAGGGAAGGACTGATATTATAGAGAGGGAAGGACTGATATTATAGAGAGGGAAGGACTGATATTGTAACGAGGGAAGGACTGATATTATAGTGAGGGGAGGACTGATATTGTAATGAGTGAATGACTGATATTATAGAGAGGGAAGGACTGATATTATAGAGAGGGAAGGACTGATATTGTAATGTGGGAAGGACTGATATTGTAATGATGGAAGGACTGATATTGTAATGAGGGAAGGACTGATATTATAGAGAGGGAAGGACTGATATTATAATGAGAGAAGGACTGATATCATAATGATGGAAGGACTGATATTGTAATGAGGGAAGGACTGATATTGTAATGAGGGGAGGACTGATATTGTAATGAGGGAAGGACTGATATTATAGAGAGGGAAGGACTGATATTGTAATGAGGGAAGGACTGATATTATAGTGAGGGGAGGACTGATATTGTAATGAGTGATGGACTGATATTATAGTGAGGGAAGGACTGATATTATAGAGAGGGAAGGACTGATATTGTAATGAGGGAAGGACTGATATTATAGAGAGGGAAGGACTGATATTATAGAGAGGGAAGGACTGATATTGTAATGAGTGAATGACTGATATTGTAATGAGGGAAGGACTGATATTGTAATGAGGGAAGGACTGATATTGTAATGAGGGAAGAACTGATATTGTAATGAGGGAAGGACTGATATTATAATGAGGGAAGGACTGATATTATAGAGAGTGAAGGACTGATATTGTAATGAGGGAAGGACTGATATTGTAATGAGGGAAGGACTGATATTGTAATGAGGGGAGGACTGATATTATAATGAGGGAAGGACTGATATTGTAATGAGGGAAGGACTGATATTGTAATGAGGGAAGGACTGATATTATAATGAGGGAAGGACTGATATTATAGAGAGGGAAGGACTGATATTGTAATGAGGGAAGGACTGATATTATAGTGAGGGGAGGACTGATATTGTAATGAGTGATGGACTGATATTATAGTGAGGGAAGGACTGATATTATAGAGAGGGAAGGACTGATATTGTAATGAGGGAAGGACTGATATTATAGAGAGGGAAGGACTGATATTATAGAGAGGGAAGGACTGATATTGTAATGAGTGAATGACTGATATTGTAATGAGTGAAGGACTGATATTGTAATGAGGGGAGGACTGATATTGTAATGAGGGAAGGACTGATATTATAGAGAGGGAAGGACTGATATTGTAATGAGTGAATGACTGATATTGTAATGAGGGAAGGACTGATATTGTAATGAGGGAAGGACTGATATTGTAATGAGGGAAGGACTGATATCATAGAGAGGGAAGGACTGATATTGTAATGAGGGAAGGACTGATATTGTAATGAGGGAAGGACTGATATTGTAATGAGGGAAGGACTGATATTATAGAGAGGGAAGGACTGATATTATAGAGAGGGAAGGACTGATATTGTAATGAGGGAAGGACTGATATTATAGAGAGGGAAGGGCTGATATTATAATGAGGGAAGGACTGATATTATAGAGAGGGAAGGACTGATATTATAATGAGGGAAGGACTGATATTGTAATGAGGGAAGGACTGATATTGTAATGAGGGAAGGACTGATATTATAATGAGGGAAGGACTGATATTATAGAGAGGGAAGGACTGATATTGTAATGAGGGAAGGACTGATATTATAATGAGGGAAGGACTGATATTATAGAGAGGGAAGGACTGATATTATAGAGAGGGAAGGACTGATATTGTAATGAGGGAATGACTGATATTGTAATGAGGGAAGGACTGATATTGTAATGAGGGAAGGACTGATATTGTAATGAGGGAAGGACTGATATTATAGAGAGGGAAGGACTGATATTGTAATGAGGGAAGGACTGATATTGTAATGAGGGAAGGACTGATATTATAGAGAGGGAAGGACTGATATTATAGAGAGGGAAGGACTGATATTATAATGAGGGAAGGACTGATATTATAGAGAGGGAAGGACTGATATTGTAATGAGGGAAGGACTGATATTATAGAGAGGGAAAGACATCATATTTTGCGCGGTTGACTACAAGGAATGAGTGCGAAATAGTTTTCTCTAATGTTTGTCCAATAGGTGGCACACCTGTAGGAGCATGACAGGCACTGGTGAGCTAGCAAGTCAGTTCAGGACAACGCATCGATCAGTGAGGACGGTTGAAATTCTTTTCAATTACAGTGCATTGTAATTTACAATTTGTTCATTTTTAGGTTGTTTTTGTTCATCTTTTAGGATGAAAATCTCTTAGAAGGATTTTGTTTTGCTTGTTAACCGGTATTAAATTTGATAATTTAATGGCATCACTGGTACAGAGGCCGGTGCGTTATGAACAGCCTATAGGTGTTTGTTTTTGCCATATGGGGGGTCATTGGAGAATGATATTATACTGAGGGAAGGACAGTTAAGGGAACTTATCGAATACCGTACGGAAAGGAATGTAGCGGTAACGAAATAAAGAACAATGTAGAACGTCATTCTGAATTGTTCCATAAATCTATTTCTAGAACTAGGTCAACTGAAAATAGTTCTTAAAAGAAAGTTGAGGCGGAAGTAAGTATTAATATAGGACAAGAATCATTGACTCGTGTCGACACAATAGTCTCCTGTTCAGGTTACAAAACATTCAGATTCAGATTTCTTTATTCCTTGTGCAAAAACACATTGGAGAGTAGACATACATGTATGTATATTACAAATTCATAATGAAACATGTTAACAAAAACAGTCATATCAACAATATAAGCATATTGTATAACGGCATGATGTCTCCTGTTGTGATTTCATTAATGAACGATTCCTCCAGTTCTATCAAACTATTAAGATATAAACCAAGTATAATTTTAGCGACCATACTTACTACACGCATGAACAAGAGGCCCAGAGGGCCTGTATTGCTCAACTGCATACAGTTGTTTAAAAGCAGTCATTGAAAAAATTGACAATATCTTGTTATTTGGTTAGAAGAATGGATTTTAAGATATTTACTTAATTACCCATATTGGGTCCCACCTGGGAGAATGGATGGCGGTTTAGTTCTACATATACAAAGTTGAATCCTATTCACCAATGGACTATTCACAGAAAATGGACAATATCCTATTACATTTGTATTCATACACAAGAAGAAAGCTTTTAAAGAATTTACGACATTTCCCATTTTGGACCCACCGTCTATACAAAATTGAATTACCTTCGCTCAATGATACTTAAGACGAAATTTGGACAATATCCTACCATTTCTAAAGAAGGATAATGAGTGAATTACTACATCCCCTTATTGTTCCCCGTCCCTCAGGCCCCATGGAGTCAGACCCACCATTTATACAAATTGGATCCCCTTTACCCAATGATACTTCTGACCAAATTTGTGCAATATCCTGTCATTCCTAAAGAAGAAGGATTTTAATTTTTTTTACATTTTCCCTATTGGGCCCCGCCCCTCAGGGCCCATGGGAGTCAGACCAATCTTTTATGCAAAATTGAAACCCCGTCACCGAAGTGTGTTTCTGGCAAAATTTGGTCAAATTGTTGTTCAGGATTAGTAGGCATTTACAGGAAAAGTTGACGGACGGACGACGAACGATGGACAACAGACGACGGACGACGGACGCTGCACCATGACATAAGCTCACTTGCCGTTCGGGCAGGTGGTGAGCTATGGTAAAATATTTTCCAAAAAAATCCCATGGACAGGGACAGACCTGTATAAATTAAAGTTTGGTTAATGGGCGAGTTTCTCAACTGTTTTTAAGTTCAACTGAGAAACTGGGCCCCAAAGGGCTATGTGACCAGACCCTGGCAAAATATTTGGATAGGAAGTCTACAAGGGGATGGTAGTCTCCTGGGATCAAATCTATATCTGGATTGTGATCGTCTCTTAATGCCCAGCAGTTGTATATATAGTCTTGTGGTGGGATCTCAACCATTTAAAACTTGATTCAGAAATTGATTCCGCAAGGGCGGGGCTCACCCCGGGACCAATCATAATATCATGATTGTGTTAGTCTCTTTATGCCAAGCAATGGTATATATTGTTATAGGGTGGGGATCACAACCAAAACCAGGTTAAACAAGCAGCAATTTAAAAGGCTTTTCCTGTATTTCCCCTATTGGGCCTAGTGGGGTCAGAGTCACCATATATACAAAATCTGTTCCCTTCCTCCAAAGGATGTTTCTGACCAAATTTGGTTCAAATCTATTCCGTAGTTTATTACTAATAGGGATTTAAAAGGCTTTTTTTCTAATTCCCCTATTTGGCCCCGCCCTACCGGCTTTATTTTAAGGAAAACCATTTTGTTTAAATACACGTAATTTTTTAAAAGGTCAAATCGTGACTGAAACGGATTAAATGAGACACCCAGCGTATATTTTCTAACTACATGTGTACCTATATATAAGGTACACGTAAGACGGTGCTAAACAAAAAGCCAACACCCAGCTCGCATATATAGTATATAGTAAAAACTTGTTAGTGGTTTAAATGGTCTTGTGACCGATGCATAAAATGCTTTTTAATAACGATACTTTAAACGCTACAAAAGTACCATGTTAACATAGAACTGTGGCTCAATGTGAATGTACCTGTAGGATAGGACACACGGACATGTACGCCAGGTGTGAATAAACACGGATGTTAAAATAGGTACGCCTGTACCGTTGCTATCACTTCAAACGACAGAATCGTCGACATAAGGGGGATAACTCGAATACTACATCCATCACGGCTGACCTGGTGGAAACTATCAAGAGAAGGCACGATTGTTACAAAGTCCAGGACGAAGTGAGGGCATGATTGTAACCTAGCATTGGGACAAAGTGAGGGCATGATTGTAACCTAGCATCGGGACAAAGTGAGGACACGATTGTCACCTAGAATCGAGACAAAGTGAGGACACGATTGTCACCTAGAATCGAGACAAAGTGAGGGCATGATTGTAACCTAGCTCCAGGACGAAGTGAGGGCACGATTGTTACCTAGAATCGAGACAAAGTGAGGACACGATTGTCACCTAGAATCGAGGACACGATTGTCACCTAGAATCGAGACAAAGTGAGGACACGATTGTCACCTAGAATCGAGACAAAGTGAGGGCACGATTGTCACCTAGAATCGAGACAAAGTGAGGACACGATTGTCACCTAGAATCGAGACAAAGTGAGGACACGATTGTCACCTAGAATCGAGACAAAGTGAGGACACGATTGTCACCTAGAACCGGGACAATGCGAGGGCACGATTGTCACCTAGAATCGGGACAAAGTGAGAACACGATTATAACCAAGCATCAGGACAAAGTAAGGACACGATTGTCACCTTGCATCAGGACAAGATTGTCACCTAGAATCGGGACAAGGCGAGGGCATGGTTTTCACCTAGGATCAAGACAAGCATAGGTCCAAATCATAGTTCGAAAGTCCACGTTGATGTAACAAGGAAGTCAATAATTTATCGCACATTCCAGAAGTAATGGGAAGAGGGATGACAGTGGCATTAAAACTTCTATACATTCTCTCACTCCCCGTCCACACATTTCTCATGGGTAACTTTCCTACTGCAAGGTCAAGTCCTGCTAGCATTATTGTATATAAAGTCGCTTACTGCATTAAATGTTATGTAATTGATATCTTTGTGTTGCGTGTCTTTTGCTGTTACGAACAAGGCTGTTCCATACTTGTCCCCACGGAGCTTACTTACTACCGTAATTGTATCATCATATGAAATGGTGGTAAAGTATTAAGTTAATGTGACTTCACCGCTAAATTCCACTAGCACAAAGGGACATTTAAGGAATTAATTAATATCCTGTTTTTAAAGTAAGCCGGCCGTACATTTGTCAACCTTGATTTTTAATCTGTGTACCTGGCTCCAATTCATTGCATATTTATCAACATTATAGGTCTGTCAAGTGGTGTTTCTCATGGAGTTGATGGTGAACCCCTACAAAGAAATTTCGAAGTGTTTCAAATTTAAGCTATAGACTTTAATTGAGAACATGAGTAGCGCCTCGACCTGAACAAACGCCAAAGTGTGTTGTATAAGGTAACATCTGATTACACAATGAAGACAATGACGGACAGCACGACTTGTTTGATTTACCCTTCTCTTCAACACTTCCTGGTCGAGGACATGTAGCTTGAAACAATCTTTGATCAATTCTAACAAATAGCTTTGTACCGGGTATAAGCCTACTATTACATATTCCTTTATATCTTGATAACTGCAAAGCAGTCTGAGAACTGAAGAAACATTATTTAATGCATTATCTATAGAAAACATTAAGGCATATAAATAATAGTCACTGTACATACAGTGGACCCTTTCTGTATTACAAAGATACAGTGGACCCTTTCTGTATAACAAACATTCAGTGGACCCTTTCTGTATAACAAAGATACAGTGGACCCTTTCTGTATTACAAAGATACAGTGGACCCTTTCTGTATAAAAAACATTCAGTGGACCCTTCCTGTATTACAAAGATACAGTGGACCCTTTCTGTATAACAAACATTCAGTGGACCCTTTCTGTATAACAAACATTCAGTGTACCCTTCCTGTATTACAAACATTCAGTGGACCCTTCCTATATTACAAATATACAGTGGACCCTTCCTGTATTACAAACATTCAGTGGACCATTCCTGTATAAAAAACATTCAGTGGACCCTTTCTGTATTACAAATATCCAGTGGACCCTTCCTGTATTACAAATATACAGTGGACCCTTCCTGTATAACAAATATACAGTGGACCCTTCCTGTATAACAAACATTCAGTGAACACTTCCTGTATAACAAATATACAGTGGACCCTTCCTGTATAACAAATATACAGTGGACCCTTCCTGTATTACAAATATCCAGTGGACCCTTCCTGTATTACAAACATTCAGTGAACACTTCCTGTATAACAAATTTACAGTGGACCCTGCCTGTATTACAAATATACAGTGGACCCTTCCTGTATAACAAATATACAGTGGACCCTTCCTGTATAACAAACATTCAGTGAACACTTCCTGTATAACAAATATACAGTGGACCCTTCCTGTATAACAAATATACAGTGGACCCTTCCTGTATTACAAATATCCAGTGGACCCTTCCTGTATTACAAACATTCAGTGAACACTTCCTGTATAACAAATTTACAGTGGACCCTTCCTGTATTACAAATATACAGTGGACCCTTCCTGTATAACAAACATTCAGTGAACACTTCCTGTATAACAAATATACAGTGGACCCTGCCTGTATTACAAATATACAGTGGACCCTTCCTGTATAACAAATATACAGTGGACCCTTCCTGTATAACAAACATTCAGTGAACACTTCCTGTATAACAAATATACAGTGGACCCTGCCTGTATTACAAATATACAGTGGACCCTTCCTGTAATTGAGAACATGTGTAGCGCCTCGACCTGAACAAACGCCAAAGTGTGTTATATAAGATAACATCTGATTACACAATGAAGACAATGACGGACAGCACGACTTGTTTGATTTACCCTTCTCTTCAACACTTCCTGGTCGGGGACATGTAACTTGAAACATCTTTGATCAATTCTAACAAATAGCTTTGTACCGGTATAAGCCTACTAGTACATATTCCTTTATCTCTGGATAACTGCAAAGCAGTCTGAGAACTGAAGAAACATTATTTAATGCATTATCTATAGAAAACATTAAGGCATATAAATAATAGTCACTGTACATTCAATGGACCCTTTCTGTATAACAAACATTCAGTGGACCCTTCCTGTATAACAAATATACAGTGGACCCTTCCTGTATAACAAATATACAGTGGACCCTGCCTGTATTACAAATAAACAGTGGACCCTTCCTGTATAACAAACAAATAAACAGCCGACCCTTCCTGTATAACAAACATTCAGTGGACCCTTCCTGTATAACAAACATTCAGTGGACCCTTCCTGTATAACAAACATTCAATGGACCCCTCCTGTATAACCAATATGCAGTGGACCCTTCCTGTATAACAAACATACAGTGGACCCTTCCTGTATAACAAACATTCAGTGTACCCTTCCTGTATAACAAACATTCAATGGACCCTTCCTGTATAACAAACATTCAATGGACCCTTCCTGTATAACAAACATTCAATGGACCCTTCCTGTATAACAAACATACAGTGGACCCTTCCTGTATAACAAACATCCAGTGGACCCTTCCTGTATAACAAACATTCAATGGACCCTTCCTGTATAACAAACATTCAATGGACCCTTCCTGTATGACAAACATTCAGTGGACCCTTTCTGTATAACAAACATTCAGTGGACCCTTCCTGTATAACAAACATACAGTGGACCCTTCCTGTATAACAAACATTCAGTGGAACTTTCCTGTATAACAGACATTCAGTGGACCCTTCCTGTATACCAAACATCCAGTGGACCCTTCCTGTATAACAAACATTCAGTGGACCCTTTCTGTATAACAAACATTCAGTGGACCCTTTCTGTATAACAAACATTCAGTGGACCCTTCCTGTATAACAAACATACAGTGGACCCTTCCTGTATAACAAACATTCAGTGGACTCTTCCTGTATAACAAACATACAGTGGACCCTTCCTGTATAACAAACATACAGTGGACCCTTCCTGTATAACAAACATTCAATGGACCCTTCCTGTATGACAAACATTCAGTGGACCCTTTCTGTATAACAAACATTCAGTGGACCCTTCCTGTATAACAAACATTCAGTGGACCCTTTCTGTATAACAAATATACAGTGGACCCTTCCTGTATAACAAACATTCAGTGGACCCTTCCTGTATGACAAACATTCAGTGGACCCTTTCTGTATAACAAATATACAGTGGACCCTTCCTGTATAACAAACATTCAGTGGACCCTTCCTGTATAACAAACATTCAGTGGACTCTTCCTGTATAACAAACATTCAGTGGACTCTTCCTGTATAACAAATATCCAGTGGACCCTTCCTGTATAACAAACATTCAATGGACCCTTCCTGTATAACAAACAAATAAGCAGCGGACCCTTCCTGTATAACAAACATTCAGTGGACCCTTCCTGTATAACAAACATTCAGTGGACCCTTTCTGTATAAAAAACATTCAGTGGACCCTTCCTGTATTACAAAGATACAGTGGACCCTTTCTGTATAACAAATATTCAGTGGACCCTTTCTGTATAACAAACATTCAGTGTACCCTTCCTGTATTACAAACATTCAGTAGACCCTTCCTGTATAACAAACATTCAGTGGACCCTTCCTGTATTACAAAGATACAGTGGACCCTTTCTGTATTACAAACATTCAGTGGACCCTTCCTTTATAACAAACATTCAGTGGACCCTGTCTGTATTACAAACATTCAGTGGACCCTTCCTGTATAACAAACATTCAGTGGACCCTTCTTGTATAACAAACATTCAATGGACCCTTCCTGTATAACAAACATTCAGTGGACCCTTCCTGTATAACAAACATTCAGTGGACCCTTCCTGTATAACAAACATTCAGTGGACCCTTCCTGTATAACAAACATTCAATGGACCCTTCCTGTATAACAAACATTCAGTGGACCCTTTCTGTATAACAAACATTCAGTGGACCCTTCCTGTATTACAAACATTCAGTAGACCCTTCCTGTATAACAAACATTCAGTGGACCCTTCCTGTATAACAAACATTCAGTGGACCCTTCCTGTATTACAAACATTCAGTGGACCCTTCCTGTATAACAAACATTCAGTGGACCCTTCCTGTATAACAAACATTCAGTGGACCCTTCCTGTATTACAAACATTCAGTAGACCCTTCCTGTATAACAAACATTCAGTGGACCCTTCCTGTATTAGAAACATACAGTGGACTCTTTCTGTATAACAAACAAATAAACAGTGGACCCTACCTGTATAACAAATATCCAGTGGACCCTTCCTGTATAACAAACATTCAGTGGACCCTTCCTGTATAACAAATATCCAGTGGACCCTTCCTGTATAACAAATATCCAGTGGACCCCTCCTGTATAACAAACATTCAGTGGACCCTTCCTGTATAACAAATATACAGTGGAACCTTCCTGTATTACAAACATACAATTGACCCTTTCTGTATAACAAACAAATAAATAGTGGACCCTTCCTGTATTACAAACATTCAGTGGACCCTTTCTGTATTACAAACATACAGTGGACCCTTTCTGTATTAAAAACAAAAGTGGACCATTTCTGTATAACAAGCATTCATTGGACCCTTCCTGTATTAAAAACATACAGTGGACCATTTCTGTATAACAAATACTCAGTGGACCCTTCCTGTATTACAAATAAACAGTGGACCCTACCTGTATAACAAACATTCAGTCGACCCTTCCTGTATAACAAACATTCAGTGGACTCTTCCTGTATAACAAATATCCAGTGGACCCTTCCTGTATAACAAACATTCAGTGGACCCTTTCTGTATTACAAATATCCAGTGGACCCTTCCTGTATAACAAACATCCAGTGGACCCTTCCTGTATTACAAATATCCAGTGGACCCTTCCTGTATAACAAATATACAGTGGACCCTTCCTGTATAACAAACATTCAGTGAACACTTTCTGTATAACAAATATACAGTGGACCCTGCCTGTATTACAAATATACAGTGGACCCTTCCTGTATAACAAATAAACAGTGCACCCTTCCTGTATAACCAATATTCAGTGGACCCTTCCTGTATAACAAATAAACAGTGGACCCTTCCTGTATTACAAATATACAGTGGACCCTACCTGTATTACAAATATACAGTGGACCCTTCCTGCATTACAAATATACAGTGGACCCTGCCTGTATAACAAACATTCAGTGGACCCTTCCTGTATAACAAATAAACAGTGGACCCTTCCTGTATAACAAATATTCAGTGGACCCTTCCTGTATTACAAATAAACAGTGGACCCTTCCTGTATAACAAATATTCAGTGGACCCTTCCTGTATTACAAATAAACAGTGGACCTATCCTGTATTACAAACATTCAGTGGACCCTTCCTGTACAGTGAAGTTTTCCTGAATTAAAAACAGAGTCAAGCCGGTCTATCTTACAGTGTAATGTTAGTTACCTCTTTTGCTCCTTTAATTTAGAAAAATAACATTTAGGGCTTCAAACTTTGGTAGATACTTAATACAAGAGGCCCAGAGGGCCTGTATCGCTCACCTGGATACATTGGTATCTAATTAATCATGATAATTTTTTTTTTTTGGCTCATCCCTCAGCCCCCTAGGGGGTCAGTCCCACCATTAGTACAATTTTGAATGTTGAGCACCTAGGGATGCTTCCTGCCAAATAAGGCTGATTTCCAATCAATGGTTATGGAGAAGTCGATTAAACCAATATAGCTAAATAACTCTTTTTGACCCCGTCCCTCAGCTCCCTAGGGGGTCAGTCCCACCATGAGTACCATTTTGAATCCTGAGCACCTAGTGATGGTTCCTAGCAAATAAGGCTGATTTCCAATCAGTGGTTATGGAGAAGAAGTCGCTTAAACCAATATAGCTAAATAACCCTTTTTGGCCCCGCCCCTCAGCCCCCTATGGGGTCAGTCCCACCATTAGTACAATTTGGAATCCTGGGCACCCAAGGATGCTTCCTGCCAAATTAGGTTGATTTCCTATCAGTGGTTATGGAGGAGAAGTCGCTAATATCAATATAGCTAAATACTTATTATGGCCCCCACCCCTCAGCCCCCTAAGGGGTCAGTCCCACCATGCGTACAATTTTGAATCCTGAGCACCTAGGGATACTTTCTGCCAAATAAGGCTGATTACCAATCAGTGGTTATGGAGAAGAAGTCGATTAAACCAATATAGCTAAATAACCCTTTTTGACCCCGCCCCTCAGTTCCCTAGGGGGTCAGTCCCACCATTAGTACAATTTTGAATCCTGGGCACCTAAGGATGGTTCCTGCCAAATAAGGTTGATTACCAATCAGTGGTTATAGAGAAGAAGTCGACTAAACCAATATAGCTAAATAACCCTTTTTGGCCCCGCCCCTCAGCCCCCTAGGGGGTCAGCCCCACCATTAGTACAATTTTGAATCCTGGGCACCTAAGCATGCTTCCTGCCAAATAGGGCTGATTTCCAATCAGTTGTTATGAAGAAGAAGTCGCTAATATCAATATAGGTAAATAATTTTTATGACCCCACCCCTCAGCCCCCTAGGGGGTCAGTCCAACCATGAGTACAATTTTGAATCCTAAGCTCCTAGGGATACTTTCTGCCAATTAAGGTTTATTTCCAATCAGTGGTTATGGAGAAGAAGTCGCTTAAATCAATATAGCTAAATAACCCTTTTGGCCCCGCCCCTCAGCCCCCTAGGGGGTCAGTCCCACCATTAGTACAATTTGGAATCCTGGGCACCCAAGGATGCTTCCTGCCAAATTAGGTTGATTTCCTATCAGTGGTTATGGAGGAGAAGTCGTTTAAAGAAATTGTTGACGGACGACGGACGGACGACACGGTATGGCATAAGCTCACCTCGGTCCTTCGGACCAGGTGAGCTAATAAGTAAAAACAAGAAAAAATATCATTTTAAATCACATTCATGAAACACAAATATTAATCTGATCAATGCAATGAAAAATCCATTTTATTGAGCAGGTTATTCATAAATAGTGATTTGGACAATTGTTTTCTGCAATAAAGTTAACATCACGTTGCTTTATGGTCTATACCAACAGCTTCTCCTATGGACGAGAAGCCGTCTGCCTCCAGTATCTGTCCAAGTTCCCGCTTTATCTTACTGACTACTGGTGGTCCACCATAGATTAGTGCACTGTACAACTGAACAAGACTAGCTCCAGCCCTGATTTTTTCGTAAGCATCTTGGCCAGAGGAGATGCCTCCTACCCCTATTATCGGCAGTTTACCCCTGGTCAGTCTATACATGTCCGATATAGTGTGTGTAGCCAGTGTCCGAAGAGGGGCCCCACTCAGCCCACCAGTCTCTGTCTTATGGCTACTCTGTAAACTAGACGGCCGCGAGATTGTTGTGTTACTGATAATCAGCCCGTCTATATAGCCGTCCCGTTTTGTCACCACTGCTGCCACATCCTCTTTGTCCTTTTGTGTGAGGTCAGGTGCGATCTTCACAAGGATAGGTGGTTTCTGATCATTCTTTAGACTATCCCTAGCAGCTACCACTTGGTCCAGTAGTTTTTCCAGTCGCTCCTTACCCTGCATGTCCCTCAGTCCAGGAGTGTTGGGACTGGACACGTTCACCACCAGGTAGTCGGACACACCTCCAAACTGTTTCACCCCCTCCACATAGTCCCCTATTGGAGAGGAGGACTCTTTATTCTTGCCCAGATTGACACCCACCATCCTGTGTGTGGCCCCCGGCCTCTCCCTGTCCTGTATCCTCCTCTGTAACACTGCTGCATGCCCCTCACTGTTAAAGCCATATCTAGGGAAATGCAAAATATTGACCGTGTTTGAAAGTTAATTGGACCAGGCATTATACACTATTACATCAGCTAAGATAAATAGGATGTTTTCACTTTGACACATTCAGCAAAACTCCAACATGTGATACAATATACAGTAAAAACCAAATTACTCGAACTCGTGCAGACCTGCCCAATATTTCGAGGAATGTGTGGTATTCCAGTTGGGACCAAACAAACTGTTCGATGAATAGTTACCTCCCCATAATGTATCTGTATACCCCAAATTTTAGTTTAACAAGTGTACATATTGCAGAGATAATGAACGGAAACTTAATTATTGGAAATTTTCTATGTCCAAGAGCCATAACTCTGTAAAAAATCATTCAACCGTAACCAAATCGGAACTTGATCTATCGATATCCCCATGATGTATCTGTATACCAAATCTCAGTTCAATATGTGCACATGTTGCAGCGATAATGCATGGAAACCCCAAAAAGTTGACAGACAGACAGATATAATAATAATATACAACATTTGATATAGCCCCCTATCTAGCTAACATAATCAGCTCTAAAGTGCTTTACAGTAGATAGATATACAATTCTAATACAATCAATACAATTAACACATACAGTTATATCATATACAATTCTGAGGAGTTTGCAGGAGCTGCCTTCTGCATGTAAGGCCAGAGTGTTAACCACTCAACCATTCCGTTTATGTTGGAATAGTTCATTATGAAGTTTCAGGGTTGAATGAGTTAATATTTTAATCATAAAACACAAATTAGTGATAAAAGTTAATGCTCATTGATCCATATTAATTCATCTCAAAAATTTAGCAAAAAAAAAAAAAATCTTGTCAATCAAAATCTATCAAACACATGTATGCAATGTCTGACTCTGAGTACCTGTTAATGACAGCGTTATCCTCTGGGAGACGGAACACCCGGGGGCGGGGATTACCCGGCTGTGGCTGGGGTGTTACACTTCCCACTTCCACAAAGCCAAAACCCATCGCCAACAGTCCCTCTACAGCCTCGCCATCTTTGTCGAACCCAGCAGCCAGCCCAACAGGGTTGTCGAACTTTCTGCCAAATACAGTTGTGCTGAGTGAGGGTGGGTCTGGTTTCCACTGTCGGGGTACCAGCTTGTACTTGGCTGCCTTCACGGCCAGTCTATGAGCCGTCTCAGCACCAAGAACATGCATCGACGGCATCAAACACTGTCTATAAAACTTCTCACTACCAGACACCGTCTCATAGCCAACAAACACCATGGTACCACCAATCACCATGATACCCAGCTCCTTCATGTGTTTCCCAAACGAAAATGCTGTTCGGGTTTTCATCTTATATCATCCCCTGCTGTCCTTCTGAAGTAGAAATAGTTTTAGTGAAATAGCAATGGAGGCACTGTAAGCATGCCAATATATCAGACAACATCATAAGCGATATTTAATATAATTCAATTAGATGACTAAATGAGAGTCATGAATCTTTTTTCTACAAAAAAATTCTAAAAATAACATCTGCTTTATAAATTGTATGTACTTTTTAATTTAATGGAAAATAATGGACACAGGCTAAAAGCCTCTAAGTCCATATCACAACACATACAAAATAAGTGTACTAGGACCATACAGTTTGAAATTGAAGATTTGTTGAAGATTAAAATGTCATTATCTAAATGACTTCAGGTATCAAGTGACATCAATGCATGTTGTGTGAGGAATGAGTCAGGACCCTGTTCAAAAGCTCATTACATTTGAGAGTGTTATAGTGGATGGAACTATATATGGTGACAAAACTTAGCATGCACAAAAGTAGAGATTGTGTTGTCTCATTTAACAATATCCTAAAACTGTGTGCATACTGAACCCACTCAGTAGACTATCCTGTGGGTGAAAAAGCGTTCATGTCTGCACGACAGGGCTAGAGATTCAAAGTGCCCCAAATGGACGGCTCCACAAAATAAGCATGCCTTCTTACTCTTGCTACTCATGGTTAATTCTTGTAACACTTGACTTTCGGGTTGATGTATATTTTTAGATGAGGCCCTTTTATCTGATTTGGGAGAGAAACTTCTTTCATCAATATGTACTGTTCATTTCATAGTAAAACAAACAATTTGTGATGGGTATGAATTAGTTTATTTTCTGGTATTATTCTACTATCAACTGACAGAATATTGAATTCATCTTATTTTTCAGCCAATTTGCATGTAAAAATATCTATTCCTTGTGGTTGTTCAAGCTCTTCAACAGATGTGATCACTAGACCTATGACCGCAATAATGGGTCAAGGTCATTTCTGAAGAAGATATTTAGGCTTTTGAATAGTTAACAAGTACGACCTTCAACTGAATACAGGTCAAGGTTAAATTACTGAACAACTTTTTTAGCACTCTGCCAGCATTGGTACTGTACTGATTAAATAATGTGAGCCCTTCTTCTTAAACTGAAGTTCAAACTGTATTCCATAAACTAAATATCAAGTTCTATATATAGATATGATAGAAATGTTTTTACTGTGCTGGCCATTAATTATATAGGGCCAACTTCATTGTGTGTGCTCTGAGTACAGAGCTGATTTAATTTATACTCGTGGAGGTTAATTCACATTAAATACACAAATTTCAGATATCAATGTGAAATGTTATTCTTTGTCCTCTGTAACTTAAATATCTATGTCAATCTGTAAATATATATGGGATTGGGGTGCTGTACAAATCACACCCACATTTAGTTCATTTACTTATTTAGATAGATATAGATGTAGACTGGCTACCAACCACTAACTTGACTAAGTTTTTATAGAGAATTTCTCTACTGAATTTTACTACTAGCTTTAATTATAGATATCTAATTATCTCGTCCTAGTTTCAAACTATTAAGGATCAGACACACAAGTGATTAAAATGATTAGAAATTATTAGACTTTTTTTTTAATATTTATATACTGTTCTAGAGGCGGGAGCCAGTCTGATATAGAGGGCAACTGTTACGTTTTACTAAACGATCAGAGAATGGCCTTCATACGAGGAGGCAGTTTTTATATCTTTATCACTTTTCCTCGTCAAATTACATGATGGTTGATATATATATTTCATAAACAGCACGACAAAACTTGCATGTTTTTTTTTACTTTTGACATCAATCGAACTTTGCTTTAAGCAGAGACGTATAAAGCCTGTAAAGGCTTTATACCTCTCTGGTTTAAGGTTACATGCCTTTAAAGCACCAAAGCGCATCCGCGCCTGGCTTGTCGGCAGTTAGTACTCCCATCAGGTAGCATCTGATGGATTTCACGTGTGGGATATGCAGTACCTCAACTATGACACCATCAATTGTGTGTTGATACTGGTACTATATATATATTACTGATATATCATACATGTAAACGTCATCTTTAAATTAAGGGAGCAACACTCATCGCCATATACTCACCAAACTAGGCCTGCTTCACATAACAGCTTACACAACAGAACGATTTTCTAAAATAAAAACCGGCGCGAATTCCGGAAACAAATATTATCACCCACATGTGTGTGAATGATGTTATTTCGTTATGTTACATTCACTATGCCCTACACTATATAAACATGAACAGTATACATAAAGTATGTATATTTTTCATCGCACATTTTCACATTTTTTAAAGAAAGACCGGGATAATAGGGAAGATTCAGAGTTACTTCCCCTGTTACTTCTTATTGATTTTTATTATGATTAGTGTAATGAAAACGTAATCTGTATCTATTCTGAGGGTTTTGTAAAGTATTATTCATGTAAATATTTAAATGGATATAATACTGTTAAGTAATTCAGTATGAAGAATAAGATAAATTACTCACTTCGAAGACACTTTTTATTTGAGATATATGTATTTTATTATATATAGTGAGTAATAATGTCTCTGAGTCAAATTTGAATAAAGCTCTAGATATCTCCTGATTGCTCGTTCCCTATATAGGTTCTATGATTTAAGTGTAAATATGCGTGAACTTGGAATATTTCTATAGGTCTTGTGCTAATGTAGGATACAGTGTATTTTGAGATGTACATTAAGTGTTATGGTTGTATTTTGGAGTAAGAGTAGTAAATTAAACAGGATATCAAGGGTAACCAAAGTGAACCTGGGATGACAGTGGGACTTACAATGTAGTAGGTGGCAAGATCCAGTCATGTTACACATCTAACGCTTTAGTAGGACAGTGTTACTGGTTTTAAATACGTATGGCTTTTGGTTCTACCTGCATGTACACAGTGGCGGATCCAGGGGGTGTCACTGGGCGCACGTGACACCCCCTGTCCTTGACCAGGATTTTATTTAGTAGTAAAATATAAGATCACATTGATCTTGTGACACCCCCCAGCACTGTTCAGTATATACATGTGCACACTGAATCCATTTGCGCACATTTTTACTTGGACTTATCAATCTCTTCAGTGGTAATTGTTCAGTCTATCTATAACTCTGTTCAAGCCAAACACTCTGCCACCCAACTCCAAAAGTGTTGACTATATAATTGACACTAATTGATATCTCCACCCCAGCATCAATTAACATGGTCAGTGAACCGTGACAATGTTTACATGAATGACCACAGGTACAGAAATGTATACAAGCCTTGTCTCTACCTGTTGAAGGACATTTGACATTGTTTAGTGCTTAGTAATTATCTGATACAGATAAGCTTATTAAAGTATCGCATACATGTACAATACATAATAATTATGAAATACAGTTACAGTGTTTATTCAAACATAAAAAAAACATCCATTAGTATCTAACCAAATTTGGCTGATGAGACACTATCAAAATATTCAATGAGTAATTAGATTACATTTGATAGATATTTTTGTTTTCTTTGATACATAAAACAATAATCCTTTATAGACTTCTTTCTATAAACTTTCTACTCTCATAAAAAATATCAATTTATTCTTAGTATGTATCAGTAAAGCATTAAAAGTTTGAAATTTCGCTTCCGTATCATTAAGAATAAAAAAATATCGGTTCAGAACAAAGTCACATTCTATCAAAATTTGAGTTTCATCATGCATTTCTTCCGTGTAGAGGTATTTATTGCCCGTTTCTATAGTTGTGAGAATAGTCATTGTGAGAAAGTCACGTCAGGAAACGGACATAAGCACATTAAAACATGTACGTAAAGAAGCATTTTATCTAATTACATATGTATTTGCAGTGTTCATTGCTAGTGCAACTTTTTAATTCTAATTCCAAAATTAACTGCACATTGTCAGAGACGTTTATAACACAATGTAATATATGTCTCTGATATTGTATTTGAACAAATTTATTTGTTAAAACAACATGATGTTTTTGCATTTGCCGCAAAATTAACTTGAAATTTAAAATGGTGACACCCCCCTGAAAAAATTCTGGATCCGCCTCTGGTACATAACTGTAGAATCGTGAAAATCAAAGTAGTCAGCGTGAAAATTAGCCACTGGTGGTCATGTATGTTACTCTGTGTAATAGGACGGGGGAAAGTGACAAAGGAAGTACCGTCACTGGGGCTCGAACCCGCGAGCCTTGGCTCTCCAGCCCGGTGCTCTACCGACTGAGCTAAAGGGAATTTCCCTACAGCTCACGCTTGTAAGGCAACCGAATTATAAGCAATGCACACATTTTACATTTTGGATCAATATCGACATCAAGGTATATAATACTATATATGTCTTATAACTTCCGTAGTACCAGTTCTTAGAAGTTTGCTGTTGTCGTTGTTGTCAATAAAAACTGAATAAAAAAATAATAAATAAGATGTGAGTTATCTAAATCTATTTGTGAAGGTGGAGTGTTGGTATATTGCGTAATTAAGTTGTTGCTATAAGAAATTCGTTTTGTATACAAAAAAATATCAGTAGAAATTCAGGCGTCACTTTATACCTCACTAGTGTAGATTTATATATGTAAATTCACTACCAAATAACCGCCAGTGGGTACTCAGGTGACCTCGGATAGTGCATCTGATACGTTTTACACTGTCGCGAAAACTGTTTAAATTCCCTAGATGTAATAGAATATGAGTCTAAATTTTAAGAAAAGCTGACTCAATCATTAATGTGTTAGTCCGACTTTTGGAAGATCACGTGTTACAACCACATATAGCATCTACCCTCAGAAAATAACTGACATCAAAAACACCAAACGTAAAAAAAATACTAGGTATCAAAATAGTATTACCACAAGCAGCAAATATAGCATATATGGCATCAGCAATCAAATGTCAAATAAAACACGAGGCCCCAACCAATTTTAAAATATAACACGTGGCACCACCAAATGTCAAATATAACACGTGGCACACCAATTGTCAAATATAACACATGGCGCCACCAAATGTCAAACATAACACGTGGCACCACCCAATGTCAAATATAACACGTGGCACCACCAAATGTCAAATATAACACGTGGCACACCAAGTGTCAAATATAACACGTGGCACACCAAATGTCAAATATAACACGTGGCACCACCAAATGTCAAATATAACATGTGGCACCACCAAATGTCAAATATAAAATGTGGCACCACCAAATGTCAAATATAACACGTGGCCAAACCAAATGTCAAATATAAAATGTGGCACACCAAATGCCAAATATAACACGAGGCACAACCAAATGTCAAATATAAAATGCGGCACCACCAAATGTCAAATATAAAATGCGGCACCACCCAATGTCAAATATAACATGTGGCACACCAAATGTCAAATATAACACGTGGCACACCAAATGTCAAATGTCACACGTAGCACCACCAAATGTCAAATATAACACGTGGCACTACCAAATGCTTCAAGATATTGACGGAACCATGGTATGCAACGACTGCCATTTAATAGTTATCGTTCGGAAGCGTGAACGGCGGCATATTTTGAAACGGAAATCAATCCGCCGAGCCATTTTTGCATTGTGTATACGCTAATTTATACGCAGTAAGAGTTTACTAAGCTGGAGAAGGGGGATATGTAAATATATGTCAAATACACCGTGTGACACCACCAGATGTACCATGTGACACTACCAGATATACCATGTGACACTACCAGATGTACCATGTGACACTACCAGATGTACCATGTGACACCACCAGAAGTACCATGTGACACTACCAGATGTACCATGTGACACTACCAGATGTACCATGTGACACTGCTAGATGTACCATGTGACACTACCAGATGTACCATGTGACACTACCAGATGTACCATGTGACGCCACCAGATGTACCATGTGACACTACCAGATGTACCATGTGACACTACCAGATGTACCATGTGACACTACCAGATGTACCATGTGACACTGCTAGATGTACCATGTGACACTACCAGATGTACCATATGACACCACCAGATGTACCATGTGATACCACCAGATGTACCATGTGACACCACCAGATGTACCATGTGACACCACCAGATGTACCATGTGACACTACCAGATGTACCATGTGACACTACCAGATATACCATGTGACACTACCAGACGTACCATGTGACTCCACCAGATGTACCATGTGACACCACCAGATGTACCATGTGACACTACCTGATGTACCATGTGACACTACCAGATGTACCATGTGACACTTTCAGATGTACCATGTGACACTACCAGATATACCATGTGACACTACCAGACGTACCATGTGACACCACCAGATGCACCATGTGACACTATCAGATGTACCATGTGACACTACCAGATGTACCATGTGACACTGCTAGATGTACCATGTGACACTACCAGATGTACCATATGACACCACCAGATGTACCATGTGACACCACCAGATGTACCATGTGACACCACCAGATGTACCATGTGACACCACCAGTATACCATGTGACACCACCAGATGTACCATGTGACACCACCAGATGTACCATGTGACACCACCAAATGTACCATGTGACAACACCAGATGGACCACGTGAAACCAACAGATACACCACGTGACACCAACAAATACACCACGTGACATCACCAGTTATACTATATATGATACCATCAGAGGCACCATGTTATATCACAAGATGCTAGTTAAACATACCATGTATATTGTACCTGTACACGTCAAATATCACCATGCGATACTACCAACTGTTAAATATACCTATTGTCATGTCGAAACACCAACAGATATCGAATTAATCAAAACTGTGATAAAAGCCAGATGTTTTAAGATTCCTCGGAGCATACTAACTACACGGGTTCCTGATCGTAAGAAATCTGACTGAATTATTTAGCAGTTGCGTCTCTCAGATTTGACAATCCGATCGAAAACTAGGCCAGGACGTGTACAGATAAACACTGTACGTGTAACTCGTGTAGGTTGTACGTGTCATAAACAAAGACCAATCAGCGTAAGTTTTCATCGATCCCTTGTCTCGTTTACCTGTTAACAACTATATATTGCACACCTGACTTTTACCTAGAGCTACCTTCAGCATGCACAGGTGTATTTTGCATGTATTGAAAATATGTACCTTAGTCCTACAGAGTTTCATTGCTCCAATGAATTGGCAGTTATTTCGGTCTTAACGAGTAGCTAAACATGAAATAAAATATAAGCACCAGAATGTCCTTTGTATCGATTTAAATCCCCCAGATTAAACGTGCCTTTAAAGTAAAAATAAAAAATGTTTTCGGCGACAAGGCCATCAATTTGCTCAACTGCTATTGACTTAACTAGCTGGTCAGAGTGTACATTTTACATCATGCTATTTTCTTTTGTCCAAGACGGAACCCGGAAGTCGTATGCGATTTGCTTCTAGTTTAATAGCTCAAATGCAATCTGATTTACATTTCTCCGTATGACTCCTTATGTCGGAGTTAAATTGAACATCGAATTCAAATTAGATTGGATCAAACTTACAACAGCTATCATCGGTAAAGGATGCGTTCGTGCTAATCCAATGGTGACGCCGATATCTTATACTTTACCGTATATGTAGGACCCATGGTAGTCCAGTGTCGGGATCGGGATTGCTGTTAGGGTTTGGGCACAGTGAGGGATCGGGGATTGTTGTCAGGGTTTGGGCACAGTGAGGGATCGGGAATTGTTGTCAGGGTTTGGGCAGAGTGAGGGATCGGGGATTGTTGTCAGGGTTTGGGCAGAGTGAGGGATTGGAGGACTACTGTCAGGGTTTGGGCACAGTGGGGGATCGGGTATTGTTGGCAGGGTTTGGGCAGAGTGAGGGATAAGGGATAGTTGTCAGGGTTTGGGCACAGTGGGGGATCGGGTATTGTTGGCAGGGTTTGGGCAGAGTGAGGGATTGGGGATTACTGTCAGGGTTTGGGCAGAGTGAAGGATTGGGAATTGCTAAAGGGGTTTGGGCTGAGGGATTTCTGTTAGGGTTTGGGTGGATTGATGGCGTGGGATCCCTGTTAGGGTTCGGATTAGGGGTTAGGGAAGAGATTCTGTATTTGGATTTGGTGTCAGTGTTTTGTTGGTATCTGTCCGGTAACATTCGGTTACAGTTGTTGGGTTGGGTCTTGGTGCTTGGGTTAGTGCTGAATTATATGAAACTACTGTTGTACAATGTCATTGACACTAAATACAGTGCATGTATATGGTATATGGTAATTTCATTACATATACATTAAACACAAAACTACAAAAGATACATACATATAAGACTCGGTAACAGATAGGTGCTTCTGTACCAAAGCTACAAGTACTTACCCCTGTGTGGCTTGGGAAGGTAGCATCAACCGCTCCAAACACAATTAATAGGAAAACAAAAACTTGGGAACTGGCGATGGAAGATGACATCTTGACATTTCAATTAGAAACCCCAAGCTCACTAATCACTGAATCTTTGATTACGTTCCGTCAGCGCAGGTGAGAGTATATGTGTTTGGTACTAATCGATGACTTAGATGAGTTTGCCGTGACGGTACAGGTATATTTCAGTCCAGGTACACTGCTGGGCGTGTCTAGTTAATTCTACTTCCCTACAACCAGATCTGCTCGAGTGCACAGAACTGTACATGTGACAATAGGTGGTACACGTCGATTAACATCTATAATTAACGGGCCTTTAATGAATACCACTATGGTACGTGTGTACTTATGTGTGTCAATAGACATGTGTTTTACGTTAATAAACTCTGTATTGCTTTTATTTCTTTAACGAGAACCGTAAATAAGGTTGCACTTCGTGACAGACAGCGCTGTCGGGAAGGTAACAGTGACAGAACGGCGAGAGGTAAAATGCCCCAGGATACAAAAAACAACGACACATTTCAAATGGTGTACTGTTTTAACCTCACTTATGACATATCTATATCGTTTTGATACACCAATATGAGAAGGGGATGCATCTAAATACAATGGCAACCATATGTCGGAGGATTATGGTAATTATTACACAAACGTTAACGATATTGTTTCTGTGTTCAATTTAGGAAAGGTCCACAAAATAGTAAGACAAAAAATGGATATGAAAAATGAACGAGTGCCCTCCCTTGTATGATCTTAAGCTACGTTTCACATAAATTAAATACGTACTTCTTGTATCAAATAATGAATAATAATACAATGATATACAACATTTGATATAGCGCCGTATCTAGCTAACATAAGCCACTCTAAAGCGCTTTACAGTACATAGATATACAATTCTCATACAATCAATACAATTAACACTTAAAGTTCTATCATATACAATTCTGAGGAGTTCGCAGGAGCTGCCTTATCAGGCGCTAACTACTTGTCCTGTACCACCTGGCTAATATGTGTGTATGTATGTGTGTGTGTGCTGGATATGAATTGTGTTCTGTTTGTAGTGGGACCGTGTTTCCAACGGCATCTTTTAGAGTGCCACCTCACTTGAATGCTACAGCACAGATACTGCAACACCCACCCCAGACCATTGTATACTCCACCTGGGTTGTTGGAGTTGTGTGGGCAGGAAAAAAAATTCCTCTGAATGTTCCATGCGTATGACGATTACGGGGATCGAACCCCGGTCGCCTGCATGGAAGACCGGAGGAGTGTTTACCACTCGACCAATCCGCCCATAATGCTTAAATGCTTACAAAGAATTGAGGGTAAGAAAATGCGGTGTCATATATCAAAGGTAGGTTACTTTGACCTTCATTTTGACCTTTGCCCTACATCAGAGAAAAGTTTATGTGGTCTACATACTTGGGTACCTTTCACCTTGGTTTTATTTCATGTGAGCTATATATTTATACTTCGGGTGACCTTGGTAAGGCGGTGTCCTGTAGCAAAGGTAGGTGACTCTGACCTACATTTTGACCTTCGCCCTACACCAAAGAAAAGTTAATTTGGGTACCGTTCACCTTGGTAAAGCGGTGTGTCGTGTTCCAAAGGTAGGTTGCTCTGACCTACGTCTTCTCAATCAGGTTTCAGGAAAGATCATTCCTGTGAGACTGCCCTACTGGAAACTGTTAACTCATGGGCACTGGAAGTTGATAAAGGCAACATCAATGGTGTTGTCTTTCTAGATTTTAGCAAAGCGTTCGATTGTGCAGACCATGACGTTTTAGTACAAAAATTGAAACTCTACCAGTGTGATGGTTTAACTGTAAATTGGTTCAAGTCTTACTTAACAGATAGACAACAAAAAGTATTTATATCTGGGAAATTGTCTCAAAGCATGCCTATCACACACGGAGTTCATCAGGGATCTATTTTGGGACCCCTTTTATTTTTGACTTTTATTAATGATCTTCCTTTAGAAATACAGTGTAATACTGACATGTACGCTGATGATACAACATTATCAGCTTCTGGTCCTTCACTTGCAAAAGTTCGAAATACATTGCAATCTGACCTTAATATAGTTGCAGGTGGTGTGCAGAAAATAAAATGATAATTAATGCTGACAAAACTAACTGTATTGTTATATCTACTAAACAAAAGCAGAGTAGAAATGATCATGTGTTGATCATCACTTTGAGTAACACGTTGCTTAACCAAGTACAGCCTGCCAAACTGTTGGGTGTAAAAGTTGACAAATGCCTAAGTTAGGAAGACCATATTAACTATGTGTTAACGAAAATCAATAAGGGTATAGGCTTGCTGAGAAGAATTAAAAAGTACCTTCCAACAAATGCTAGAATACAATATTTAATGCATGGGTATTACCACACTTTTTATATTGCTCAACAGTATGGAGTGGATGTTCACAAAATCAAATTCAAAAACTTTGCAAAGCTCAAAAACAGGCAGCAAGGTTGATTCTAGATGTCCCCTATGACACTCCATCTGTTGATATGTTTTCCTTTTTAAACTGGTTCCCATTAGCTGATTTTTATCAATTCAGAAGAGGTACAATGGTGTTTAAATGTATAAATCATCTTGTTCCAGAATACTTATATGATGTTTTCAATTTTATGGCCCAATAGTCTAATAACATAAGTGATTTTTTTTAGATTATGCTTTATTAGCATGTATGTATATTAGGCACAGGTCATTTAATTGACAAAATATCTATGCATGAGATTTATGCATTCTGTGATAATTTTAAAATTGTGATACGACTTTAGATCAGCTGAAAATTGTGTGTATATATTACATAACTTTTAACTAACACATGTATTTTACTAACAAGAGGACCATGTGGAAGATTAGCCTTTGGCTAAACATGTATTTCATCCTCAGAAGTTTTATTATTATTATATTATTATTGTTTTTGACCTTGCTCTACACAAAGGAAAATGTTTTCTGTGCTCCATTGCCTATACTACTAGTCACTCAAACTTCATAAGTAGGGTTATGGATTTACGTTGGTGAGCGGTCCACTGTGATTTGCCAAATTGTCTTGTCACTTAAAAAGTGAGAATAGTTACTCCATCGGAACTTTCATCAGAACAACGTTACCCTAGAAACACCGTTTATCACAATACGCTGTTCACTGTTACGTAGGTGACTGTTGAACCAATTAAAGATACTTTACTCAATCTATAAGGGTTTATATATGTTGTTTTATGACTAATCAATGCCAAATGCTTTACAAAATATCTGTTCAAATGCGCGAACTGCATTCATTTTGTTGAATATTTTAAACGTCGAATAAAAAGTAGAACAGGCTAGATTAATAATATTCGGAAGTTTTGACAGACAACCGGTCTGTTTTTATTTCAAGCTGATCTATGTCAAATCTTGTCTGTTAAAACTTATCTTTTATTATGTGTGGGCTCCTGAACAATGTAGAAAAATATTTTGTCTTTCTCGTGAATTTTTTCCGTGAACGTGTCAGTTGTTATGACCAGGACGGGTCACGCTTCAGACGTTACCTTGCCCGAGGCTTTAGCCGTGTCACTTGTTATAACTGTATGCAGGCGCTGTTATATACATATTCACGTTACTCAATTCGCGATGTGTTAACTATTATCGGCTGAGATGGAAGGATGCATGGTAACACGAATGTTTCTGCTGACTCTGATTATCGCTATGCACTGTGTGACTGTGAGTTCGAAAAATGACTTGTTTGGGCGGGAATTGTTCGGGACGAAGACTCCCTACCTGTGGTCGAGACAGAGTTTGGACGTCACTGACCTTACGTCCGTACGATATAACGGACAGACATGTCGTGTTGTGTATGTGGACGGAGTGTACAGACATGGTGCGCGCTATCCCAGCCTCAAATGGATCAACCGGATGGACAAACTGCACGAACTGTTGGGTAGCGGAAACGAAATTGACCGTTTTGTCATGGACTGGGTGAACGCCTTCACAGCCGACAAGGCGGCCCAGCTGTCCGCCCTCGGCCAGCAGGAAATGTTTGTTCTCGGGGAGAGGCTCGCATCTCGTTTCCAAAGTTTCCTCAGTAGCGACGTGGACAGAATGTACTTTTACTCGTCGACGAAGGCTAGAGCCAAAGACAGTGCCACGTATTTCCAGAAGGGATTGAGCAGTAACATCGGCGTGAACCTCTCCATACCCACCACTGTCGACAACCTCATGCTCCGGTTCTACGATACATGTAAACGGTACAACAACATCATGGATAACGAAAAGACATTCGAGGAATACGAGAAATTTCTGACCGGACCCGAAATGACCAACGTGGTGGCCGATGTTAACAAAGCAGTGCTTCATGGTCACTTCAACTTATCTGTCGGTGAGCATTTTTTCATGGCCAACAATTTACCTTTGCAGTAGAGCTCAAAGAACATACTAACCAATTGCATATGTTTGACAAGGAACATTTATTTATTGTAAAATCTATACATTTGTGTGTTGCCTTCAGATCAGGTGGAGATCATACAACAGATATGTGCGTTCGAGCTCGGCTTCTTCAACACGTCAGACTGGTGTAGCTACCTCAGTACCCCGGGACTACAGCTGATGGATTACGCGGGGGACATTGAGGTATTTTGTACTCTTAACATCCTAAAATCGTTAGTTTAGCGCTTTTATATGGTGACCGTCGAAATGTCTTTCGTCATGAGTATTGCTTAGGTTGTAAGAGTCGCCTCCCCTTACCCAATTACCATAGAAAAGCTCTGTTTACGAAAGTTAAATGTTAACGATCAATCAAGCATCCCTGTCCCGTAGCCCTTTGGTTTCCCCATAACGTCTCTGTTTGGACATAACTTCGAGAGGTTAGAGTTCGATTCTCGACCTTGCCCTGCTTTTTACGCTTACATTTTACACTAAGAAATTTTACATTAGTTTTGTCTTTTGCTTATTTATTCTTTGTTGCTTTTCATCGTGTCCTGCAGGGTGTGTTGGTCTTACCAAAGCTGTAACAATATAGGACGTCGAACAGTTTCGGATTCTAAATGTAAAAAATGTGCATTGATTAGGTTGCTTGCCTTTCAAGCGTGAGCTGTAGGGGTTTCCCTTTAGCAAAGTGATAGAGCATAGGGCTGAAAGGCCAAGGGTCGCGGATTCGCGACCCTGGGACGGCACTTCCTCATTAAACTGTGTAATAGTTTTTGGCAATGATATAGGAACATATAGTCCAAAACATTATAAAGACATTGATTTGTACAGACAAACATTATAGACTTTAATTGGTTCGTAGTTACAATAAAGCTCTATAAAGACGTTACTTGATATTGCCTATGTATGTTGCAATGTGTGTCCCTACAGAGTTACATAGAAGGCGGATACCGACACAAAGTCACGGCCCAGATGTCGTGTCCACTCCTCAAACACGTGTTCCAACAGATGGACAAAGTGGTGACTGACCAGTTCGACAGGTAACGCTAAAGCGATCAATATTTCAGTGAAAATGTTAAATCATATCTGCTCAAATATGCTGTTGGAATTAACAAATGCTTTTAATTGAATTGATACTGAATTCAACACATTGTTTCTCTGACATCAAACGTTTGGTTTCTTGCTGTTGTAGCCCCATAGCCTCGTTCCGGTTTGGTCACTCGGAGACCGTGTCACCCGTGTATACTGCTCTGGGTCTGTTTAACGGGTCGGCATCCTTCCTTGCCACGGACTATCAGACCAACGCCCACCGCCAGTTCCGGACCAGTGTTATACTACCGTTCTCTGCTAACCTCGTCACCACCTTGTACAAGTGTGGTACGGAATACGTGGTCAAGATGATGGTCAACGAGGAGGAGGTGGACATCCCGGCGTGCGGCGCCGCTGTATGTCCCTTCACCACGGTAAAGGAACACTATGCTCAGTTTGTGAATTGTGACTTCGATCAAGTTTGTGGGAATAAGGAAACCAACACTGGAACAGTATCAAGGATAGAAGGATCCGCAATGATCGCCATTGTTCTCTTTTTGCTCCTTTTCCAGTGATCCAAATTACTTTTTACTCCCTAAACAGTGGTCCGTCTCGATTCGCCTCTTATAATTCCTGCTGCAGTGGACCCAATTGCCCTTTCATCCCTCTTGCTCTAATGGTCCCGATTGTCTTCTTATTAGTTGTCCTCATTTTTGCTCTCATTGCTTTTGCTGTAGTGGACCTATTGGCCTCTTATTACCCCTTGTGCAATGGGCCCTCATTGGTCTTTTATTGATCTGGTGTAGCGGTCCTCATAGTCTTTTAATTACCCCTACTGTAGTGGCCCCTACTGTCCTCTTATTAGTGGTCCTCATATGGCCTCTTATTACTCCTGGTGTAGAGAACAATTTCCCCACTCACCAAAGAGAACAATTTCCCCAACTCACCAGAGAGAACAATTTCCCCCACTCACCAGAGAGAACAATTTCCCCACTCTCCAGAGAGAACGATTTCCCCAACACTCATCAGAGAGAACCATTTCCCACTCTCCAGAGAGAACAATTTCCCCCACTCACCAGAGAGACCAATTCCCCCCTCACCAGAGAACAATTCCTCCACTCACCAGAGAGAATAATTCCCCCCTCACCAGAGAGAACGATTTCCCCCCCCCCCCTCACCAGAGAGAATAATCCCCCCTCACCAGAGAGAACAATTTCCCCCACTCACCAAAGAGAACAATCACCTCCACTCACCAAAGAGAACAATTTCTCCCACTCACCAAAGAGAACAATTTCCTCTACTCACCAAAGAGAACAATTTCCCCTACTCACCAGAGAGAACAACTTCCCCCACTCACCAAAGAGAACGATTTCCCCTACTCACCAGAGAGAACGATTTCCCTACTCACCAGAGAGAACAATTTCCTCCACTCACCAAAGAGAACAATTTCCCCCATTCACCAGAGAGAACGATTTCCCTACTCACCAGAGAGAACGATTTCCCCCACTCACCAGAGTCATCGGTCAAGTGTGGGAACCCCTGCCTTGCTGACTACAGGTCAAGTGTGGGAACCCCTGCCTTACTGACTATTGGTAAAGTGTGGGAACCCCTGCCTTGCTGACTATCGGTCAAGTGTGGGAGCCCCTGCCTTACTGACTATCGGTCAAGTGTGGGAACCCCTGCCTTGCTGACTATCGGTCAAGTGTGGGAGCCCCTGCCTTACTGACTATCGGTCAAGTGTGGGAACCCCTGCCTTGCTGACGATGTTGTGGTGGGAACCCCTGCCTTGCTGACTATGTCCTATCGGTCAAGTGTGGGAACCCCTGCCTTGCTGACGATGTCCTATCGGTCAAGTGTGGGAACCCCTGCCTTGCTGACTATGTCCTATCGGTCAAGTGTGGGAACCCCTGCCTTGCTGACGATGTCCTATCGGTCAAGTGTGGGAACCCCTGCCTTGCTGACGATGTCCTATCGGTCAAGTGTGGGAACCCCTGCCTTGCTGACCATGTCCTATCGGTCAAGAATGGGAACCCCTGCCTTGCTGACGATGTTGTGGTGGGAACCCCTGCCTTGCTGACCATCGGTCAAGTGTGGGAACCCCTACCTTGCTGACGATGTTGTGGTGGGAACCCCTGCCTTGCTGACTATCGGTCAAGTGTGGGAGCCCCTGCCTTGCTGACCATCGGTCAAGTGTGGGAACCCCTGCCTTGCTGACGATGTTGTGCTCATCAGTACTAGTCCAACAGCTCTCCAAACTCTATTAACCATCGCAGAAACATATGCTACAAAGTCGAACTTCGCATTTAATGCGTTAAAATGTTCTGCAATTTCGTTCAAAAAGAACGCCATAAACTTTCCCTGGATGATCAACGGAGATGTTGTACGAATACCAAAGCGTTAACAAAATCATAAACCGAACTCAAAATCGAATAAACCAGGGGCAAAATATGAACAAAGGAAAGACTTGCATGGAGACCCTTGTAAAAGTACAAGAGAATAAGACCAAGTTATACTACCGGTCGTGCTCTATATGGGTGTGGAATTTGGAACAATCTGACAAAGAAAGATATACACCAACTAGAAGTTTTTCAGCATCACGTAGATAAAATGATCCTTAACGTATGTGTGAATCCTTGTTAGGTTTAAACAGAATAACCAGTGAAATCGAAAAGAGAAAACTTCACTTTCTACAGTTTTAATGGAAAGTCCTCCAAACAGCGGGTCAAAAGACATGTCAATTCGTAGACTTATGAAATTCTTCAATAAAACAGGAAGGATGTGTCCCGGATATCATAATTATCCTTCGGAAATACGAGTTATATTGTCATTTATAGCAAAATACACGGAGGGTGAACATTTTCCAATGCGTAGCGACTGGAAATATATATAGTGAGCGGAACTATACAAACACGCGAAAATATGCAGCTACAAGATAGGATGAACATTGACTTGAGCCGCTGAAATACAGTGCATAAATTACGTACATAATATAAAGAAGTTGAAAAATATATATACTTATAATGGAGACATGTATATCTTTTCTGTCAGATACCACTCTAATTTTTAAGGAATAAAGAATGACGATGACTGTATCGTATACAGATTGTTTATATCGTTAAAATATTGTTTACTTTTATTGGGGAAAAGGTTTTAATAGATAACAAAATTAAGTTAGCTGAGGCATAGTGTTTAAGAGTCAAAAGCCTGGAAGCAGCAAACAATTAGATTATTTAATTAAACAATGTTTAAGCTATATGTATCGTCTTGCGTCAAAAGTGTATTTCAGTTCAACAAATTTTATTTCATAAAGAAAAAGGATCGAACAACAGGCATGGCCTACGTATATTGATTCTCTCCGGTTAGTAACAATGAGTATATAAACAATGAGATATAAGTTGAAGTAAGGACATTTGATTTCCTTTTATTATAGTTAATGTAATTCATTTGATTTATTTTTGTTCAAAAAAAGGTAACCCTGCTCTCATGACTGGTATCCTTCCACCTATGGGATACACACCAGAAAAGTCCATGACAGCAAATAGCTGCTGGTCATCCACCCATAAGTTTTAGGAACCAGCCATGGATACAGCATTTAAAGTTATATATATATATGAGATTTAAGAAAAGCAATATCTTGAAAATATATAGCTCTAAGGTGTATCGTCAAAAAACATTGTTGTTTGCTTTTCATCCAACTACACTTGACATCCTGTTTGTACGTGTTTAACGTGTTCCAGTGATACCAGTGGCGATACCGTGAAGTGTACAGTGGGAATCGCTCCACGCAATGCCTAAACGCTCCCTCGCTATCTATTCTCATCTACAGTTGTAAACAACATCCGGGCATCTACATGTATATGTATGTATCTATAGCATCCGTATAGTAAACCAGCTCTAACTCAAAATGGCAGGAGGTGAACATGCCCGAGGAGGTCTGCTGCTCCGTTTGGTGGTCATTACGTGTTATGGTCTCGTTAGATCCAACAACAACTTTTTTGGACGGGAACTGTTTGGTGTAAAAACGCCCTACCTGTGGTCGAGACAGAGTTTGGACGCTACTGACTTTACATCCGTACGATATAACGGACAGACATGTCGTGTGGTGTATGTGGACGGAGTATACAGACATGGTGCACGGTACCCGTTGCTTAATCAGATCAACCGGATGAACGAACTGCGAATGCTGTTGAGTAGCGGAAACGGAATTGACCGTTTTGTTATGGACTGGGTGAACGCCTTCACAGCCGACAAGGCGGCCCAGCTGTCCGCCCTCGGCCAGCAGGAAATGTTTGTTCTCGGGGAGAGGCTCGCATCTCGTTTCCAAAGTTTCCTCAGTAGCGACATGGACAGAATGTACTTTTACTCGTCGACGAAGGCTAGAGCCAAAGACAGTGCCACGTATTTCCAGAAGGGATTGAGCAGTAACATCGGCGTAAACCTCTCCATACCCACCACTGTCGACAACCTCATGCTCCGGTTCTACGATACATGTAAAGTCTACAACAACATCATGGATAACGAAAAGACATTCGAGGAATACGAGAAATTTCTGACCGGACCCGAAATGACCAACGTGGTGGCCGATGTTAACAAAGCAGTGCTTCATGGTCACTTCAACCTGACATTTGGTAAGCCGTTTAGTTATTGGTTAAATTTTTCGAAACTGTTGTCATGGTAATCAATGTCTTCAATCGAGGTTAGTGATATTTATTTTTTTTTGTTATCTAGAACACGTGAAGCTAATACAACAGATATGTGCGTTCGAGCTCGCCTTCTTCAACACGTCAAACTGGTGTGGCTACCTCAGCCTAGCAGACTTGCAGGTGATAGATTATGCTGGTGACATACAGGTAATAAATAGATGATACATATTAACTCAATATACAGGTAGGAATATACAGGTAATATACAGGTAACAGATTATCAAAAAGAATACAGGTAATTTACAAGTAACACAGATTAACATACAGGTAAAATACAGGTAGAAACATAAGGGTAATATACAGGTAACACAGAATACCATACAGGTTACACAGTGATAAACAGGTAACACAGATTAACATACACTCAATGTTCAGGTAAGACCGATTAAAATACAGACAGTATACAGGTAACGCAAATTAACAGATAGGAAAATCGAGTAGGTGAAATAGAATAATAGTTATTATAGGAAGGGGTGTTAAGTATGTCCGGCAGCCTATATGTGTATCGGCATCTTGTTCCTGTGTCCGTCTTCTGTGACGATACCAGCAGGGACAGAATAGGTAGCAAAAGTCGACCAGGTAACAGTAACACCTGTCGATTGTGTAATACATAGTGGTGTAATGATGGTAACATCGTCAATGACGTGTGTTCAGATGACAATCTCACAAAAGTAAGATCAGTGAGGTCGCTGAATATAACACAAAAGTTAAAGTGTACAATATAACTATTCCTCAAGGTTCATACCAATGTTACATACTGTGTTGCCATGGACGAGAACAGTTATATACTATGTTATATGTGTGTCCCTACAGAGTTACATAGAAGGCGGGTACCGACACAAAGTCACGGCCCAGATGTCGTGTCCACTCCTCAAACACGTGTTCCAACAGATGGACAAAGTGGCGACTGACCAGTCCGACAGGTAACGCCACTGTGATAAATTTACTTAACCATTGAACTTCTATCAAACTGTATTAATTGTCAGTATGAATGCAATATTGGTGCTTAATAAATAGAATACCGCCCGTCTGTTGGCAATGGTGTAAATAGAAGATTTGTATATTCATTTTCAACATGGTATGTGAAAAATTGTCAGAAAAAAAGTTTTCTTTATATAATGAAATGTTAATGCCTTCAGCCTTTCTCTTCATTTACCAGATGTCATACCAATCTTGCTGTTATCCCTTGTAGACCCCAAGCCTCGTTCCGGTTCACTCACGTGGTGTCCGTGTTGTCCTTGTACACCGCCCTGGGTCTGTATAACGGGTCGGCATCCTTCCTTGCCACGGACTATCAGACCAACGCCCACCGCCAGTTCCGGACCAGTGTTATACTGCCGTTCTCTGCTAACCTCGTCACCACCTTGTACAAGTGTGGTACGGAATACGTGGTCAAGATGATGGTCAACGAGGAGGAGGTGGACATCCCGGCGTGTGGTGCCGCTGTATGTCCCTACACCACGGTAAAGGAACAATATGCTCAGTTTGTGAATTGTGACTTTGATCAAGTTTGTGGGAATAAGGAAACCAACACTGGAACAGTATCAAGGATAGAAGGATCCGCAATGATCGCCATCTTAGCATTCGTTCTGATTACCTAGCTTTTATTTAAGATTTTATTATGCTAACGCGAATATACTTTGCATGTTTATATGATATAACTCTTTTGGAAATATTGCCATATTGTTGTATTTATATAATTAAAATGTAATTATATGTAACAGACGTATTTATAAAATTAAAATGTAATTATATGTAACAGAATATCAGAGCAAAGGATGGTATGACACAAATTGCTACTACTGATCAACTTACGAAAGTCCGAAATGTTGGGACAAGTACGAGTTGTATTTGTGTTTGTCATAAAATGTTTTGGGCTCAGTTGGGGGTTCTCAAGTGGTTTGAGGCTCACCTCTAGTAATTCTAGGAGTCTGGGACTCACCAGTGGGTACTGACTTGTTCTGGAGTTCAACCGTTGATACTCAAGTGTTCTTACCCTCACCAGTCGATACATCAGTGGTCTTACCCTCACCAGTCGATATACCAGTGGTCTTACCCTCACCAGGCGATACAGCAGTGGTCTTACCCTCACCAGTCGATACACCAGTGGTCTTACCCTCACCAGTCGATACACCAGTGGTCTTACCCTCACCAGGCGATACACCAGTGGTCTAGGCCTCACCAGGCGATACACCAGTGGTCTAGGCCTCAACAGGCGATACACCAGAGGTCTAGGCCTCACCAGGCGATACACCAGTGGTCTAGGCCTCACCAGGCGATACACCAGTAGTCTTACCCTCACCAGGCGATAAACCAGTGGTCTTGGGATCACCAGGTGATACACCAGTGGTCTAGGCCTCACCAGGCGATACACCAGTAGTCTTGGGCACAGCAGTGGATATTCCAGTGGAGTGGTCTTGTTAAAACCGTTTTATGTTTTATAAATGTCGCTTATGTCGTCATAACAACGATGACGGTAAATGTCTCCCCATAAAATAAATCAATCATTCAACAATAGTGTCCTTGGTTTTATTCACCGAAATTGTACAATTTATATAAACGTTTGGATGATGCACGACGGTCCAGTTATCCCACCACGGCTGATGGTAGGGTGGAGTGGACATTGTGACAGAGTGAGTTGAACCTGCAGTTGTTGATTGCGTCACTGTAGACGCTCTTCAGCAGGTAGTAGGGACAAAGATTGTTACCACAGGCAGGCAACGGATTGTCTACCTCATTCACAAACATCTTCACGAATAGGTCCCCGAGATCATCGCCGCACTTGTACAAGGCTGGATATATATTACCAGCAAATGGCGAGATGTGACTGCTCCTGTACTTTCGTTTCCGGTGGATGTTGTAATTACTTGCCAAGAGGGGGGTGTTATCGCGGAAGAGCGAGAGAGCGCTGTAGATAGGGAGAAGGGTCTCGGCGTGTCCAAACCTGAACGTGCCCACGGTATAACTGTAAGAACAGAGAAGATAACGGACATTAGGGCGGTATTGTTCGTTATGACATTGTGACGGACGAAGAAACGTCATTGTTAATTCTATGATGGACAAAAAGACGTCATTGTTCCTTATTTGACAGACAAACAAACGTCATTGTTAATTATATGACGGACAAACGTCATTGTTTATTATATGACGGACAAGCGTCATTGTTTATTCTATGACGGACAAACGTCATTGTTTATTCTATGACGGACAAACGTCATTGTTTATTCTATGACATTGTTTATTCTATGACGGACAAACGTCATTGTTTATTCTATGACGGACAAACGTCATTGTTTATTCTATGACGGACAAACGTCATTGTTAATTATATGACGGACAAACGTCATTGTTTATTATATGACGGACAAACGTCATTGTTTATTATATGACGGACAAACGTCATTGTTTATTATATGACGGACAAACGTCATTGTTTATTCTATGACGGACAAACGTCATTGTTTATTCTATGACGGACAAACGTCATTGTTTATTCTATGACGGACAAACGTCATTGTTTATGCCGGACGAACAAATAGCACTAATATCATATGAACACAGTGCAGAACGCATCTCTTAAAGGAATGTTTGCCAACACAGGGACCTGAGAATTTGTTACAGCTAGTTTTGGACCTAAAATAGGGTGTTAAGAGCAATTTTACCCTTTTGTGGGTTTAGATCTATTTTCGATTAAAATGTCCCGCCAATGGTCATATAGCTTTTATGACCATTGACGGCGCATTTTTATCGAAAATTGAACATACATGTAGCTGTGCTTTGTTTCAGACACGGTGGGGCTACCCATGAAATATATATTTGATTGGTTTCTTTTTAATTAAGTTCAGCGGGGAGGCCTGTTCATACCTATGACCTTCTCTGTCCGCCTGAATGGCCTTGTCCATGTTTCTAAACACATCGACAAACATCGGACAAGAAATTTCGCTGTTTATCACGTGACCATAGGACTTCCTCCAGTAGTTCTGAAAGTCAATAGATCATGTTTTAGTCGATGTAACTTACATATAGATCATGTTTTAGTTGATGTAACTTACATATAGATAATGTTTTAGTCGATGTAACTTACATATAGATCGTGTTTTAGTCGATGTAACTTACATATAGATAATGTTTTAGTCCATGTAACTTACATATACATCGTGTTTTAGTTGATGTAACTTACATATAGATAATGTTTTAGTCGATGTAACTTACATATAGATCGTGTTTTAGTCGATGTAACTTACATATAGATAATGTTTTAGTCGATGTAACTTACATATAGATCGTGTTTTAGTCGATGTAACTTACATATAGATAATGTTTTAGTCGATGTAACTTACATATAGATAATGTTTTAGTCGATGTAACTTACATATAGATAATGTTTTAGTCGATGTAACTTACATATAGATCATGTTTTAGTTGATGTAACTTACATATAGATAATGTTTTAGTCGATGTAACTTACATATATATCGTGTTTTAGTCCATGTAACTTACATATAGATAATGTTTTAGTCGATGTAACTTACATATAGATCATGTTTTAGTCGATGTAACTTACATATAGATCGTGTTTTAGTCCATGTAACTTACATATAGATAATGTTTTAGTCGATGTAACTTACATATATATCGTGTTTTAGTCGATGTAACTTACATATAGATCATGTTTGAGTCGATGTAACTTACATATAGATCGTGTTTTAGTCGATGTAACTTACATATAGATAATGTTTTAGTCTATGTAACTTACATATATATCGTGTTTTAGTCGATGTAACTTACATATAGATAATGTTTTAGTCGATGTAACTTACATATATATCGTGTTTTAGTCGATGTAACTTACATATAGATCGTGTTTTAGTCGATGTAACTTACATATAGATCGTGTTTTAGTCGATGTAACTTACATATAGATCGTGTTTTAGTCGATGTAACTTACATATATATCGTGTTTTAGTCGATGTAACTGACATATAGATCGTGTTTTAGTCGATGTAACTTACATATAGATCGTGTTTTAGTCGATGTAACTTACATATAGATAATGTTTTAGTCGATGTAACTTACATATAGATCGTGTTTTAGTCGATGTAACTTACATATAGATCGTGTTTTAGTCGATGTAACTTACATATAGATCGTGTTTTAGTCCATGTAACTTACATATAGATAATGTTTTAGTCGATGTAACTTACATATAGATAGTGTTTTAGTCGATGTAACTTACATATAGATCGTGTTTTAGTCCATGTAACTTACATATAGATCGTGTTTTAGTCCATGTAACTTACATATAGATCGTGTTTTAGTCGATGTAACTTACATATAGATCGTGTTTTAGTCCATGTAACTTACATATATATCGTGTTTTAGTCGATGTAACTTACATATAGATAATGTTTTAGTCGATGTAACTTACATATAGATAATGTTTTAGTCGATGTAACTTACATATAGATCGTGTTTTAGTCGATGTAACTTACATATAGATCATGTTTGAGTCGATGTAACTTACATATAGATCGTGTTTTAGTCGATGTAACTTACATATAGATCGTGTTTTAGTCCATGTAACTTACATATAGATCGTGTTTTAGTCCATGTAACTTACATATAGATCGTGTTTTAGTCGATGTAACTTACATACAGTTGTGGGATCGCACAACGTTACACGTTGTGCGGTGGGCGCACGATGGGCGAACGGTGTATGCACGATGTGCGAACGATGCGATCCTGGGCGATTATTTCTAACGCACATGTGGGCGCACGATAGACTAATATTGTGCGATGACAATCGTGGTTGATGTAAATTTAGAAATGGTTTAACAATATATACGGTTTCGCGCTAGTTGTTTTAAACATATTTCTATATTTTAACTATTTACATTAGCTGATAGTTCTATCTATATATTTCTAAAAATTAATAATAGTCTTTCTGTAGTTTTAGAAACAAACCAAATAGACACATGTATGTAAACTTTCAACTCATATTGACAAGTTCTCATTCAAGTAAATATTGCCAGTTTTACCAAGTTATAAACTGTACCTGTTCATGGCCAATATATGTAGATATCTCTGGCCCGGGGCACTTACAACACTCGCCTAGGTGTGAAAACACAGGTAAAGTGTTGGGGAGGGGAGGGTTTTTCAAATAACTGATTATAAGAGTCCAGTTTGTTTTCATAACGGTCGCTCGGTAATGGCTGTCGTAGGGTAACGCCGCACACGGGACAGGTAAAACTCCGGTATGTTATTTACATATTCTGATACCTGGTAGCTTAACCCGCACTTGGCTGTCTTATGATCACTGTAATACTGTTTACTGTATATTGTTAAATTGACATAATCCCAATAAATATGATGCGAATTTAAATAGTTTTTGGACAAGAGGGTTCCATATGTTTTTCATTCCGTAATATGTATCGACCAATTGTACCAAATCGTTCGTGTGTGCGATTTAATCGCACACATAAACGCACGATCTTTAGATCGCCCGGTTGTGCGCACCATGGGCGAACGATGTATGCACGATGTATGCACGATACACGCACGCAGTTTTTGGTGCGTTGTGCGATACCACAACTGTATAGATAATGTTTTAGTCCATGTAACTGACATATTGATCGTGTTTTAGTCGATGTAACTTACATATAGATCGTGTTTTAGTCGATGTAACTTACATATAGATCGTGTTTTAGTCCATGTAACTTACATATAGATCGTGTTTTAGTCGATGTAACTTACATATAGATCGTGTTTTAGTCGATGTAACTTACATATAGATCGTGTTTTAGTCGATGTAACTTACATATAGATAATGTTTTAGTCGATGTAACTTACATATAGATAATGTTTTAGTCGATGTAACTTACATATAGATCGTGTTTTAGTCCATGTAACTTACATATAGATCGTGTTTTAGTCGATGTAACTTACATATAGATAATGTTTTAGTCGATGTAACTTACATATAGATAATGTTTTAGTCGATGTAACTTACATATAGATCGTGTTTTAGTCGATGTAACTTACATATAGATCGTGTTTTAGTCGATGTAACTTACATATAGATCGTGTTTTAGTCGATGTAACTTACATATAGATCGTGTTTTAGTCTATATAACTTACATATAGATCATGTTTTAGTCGATGTAACTTACATATAGATCGTGTTTTAGTCTATATAACTTACATATAGATCGTGTTTTAGTCTATATAACTTACATATAGATCATGTTTTAGTCGATGTAACTTACATATAGATCGTGTTTTAGTCTATATAACTTACATATAGATCATGTTTTAGTCGATGTAACTTACATATAGATCGTGTTTTAGTCTATATAACTTACATATAGATCGTGTTTTAGTCCATGTAACTTACATATAGATAGTGTTTTAGTCCATGTAACTTACATATAGATAATGTTTTAGTCGATGTAACTTACATATAGATAATGTTTTAGTCGATGTAACTTGCATATAGATAATGTTTTAGTCCATGTAACTTACATATAGATCGTGTTTTAGTCCATGTAACTTACATATAGATAATGTTTTAGTCGATGTAACTTACATATAGATCGTGTTTTAGTCTATATAACTTACATATAGATCATGTTTTAGTCGATGTAACTTACATATAGATAATGTTTTAGTCTATATAACTTACATATAGATAATGTTTTAGTCTATATAACTTACATATAGATAATGTTTTAGTCGATGTAACTTACATATAAATAATGTTTTAGTCTATATAACTTACATATAGATAATGTTTTAGTCTATATAACTTACATATAGATCGTGTTTAGTCGATGTAACTTACATATAAATAATGTTTTAGTCTATATAACTTACATATAGATAATGTTTTAGTCGATGTAACTTACATATAGATCGTGTTTTAGTCGATGTAACTTACATATAGATCATGTTTTAGTCGATGTAACTTACATATAAATAATGTTTTAGTCGATGTAACTTACATATAGATAATGTTTTAGTCCATGTAACTTACATATAGATAATGTTTTAGTCGATGTAACTTACATATAGATCGTGTTTTAGTCGATGTAACTTACATATAGATCATGTTTTAGTCGATGTAACTTACATATAGATAATGTTTTAGTCGATGTAACTTACATATAGATAATGTTTTAGTCGATGTAACTTACATATAGATCGTGTTTTAGTCGATGTAACTTGCATATAGATCGTGTTTTAGTCGATGTGACTTACATGTAGGAAATGTTTTAGTCGATGTAACTTACATATAGATCGTGTTTTAGTCGATGTAACTTACATATAGATCGTGTTTTAGTCCATCTAACTTACATATAGATAATGTTTTAGTCGATGTAACTTACATATAGATCGTGTTTTAGTCGATGTAACTTGCATATAGATAATGTTTTAGTCGATGTAACTTACATATAGATCGTGTTTTAGTCGATGTAACTTACATATAGATCATGTTTTAGTCGATGTAACTTACATATAGATAATGTTTTAGTCGATGTAACTTACATATAGATCGTGTTTTAGTCGATGTAACTTACATATAGATCATGTTTTAGTCGATGTAACTTACATATAGATCATGTTTTAGTCGATGTAACTTACATACAGATCATGTTTTAGTCGATGTAACTTACATATAGATAGTGTTTTAGTCCATGTAACTTACATACAGATCATGTTTTAGTCGATGTAACTTACATATAGATCGTGTTCGTAGTCGATGTAACTTACATTTAGATAATGTTTTAGTCGATGTAACTTACATATAGATCGTGTTTTAGTCGATGTAACTAACATATAGATCGTGTTTTAGTCTTTATAACTTACATATAGATAATGTTTTAGTCTATATAACTTATATATAGATAATGTTTTAGTCGATGTAACTTACATATAGATCGTGTTTTAGTCGATGTAACTTACATATAGATCGTGTTTTAGTCGATGTAACTTACATATAGATCGTGTTTTAGTCGATGTAACTAACATATAGATCATGTTTTAGTCGATGTAACTAACATATAGATCGTGTTCGTAGTCGATGTAACTTACATATAGATCGTGTTTAAGTCGATGTAACTTACATATAGATCGTGTTCGTAGTCGATGTAACTTACATATAGATCGTGTTTAAGTCGATGTAACTTACATATAGATCGTGTTCGTAGTCGATGTAACTTACATATAGATCGTGTTTAAGTCGATGTAACTTACATATAGATCGTGTTCGTAGTCGATGTAACTTACATATAGATAGTGTTTTAGTCGATGTAACTTACATATAGATCGTGTTTTAGTCCATGTAACTTACATATAGGTCATGTTTGAGTCGATGTAACTTACATATAGATAATGTTTTAGTCGATGTAACTTACATATAGATCGTGTTTGAGTCGATGTAACTTACATATAGATAATGTTTTAGTCTATATAACTTACATATAGATAATGTTTTAGTCGATGTAACTTACATATAGATCGTGTTTTAGTCCATGTAACTTACATATAGATCGTGTTTTAGTCGATGTAACTTACATATAGATCGTGTTTTAGTCGATGTAACTTACATATAGATCATGTTTTAGTCGATGTAACTTACATATAGATCGTGTTTTAGTCGATGTAACTTACATATAGATCGTGTTTTAGTCGATGTAACTTACATATAGATAATGTTTTAGTCGATGTAACTTACATATAGATCGTGTTTTAGTCTATGTAACTTACATATAGATAATGTTTTAGTCGATGTAACTTACATATAGATCGTGTTTTAGTCGATGTAACTTACATATAGATAATGTTTTAGTCGATGTAACTTACATATAGATAATGTTTTAGTCGATGTAACTTACATATAGATAATGTTTTAGTCGATGTAACTTACATATAGATCGTGTTTGAGTCCATGTAACTTACATATAGATAATGTTTTAGTCGATGTAACTTACATATAGATAATGTTTTAGTCGATGTAACTTACATATAGATCGTGTTTTAGTCGATGTAACTTACATATAGATCATGTTTTAGTCGATGTAACTTACATATAGATCGTGTTTTAGTCGATGTAACTTACATATAGATCGTGTTTTAGTCGATGTAACTTACATATAGATAATGTTTTAGTCGATGTAACTTACATATAGATAATGTTTTAGTCGATGTAACTTACATATAGATAATGTTTTAGTCGATGTAACTTACATATAGATAATGTTTTAGTAGATGTAACTTACATATAGATAATGTTTTAATCTATATAACTTACATATAGATAATGTTTTAGTCGATGTAACTTACATATAGATAATGTTTTAGTCGATGTAACTTACATATAGATCGTGTTTTAATCTATATAACTTACATATAGATAATGTTTTAGTCGATGTAACTTACATATAGATCGTGTTTTAGTCGATGTAACTTACATATAGATCGTGTTTTAGTCGATGTAACTTACATATAGATCGTGTTTTAGTCGATGTAACTTACATATAGATAATGTTTTAGTAGATGTAACTTACATATAGATAATGTTTTAGTAGATGTAACTTACATATAGATCATGTTTTAGTCGATGTAACTTACATATAGATCGTGTTTTAGTCGATGTAACTTACATATAGATCGTGTTTTAGTCGATGTAACTTACATATAGATAGTGTTTTAGTCTATATAACTTACATATAGATAATGTTTTAGTCGATGTAACTTACATATAGATAATGTTTTAGTCGATGTAACTTACATATAGATCGTGTTTGAGTCCATGTAACTTACATATAGATAATGTTTTAGTCGATGTAACTTACATATAGATAATGTTTTAGTCGATGTAACTTACATATAGATCGTGTTTAGTCGATGTAACTTACATATAGATCGTGTTTTAGTCGATGTAACTTACATATAGATCGTGTTTTAGTCGATGTAACTTACATATAGGTCGTGTTTTAGTCGATGTAACTTACATATAGATAGTGTTTTAGTCGATGTAACTTACATATAGATAATGTTTTAGTCGATGTAACTTACATATAGATCGTGTTTTAGTCGATGTAACTTACATATAGATCATGTTTTAGTAGATGTAACTTACATATAGATAATGTTTTAGTCGATGTAACTTACATATAGATAATGTTTTAGTCGATGTAACTTACATATAGATAATGTTTTAGTAGATGTAACTTACATATAGATAATGTTTTAGTCGATGTAACTTACATATAGATCGTGTTTTAGTCGATGTAACTTACATATAGATCATGTTTTAGTCGATGTAACTGACATATAGATCATGTTTTAGTCGATGTAACTTACATATAGATAATGTTTTAGGTAAGTGATGATTGTATTGAATATAATGCCAATGTTCCTGAATTGGAAACTATTGAACAAAATGACCAAACAAATGACATATATCCGGCCGGTTATGGTGATGCTAAGCCAGTTTTCCTCAGTGAACAGGAGGTTTTTGGCTATCGGGTTATGGACAAAAAAATGTGGTTAAAACATGAAGAAATCTATATCTCTCTAGGAAATGTTGTATCTCCAGAACATATCAGTGGCATTCAACGCACAGGTAGGTTCTGGAGATTATATGTCGACAATATACGCGATAGGACCAAGTTGTTGACTGAAGGTGTGGTGATTCGGGGGAAAGAGATTATGCTCCTTCCCGAGAATCCAAACAGACCAAAATATGATCCCATTACGACCACCAAATTACGAGTTTCTAGCGTATCATTGTCTGCTGACGACGGTCAGATACGCCGAGCCCTTACGCTCAAAAATTGTAAAATCATTGACTTGTACCGCGAGAAGTTGAGAGTGAATAATAAATTAACGAACTGCGATACCGGAGATCGTATAGTCATTGTTGAAAAACTGTCTGTTCATCTTCCCAAACTTCTTAAGGTTGGAAAGTACAATGCTGGACTGTGGTACTACGGCCAACCGAAAGAAATGTCTGACACAAATATTCCAAGAACAATCATTTGTGTAAAATGTAAAGGGGAAGGCCATTCATCTCGTGAATGCCCAACGGGTTGGGTATGCAACTACTGCAATGAAGTTGGGCACAAACAGAATGAGTGTGAACGTGGGTGGAATGATTCCACAGGGAATGCATCGACAGACTGTGACGAAGAAGACGAGACGGACAAGATCACTGACGAAGACAAAGTTGAAAAGAACACAGATACTAAGCACAAGGAACAAACAAGGACAATTACACAAGAACCCAAAGAGAAAAGTTCACGGGATAAGAAAACAGGAAAAGGATCTGGAGGACCGATGGAACGTTTTCTCAAAAAAGCTAATCAACAGGACCAGACACCAAACCGGACAAGAGACAGAAGCAAGTCAAAACAGAGATCACCACCTACGCCAGTGGAGGAAAACGAAAACAAGAAAGCGAAAACACAGGACAAGGGTTAAAAAAGCCAATATGAAATATTTAGAATGAATGTTTTACACTTGTTGACATTAAATGTACAAGGATTACGAAACAAGGAAAAGCGATATAGGCTATATGAATGGCTTAAAAAACAGAAATTTGGAATAGCTTTCCTACAAGAAACACATTTCTCTAAAGATTTGACTGATGTAATAAATAGAGAGATATATGATTTTGCTGACGCTTATCACAGCTTTGGTAAAACAAACAGTAAAGGGGTAAGTGTTCTGATTAACAAAAAAGTACCCGTAACAGTAATAAACAGAGAGTCGGATGGAGAAGGCAGATATGTCATGCTCAACATAGAGGTAGAGGATACTTTTTATACAATGCTGAATGTATACGCCCCAAATGATGAAAATAGCAGAAACACGTTTTTTAAGAATTTGAATAGCAAAATAAATGATTTTAAACAAGGTGCCGTTCTAATGGGAGGAGATTATAACGAGGCAAAGGAAAAAATAGATAGAATATCTAGAAATAAAAATAGGATCTTTAAAAACACATATGGACTGAAACAACTAATAAAGAACAACAATTTAAACGACATATGGAGAGTGAGGAATACAAACATTAGACAATTTACATGGAGGAGGAAAACTCCGGGGGAAGCAAGTAGACTTGATTATTTTTTAATTGAAAATAATATTAATGACATAAAAAGCTGTGATATAAGACCGGCACAGATCAAATACACTGATCATTTAGCAGTGTCTTTGAAACTTGAATATAACTTAAGAAAAAATAAAGGATGTGGAATTTGGAAAATGAATAATAGTGTTTTGGAAAATGACGATTATATACACTTAATAGATAACGTAATTGATGAGGTAATGGATAGCTCTCCAACGTTAAATAAAGTAGAATTGTGGGATTTGTGTAAAATAATGATTAAACACAATACTATAGAATATTGTAAGTATAAAAATAAAAGAAAAAAAGACAATATCATTCGACTAGAAAATGATCTTATTTCACAGACTGCAAAATATGATGAATGTCCTACAAAAGCAACACAAGGTAAAATAAAAGATTTAGAAAACCAGTTAAGTGAGATATATGAAGACAGAGCCAGAGGCGCTCAAATAAGAGCAAGGGTAAACTGGATAGAAAATGGGGAAAGGAATACCAAATTTTTCTTGGGGATGGAAAAACATAGACAATTAAAAAACATTATCACACAACTAAGAATGGATAATGGGGAAATTGAAAAGGACTCGGAAAAAATACTGATTGAAATTGAGAAGTTTTACTCAAAACTTTACGAAACAACTAACCCGGATGAAGATAAAGTAAAGGAATATATTAAAAACTGCGATATTGAGTATGTGCTTGATGAAGGTGAGAGAAACAAATGTGAAGGAGAATTATCATTGAAGGAATGTGAAGATGCGGTACAAAATATGAAATTAAATAAAAGTCCTGGGAGTGATGGCCTTACGGTTGAATTTTACAAAACATTTTGGAAAAAAATAAGTAAAACAGTAGTTGGTGCCTTGAATGAATCGTACAAAAGGGGTGAATTAAGTACTTCTCAAAAGAAAGGAATTGTTTCTCTTATTTATAAAAAGAACGATGCACTAAGATTACGAAATTGGAGGCCGATAACTTTATTAAACACCGATTACAAAATTGCTGCTCATGCTTTAGCTACTCGAATTAAACCTTTTATGTCAAAGATAATTAGCACTGATCAAAATGGTTATATACGGAATAGATTTATCGGATACAATATCAGACTGATTCAGGATATAATTGACTTTTCGGAGAAATTTAACATTGATTCTTGCATTATTTTTTTAGACTTTTCAAAAGCTTTTGATACGATAGAGTGGAAATTCATGGTTAATAGTTTGAAAAAGTTCGGTTTTGGGGAATCGTTTATTAATTGGGTTAAAACCTTATATACTGATATTAGAGGTTGTGTAAAGAACAATAATTGGTTAACCGGAAGTTACAAGATATCACGTGGTATTAGGCAAGGTTGTCCTCTTTCTTGTTTATTATTTGTCATTGCCGCAGAAATTCTGGCTTGTAAATTAAGATCTGATACAGATGTCCGCGGTGTCAAAATAAATAATAAAAATATGAAGGTGTCTCAGTTAGCTGATGATACGACGTTGTTTGTGAGGTATAATGATGTGGAAAAGGCTTTAAAACTGGTTGAAGAATACGGAAAAGTGTCAGGGTTGAAATTAAATAAAGACAAAACAGAAGGAATTTTTGCCGGATCTAATAAAAATAAAGGTAGTGGATACGCAGGTATCAAATGGGTAAAGATGGCGAAATCACTTGGTGTTTATTTTGGTACAAACAATAAAGTTTGTTCCAATATTTGTTGGAAAGAGAAAATAACAAGTATAGACCATTTAATTAAGAATTGGAAAAAAAGAAAACTAACATTGCTGGGAAAGTCGATTATTATTCAAAGTTTAATTATTCCAACAATCACTTTTTTCGTCAATGCAATTGGAATAGATGACGATACGACAAAAATATTAGAAAAAATTATATTCAAATTTATATGGGATGGAAAGCCTGATCGAGTTAAACGAAAGGTAATGATTGGTGATTTTGAGAGGGGTGGGCTAAACATAAGAGATATTGAAAGTCATATCAATGTACTACGCATTTCTTGGATTAAGCGAATCCTGCATGAAGATGAAGCAAAATGGAAAATTATACCACGGTTGTATTTTGATAAGTTTGGAAAGAATAACTTAATATTTAAAATGAATACAGGTTCTACAAAACTGTTGCCAAAGATGTATAAATTACCAAGCTTTTATTCGGATATATTAAATTCTTGGTATACATTACAGACAGATAATGGAATAATGAAGAATTACAGGGAAATAAAACAACAAGTGATTTGGGGTAATAAACATATAAAACTAAATGGGAAATCATTATGGTTTAAAGATTGGGTAGATTCCGGTTTGATATACATTAATGATATTGTTGGAAGAAGTGGAAAAATCGATGATAAGCTTATATATCAGAAATTAAAATGTAAACGCAATTGGTTAGCGGAAATAACGTCTGTAAAAAGAGCCATACCAAAGAAATGGTTAGAGGAATTAAGTAATGAAAACTCAAAATCAGTAGTTCAAATTGTCTGGAAAGAAGTTTGTGTATATAATAGAACTACTCACAATATATTTTTAATAGAAAATATAAGCAATAAAGATATATACCGGATACTGCGGGACAAAAAAACACTTACCACACATATATTTGACGTGTGGAGGGAAAAACTAAATATAAGAGAAAATAGTTGGCACGAGTTTTTATGCTTTTTCCGATTTTTGTTCAGTGTAATAACTGAAAATGATGAAAAAATATTTCGGTGGAAATTATTTCATAACATACTTCCGAATGGTTTATTATTAAAGAGATGGAAGATAAAGTTAAATGAGAACTGTGAAGTTTGTGATGTTCAGGATGATTATAACCATTATTTTATAGAATGCCGTTGTGTTTTTGCACTCTGGAATCATATAGGAGAGTCGCTTAATAGGCTAGACTACACCATCAACCTACGGAATTTGAAAAACATAGTGATTGGGTACAAAATTACTTACAATGCATATAATGGGATTAATAGTCTCTTATCACTGATTGGTTTTGTAATATATAAATGGTATCATCTAAGTGAAGCAAGAACTAAATACGTGGATATAGTAAATTTATTTAAACATGAACTAAAAAAGAAGCTTTATTTGAAACATTACCAACAAATGTCTTTTTTACAGTCATTTTTGTAAGGGCTCAAGATCGTAGTATTTAGCCTTTTCCTAATACATGATACAGTGTATAAGAAAGAACATGTAACGGATTTGAAAAATGATAATTGTTTTATATATAATGTTATATTTATGCAATGTAGCAGATAATAAATCACATGATATCACAGATTAAAAGAAAAGAAAGGAAAAGAAAAAGAAAGACAGACATGCACTGTGATGAGAAAAAAAAACGAGAATGTAAAAGTGACAGCAAAAACAAATATATACATTGTAAGTATGAATGAATGTATATTTTCATGTTGATACATTGTATATGAACGGGTGTATTATATGTATGTATAGTGAGTAAATAGTTAGGGGTATGCGTGTTTTGGTGTGTGTGTGTACGGGCATGGGTACCTATATATACTGATATTCGCATGCATGTTTGAAGGGTTTTTTTTTAGTTTGCAAAAATATGCATATGTGTACTATAAATATAATGAAATATGGAGTGTAAGTACGAAAGTAGGTATTCAAATATGTCTATGTCTGGTGTGTGAGACTGTGTTTACGAGTAAACGATATGTATGTTGGTAAGTATACAAGTATACAAGTAGTATGAACAAAAGTTTTGAGCGATCTGAGTGGAGGTGATGGTGTACATGAATGTGTTATAAAGTGTACGTAAGAACGAAACTGAAAAACAAAAAATAACCCAGAAAATGAAAGAATGAGAGAATTTTTCACGAAAAGCAATTTTGGGCAGTTTGTTTTTGCTGGTTGCTATAACACATTTCACGGCTCTGAGTGCAAAAAAAAAAAAAAAAAAAAAAGATAATGTTTTAGTCGATGTAACTTACATATAGGTCGTGTTTTAGTCGATGTAACTTACATATAGATAATGTTTTAGTCGATGTAACTTACATATAGATCATGTTATAGTCGATGTAACTTACATATAGATCATGTTTTAGTCGATGTAACTTACATATAGATCGTGTTTTAGTCGATGTAACTTACATATAGATCGTGTTTTAGTCGATGTAACTTACATATAGATCATGTTATAGTCGATGTAACTTACATATAGATAATGTTTTAGTCCATGTAACTTACATATAGATAATGTTTTAGTCGATGTAACTTACATATAGATCATGTTTTAGTCTATATAACTTACATATAGGTCGTGTTTTAGTCGATGTAACTTACATATAGATCGTGTTTTAGTCGATGTAACTTACATATAGATCATGTTATAGTCGATGTAACTTACATATAGATAATGTTTTAGTCGATGTAACTTACATATAGATCATGTTTTAGTCTATATAACTTACATATAGGTCGTGTTTTAGTCGATGTAACTTACATATAGATCGTGTTTTAGTCGATGTAACTTACATATAGATCATGTTATAGTCGATGTAACTTACATATAGATAATGTTTTAGTCGATGTAACTTACATATAGATAATGTTTTAGTCGATGTAACTTACATATAGATCATGTTTTAGTCTATATAACTTACATATAGGTCGTGTTTTAGTCGATGTAACTTACATATAGATCGTGTTTTAGTCGATGTAACTTACATATAGATAATGTTTTAGTCGATGTAACTTACATATAGATAATGTTTTAGTCGATGTAACTTACATATAGATCGTGTTTTAGTCGATGTAACTTACATATAGATCGTGTTTTAGTCGATGTAACTTACATATAGATCATGTTTTAGTCGATGTAACTTACATACAGATCATGTTTTAGTCGATGTAACTTACATACAGATCATGTTTTAGTCGATGTAACTTGCATATAGATAATGTTTTAGTCCATCTAACTTACATATAGATAATGTTTTAGTCGATGTAACTTACATATAGATCGTGTTTTAGTCGATGTAACTTGCATATAGATCATGTTTTAGTCGATGTGACTTACATGTAGGAAATGTTTTAGTCGATGTAACTTACATATAGATCGTGTTTTAGTCGATGTAACTTACATATAGATCGTGTTTTAGTCCATCTAACTTACATATAGATAATGTTTTAGTCGATGTAACTTACATATAGATCGTGTTTTAGTCGATGTAACTTGCATATAGATAATGTTTTAGTCGATGTAACTTACATATAGATCGTGTTTTAGTCGATGTAACTTACATATAGATCATGTTTTAGTCGATGTAACTTACATATAGATAATGTTTTAGTCGATGTAACTTACATATAGATCGTGTTTTAGTCGATGTAACTTACATATAGATCATGTTTTAGTCGATGTAACTTACATATAGATCATGTTTTAGTCGATGTAACTTACATACAGATCATGTTTTAGTCGATGTAACTTACATATAGATAGTGTTTTAGTCCATGTAACTTACATACAGATCATGTTTTAGTCGATGTAACTTACATATAGATCGTGTTCGTAGTCGATGTAACTTACATATAGATAATGTTTTAGTCGATGTAACTTACATATAGATCGTGTTTTAGTCGATGTAACTAACATATAGATCGTGTTTTAGTCTTTATAACTTACATATAGATAATGTTTTAGTCTATATAACTTATATATAGATAATGTTTTAGTCGATGTAACTTACATATAGATCGTGTTTTAGTCGATGTAACTTACATATAGATCGTGTTTTAGTCGATGTAACTTACATATAGATCGTGTTTTAGTCGATGTAACTAACATATAGATCATGTTTTAGTCGATGTAACTAACATATAGATCGTGTTCGTAGTCGATGTAACTTACATATAGATCGTGTTTAAGTCGATGTAACTTACATATAGATCGTGTTCGTAGTCGATGTAACTTACATATAGATCGTGTTTAAGTCGATGTAACTTACATATAGATCGTGTTCGTAGTCGATGTAACTTACATATAGATCGTGTTTAAGTCGATGTAACTTACATATAGATCGTGTTCGTAGTCGATGTAACTTACATATAGATAGTGTTTTAGTCGATGTAACTTACATATAGATCGTGTTTTAGTCCATGTAACTTACATATAGGTCATGTTTTAGTCGATGTAACTTACATATAGATAATGTTTTAGTCGATGTAACTTACATATAGATCGTGTTTGAGTCGATGTAACTTACATATAGATAATGTTTTAGTAGATGTAACTTACATATAGATCGTGTTTTAGTCGATGTAACTTACATATAGATCGTGTTTTAGTCGATGTAACTTACATATAGATAATGTTTTAGTCGATGTAACTTACATATAGATCGTGTTTTAGTCTATGTAACTTACATATAGATAATGTTTTAGTCGATGTAACTTACATATAGATCGTGTTTTAGTCGATGTAACTTACATATAGATAATGTTTTAGTCGATGTAACTTACATATAGATAATGTTTTAGTCGATGTAACTTACATATAGATAATGTTTTAGTCGATGTAACTTACATATAGATCGTGTTTGAGTCCATGTAACTTACATATAGATAATGTTTTAGTCGATGTAACTTACATATAGATAATGTTTTAGTCGATGTAACTTACATATAGATCGTGTTTTAGTCGATGTAACTTACATATAGATCATGTTTTAGTCGATGTAACTTACATATAGATCGTGTTTTAGTCGATGTAACTTACATATAGATCGTGTTTTAGTCGATGTAACTTACATATAGATAATGTTTTAGTCGATGTAACTTACATATAGATAATGTTTTAGTCGATGTAACTTACATATAGATAATGTTTTAGTCGATGTAACTTACATATAGATAATGTTTTAGTAGATGTAACTTACATATAGATAATGTTTTAATCTATATAACTTACATATAGATAATGTTTTAGTCGATGTAACTTACATATAGATAATGTTTTAGTCGATGTAACTTACATATAGATCGTGTTTTAATCTATATAACTTACATATAGATAATGTTTTAGTCGATGTAACTTACATATAGATCGTGTTTTAGTCGATGTAACTTACATATAGATCGTGTTTTAGTCGATGTAACTTACATATAGATCGTGTTTTAGTCGATGTAACTTACATATAGATAATGTTTTAGTAGATGTAACTTACATATAGATAATGTTTTAGTAGATGTAACTTACATATAGATCATGTTTTAGTCGATGTAACTTACATATAGATCGTGTTTTAGTCGATGTAACTTACATATAGATCGTGTTTTAGTCGATGTAACTTACATATAGATAGTGTTTTAGTCTATATAACTTACATATAGATAATGTTTTAGTCGATGTAACTTACATATAGATAATGTTTTAGTCGATGTAACTTACATATAGATCGTGTTTGAGTCCATGTAACTTACATATAGATAATGTTTTAGTCGATGTAACTTACATATAGATAATGTTTTAGTCGATGTAACTTACATATAGATCGTGTTTAGTCGATGTAACTTACATATAGATCGTGTTTTAGTCGATGTAACTTACATATAGATCGTGTTTTAGTCGATGTAACTTACATATAGGTCGTGTTTTAGTCGATGTAACTTACATATAGATAGTGTTTTAGTCGATGTAACTTACATATAGATAATGTTTTAGTCGATGTAACTTACATATAGATCGTGTTTTAGTCGATGTAACTTACATATAGATCATGTTTTAGTAGATGTAACTTACATATAGATAATGTTTTAGTCGATGTAACTTACATATAGATAATGTTTTAGTCGATGTAACTTACATATAGATAATGTTTTAGTAGATGTAACTTACATATAGATAATGTTTTAGTCGATGTAACTTACATATAGATCGTGTTTTAGTCGATGTAACTTACATATAGATCATGTTTTAGTCGATGTAACTGACATATAGATCATGTTTTAGTCGATGTAACTTACATATAGATAATGTTTTTAGGTAAGTGATGATTGTATTGAATATAATGCCAATGTTCCTGAATTGGAAACTATTGAACAAAATGACCAAACAAATGACATATATCCGGCCGGTTATGGTGATGCTAAGCCAGTTTTCCTCAGTGAACAGGAGGTTTTTGGCTATCGGGTTATGGACAAAAAAATGTGGTTAAAACATGAAGAAATCTATATCTCTCTAGGAAATGTTGTATCTCCAGAACATATCAGTGGCATTCAACGCACAGGTAGGTTCTGGAGATTATATGTCGACAATATACGCGATAGGACCAAGTTGTTGACTGAAGGTGTGGTGATTCGGGGGAAAGAGATTATGCTCCTTCCCGAGAATCCAAACAGACCAAAATATGATCCCATTACGACCACCAAATTACGAGTTTCTAGCGTATCATTGTCTGCTGACGACGGTCAGATACGCCGAGCCCTTACGCTCAAAAATTGTAAAATCATTGACTTGTACCGCGAGAAGTTGAGAGTGAATAATAAATTAACGAACTGCGATACCGGAGATCGTATAGTCATTGTTGAAAAACTGTCTGTTCATCTTCCCAAACTTCTTAAGGTTGGAAAGTACAATGCTGGACTGTGGTACTACGGCCAACCGAAAGAAATGTCTGACACAAATATTCCAAGAACAATCATTTGTGTAAAATGTAAAGGGGAAGGCCATTCATCTCGTGAATGCCCAACGGGTTGGGTATGCAACTACTGCAATGAAGTTGGGCACAAACAGAATGAGTGTGAACGTGGGTGGAATGATTCCACAGGGAATGCATCGACAGACTGTGACGAAGAAGACGAGACGGACAAGATCACTGACGAAGACAAAGTTGAAAAGAACACAGATACTAAGCACAAGGAACAAACAAGGACAATTACACAAGAACCCAAAGAGAAAAGTTCACGGGATAAGAAAACAGGAAAAGGATCTGGAGGACCGATGGAACGTTTTCTCAAAAAAGCTAATCAACAGGACCAGACACCAAACCGGACAAGAGACAGAAGCAAGTCAAAACAGAGATCACCACCTACGCCAGTGGAGGAAAACGAAAACAAGAAAGCGAAAACACAGGACAAGGGTTAAAAAAGCCAATATGAAATATTTAGAATGAATGTTTTACACTTGTTGACATTAAATGTACAAGGATTACGAAACAAGGAAAAGCGATATAGGCTATATGAATGGCTTAAAAAACAGAAATTTGGAATAGCTTTCCTACAAGAAACACATTTCTCTAAAGATTTGACTGATGTAATAAATAGAGAGATATATGATTTTGCTGACGCTTATCACAGCTTTGGTAAAACAAACAGTAAAGGGGTAAGTGTTCTGATTAACAAAAAAGTACCCGTAACAGTAATAAACAGAGAGTCGGATGGAGAAGGCAGATATGTCATGCTCAACATAGAGGTAGAGGATACTTTTTATACAATGCTGAATGTATACGCCCCAAATGATGAAAATAGCAGAAACACGTTTTTTAAGAATTTGAATAGCAAAATAAATGATTTTAAACAAGGTGCCGTTCTAATGGGAGGAGATTATAACGAGGCAAAGGAAAAAATAGATAGAATATCTAGAAATAAAAATAGGATCTTTAAAAACACATATGGACTGAAACAACTAATAAAGAACAACAATTTAAACGACATATGGAGAGTGAGGAATACAAACATTAGACAATTTACATGGAGGAGGAAAACTCCGGGGGAAGCAAGTAGACTTGATTATTTTTTAATTGAAAATAATATTAATGACATAAAAAGCTGTGATATAAGACCGGCACAGATCAAATACACTGATCATTTAGCAGTGTCTTTGAAACTTGAATATAACTTAAGAAAAAATAAAGGATGTGGAATTTGGAAAATGAATAATAGTGTTTTGGAAAATGACGATTATATACACTTAATAGATAACGTAATTGATGAGGTAATGGATAGCTCTCCAACGTTAAATAAAGTAGAATTGTGGGATTTGTGTAAAATAATGATTAAACACAATACTATAGAATATTGTAAGTATAAAAATAAAAGAAAAAAAGACAATATCATTCGACTAGAAAATGATCTTATTTCACAGACTGCAAAATATGATGAATGTCCTACAAAAGCAACACAAGGTAAAATAAAAGATTTAGAAAACCAGTTAAGTGAGATATATGAAGACAGAGCCAGAGGCGCTCAAATAAGAGCAAGGGTAAACTGGATAGAAAATGGGGAAAGGAATACCAAATTTTTCTTGGGGATGGAAAAACATAGACAATTAAAAAACATTATCACACAACTAAGAATGGATAATGGGGAAATTGAAAAGGACTCGGAAAAAATACTGATTGAAATTGAGAAGTTTTACTCAAAACTTTACGAAACAACTAACCCGGATGAAGATAAAGTAAAGGAATATATTAAAAACTGCGATATTGAGTATGTGCTTGATGAAGGTGAGAGAAACAAATGTGAAGGAGAATTATCATTGAAGGAATGTGAAGATGCGGTACAAAATATGAAATTAAATAAAAGTCCTGGGAGTGATGGCCTTACGGTTGAATTTTACAAAACATTTTGGAAAAAAATAAGTAAAACAGTAGTTGGTGCCTTGAATGAATCGTACAAAAGGGGTGAATTAAGTACTTCTCAAAAGAAAGGAATTGTTTCTCTTATTTATAAAAAGAACGATGCACTAAGATTACGAAATTGGAGGCCGATAACTTTATTAAACACCGATTACAAAATTGCTGCTCATGCTTTAGCTACTCGAATTAAACCTTTTATGTCAAAGATAATTAGCACTGATCAAAATGGTTATATACGGAATAGATTTATCGGATACAATATCAGACTGATTCAGGATATAATTGACTTTTCGGAGAAATTTAACATTGATTCTTGCATTATTTTTTTAGACTTTTCAAAAGCTTTTGATACGATAGAGTGGAAATTCATGGTTAATAGTTTGAAAAAGTTCGGTTTTGGGGAATCGTTTATTAATTGGGTTAAAACCTTATATACTGATATTAGAGGTTGTGTAAAGAACAATAATTGGTTAACCGGAAGTTACAAGATATCACGTGGTATTAGGCAAGGTTGTCCTCTTTCTTGTTTATTATTTGTCATTGCCGCAGAAATTCTGGCTTGTAAATTAAGATCTGATACAGATGTCCGCGGTGTCAAAATAAATAATAAAAATATGAAGGTGTCTCAGTTAGCTGATGATACGACGTTGTTTGTGAGGTATAATGATGTGGAAAAGGCTTTAAAACTGGTTGAAGAATACGGAAAAGTGTCAGGGTTGAAATTAAATAAAGACAAAACAGAAGGAATTTTTGCCGGATCTAATAAAAATAAAGGTAGTGGATACGCAGGTATCAAATGGGTAAAGATGGCGAAATCACTTGGTGTTTATTTTGGTACAAACAATAAAGTTTGTTCCAATATTTGTTGGAAAGAGAAAATAACAAGTATAGACCATTTAATTAAGAATTGGAAAAAAAGAAAACTAACATTGCTGGGAAAGTCGATTATTATTCAAAGTTTAATTATTCCAACAATCACTTTTTTCGTCAATGCAATTGGAATAGATGACGATACGACAAAAATATTAGAAAAAATTATATTCAAATTTATATGGGATGGAAAGCCTGATCGAGTTAAACGAAAGGTAATGATTGGTGATTTTGAGAGGGGTGGGCTAAACATAAGAGATATTGAAAGTCATATCAATGTACTACGCATTTCTTGGATTAAGCGAATCCTGCATGAAGATGAAGCAAAATGGAAAATTATACCACGGTTGTATTTTGATAAGTTTGGAAAGAATAACTTAATATTTAAAATGAATACAGGTTCTACAAAACTGTTGCCAAAGATGTATAAATTACCAAGCTTTTATTCGGATATATTAAATTCTTGGTATACATTACAGACAGATAATGGAATAATGAAGAATTACAGGGAAATAAAACAACAAGTGATTTGGGGTAATAAACATATAAAACTAAATGGGAAATCATTATGGTTTAAAGATTGGGTAGATTCCGGTTTGATATACATTAATGATATTGTTGGAAGAAGTGGAAAAATCGATGATAAGCTTATATATCAGAAATTAAAATGTAAACGCAATTGGTTAGCGGAAATAACGTCTGTAAAAAGAGCCATACCAAAGAAATGGTTAGAGGAATTAAGTAATGAAAACTCAAAATCAGTAGTTCAAATTGTCTGGAAAGAAGTTTGTGTATATAATAGAACTACTCACAATATATTTTTAATAGAAAATATAAGCAATAAAGATATATACCGGATACTGCGGGACAAAAAAACACTTACCACACATATATTTGACGTGTGGAGGGAAAAACTAAATATAAGAGAAAATAGTTGGCACGAGTTTTTATGCTTTTTCCGATTTTTGTTCAGTGTAATAACTGAAAATGATGAAAAAATATTTCGGTGGAAATTATTTCATAACATACTTCCGAATGGTTTATTATTAAAGAGATGGAAGATAAAGTTAAATGAGAACTGTGAAGTTTGTGATGTTCAGGATGATTATAACCATTATTTTATAGAATGCCGTTGTGTTTTTGCACTCTGGAATCATATAGGAGAGTCGCTTAATAGGCTAGACTACACCATCAACCTACGGAATTTGAAAAACATAGTGATTGGGTACAAAATTACTTACAATGCATATAATGGGATTAATAGTCTCTTATCACTGATTGGTTTTGTAATATATAAATGGTATCATCTAAGTGAAGCAAGAACTAAATACGTGGATATAGTAAATTTATTTAAACATGAACTAAAAAAGAAGCTTTATTTGAAACATTACCAACAAATGTCTTTTTTACAGTCATTTTTGTAAGGGCTCAAGATCGTAGTATTTAGCCTTTTCCTAATACATGATACAGTGTATAAGAAAGAACATGTAACGGATTTGAAAAATGATAATTGTTTTATATATAATGTTATATTTATGCAATGTAGCAGATAATAAATCACATGATATCACAGATTAAAAGAAAAGAAAGGAAAAGAAAAAGAAAGACAGACATGCACTGTGATGAGAAAAAAAAACGAGAATGTAAAAGTGACAGCAAAAACAAATATATACATTGTAAGTATGAATGAATGTATATTTTCATGTTGATACATTGTATATGAACGGGTGTATTATATGTATGTATAGTGAGTAAATAGTTAGGGGTATGCGTGTTTTGGTGTGTGTGTGTACGGGCATGGGTACCTATATATACTGATATTCGCATGCATGTTTGAAGGGTTTTTTTTTAGTTTGCAAAAATATGCATATGTGTACTATAAATATAATGAAATATGGAGTGTAAGTACGAAAGTAGGTATTCAAATATGTCTATGTCTGGTGTGTGAGACTGTGTTTACGAGTAAACGATATGTATGTTGGTAAGTATACAAGTATACAAGTAGTATGAACAAAAGTTTTGAGCGATCTGAGTGGAGGTGATGGTGTACATGAATGTGTTATAAAGTGTACGTAAGAACGAAACTGAAAAACAAAAAATAACCCAGAAAATGAAAGAATGAGAGAATTTTTCACGAAAAGCAATTTTGGGCAGTTTGTTTTTGCTGGTTGCTATAACACATTTCACGGCTCTGAGTGCAAAAAAAAAAAAAAAAAAAAAAAAATAATGTTTTAGTCGATGTAACTTACATATAGGTCGTGTTTTAGTCGATGTAACTTACATATAGATAATGTTTTAGTCGATGTAACTTACATATAGATCATGTTATAGTCGATGTAACTTACATATAGATCATGTTTTAGTCGATGTAACTTACATATAGATCGTGTTTTAGTCGATGTAACTTACATATAGATCGTGTTTTAGTCGATGTAACTTACATATAGATCATGTTATAGTCGATGTAACTTACATATAGATAATGTTTTAGTCCATGTAACTTACATATAGATAATGTTTTAGTCGATGTAACTTACATATAGATCATGTTTTAGTCTATATAACTTACATATAGGTCGTGTTTTAGTCGATGTAACTTACATATAGATCGTGTTTTAGTCGATGTAACTTACATATAGATCATGTTATAGTCGATGTAACTTACATATAGATAATGTTTTAGTCGATGTAACTTACATATAGATCATGTTTTAGTCTATATAACTTACATATAGGTCGTGTTTTAGTCGATGTAACTTACATATAGATCGTGTTTTAGTCGATGTAACTTACATATAGATCATGTTATAGTCGATGTAACTTACATATAGATAATGTTTTAGTCGATGTAACTTACATATAGATAATGTTTTAGTCGATGTAACTTACATATAGATCATGTTTTAGTCTATATAACTTACATATAGGTCGTGTTTTAGTCGATGTAACTTACATATAGATCGTGTTTTAGTCGATGTAACTTACATATAGATAATGTTTTAGTCGATGAAACTTACATATAGATCGTGTTTTAGTCGATGTAACTTACATATAGATCATGTTTTAGTCGATGTAACTTACATATAGATCATGTTTTAGTCGATGTAACTTACATATAGATAATGTTTTAGTCCATGTAACTTTCATATAGATAGTGTTTTAGTCGATGTAACTTACATATATATAATGTTTTAGTCGATGTAACTTACATATAGATCGTGTTTTAGTCGATGTAACTTACATATAGATAATGTTTAAGTCCATCTAACTGACATATAGATCGTGTTTTAGTCTATATAACTTACATATAGATAATGTTTTAGTCGATGTAACTTACATATAGATCATGTTTTAGTCTATATAACTTACATATAGGTCGTGTTTTAGTCGATGTAACTTACATATAGATCGTGTTTTAGTCGATGTAACTTACATATAGATAATGTTTTAGTCGATGTAACTTACATATAGATAATGTTTTAGTCGATGTAACTTACATATAGGTCGTGTTTTAGTCGATGTAACTTACATATAGATAGTGTTTTAGTCGATGTAACTTACATATAGATAATGTTTTAGTCGATGTAACTTACATATAGATCGTGTTTTAGTCGATGTAACTTACATATAGATAATGTTTTAGTCGATGTAACTTACATATAGATAATGTTTTAGTAGATGTAACTTACATATAGATAATGTTTTAGTAGATGTAACTTACATATAGATAATGTTTTAGTCGATGTAACTTACATATAGATCGTGTTTTAGTCGATGTAACTTACATATAGATCATGTTTTAATCGATTTAACTTACATATAGATAATGTTTTAGTCCATGTAACTTTCATATAGATAGTGTTTTAGTCGATGTAACTTACATATATATAATGTTTTAGTCGATGTAACTTACATATAAATAATGTTTTAGTCGATGTAACTTACATATATATAATGTTTTAGTCGATGTAACTTACATATATATAATGTTTTAGTCGATGTAACTTACATATATATAATGTTTTAGTCGATGTAACTTACATATAGATAATGTTTTAGTCGATGTAACTTACATATATATAATGTTTTAGTCGATGTAACTTACATATATATAATGTTTTAGTCGATGTAACTTACATATAGATAATGTTTTAGTCGATGTAACTTACATATAGATCGTGTTTTAGTCGATGTAACTTACATATAGATCATGTTTTAATCGATTTAACTTACATATAGATAATGTTTTAGTCCATGTAACTTTCATATAGATAGTGTTTTAGTCGATGTAACTTACATATATATAATGTTTTAGTCGATGTAACTTACATATAAATAATGTTTTAGTCGATGTAACTTACATATAGATCGTGTTTTAGTCGATGTAACTTACATATAGATAATGTTTAAGTCCATCTAACTGACATATAGATAATGTTTTAGTCGATGTAACTTACATATAGATAATGTTTTAGTCGATGTAACTTACATATAGATAATGTTTTAGTCGATGTAACTTACATATAGATCGTGTTTTAGTCGATGTAACTTACATATAGATCGTGTTTTAGTCGATGTAACTTACATATAGATAATGTTTTAGTAGATGTAACTTACATATAGATAATGTTTTAGTAGATGTAACTTACATATAGATCATGTTTTAGTCGATGTAACTTACATATAGATCGTGTTTTAGTCGATGTAACTTACATATAGATCGTGTTTTAGTCGATGTAACTTACATATAGATAATGTTTTAGTCGATGTAACTTACATATAGATAATGTTTTAGTCGATGTAACTTACATATAGGTCGTGTTTTAGTCGATGTAACTTACATATAGATCGTGTTTTAGTCGATGTAACTTACATATAGATCGTGTTTTAGTCTATATAACTTACATATAGATAATGTTTTAGTCGATGTAACTTACATATAGATAATGTTTTAGTCGATGTAACTTACATATAGATCGTGTTTGAGTCCATGTAACTTACATATAGATAATGTTTTAGTCGATGTAACTTACATATAGATCGTGTTTAGTCGATGTAACTTACATATAGATCGTGTTTTAGTCGATGTAACTTACATATAGATCGTGTTTTAGTCGATGTAACTTACATATAGGTCGTGTTTTAGTCAATGTAACTTACATATAGGTAGTGTTTTAGTCGATGTAACTTACATATAGATAATGTTTTAGTCGATGTAACTTACATATAGATCATGTTTTAGTAGATGTAACTTACATATAGATCGTGTTTTAGTCGATGTAACTTACATATAGATAATGTTTTAGTCGATGTAACTTACATATAGATAATGTTTTAGTCGATGTAACTTACATATAGGTCGTGTTTTAGTCGATGTAACTTACATATAGATAGTGTTTTAGTCGATGTAACTTACATATAGATAATGTTTTAGTCGATGTAACTTACATATAGATCGTGTTTTAGTCGATGTAACTTACATATAGATAATGTTTTAGTCGATGTAACTTACATATAGATAATGTTTTAGTAGATGTAACTTACATATAGATAATGTTTTAGTAGATGTAACTTACATATAGATAATGTTTTAGTCGATGTAACTTACATATAGATCGTGTTTTAGTCGATGTAACTTACATATAGATCATGTTTTAATCGATTTAACTTACATATAGATAATGTTTTAGTCCATGTAACTTTCATATAGATAGTGTTTTAGTCGATGTAACTTACATATATATAATGTTTTAGTCGATGTAACTTACATATAAATAATGTTTTAGTCGATGTAACTTACATATATATAATGTTTTAGTCGATGTAACTTACATATATATAATGTTTTAGTCGATGTAACTTACATATATATAATGTTTTAGTCGATGTAACTTACATATAGATAATGTTTTAGTCGATGTAACTTACATATATATAATGTTTTAGTCGATGTAACTTACATATATATAATGTTTTAGTCGATGTAACTTACATATAGATAATGTTTTAGTCGATGTAACTTACATATAGATCGTGTTTTAGTCGATGTAACTTACATATAGATCATGTTTTAATCGATTTAACTTACATATAGATAATGTTTTAGTCCATGTAACTTTCATATAGATAGTGTTTTAGTCGATGTAACTTACATATATATAATGTTTTAGTCGATGTAACTTACATATAAATAATGTTTTAGTCGATGTAACTTACATATAGATCGTGTTTTAGTCGATGTAACTTACATATAGATAATGTTTAAGTCCATCTAACTGACATATAGATAATGTTTTAGTCGATGTAACTTACATATAGATAATGTTTTAGTCGATGTAACTTACATATAGATAATGTTTTAGTCGATGTAACTTACATATAGATCGTGTTTTAGTCGATGTAACTTACATATAGATCGTGTTTTAGTCGATGTAACTTACATATAGATAATGTTTTAGTAGATGTAACTTACATATAGATAATGTTTTAGTAGATGTAACTTACATATAGATCATGTTTTAGTCGATGTAACTTACATATAGATCGTGTTTTAGTCGATGTAACTTACATATAGATCGTGTTTTAGTCGATGTAACTTACATATAGATAATGTTTTAGTCGATGTAACTTACATATAGATAATGTTTTAGTCGATGTAACTTACATATAGGTCGTGTTTTAGTCGATGTAACTTACATATAGATCGTGTTTTAGTCGATGTAACTTACATATAGATCGTGTTTTAGTCTATATAACTTACATATAGATAATGTTTTAGTCGATGTAACTTACATATAGATAATGTTTTAGTCGATGTAACTTACATATAGATCGTGTTTGAGTCCATGTAACTTACATATAGATAATGTTTTAGTCGATGTAACTTACATATAGATCGTGTTTAGTCGATGTAACTTACATATAGATCGTGTTTTAGTCGATGTAACTTACATATAGATCGTGTTTTAGTCGATGTAACTTACATATAGGTCGTGTTTTAGTCAATGTAACTTACATATAGGTAGTGTTTTAGTCGATGTAACTTACATATAGATAATGTTTTAGTCGATGTAACTTACATATAGATCATGTTTTAGTAGATGTAACTTACATATAGATAATGTTTTAGTCGATGTAACTTACATATAGATAATGTTTTAGTAGATGTAACTTACATATAGATAATGTTTTAGTCGATGTAACTTACATATAGATAATGTTTTAGTCGATGTAACTTACATATAGATCGTGTTTTAGTCGATGTAACTTACATATAGATCATGTTTTAGTCGATGTAACTTACATATAGATCATGTTTTAGTCGATGTAACTTACATATAGATCATGTTTTAGTCGATGTAACTTACATATAGGTCGTGTTTTAGTCGATGTAACTTACATATAGATAATGTTTTAGTCGATGTAACTTACATATAGATCGTGTTTTAGTCGATGTAACTTACATATAGATAATGTTTTAGTCGATGTAACTTACATATAGATAATGTTTTAGTCGATGTAACTTACATATAGGTCGTGTTTTAGTCGATGTAACTTACATATAGATCGTGTTTTAGTCGATGTAACTTACATATAGATCGTGTTTTAGTCTATATAACTTACATATAGATAATGTTTTAGTCGATGTAACTTACATATAGATCGTGTTTTAGTCCATGTAACTTACATATAGATAATGTTTTAGTCGATGTAACTTACATATAGATAATGTTTTAGTCGATGTAACTTACATATAGATCGTGTTTAGTCGATGTAACTTACATATAGATCATGTTTTAATCGATGTAACTTACATATAGATAATGTTTTAGTCCATGTAACTTTCATATAGATAATGTTTTAGTCGATGTAACTTACATATAGATCGTGTTTTAGTCGATGTAACTTACATATAGATAGTGTTTTAGTCGATGTAACTTACATATAGATAATGTTTTAGTCGATGTAACTTACATATAGATAATGTTTTAGTCGATGTAACTTACATATAAATCATGTTTTAGTCGATGTAACTTACATATAGATCATGTTTTAGTCGATGTAACTTACATATAGGTCGTGTTTTAGTCCATGTAACTTACATATATATCGTGTTTTAGTCGATTTAACTTACATATAGATAATGTTTTAGTCGATGTAACTTACATATAGATCATGTTATAGTCGATGTAACTTACATATAGATCATGTTTTAGTCGATGTAACTTACATATAGATCGTGTTTTAGTCGATGTAACTTACATATAGATCGTGTTTTAGTCGATGTAACTTACATATAGATCATGTTATAGTCGATGTAACTTACATATAGATAATGTTTTAGTCGATGTAACTTACATATAGATCATGTTTTAGTCTATATAACTTACATATAGGTCGTGTTTTAGTCGATGTAACTTACATATAGATCGTGTTTTAGTCGATGTAACTTACATATAGATAATGTTTTAGTCGATGAAACTTACATATAGATCGTGTTTTAGTCGATGTAACTTACATATAGATCATGTTTTAGTCGATGTAACTTACATATAGATCGTGTTTTAGTCGATGTAACTTACATATAGATCGTTTTTTAGTCGATGTAACTTACATATAGATCATGTTTTAGTCGATGTAACTTACATATAGATAATGTTTTAGTCCATGTAACTTTCATATAGATAGTGTTTTAGTCGATGAAACTTACATATAGATCGTGTTTTAGTCGATGTAACTTACATATAGATCATGTTTTAGTCGATGTAACTTACATATAGATCGTGTTTTAGTCGATGTAACTTACATATAGATCGTGTTTTAGTCGATGTAACTTACATATAGATCATGTTTTAGTCGATGTAACTTACATATAGATAATGTTTTAGTCCATGTAACTTTCATATAGATCGTGTTTTAGTCGATGTAACTTACATATAGATAATGTTTTAGTCGATGTAACTTACATATAGATCGTGTTTTAGTCGATGTAACTTACATATAGATCATGTTTTAGTAGATGTAACTTACATATAGATAATGTTTTAGTCGATGTAACTTACATATAGATAATGTTTTAGTAGATGTAACTTACATATAGATAATGTTTTAGTAGATGTAACTTACATATAGATAATGTTTTAGTCGATGTAACTTACATATAGATCGTGTTTTAGTCTATATAACTTACATATAGGTCGTGTTTTAGTCGATGTAACTTACATATAGATAATGTTTTAGTCGATGAAACTTACATATAGATCGTGTTTTAGTCGATGTAACTTACATATAGATAATGTTTTAGTCGATGTAACTTACATATAGATCATGTTTTAGTCGATGTAACTTACATATAGATAATGTTTTAGTCCATGTAACTTTCATATAGATAGTGTTTTAGTCGATGTAACTTACATATATATAATGTTTTAGTCCATGTAACTTACATATAGATCGTGTTTTAGTCGATGTAACTTACATATAGATAATGTTTAAGTCCATCTAACTGACATATAGATCGTGTTTTAGTCTATATAACTTACATATAGATAATGTTTTAGTCGATGTAACTTACATATAGATCGTGTTCGTAGTCGATGTAACTTACATATAGATCGTGTTCGTAGTCGATGTAACTTACATATAGATCGTGTTCGTAGTCGATGTAACTTACATATAGATCGTGTTCGTAGTCGATGACTTCCAGGTCTTCCTCGCTGAAGACGGAACACCAATCAGAGGAATTGAATGTAGCCAACTCGATGCCGCAATATTGATGGATAGTCATAATCTCACCTACAAAGTACAATATGGCAAACTAGCATTCAACTAAACGCTGACCTCGCTTACAAAATACAATATGGGAAAATCAACATTTGCTTAACCCTGAACTTTATATAACAAACCAAAAGTTAATAAACTAATTCACAATTCACTTAAACAGTGTGTGTCTATACTAATTCAAAATCCACTATAACAGTGTGTGCTTATAATAATTCACACTCAACTATAACAGTATGTGCCTATACTAATCCACAATCCACTATAACAGTGTATGCATATACTAATTCACAATCCACTATAACAGTGTGTGCCTATACTAATTCACAATCCACTTTAACAGTGTGTGCCTACACTAATTCACAATCCACTATAACAGTGTGTGCCTATACTAATTCACAATCCACTATAACAGTGTTTGCCTATACTAATTCACAATCCACTATAACAATGTGTGCCTATACTAATTTACAATCCACTATAACAGTGTGTGCCTATACTAATTCACAATCCACTATAACAGTGTGTGCCTATACTAATCCACAATCCACTATAACAGTGTGTGCCTACACTAATTCACAATCCACTATAACAGTGTGTGCCTATACTAATTCACAATCCACTTTAACAATGTGTGCCTATACTAATTTACAATCCACTATAACAGTGTGTGCCTACACTAATTCACAATCCACTATAACAGTGTGTGCCTACACTAATTCACAATCCACTATAACAGTGTGTGCCTATACTAATTCACAATCCACTATAACAGTGTGTGCCTATACTAATTCACAATCCACTATAACAGTGTGTGCCTATACTAATTCACAATCCACTTTAACAGTGTTTGCCTATACTAATTCACAATCCACTATAACAGTGTGTGCCTATACTAATTCACAATCCACTATAACAGTGTGTGCCTACACTAATTCACAATCCACTATAACAGTGTGTGCCTATACTAATTCACAATCCACTATAACAGTGTGTGCCTACACTAATTCACAATCCACTATAACAGTGTGTGCCTATACTAATTCACAATCCACTATAACAGTGTGTGCCTATACTAATTCACAATCCACTATAACAGTGTGTGCCTACACTAATTCACAATCCACTATAACAGTGTGTGCCTATACTAATTCACAATCCACTTTAACAGTGTTTGCCTATACTAATTCACAATCCACTATAACAGTGTTTGCCTATACTAATTCACAATCCACTATAACAGTGTGTGCCTACACTAATTCACAATCCACTATAACAGTGTGTGCCTATACTAATTCACAATCCACTATAACAGTGTATGCCTATACTAATTCACAATCCACTATAACAGTGTGTGCCTACACTAATTCACAATCCACTATAACAGTGTATGCCTATACTAATTCACAATCCACTTTAACAATGTGTGCCTACACTAATTCACAATCCACTATAACAGTGTGTGCCTATACTAATTCACAATCCACTATAACAGTGTATGCCTATACTAATTCACAATCCACTATAACAGTGTGTGCCTACACTAATTCACAATCCACTATAACAGTGTGTGCCTATACTAATCCACATTCCATCATAACAGTGTGTGCCTATACTAATTCACAATCCACTATAACAGTATGTGCCTATATTGATTCACAATCCACTATAACAGTGTGTGCCTATACTAATTCACAATCCACTATAACAGTGTATGCCTATACTAATTCACAATCCACTATAACAGTGTGTGCCTATACTAATCCACAATCCACTATAACAGTGTGTGCCTATACTAATTCACAATCCACTATAACAGTGTGTGCTTCACAAATCCACAATCCACTTTAACAGTGTGTGCCTATATTGAATCACAATCCACTATAACAGTGTGTGCCTACACTAATTCACAATCCACTATAACAGTGTGTGCCTACACTAATTCACAATCCACTATAACAGTGTGTGCCTGTACTAATTCACAATCCACTATACGAGTATGTGCCTATAATAATTCACAATCCACTATAACAGTGTGTGCCTATACTTATCCACTATAACAGTGTGTGCCTATACTAATTCACATTCCACTATAACAGTGTGTGCCTGTACTAATTCACAATCCACTATAACAGTGTGTGCCTATACTAATTCACAATCCACTATAACAGTGTGTGCCTATACTAATTCACAATCCACTATAACAGTGTGTGCCTATACTAATTCACAATCCACTATAACAGTGTGTGCCTATACTAATTCACAATCCACTATAACAGTGTGTGCCTATACTTATCCACTATAACAGTGTTTGCCTATACTAATCCAAATTCCACTATAACAGTGTGTGCCTATACTAATCCACAATCCACTATAACAGTATTTGCCTATACTTATCCACTATAACAGTGTGTGCCTATACTAATTCACAATCCACTATAACAGTGTGTGCCTATACTAATTCACAATCCACTATAACAGTGTGTGCCTATACTAATCCACTATAACAGTGTGTGCCTATACTAATTCACAATCCACTATAACAGTGTGTGCCTATACTAATTCACAATCCACTATAACAGTGTGTGCCTACACTAATTCACAATCCACTATAACAGTGTGTGCCTATACTAATCCACAATCCACTATAACAGTATGTGCCTATACTAATTCACAATCCACTATAACAGTATGTGCCTATACTAATTCACAATCCACTATAACAGTGTGTGCCTATACTAATTCACAATCCACTATAACAGTGTGTGCCTATACTAATCCACAATCCACTATAACAGTGTGTGCCTATACTAATCCACCATAACAGTGTGTGCCTATACTAATCCACAATCCACTATAACAGTGTGTGCCTGTACTAATCCACAATCCACTATAACAGTGTGTGCCTATACTAATCCACAATCCACTATAACAGTGTGTGCCTGTACTAATCCACAATCCACTATAACAGTGTGTGCCTATACTAATCCACAATCCAGTTTAACAGTGTGTGCCTATACTAATCCACAATCCACTATAACAGTGTGTGCCTATACTAATCCACCATAACAGTGTGTGCCTATACTAATCCACAATCCACTATAACAGTGTGTGCCTATACTAATCCACAATCCACTATAACAGTGTGTGCCTATATTGAATCACAATCCACCATTACAGTGTGTGCCTACACTAATTCACAATCCACTATAACAGTGTGTGCCTACACTAATCCACAATCCACTATAACAGTGTGTGCCTATACTAATTCACAATCCACTATAACAGTGTGTGCTTCACAAATCCACAATCCACTTTAACAGTGTGTGCCTATATTGAATCACAATCCACTATAACAGTGTGTGCCTACACTAATTCACAATCCACTATAACAGTGTGTGCCTACACTAATTCACAATCCACTATAACAGTGTGTGCCTACACTAATCCACAATCCACTATAACAGTGTGTGCCTACACTAATTCACAATCCACTATAACAGTGTGTGCCTATACTAATCCACAATTCACTATAACAGTGTGTGCCTATACTAATTCACAATCCACTATAACAGTGTGTGCCTATACTAATTCACAATCCACTATAACAGTGTGTGTCTATACTTATTCACAATCCACTATAACAGTGTGTGCCTATACTAATTCACAATCCACTATAACAGTGTGTGCCTATACTAATCCACAATCCACTATAACAGTGTGTGTCTATACTTATTCACAATCCACTATAACAGTGTGTGCCTATACTAATTCACAATCCACTATAACAGTGTGTGCCTATACTAATCCACAATCCACTATAACAGTGTGTGCCTATACTAATTCACAATCCACTATAACAGTGTGTGCTTCACAAATCCACAATCCACTTTAACAGTGTGTGCCTATATTGAATCACAATCCACTATAACAGTGTGTGCCTACACTAATTCACAATCCAATATAACAGTGTGTGCCTACACTAATTCACAATCCACTATAACAGTGTGTGCCTACACTAATCCACAATCCACTATAACAGTGTGTGCCTACACTAATTCACAATCCACTATAACAGTGTGTGCCTATACTAATCCAAAATCCTCTATAACAGTGTGTGCCTATACTAATTCACAATCCACTATAACAGTGTGTGCCTATACTAATCCACAATTCACTATAACAGTGTGTGCCTATACTAATTCACAATCCACTATAACAGTGTGTGCCTATACTAATTCACAATCCACTATAACAGTGTGTGTCTATACTTATTCACAATCGACTATAACAGTGTGTGCCTATACTAATTCACAATCCACTATAACAGTGTGTGTCTATACTTATTCACAATCCACTATAACAGTGTGTGCCTATACTTATTCACAATCCACTATAACAGTGTGTGCCTATACTAATTCACAATCCACTATAACAGTGTGTGCCTATACTAATCCACAATCCTCTATAACAGTGTGTGCCTATACTAATCCACTATAACAGTGTGTGCCTACACTAATTCACAATCCACTATAACAGTGTGTGCCTATACTAATTCACAATCCATTATAACAGTATGTGCCTATAAATCGTTAGATAAAAGCTGACTTACTGGTTGTCAGGTTGATATGCCCGGCAGAGATGCGGTCGCTTACTGCTTGCTTCATAGCCATAAACTCAGGCGTACTATGGAATTTGAAGTACTCCTCGATCGCCGAATCGTTGGTGAGAACACTGTTGGTATACTCGTCACAGTTGGCGTAGAATCGTAACATAATGTTATCTATGGTAGGTTGAGTGTTATTACTTAAATCATCAGTCATCTTCCGCCCAGTGACTCCCTGCTCAAAATATTTAGAACTGTCCTGGGTCCTCTTCTTGTAGGAAGCATAGTATCGGATGTGGTCCGGCGCTGGTTGTAGGAGAGAGTGGAAGCGGGAAAGGAACCGTTTTCCTAGCGTGTAAAGTTCCCGTTTGCCACGGGAGGTGAGCTGGGCGTTCAGGTCCAGCGGGAACTGGTTGGTCCATGTTTTTATGAAGGACTGTGGTGCTAGAGGCAAGCTCCGCAATTTAGGCACCAGAGAAAGCATATCCGTTATAACATTCGATGTTGGATATCTGGCTCCATGCCGCAACAGCGCGTCCACGTATATTGCGGTGCATGTTTTCCCGTTATGGGTGATGTTCATACCAGAGTCTATTGCGATAGCTTCGTTGGCATTTCGCTCCCAAAAATAAGGCGTTTTTGTAGAAAATAATGGTTTGCCATAGAAAGCAGACCCTCCTGGTGTACTATTTACTAGCGAAACATAAACCAGCAGCAGGAACACCTGAAGTAAGCAAGGAGTCATATTGCAAGTGATGTGTCGACAATGAGGACTCGTTGGTATGCCACTGGTTAGCACCTCGACATTGTCTCACGAGCTACACTTATGGGAATGTCACATTTACCATGTTGGGCCGGAACAAAGTTTACAGAGATCACGTTGTGGCAAGGTCACCGATAACGTCTAATGTATGTACCAATGTAAAAGAGGTTTGCTGCCTAGCCAAGTTTGACTTAGTGTACGATATGAGGTGGTAGACTTTTTAAGTCCCCGATGTTTGCCATAACATTGATGACCACAATCATGATATGACACTGAAGTCGTTATCTATTCGAAATTAAACCGTACTCTACAACTTATTAAAATCGTATAGATAAGGAATTTTACGTACCTCTCCTTCTTCAATAGTAGTTCAGACCAATTTCATGTTGTCACTGTTTTGGCACTAACGTCAACGATCAGGGGGCACGGTAGATTAGTGGTAGGATATACATGTAGGGCCCATGACCAAAGGGTTGTGAGTTCGAGTCACGGCTCGGCTACAAATACATGTACGAGCCAGTATGTGAGTGAAATGAATTTATTGTGTAAATCTACTCGGCCAGTACTAATAATGAGAAAGTACCTAAAGGTCTGCGTACCCTTGGCGCGATGCAACTGGAACAAGTGGCGAAACCCTTGTCAGGAAATTTAGCATACATTTTCGTAATAAAAATACGAATTCATAGCGGAAAGAAAGCACCCATCGGCTACTGTTTGATCCTGATAAATTGACCTTCTGTCATAAGTAAGGAACACTGAATGGGGTAAGTTTGTATACGGTCTATGCTACACTGTATCGCAGTAAAAAAATTAATCTGGAGGGACATTTTTTCTGGGAAACAGTAATTAAACTTGTAAATCAGGGTGTTTGATCTACCCCGGATATCGTAATTAGAAGCATATTTATTTCATATTTCTAGTTCAAGAATATTAATTTATAGTTCTTCAAAAATCTCAGTTTGAGTGACAAATATTCCCCATTCCTGTTTCATCCCCAAGCCTCTATCCTGTCTGCTCATTCAGTATTGCTAACAGGTCTTCAACTGACGTAACTTCCTTTAACCACAGGCACTTGTGGCCAGGAGAATAACCATATATATAGGTAATATAGCGAAATAAGAATAATTTTAAAAAATATATAAAATAAATTATCCAGATTTTCTTTTTATGTTATTGATACTCTAAAACTATAATGAACATGATTGCCAACTTTCAGCTTGATCAGTCCAGCACACACAAAAATCGACTTCCAGACAATGAAAAAGAGAGCATACCCAACACATCTAACTTCCGACTCAACTGGCTTGGTAGTGACATGATGACACTAGTGCCGCGTGTGTTTTCAGTGTCTGATAGTCGATTTTTTGTGAAATTAAACCGTTTGACGTGACGTATCAATCTGAGTTTGGCAATTATTTTCATTGTGGATTTAGATGGTGAATAACATAAAAAGGAAATTGGAAAACTTTGTTTATATATATATTTGTTTTTAAATTATTCTTAATTCGCTATATTATCTATCTATAGAAGGTTATTCTCCTGGCCACAAGTGCCTGTGCCTTTAATAGTTCAATCTTTAGTTCCATCAGTCGACTCTCGTGTCGATCGAGAAGCTGTACAGCTATGTATCGGCATGCCATCTGTACTGTGGTTGATTTGTACAAATTGGTTGATTCGCTGGGAAGCATGAAGTTGGTTCCTAGTTCCTAGTTCCGTGTTCCGTTTAATAAACGGAACTAGGAACCAGACCCTAGTTCCGTTTAACATAAACGGAACTGGGAACCAGACTCGAGTTCCGTTTAACATAAACGGAACTGGGAACCAGACCCGAGTTCCGTTTAATCTTAAACGGAACTGGGAACCAGACACGAGTTCCGTTTAACCTTAAACGGAACTGGGACGTTTAACAGTTGATCTAACAAAACAGATACGTTCGATGATCATATATTTCATACTTAAACCAAACACAGGAATCGAACCCAGACCCTTTCAGACAAACAATACGACTTAGAAAAACATTCTTAAATGAATTTCTGTTATACGTAACTCACATCCAAATTCCAGTTCCGTTTAACCTTAAACGGAACTGGGAACCAGACACGAGTTCCGTTTAACCTTAAACGGAACTGGGACGTTTAACAGTTGATCTAGCAAAACATATACGTACGATGATCATATATTTCATACTTAAACCAAACACAGGAATCGAACCCAGACCCTTTTAGACAAACAATACGACTTAGAAAAGCATTCTTAAATGAATTTCTGTTATACGGAACTCACATCCAAACTCCAGTTCCGTTTAACCTTAAACGGAACTGGGAACCAGACCCGAGTTCCGTTTAACCTTAAACGGAACTGGGACGCTTAACAGTTTATCTAACAAAACAGATACGTTCGATGATCATATATTTCATACTTAAACCAAACACAGGAATCGAACCCAGACCCTTTCAGACAAACAATAAGACTTAGAAAAGTATTCTTAAATGAATTTCTGTTATACGGAACTCACATCCAAACTCCAGTTCCGTTTAACCTTAAACGGAACTGGGAACCAGACCCGAGTTACGTTTAATCTTAAACGGAACTGGGAACCAGACCCGAGTTACGTTTAACATAAATGTATACGGTTTCTTTCCTAAATTAATCTAGCAAAACATATTCGTGCAATGATCATATATATATACCCAAACCAAACACAGGAATCGAACACAGAGCTTAACAAACAAACAAAAAGACCAAAACAGCATTCTTAAATGAAGTTCTGTTAAACGGAACTCACATCCCAACCCCAGTTACGTTTAACCTTAAACGGAACTGGGAACCAGACCCGAGTTCCGTTTAACGAAAACGTATACGATATGTTTTTCCTGTCAATCTAGCAAAACATATGTACGATGATCATCTTTATGTGTAAATCTAACGTGTGAATCGATCCCAGAGCATTCCAAAGCAACCAATAAGACTATTACAATCCCCAGTAATGAATTTCTGTTGTACCGATCTCATATCCAAATTCCAGTTACGTTTAACGTTATACGGAACTTGGAACCAGACCCAAGTTCCGTTTAACATAAGGTATACGGTTTGTTTTTCCTATCAATCTAGCAAAACATATAAGTACTATGATCATCTTTATATCTAAGTCTAATATAGGAAATCGAACCCAGAGTCTTTTAAACAAACAATACGACTGTTGCAGTCTTCATAAAATAATTTCCGTTATACGGATCTGACATTCAAACTCCCGTTATGTTTTACTGTAAACGGGCCTAGGAATCAGACCCCAGTTCCGTTTAAGCTAAATGTATACGGTTTATTTACCCTGTAAATATAGCAAAACATAGAAGTGCGATGATCATAATTTATTCACATGATTCGAAACCATAGCCTTTCAGACACTATTACAGCTTTCATCAGACGGAACTGACATCCAAACTCCAGTTACTTTTTTCGTGAAACGGAACTAGGAAACAAACCCCAGTTCAGTTTAAGCTAAACGTATACGGTTACTTTTCCCTGTCTACCTCCCAAAACGAATTAAGTATGGCCATCATATGTAAATTCCAATCAAGCGTAGGAATCGAACATACAACCATTCACACACTGTACATAGCCTCTTTAAATGACTTTCTTTGAAACGGAACTGACATCCAAACTGCAGTTACGTTAATCTTAAAGGGAACTTGGAGCCAGACTCTAGTTCCGTTTATAATGAACACATTCTTTGGTTATCCCTATCCAAGTTGCAAACGCAATGCAGTACAGAAATCGAACCCATAATATCTTAAGACAAATAAATAAGACAACCCAGGACTTTTTCAAGGATTTTTTTGACAGAACTGTCATGCAAACTCCAGTTGTTCCTTAAAGAGACATGGGAACCAGACCATAGATTAAGGTACAATGTATAATATATTCCCGCGGTTCGGAGAATAGCGGGAATAATTTGTCTTATCGGTTCGATACGGACGTTACCGAGTGTTCTCAACCAATCGGATTGGCGGTATAGGTACAGGTAGCACGTGCGGTATGTGTAAGTGTATCGGTGTACACGGGTCATTTTCTAGCCGCCTTTCTAGCGCGACAGTCACGTTAAATTTTTTCTTTTTAGTATTTTCCCCTACATACCTCGAAAAATGTAACAATTCATTCAACCATCTTTGTAGTCAAAGAAATAAACATTCTTCCACACAAACAGGTAGCCATATATTGAGTTAAGAACTGCTGAATAATTTCCTTTCGTCAAGCAACTTGCCGCGAGTGTTAGCTAAGTAGCCAGTACTCGTAGATTCGGAGATCAATAGTGACTGTCCACGAAGCAAAAATCTTAGTTCAGGGAGAGACCAAACCCAAAGTATCGCGGGGCTGGAGTTACCCCAGAAAATGCCGAATAGGCTGACATGAGAGGCGGATTGGCCGCGCTACCCAATGGGCGATGGTGGATGCCAGTAAAGATGGAAATCCGGACATGTACGGGCCATGCAATACATGCCAAACTTTTTCCAATACTGAACTGAGATATCCAGGATAGAATTCAAATAAAGTATGAATTATATCCAATATACCAAAAAGTGTCACTTTCCTACATAAACCATAGTCAACTTCAAGCCCTCCCCCAGGGGTAACGTCAAAGGATGTAAACATCTTGTTATTCGTTTGAAAGGCTCTGGGCTCAATTCCTGTGTTTTGTTTTAGGTACTTTAGGTACGAGTATTAATATGACCATCGTACTTCTTTGTTTTGTGAGAAAGACAGTGAAATCAAACTATATACGTTCATGTTTAACGGAACTGGGTTCTGATTCCTAGTTCCGTTTATGGTAAAACGTAACTGGAATTTGGATGTCAATTCCGTTTAAGAAAAATTCATTTACCAAGACTATAAACGTCTTATTGTCTTTTTTTAATGTTGTGGTTTCGATTATGTGTTTGATTGAGTATAAATATAAGCATCTATCTTATATGTTTTGCTAGATATAGACAGGGGAGACAACCCGTATAGTTTATGTTAAATGGAACTCGGGTCTGGTTCCCAGTTCCGTTTCACGTTGCTGCAGTTGGGATGTGAGATCCGTATAACCGAAACTCATTTAAGAATGCTGTTTTAATCTTATTGTTTGTCTGAACGGCTAACTTATATCCAATCATTTTTTTTACCGTCATATAGATTACGTACATCTACAATGTATAAGGATTTTTGCCACCAAGTTTTGTTGAAATCCTCTCAATAGTTTAGGAGGATTAGTAGGTACATTGTACTTCGTTGCGGGGCTATATCAGTCATATATTGCTGTAGAAGGTCAAACCTTTCTGTATTATAACAGAATGAAGACTATTCCAAAACTGCCAGCTTCACAGCAGGCAATAGATCTCCGAAGGAGAATGGACAGAAACCTGAAAAGTGAAAGATTTCTTTTGACTGTTGAAGTTACTGTGAGTGGACAGAGACTTCTCATTTTTTGCTACTGTCTAGAGTTCGGAAGGTCCCGGGTTCCAATCCCGGTTTATAGCCGTGCAGTTTTCCTTTCCTGTTACATATGGAAACCAAAGAAATATACCACGGAATCATGTGTGTCTTAATATTTGATATACCGTGAACTATCTGGACCTATGACAATCCTTTTTCTCTGGGTTTTATATACATAGGTGTTTGGGTATAGACATATACATCATATAATATATTCATTATGTATACCAAAGTTTGATTCATTTTGGAAATATTTCATTTCCCACCACCCTTCCTATTTTATATAATACAATGTCTGATGTTTCTCTCTTGTGTGAAGATAATATGTTTTTCGGGGCCGACCACTGGACTCCCTAACCTTGCAGCTCCTATCAAAATATTCATATAGATATACATTAATTCTTATAATTACAAGTAGTAATTATACGCATGGATGTATACATTTATGTGATAAATATCTCATTACTATTTGTACATTTTGATATATTTTTTTTTGTAAAATAAATAGAATTAAAATTAAAAATTCAATATTATAATTTTTTTATTTATCCTCCGAAAAGTCAGTTTACCTGTGTCTACCTAAGCTGTCAGTGTTGTGATATTAAGTACCTGTGTTGTTTCAGTAAAGAACACCTATTCCACTTTGGCCCACTTTTTTTCTTACCTGTTTCTCACTTAAAATCCTAAAAGTTGGCTAGACTGGAAGACACCGTCTGAACGGCTCTGGGTTCGATTCCTGTGTTTGGTTTAGGTATATATATGATCATCGCACGTATATGTTTTTCTAGATTAACTGACAAACAAACCCTATTCTAGTACGTTTATGTTAAACGGAACTCGGGTCTGGTTCCCAGTTCCGTTTAATGTTAAACGTAACTGGAGTTGGGATGTGAGTTCCGTTTAACAGAAATTCATTTACGAATGCTGTTTTAGTCTTATTGTTTGTCTGGTGGGGGTCTAGGTTCAATTCCTGTGTTGTTTGATTCATGTATAAATATGATCATGGTACTTAAAACAAACTGTATTCGTTTTTATTAAACGGAACTCGGGTCTGGTTCCCAGTTCCGTATAACGTTAAACGTAACTGGAGTTTAGATATCAGATCGGTACAACAGAAATTCCTTAATGGAGATTGTAATAGTCTTATTGGTTGCTTTGGAAGACTCTGGGTTCGATTCACAAGTTCGATTTACACATAAAGATGATCATCGTACATATGTTTTGCTAGATTGATAGGAAAAACATATCGTATACGTTTTCGTTAAACGGAACTCGGGTCTGGTTCCCAGTTCCGTTTAAGGTTAAACGTAACTGGGGTTGGGATGTGAGTTACGTATAACAGAACTTTATTTAAGAATGCTGTTTTAGTATTATTGTTTGTATGAAAGGCTCTGGGTTCGATTCCTGTGTTGTTTGATTCATGTATAAATACTATCATTGTGTTTTTAAAAAACCGTACATGTCTACTTAAACGGAACTCGGGGCTGGTTCCCAGTTCCGTATAACGTTAAACGTAACTGGAGTTTAGATATCAGATCGGTACAACAGAAATTCCTTAATGGAGATTGTAATAGTCTTATTGGTTGCTTTGGAAGGCTCTGGGTGCGATTCACAAGGTCGATTTACACATAAAGATGACCATCGTACATATGTTTTGCTAGATTGACAGGAAAAACATATCGTATACGTTTTCGTTAAACGGAACTCGGGTCTGGTTCCCAGTTCCGTTTAAGGTTAAACGGAACTGGAGTTTGGATGTGAGTTCCGTATAACAGAAATTCATTTAAGAATGCTTTTCTAAGTCGTATTGTTTGTCTGAAAGGGTCTGGGTTCGATTCCTGTGTTTGGTTTAAGTATGAAATATATGATCATCGAACGTATCTGTTTTGTTAGATAAACTGTTAAGCGTCCCAGTTCCGTTTAAGGTTAAACGGAACTCGGGTCTGGTTCTCAGTTCCGTTTAAGGTTAAACGGAACTGGAGTTTGGATGTGAGTTCCGTATAACAGAAATTCATTTAAGAATGCTTTTCTAAGTCGTATTGTTTGTCTGAAAGGGTCTGGGTTCGATTCCTGTGTTTGGTTTAAGTATGAAATATATGATCATCGAACGTATCTGTTTTGTTAGATAAACTGTTAAGCGTCCCAGTTCCGTTTAAGGTTAAACGGAACTCGGGTCTGGTTCCCAGTTCCGTTTAAGGTTAAACGGAACTGGAGTTTGGATGTGAGTTCCGTATAACAGAAATTCATTTAAGAATGCTTTTCTAAGTCGTATTGTTTGTCTGAAAGGGTCTGGGTTCGATTCCTGTGTTTGGTTTAAGTATGAAATATATGATCATCGCACGTATATGTTTTGCTAGATCAACTGTTAAACGTCCCAGTTCCGTTTAAGGTTAAACGGAACTCGGGTCTGGTTCCCAGTTCCGTTTAAGGTTAAACGGAACTGGAGTTTGGATGTGAGTTACGTATAACAGAAATTCATTTAAGAATGCTTTTCTAGTCTTATTGTTTGTCTGAAAGGGTCTGGGTTCGATTCCTGTGTTTGTTTTATGTATGAAATATATGATCATCGCACGTATATGTTTTGCTAGATCAACTGTTAAACGTCCCAGTTCCGTTTAAGGTTAAACGGAACTCGGGTCTTGTTCCCAGTTCCGTTTATGTTAAACGGAACTCGGGTCTGGTTCCCAGTTCCGTTTATGTTAAACGATACTCGGGTCTGGTTCCCAGTTCCGTTTATGTTAAACGGAACTCGGGTCTGGTTCCCAGTTCCGTTTATGTTAAACGGAACTAGGGTCTGGTTCCCAGTTCCGTTTATGTTAAACGGAACTCGGGTCTGGTTCCCAGTTCCGTTTATGTTAAACGGAACTAGGGTCTGGTTCCTAGTTCCGTTTATTAAACGGAACACGGAACTAGGAACTAGGAACCAACTTCATGCTTCCGATTCGCTGTGGGGCGAAAGGGCAATATTTAGTAGCTTCATCTGTGTTAACAAAATGGCAATGTATTTTAAGTATGTGGATTTTTTTCATTTATCGGACTTGTATTTTATTGTCAGTGAGATTGCACCAAAATCTGTGGGAGTTATCTCCCTTCCACCGTGTCCCGTGTTATATTTATTATTTATGTTTTAGAAACGTCTAGGTTATGATAGAGACAAAACATCATATATTTAATAAACCACAGGCACTCGTGGCCAGGAGAATAACCATCTAGATATATAGATAATATAGTGAAATATGAATAATTAACATAAAATATAAAAACAAAATTTTCCAATGTTCTTTTTATGTTATTAATCATCTAAAACCATAATGAAAATAATTGCCAAATTTTAGCTTGATACGTTAAGCGGTTAAATTTCACAAAAATCGACTATCAGACACTGAAAAAGAGAGAAGGTATGCAACTCCGTGGCAGAAAATACCTCGACCACGAACAAAGCGGTAATAAAAACTTACTTTCCGTTCATACTAGAGAAAAACGAACAGCTTCCATCCATCCCCTATATAGTTCCCTTTCTAAAAAGCTATAATGATCCACACTTTTATTTATCGATTGCAAGCGCGGGGTCGTAACATCTCAGAAAACCCCAGAAATCTTCGATAAAGGAAGTACCTGTGGGTAATTTTACACGTTTGGGGGGGGGGGGGGGTGGGTAGATCAATTTTCGATAAAAATGCCCCTTACATGGTCATAAAGGCGCTTGGGTTAGGGTTAAGATTAATTAGCAGTGACAACTTCTCATGTCCCTGTGGTCTAATCCTACAACTTGATATTCCATCGGTGAAAGTGGGTAATGGTTAATATGCTAATAAATAATTACAATATTTGTTCCAGTATTGACCTTTGTTATACTCTATTGTACCCTACCTGTAGGAGTGGGGATTATTTGGGAAGGTTTACTTTCAAAGTCATTCATTTCTAACAAACTGCAGCCGCACATATTGAGTATGTCAATGGACATGTTTTAACACATTTGAGCATTGAAATCTTTAAATTAGATCAAGGCATTCGGACAAATCTGTAAGCCCCGGTTTTACGTCTGACTATAATGAGCGAAACTCTTTACTCCACTTGTTCCAGTCTACCACGTGGTTGGACAGTGCTACAAATTATAGATCGCTAGAATGTAGCTGTGAGTCCCGAAATAATCCAGCATGTTCGAAGGGCCTTCACACCTAGGACCAATAAAGCCTTCTTGGTAAGCTTCAAATTCCCAATGGAATCCTTCCCTTAAAAACGTGTTTCCGGTTTCTGCTGCGATGGCATATGTACAGGCTGATAATTTCTACTTTTCTTAAATGGCTCTATAACCACGGATAATTGGTTTGTTTGCCACTTTGAACCGACCTACGAACGAAGTTGTAATAAAGTATTATAAGTTACTGGACACAGATAAAGCCTGTATTTAAATACTAATGAGCGATGAGCAATGCCACATCTAATCAATATATGATTATCGGAGGGCGAAAAGAGGCGGATATTTTTTATTTTTTGTAGGCTGGCCCGGTATATAACCATAGACCTAATTAGCACAGGACCATATGTACATACGTAGGCGGATCAGAGTCGGGGGCTAGGATAAAGGCCTTATTATATATCAATCAGTGGGCAAAAAAATTAAGCGACCCACGTCCCTGAACCTAATCTCTATTTTTCCTCATTTAACCATTTTAGGTAAATAACGATTAAATGTATACCCAGAGATGTATAAAATTAGGTAGCATGCTGGCCACTTGAAAGACGTGTGATAAATAATCTAGTACATCTCTGGCTTAAATAATTCATGGATATGTTTCTGTCCATCCGGAATCAGCTACTTGGCCTTTTCCGGATATTAGCATACTTTAGCCCAAAGGATTCGAACGCAATCTAACCTCCGTTAATCGTTTTCTCGTTCGGAGTGCGGTTATTACTGACGTTAAAGAAAACAGGTTGAGGTTTTGCTCGCGGATCGCCCATCGTTACTAGGCCTATAGACGAGGCTTTCCTTCCAACACCAGTATGAATCGAGGAGAGAAGATATCTATCCTTTCACAACACGTAAGTATACATTTGAAATTATGCAATGTATGATATCGCTACATCACAGTAGGCCTTGATTACCACGGACTTAGTTCCATGGCCTTACTGATTCTCGTGTCTGATGCACGTTGTTGTGACACGTCAAATGCAATCATCCATGCCAAGCCCCCCCCCCCCCCCCCCCCCGGGCAACCCTCATAGTAAATATCTGTTCTGGGCGTTTACTATACAAGCGTGTCGCTAAGGTCATTGAACTGATCAACGCTGGTGGACATATATAGTCCGAAGGGTTCTGACTCTCTGACCCGCTAAATATATTGACGACAGCTGCAGGCGGTTGCGAAAGTCAGAATTCCTCATTAGTCAAAAAGTGGAAATTTTACCGAACCGTGCACGGGTCACTGTTTAAGCTGTGTTTTATAATATGAAACATTTTCGATCACATGTAAAATAGGTAGCAATGGAAAGAACAAATATTTTTGTACTAGCTTGAACAATTAATCAAATCACAGGAGGTCGTAAACTAACTGTTGCCACCCATTTCTAAAAAAACAACCAGTTTTCTCACATCTGTTTGAAAATGGCCGCGCGTTGCGAGATCCCGGAAGAATTTCTTTCTGACCTACCTTTTCTGATCACGTGACGTTAGGCGGCGGCCATTTTCAAACAGATGTCGGGAAACTGGTAATTTTTTAGATATGGATGGTGACAGTTAGTTAGCGACCTCCTGTGACTTGAGTAAAGGCGTAGGTTAGTTGGAAAATATCTGTTCTTTCCATTGATACCTAATTTGCATGTGATCAAAAACGTTGCATATTATAAAACTCAGCTTAAATGGCGACCCATGGACAGGTCGGTAAAATTTCCACTTTTTAACTAATGAGGAATTCTGACTCTCGCACCTGCATGTTGTCAAAGTATTAAGCGGGTCAGAGAGTCAGAACCTTTCGGACTAGTGGACATAGTGGTGGTGCTGTACATATGTCTATTATGATATTTATCTCGGGTCACCAAGTATGATATGCCATCATACGGTAGCTCATTATCAACACATCAAATATTCGACACCCTCACCATCTTCTAAATATTTCGTGAACTCTCACATGCATTTTCTCTTAGTGTCGTCCGCTGCAAAAGAAATGTTTATTTTGTTCATAATTTGAAGAGACTTAAAGCACAAACCTTTTTTCTGTGTTTTGAGGGTTAGGGCTAGGTATAGCCATCGTGCAAGTCAAGAAGCTTTAAATTTGTTTGACTTTGCATACATGTAACATAAAAACATTTGCACTATAGTGCTATTCTTGCGACAAAGGTTTATAAAAAGTATTTTAACAATATCACAATACATACAATTATAACAACTAGATATATATACAATAGGGCATACAGAGCATCATATGGGGATTGAAGGTCATAAGTCATTTTTTTAACTGTCATAGTGCTATGAAAGGTCAGCCGTTACATCCACATTGAATGAAGCCTGCTAGCTAGGGCTTCATGCTAGATATAGATGTAACGACTGACCTTTCATAGCACTTTGAAAGTGAAAAAATTTCTTTCAATCCATATATTAACATTTTTACTGTAGAACAATTGCGTAACTCCAGTTATATTTCTACCAATTTATTGTTTATTACCTGCATTTGTATTGTGTCTTCATTTAAACAACATTGGAACAGCCCAGCTTGAATAAATTATTGGTGCCAATGTTGATAATTAGTCATTTGAGCATTTGACACAAGGGTATTGTCCATGTTATTCGAAGCAGCGCGACAAGACATTGAACAAGCTTGATCTATGACGTCATAATTAAACCACATGCTACGTCTCGAGAACCATTAATTGCTTTCATACTTTTATGAAATGCATTTTTGCTAGTAATGTTCATATAGTGGGTTGCAGCGCAAATGTCAATTTAAGTATATGAAATCACAATTGCTTAACTTAATTACTCCAAAAAATGTCATTTGATAATGAACACTTGTATATATCACACATGTGTTACAAAAAGAACAAGTTAAAGCACTATCAAAGTGTAATAACATATATTCTAATATATATAGCATTTGATAAAAATAGAAACAGAAAGCTAGAATTGTTATTACATAAAAGGCTTTATTAGAAACGATATCACAGATTACAAGAGTACGATAAAAAAATTCCAAGGGGGACAACTCAAACAAAATTGCCTGTGCAAATGGCACATGAGCAGATCTGGGTGTCCCAGGTGCGGAACAGCCCACGAGAAGACCCATAATTTTCAGCTAATCTGAGTTCATTTGGAAGGCTGTTTCACACCTGGCAAGCTGTTAAACGAAAAGATCTCTTGCCCAGGGGTCTGGAAAAGCACTCGTTCGGTCGTCAGGGAGGAGTGAAAATTTATCGGGACAAGTATTTTTTTCTACTGAGACCCTTTGTTATTGTTACTTAAAATAAAATGCATTGACTATTCATGAATTAAATTGTTTTCATTGTAAATCATACCTGTACGAAATAATTCAGTCGGACCAGAGTCGGAATCCGTACGGATTTTTTAAAGCAAAATCTGTACGGATTTTTTTCACCTTCTTTATTCTTTACCAAAAATCCAGTCGTACTTTTAAAATCCAGTCGGAAAACAGGGGCGTAATATTGAAATGAGTAGTGTCGGATTTTCCATATATGGAAAATCCGTACGTAAAAAAAATCCAGGCGGGTTTACAAATTGAGGCGGAATAAAATCCGACTGACTTTTTTAGCCGGAATCCCAGTAAATTCCGATCGGATTTTTGAAGATATTCCGATCAGATTTTTGGAGAAATTCCGATCGGATTTCTGTTCCCTATCCAATCGGATTTCTGCCATTTTCCGATCGGATTTTTAGTGGATTTCTGCCATTTTCCGATCGGATTTTCAGGCATATTCTGATCGGATTTCTGACCAGACCTTAACTTGATCCAATAGGATTTTTCAAGACACAGATTTATTCCACAAAACCCGATCGGAATTTATCTTCAAAATCCGTGTCCGATCGGATTCTTACTGCATTTCAAAGAATCCGACAAGAATCTGATCGGAATTTCACTTTTTCCGATCAGAATCCGACTGAAAATTTCGTACAGGTATAATCAAATAATTATATATTAAGTTCGTACTGATAGATCTACGTCTATGTATGCTGCCTTAATCGGAACACTTCGTCTCCGAGTATAATGACAGGTAAAATCACTGTTTTCTGTTAGGAATCAGAACTGCAGTGGTAAAGCTTAAATTTATTTATTTATTTTAAATTACTTAAATCAACATAAACTTTCCATCCAGGAATGAAAACCTTCCTTTGAAAAATTGTCTTGCTATTTCACACAACAATCCAGTGCAGTGCGTGGGTATAATTTCCAATATGGTGGTTGATCAAGAATTACCGTTATAGGTCTCCGGCTTTCCAACTTTTTCTCGTTAAATTTTTTTTGTGTATCAATGTAATTAGGAAATTAGAATTGTATGATTCGGGCAAGTGACTTTCTAATTCGGACGAGTAAATTTTTTATGTTACTAGTCCTGTGCCCAGTGGTTTAAATTGTTTTCCAGACCCCTACTTGCCATATGTGGAGGTGTTCACTAGTGGTGTGTCAATTATTGGAAATAATCAATTTACAGTTGATCATTGTTTACCGATTATGATTATGGATCATGTTTTTTTTATAATCGATTAATCGGTGTGTGAATAATACTTGTATGTCATATTGTCCATTTTAATTGACATCAAAACATCAAATACATAATACCATTGACTATAATGTAATGTGTGCATTTTCATGTAAAATGAAATATCAGTTTCAAAAACACAAGTTTGATTATTGATTTCAATACAATGATTTTATTTTGGATATTAATAGCAAGTGAATTTGTGGCTTTTTCTGGTAAAAAAACATTCTATTTTCCTTACATTTCTATTTTCAAAGAGCAACTGGTTATAATCGTAAATTCGGTAAGTGATGTCATCCGATTACAATCGATCCTTGGTTGGTGTTTTCAACCGATTACCCATAACTAGTGTTCACCTTAGGAATCTTAACAAGGTTATCTTTTCTAAGGTTGTAAAAAACTCTTTTCCTGTCAACAAGATCATGTAAAATATACAGAGAAATACCTTTAAAATCTCAAAAATCTCAAACACCATACATCTTATATGTGTTACATGTAAAAAATCTTCTTCAAATAACATCGACTGGGGAAACATAATCATTTTCTATAAAACCAAGAGCTCGCTCCTGCAATTTTTCCATCTTCCTGGTTTTTGTTAATGTACAGAAGTACCAGGCAAGTGGATAATAATTAAAATTAGACCGAATAAAAGACTTAAAGGGGCATCCCAGGGAAGTCTACAATGAAGTTCTTGAATGTACATGCTGTCTGCACTACCAGATACATTTTCCTGTTATTTCAATATTCAAAGTCCACTCAAAATGTGTTTATTAGCCACTTGCAAAATTGCATTCCTCGGGAAAGCCCGATAAAAATAGCGCTGATCACGCGTCAGGTCACAGCGTTCTCGGTCAATTTGACGAAGGGGCCCAAGAGGGGACGCGGAATGTATTTACATGTACGTCCGATGATGAACCAGACACAAAGTCCATGTATAAATTTATTGAATCACATTTACGTTTAACAGTGTCATGTGGGTTTCCGACGATGACAACCATAGGGGTGAAAAGTTATCTTCACGAATCCTCATTTAGAACCATTTCACAAAAGGTGTGCATGCATTGAAAAGTACAAAAATAAAATGAAATGATTCCGATTTTTTATATACAACTCGATGTCTTGAAGATTTTTTTCAGATTATCTATATATTCATCTAAAATCTATCCAACTTTCAGCGTCAACATACTTTAACACTTACAATTATATATGTATCACGGAAGTCCGTGCACTCATATGACGCACCACGCACTAAACATGTAGAATACAGTACATGTATAATATATATATCAAATTTGGAACTTGTCGAGAAGATAATTGTCCAATACTTAATCCATTTATATATGTTATGATTCATTTTACTTTTTTTTTTATGTAAATTTAAAGGTTCGTTAACTTTTTTAACACAACTGCAGACATGGGACATACATGTACAGTGTATATGATTTTTTTTATGAATTAATGACTTCACTTATATAAGGCATATATTTTTATTCATATCAAATTTAATACCGGGGTCCAAACCCGATAATATTTGTATAATCCTTATTTTATAGATTAGGTATGACAAGAATTTTTTATCCGCACATGATAACATAAAATTCATTTTGTCCAAATTAAATCTGTATACATTAAACTCAATCGCCCAATACCGGCGTTTTACAACGTAACACCACAATACGGTTTTTCTTGTATGTGAAGAGGTCTTTCTCTTCAGCAATATAATTCAATAATGCCGTTTTACTGGAATGTTATAAAGGGAATATTACAATACACGCTTTCAAGTTTTACACACGCATTTCATGTAACAGAGGAATGAAAGAGTTATCCCTTGGGAGGCCCCAAAACCAAATCAAAACTGTGTCACCGGCTATCCAGAAGAAAACAGTAACATGCAAACAATTGGGCTGTTAGTCTCTCCCTTGAATACTTCTTATCCCTCATTATGCTTCCGTAATATAATCCTTACGTTAAAGTTTGACCATTCGGCCACTTTTCGCTTGGTAGTTACATGTAGGTCACGCGGATCGCCATTTTTTGTTTACCGATGTAGCTTGTTATGCGCATGCGTTATCATATGTGATGCAAAAAAATTTACATGTCCAAATCGTTGATCAACGAATAGTGATTCCCTTTTTTAATTATTAACTAAAATTTTTGAGAACATATTTCAGCGTAAATCGCCCATTAATTTTCCACAAGAGTATACATTTAATTCATATATACAATAATTCTAAATAAGCATAAAAAAATATAGTTTTACCGTGATGCCTCTTTAACGAAATAGTTGTATGGTTTACATAACTTTTCAATAGTAAGTCAAAATCATTTTCTACTACGGCGTATTAGGGCCACTGTTAGAATGAATCAACCTTGATTTAAAGAGTATTTTAAATACAAATACATAGTTAGAAGGATCTGACGACAAGACATATAGTCTTATTTAGGCAATCTCTTTCTTGTACAAATGTACGTACAACCTAATATCTTGTATGTACAACTAGTATCTTTTAAGTACAACTTAGTATTTTGTGCGTACAACTTAGTATCTTGTACGTACAACTTAGTATTTTGTTCGTACAACTTAGTATCTTGTACGTACAACTTAATATCTTGTACGTACAACTCAATATCTTGTACGTACAATTTAGTACCTTGTACGTTCAAGATGACGGAACACACACATATGCTGTACCTCCTATATTTAGTAATAGATACAGTATGCCGAAAAATTGAATAAAACTGCATCATACAGCTGTTCGTCCTCCTGGGACTCTTCAATGATGCTAAGGGCCAAAAGGCGGGAATCCAAAATATCATGTGCTTTGTATTGTACAATCTAATTATTTTGGCTATATAGGGCGCTTTCAAATGTTGTATACCTATTCATCCATTCATATATTTTGTTTAAGAAAAAAATATTTTTACATAAATGGTATACTATTTAAAAGTAGACAACTGGTAAAGTTTACAGGACATAGAACTATAGTTTTGCTTTCGATATCGAATTTTCCGAAAACATATTTGCACCAAATTACTCCGATTATAAATATTCCCATGAATATAAGTACGCACTTCATACACCTAGAGATAGCTCATACCGTAAACCTTGATTAGAAGTAGTTTATGCTGTGTGTAATAATTAGATCAATTAACAGGGATATCGACATTTACTTGTGATCTGCTTAAGTCTCGCTCTCGCGATAAATGGAACGTAGCGGAAGGATACATTAACACTGACCCCAATCCCTATACAAACGCCTCATGAAGGTTTGAAGAGTGTCTCTGCTACAAATACTTCGCGACCCTGATGCTGTAAAAGAATAAACAATAGTAAGTATAACAAGAGTTGAAAGGCCGAATTTCTTGCAGTTTTTTTCGGTAATTTATCATTTTCGATTTTAAAGGGGCATCCCGGGGAAGTCTACAATGAAGTTCTTGAATGTACATGCTGTCTGCACTACCAGATACATTTTCCTGTTATTTCAATATTCAAAGTCCACTCAAAATGTGTTTATTAGCCACTTGCAAAATTGCATTCCTCGGGAAAGCCCGATAAAAATAGCGCTGATCACGCGTCAGGTCACAGCGTTCTCGGTCAATTTGACGAAGGGGCCCAAGAGGGGACGCGGAATGTATTTACATGTACGTCCGATGATGAACCAGACACAAAGTCCATGTATAAATTTATTGAATCACATTTACGTTTAACAGTGTCATGTGGGTTTCCGACGATGACAACCATAGGGGTGAAAAGTTATCTTCACGAATCCTCATTTAGAACCATTTCACAAAAGGTGTGCATGCATTGAAAAGTACAAAAATAAAATGAAATGATTCCGATTTTTTATATACAACTCGATGTCTTGAAGATTTTTTTCAGATTATCTATATATTCATCTAAAATCTATCCAACTTTCAGCGTCAACATACTTTAACACTTACAATTATATATGTATCACGGAAGTCCGTGCACTCATATGACGCACCACGCACTAAACATGTAGAATACAGTACATGTATAATATATATATCAAATTTGGAACTTGTCGAGAAGATAATTGTCCAATACTTAATCCATTTATATATGTTATGATTCATTTTACTTTTTTTATGTAAATTTAAAGGTTCGTTAACTTTTTTAACACAACTGCAGACATGGGACATACATGTACAGTGTATATGATTTTTTTTATGAATTAATGACTTCACTTATATAAGGCATATATTTTTATTCATATCAAATTTAATACCGGGGTCCAAACCCGATAATATTTGTATAATCCTTATTTTATAGATTAGGTATGACAAGAATTTTTTATCCTCACATGATAACATAAAATTCATTTTGTCCAAATTAAATCTGTATACATTAAACTCAATCGCCCAATACCGGCGTTTTACAACGTAACACCCCAATACGGTTTTTCTTGTATGTGAAGAGGTCTTTCTCTTCAGCAATATAATTCAATAATGCCGTTTTACTGGAATGTTATAAAGGGAATATTACAATACACGCTTTCAAGTTTTACACACGCATTTCATGTAACAGAGGAATGAAAGAGTTATCCCTTGGGAGGCCCCAAAACCAAATCAAAACTGTGTCACTGGCTATCCAGAAGAAAACAGCTGTAACATGCAAACAATTGGGCTGTTAGTCTCTCCCTTGAATACTTCTTATCCCTCATTATGCTTCCGTAATATAATCCTTACGTTAAAGTTTGACCATTCGGCCACTTTTCGCTTGGTAGTTACATGTAGGTCACGCGGATCGCCATTTTTTGTTTACCGATGTAGCTTGTTATGCGCATGCGTTATCATATGTGATGCAAAAAAATTTACATGTCCAAATCGTTGATCAACGAATAGTGATTCCCTTTTTTAATTATTAACTAAAATTTTTGAGAACATATTTCAGCGTAAATCGCCCATTAATTTTCCACAAGAGTATACATTTAATTCATATATACAATAATTCTAAATAAGCATAAAAAAATATAGTTTTACCGTGATGCCTCTTTAACGAAATAGTTGTATGGTTTACATAACTTTTCAATAGTAAGTCAAAATCATTTTCTACTACGGCGTATTAGGGCCACTGTTAGAATGAATCAACCTTGATTTAAAGAGTATTTTAAATACAAATACATAGTTAGAAGGATCTGACGACAAGACATATAGTCTTATTTAGGCAATCTCTTTCTTGTACAAATGTACGTACAACCTAATATCTTGTATGTACAACTAGTATCTTTTAAGTACAACTTAGTATTTTGTGCGTACAACTTAGTATCTTGTACGTACAACTTAGTATTTTGTTCGTACAACTTAGTATCTTGTACGTACAACTTAATATCTTGTACGTACAACTCAATATCTTGTACGTACAATTTAGTACCTTGTACGTTCAAGATGACGGAACACACACATATGCTGTACCTCCTATATTTAGTAATAGATACAGTATGCCGAAAAATTGAATAAAACTGCATCATACAGCTGTTCGTCCTCCTGGGACTCTTCAATGATGCTAAGGGCCAAAAGGCGGGAATCCAAAATATCATGTGCTTTGTATTGTACAATCTAATTATTTTGGCTATATAGGGCGCTTTCAAATGTTGTATACCTATTCATCCATTCATATATTTTGTTTAAGAAAAAAATATTTTTACATAAATGGTATACTATTTAAAAGTAGACAACTGGTAAAGTTTACAGGACATAGAACTATAGTTTTGCTTTCGATATCGAATTTTCCGAAAACATATTTGCACCAAATTACTCCGATTATAAATATTCCCATGAATATAAGTACGCACTTCATACACCTAGAGATAGCTCATACCGTAAACCTTGATTAGAAGTAGTTTATGCTGTGTGTAATAATTAGATCAATTAACAGGGATATCGACATTTACTTGTGATCTGCTTAAGTCTCGCTCTCGCGATAAATGGAACGTAGCGGAAGGATACATTAACACTGACCCCAATCCCTATACAAACGCCTCATGAAGGTTTGAAGAGTGTCTCTGCTACAAATACTTCGCGACCCTGATGCTGTAAAAGAATAAACAATAGTAAGTATAACAAGAGTTGAAAGGCCGAATTTCTTGCAGTTTTTTTCGGTAATTTATCATTTTCGATTTTAAAGGGGCATCCCGGGGAAGTCTACAATGAAGTTCTTGAATGTACATGCTGTCTGCACTACCAGATACATTTTCCTGTTATTTCAATATTCAAAGTCCACTCAAAATGTGTTTATTAGCCACTTGCAAAATTGCATTCCTCGGGAAAGCCCGATAAAAATAGCGCTGATCACGCGTCAGGTCACAGCGTTCTCGGTCAATTTGACGAAGGGGCCCAAGAGGGGACGCGGAATGTATTTACATGTACGTCCGATGATGAACCAGACACAAAGTCCATGTATAAATTTATTGAATCACATTTACGTTTAACAGTGTCATGTGGGTTTCCGACGATGACAACCATAGGGGTGAAAAGTTATCTTCACGAATCCTCATTTAGAACCATTTCACAAAAGGTGTGCATGCATTGAAAAGTACAAAAATAAAATGAAATGATTCCGATTTTTTATATACAACTCGATGTCTTGAAGATTTTTTTCAGATTATCTATATATTCATCTAAAATCTATCCAACTTTCAGCGTCAACATACTTTAACACTTACAATTATATATGTATCACGGAAGTCGGTGCACTCATATGACGCACCACGCACTAAACATGTAGAATACAGTACATGTATAATATATATATCAAATTTGGAACTTGTCGAGAAGATAATTGTCCAATACTTAATCCATTTATATATGTTATGATTCATTTTACTTTTTTTATGTAAATTTAAAGGTTCGTTAACTTTTTTAACACAACTGCAGACATGGGACATACATGTACAGTGTATATGATTTTTTTTATGAATTAATGACTTCACTTATATAAGGCATATATTTTTATTCATATCAAATTTAATACCGGGGTCCAAACCCGATAATATTTGTATAATCCTTATTTTATAGATTAGGTATGACAAGAATTTTTTATCCTCACATGATAACATAAAATTCATTTTGTCCAAATTAAATCTGTATACATTAAACTCAATCGCCCAATACCGGCGTTTTACAACGTAACACCCCAATACGGTTTTTCTTGTATGTGAAGAGGTCTTTCTCTTCAGCAATATAATTCAATAATGCCGTTTTACTGGAATGTTATAAAGGGAATATTACAATACACGCTTTCAAGTTTTACACACGCATTTCATGTAACAGAGGAATGAAAGAGTTATCCCTTGGGAGGCCCCAAAACCAAATCAAAACTGTGTCACTGGCTATCCAGAAGAAAACAGCTGTAACATGCAAACAATTGGGCTGTTAGTCTCTCCCTTGAATACTTCTTATCCCTCATTATGCTTCCGTAATATAATCCTTACGTTAAAGTTTGACCATTCGGCCACTTTTCGCTTGGTAGTTACATGTAGGTCACGCGGATCGCCATTTTTTGTTTACCGATGTAGCTTGTTATGCGCATGCGTTATCATATGTGATGCAAAAAAATTTACATGTCCAAATCGTTGATCAACGAATAGTGATTCCCTTTTTTAATTATTAACTAAAATTTTTGAGAACATATTTCAGCGTAAATCGCCCATTAATTTTCCACAAGAGTATACATTTAATTCATATATACAATAATTCTAAATAAGCATAAAAAAATATAGTTTTACCGTGATGCCTCTTTAAAAATTGTAACTATTCCTTTTTTAATAAGATTAATAACAGCAAGTTACTAAGAAGTATTCTACAAAGGCACAAGATATCAAATTTAAGAAAAAATTGTCAATGCCTACTCCTAATAATTTCACACTATCTCCACATCTTATCTCTAAACATTCAGTATCAAAAGATTTAATGGAACTGTTGGTCTTTTTTCCAAAAAGTATTGCCTGAAATTTCTCTTGATTGGCCTTCATACCATTAGAATTAAACCAGTCTTATAAGAACTTTGCTCTCTTTTCCTAACACTCTTTCAAATAAGAAAAAAAATCACATATATTTGAGAGCTTGTTATCGTCAGCATAATTTTATAAACTGCATTTGTCTACAAAGGTAAAAAATGTGCTGTCAGCCATTCATCGTGCTTAAACATAATCTTCTTAATAGCCAAAAGGCACAGAATGCTGAAATTATGCATGTAGCATGCTGGGATGAAGGGCTACCAAGTTTGTTGAAATGAATGACCTTGATCTACTTTCAAGGTCAAAGGGTTCAAATGTGTTAAAAATCTTCAAGAAACTTCTTCTCAATAACAGAAAGGTCGAGGGTACTGTTGTTTGGATTTTTGACCCCTCGTAAGTGTTTTGCACCCAACTAGGTATTCAATCAGTTGAAACTTCTTTTTAAACAATGACATTTTTAAATGATATAACGCCAACCAAAACAGATTGGTGAATATTGAAGCTGCAAGCGGCAAAATTAATCCAAACTCAAGATAAGTTAAACTAGGGTGATTGTACAGAATATTCCTTTAGAACCACAAAATAAATACACAAACAAGCGAGAAAGCTTTTTGGCTTAATTTATTACTTTGCCAGTTGAAGAGAAGACATGTACATTTATAATGCATATATATATATGTGACAATGTACAATGTTAATTATACAACAATTCAATACACACATAATGCACTGCACACACAACTGTCAACCAAAAGTAACAAATTGTTATGTCAGTGTAATTTATTAGAATTATGTCTGCTGTCAGTTTAATTAGGATATCTACATAATAATTGGAAAGTTATAATCACAAAACAAACCTTGAAACCATGAAAGAAAGTTCCTGCAAAAAGTTTGTGTTACACAGTATGCCATTTGAGAAAAACCTCCCTACACTACTGCCTCCATCAGGTTCCTAGAGGAGGAGGAGCTACAGAATGTAGGACTGTTTTGCTGGTTTGTTGTTTGGAAATATATGTATAAGTCAGTTGAGTTTCAGTGTGGTGGGAAAATTACTATACATGGACATTGTATAGTTTTAAAATTATTCCTAGGAAATTTGTTAACAGGTAGGTATTGTTCTTGTCAGTGTGAGAGTTGTTCCCCTTTAATAAGAATGTGTTTGTTAACAAATTAATATCAGAGACTTGAAATGAACAATATTTGATATATATAGTGGCCTATCTAGCTAACCTAAGACACTATACTATTAAATGCTTAATTTACAGCACATGGATATACAATTTATCTGATCAATACAAATTAATTTAAATGATAAATACAACACTGAGGAAATCACAGGAGCTGCCTTATCAGGCACTTACAAATGTACTTCTGGACCTTTGCCACTTGGCTAATATCTCCCTTTGTGTGTATGCCTGTGTGTGTGCTGGAGATGTATTGTGTTCTGTTGGTAGTGGGGCTGTGTTTCCTATAGTGTGCTTCCTTACTTGATTGCTACAGCACAGATACCAAAACACCCCAGACCATTTATAATCCATTTGGGTTGTTTGAGTTGTGTGGTCAGGAGAAAAAACTTTCTCTGAATATCAAATGCTTTTGATAACTTTTGAGATCAGACCCCAGCTGTTGGCATGGAGGCCAGAGTGTTAGCTGTTTTACAATTTGCCCATTAAGAGCCCATTGGTCCCTCCCTGTTTCCATTTACATGAACATGTAACAGTAACTGACAAAACCTCAAGCTCATTAGACCAATCTCACATTCTATATCTTTGACTTAACTTCATCACATCAAAGGTCAAGGTCAAATTTTAACAGCATCACATTTTGTTAAAACATATGAAGAAAAGTTGGTCAGAATCAAGAAAGGTCTTAACTAACCAAACCTCAAGGTCATCAGATCAAAGGTCAAGGTAACATTTTACATCTCTTAACTGGTAAACATTTTGTTATGACATCATGAATCAAATTTGGTAGTACAGTGTCATACAAAGTGTTAACTGATCATGACCAAACATCAAGGTTATTGGATCAAAGATCAAGCCAATTTTTACATTTTGGAACTGCTAATTAAGACTAATTAGGATCATATAACATGATGAGACCCTTTCCTGATGTGTTAGGTGTTTTAGTTCTGCTTAAACTTCATACATGTATGTTGCAATGATGGGGCTCTTACAGACGGTTCCCATTTCCATAACATCTTAGTTTCTCCTACTTTCATTTTAAGCAGCCTGTACCATACAACACAAAATCTGGGAAAATTTAACCAAACAAAAAGAAAACATCAATATGTTTTGATATAAAGTTAATATTCTAATTATTTTTTTGTTTTATATTTGGAAAATATGAATTGATTTTGGACAAGTATTCTAACCCCCTTTTGATGCTAGAAAGCCACCATTTTTCAACTAAAAAGCACTGGAGAATCTGAGTCACTGCCATCCCCTTTCCTCGGTGATTTTGTAAAAACCAGCTGTCAACAGTCAATGAATATGTACAGAAAAGGGATGTGTTGTTATGATTGTTTGAAGAAGGCCAAATTTTAACTGAAAAGATTTTAATTTCTGTACTATTCCTGTGTTTCCCTATATAGCTAGTCAAATAGACAAAAGACAAAAAGATGTATCTGGATTTGGATGAGAAGCCTATATTGACATTCTGTCTCTTGGTATTTTCCAAAAGTTGATAAGTCATAAGCATGATTTATTCTAATTTTGACAGGCATATTATGCACTCACATGCGTAGCTCCTGTTTAAGATTTACATTGTAGAATATTTGAGCTGAGCAGTAAATTATTGATATTATCTAGTGTCTGTACTTGGTATTCAGTAACATCTGTTACCTAGGTGTTGTCCAAACACATAGTAAAACCTTTACAGTTCTTCATTCATGGTCCCAGTACAAAGCTGACATTAATCACGAGATTTGATGGGCCATCTGATACTGATCCTAGTAGAACTATTTCAGGCATAAAACATACATGTGGACTATCCTTATTGTTGTCTGCTAAAATCTATCCAGTGTACAAATTTAGAGAAAGTTTCTGACATCACACAAAATAATATGTTAATCCAGTCACTGCTACCTCACCTGATCATAATGAGAAGATACTGACATCACAATGAGATGATACTGACATCACAATGAGATGATACTGACATCACATTGAGATGATACTGATGTCACAATGAGGTGATACTGATGTCACTGTTACTGACATCACATTGAGGTGATACTGATGTCACTGATACTGACATCACAATGAGATGATAATGATGTCACAATTAGATGATACTGACATCACAATGAGATGATACTGACATCACAATGAGATGATACTGATATCACAATGAGATGATACTGACATCACAATGAGGTGATACTGATGTCACAATGAGATGATGCTGACATCACAATGAGGTGATACTGATGTCACAATGAGATGATACTGATGTCACAATGAGGTGATACTGACATCACAATGAGATGATACTGACATCACAATGAGATGATGCTGACATCACAATGAGATGATACTGACATCACAATGAGGTGATACTGACATCACAATGAGATGATGCTGACATCACAATGAGGTGATACTGACATCACAATGAGGTGATACTGACATCACAATGAGATGATACTGACATCACAATGAGATGATACTGACATCACAATGAGGTGATACTGACATCACAATGAGGTGATAATGATGTCACAATTAGATGATACTGACATCACAATGAGGTGATACTCACATCACAATGAGATGATAATGATGTCACAATTAGATGATACTGACATCACAATGAGGTGATACTGACATCACAATGAGATGATACTGACATCACAATGAGGTGATACTGACATCACAATGAGATGATACTGACATCACAATGAGATGATACTGACATCACAATGAGGTGATACTGACATCACAATGAGGTGATACTGATGTCACAATGAGATGATACTGACATCACAATGAGGTGATACTGACATCACAATTAGGTGATACTGACATCACAATGAGATTATACTGACATCACAATGAGATGATACTGACATCACAATGAGATGATACTGACATCACAATGAGATGATACTGATGTCACAATGAGGTGATACTGATGTCACAATGAGATGATACTGATGTCACAATGAGATGATACTGACATCACAATGAGATGATACTGACATCACAATGAGGTGATACTGATGTCACAATGAGATGATACTGACATCACAATGAGATGATACTGACATCACAATGAGGTGATACTGACATCACAATGAGGTGATACTGATGTCACAATGAGATGATACTGATGTCACAATGAGATGATACTGACATCACAATGAGATGATACTGACATCACATTGAGATGATACTGATGTCACAATGAGGTGATACTGATGTCACTGTTACTGACATCACATTGAGGTGATACTGATGTCACTGATACTGACATCACAATGAGATGATAATGATGTCACAATTAGATGATACTGACATCACAATGAGATGATACTGACATCACAATGAGATGATACTGATGTCACAATGAGATGATACTGACATCACAATGAGGTGATACTGATGTCACAATGAGATGATGCTGACATCACAATGAGGTGATACTGATGTCACAATGAGATGATACTGATGTCACAATGAGGTGATACTGACATCACAATGAGATGATACTGACATCACAATGAGATGATGCTGACATCACAATGAGATGATACTGACATCACAATGAGGTGATACTGACATCACAATGAGATGATGCTGACATCACAATGAGGTGATACTGACATCACAATGAGGTGATACTGACATCACAATGAGGTGATACTGAAATCACAATGAGGTGATACTGATGTCACAATGAGATGATACTGACATCACAATGAGGTGATACTGACATCACAATGAGGTGATACTGACATCACAATGAGATGATACTGACATCACAATGAGATGATACTGACATCACAATGAGATGATACTGACATCACAATGAGATGATACTGATGTCACAATGAGGTGATACTGATGTCACAATGAGATGATACTGATGTCACAATGAGATGATACTGACATCACAATGAGATGATACTGACATCACAATGAGATGATACTGACATCACAATGAGGTGATACTGATGTCACAATGAGATGAATCTGACATCACAATGAGATGATACTGACATCACAATGAGGTGATACTGACATCACAATGAGGTGATACTGATGTCACAATGAGATGATACTGATGTCACAATGAGGTGATACTGACATCACAATGAGATGATACTGACATCACATTGAGGTGATACTGATGTCACAATGAGGTGATACTGATGTCACAATGAGGTGATACTGACGTCACAATGAGGTGATACTGACATCACAATGAGGTGATACTGATGTCACAATGAGGTGATACTGACATCACAATGAGGTGATACTGATGTCACAATGAGGTGATACTGATGTCACAATGAGGTGATACTGATGTCACAATGAGATGATACTGACATCACAATGAGATGATACTGATGTCACAATGAGATGATACTGACATCACAATGAGGTGATACTGATGTCACAATGAGATGATGCTGACATCACAATGAGGTGATACTGATGTCACAATGAGATGATACTGATGTCACAATGAGGTGATACTGACATCACAATGAGATGATACTGACATCACAATGAGATGATGCTGACATCACAATGAGATGATACTGACATCACAATGAGGTGATACTGACATCACAATGAGATGATGCTGACATCACAATGAGGTGATACTGACATCACAATGAGGTGATACTGACATCACAATGAGGTGATACTGAAATCACAATGAGGTGATACTGATGTCACAATGAGATGATACTGACATCACAATGAGGTGATACTGACATCACAATGAGGTGATACTGACATCACAATGAGATGATACTGACATCACAATGAGATGATACTGACATCACAATGAGATGATACTGACATCACAATGAGATGATACTGATGTCACAATGAGGTGATACTGATGTCACAATGAGATGATACTGATGTCACAATGAGATGATACTGACATCACAATGAGATGATACTGACATCACAATGAGATGATACTGACATCACAATGAGGTGATACTGATGTCACAATGAGATGAATCTGACATCACAATGAGATGATACTGACATCACAATGAGGTGATACTGACATCACAATGAGGTGATACTGATGTCACAATGAGATGATACTGATGTCACAATGAGGTGATACTGACATCACAATGAGATGATACTGACATCACATTGAGGTGATACTGATGTCACAATGAGGTGATACTGATGTCACAATGAGGTGATACTGACGTCACAATGAGGTGATACTGACATCACAATGAGGTGATACTGATGTCACAATGAGGTGATACTGACATCACAATGAGGTGATACTGATGTCACAATGAGGTGATACTGATGTCACAATGAGGTGATACTGATGTCACAATGAGATGATACTGACATCACAATGAGGTGATACTGACATCACAATGAGGTGATACTGACATCACAATGAGGTGATACTGATGTCACAATGAGGTGATACTGACATCACAATGAGGTGATACTGACATCACAATGAGGTGATACTGACATCACAATGAGATGATACTGACATCACAATGAGATGATACTGATGTCACAATGAGGTGATACTGATGTCACAATGAGATGATACTGATGTCACAATGAGATGATACTGACATCACAATGAGATGATACTGATGTCACAATGAGATGATACTGATGTCACAATGAGATGATACTGACAACACAATGAGATGATACTGACATCACAATGAGATGATACTGATGTCACAATGAGATGATACTGACATCACAATGAGGTGATACTGACAACACAATGAGGTGATACTGACATCACAATGAGATGATACTGACATCACAATGAGGTGATACTGATGTCATTGTTACTGGCATCACAATGAGGTGATACTGACATCACAATGAGATGATACTGACATCACAATGAGATGATACTGACATCACAATGAGGTGATACTGACATCACAATGAGGTGATACTGACAACACAATGAGGTGATACTGACATCACAATGAGGTGATACTGATGTCATTGTTACTGGCATCACAATGAGGTGATACTGACATCACAATGAGGTGATACTGACATCACAATGAGATGATACTGACATCACAATGAGATGATACTGACATCACAATGAGATGATACTGACATCACAATGAGTTGATACTGACAACACAATGAGGTGATACTGACATCACAATGAGGTGATACTGATGTCATTGTTACTGGCATCACAATGAGGTGATACTGACATCACAATGAGATGATACTGACATCACAATGAGATGATACTGACAACACAATGAGGTGATACTGACATCACAATGAGGTGATACTGACATCACAATGAGGTGATACTGACATCACAATGAGATGATACTGACATCACAATGAGGTGATACTGACATCACAATAAGGTGATACTGACATCACAATGAGGTGATACTGACATCACAATGAGATGATACTGATGTCACAATGAGATGATACTGACATCACAATGAGGTGATACTGATGTCACAATGAGGTGATACTGATGTCACAATGAGATGATACTGATGTCACAATGAGATGATACTGATGTCACTGTTACTGACATCACAATGAGGTGATACTGACATCACAATGAGATGATACTGATGTCACTGATACTGAAATCACAATGAGATGATACTGATTTCACAATGAGGTGATACTGACATCACAATGAGATGATACTGATGTCACTGTTAATGACATCACAATGAGGTGATACTGACATCACAATGAGATGATACTGACATCACAATGAGGTGATACTGACATCACAATGAGATGATACTGATGTCACAATGAGATGATGCTGACATCACAATGAGGTGATACTGACATCACAATGAGATGATACTTATGTCACTGTTACTGACATCACAATGAGGTGATACTGATGTCACTGTTACTGACATCACAATGAGGTGATACTGACATCACAATGAGATGATACTGATGTCACTGTTACTGACATCACAATGAGGTGATACTGATGTCACTGTTACTGACATCACAATGAGGTGATACTGATGTCACAATGAGATGATACTTATGTCACTGTTACTGACATCACAATGAGGTGATACTGACATCACAATGAGATGATACTGACATCACAATGAGGTGATACTGACATCACAATGAGATGATGCTGACATCACAATGAGGTGATACTGACATCACAATGAGATGATACTGACATCACAATGAGGTGATACTGATGTCACAATGAGGTGATACTGATGTCAAAATGAGGTGATACTGATGTCACAATGAGGTGATACTGACATCACAATGAGATGATACTGACATCACAATTAGGTGATACTGATGTCACAATGAGGTGATACTGACATCACAATGAGATGATACTGACATCACAATGAGATGATACTGATGTCACAATGAGATGATACTGACATCACAATGAGGTGATACTGACAACACAATGAGGTGATACTGACATCACAATGAGGTGATACTGATGTCATTGTTACTGGCATCACAATGAGGTGATACTGACATCACAATGAGATGATACTGACATCACAATGAGATGATACTGACATCACAATGAGGTGATACTGACATCACAATGAGATGATACTGACATCACAATGAGATGATACTGATGTCATTGTTACTGGCATCACAATGAGGTGATACTGACATCACAATGAGGTGATACTGACATCACAATGAGATGATACTGACATCACAATGAGATGATACTGACATCACAATGAGATGATACTGACATCACAATGAGGTGATACTGACAACACAATGAGGTGATACTGACATCACAATGAGGTGATACTGATGTCATTGTTACTGGCATCACAATGAGGTGATACTGACATCACAATGAGATGATACTGACATCACAATGAGATGATACTGACAACACAATGAGGTGATACTGACATCACAATGAGATGATACTGACATCATAATGAGATGATACTGACATCACATTGAGGTGATACTGATGTCACAATGAGGTGATACTGACAACACAATGAGATGATACTGATGTCACAATGAGATGATACTGACATCACAATGAGGTGATACTGATGTCACAATGAGGTGATACTGATGTCACAATGAGATGATACTGATGTCACAATGAGATGATACTGATGTCACTGTTACTGACATCACAATGAGGTGATACTGATGTCACAATGAGGTGATACTGATGTTACTGATACTGAAATCACAATGAGATGATACTGATTTCACAATGAGGTGATACTGACATCACAATGAGATGATACTGATGTCACAATGAGATGATACTGATGTCACAATGAGATGATACTGACATCGCAATGAGATGATACTGATTTCACAATGAGGTGATACTGACATCACAATGAGATGATACTGACATCACAATGAGATGATACTGACATCACAATGAGATGATACTGACATCACAATGAGATGATACTGACAATACAATGAGATGATACTGACATCACAATGAGATGATACTGATGTCACAATGAGATGATACTGATGTCACTGTTAATGACATCACAATGAGATGATACTGACATCACAATGAGATGATACTGACATCACAATGAGATGATACTGACAATACAATGAGATGATACTGACATCACAATGAGATGATACTGACAATACAATGAGATGATACTGACATCACAATGAGATGATACTGACAATACAATGAGATGATACTGACATCACAATGAGATGATACTGACATCACAATGAGATGATACTGACAATACAATGAGATGATACTGACATCACAATGAGGTGATACTGACATCACAATGAGATGATACTGACATCACAATGAGATGATACTGACATCACAATGAGATGATACTGACATCACAATGAGATGATACTGATGTCACAATGAGATGATACTGATGTCACTGTTACTGACATCACAATGAGGTGATACTGACATCACAATGAGATGATACTGACATCACAATTAGGTGATACTGATGTCACAATGAGATGATACTGATGTCACAATGAGATGATACTGACATCACAATGAGATGATACTGATGTCACTGTTACTAACATCACAATGAGGTGATACTGATGTCACTGTTACTAACATCACAATGAGGTGATACTTACATCACAATGAGGTGATACTGACATCACAATGAGATGATACTGACATCACAATGAGGTGATACTGACATCACAATGAGATGATACTGATGTCACAATGAGGTGATACTGACATCACAATGAGGTGATACTGACATCACAATGAGATGATACTGACATCACAATGAGATGATACTGATGTCACAATGAGGTGATACTGACATCACAATGAGATGATACTGATATCACAATGAGGTGATACTGATGTCACAGTGAGGTGATACTGACATCACAATGAGATGATACTGACATCAGAGGTGATACTGATGTCACAATGAGATGATGCTGACATCACAATGAGATGATGCTGACATCACAATGAGATGATACTGATGTCACAATGAGATGATACTGATGTCACAATGAGGTGATACTGACATCACAATGAGATGATACTGACATCACAATGAGATGATACTGATGTCACAATGAGGTGATACTGATGTCACAATGAGGTGATACTGATGTCACATTGAGGTGATACTGACATCACAATGAGATGATACTGACATTAGAGGTGATACTGATGTCACAATGAGATGATGCTGACATCACAATGAGATGATGCTGACATCACAATGAGGTGATACTGATGTCACATTGAGATGATACTGATGTCAAGTGATAAATGATGGCAGAATGGAAAAATATCATAAGATTCTTTTTAACAATTAGATCATTCAAAAAGTCAGATACAAGTATTTACCATTTGTGTGATCCACTTTCCAGGATATTTTGAACACTAATGTTTATAATTATCTATGCACCATATAGCCATTCACAAATGTTTTTGTCAGACAGTAAACCTAACACACTTTCTCCCAGAGGACAAAAGAAAACAGTTCCTACATTTCAGTCATTTGATTCTTATCAAATAACAGTATTTTATTTATTGCCACTATTTTACAATGGTATTAGTCTTTTATGGAATAAATAATTGGAGATGGAGATATAATTGAGACACTTGACATGGAATAAAATAGAGAATATTTTGTCAATGACCACTGATATTCATCAAAAGGTGTAAACATTTTGATAGCTGATGACGCTGTGAACATGGTCACATTCTTCGCTCAAATTATTCAACGTCATCGACTGAGAAACCTTGACAATTACAAAATGCGTATGAACATGACAATAATGTACTTGTGTAAGATGTATGGTTTGTAGCGTCCTACCTACTGATGACCTACCCTGTCAAGCTTATAGTATTACAACAGCTAGCATTACCTGGTGCTCACAATATGTCCTTACTGATCTGCTGGGCTGGCAATCCTACCATGTAAAGCTGTGAACAATTCAGTGTGTCTCAAGGAATTCGTATTCAAATTCTAATCCATGATGCAATAACTACCCAACCTTTCATCTCGTCCCTTTTAAAAGTGTGTTTGTTCATCTTGTTTGTGCTAATTGATATTTTGCCCTGTGGGTGTACATGTGTATAGCCACGTACTTTACAGGAGACGTACCTATACAGGTGTGTCACTGTAAAGCCACCGCCCCTAGCTACAGATACCTATCTGTAGACCATTATCACGCTGACAATTAGTGCGAGACTGCCACATCAACAAGCCCCACTCTGTAAACAATGATGGGAGGTGAAATCATCATCTACAAATGGAAATGCATATTTTAAAATTGATCTTACTTCCCTGCCCATTGGTGCAGTCCTGGGACTTGTGTCATTTCCTTGTCTTGTAGATTTAATTAAAAGTAAGTGTCCATGTTCAGTCTGTACAAGTACATAGAAAAGACATTACTGAACTAAATAAGTTCATTGAGTTGATGAAAATAACAACCACATATAAACACATCTATCAGTTCCATATTACAATGCATCACTTATTCAAGGGATATTGATATATTTTATGGTGCTCCGTTAATTTGCACCATTTGGTGTTAAGTGGAGCGGGAGATGTACATAGCATTATTAACATATTTAGAAATCTATAACAAGTCTTAATTGGTTATTGGAAAGCTTAGCTTTAGAAAGTAATGAAGGGTTTTACATTGTAAGGATACCTACAGAGGTTGAAAATGTCAATAAATAACTGGCATTGGGACTGTTGATGAATTAATTGTAAACCAAACTTGGCATCTTATTTATATGAACATAATGTTAATGAATGTTTTAACGTATAAAGACACTAAAAGTGGGATACATTTTATATGAATATGCATGTCTATAGTCCTATGCTAAATAACTTTTCGAGAAAGCATTTTAGTTTCAGTTTTCAGTTCTCCTTTAGAGAGCTGGCCCTACAGGTAAAATAATTGCTCAAAAAATTTTTGAAAATAAAAAATTACAAAAAAAAAAATAATTGTTCAGAAATACTCAATTTTCACTAACAGGCAAATTTTAGTGAAATTTCACCATTTTTGAGGGATTTTGGCCCTTTATGTGCCCTTATGCTTACTGCCAGATTTTGTTGAAACTTAACTTGAACTTTCATATTTTGTCAGCCTTCTTATTTGTATCACTGTCTGATTGGATATTTTACAAGGGTCTATATTTCTCTAGTCCCCGCTCTGCTGGGTCTTTAAAAGCATGTGCAGGGGTAGATGGCTGGATATTTTACAAGGGTCTATAGACTGTATTTCTCTAGTCCCCGCTCTGCTGGGTCTTTAAAAACATGTGCAAGGGTAGATTATCTGAAACTGGCATCATTTTCTAAAACACTGACTTCTGAGTTTGAATTACGTTTTTTCAGTCTGCGATATTAGCCACTAGTCCTATGCCCATGACAAGTAATATTTTGTTTGGACTAGTGGAAAGTCCTTGAATTTCAATATATTTGTTATAATAAACACTGCACTTTATTTGTCCGGACTAGTGCTTGAAAATGTTAATGTCACAGACTGTTATAATCCCCTGTTGACAGAAATGGTGCATGACTATTTATTCTAAAACTACAATATTGTCGTATCTTTTGATATTAAGTATATGGTTTGTTTAGCAAAAGGTGATCCAATGTAGCTAGGTACTGATCCGAGTTGCCTCAATAGTTATAGATATGAAACGCACAAACTATAACTTCAAAATTGTAGAAAAGTAGTAATAGCTGGCAGTTTAATTTCAAATTTCAGCCCTTTATTAGGAAGGTACAGAATGTCTTGTGCAAAATTCCTGTTTCTGTTAGTCGGCCCATAACAACCAGCATCTAGATGTTGGGGGTATTAGTTATCTTATGGATGACACTTCTAGTATATAACCTGATATAAAATCATAAAATAATGTTTTAATCATGAAGGTATTCAAACTGTTCTATTTGACATCAACCTATGGCAGATTTCATTGGGGTGGCCATGGAGTCGTGAACCAACATTACATTTAAGCTTATTCAATTCCAGTAATGAAGGTGTCAAGGTGCCCCCAACCTAACCCACCCCCTGCCCCTCATCAGGTGTCTTGATGTTATAGTGTTGGTATAAAACCCTGAGAAACAAGACCGATCTGTTAAGGGTGCCCCCTACCTAACCCACCCCCTGCCCCCTCAACATGTGACTTGATGTTATAGCAATGGTATAAAACCCTGAGAAACAAGACAGATCTGTTAAGGGTGCCCCCTACCTAACCCACCCCCTGCCCCCTCATCATGTGACTTGATGTTAATTAGCAATGGTATAAAACCCTGATAAACAAGACAGATCTGTTAAGGGTGCCCCCTACCTAACCCACCCCCTGCCCCCTCATCATGTGACTTGATGTTATAGTGATGGTATAAAACCCTGAGAAACAAGACCGATCTGTTAAGGGTGCCCCCTACCTAACCCACCCCCTGCCCCCTCATCATGTGACTTGATGTTATAGCAATGGTATAAAACCCTGATAAACAAGACCGATCTGTTAAGTGTGCCCCCTACCTAACCCACCCCCTGCCCCCTCATCATGTGACTTGATGTTATAGCAATGGTATAAAACCCTGATAAAAAAGACCGATCTGTTAAGGGTGCCCCCTACCTAACCCACCCCCTGCCCCCTCATCATGTGACTTGATGTTATAGCAATGGTATAAAACCCTGATAAACAAGACCGATCTGTTAAGGGTGCCCCCTACCTAACCCACCCCCTGCCCCCTCATCATGTGACTTGATGTTATAGCAATGGTATAAAACCCTGATAAACCCACTCCCTGCCCCCATCATCATGTGACTTGATGTTATAGCGATGGAATAAAACCCTGAGAAACAAGACCGATCTGTTAAAGGTGCCCCCTACCTAACCCACCCCCTGCCCCCTCATCATGTGACTTGATGTTATAGCAATGGTATAAAACCCTGATAAACAAGACCGATCTGTTAAGGGTGCCCCCTACCTAACCCACCCCCTCCCCCCTCATCATGTGACTTGATGTTATAGTGATGGTATAAAACCCGGAGAAACAAGACAGATCTGTTAAGGGTGCCCCCAACCCAACCCACCCCCTGCCCCCTCATCATGTGATTTGATGTTATAGCGATGGTATAAAACCCTGAGAAACAAGACCGATCTAATAAGGACGCCAGAAATTCAAATATGTTTTGCACTCACAGCAGATAGATAAGTGGGTGAGATTCTGTGCCTGATGACCTAGAATTACACCCAATGTTCTAGATACACACCTTTGTTCTACATGTTCACCTGAGAACTCTACTACTGAAATTATAATAAGGGGTTCCCTACGACATTTAGGGAAATTGTAATAAGGGGTACCCTACGACATTTAAGGAAATTGTAATAAGGGATACCCTACAACAGTTAGGGAAATTGTAATAAAGGGTACCCTATGACAGTTTGGGAAATTGTAATAAAGGGTACCCTACTACAGTTAGGGAAATTGTAATAAGGGGTACCCTACGACAGTTAGGGAAATTGTAATAAGGGGTACCCTACGACAGTTAGGGAAATTGTAATAAGGGGTACCCTATGACAGGCAAATATTTAATATCTCTATATTTGAAAGTATGTTGATTAACTCACTAATTAACATAACATTTAATGACAGTGAAACTTGCTTTGTTGTTCACTTTTATCTGTTGTTGTTCCTGTAAGTGGTTGCTATAGAAACGTAAATATTTATATTAAGTTTGTAAGAAAATAAAGCAAGAAAACCAAGCCTGAGTAGGCTATGCACTCCATATCTGTGATTCTGGATCAGAGAGTTGTGTATTGGACCTATAGGTAGGTGATTACCTGGGCCAGGTGAGATGGTTTCCCTGTCGAGGCCTCTGATCTGATGACATGTCCTCTCCATGGTACAAACTCCAGTAACAGCTGGACTAATGTACGTCTGGCCATATCTATATAAGAAGCATTTTTGTCTTTTTGTTATTCCCACGTGTACAGCTGTACAAACACATTCATATAAGACATGGCTGCTCTTAATCTCCAGTTTGCTTTAAATAAGGTAGGCTGTTTTTATCTTGTTACACTTACACTTTTAACTTGGTTCATTATTGGTTTTCTTTAAATTCTGTTATTATCTAGTTTGCTTTTAATTTTGTTATTTTCTTGTTTTCTTTAAATTCTGTTATTTTTTGTTTGCTATTGATTCTAATCAATCTCTTGACAACTTATATTTATCAATTAAAATTATCTGTTTTGGGCATGTGGGGAGAGGAGGGGTTCAGAGGGGTTTATTTGGAGGGGGGTTGGGGGGGAGGGGTTGCAGAGGTATTTTGGGGAAGAGGAGGTTATTTCGTGATATTTACATTTGCGCTGCAGTGTCAATATATAAACCAAGTAAGTTCCGTTTCGGTTCCTAGGACCATAACCAGAAACAAGTATGAATATGAACGTGAGATGAAGGTTAAAAAACATTTATATCACGCCAAACTCTTGTTTAGACGAGAAACTATAGACAACTTATTGGCTTTATTTATTCCATTTAAATTACTTATTGGGTAAGATCGAATTAACATAATTTAACATTGAAAAAGCGTTGTCATTACAAGTATAAGCTTTTAATCACTGATTGTCTGCCTTGAAGAGGATGTCCCCCTCCGTGGTTCCTGAAATGTGCAGTATTGTTTCATTAGGCCTACCGTACGGAATAATGTATTGTCAACAATCTGACACCACGTACATATACATGTCTATATGTAGAAAGATGATTCGTATCCTCCATCAGCAATGAAGTCGACCGAAATATAGCATACATGCATTAGGGTTCTTATGCAACGCAGCAACAAACAGTATGACGCTGACAACTTTTTTCCATGGCGGACCATCTTACTCATTTTTCAAATTCAGCGAACATGCCTCCGAAGTATGGCATCATAAATACTCGTCATTTCTAATGACGATAATTATTTCAAGTGTTATTTTAAAGCAAACTTAGACAGAAACAGTGCAAAAGAAAGAAAAAAAGTTTCAACATTTCGTAATAAAATCCTTGTACGGTAGCTGTTTTCAATGGACTATATTTCCAAGTCGCCGTTCTAGGAGAAAGCACGCGCAAAGTTTCCGTCTCTCAAAAAGGAGCTCGCGCTATGGGCTGTTCTGCCAAATTAACATACCAGTGTTTCTTGGAGCTACAATTTGTTTTATTTTATGGTCGAAATCATTTTTTCGGGTATAGTTAGAAGTGGAAATGTAAATATAAGCATTAAACTGCATTCTGTTTCGAGTTATAGGCAATATGAACACCCACTGCAATACAGGAAAATAAAACATGAACCGCTAGCGTGATTCATACTATTTTCCAGTAATGCAGTGGGCGTTCATATCACCTATAACTCGAAACAGAGTGCAATTTAATGCTTAAATATCTTATTTCCCATAATAACTCTTTATCTTAAATTCAATGCTGAATGTTTTAAAAGTAATTACTAGGTATGCATAACTAGTGCTAAATATTTAAATCTTAATAGTAAATAATAATGATGACATTAAATATTAAGATATATGAGGTTCCCCATTGATGACATTCAGTATTAAAATATTGAGGTTCCCCATTGATGACATTAAATATTAAGATATATTGATGTTCCCTATTGATGACATTAAATATTAAGATATATGAGGTTCCCCATTGATGACATTAAATATTAAGATATATTGATGTTCCCCATTGATGACAATTAGTATTAAGATATTGATGTTCCCCATTGATAACATTCAATATTAAGATATATTTATGTTCCCCATTGATGACATTCAATATTAAGATATATTTATGTTCCCCATTGATGACATTCAATATCTATAGGTATGTAAAAGTTTAAAATTACAAGTACAGCTCAGTTGGTGTAGAACCCATTTAAAATGTTGTGATTTACATAAAATCCTAATTTATTCAGAAGTCATTATTAAAATGAATATATTAAAGCTAAAGTTGGCCCTACATAATGTACTTATATTGGTATGTTTAAACAGTTGTGATGGTTGCTACTGTGTTGATACCATCTGTTCCTGTACACAGTTATACAAATCATGCAATATACTGTCATCAGTGAAAAAATGGATATATGGCTGGCTGCATTAATATTTTAATTTAAATTCTATTTTCATTGAAGTTTAGAATTCAATCTTTATCTCAAATATTGATTTATATAACATTAATGAAACAGCCTCTAAGTATTAATTAAGCTTTAATTATGGGATATGACAGACATCATTAGGAGAGAGAAATGAAGCACAGACATACTGGAACAGCCACTTGTTTGTACTGTATGGAGTACAGACATACTGAAACAATCACTTGTTTGTACTGTATGGAGTACAGACATACTGAAACAATTACATGTTTGTACTGTATGGAGTACAGACATACTGAAACAATCACTTGTTTGTACTGTATGGAGTACAGACATACTGAAACAATCACTTGTTCGTACTGTATTGAGTACAGACATACTGAAACAGCCACTTGTTTGTACTGTATAAAGTACAGACATACTGAAACAGTCACTTGTTTGTACTGTATAAAGTACAGACATACTGAAACAGCCACTTGTTTGTACTGTATGGAGTACAGACATACTGAAACAGTCACTTGTTTGTACTGTATGGAGTACAGACATACTGAAACAATTACATGTTTGTACTGTATGGAGTACAGACATACTGAAACAATCACTTGTTTGTACTGTATGGAGTACAGACATACTGAAACAATTACATGTTTGTACTGTATGGAGTACAGACATACTGAAACAATCACTTGTTTGTACTGTATGGAGTACAGACATACTGAAACAGCCACTTGTTTGTACTGTATGGAGTACAGACATACTGAAACAGCCACTTGTTTGTACTGTATAAAGTACAGACATACTGAAACAGTCACTTGTTTGTACTGTATAAAGTACAGACATACTGAAACAGCCACTTGTTTGTACTGTATGGAGTACAGACATACTGAAACAGTCACTTGTTTGTACTGTATGAAGCACAGACATACTGAAACAGCCACTTGTTTGTACTGTATGGAGTACAGACATACTGAAACAGCCACTTGTTTGTACTGTATGAAGCACAGACATACTGAAACAGTCACTTGTTTGTACTGTATAAAGTACAGACATACTGAAACAATCACTTGTTTGTACTGTATTGAGTACAGACATACTGAAACAGCCACTTGTTTGTACTGTATAAAGTACAGACATACTGAAACAGCCACTTGTTTGTACTGTATGGAGTACAGACATACTGAAACAGCCACTTGTTTGTACTGTATGAAGCACAGACATACTGAAACAGTCACTTGTTTGTACTGTATAAAGTACAGACATACTGAAACAGCCACTTGTTTGTACTGTATGGAGTACAGACATACTGAAACAGTCACTTGTTTGTACTGTATAAAGTACAGACATACTGAAACAGCCACTTGTTTGTACTGTATGGAGTACAGACATACTGAAACAGCCACTTGTTTGTACTGTATGAAGTACAGACATACTGAAACAGTCACTTGTTTGTACTGTATAAAGTACAGACATACTGAAACAGCCACTTGTTTGTACTGTATGAAGCACTGACATACTGAAACAGTCACTTGTTTGTACTGTATGAAGCACAGACATACTGAAACAATCACTTGTTTGTACTGTATTGAGTACAGACATACTGAAACAGCCACTTGTTTGTACTGTATAAAGTACAGACATACTGAAACAGCCACTTGTTTGTACTGTATAAAGTACAGACATACTGAAACAATCACTTGTTTGTACTGTATTGAGTACAGACATACTGAAACAGCCACTTGTTTGTACTGTATAAAGTACAGACATACTGAAACAGCCACTTGTTTGTACTGTATAAAGTACAGACATACTGAAACAGTCACTTGTTTGTACTGTATAAAGTACAGACATACTGAAACAGCCACTTGTTTGTACTGTATAAAGTACAGACATACTGAAACAGTCACTTGTTTGTACTGTATAAAGTACAGACATACTGAAACAGCCACTTGTTTGTACTGTATAAAGTACAGACATACTGAAACAGCCACTTGTTTGTACTGTATAAAGTACAGACATACTGAAACAGCCACTTGTTTGTACTGTATAAAGTACAGACATACTGAAACAATCACTTGTTCGTACTGTATTGAGTACAGACATACTGAAACAGCCACTTGTTTGTACTGTATGGAGTACAGACATACTGAAACAATCACTTGTTTGTACTGTATGAAGCACTGACATACTGAAACGTCAACAATCACTTGTTCTTCAGTCTCCGTATTTGAAGTGATTACTATAAGAGCTTTACCGATTGGTCAATGCCAAACAGGATTTTGTCACACCTTGACATATATCAGTTTTGATATCTGTCCCATGGTGAAAGATATCAGTGATATAAAAGTTGAAAGTTAATGAAATTTGAAATATCAGTAGGAAAAAATAAGTAATAAAAAAAACTGTTAAAATAAATCTCAATATCTGTAAATCTATATTAATTATTGAGGGTTGTCCATGTTACAAATACTTGACGAGTGATGTACAGATCTGTGACACATGGTCACAATGAACAATATGTGTAGATCTATCAATTTTTATGGTGGCGGCTTTAACAATATCAAATCTATCACCTTCTGTTGTGGCAGCTTTAACCATCCTACGTGGAATACACATCTGTGGGTCCCATAAATAAGTTCATTGTTATTCATAAAGGACAACAAATGCTTACAGAATAATTACAAAAAAAACTTATTATTGTAGTATTGTAACAAAGCTATGTATTTCTTTGGATTGAGTTTATATTTTGTATGCTCTACATGCTGACTAGTTAGTTAAGTATTCCATGGTTGGTATTTCTTTAAGAGAACTGGTTAACTATAGTGGGCAGTGAGAGCCCTGCAGTGAGAGGAATTGTTGTTAAGTCAATATTGAGATAATGGGTTATATAGGTATGCCACGTCCACACTGATCAGTTCTGTCAGACACGCCTCACTGGTTGTTATACCTGCCACATCACCACGCCGGGCTTCCCCTCTATATAAATAATAATTCAGGGATATATAAAAAGGTAGCTTCCCACTGCTCCACATCACAGACGCTAGTCATGTCTACTACTCCAGAACAGCTCTCCTCAGTACAGAGGAATGATATACAGAAAACTTCTCAGGTAAGACCCAGCCTTACTTTCTATCTCTTTTGTGAGCCTTAATGACTTGCCAGGTATACAAGTAAGGTTTTGTCATTATGGACGAAAACTGTCAAGACTTGTTTAGGAATGATCTGGTAAATGTGGATTAAAACACTATTATCTGACCAGGTCAATGTCTGCACATAGGAGAAGATATACAGTATAAGTGGCTCTGGTACCTGTAGAGGAAAATGTTTAAGAAACAGTGAAGTTTTCTTATTAAGCTTTGCTAAGGTTAAGAGATATTAGCTACATTGAATGTCATGCTGGTTTTTGGAATTGAGGGTACTAAGTGCTATGTAACTGCTTTATAGTGTGGGAACTTTAGATAACACAGACGTACGCTATATAAATTATTTCAAGTATTTCACCCAGTGTCAGTGTGTTATATTCCCTCTTGTGTACATTACATAATGAAGAATGGTATAAAAGTAACTCTATTCAACTCTATACTTATTATGTAAAAAAAGTATGTAAATTACTTAACCCTGTTAAAACCTGAGTATAAGTATATAAACACTGTCATAACCCTAGTACAAGTATGCACAGTTGCTTGAGTTTCTGTCAGTAAATAATATATATATGATATATAAGGAGCCGCCCATTACAGAATGTAATGCCATTATATCCCATAATGGGCGGCTCCTTATATAAAGGCCTGTATATTTTTTTTCTATTTACTGGCAAAAACTCAAGCAACTGTGAAATATGACAATATAACCCTGTCCTAACCCTAGTATAATATGTAACCTTGTCCTGACCCTAGTATAAGTATTAACCTTGCATGTCCTACCCCTAGTGTAAGTATTAACATTGTTGTAACCCTAGTATAATATGTAACCTTGTCCTAACTCTTGTATAAGTATTAACCTTGTCCTGACTCTAGTATAAGTATTAACCTTGTCCTAACCTTGGTATAAGTATAAACCTTGTCCTAACCCTAGTATAAGTATGTAAATATATAATACCTTGCCGTACCAATAGTATACATATTAAACAAGTAACCCTGTTATAACTAGCATATATGAATGGGTCTAGATACCGGATATGCATGGGACTGACCTACAACAAGACAGTTTATACGGTGCATGTGGTAGATGTGTAAGTAGATGTTTTACACCAGACAAGGTACTTATGTGTGCTGTTTCAGTTATAAATAGACAGTGTATGTAAAACCCTTTAATTCCCAGATATAACATTTGTGTTTGGAGAACATGGCTGTAGTTTTAACTTACACAAACTCTACGTTACACATATTCACTCCACAGATAATCAGCTTGTCACACACACAGATAATCAGCACACTTTTAGACCTTGGGAACACTCTTTAGACAGTTGACCTACCTAACAGCTGGTGGTGTATCTCTCCACTCTCAATACTATCAGGGAAAGCTGCTAGATAAAACATGAAATAGAAAATAGAAAATTGCTTGGATTTTAAAGCCGACAACTTTTGGTTCAGTAGGGTTACAACAGGAATGAACAGAGATATAGGGGGCTACTGTTTCTGATAGTTACAGTAGGTAAACAGAGATATAGGGAGCTACTGTTTCTGATAGTTACAGTAGGGGTGAACAGAGATATAGGGGGCTACTGGTTCTGATAGTTACAGTAGATGTAAACAGAGATATAGGGGGCTACTGTTTCTGATAGTTACAGTAGGTAAACAGAGATATAGGGAGCTACTGTTTCTGATAGTTACAGTAGGGGTGAACAGAGATATAGGGAGCTACTGGTTCTGATAGTTACAATAAGTTAACAGATATATAGGGGGCTACTGTTTCTGATAGTTACATTAGGTAAACAGAGATATAGGGGCTACTGTTTCTGATAGTTACAGTAGGTAAACAGAGATATAGGGAGTTACTGTTTCTGATAGTTACAGTAGGTAAACAGAGATATAGTGAGCTACTGTTTCTGATAGTTACAGTAGGGGTAAACAGAGATATAGGGGGCTACTGTTTCCGATAGTTACAGTAGGGGTGAACAGAGATATAGGGGGCTACTGTTTCTGATAGTTACAGTAGAGGTAAACAGAGATATAGGGAGCTACTGTTTCTGATAGTTACAGTAGGGGGTAAACAGAGATATAGGGAGCTACTGTTTCTGATAGTTACAGTAGGGGGTAAACAGAGATATAGGGAGCTACTGTTTCTGATAGTTACTGTAGGGGTAAACAGAGATATAGGGAGCTACTGTTTCTGATAGTTACATGTACAGTAGGGGGTAAACAGAGATATAGGGGGCTACTGTTTCTGATAGTTACAGTAGGTAAACAGAGATATAGGGAGCTACTGTTTCTGATAGTTACAGTAGGGGTAAACAGAGCTATAGAGGGCTACTGTTTCTGATAGTTACAGTAGGGGTAAACAGAGATATAGGGGGCTACTGTTTTTGATAGTTACAGTAGGTAAACAGAGATATAGGGGGCTACTGTTTCTGATAGTTACAGTAGAGGTAAACAGAGATATAGGGAGCTACTGTTTCCGATAGTTACAGTAGGGGTAAACAGAGATATAGGGGGCTACTGTTTCTGATAGTTACTGTAGGGGTAAACAGAGATATAGGGAGCTACTGTTTCTGATAGTTACAGTAGGGGTAAACAGAGTTAAAGGGAACTACTGTTTCTGATAGTTACAGTAGGGGGTAAACAGAGATATAGGGAGCTACTGTTTCTGATAGTTACTGTAGGGGTAAACAGAGATATAGGGAGCTACTGTTTCTGATAGTTACAGTAGGTAAACAGAGAAATAGGGAGCTACTGTTTCTGATAGTTACTGTAGGGGTAAACAGAGATATAGGGGGCTACTGTTTCTGATAGTTACAGTAGGGGTAAACAGAGATATAGGGAGCTCCTGTTTCTGATAGTTACAGTAGGGGTAAACAGAGATAAAGGGAGCTACTGTTTCTGATAGTTACTGTAGGGGTAAACAGAGATATAGGGAGCTACTGTTTCTGATAGTTACAGTAGGTAAACAGAGAAATAGGGAGCTACTGTTTCTGATAGTTACTGTAGGGGTAAACAGAGATATAGGGGGCTACTGTTTCTGATAGTTACAGTAGGTAAACAGAGAAATAGGGAGCTACTGTTTCTGATAGTTACTGTAGGGGTAAACAGAGATATAGGGGGCTACTGTTTCTGATAGTTACAGTAGGTAAACAGAGATATAGGGAGCTCCTGTTTCTGATAGTTACAGTAGGGGTAAACAGAGATAAAGGGAGTTACTGTTTCTGATAGTTACAGTAGGTAAACAGAGATATAGGGAGTTACTGTTTCTGATAGTTACAGTAGGTAAACAGAGATATAGGGGGCTACTGTTTCTGATAGTTACTTTAGGGGTAAACAGAGCTATAGGGGCTACTGTTTCTGATAGTTACAGTAAGTAAACAGAGTTATAGGGGGCTACTGTTTCTGATAGTTATTGTAGGGGGTAAACAGAGATATAGGGAGCTACTATTTCTGATAGTTACAGTAGGGGTAAACAGAGATAAAGGGAGCTACAGTTTCTGATAGTTACAGTAGGTAAACAGAGATATAGGGAGTTACTGTTTCTGATAGTAAGGGTAGGTAAACAGAGATATAGGGGGCTACTGTTTCTGATAGTTACTGTAGGGGTAAACAGAGATATAGGGAGCTACTGTTTCTGATAGTTACAGTAGGTAAACAGAGATATAGGGGGCTACTGTTTCTGATAGTTACTGTAGGGGTAAACAGAGATATAGGGGGCTACTGTTTCTGATAGTTACAGTAAGTAAACAGAGATATAGGGGGCTACTGTTTCTGATAGTTATTGTAGGGGGTAAACAGAGATATAGGGAGCTACTTTTTCTGATAGTTACAGTAGGGGTAAATAGAGATATAGGGAGCTACTGTTTCTGATAGTTACAGTAGGTAAACAGAGATATAGGGGGCTACTGTTTCTGATAGTTACTGTAGGGGTAAACAGAGATATAGGGGCTACTGTTTCTGATAGTTACAGTAAGTAAACAGAGATATAGGGAGCTACTGTTTCTGATAGTTATTGTAGGGGGTAAACAGAGATATAGTGAGCTACTGTTTCTGATAGTTACAGTAAGTAAACAGAGATATAGGGAGCTACTGTTTCTGATAGTTACAGTAGGGGGTTAACAGAGATATAGGGAACAACCAAATGACACTGACTCATGCTTTGACCTGGAGTCCCTGCTATTGATTTCCTTCAGGTTATGTGATTTTATTTCTTCCGTTTCAGAACACACCAATCTGGTTTGACTGAAAAACCAATTGAAAGCATCTACTATCATGATCCTCTCCAGTGAGAAATTTGGCGGTCCTGAAGACAGTAGATACAGAACTAGGCCAATTTATTGTAGATTATACCACAGCATATTCCTCTATGAACTGAGAAAATAGATGACTCTCAGCAGTGAATTTTTAATTTGGAGATTTTGGGGAAAATAAGGCACTTTTAAGTTTGGGGAGTGAGTCTGTATTCAGCAGTAATACTGAGCAAATTAGATATTGTTGAGAATACTGTGAAGCAACAGGTCTAGTTGTCTTTATATTGACCATCACTCAACTCGGCCAAAAGGATATATATGTAGTTGCACGTTGTGTGTATCTCTCCCTCATTGCAATTTGAAAACTGCAGATCTTTCCTGGACAGTTTTGTCACAAGGAAATAAATGTTGAGTGTAAAGTGTGTGTATAGCCTCTTTCACTCACTGTAAAATAAAACTGATGATGGGAGTTTATTTGTAATATTGGTCAAAGAATAGTGATAAAGATAGTGCCGTCACTGGTGCTCAAACCAGCAACCCTTGGCTATCCTGAGCCTGATGCTCTACCGACTGAGCTAAAACAGCTCACACTTGTAAGGCAACCTAATCAATGCACATCTTTTACATATTCCCGTTATGTTCACTCTTGTACATCAAGCATAAAATAATTTAAGTGTTTGAACTTTTACATTAGACATTTTGCTAACACTATTTCAATATTTAATTCCTGTTATACTCACTCTTGTGCATCGAAGAGTAAGTGATTTGTCTTTTTTCGCTATTTATGTATCACGTCTTTCTAATGCATTTATAGGTTTATATTCCCTTTATATGTTCACCCTTATTCATCGCATCAGGGAACAAGACATATGTGTCATCTTTTTTGTGTGATGCAACCTTTATAATGTCTCTGACAGGTCTGTACATCTTGAAAGTCGACTTTATTATCATAAATAAATCAAATAGATATGCACGCCCTATCAAGCTAACCTAAGCCACTCTAAAGCACTTTACACTAAACTACAATACCTATTACTACCCCTCCACCTCTGGATCGCAAGTTTGAATCCCATATGGGGCAGTTGCCAGGTACCGACCATAGGTCAGTGGTTTTTCTCCGGGTACTCCAGCTTTCCTCCACCTTCAAAACCTGTCACATCCTTAAATGACCCTGGCTGTTAATAGGACGTAAAACAAATTAAACCAAACCAATCTATCATATTGAGTTCTAAGGAGTTAGCAGGAACTGCCTTATCAGGCACTAACTACCAGTTCTATGCCACATGGCTAATATTTCTCTATGTGTGTATGCATGTGTGCTTGTGATGTATTTAGTTGTGTTAGTAGTGGGACCAATGTTTCCTATGGCATCTTTATTTTATAGTGCCACTTCACTTCAATGCTGTAGCACATATACCCCAACACGTACCCCCAACCTATCATACTCCATCTAGGTTGTCGGAGTTGTGTGGGCAGGGAAAACAACCCTCTGATTATTCCATGCATATGACGACATCAGGAATCAAACTCCAGCCGTCTGCATGGAAGGCCATATAGTGTTGATGTAGACAGGCAGTGTTCTACGATGTAGACAGGCAGTGTTCTACGATGTAGACAGGCAGTGTTCTACGATGTAGACAGGCAGTGTTCTACGATGTAGACAGGCAGTGTTCTACGATGTAGACAGGCATTGTTCTACGATGTAGACAGGCAGTGTTCTATGATGTAGACAGGCAGTGTTTGATGACATAGGAAAGCAGTGTTTGATAAAGTAGAAAGGCAGTGTTTGATAAAGTAGAAAGGCAGTGTTTGATGACGTAGAAAGTGGTGTTTGATGACATAGAAAGGTGGTGTTTGATGACGTAGAAAGTTGGTGTTTGATGACATAGAAAGGTGGTGTTTGATGACGTAGAAAGGTGGTGTTTGATGACATAGAAAGTTGGTGTTAGATGACATAGAAAGGCAGTGTTTGATGACATAGAAAGGTGGTGTTTGATGACGTAGAAAGGTGGTGTTTGATGACGTAGAAAGGCAGTGTTTGATGACGTAGAAAGGCAGTGTTTGATGACGTAGACAGGCAATGTTTGATGACGTAGAAAGGTGGTGTTTGATGACGTAGAAAGGCGGTGTTTGATGACGTAGAAAGGCAGTGTTTGATGATGTAGAAAGGTGGTGTTTGATGACGTAGAAAGGTGGTGTTTGATGACGTAGACATGTAGTGTTTGATGACGTAGAAAGGCAGTGTTTGATGACGTAGAAAGGCAGTGTTTGATGACGTAGACATGTAGTGTTTGATGACGTAGAAAGGCGGTGTTTGATGACGTAGACCGGCAGTGTTTGATGACGTAGAAAGGCGGTGTTTGATGACGTAGACCGGCAGTGTTTGATGACGTAGAAAGGCGGTGTTTGATGACGTAGACCGGCAGTGTTTGATGACGTAGACCGGCAGTGTTTGATGACGTAGACATGTAGTGTTTGATGACGTAGAAAGGCAGTGTTTGATGACGTAGAAAGGCGGTGTTTGATGACGTAGACCGGCAGTGTTTGATGACGTAGAAAGGTGGTGTTTGATGACGTAGAAAGGTGGTGTTTGATGACGTAGACAGGCAGTGTTTGATGACGTAGAAAGGCAGTGTTTGATGACGTAGAAGTGGTGTTTGATGACGTAGAAAGTTGGTGTTTGATGACGTAGAAAGTTGGTGTTTGATGATGTAGAAAGGTGGTGTTTGATGATGTAGAAAGGCAGTGTTTGATGACGGAGAAAGGTAGTGTTTGATGACATAGAAAGGCAGTGTTTGATGATGTAGAAAGGCAGTGTTTGAAGACGTAGAAAGTGGTGTTTGATGACGTAGAAAGTGGTGTTTGATGACGTAGACAGGCTTTATTTCATGGCGTTCTATGAACATATTGTTTTGTCTGTCTCCATCTGTCGTGAACAAAAATCAATAGACATTGATCTGAAATGTTTGATATTTACTTGTCCTGATGGGTCCTGAATGTTTGATATTTACTTGTCCTGATGGGTCCTGATTGTTTGATACTTACTTGTCCTGATGGGTCCTGAATGTTTGATATTTACTTGTCCTGATGGGTCCTGATTGTTTGATATTTACTTGTCCTGATGGGTCCTGAATGTTTGATATTTTCTTGTCCTGATGGGTCCTGAATGTTTGATATTTACTTGTCCTGATGGGTCCTGAATGTTTGATATTTACTTGTCCTGATGGGTCCTGATTGTTTGATATTTACTTGTCCTGATGGGTCCTGAATGTTTGATATTTACTTGTCCTGATGGGTCCTGAATGTTTGATATTTACTTGTCCTGAAGGGTCCTGAATGTTTGATATTTACTTGTCCTGATGGGTCCTGAATGTTTGATATTTACTTGTCCTGATGGGTCCTGAATGTTTGATATTTACTTGTCCTGATGCGTCCCGATTGTTTTATACTTACTTGTCCTGATGGGTCCTGAATGTTTGATATTTACTTGTCCTGATGGGTCCTGATTGTTTGATATTTACTTGTCCTGATGGGTCCTGAATGTTTGATATTTACTTGTCCTGATGGGTCCTGAATGTTTGATATTTACTTGTCCTGATGGGTCCTGAATGTTTGATATTTACTTGTCCTGATGGGTCCTGAATGTTTGATATTTACTTGTCCTGATGGGTCCTGAATGTTTGATATTTACTTGTCCTGATGGGTCCTGAATGTTTGATATTTACTTGTCCTGATGCATGGGTCCCGAATACATTCGTGTACACCAAGCCTTTCACACAAATAGACATAGATGTTTTCTGTGTATGCAGAAATAAATGATTGCAAAGATCATGAATAAAGATGTGCATGCTTTGATTGAGGACTGTATTTCCGAGTTTAGGATCTTGAGTCTTTAACTTAACTCCAATAAATAAGTCAATAATATTCATTCACTTGATATGTTATGATAATATTTACTATACAATTGTTTATCTATACAATGTCTGGTTGATATTATTATGATATTTACTACATAATTAATCTATACAATTTATATAGATAAATACATTATCTAAGTTTAATTTTGTGACTTTAATCTTACGTTACTTCATGACTTGATTTACAAAACCAGTTTATTGGATAAGTTGACCTACAAAACAAGTTTATTTGACGAGTTGACCTACAAAACCAGTTTATTGGATAAGTTGACCTACAAAACAAGTTCATTGGATGAGTTAACCTTCAAAACAAGTATTCATGCCAAAAAGTATGAATTAGTTCAATCAACCCAATTGCAGTCTTATTTTCAGATAACTGGTGATACGACTCACCATTGTACATTTCCTGTTGTTAATGATGGTGTACAATTGCTCTGACAGTTTGTTATTATGTATTTACAGGCGGTGCAAAGGGCAACTAATGTTGTCTTCCAGCCAAACCATGTGTCCCGAGACAAGCGTGGTAAAGTTTTGGGGGCCAAGGGCGGTTTCCGTGGCTGTACCATCTGGTTGACGGGTCTGTCTGGCGCGGGGAAGACCACCATTTCCTTTGCTCTAGAAGAGTATTTGGTAAGCCAGGGTATTCCTGCCTACAGTCTTGATGGAGACAACATCCGTACTGGACTCAACAAGAACTTAGGCTTTACACCCGAGGACCGTGAAGAAAACATCCGCCGTATATCTGAGGTGGCCAAATTGTTTGCTGATGGTGGAATTGTGTGTATCACTGCCTTCATTAGTCCCTATGAGAAGGTGAGTTTGTGTCAACAATGTCAGTTCTTGTAGGAAGGTGTGTCACTGCATCAGGCTATTAGTCCCTATTTGAAGACAGTTTTGTGTGTCATCACTACTTTCATTAGTCTAAGTTTGAAGTTGAGCAAATTGTGCATAAATCTGCTTGCTTTGCTGTGATTGGTCTACTATTGTAAATTTCACAGATAAATTAAGTTATTGACAGATAAAATATTTTGATATTATTCAGTTTCATAAAAGTTGGTGTACATTGAATGAATTGATAAGTGGAGTAAAGTCCATACATAATTAATTAGTATACTGGTCACTGTTCACATGTGCTCCAATTTGTCCATTTAATGCATCAGAAAGATGTCAAGTTTGTGAGAATGGCATAGGACAGGCATAGTTCCACCCTGCAGTTTTCATTAGTATATATTTTTGTCATTAATATTGTAGGACAGAGAGAAGGCTAAGGAACTGCATGAAGCCAATGGCCTCAAGTTTGATCATTGATATTGTAGGACAGAGAGAAGGCTAAGGAACTGCATGAAGCCAATGACCTCAAGTTTGATCATTAATATTGTAGGACAGAGAGAAGGCTAAGGAACTGCATGAAGCCAATGACCTCAAGTTTGATCATTAATATTGTAGGACAGAGAGAAGGCTAAGGAACTACATGAAGCCAATGACCTCAAGTTTGATCATTAATATTGTAGGACAGAGAGAAGGCTAAGGAACTGCATGAAGCCAATGACCTCAAGTTTGATCATTAATATTGTAGGACAGAGAGAAGGCTAAGGAACTGCATGAAGCCAATGGCCTCAAGTTTGTGGAATGTTTTGTGGACACACCAATAGAGATCTGTGAAGAGAGAGACGTAAAGGGTTTATACAAGAAGGCCAGAGCCGGTCAGATCAAAGGTATGTAGGTCTGAGCTGGTCAGATCAAAGGTATGTAGGTCAGAGCCGGTCAGATCAAAGGTATATAGGTCAGTAGGCCAGAGCCGGTCAGATCAAAGGTATATAGGTCAGAGCCGGTCAGATCAAAGGTATGTAGGTCAGAGCCGGTCAGATCAAAGGTATGTAGGTCGGAGCCGGTCAGATCAAAGGTATGTAGGTCAGAGCCGGTCAGATCAGGGTATATAGGCCAGAGCCAGTCAGATCAAAGGTATGTAGGTCGGAGCCAGTCAGATCAAAGGTATTTAGGTCGGAGCCAGTCAGATCAAAGGTATATAGGTCGGAGCCAGTCAGATCAAATCTATGTAGGTTGGAGCCAGTCAGATCAAAGGTATATAGGTCGGAGCCAGTAAGATCAAAGGTATTTAGGTCCAAGCCAGTCAGATCAAAGGTATATAGGCCAGAGCCGGTCAGATCAAAGGTATATAGGTCTGAGCCGGTCAGATCAAAGGTATATAGGTCTGAGCCGGTCAGATCAAAGGTATATAGGTCTGAGCCAGTCAGATCAAAGGTATATAGGTCTGAGCCGGTCAGATCAAAGGTATATAGGTCTGAGCCAGTCAGATCAAAGGTATATAGGTCGGAGCCAGTAAGATCGAAAGGTATATAGGTCGGAGCCAGTAAGATCAAAGGTATATAGGTCTGAGCCGGTCAGATCAAAGGTATATAGGTCTGAGCCAGTCAGATCAAAGGTATATAGGTCTGAGCCAGTAAGATCGAAAGGTATATAGGTCGGAGCCAGTAAGATCAAAGGCATATAGGCCAGAACCAGTCAGATCAAAGGTATGTAGGTCGGAGCCGGTGAGCAAGTCAGATCAAAGGTATATAGGTCTGATCTGGTCAGATTAAAGGTATGTAGGTTTGAGCTGGTCAGATCAAAGGTAGGTTGATTTGTGAACGGTTGAGTGAAGGCCTGAGTTGGTCAGATCAGAGTTTGTTCTGGGAAAAGATGCCCAAACTTTTCCTCTGAGAAAGCCCAAGCTTAGCAGAAAGTATATGAAAATAAAGAAGTGGTAAGGAAATGGATAGGCTAAGTGTAATGAATGGCTGGGTATGGAGATGGTATTTGATTTAACTACACTTTACTGGCTGATGATCATCCAAGCCCTAGGAGACCGGGTGTGTCAGTTTATACAGATATCTACTGTGTATAACCGTCACACTCGAACAGGATAGATCAAATCTCTGCCTAGGTAGTAACATTCCACCGGAGTATTACATTTTAGTGCTTTAATTTCAACTTTTTTCAATTATTTTATCCAATATTACTCTCAGTCACTATGGATAGTTTTTGACAGACACCTTTTTTCATCAAGGGTAACAAGCTCTAGTCAGTGAGGCATTGTTGGGTTGTCAGTGTACTTCCTAATTTCATCAAACACTACACTAACTATGATTACATTAGGACAGTTCCATCCTGAATGCCAGCATGTACAAGTGAGGACTGACAAATGGCACGTTTTATTTTGGATTAAACAAGGAAAGCAACTGTATATATCTTAAGACTTTCAGTTCTTCATTACAAATCAACACAAACGATCTTCTTCATGAACAAATTTCAAAATCATTCTTTCATGTGCTGAATCGATTCGACCTCATTTCAAGCTCAATTTGATAAATGTTGTTGGTGATTGGTATGAAACATGAATTACTTGATTTAATAGAGATTTATATTATATATAGATATAATAAGAATTTACAGGTATGTGGGGAAACTCGAGCTGGAATATTTCTTTGGGTGCACACAAGTTTAAATTGATAAGAGCATTGATGTATTGATACCCTTACTTCCTGTTAAAAAGCAGTAAACATAAACTGTAGCTGAGTAATCATAGTTAGACATGGAATACTTTTATTGTGAAAATCACTAAAATATACAGTAACTTAGCTAGAGAGAGAGAAACATGCAAAATTCCAAAGTGTGAGAGCATTCTAAATATTTTCATTTGTAATTTTTGAATTCAGAGATGAAATTTCTAAACAGACTTTTTAAGTATACAGGATATGATAATTTTCACTTCAGTAAAATGTCTATAAAAATTACGCAAGGATCGACTCCAAAAATATTTTGGATGCTCAATACAATAACTGATGTAAACCATAAATATGTTACAGGGTTCACAGGTGTGGATGCTAAGTATGAACCTCCACAAAACCCTGATGTCCGTGTAGAGGCTGGCAAGGAATCCATAGACGAATGTGTGCAGAGTATTGTGCAGCACTTACTGGATCTGGTAAGTCAGAGTTCTCTCCCCTTGGTAACTGGTAGGCAGTGTCACAAGCGCGGAAATCATGCATGGTGTGCTTGTTTCAGTAGGTCCAAATAATGATATTTCTGTGATTAAATTGTTTTGTTTAGAGGAAGGTTTTCAGTGATTTGACACCCTTGGTATGCACTGGCACAGACTAAATAATGGCTGGCTAATGTGTGGAACAATGGAATGTCAGACTTAGTGCCAGCCATATCTATCCTCTCCCAATGTGATCCCTCTCCATATTTATGGGGATGATGCTACATTAGTCAGTCTTATCTATTTCATTAATTGAAGCCTTCTTCCCTTTGTGTTTGTAAGGAAAATACACCAAGAGCATTAATTTTATACAACCTAAACCAGTTACTACCAGTAATGTATAAACAAATTTTGATACTAGAAAGCCTGTTAATTGTGCCAGTATTGAAGGGTGCCTCAGGGGTAGCCTTGAGTGCTGATGTAGGATTGCTAATGTGCACAATCATAATGACTACTGTGTGCAATCAAGCGTGAGCTTCAGACCACTCACTCGCTCTCCTGAGAATTCTGGTTCGGTCCCCAATGTCGGCTGAGAAAAGAGAGCTGGAATGATTTTGACATACAAAGTTTGATTTCTGACAGGAAGTGGTACCATCATCTGCTGTCAGCACAGTACGAGAGCTGTTTGTCCACGAGAACCAAGTTGAGACCGTCCGGGCTGAGGCGGAGAACCTGCCAGCACTGGAGATCACCAAAGTAAGCTGACACTTTTCCTATGTAGTCCAACAGCATTAGCTCCCACTGATATTTGCAGTATTTCACTATTCAAAAGATACAAAGTATAATGATTGTTTTTCCAGTATAAAAAGCTTCTTTGTTCTTGTGGAAAACTTTATCAGGACAACTCTTCTTGTACCTATGTGAACCGATTTCAATAGAACTACACAGGAACGCTAGAGACCATGTGTACATACATATACATGTAGGTCATTTATGCGGACATTTTGGTTGCTTATAATGGTAACCAGGTCACTATACATTATACAAGTATTTATTGCAAAGGATGATGAGCGGGGGGGAATAAGTTCTAGTTCCTTCTGATATGGACCTAGTTTCTAAGTATCTACATTTTTTGTTCAACAGTTGGACAAGCAGTGGACCCAGGTCCTAGCCGAGGGCTGGGCCTCGCCTCTCAAAGGCTTCATGAGGGAAAGAGAATATCTGCAGTGTCAGCATTTTGGCTGTCTATTGGACGGTATGTTTACTGGTTTTAGTTTCCCCGCCATTTTGGCTGTCTATTAGACGGTATGTTTACTGGTTTTAGTTTCCCCGCCATTTTGACTGTCTATTAGACGGTATGTTTACTGGTTTTAGTTTCCCCTCCATTTTGACGGTCTATTAGACGGTATGTTTACTGGTTTTAGTTTCCCCTCCATTTTGACTGTCTATTAGACGGTATGTTTACTGGTTTTAGTTTCCCCGCCATTTTGACTGTCTATTAGACGGTATGTTTACCGGTTTTAGTTTCCCCTCCATTTTGACTGTCTATTGGACGGTATGTTTACTGGTTTTAGTTTCCCCTCCATTTTGGCTGTCTATTGGACGGTATGTTTACTGGTTTTAGTTTCCCCTCCATTTTGGCTGTCTATTAGACGGTATGTTTACTGGTTTTAGTTTCCCCTCCATTTTGACTGTCTATTAGACGGTATGTTTACTGGTTTTAGTTTCCCCTCCATTTTGACTGTCTATTAGACCGTATGTTTACTGGTTTTAGTTTCCCCTCCATTTTGACTGTCTATTGGACGGTATATTTACTGGTTTTAGTTTCCCCGCCATTTTGGCTTGCTTTGTCTACCAGCAGTAGTTTCCTAACCACCCTGTTATTGTTGGACTAGGATAAAAAAAATAATGCTTGTTGAGCTTGTATTTAAAGAATGATCATCATATGTCCATTTTAGTGTTTTTAGTAGAATTACTGATTAAAATTTTTTTCTGTTCAATTCTCTTTTAATAAAATAACCATTGTAATAACCCAACAAGTGTTTATCAATAATGTGCGAGATAGATTAGGAGTGATCTCCCTTGGCCCATCTTTTGAGTTTGTTACTAACTGGAAATGCTCTCATTGGGCAGAAAATATTTAGAATTTGAATTTGTTGATGCTTTGAAAGGTTGATACAACTATGGTTATATTTATAGTATATGGTACATCTATGGTGAGATTTATAGTGATTGATAGATTTACAGTTTGTGATACATCTGTGGTGAGATTTATGGTGATTGATTTGTGATACAGTTTGTGATACATCTGTGGTGAGATTTATGGTGATTGATAGATGTACAGTTTGTGATACATCTGTGGTGAGATTTATGGTGATTGATAAATGTACAGTTTGTGATACATCTGTGGTGAGATTTATGGTGATTGATTTGTGATACAGTTTGTGATACATCTGTGGTGAGATTTTTCACGATTGATAGATCTACAGTTTGTGATACATCTGTGGTGAGATTTATGGTGATTGATAGATGTACAGTTTGTGATACATCTGTGGTGAGATTTATGTTGATTGATAGATGTACAGTTTGTGATACATCTGTGGTGAGATTTATGGTGATTGATTTGTGATACAGTTTGTGATACATCCGTGGTGAGATTTATCACGATTGATAGATGTACAGTTTGTGATACATCTGTGGTGAGATTTATGGTGATTGATTTGTGATACAGTTTGTGATACATCTGTGGTGAGATTTATGTTGATTGATAGATCTACAGTTTGTGATACATCTGTGGTGAGATTTATGGTGATTGATAGATGTACAGTTTGTGATACATCTGTGGTGAGATTTATGTTGATTGATAGATGTACAGTTTGTGATACATCTGTGGTGAGATTTATGGTGATTGAATTGTGATACAGTTTGTGATACATCCGTGGTGAGATTTATCACGATTGATAGATCTACAGTTTGTGATACATCTGTGGTGAGATTTATGGTGATTGATAGATGTACAGTTTGTGATACATCTGTGGTGAGATTTATGGTGATTGATTTGTGATACAGTTTGTGATACATCTGTGGTGAGATTTATGGTGATTGATAGATGTACAGTTTGTTATACATCTGTGGTGAGATATATGGCGATTGATAGATCTGCAGTTTGTGATACATCTGTGGTGAGATTTATGGTGATTGATAGATGTACAGTTTGTGATACATCTGTGGTGAGATTTATGGCGATTGATAGATGTACAGTTTGTGATACATCTGTGGTGAGATTTATGGTGATTGATAGATGTACAGTTTGTGATACATCTGTGGTGAGATTTATGGCGATTGATAGATGTACAGTTTGTGATACATCTGTGGTGAGATTTATGGCGATTGATAGATGTACAGTTTGTGATACATCTGTGGTGAGATTTATGGCGATTGATAGATGTACAGTTTGTGATACATCTGTGGTGAGATTTATGGCGATTGATAGATGTACAGAATGTGATACATCTGTGGTGAGATTTATGGCGATTGATAGATGTACAGTTTGTGATACATCTGTGGTGAGATTTATGGCGATTGATAGATGTACAGTTTGTGATACATCTGTGGTGAGATTTATGGCGATTGATAGATGTACAGTTTGTGATACATCGATGGTGAGATTTACTCTATTTTTTCGCCCTTACATTGATGGTGAGATTTACTCTATTTTTTGGCCCTTACATCGATGGTGAGATTTACTGTATTTTTTCGCCTTTACATCTATGGTGAGATTTACTCTATTTTTTTACCTTTACATCGATGGTGAGATTAACTGTATTTTTTGGCCCTTACATCGATGGTGAGATTTACTGTATTTTTTGGCCCTTACATCGATGGTGAGATTTACTGTATTTTTTCGCCCTTACATCGATGGTGAGATTTACTGTATTTTTTCGCCTTTACATCGATGGTGAGATTTACTGTATTTTTTGGCCCTTACATCGATGGTGAGATTTACTGTATTTTTTGGCCCTTACATCGATGGTGAGATTTACTGTATTTTTTCGCCCTTACATCGATGGTGAGATTTACTCTATTTTTTCGCCCTTACATTGATGGTGAAATTTACTGTATTTTTTGGCCCTTACATTGATGGTGAGAATACTGTATTTTTTCGCCTTTACATCGATGGTGAGATTTACTGTATTTTTTCGCCCTTACATCGATGGTGAGATTTACTCTATTTTTTCGCCCTTACATCGATGGTGAGATTAACTCTATTTTTTCGCCCTTACATCGATGGTGAGATTTACTCTATTTTTTCGCCCTTACATTGATGGTGAGATTTACTGTATTTTTTCGCCTTTACATCGATGGTGAGATTTACTCTATTTTTTGGCCCTTACATCGATGGTGAGATTTACTGTATTTTTTGGCCCTTACATTGATGGTGAGATTTACTCTTTTTTTTGGCCCTTACATCGATGGTGAGATTTACTGTATTTTTTCGCCTTTACATCGATGGTGAGATTTGCTGTATTTTTTGGCCTTTACATCGATGGTGAGATTTACTCTATTTTTTGGCCCTTACATCGATGGTGAGATTTACTCTATTTTTTGGCCCTTACATTGATGGTGAGATTTACTCTATTTTTTCGCCCTTACATTGATGGTGAGATTTACTCTATTTTTTCGCCCTTACATTGATGGTGAGATTTACTCTATTTTTTGGCCCTTACATCGATGGTGAGATTTACTGTATTTTTTCGCCTTTACATCTATGGTGAGATTTACTCTATTTTTTTGCCCTTACATCGATGGTGAGATTTACTCTATTTTTTCGCCCTTACATTGATGGTGAGATTTACTCTATTTTTTGGCCCTTACATCGATGGTGAGATTTACTGTATTTTTTCGCCTTTACATCTATGGTGAGATTTACTCTATTTTTTCGCCCTTACATCGATGGTGAGATTTACTCTATTTTTTCGCCCTTACATTGATGGTGAGATTTACTCTATTTTTTGGCCCTTACATCGATGGTGAGATTTACTGTATTTTTTCGCCTTTACATCTATGGTGAGATTTACACTATTTTTTGGCCCTTACATCGATGATGAGATTTACTCTATTTTTTCGCCCTTACATTGATGGTGAGATTTACTGTATTTTTTGGCCCTTACATCGATGGTGAGATTTACTGTATTTTTTCGCCTTTACATTGATGGTGAGATTTACTCTATTTTTTGGCCCTTACATCAATGGTGAGATTTACTGTATTTTTTCGCCTTTACATCGATGGTGAGATTTACTGTATTTTTTCGCCCTTACATCGATGGTGAGATTTACTCTATTTTTTCGCCCTTACATTGATGGTGAGATTTACTCTATTTTTTGGCCCTTACATCGATGGTGAGATTTACTGTATTTTTTCGCCTTTACATCTATGGTGAGATTTACTCTATTTTTTAGCCCTTACATCGATGATGAGATTTACTCTATTTTTTCGCCCTTACATTGATGGTGAGATTTACTCTATTTTTTGGCCCTTACATCGATGGTGAGATTTACTGTATTTTTTCGCCTTTACATTGATGGTGAGATTTACTCTATTTTTTGGCCCTTACATCAATGGTGAGATTTACTGTATTTTTTCGCCTTTACATCGATGGTGAGATTTACTGTATTTTTTCGCCCTTACATCGATGGTGAGATTTACTGTATTTTTTCGCCTTTACATCAATGGTGAGATTTACTCTATTTTTTGGCCCTTACATCGATGGTGAGATTTACTGTATTTTTTCGCCTTTACAGGTGGTGTGTCAAACCAGTCTATCCCCATTGTTTTACCGATGCAGACAGAAGATAAGAACAGGCTGAGTGGATGTGGGGACATTGCGTTACGCTACGAAGGAAAGTGTATCGCTGTGTTGCGAACTCCAGAGTTCTTTCCCCATAACAAGGAAGAAAGGTGCTGCCGTCAATTTGGCACCAGCAACAAAGGGCATCCTTATGTCAAGGTAGGAGGTCAGGAGGTTGTGAAAACACCAACACAAATTGCAGTAAAAGAATAAACAGTTATAAATGTTGACCTTTTGATGACCTTTAAGGGAATCACCTTATTGTGGATTATCTAGTTTGTGATGACCTTTAAGAGAATCACATTATGATCTAGTTTGTGAGAACTCCCCTATTCCCCTTTGCTATAGATTATGTATCAGTAATCCCTTTGTTATAGATTATGTATCAGTAATCCCTTTGTTATAGATTATGTATCAGTAATCCCTTTGATATAGATTATGTTATAGATGATTTAATTATGTGTCAGTAATCCCTTTGTTATAGATTATGTATCAGTAATCCCTTTGTTATAGATTATGTATCAGTAATCCTTTTGTTATAGATTATGTATTAGTAATCCCTTTGTTATATAGATTATGTATTAGTAATCCCTTTGTTATAGATTATGTATTAGTAATCCTTTTGTTATAGATTATGTATCAGTAATCCCTTTGTTATAGATTATGTATCAGTAATCCTTTTGTTATAGATTATGTATCAGTAATCCCTTTGTTATAGATTATGTATTAGTAATCCTTTTGTTATAGATTATGTATCAGTAATCCCTTTGTTATAGATTATGTATCAGTAATCCCTTTGTTATAGATTATGTATCAGTAATCCTTTTGTTATAGATTATGTATCAGTAATCCCTTTGTTATAGATGATTTAATTATACGAGAATACTTTGTTTTACATGATCTGTAAGGTTGTCCTACTATTGTTTGTAGATGATCTATGAGAGTGTATCAGTAATTCCTTTGTTATACATGATCTGTAAGGTTGTCCTACTATTGTTTGTAGATGATCTATGAGAGTGTATCAGTAATTCCTTTGTTATACATGATCTGTAAGGTTGTCCTACTATTGTTTGTAGATGATCTATGAGAGTGTATCAGTAATTCCTTTGTTATACATGATCTGTAAGGTTGTCCTACTATTGTTTGTAGATGATCTATGAGAGTGTATCAGTAATTCCTTTGTTATACATGATCTGTAAGGTTGTCCTACTATTGTTTGTAGATGATCTATGAGAGTGTATCAGTAATTCCTTTGTTATACATGATCTGTAAGGTTGTCCTACTATTGTTTGTAGATGATCTATGAGAGTGTATCAGTAATCCCTTTGTTATATATGATCTGTAAGGTTGTCCTACTATTGTTTGTAGATGATCTATGAGAGTGTATCAGTAATCTCTTTGTTATATATGATCTGTAAGGTTGTCCTACTATCGTTTGTAGATGATCTATGAGAGTGTATCAGTAATCCCTTTGTTATATATGATCTGTAAGGTTGTCCTACTATTGTTTGTAGATGATCTATGAGAGTGTATCAGTAATCCCTTTGTTATATATGATCTGTAAGGTTGTCCTACTATTGTTTGTAGATGATCTATGAGAGTGTATCAGTAATCCCTTTGTTATATATGATATGTAAAGTTGTCCTGCTATTGTTTGTAGATGATCTATGAGAGTGGTGATTGGTTGGTTGGTGGAGATCTAGATGTGATAGAGCGGATGTATTGGAATGACGGACTAGACCAGTACAGACTTACACCGACCGAGTTACGAGCCAAATTCAGACAGCTCCAGGTACAATAATCCACCTGAAAGTCCTCAACAATTTGTTCAGGCAGTTTTGATGACAGAGAATTAAGAAATTCTATACTTGTAAGAATGTCTCCAATTACATAATATCCCTGGTCCCTTGTAAGAATGTCTCCAATTACATAATATCCCTGGTCCCTTGTAAGAATGTCTCCAATTACATAATATCCCTGGTCCCTTGTAAGAATGTCTCCAATTACATAATATCCCTGGTCCCTTGTAAGAATGTCTCCAATTACATAATATCCCTGGTCCCTTGTAAGAATGTCTCCAATTACATAATATCCCTGGTCCCTTGTAAGAATGTCTCCAATTACATGATATCCCTGGTTCCTTGTAAGAATGTCTCCAATTACATGATATCCCTGGTTCCTTGTAAGAATGTCTCCAATTACATGATATCCCTGGTCCCTTGTAAGAATGTCTCCAATTACATAATATCCCTGGTTCCTTGTAAGAATGTTTCAAATTACATGATATCCCTGGTCCCTTGTAAGAATGTCTCCAATTACATAATATCCCTGGTCCCTTGTAAGAATGTCTCCAATTACATAATATCCCTGGTCCCTTGTAAGAATGTTTCCAATTACATAATATCCCTGGTCCACTATGTGCATTTCCTCCAGTAGTGCCATTTCCTCCAACCGTAAGAACCACTTACGAGACTGGGAAAGGTATCTGTAATTTAATTTCTTCTGTTGACACTTGAGAATTGGTTTCTGTGTTTTCTCTTCCTTCTATTGAGACATAATGCTTACTGTGTATATTACCTTTCCTGTAGACATAACTGAAGCTTTACCTAACAATTTCTCCATTGTGAACTTCAGGCAGATGCAGTGTTTGCGTTCCAGCTTCGGAACCCCATACACAATGGTCACGCCCTGTTGATGGCAGACACTAAAAAGCGACTACTAGAGAAGGGGTACAGGAAGCCAGTCCTCCTTCTTCACCCTTTAGGTACGTTAGGATTCAATGTGGCTTTCATAAACCGTCGGATTGAAGGATTTACTTACATGTTTTGTAATACAAGCTCTTAAAGCTCATTTAGATAGTTGTCAGAATTAATTATTGTACAGTAATTTTCATGATGATGCTCGGTTTTTGTAGGCGGGTGGACAAAAGACGATGATGTACCACTGCCAACCCGAATGAAGCAACATCAAGCCATATTGGAAGACAAAGTTCTCGACCCAGACAGTACCGTTCTAGCAATATTTCCCTCGCCCATGATGTATGCTGGCCCTACAGAGGTACACTTTCTATACTGAACATAGCATCTTCACTTATGTTGTATGCAGGCCCTAAAAAGGCATACTGAAGTAACCTAAGTATGCCCTTACATTAGGATCACTCACAGGTCTTCCCAGTTATATCAGATGTATCATATTGAAGTAACTTAAAATCATATGGGTCACGTTGTTTCCTTTATTAGGACGTACCTAGGCCCTGCCGAAATATTTATACTCTCAATCCTGTATATATAACCCTCTATGATGTAAGTAGGCCCTACCGAAATATGTATACTCTCAATAATGTATATATAACCCTCTATGATGTAAGTAGGCCCTACCGAAATATGTATACTCTCAATAATGTATATATAACCCTCTGATGTAAGTAGCCCCTACCGAAATATGTATACTCTCAATCCTGTATATATAACCCTCTATGATGTAAGTAGGCCCTACCGAAATATTTATACTCTCAATCCTGTATATATAACCCTCTATGATGTAAGTATGCCCTACAGAAATATGTATACTCTCAATAATGTATATATAACCCTCTATGATGTAAGTAGGCCCTACCGAAATATTTATACTCTCAATCCTGTATATATAACCCTCTGATGTGAGTAGGCCCTACAGAAATATGTATACTCTCAATAATGTATATATAACCCTCTATGATGTAAGTAGGCCCTACAGAAATATGTATACTCTCAATAATGTATATATAACCCTGTATGATGTGAGTAGGCCCTACCGAAATATGTATACTCTCAATCCTGTATATATAACCCTCTATGATGTAAGTAGGCCCTACCGAAATATTTATACTCTCAATCCTGTATATATAACCCTCTATGATGTGAGTAGGCCCTACCGAAATATGTATACTCTCAATAATGTATATATAACCCTCTATGATGTAAGTAGGCCCTACAGAAATATGTATACTATCAATAATGTATATATAACCCTCTATGATGTAAGTAGGCCCTACAGAAATATGTATACTATCAATAATGTATATATAACCCTCTATGATGTAAGTATAGGCCCTACAAAGGCATAACCTCTATCATGTATATATATAACCCTCTATGATGTAAGTAGGCCCTACCGAAATATGTATACTCTCAATCCTGTATATATAACCCTCTATGATGTAAGTAGGCCCTACAGAAATATGTATACTATCAATAATGTATATATAACCCTCTATGATGTAAGTAGGCCCTACAGAAATATGTATACTATCAATAATGTATATATAACCCTCTATGATGTAAGTAGGCCCTACCGAAATATGTATACTCTCAATAATGTATATATAACCCTCTATGATGTAAGTAGGCCCTACCGAAATATGTATACTCTCAATAATGTATATATAACCCTCTATGATGTAAGTAGGCCCTACCGAAATATGTATACTCTCAATAATGTAGATATAACCCTCTATGGTGTGAGTAGGCCCTACCGAAATATGTATACTCTCAATAATGTATATATAACCCTCTATGATGTAAGTAGGCCCTACGGAAATATGTATACTCTCAATCCTGTATATATAACCCTCTATGATGTAAGTAGGCCCTACAGAAATATGTATACTCTCAATAATGTATATATAACCCTCTATGATGTAAGTAGGCCCTACCGAAATATGTATACTCTCAATAATGTATATATAACCCTCTATGATGTAAGTAGGCCCTACAGAAATATGTATACTCTCAATAATGTATATATAACCCTCTATGATGTAAGTAGGCCCTACCGAAATATGTATACTCTCAATAATGTATATATAACCCTCTGATGTAAGTAGGCCCTACAGAAATATGTATACTCTCAATCCGGTATATATAACCCTCTATGATGTAAGTAGGCCCTACGGAAATATGTATACTCTCAATAATGTATATATAACCCTCTGATGTAAGTAGGCCCTACCGAAATATGTATACTCTCAATCCTGTATATATAACCCTCTATGATGTAAGTAGGCCCTACCGAAATATGTATACTCTCAATAATGTAGATATAACCCTCTATGGTGTGAGTAGGCCCTACCGAAATATGTATACTCTCAATAATGTATATATAACCCTCTATGATGTAAGTAGGCCCTACGGAAATATGTATACTCTCAATCCTGTATATATAACCCTCTATGATGTAAGTAGGCCCTACAGAAATATGTATACTCTCAATAATGTATATATAACCCTCTATGATGTAAGTAGGCCCTACCGAAATATGTATACTCTCAATAATGTATATATAACCCTCTATGATGTAAGTAGGCCCTACAGAAATATGTATACTCTCAATAATGTATATATAACCCTCTATGATGTAAGTAGGCCCTACCGAAATATGTATACTCTCAATAATGTATATATAACCCTCTGATGTAAGTAGGCCCTACAGAAATATGTATACTCTCAATCCGGTATATATAACCCTCTATGATGTAAGTAGGCCCTACGGAAATATGTATACTCTCAATAATGTATATATAACCCTCTGATGTAAGTAGGCCCTACCGAAATATGTATACTCTCAATCCTGTATATATAACCCTCTATGATGTAAGTAGGCCCTACAGAAATATGTATACTCTCAATCCTGTATATATAACCCTCTGTGATGTGAGTAGACCCTACAAAGGCATACCCTCTATCATGTATATATATAACCCTCTATGATGTAAGTAGGCCCTACAGAAATATGTATACTCTCAATAATGTAGATATAACCCTCTATGATGTAAGTAGGCCCTACAAAGGTGTACCCTCTATCATGTATATATATAACCCTCTATGATGTAAGTAGGCCCTACAAAGGTGTACCCTCTATCATGTATATATATAACCCTCTATGATGTAAGTATAGGCCCTACAAAGGCATACCCTCTATCATGTATATATATAACCCTCTATGATGTAAGTAGGCACTACAGAAATATGTATACTCTCAATAATGTAGATATAACCCTCTATGATGTAAGTAGGCCCTACCGAAATATGTATACTCTCAATAATGTAGATATAACCCTCTATGATGTAAGTAGGCCCTACAAAGGCGTACCCTCTATCATGTATATATATAACCCTCTAAGATGTAAGTAGGCCCTACAGAAATATGTATACTCCCAATAATGTATATATAACCCTCTATGATGTAAGTAGGCCCTACCGAAATATGTATACTCTCAATCCTGTATATATAACCCTCTATGATGTAAGTAGGCCCTACCGAAATATGTATACTCTCAATCCTGTATATATAACCCTCTGTGATGTGAGTAGGCTCTACGGAAATATGTATACTCTCAATAATGTATATATAACCCTCTGATGTAAGTAGGCCCTACGGAAATATGTATACTATCAATAATGTATATATAACCCTCTATGATGTAAGTAGGCCCTACCGAAATATGTATACTCTCAATCCTGTATATATAACCCTCTATGATGTAAGTAGGCCCTACCGAAATATGTATACTCTCAATCCTGTATATATAACCCTCTATGATGTAAGTAGGCCCTACCGAAATATGTATACTCTCAATCCTGTATATATAACCCTCTATGATGTAAGTAGGCCCTACCGAAATATGTATACTCTCAATCCTGTATATATAACCCTCTATGATGTAAGTAGGCCCTACAGAAATATGTATACTCTCAATAATGTATATATAACCCTCTATGATGTAAGTAGGCCCTACCGAAATATGTATACTCTCAATCCTGTATATATAACCCTCTATGATGTAAGTAGGCCCTACAAAGGCGTACCCTCTATCATGTATATATATAACCCTCTATGATGTAAGTAGGCCCTACTGAAATATGTATACTCTCAATAATGTATATATAACCCTCTATGATGTAAGTAGGCCCTACAAAGGCATACCCTCTATCATGTATATATATAACCCTCTATGATGTGAGTAGGCCCTACTGAAATATGTATACTCTCAATAATGTATATATAACCCTCTATGATGTAAGTAGGCCCTACAAAGGCATACCCTCTATCATGTATATATATAACCCTCTATGATGTAAGTAGGCCCTACAAAGGCGTACTCTCTATAATGTATATATATATATATTTATATAACTGTCTACTATATGATCATGTCAGAATACCGGACCGTCTATCAGTGCGACTTCAAAACATCCTTTTTGGGGATGTCGAGTTGACGCAGTGGTAACGGCCGCAGGTATTTCTGGCTAGGAGATTTGGTGCCAGAGATCGTGAGTTCGAGGCCTGGATAAGACATGAGTCAAAAAATTGTCTTCCTTCGTCATTTGTGTTTCTGTGTTATATATAACTGTCTACAATTTAAGAAGGCCCTACAAAAGTATACTCTATGAGGTATTAATCCTTTCCGCTGGCTTATATCAAAGCCTTGCAAGGGCATACTTAATATCTTACATTACTATAATATAATTGGTGTGTAATAGCTTGTGACACCTACAGCTGGTGTGTAATAACTTGTGACACCTACAGTTGGTGTGTAATAGCTTGTGACACCTACAGCTGGTGTGTAATAGCTTGTGACACCTACAGCTGGTGTGTAATAGCTTGTGACACCTACAGCTGGTGTGTAATAACTTGTGACACCTACAGTTGGTGTGTTATAGCTTGTGACACCTACAGTTGGTGTGTTATAGCTTGTGACACCTACAGCTGGTGTGTAATAACTTGTGACACCTACAGTTGGTGTGTTATAGCTTGTGACACCTACAGTTGGTGTGTAATAGCTTGTGACACCTACAGCTGATGTGAAATAGCTTGTGACACCTACAGCTGGTGTGTAATAGCTTGTGACACCTACAGCTGGTGTTTAATAGCTTGTGACACCTACAGCTGGTGTGTAATAACTTGTGACACCTACAGTTGGTGTGTTATAGCTTGTGACACCTACAGTTGGTGTGTTATAGCTTGTGACACCTACAGCTGGTGTGTAATAACTTGTGACACCTACAGTTGGTGTGTTATAGCTTGTGACACCTACAGCTGATGTGAAATAGCTTGTGACACCTACAGCTGATGTGTAATAGCTTGTGACACCTACAGTTGGTGTGTTGGAGCTTGTGACACCTATAGTTGGTGTGTTATAGCTTGTGACACCTACAGTTGGTGTGTAATAGCTTGTGACACCTACAGTTGGTGTGTTGGAGCTTGTGACACCTACAGTTGGTGTGTAATAACTTGTGACACCTACAGTTAGTGTGTTATAGCTTGTGACACCTACAGTTGGTGTGTTATAGCTTGTGACACCTACAGTTGGTGTGCAATAATGATGTGTAATAACTTGTGACACCTACAGTTGGTGTGCAATAATGATGTGTAATAATTTGGGACACCTACAGTTGGTGTGTTATAGCTTGTGACACCTACAGTTGGTGTGTTATAGCTTGTGACACCTACAGTTGGTGTGTTATAGCTTGGGACACCTACAGTTGGTGTGTTATAGCTTGTGACACCTACAGCTGGTGTGTAATAACTTGTGACACCTACAGTTGGAGTGTAATAACTTGTGACACCTACAGTTGGTGTGTTATAATTTGTGACACCTGCAGTTGGTGTGTTATAGCTTGTGACACCTACAGTTGGTGTGTTATAGCTTGTGACACCTACAGTTGGTGTGTAATAACTTGTGACACCTACAGTTGGTGTGTTATAGCTTGTGACACCTACAGTTGGTGTGTTAAAGCTTGTGACACCTACAGTTGGTGTGCAATAATGATGTGTAATAACTTGTGACACCTACAGTTGGTGTGCAATAATGATGTGTAATAATTTGGGACACCTACAGTTGGTGTGTTATAGCTTGTGACACCTACAGTTGGTGTGTTATAGCTTGTGACACCTACAGTTGGTGTGTTATAGCTTGGGACACCTACAGTTGGTGTGAAATAATTTAAGACACCTACAGTTGGTGTGTTGGAGCTTGTGACACCTACAGTTGGTGTGTTATAGCTTGGGACACCTACAGTTGGTGTGTTATAGCTTGTGACACCTACAGTTGGTGTGCAATAATGATGTGTAATAATTTGGGACACCTACAGTTGGTGTGTTATAGCTTGTAACACCTACAGTTGGTGTGTTATAGCTTGTAACACCTACAGCTGATGTGTCCTAATTTGTGACACCTACAGTTGGTGTGCAATAATGATGTGTAATAATTTGCGACACCTACAGTTGGTGTGTTATAGCTTGTGACACCTACAGTTGGTGTGTTATAGCTTGTGACACCTACAGTTGGTGTGTTATAGCTTGTAACACCTACAGCTGATGTGTCCTAATTTGTGACACCTACAGTTTGTGTGCAATAATGATGTGTAATAATTTGGGACGCCTACAGTTGGTGTGTTATAGCTTGTGACACCTACAGTTGGTGTGTTATAGCTTGGGACACCTTCAGTTGGTGTGTTATAGCTTTTGACACCTACAGCTGGTGTGTTGGAGCTTGTGACACCTACATTTTGTGTGTAATAACTTGTGACACCTACAGTCGGTGTGTTATAACTTGTGACACCTACAGTTGGTGTGTTATAACTTGTGACACCTGCAGTTGGTGTGTTATAGCTTGTGACACCTACAGTTGGTGTGTTATAGCTTTTGACACCTACAGTTGGTGTGTTATAGCTTGTGACACTTAAAGCTGGTTGGTATTTACTTGTGACCTTTGCGAGATTAATGGCTTCACTGTTTGATATTTGAAAACAGAAAAAATAGTATAATGGATCAATTTTTCTTTAGTATAAAAAGTGAATCTTCAATCATGGAATAGTTCCTGAGCAAAGTCATCCGTGCAGTTGGTACTAACGAGGGTTCTCTGGGGTTTACTGTCAGTAGAATTGATGGTAGATATTTACCACGATCTGAGAGGGTTTGATTAGCATTACAGATACAATCAATACTACAATTAGGGACGGGACTAAAGCTTAGTTAATTGTAGACTGTCTCACTGAGCACCAGACATGTCTTCCCCTGACGGCAGCAGTATTTTGTACAGAGCCACACCACAATTACTGGGAAGCAATGAATATTACAGCTTAACAGGATCAAGAAGAAACATTTAATAGCTATATTGAAATCAAAAGAATTGTGAACAATGCAGGCTAAAAGAGGTGAATGATCCAGCACAGCAATGTGATCATGACTTTAGGCTGACATATTGAGAAGGCATATACATCACGGTGCATATCAAGTATGTACCTCTACATTGCATAGCTCCGTATTATCCCCCACTCAAGTTGGCAGGTGATGAACAAATGGGGTATGTCCACGTGTGTCTGCTGTCCGTACATTTGGTTAAGAGGAATCGGTTCCATCCATGAATACCCATTTCTACAACAACTACCCCTCCCACATGTATCCCTCTGTGCCTCGTGTTTGAGAAAGTAACTCGATGTGTTGAAAACAATAGATCACAAACAGTCCATCACAAATCATATGTTATGCTATTGTTACAAAACATGAAGGCATAGAGAACTTATCGAAGGCATAAACAGATCCCTCACGACGTAACATTTAATCAGGTACCAGGGCTGTAATTATATTTAAGAAATAATTATTGTGATAATTAGTACATTTTGTACATACAAACATCAAGACCTGGGAAATAAACAATATTTTAAATCAAGGAGCAGAAATAAAACAAGTGAGACGAGCAGGGCGCGAACCCGAGACGTCTAGGTTATTGAGCCAGGATGTTATACCACCAAGCCAAAAGGTCCGAACCAGTTGAACTGGTTTATAATTTCCTGATATTGTTATGCAAAGTTGTCTCTCCATGTAACACCATGTACAACGAGACATAAATAAATAAAAACATAGCTATTACTTTTGTTTAAGTGGCCTATTGAGAAGGAATTCCTTACTAGGTAATACCAGTCACACTGACCTTGTATATCATTGTAGGTACAATGGCATGCCAAAGCCAGAATGTCTACAGGAGCCAACTTCTACATAGTGGGTCGCGACCCAGCAGGAATGCCACACCCAGACGGGAGCCGAGATCTGTTTGATCATACTCATGGTTCTAAGGTAAAGCTCTATTCCATGTACAAATTAATGTTACACTGCTCAACTTATGTATGTGTTCTATATCAAACAAAGCTAGAGGTGATAACTTCTATCTATGTTTTGTTGGCAGGTGATAACATATGTATTTGTTCTGTTATCAGGTTATAAATGATATCTATATCCTGTTGTCAGGTGATAACTGATGTTTTTGTTCTGTTATCAGATGATAAGTGATATCTATATCCTGTTGTGAGGTGATAACTGATATCTATATCCTGTTGTCAGGTGATAACTGATATCTATATCCTGTTGTCAGGTGGTAACTGATATCTATATCCTGTTGTCAGGTGATAACTGATATCTATATCCTATTGTTAGGTTTTAACTGATATCTATATCCTGTTGTCAGGTGTTAACTGATGTTTATGTTTTGTTTCAGGTACTGACGATGGCACCAGGACTGACACAACTGGAGATTGTACCATTCCGAGTGGCTGCCTACAACACCAAGCTCAAACAGATGGCATTCTTTAATCCTGACAAAAAGGATGATTTCGACTTTATATCAGGCACAAGAATGCGTAAGATTGCCCGGGAAGGAGGCAATCCTCCAGATGGTTTCATGGCACCAAAAGCCTGGAATGTCCTCAAGGAATATTACCAGTCGCTGGTTCAGAAGTAGAGCAACTGGCACTTACTGTGGGCATATATATTTTTAAACGTTTTACTCCTTTTGACCACTACTTTAAATTTTTGAGGGAACACATTAGTATGCTTGGTTAATTTTTACATGTGGACCAGAATTTACATATTTATTGAAAAAATACTTACTTTGACATGGGAATTGTCGGTCATCAACGGCTGTGATTTTGACCTGTTTTAATATTTCTTTATTGTGATCATGTGTTACGGAGAAACAGGAAATGGAGACGATGTCTTGTTAGATGGTAACATCTAGTCTCATTGCTGGCTGTGTCAGCTGTAGATGTTTAAGTTGTGACAATCAAATCATGTATGTTGTATGACAGGACACTTGGTGTTACCTCTGTGACAACTCTTGTTATTGTGTTGACTATGATTTACGATCCAATTTGATGGACCAAAAATTTTGAATTGACCAGATGATTTTGGTGTATTGTTATAATTGTTGTAATTTTTCAAGCAATCTTTTTTCTCTTTAAGAAAATATATATGAACAAAAATTACATTAAATTGTTTGTCCATAAAGTCATATACAAAATTGCCAAAGTCATCATTTGTGTATTAGAACATAATGTTACTGCACGAGTATTAGTAATATTTGTTTAAGTTTTAAATATTTACACCAATTTTTATTGAAAATGAATTAATGTTATTTTTAAAGACTTCCAAGTTCATATTTTTTCTGAACTTGGTTTGTTGTCAAAGGTACAGTTAGACCTTTTGTATACAATGTATTGTTAGATCTGCACATCATGTAAACAAATCGGTGATACACAGTCTGTGAAGCTGGAATTTACAGATGTTCATCGTACCATTGTCTGTTCAGTGTAACACTGTCGTAATTCTCTCAATATCGAAATATCTACTGCTGAATAACACTTTACACATATTCATTACTTGTAGTTCAGCTATTATTTTTCTTTTTTTTCTTTTTTGAAGGAAATTTGACTTTCCACATTTCCATCATGCTTCAGGAAGGTATTCAGCTTTGATGCAAAAAATAAGGTTCTGTTCAATTTAAATGATCCTACATTTATGTCAAACAGATATGTTTAAACAGATCTTTTACAATCAGTTTTAATGTATATCATCGGGTTTATCATTTCATAATGAACAAACTTCAAGTTGATTGTTGTACCTTTTAGAAATTTATAATTTTTAAAATATGTGATATGATAAATTTTATCTGAAAATGTTTACAAAATATATTGATGGTACCAAGAGGTATGCATAGCTACAAAATAAAACTTAGATAATTATGCTCTTGTCTTATTTATATTTGTCTTTTACATACATTTCTTGTTATTGACACTTCAGTGTCTTTCTTATCGTCGAAATTCTTGTCATAACAATTTATCTCTAACTCAACACCTTGCCTTGTCATAACTATTTATCTCTAACTCGACACTTTGCCTTGTCATAACTATTTATCTCTAACTCAACACCTTGCCTTGTCATAACTATTTATCTCTAACTCAACACCTTGCCTTGTCATAACTATTTATCTCTAACTGGACACCTTGCCTTGTCATAACTATTTATCTCTAACTCAACACCTTGCCTTGTCATAACAATTTATCTCTAACTCAACACCTTGCCTTGTCATAACTATTTATCTCTAACTCAACACCTTGCCTTGTCATAACTATTTATCTCTAACTCAACACCTTGCCTTGTCATAACTATTTATCTCCAACTCAACACCTTGCCTTGTCATGCTAACTCAACACCTTGCCTTGTCATAACTATTTATCTCTAACTCAACACCTTGCCTTGTCATAACTATTTATCTCTAACTCAACACCTTGCCTTGTCATAACTATTTATCTCTAACTCAACACCTTGCCTTGTCATAACTATTTATCTCCAACTCAACACCTTGCCTTGTCATGCTAACTCAACACCTTGCCTTGTCATAACAATTTATCTCTAACTCAACACCTTGCCTTGTCATAACTATTTATCTCTAACTCAACACCTTGCCTTGTCATAACTATTTATCTCTAACTCAACACCTTGCCTTGTCATAACTATTTATCTCTAACTCAACACCTTGCCTTGTCATAACTATTTATCTCCAACTCAACACCTTGCCTTGTCATGCTAACTCAACACCTTGCCTTGTCATAACTATTTATCTCTAACTCAACACCTTGCCTTGTCATAACTATTTATCTCTAACTCAACACCTTGCCTTGTCATAACTATTTATCTCTAACTCAACACCTTGCCTTGTCATAACTATTTATCTCTAACTCAACACCTTGCCTTGTCATAACTATTTATCTCTAACTCAACACCTTGCCTTGTCATAACTATTTATCTCTAACTCAACACCTTGCCTTGTCATAACTATTTATCTCTAACTCAACACCTTGCCTTGTCATAACTATTTATCTCTAACTCAACACCTTGCCTTGTCATAACTATTTATCTCTAACTCAACACCTTGCCTTGTCATAACTATTTATCTCTAACTCAACACCTTGCCTTGTCATAACTATTTATCTCTAACTCAACACCTTGCCTTGTCATAACTATTTATCTCTAACTCAACACCTTGCCTTGTCATAACTATTTATCTCTAACTCAACACCTTGCCTTGTCATAACTATTTATCTCTAACTCAACACCTTGCCTTGTCATAACTATTTATCTCCAACTCAACACCTTGCCTTGTCATAACTATTTATCTCTAACTCAACACCTTGCCTTGTCATAACTATTTATCTCCAACTCAACACCTTGCCTTGTCATGCTAACTCAACACCTTGCCTTGTCATAACTATTTATCTCCAACTCGACACCTTGCCTTGTCATAACTATTTATCTCCAACTCAACACCTTGCCTTGTCATAACTATTTATCTCTAACTCAACACCTTGCCTTGTCATAACTATTTATCTCTAACTCAACACCTTGCCTTGTCATAACTATTTATCTCCAACTCAACACCTTGCCTTGTCATGCTAACTCAACACCTTGCCTTGTCATAACTATTTATCTCTAACTCAACACCTTGCCTTGTCATAACTATTTATCTCTAACTCAACACCTTGCCTTGTCATAACTATTTATCTCTAACTCAACACCTTGCCTTGTCATAACTATTTATCTCCAACTCGACACTTTGCCTTGTCATAACTATTTATCTCTAACTCAACACCTTGCCTTGTCATAACTATTTATCTCTAACTCAACACCTTGCCTTGTCATAACTATTTATCTCTAACTCAGCACCTTGCCTTGTCATAACTATTTATCTCTAACTCAACACCTTGCCTTGTCATAACTATTTATCTCTAACTCGACCCCTTGCCTTGTCATAACTATTTATCTCCAACTCAACACCTTGCCTTGTCATAACTATTTATCTCTAACTCAACACCTTGCCTTGTCATAACTATTTATCTCTAACTCAACACCTTGCCTTGTCATAACTATTTATCTCTAACTGGACACCTTGCCTTGTCATAACTATTTATCTCTAACTCAACACCTTGCCTTGTCATAACAATTTATCTCTAACTCGACCCCTTGCCTTGTCATAACTATTTATCTCCAACTCAACACCTTGCCTTGTCATAACAATGTATCTCCAACTCAACACCTTGCCTTGTCATAACTATTTATCTCTAACTCGACACCTTGCCTTGTCATAACTATTTATCTCTAACTCAGCACCTTGCCTTGTCATAACTATTTATCTCTAAATCAACACCTTGCCTTGTCATAACTATTTATCTCTAACTCGACACCTTGCCTTGTCATAACTATTTATCTCTAACTCAACACCTTGCCTTGTCATAACTATTTATCTCTAACTCAACACCTTGCCTTGTCATAACTATTTATCTCCAACTCAACACCTTGCCTTGTCATAACTATTTATCTCTAACACGACACCTTGCCTTGTCATAACTATTTATCTCTAACTCAACACCTTGCCTTGTCATAACTATTTATCTCTAACTCAACTCCTTGCCTTGTCATAACTATTTGTTTCTAACTCAACACCTTGCCTTGTCATTACTATTTATCTCTAACTCAACTCCTTGACTTGTCATAACTATTTATCTCTAACTCAACACCTTGCCTTGTCATAACTATTTATCTCTAAATCAACACCTTGCCTTGTCATAACTATTTATCTCTAACTCGACACCTTGCCTTGTCATAACTATTTATCTCTAACTCAACACCTTGCCTTGTCATAACTATTTATCTTTAACTCAACACCTTGCCTTGTCATAACTATTTATCTCTAACACGACACCTTGCCTTGTCATAACTATTTATCTCTAACTCAACACCTCGCCTTGTCATAACTGTTTATCTCTAACTCAACACCTTGCCTTGTCATAACTATTTATCTTTAACTCAACACCTTGCCTTGTCATAAATATATATCTCTAACTCAACACCTTGCCTTGTCATAACTATTTATCTCTAAATCAACACCTTGCCTTGTCATAACTATTTATCTCTAACTCAACACCTTGCCTTGTCATAACTATTTATCTCTAACTCAACACCTTGCCTTGTCATAACTATTTATCTTTAACTCGACCCCTTGCCTTGTCATATATATCTCTAACTCAACACCTTGCCTTGTCATAACTATTTATCTCTAACTCGACACCTTGCCTTGTCATAACTATTTATCTCTAACTGAACACCTTGCCTTGTCATAACTATTTATCTCTAACTCAACACCTTGCCATGTCATAACTATTTATCTCTAACTCAACACCTTGCCTTGTCATAACTATTTATCTCTAACTCAACACCTTGCCATGTCATAACTATTTATCTCTAACTCAACACCTTGCCTTGTCATAACTATTTATCTCTAACTCAACACCTTGCCATGTCATAACTATTTATCTCTAACTCAACACCTTGCCTTGTCATAACTATTTATCTCTAACTCAACACCTTGACTTCTCATAACTATTTATCTCTAACTCAACACCTTGCCTTGTCATAACTATTTATCTCTAACTCAACACCTTGCCTTGTCGTAACTATTTATCTCTAACTCAACACCTTGCCTTGTCATAACTATTTATCTCCAACTCAACACCTTGCCTTGTCATAACTATTTATCTCCAACTCAACACCTTGCCTTGTCATAACTATTTATCTCCAACTCGACACCTTGCCTTGTCATAACTATTCATCTCTAACTCAACACCTTGCCTTGTCATAACTATTTATCTCTAACTCAACACCTTGCCTTGTCATAACTATTTATCTCTAACTCAACACCTTGCCTTGTCATAACTAGTTATCTCTAACTCAACACCTTGCCTTGTCATAACTATTTATCTCTAACTCAACACCTTGCCTTGTCATAACTATTGATCTCCAACTCAACACCTTGCCTTGTCATAACAATTTATTTCTAACTCATCACCTTGCCTTGTCATAACTATTTATCTCTAACTCAACACCTTGCCTTGTCATTACTATTTATCTCTAAATCAACACTTTGCCTTGTCATAACTATTTATCTCTAACTTAACACCTTGCCTTGTCATAACTATTTATCTCCAACTCAACACCTTGCCTTGTCATAACAATTTATTTCTAACTCAACACCTTGCCTTGTCATAACTATTTATCTCTAAATCAACACCTTGCCTTGTCATAACTATTTATCTCTAACTCAACACCTTGCCTTGTCATAACTATTGATCTCCAACTCGACACCTTGCCTTGTCATAACTATTTATCTCTAACTCAACACCTTGCCTTGTCATAACTATTGATCTCCAACTCAACACCTTGCCTTGTCATAACTATTGATCTCCAACTCGACCCCTTGCCTTGTCATAACTATTTATCTCTACCTCAACACCTTGCCTTGTCATTACTATTTATCTCTTAACTCAACACCTTGCCTTGTCATAACTATTTATCTCTAAATCAACACCTTGCCTTGTCATTACTATTTATCTCCAACTCAACACCTTGCCTTGTCATAACTATTTATCTCTAAATCAACACCTTGCCTTGTCATAACTATTGATCTCCAACTCGACCCCTTGCCTTGTCATAACTATTACTTACCATCAATGTAAACAAGAATACTATCCTTCCATGGGTCCATCAGTCTACATGAAATACTCTACAGATGAATATAACCAACAGAAACATACATCATCTACTCTACAGATCAGAAAAAACGGTCTACTCTACAGATCAGTATACACTTTTACTCTACAGATCAGTATACATGGTTTACTCTACAGATCAGTATACACTGTTTACTCTACAGATCAGTATACACAGTTTACTCTACAGATCAGTATACACTTTTACTCTACAGATCAGTATACACTGTTTACTCTACAGATCAGTATACACAGTTTACTCTACAGATCAGTATACACTTTTACTCTACAGATCAGTATACACTGTTTACTCTACAGATCAGTATACACAGTTTACTGTACAGATCAGTATACATGGTTTACTCTACAGATCAGTATACACTGTTTACTCTACAGATCAGTATACACAGTTTACTCTACAGATCAGTATACACGGTTTACTCTACAGATCAGTATACACGGTCTACTCTACAGATCAGTATACACGGTTTACTCTACAGATCAGTATACACTGTTTACTCTACAGATCAGTATACACTTTTACTCTACAGATCAGTATACACTGTTTACTCTACAGATCAGTATACACGGTCTACTCTACAGATCAGTATACACTGTTTACTCTACAGATCAGTATACACGGTCTACTCTACAGATCAGTATACACTTTTACTCTACAGATCAGTATACACTGTTTACTCTACAGATCAGTATACACTGTTTTCTCTACAGACCAGTATACACGGTTTATTCTACAGATCAGTATACACGGCCTACACTACAGATCAGTATACACGGTTTACTCTACAGATCAGTATACACGGTTTACTCTACAGATCAGTATACACTTTTACTCTACAGATCAGTATACACGGTCTACTCTACAGATCAGTATACACGGTTTACTCTACAGATCAGTATACATGGTTTACTCTTCAGATCAGCATACACGGTTTACTCTACAGATCAGTATACACGGTTTACTCTACAGATCAGTATACACTGTTTACTCTACAGATCTGTATACACGGTCTACTCTACAGATCAGTATACACGGTTTACTCTACAGATCAGTATACACGGTCTACTCTACAGATCAGTATACACTTTTACTCTACAGATCAGTATACACGGTTTACTCTACAGATCAGTATACACGGTCTACTCTACAGATCAGTATACACGGTCTACTCTACAGATCAGTATACACGGTTTACTCTACAGATCAGTATACACTGTTTACTCTACAGATCAGTATACACGGTCTACTCTACAGATCAGTATACACGGTCTACTCTACAGATCAGTATACACGGTCTACTCTACAGATCAGTATACACGGTTTACTCTACAGATCAGTATACACAGTTTACTCTACAGATCAGTATACACTTTTACTCTACAGATCAGTATACACGGTCTACTCTACAGATCAGTATACACTTTTACTCTACAGATCAGTATACACTGTTTACTCTACAGATCAGTATACACTGTTTTCTCTACAGACCAGTATACACGGTTTATTCTACAGATCAGTATACACGGTTTACTCTACATATCAGTATACTCGGTCTACACTACAGATCAGTATACACGGTTTACTCTACAGATCAGTATACACTTTTACTCTACAGATCAGTATACACGGTTTACTCTACAGATCAGTATACACGGTTTACTCTACAGATCAGTATACACGGTTTACTCTACAGATCAGCATACACGGTTTACTCTACAGATCAGTATACACGGTTTACTCTACAGATCAGTATACACTGTTTACTCTACAGATCTGTATACACGGTCTACTCTACAGATCAGTATACACGGTTTACTCTACAGATCAGTATACACTGTCTACTCTACAGATCAGTATACACGGTCTACTCTACAGATCAGTATACACGGTCTACTCTACAGATCAGTATACACTGTTTACTCTACAGATCAGTATACACGGTGTACTCTACAGATCAGTATACACGGTTTACTCTACAGATCAGTATACACGGTGTACTCTACAGATCAGTATACACGGTTTACTCTACAGATCAGTATACACGGTTTACTCTACAGATCAGTATACACGGTTTACTCTACAGATCAGTATACACTGTTTACTCTACAGATCTGTATACACGGTCTACTCTACAGATCAGTATACACGGTTTACTCTACAGATCAGTATACACGGTTTACTCTACAGACCAGTATACACGGTTTACTCTACAGATCAGTATACACGGTTTACTCTACAGATCAGTATACACGGTCTACTCTACAGATCAGTATACACTTTTACTCTACAGATCAGTATACACGGTTTACTCTACAGATCAGTATACACGGTTTACTCTACAGATCAGTATACACGGTCTACTCTACAGATCAGTATACACGGTCTACTCTACAGATCAGTATACACGGTTTACTCTACAGATCAGTATACACTTTTACTCTACAGATCAGTATACATAGTTTACTCTACAGACCAGTATACACGGTTTACTCTACAGATCAGTATACACGGTTTACTCTACAGATCAGTATACACGGTCTACTCTACAGATCAGTATACACTTTTACTCTACAGATCAGTATACACGGTTTACTCTACAGATCAGTATACACGGTTTACTCTTCAGACCAGTATACACGGTTTACTCTACAGATCAGTATACACGGTTTACTCTACAGATCAGTATACACGGGTCTACTCTACAGATCAGTATACACTTTTACTCTACAGATCAGTATACACGGTTTACTCTACAGATCAGTATACACGGTTTACTCTACAGATCAGTATACACGGTTTACTCTACAGATCAGTATACACGGTTTACTCTACAGATCAGTATACACGGTCTAATCTACAGATCAGTATACACGGTCTACTCTACAGATCAGTATACACGGTCTACTCTACAGATCAGTATACACGGTTTACTCTACAGATCAGTATACACAGTTTACTCTACAGATCAGTATACACTTTTACTCCACAGATCAGTATACACGGTTTACTCTACAGATCAGTATACACAGTTTACTCTACAGATCAGTATACACTTTTACTCCACAGATCAGTATACACGGTTTACTCTACAGATCAGTATACACAGTTTACTCTACAGATCAGTATACACGGTTTACTCTACAGATCAGTATACACTTTTACTCTACAGATCAGTATACACGGTTTACTCTACAGATCAGTACATACGGTTTATTCTACAGATCAGTATACACGGTTTACTCTAAAGATCAGTATACACGGTCTACTCTACAGATCAGTATACACTTTTACTCTACAGATCAGTATACACTGTTTACTCTACAGATCAGTATACACTTTTACTCTACAGATCAGTATACATAGTTTACTCTACAGACCAGTATACACGGTTTACTCTACAGATCAGTATACACGGTTTACTCTACAGATCAGTATACATAGTTTACTCTACAGACCAGTATACACGGTTTACTCTACAGATCAGTATACACTGTTTACTCTACAGATCAGTATACACTTTTACTCTACAGATCAGTATACACTTTTACTCTACAGATCAGTATACACGGTTTACTCTACAGATCAGTATACACGGTTTACTCTACAGATCAGTATACACTGTTTACTCCACAGATCAGTATACAAGGTTTACTCTACAGATCAATATACACTTTTACTCTACAGATCAGTATACACGGTTTACTCTACAGATCAGTATACACAGTTTACTCTACAGATCAGTATACACGGTTTACTCTACAGATCAGTATACACTGTTTACTCTACAGATCAGTATACACTTTTACTCTACAGATCAGTATACACTTTTACTCTACAGATCAGTATACACGGTTTACTCTACAGATCAGTATACACGGTTTACTCTACAGATCAGTATACACTGTTTACTCCACAGATCAGTATACAAGGTTTACTCTACAGATCAATATACACTTTTACTCTACAGATCAGTATACACGGTTTACTCTACAGATCAGTATACACGGTCTACTCTACAGATCAGTATACACGGTCTACTCTACAGATCAGTATACACTTTTACTCTACAGATCAGTATACACGGTTTACTCTACAGATCAGTATACACTTTTACTCTACAGATCAGTATACACAGTTTACTCTACAGATCAGTATACACTGTTTACTCTACAGATCAGTATACACGGTCTACTCTACAGATCAGTATACACGGTCTACTCTACAGATCAGTTTACACGGTTTACTCTACAGATCAGTATACACTGTTTAGTCTACAGATCAGTATACACGGTCTACTCTACAGATCAGTATACACGGTTTACTCTACAGATCAGTATACCCGGTTTACTCTACAGATCAGTATACACGGTCTACTCTACAGATCAGTATACACGGTCTACTCTACAGATCAGTATACACGGTTTACTCTACAGATCAGTATACACTTTTACTCTACAGATCAGTATACACGGTCTACTCTACAGATCAGTATACACGGTTTACTCTACAGATCAGTATACACTTTTACTCTACAGATCAGTATACACGGTCTACTCTACAGATCAGTATACACGGTCTACTCTACAGATCAGTATACACGGTTTACTCTACAGATCAGTATACACGGTCTACTCTACAGATCAGTATACACGGTATGCATATCAGTATACATCTAGATGGTATAGTTAGTACACGTGGTTTTCTTTACAGATCAGTACGCTTTTGTTACTTAATGATTTGATATGCATGCAGTAGTAAATATACAGTATACAGCTACTGGCTATCTTCGCGACTTCCTAGGTATGACAATATACAGTGTTCTATCTGTCTGTTTAACATTACACGTGCCTGGTTGTGGCCTTCTCGTCGAGGTCCTATCAGACCATTTGATATCGGTATGGTTCTGTGTAACGTCTTTCATCGTCACCTATACCTGTATTCTATTTTCAGTTCGTTTTTAATTGTACCGCCTTTACCTTTTACATACAATCACAATAATGTTACTCGTACTTTCCGGTCCTCACCAAAGCATCCGATCTGTGGGGTCATCCAAGGTCACACTTACCATACGTCAGAGTGATTTCAACTGTGTGACCAGAGACGTATAAATGCTTTATACGTCTCTGGTGTGACCATGCTTTTCTTATAGAAGAACTTTAGGATAACAAACGGAGATTTTATAACTGATCACCTTCGAACTCAAATTTATTTACTTCAGATTTATTCTGTTTGATGTCCTAGTATTAACTAAAGTCATTTTATGGTTGTCTCGGCCTGGGGACAAATAGATTTTGCCATATTAAGGACTTTGGTTGTCTCTGTCTGGGGACAGAATAGATTTTGCCATTTTAAGGACTTTGGTTTTCTCGGTCTGGGGACAGAATAGATTTTGCCATTTTAAGGACTTTGGTTGTCTCGGCCTGGGGACAGAATAGATTTTGCCATATTAAGGACTTTGGTTTTCTCGGCCTGGGGACAGAATAGATTTTGCCATTTTAAGGACTTTGGTTGTCGCGGCCTGGGGACAGAATAGATTTTGCCATTTTAGGGTCTTTGGTTCACAGGTACCTGAGAAATTGTTACAGTTAGTTTTGGACCTAAATTAGGGTGTTTAGAGTAATTTTACATGGGTTTTTTTTTGGGGGGGGGGGTTAAATCAATATTCGATAAAAATGCCTCCCAATGGTCATAAAGGCTAAAGGGTGGAAAGCTTTCCAGGTCGAAAAAAGTTTTGATGTCTCTGCACGCAGAGGCCTTACGCTGTCATTGGATGGAGGTCTTCCTTTAAATTTAGGCATCCAATGACAGCAAAAGACCAGTGCGCGGGGTGACGTCAAAACTCATTGAATATGCAAAACTGGCCGGCTAGCCCGCCAAACTTGAAAATTAATCTAAACACCGTCGTTTAGGTCCAAAACTAGCGGTAACAAATTCTCAGGTCCCTGTGCTGTATACGGGTGTCCAACAGCGACATGTGGACTACCTACATCCAGAGACGTATATATATATAAATCGCTATAGTGTTATCTAGAGACTGTAAATATTATAGCTTTTAAGCTTCTATTTACAACACAAGATAATTAATTATTTCAACTTTACAATATGGAGAATTATGATTATAACTATTTTTCTTCCAGTAACAATGGGTTTAGTTCCCAGGTAACAGAACGGGTACATTTGTAAATAACAGTTTGATTATTGCCCAGTGTTTCACCTGCCCTGTGTCAGCCAAGACTGTTATTTGCGGCCGTAGACCTGGAGCACCCCTGAACTGAACATAACTGAACCCTCCCTCCACCTCCACCTGTATTTTCACACCTTGGCGAGTGATGTCGGTGCCCCGGGCGAGGTATAAACAGGAAATGGTTACCTGAAGGAGAACTATCAAGATGTGTTGAAAGTTTAGATCATCATCATCGTTTATTTTTTAATGAGAGTACATTGGAAATGAATATAAATTCAAACGATATTAAAGGATTTTGGCCACGATTTTTCATAATTTCATATTTCAATCTCATTTGATGCACTCTGGCTTTATACGTCTCTGCTAGACCGTGACGTCTCAGTAACTCCAAGCTTAGAGACACTGACAGTGATACAATTTACACCATTTGATTCTACAGTTATGTAAATTAACTGTAGCCTTACCTGTCATACATATACTAGCCAAAGGGCATTTGTTGTACCTGCCCGTGAGTTGTGGCAGGTGTACTAATTACCCTGTAATTACCAAGAGGTGTGAATGTTATGGCCAGTGATTTGATTCTACAGTTATGTAAATTAACTGTAGCCTTACCTGTCATACATATACTAGCCAAAGGGCATTTGTTGTACCTGCCCGTGAGTTGTGGCAGGTGTACTAATTACCCTGTAATTACCAAGAGGTGTGAATGTTATGGCCAGTGAATTCAAAGGCATTCATGATGATATAATTACCGATCCTCTAAATAGCAATATACACCGGCACAATTATTTTTATCTCTAGCCGTCCCCAGTGTTAGAAGAAAAAGATTTTTTTTAAAAAGGATTAAAGGAGTTTTCAACAGAATCTAACTATATTTTATCAGTATTTAAGGTGTGTTCTCTTTTCCCCACTTTTTAAAAATAACATAGGGCTAGGTATGTTTTGACAGTCATTATAGTCTGCTTCATATAAACCTTACCTGGATTTTACCTGTGTTCTCCCACATTACATGTTTTTTACCTGTGCTCTACACAAACTTTGAAATCATCTAATTTCATCACTATTTAACCAAATTTTACATATCATATACCCTTTTCATCAGCTAGATTTGCAGAAGACAGCTATTGTACAAAAAAAAAGTATATATATTAAAGGTATTGTATTTAAATGATTAAATACCGTGAAACAAGTCATATAAGGTTATTATTTTGGAAGAACTTATTTAGTAGATATGATTAAATAATAACTTCTAAATTATCATCAATATCTTTATAAATATATCTTTAATGTGATTATTAAAAATGATAATAAATAATTTTATTAGAGTGTTACATATTAATTCACAATTTACAAGTTCACATGTTAATAGACAAAATTGATTGGCCTAGTTGACCTATGAGACACTAGCTAGTTTACTTATACTATGTTATTAAAAATATTGAAAGTACAGATTCAGTTCTTCACACATACTGTTAATTAAAATTCATAAAATAATCAAATAAACTATCGATCTTTTCTAAAAATAGCTCAGCGAGTCTACCTACCCACACGTACACATTCTGATAATCTGTTATAACCTTAATCAAAATATACTTTACGGCTAATATTACACACATACATTGTACAGTATTCTCTCTAAGTTTTACAATAATTGGTAATTAAACTTCAAAAGAACAGTCTCTTGGAATTTCTCACTTAATAGTGTTGATATGATATATTTGAATTCTGGAAAAAAGGTAACGGGTTCAAATTTGGGGAAAACCCATGTACACATTCTGTGATTCTGTAACCTAGAATATACTTTTATCATAGTTTACAGTATTCTCACTGAGGTTTGCAATAGTTGGTCAACTTCAAAAAAAATAGTTGGTTGGAATTTTCACATGATATAATGTTGATATATATAGAATCAGCAATAAATTAATTCGTAATTATATATCGATCGTAAACTGATACAGTTTATAGATACAATAAGTATTAAACAGTAATTTTTCATCAAGGTCATTCCAGTATTACAGCAATCAACTATCTACTACAATCTAATCGTAGGAGAACAATTTTCAAAATAAGTTTCAATAATCATTAGCGTATGTTATTTGTTTTTTTTTTCATGGCCACAGACTTGGAAAATATTTAATTATTCCACACAAATAGACTGGTGTGTTACTGAATTAAGTGAAATAAAAAAGTCGAGAAGAGCCCTTTATTTTTGCAAACCGATTTAAGTCTACTTTTAAGTAATATTTCAATTTAACACAAATAATTCAGACTGTCATATTTTCACATCTATTTTTGACAATGTCTGCTTTATTGATACTAGGCGGAAATTGTTTGTTGACGTGCACAGTTCAAAAATTTGAATGAAAGTGTTTGCATTCCATATGTACGTGCTGTACTATTACAATATACTTGTACAGTATATATTATAGAGTGGCGGGGTTTGCCGGACACCTTAAACATAAACTCGCCGTGGTTTTATTACTTCATTATCTCCACAAATCATACTGTCCGCACATGTGTGCGCTAGTAATTATCGCCCAGTTTTTAATTTTTCTCACATTGTCTGCACATGAGATCGCACAACCGCAAAAGCATGGGGAGAGGATATTTCTATATAGAAGTATGAGGAGGGGATATTTCTATATACATGTAGAAGTATGAAGAGGGGATATTTCTAAATAGAACTATGGGGAGAGGGCAATTTCTAAATAGAAGTATGGGGATGGATAATTTCTAAATAGAAGTATGGGGGAGGGGGTAATTTCTAAATAGAAGTATGGGATGGATAATTTCTAAATAGAAGTATGGGGGAGGGGGTAATTTCTAAATAGAAGTATGGAGATGGATAATTTCTAAATAGAAGTATGGGGGAGGGGGTAATTTCTAAATAGAAGTATGGGGATGGATAATTTCTAAATAGAACTATGGGGGAGGGGGTAATTTCTAAATAGAAGTATGGGGATGGATTATTTCCATATAAATTACTTCAGTATGGGAAGGGCATATTTCTATATAAAACTATAGGGAGGGATGATAATCATACCGACGTTTATAATCTAATATTTTGAGTGTGAAAGGTTTTAACAGAACACCCACTGCTGGTTTGTGTCTCGGAATCAATTCTTATTTCACGCATTTTGACGGAAATTAAACGCAACAAATACCCCAAGGTACTGGGGACTTGGTTGCAATAAAGACCTCAGGGTACGGGAGACTTGATTACAATAAAGACCCCAGGGTACGGGAGACTTGGTTACAATAAAGACCCCAGGGTACGGGAGACCTGGTTGCAATGAAGACCCCCAGGGTATGGGAGACTTGGTTGCAATAAAGACCTCAGGGTACGGGAGACTTGGTTACAATAAAGACCCCCAGGGTACGGGAGACTTGATTACAATAAAGACCTCAGGGTACGGGAGACTTGATTACAATAAAGACCCCAGGGTACGGGAGACCTGGTTACAATAAAGACCCACAGGGTACGGGAGACCTGGTTACAATAAAGACCCCAGGGTACGGGAGACTTGATTACAATAAAGACCACAGAGTACGGGAGACTTGATTACAATAAAGACCCCAGGGTACGGGAGACTTGATTACAATAAAGACCACAGAGTACGGGAGACTTGGTTACAATAAAGACCTCAGGGTACGGGAGATTTGGTTACAATAAAGACCCTAAGGGTACGAGAGACCTGGTTGCAATAAAGACCCCAGGGTACGGGAAACTTGATTACAATAAAGACCACAGGGTACGGGAGACTTGATTACAATAAAGACCCCAGGGTACGGGAGACTTGGTTACAATAAAGACCTCAGGGTACGGGAGACTTGATTACAATAAAGACCCCAGGGTACGGGAGACTTGGTTACAATAAAGACCCCAGGGTACGGGAGACTTGGTAACAATAAAGACCCCAGGGTACGGGAGACTTGGTTACAATAAAGACCTCAGGGTGCGGGAGACTTGGTTACAATAAAGACCTCAGGGTACGGGAAACTTGGTTACAATAAAGACCCCCAGGGTACGGGAAACTTGGCTGCAATAAAGACCCCAGGGTACGGGAAACGTGGCGATCAAACTTCGCCCAGCCCTTTAAGTATTTGAACTTGTTGCTAAGTTTCAAGGAAATCGGATAATATTTGTTACTGTAATTATACGGAAACGAAAGACCTCAGGGTACGGGAGACTTGGTTACAATAAAGACCTCAGGGTACGGGAGATTTGGTTACAATAAAGACCCCCAGGGTACGGGAGACTTGGTTGCAATAAAGACCCCAGGGTACGGGAAACTTGATTACAATAAAGACCACAGGGTACAGGAGACTTGATTACAATAAAGACCCCAGGGTACGGGAGACTTGGTTACAATAAAGACCCCAGGGTATGGGAGACTTGGTTACAATAAAGACCCAAGGGTACGGGAGACTTGGTTACAATAAAGACCCCAGGGTACGGGAGACCTGGTTGCAATAAAGACCCCAGGGTACGGGAGACTTGGTTGCAATAAAGACCCCAGGGTACGGGAGACTTGGTTGCAATGAAGACCCCCAGGGTACGGGAAAAGTGGCGATCAAACTTTGCCCAGCCCTTTAAGTATTTGAACTTGTTGCTAAGTTTCAAGGAAATCAGATAATATTTACTACTGTAATTATACGGAAACGAAAGACCTCAGGGTACGGGAGACTTGGTTACAATAAAGACCTCAGGGTACGGGAGACTTGGTTACAATAAAGACCACAGGGTACGGGAGACTTGGTTACAATAAAGACTTCAAGGTACGGGAAACCTGGCTACAATAAAGACCTCAGGGTACGGGAGACTTGGTTACAATAAAGACCTCAGGGTACGGGAAACTTGGTTACAATAAAGACCCCCAGGGTACGGGAAACTTGGCTGCAATACAGACCCCAGGGAACGGGAGACTTTATTACAATAAAGACCTCAGGGTACGGGAGACTTGGTTACAATAAAGACCTCAGGGTACGGGAGATTTGGTTACAATAAAGACCTCAGGGTACGGGAAACTTGATAACAATAAAGACCCCCAGGGTACGGGAGACTTGGTTGCAATATAGACCCCAGGGTACGGGAGACCTTGTAGCAATAAAGACCCCAGGGTACGGGAGACTTGGTTACAATAAAGACCCCAGGGTATGGGAGACTTGATTACAATAAAGACCACAGGGTACAGGAGACTTGATTACAATAAAGACCCCAGGGTACGAGAGACTTGGTTACAATAAAGACCTCAGGGTACGGGAAACCTGGTTACAATAAAGACCCCAGGGTACGGGATACTTGGCTGCAATAAAGACCCCAAGGTACGGGAGACCTTGTAGCAATAAAGACCCCAGAGTACGGGAGACTTGGTTACAATAAAGACCCCAGGGTACGGGAGACTTGATTACACTAAAGACCTCAGGGTACGGGAGACTTGGTTACAATAAAGACCTCAGGGTACGGGAGATTTGGTTACAATAAAGACCCCCAGGGTACGGGAGACCTGGCTGCAATAAAGACCCCAGGGTACGGGAGACCTTGTAGCAATAAAGACCCCAGGGTACGGGAGACTTGGTTACAATAAAGACCCCCAGGGTACGGGAGACTTGGTTGCAATAAAGACCCCAGGGTACGGGATACTTGGCTGCAATAAAGACCCCAAGGTACGGGAGACCTTGTAGCAATAAAGACCCCAGGGTACGGGAGACTTGGTTACAATAAAGACCCCAGGGTACGGGAGACTTGGTTACAATAAAGACCTCAGAGTTCGGGAGACTTGATTACAATAAAGACCCCCAGGGTACGGGAGACTTGGCTGCAATAAAGACCCCAGGGTACGGGAGACCTTGTAGCAATAAAGACCCCAGGGTACGGGAGACTTGGTTACAATAAAGACCCCAGGGTACGGGAGACTTGATTACAATAAAGACCTCAGGGTACGGGAGACTTGGTTACAATAAAGACCTCAGGGTACGGGAGATTTGGTTACAATAAAGACCCTAAGGGTACGAGAGACCTGGTTGCAATAAAGACCCCAGGGTACGGGAAACTTGATTACAATAAAGACCCCAGGGTACGGGAGACTTGATTACAATAAAGACCCCAGGGTACGGGAGACTTGGTTACAATAAAGACCTCAGGGTACGGGAGACTTGATTACAATAAAGACCCCAGGGTACGGGAGACTTGGTTAAAATAAAGACCCCAGGGTACGGGAGACTTGGTAACAATAAAGACCCCAGGGTACGGGAGACTTGGTTACAATAACGACCTCAGGGTGCGAGAGACTTGGTTACAATAAAGACCTCAGGGTACGGGAAACTTGGTTACAATAAAGACCCCCAGGGTACGGGAAACTTGGCTGCAATAAAGACCCCAGGGTACGGGAAACGTGGCGATCAAACTTCGCCCAGCCCTTTAAGTATTTGAACTTGTTGCTAAGTTTCAAGGAAATCGGATAATATTTGTTACTGTAATTATACGGAAACGAAAGACCTCAGGGTACGGGAGACTTGGTTACAATAAAGACCTCAGGGTACGGGAGATTTGGTTACAATAAAGACCCCCAGGGTACGGGAGACTTGGTTGCAATAAAGACCCCAGGGTACGGGAAACTTGATTACAATAAAGACCACAGGGTACAGGAGACTTGATTACAATAAAGACCCCAGGGTACGGGAGACTTGGTTACAATAAAGACCCCAGGGTATGGGAGACTTGGTTACAATAAAGACCCAAGGGTACGGGAGACTTGGTTACAATAAAGACCCCAGGGTACGGGAGACCTGGTTGCAATAAAGACCCCAGGGTACGGGAGACTTGGTTGCAATAAAGACCCCAGGGTACGGGAGACTTGGTTGCAATGAAGACCCCCAGGGTACGGGAAAAGTGGCGATCAAACTTTGCCCAGCCCTTTAAGTATTTGAACTTGTTGCTAAGTTTCAAGGAAATCGGATAATATTTGCTACTGTAATTATACGGAAACGAAAGACCTCAGGGTACGGGAGACTTGGTTACAATAAAGACCTCAGGGTACGGGAGACTTGGTTACAATAAAGACCACAGGGTACGGGAGACTTAGTTACAATAAAGACTTCAAGGTACGGGAAACCTGGCTACAATAAAGACCACAGGGTACGGGAGACTTGGTTACAATAAAGACCTCAGGGTACGGGAAACTTGGTTACAATAAAGACCCCCAGGGTACGGGAATCTTGGCTGCAATACAGACCCCAGGGAACGGGCGACTTTATTACAATAAAGACCTCAGGGTACGGGAGACTTGGTTACAATAAAGACCTCAGGGTACGGGAGATTTGGTTACAATAAAGACCTCAGGGTACGGGAAACTTGATAACAATAAAGACCCCCAGGGTACGGGAGACTTGGTTGCAATATAGACCCCAGGGTACGGGAGACCTTGTAGCAATAAAGACCCCAGGGTACGGGAGACTTGGTTACAATAAAGACCCCAGGGTATGGGAGACTTGATTACAATAAAGACCACAGGGTACAGGAGACTTGATTACAATAAAGACCCCAGGGTACGAGAGACTTGGTTACAATAAAGACCTCAGGGTACGGGAAACCTGGTTACAATAAAGACCCCAGGGTACGGGATACTTGGCTGCAATAAAGACCCCAAGGTACGGGAGACCTTGTAGCAATAAAGACCCCAGGGTACGGGAGACTTGGTTACAATAAAGACCCCAGGGTACGGGAGACTTGATTACACTAAAGACCTCAGGGTACGGGAGACTTGGTTACAATAAAGACCTCAGGGTACGGGAGATTTGGTTACAATAAAGACCCCCAGGGTACGGGAGACCTGGCTGCAATAAAGACCCCAGGGTACGGGAGACCTTGTAGCAATAAAGACCCCAGGGTACGGGAGACTTGGTTACAATAAAGACCCCCAGGGTACGGGAGACTTGGTTGCAATAAAGACCCCAGGGTACGGGAGACTTGGTTGCAATAAATACCCCAGGGTATGGGAGACCTTGTAGCAATAAAGACCCCAGGGTACGGGAGACTTGGTTACAATAAAGACCCCAGGGTATGGGAGACTTGGTTACAATAAAGACCCCAGGGTACGGGAGACTTGGCTACAATAAAGACCCCAGGGTACGGGAGACCTGGTTGCAATAAAGACCCCAGGGTACGGGAGACTTGGTTACAATAAAGACCCCAGGGTACGGGAGATTTGGTTACAATAAAGACCCCAGGGTACGGGAGACTTGGTTACAATAAAGACCCCGGGGTACGGGAGACCTGGTTGCAATAAAGACCCCAGGGTACGGGAGACTTGGTTACAATAAAGACCCCAGGGTATGGGAGACTTGGTTACAATAAAGACTTCAGGGTACGGGAAATTTGGTTACAATAAAGACCCCCAGGGTACGGGAGACCTGGTTGCAATAAAGACCTCAGGGTACGGGAAACTTGATTACAATAAAGACCTCAGGGTACGGGAGACTTGGTTGCAATAAAGACCCCAGGGCATGGGATACCTTGTAGCAATAAAGACCCCAGGGTACGGGAGACTTGGTTGCAATAAAGACCCCAGGGTACGGGAAACTTGATAACAATAAAGACCACAGGGTACGGGAGACTTGATTACAATAAAGACCCCAGGGTACGGGAGACTTGGTTACAATAAAGACCCCAGGGTACGGGAGACTTGGTTGCAATAAAGACCCCAGGGTACGGGAGACTTGATTACAATAAAGACCCCCAGGGTACGGGAGACTAGGTTGCAATAAAGACCCCCAGGGTACGGGAAAAGTGGCGATCAAACTTCGCCCAGCCCTTTAAGTATTTGAACTTGTTGCTAAGTTTCAAGGAAATCGGATAATATTTGTTACTGTAATTATACGGAAACGAAAGACCACAGGGTACGGGAGATTTGCTTACAATAAAGACCTCAGGGTACGGGAGATTTGGTTACAATAAAGAATTCAGGGTACGGGAGACTTGGTTACAATAAAGACCTCAGGGTACGGGAGATTTGGTTACAATAAAGACCTCAGGGTACGGGAGATTTGGTTACAATAAAGACCTCAGGGTACGGGAGATTTGGTTACAATAAAGACCTCAGGGTACGGGAGATTTGGTTACAATAAAGATCACAGTGTACGGGAGACTTGGTTACAATAAAGACCTCAGGGTACGGGAGATTTGGTTACAATAAAGACCTCAGGGTACGGGAGATTTGGTTACAATAAAGACCTCAGGGTACGGGAGATTTGGTTACAATAAAGACCCCCAGGGTACGGGAGACCTGGTTGCAATAAAGACCCCAGGGTACGGGAAACTTGATTACAATAAAGACCACAGGGTACGGGAGACTTGATTACAATAAAGACCCCCAGGGTACGGGAGACTTGGTTACAATAAAGACCTCAGGGTACGGGAAACTTGATTACAATAAAGACCCCCAGGGTACGGGAGACTTGGTTGCAATAAAGACCCCAGGGCATGGGAGACCTTGTAGCAATAAAGACCCCAGGGTACGGGAGACTTGGTTACAATAAAGACCCCAGTGTATGGGAGACTTGGTTACAATAAAGACCCCAGGGTACGGGAGACTTGGTTACAATAAAGACCCCAGGGTACGGGAGACTTGGTTGCAATAAAGACCCCAGGGTACGGGAGACTTGGTTGCAATCAAGACCCCCAGGGTACGGGAAAAGTGGCGATCAAACTTCGCCCAGCCCTTTAAGAATTTGAACTTGTTGCTAAGTTTCAAGGAAATCGGATAATATTTGTTACTGTAATTATACGGAAACGAAAGACCTCAGGGTACGGGAGACTTGGTTACAATAAAGACCTCAGGGTACGGGAAACTTGATTACAATAAAGACCACAGGGTACGGGAGACTTGATTACAATAAAGACCCCAGGGCATGGGAGACCTTGTAGCAATAAAGACCCCAGGGTACGGGAGACTTGGTTACAATAAGGACCCCAGGGTATGGGAGACTTGGTTACAATAAAGAACCCAGGGTACGGGAGACTTGGTTACAATAAAGACCCCAGGGTACGGGAGACTTGGTTGCAATAAAGACCCCAGGGCATGGGAGACCTTGTAGCAATAAAGACCCCAGGGTACGGGAGACTTGGTTACAATAAGGACCCCAGGGTATGGGAGACTTGGTTACAATAAAGAACCCAGGGTACGGGAGACTTGGTTGCAATAAAGACCCCAGGGTACGGGAGACTTGGTTGCAATAAAGACCCCCAGGGTACGGGAAAAGTGGCGATCAAACTTTGCCCAGCCCTTTAAGTATTTGAACTTGTTGCTAAGTTTCAAGGACATCGGATAATATTTGTTACTGTAATTATACGGAAACGAAAGACCTCAGGGTACGGGAGACTTGGTTACAATAAAGACCCCCAGGGTACGGGAGACTTGGTTACAATAAAGACCTCAGGGTACGGGAGACTTGGTTACAATAAAGACCTCAGGGTACGGGAGACTTGGTTACAATAAAGACCCCCAGGGTACGGGAGATTTGGTTACAATAAAGACCTCAGGGTACGGGAAACTTGATTACAATAAAGACCCCAGGGTACGGGAGACTTGGTTACAATAAAGACCTCAGGGTACGGGAAACCTGGTTACAATAAAGACCCCAGGGAACGGGAGATTTGGTTACAATAAAGACCTCAGGGTACGGGGACTTGGTTACAATAAAGACCCCCAGAGTACGGGAGACTTGGTTACAATAAAGACCCCCAGGGTACGGGAGACTTGGTTACAATAAAGACCTCAGGGTACGGGAGACTTGGTTACAATAAAGACCTCAGGGTACGGGAGACTTGGTTACAATAAAGACCCCCAGGGTACGGTAGATTTGGTTACAATAAAGACCTCAGGGTACGGGAAACTTGATAACAATAAAGACCTCAGGGTACGGGAGACTTGGTTACAATTAAGACCTCAGGGTACGGGAAACCTGGTTACAATAAAGACCCCAGGGTACGGGAGACTTGGCTGCAATAAAGACCCCATGGTATGGGAGACTTGGTTGCAATAAAGACCACCAGGGTACGGGAGACTTGGTTGCAATAAAGACCACCAGGGTACGGGAGACTTGGTTACAATAAAGACCCCAGGGTACGGGAGACTTGGTTACAATAAAGACCTCAGGGTACGGGAGACTTGGTTACAATAAAGACCCCTGGGTACGGGAGATTTGATTACAATAAAGACCCCCAGGGTACGGGAGACTTGATTACAATAAAGACCCCAGGGTACGGGAGACTTGGTTACAATAAAGACCCCAGGGTACGGGAGACTTGATAACAATAAAGACCCCAGGGTACGGGAGACTTGGTTGTAACAAAGACCCCAAGGGTACGGGAGACTTGGTTACAATAAAGACCCCAGGGTACGGGAGACTTGGTTGCAATAAAGACCCCAGGGTACGGGAGACTTGGTAGCAATACAGACCCCAGGGTAAGGGAAGCTTTGTTGCAATTAAGACCCCCGAGTACGGGAGACTTGGTTACAATAAAGACCCCCAGGGTACGGGAGACTTGGTTGCAATAAAGACCCCCAGGGTACGGGAAAAGTGGCGATCAAACTTCGCCCAGCCCTTCAAGTATTTGAACTTGCTGCTAAGTTTCAAGGAAATCGGATAATATTTGTTACTGCAATTATACGGAAACGAAAGAAAATGACATTTTTCGTTAACCAAAGGGTCATAACTCCAGCAAATAACGTCCGTCAAAAGTGGCGATCGAACATGGCCGAGCCATTTCGGCATTTTACCTTTTAACCAAATTACGAAAATCGGTTTCTTTTTTCTTGTCGTTATTGCTCGGAAACCAAGTGTAACAAACGGACAGACGGTCGGACTCAAATTAATATTTCCCGTTTCGGTGAAGCGGGGGATAAAAATATTTGATTTAAAAAAGCCAGCACAATACAGGTTTTACTATGAAATTATTCAGAAAGTACAGTCTACACTACGTAGCACATTCTACACTTTGTAGTACAGTCTACACTAAGTAGTACAGTCTACACTAAGTAGTACAGTCTTCACTAAGTAGTACAGTCTACACTAAGTAGTACAGTCTATACTAAGTAGTACAGTCTACACAAAGTAGTACAGTCTACACTAAGTAGTACAGTCTACACTAAGTAGTACAGTCTACACTAAGTAGTACAGTCTACACTAAGTAGTACAGTCTACACTAAGTAGTACAGTCTACACTAAGTAGTACAGTCTACACTAAGTAGTACAGTCTACACTAAGAAGTACAGTCTACACTAAGTAGTACAGTCTACACTAAGTAGTACAGTCTACACTAAGAAGTACAGTCTACACTAAGTAGTACAGTCTACACTAAGTAGTACAGTCTACACTAAGTAGTACAGTCTACACTAAGTAGTACAGTCTACACTAAGTAGTACAGTCTACACTGAGTAGTACACTAAGTAGTACAGTCTACACTGAGTAGTACACTAAGTAGTACAGTCTACACTAAGTAGTACAGTCTACACTAAGTAGTACACTAAGTAGTACAGTCTACACAAAGTGGTACAGTCTACACTAAGTAGTACAGTCTACACTAAGTAGTACAGTCTACACTAAGTAGTACAGTCTACACTAAGTAGTACAGTCTACACTGAGTAGTACACTAAGTAGTACAGTCTACACTGAGTAGTACACTAAGTAGTACAGTCTACACTAAGTAGTACAGTCTACACTAAGTAGTACACTAAGTAGTAGAGTCTACACTATGTAGTACAGTCTACACTAAGTAGTACAGTCTACACTAAGTAGTACAGTCTACACTAAGTAGTACAGTCTACACTAAGTAGTACACTAAGTAGTACACTGAGTAGTACAGTCTACACTAAGTAGTACAGTCTACACTGAGTAGTACAGTCTACACTAAGTAGTACAGTCTACACTAAGTAGTACGGTCTACACTAAGTAGTACACTAAGTAGTACACTGAGTAGTACAGTCTACACTAAGTAGTACAGTCTACACTGAGTAGTACAGTCTACACTAAGTAGTACAGTCTACACTAAGTAGTACAGTCTACACTGAGTAGTACACTAAGTAGTACAGTCTACACTAAGTAGTACAGTCTACACTAAGTAGTACACTAAGTAGTACAGTCTACACTAAGTAGTACAGTCTACACTAAGTAGTACAGTCTACACTAAGTAGTACAGTCTACACTAAGTAGTATAGTCTACACTAAGTAGTACAGTCTACACTAAGTAGTACACTAAGTAGTACAGTCTACACTAAGTAGTACAGTCTACACTAAGTAGCACAGTCTACACTAAGTAGTACAGTCTACACTAAGTAGTATAGTCTACACTGAGTAGTACAGTCTACACTAAGTAGTATAGTCTACACTAAGTAGTACAGTCTATACTAAGTAGTACAGTCTTCACTAAGTACAGTCTACACTAAGTAGCAAAGTCTACACTAAGTAGTACAGTCTACACTAAGTAGTACAGTCTACACTAAGTAGTACAGTCTACACTAAGTAGTATAGTCTACACTAAGTAGTACAGTCTATACTAAGTACAGTCTACACTAAGTAGTACAGTTTACACTAAGTAGTACAATCTACACTAAGTAGTACAGTCTACACTAAGTAGTACGGTCTACACTAAGTAGTACAGTCTACACTAAGTAGTACAGTCTATACTAAGTAGTACAGTCTACACTAAGTAGTACAGTCTACACTAAGTTTTACAGTCTATACTAAGAAGTACAGTCTACACTAAGTAGTACAGTCTACACTAAGTAGTACAGTCTACACTAAGTAGTACAGTCTACACTAAGTAGTACAGCCTACACTAAGTAGTACAGTCTATACTAAGTAGTACAGTCTACACTAAGTAGTACAGTCTACACTAAGTAGTACAGTCTACACTAAGTAGTACAGCCTACACTAAGTAATACAGTCTACACTAAGTAGTACACTAAGTAATACAGTCTATACTGAGTAGTACACTAAGTAATACAGTCTACACAAAGTAGTACAGTCTACACTAAGTAGCACAGTCTACACTAAGTAGTACAGTCTACACTAAGTAGTACAGTCTACGCTAAGTAGTACAGTCTACACTGAGTAATACAGTCTACACTAAGTAGTACAGTCTACACTAAGTAGTACAGTCTACACTAAGTAGTACAGTCTACACTGAGTAGTACAGTCTACACTAAGTAGTACAGTCTACACTGAGTAGTACAGTCTACACTAAGTAGTACAGTCTACACTAAGTAGTACAGTCTACACTAAGTAGTATAGTCTACACTAAGTAGTACAGTCTACACTAAGTTGTACAGTCTACACTAAGTAGTACAGTCTACACTAAGTAGTACAGTCTACACTAAGTAGTACAGTCTACACTAAGTAGTACAGTCTACACTAAGTAGTACAGTCTATACTAAGAAGTACAGTCTACACTAAGTAGTACAGTCTACACTAAGTAGTAGAGTCTACACTAAGTAGTACAGTCTACACTAAGTAGTACAGCCTACACTAAGTAGTACAGTCTATACTAAGTAGTACAGTCTACACTAAGTAGTACAGTCTACACTAAGTAGTACAGTCTACACTAAGTAGTATAGTCTACACTAAGTAGTACAGTCTACACTAAGTAGTACAGTCTACACTAAGTAGTACAGTTTTCACTAAGTAGCACAGTCTACACTAAGTAGCACAGTCTACACTAAGTAGTACAGTCTACACTAAGTAGTACAGTCTACACTAAGTAGTACAGTCTACACTGAGTAGTACAGTCTACACTAAGTAGTACAGTCTACACTAAGTAGTACAGTCTTCACTAAGTACAGTCTACACTAAGTAGCACAGTTTACACTAAGTAGTACAGTCTACACTAAGTAGTACAGTCTACACTAAGTAGTACAGTCTACACTAAGTAGTACAGTCTACACTAAGTAGCACAGTCTACACTAAGTAGTACAGTCTACACTAAGTAGTACAGTCTACACTAAGTAGTACAGTCTACACTAAGTAGTACAGTCTACACTAAGTAGTACAGTCTATACTAAGTAGTACAGTCTACACTAAGTAGTACAGTCTTCACTAAGTACAGTCTACACTAAGTAGCACAGTCTACACTAAGTAGCACAGTCTACACTAAGTAGTACAGTCTACACTAAGTAGTACAGTCTACACTAAGTAGTACAGTCTACACTAAGTAGTACAGTCTACACTAAGTAGTATAGTCTACACTAAGTAGTACAGTCTACACTAAGTAGTACAGTCTACACTAAGTAGTACAGTTTTCACTAAGTACAGTCTACACTAAGTAGCACAGTCTACACTAAGTAGTACAGTCTACACTAAGTAGTACAGTCTACACTAAGTAGTACAGTCTACACTAAGTAGTACAGTCTTCACTAAGTACAGTCTACACTAAGTAGCACAGTCTACACTAAGTAGTACAGTCTACACTAAGTAGTACAGTCTACACTAAGTAGTACAGTCTACACTAAGTAGTACAGTCTACACTAAGTAGTACAGTCTACACTAAGTAGTACAGTCTATACTAAGTAGTACAGTCTACACTAAGTAGTACAGTCTACACTAAGTTTTACAGTCTATACTAAGAAGTACAGTCTACACTAAGTAGTACAGTCTACACTAAGTAGTAGAGTCTACACTAAGTAGTACAGTCTACACTAAGTAGTACAGTCTACACTAAGTTTTACAGTCTATACTAAGAAGTACAGTCTACATTAAGTAGTACAGTCTACACTAAGTAGTAGAGTCTACACTAAGTAGTAGAGTCTACACTAAGTAGTAGAGTCTACACTATGTAGTACAGTCTACACTAAGTAGTACAGTCTACACTAAGTAGTACAGTCTACACTAAGTAGTACGGTCTACACTAAGTAGTACACTAAGTAGTACAGTCTACATTAAGTAGTACAGTCTACAATAAGTAGTACAGTCTATACCAAGTACAGTCTACACTAAGTAGTACAGTCTACACTAAGTAGTACAGTCTACACTAAGTAGTACAGTCTACACTAAGTAGTATAGTCTACACTAAGTTTTACAGTCTACACTGAGTAGTACAGTCTACACTAAGTAGTACAGTCTACACTAAGTAGTACAGTCTACACTAAGTAGTACAGTCTACACTAAGTAGTACAGTCTACACTAAGTAGTACAGTCACCACTTAGTAGTACAGTCTACACTAAGTAGTACAGTCTACACTAAGTAGTACAGTCTACACTAAGTAGTACAGTCGTCTACACTAAGTAGTACAGTCTAAACTAAGTAGTACAGTCTACACTAAGTAGTACAGTCTATACTAAGTAGTACAATCTACACTAAGTAGTACAATCTACACTAAGTAGTACAGTCTACACTAAGTAGTACAGTAAGTAGTACAGTCTACACTAAGTAGTACAGTCTACACTAAGTAGTACAGTCTTCACTAAGTACAGTCTACACTAAGTAGTACAGTCTACACTAAGTAGTACACTAAGTAGTACAGTCTACACTAAATAGTACAGTCTACACTAAGTAGTTCAGTCTATACTAAGTACAGTCTACACTAAGTAGTACAGTCGTCTACACTAAGTAGTACAGTCTACACTAAGTAGTACAGTCTACACTAAGTAGTACAGTCTACACTAAGTAGTATAGTCTACACTAAGTAGTACAGTCGTCTACACTAAGTAGTACAGTCTACACTAAGTAGTACAGTCTACACTAAGTAGTACAGTCTATACTAAGTAGTACAGTCTACACTAAGTAGTACATTCTACACTAAGTAGTACAGTCTACACTAAGTAGTACAGTCTACACTAAGTAGTACAGTCTACACTAAGTAGTACAGTCTACACTAAGTAGTACAGTCTTCACTAAGTAGTACAGTCTACACTAAGTAGTACAGTCTACACTAAGTAGTACAGTCTACACTAAGTAGTACACTCTACACTAAGTAGTACAGTCCATACTAAGTAGTACAGTCTACACTAAGTAGCACGGTCTACACTAAGTAGTACAGTCAACACTAAGTAGTACAGTCTACACTAAGTAGTACGGTCTACACTAAGTAGTACAGTCTACACTAAGTAGTACAGTCTACACTAAGTAGTACAGTCTAACTAAGTTGTACACTCTACACTAAGTAGTACAGTGTACACTAAGTAGTAAAGTCCATACTAAGTAGTACAGTCTACACTAAGTAGTACAGTCTACACTAAGTAGTACAGTCTACACTAAGTAGTACAGTCTACACTAAGTAGTACAGTCTACACTAAGTAGTACAGTCTACACTAAGTAGTACAGTCTACACTAAGTAGTACAGTCTACACTAAGTAGTACAGTCTTCACTAAGTAGTACAGTCTATACTAAGTAGTACAGTCTACACTCAGTAGCACGGTCTACACTAAGTAGTACAGTCTACACTAAGTAGTACAGTCTACACTAAGAAGTACAGTCTACACTAAGTAGTACAGTCTACACTAAGTTGTACACTCTACACTAAGTAGTACAGTGTACACTAAGTAGTAAAGTCCATACTAAGTAGTACAGTCTACACTAAGTAGTACAGTCTACACTAAGTAGTACAGTCTACACTAAGTAGTACAGTGTACACTAAGTAGTACAGTGTACACTAAGTAGTACAGTCTACACTAAGTTGTACACTCTACACTAAGTAGTACAGTCTACACTAAGTAGTACAGTCTACACTAAGTAGTACAGTCTACACTAAGTAGTACACTAAGTAGTACAGTCTACACTAAGTAGTACAGTCTACACTAAGTAGTACAGTCTACACTAAGTAGTACAGTCTACACTAAGTAGTACAGTCTACACTAAGTAGTACAGTCTACACTAAGTAGTACAGTCCATACTAAGTAGTACAGTCGTCTACACTAAGTAGCACGGTCTACACTAAGTAGTACAGTCAACACTAAGTAGTACAGTCTACACTAAGTTGTACACTCTACACTAAGTAGTACAGTCTACACTAAGTAGTACAGTCTACACTAAGTAGTACAGTCTACACTAAGTAGTACAGTCTACACTAAGTAGTACAGTCTACACTAAGTAGTACAGTCTACACTAAGTAGTCCAGTCTACACTGAGTAGTCCAGTCTACACTAAGTAGTCCAGTCTACACTGAGTAGTACAGTCTACACTAAGTAGTACAGTCTACACTAAGTAGTACAGTCTACACTAAGTAGTACAGTTTACACTAAGTAGTACAATCTGTACTAAGTAGTACAGTCTACACTAAGTAGTACAATCTATACTAAGTAGTACAATCTATACTAAGTAGTACAGTCTACACTAAGTAGTACAATCTATACTAATTAGTACAATCTATACTAAGTAGTACAATCTATACTAAGTAGTACAGTCTACACTAAGTAGTACAGTCTACACTAAGTAGTACAATCTACACTAAGTAGTACAGTCTACACTAAGTAGTATAGTCTACACTAAGTAGTACAGTCTACACTAAGAAGTACAGTCTACACTAAGTAGTACAGTCTACACTAAGTACAGTCTACACTAAGTACAGTTTACACTAAGTACAGTCTACACTATAAGTACAGTCTACACTAAGTAGGGAGATGATGGACTGTTTTACTGCTGATATAAGTTGTGTATAGTTATCAGTATCATCTATGCTCCACTAGTTCCTCGTATCTGGTATACAAGGATACATGTAAATGTATACCATCATTACATGACGCTTTTTCATACACGAGGAATATTTCTATCTCTATGGTTTTCATGATTTTCTATAAATACTGACCACATGTGTAACGTAGGGATGGGGACATGCTTTATAGAGGCGTGTCCCTTTGTTAAAACACGTGTGCTATGGGGGCGTTGTCGTCTGTTACATTAAGTATGTTACCATACCTATGTAATATGAGCCTGCATTCTCTACTGCTTTATGTAGCCGTGCCCCTCTATTACAACTCTGAAGTTGTAGACGCGTGCCCCTTTTTGTGAATTACACTGCCATACATACAATTACTTATTGAAATCTGCAACTTCATATAGGCGTGCCCTACTATAACAAAAAGTAGTAATGATGTGTGTTGACCAGGATTGTGAGGTGGCCAGTGTTGTAAGGTGACCAGTGTTTTAAGGTGGCCAGTGTTGTGAGGTGGCCAGTGTTGTGAGGTTACCAATGTTGTGAGGTGGCCAGTGTTGTATAGTGACCAATGTTGTGAGGTGACCAATGTTGTGAGGTGGCCAGTGTTGTGAGGTTACCAATGTTGTGAGGTGGCCAGTGTTGTGAGGTTGCCAGTGTTGTAAGATGACCTGTGTTGTAAAGTGACCAGTGTTGTAAGGTGACCAATGTTGTGAGGTTACCAATGTGGTGAGGTGGCCAGTGTTGTGAGGTTACCAATGATGTGAGGTGGCCAGTGTTGTGAGGTTACCAATGTTGTGAGGTGGCCAGTGTTGTGAGGTGACCAGTGTTGTGAGGTTACCAATGTTGTGAGGTGGCCATTGTTGTGAGGTGACCAGTGTTGTGAGGTTACCAATGTTGTGAGGTTACCAATGTTGTGAGGTGGCCAGTGTTGTGGGGTGGCCAGTGTTGTGATGGGACCAGTATTGTAAGATGACCTGTGTTGTAAAGTGACCAGTGTTGTGAGGTTACCAATGTTGTGAGGTGGCCAGTGTTGTGAGGTGGCCAGTGTTGTAAGATGACCTGTGTTGTATAGTGACCAAAGTTGTGAGGTGACCAATGTTGTGAGGTGGCCAGTGTTGTGAGGTTACCAATGTTGTGAGGTGGCCAGTGTTGTGAGGTGGCCAGTGTTGTGAGGTTACCAATGTTGTGAGGTGGCCAGTGTTCTGAGGTTACCAATGTTGTGAGGTGACCAGTGTTCTGAGGTGGCCAGTGTTGTAAGGTGGCCAGTGTTGTGGGGTGGCCAGTGTTGTGATGGGACCAGTATTGTAAGATGACCTGTGTTGTAAAGTGACCAGTGTTGTGAGGTTACCAATGTTGTGAGGTGACCAGTGTTGTGAGGTTACCAATGTTGTGAGGTGGCCAGTGTTGTAAGGTGACCAGTGTTGTGAGGTTACCAATGTTGTGAGGTGGCCAGTGTTGTGAGGTTACCAATGTTGTGAGGTGACCAGTGTTGTGAGGTTACCAATGATGTGAGGTGGCCAGTGTTGTGAGGTGGCCAGCGTTGTGAGGTTACCAATGTTGTGAGGTGACCAGTGTTGTGAAGTTACCAATGTTGTGAGGTTGCCAGTGTTGTAAGGTGACCAGTGTTGTGAAGTTACCTGTGTTGTGAGGTGACCAGTGTTGTGAGGTGACCGATGTTGTGAGGTGACCAATGAAGTGTGGTGGCCAGTGTTGTGATGGGACCAGTGTTGTGAGGTTACCAATGTTGTGAGGTGGCCAGTATTGTGAGGTTACCAATGTTGTGAGGTAGTTGTGTGTTGTGAGGTTACCAGTGTTGTGAGGTGGCCAGTATTGTAAGTTGACCAGTGTTGTGAGGTGACAAATGTTGTGAGGTGGCCAGTGTTTTGAGGTTACCAATGTTGTGAGGTGGCCAGTGTTGTGAGGTGGCCAAAGTTGTGAGGTGACCAGTGTTGTAAGGTGACCAGTGTTGTGAGGTGACCAGTGTTGTGAAGTGACCAGTGTTGTGAAGTGACCGATATTGTGAGGTGACGGATGTTGTGAGGTTACCAGTGTTGTGAAGTGACCAGTGTTGTGAAGTGACCGATATTGTGAGGTGACGGATGTTGTGAGGTTACCAATGATGTGAGGTGGCCAGTATTGTGAGGTGGCCAGTGTTGTGAGGTTACCAATGTTGTGAGGTGGCCAGTGTTGTGAAGTTACCAATGTTGTGAGGTTGCCAGTGTTGTAAGGTGACCAGTGTTGTGAAGTTACCTGTGTTGTGATGTGACCAGTGTTGTGAGGTGACCAATGTAGTGTGGTGACCAGTGTTGTGATGAGACCAGTGTTGTGAGGTTACCAATGATGTGAGGTGGCCAGTGTTGTGAGGTGGCCAGTGTTGTGAGGTTACCAATGTTGTGAGGTGGCCAGTGTTGTGAAGCTACCAATGTTGTGAGGTTGCCAGTGTTGTAATGTGACCAGTGTTGTGAAGTTACCTGTGTTGTGAGGTGACCAGTGTTGTGAGGTGACCGATGTTGTGAGGTGACCAATGTAGTGTGGTGGCCAGTGTTGTGATGGGACCAGTGTTGTGAGGTTACCAATGTTGTGAGGTGGCCAGTATTGTGAGGTTACCAATGTTGTGAGGTGGCCAGTGTTGTGAGGTTACCAGTGTTGTGAGGTGGCCAGTGTTGTAAGGTGACCAGTGTTGTGAGATGACAAATGTTGTGAGGTGGCCAGTGTTGTAAGGTGACCAGTTTTGTGAGGTGACAAATGTTGTGAGGTGGCCAGTGTTTTGAGGTTACCAATGTTGTGAGGTGGCCAGTGTTGTGAGGTGGCCAATGTTGTGAGGTGACCAGTGTTGTAAGGTGACCAGTGTTGTGAGGTGACAAGTGTTGTGAAGTGACCAGTGTTGTGAAGTGACCGATATTGTGAGGTGACGGATGTTGTGAGGTGACGGATGTTGTGAGGTGACCAATATTGTGTGGTGACCAGTGTTGTGAGGTGATCAGTGTTGTGAGATAGCCAGTGTTGTGATGGGACCAGTGTTGTGAGGTGGCCAGTATTGTGAGGTGACCAGTGTTGTGAGGTGACCTGTGTTGTGAGGTGGCCAGTGTTGTGAGGTTTCCAATGTTGTGAGGTGACAAGTGTTGTGAGATAGCCAGTGTTGTGATGGGACCAGTGTTGTGAGGTGGCCAGTATTGTGAGGTGACTTTACCAATGTTGTGAGGTGGCCAGTGTTGTGACGTTACCTGTGTTGTGAGGTGACCTGTGTTGTGAGGTGACAAATGTTGTGAGGTGACAAATGTTGTGAGGTGGCCAGTGATGTGAGGTGACCAGTGTTGTGAGGTTACCAATGTTGTGAGGTGGCCAGTGTTGTGAAGTTACCAATGTTGTGAGGTTGCCAGTGTTGTAAGGTGACCAGTGTTGTGAAGTTACCTGTGTTGTGATGTGACCAGTGTTGTGAGGTGACCAATGTAGTGTGGTGACCAGTGTTGTGATGAGACCAGTGTTGTGAGGTTACCAATGATGTGAGGTGGCCAGTGTTGTGAGGTGGCCAGTGTTGTGAGGTTACCAATGTTGTGAGGTGGCCAGTGTTGTGAAGCTACCAATGTTGTGAGGTTGCCAGTGTTGTAATGTGACCAGTGTTGTGAAGTTACCTGTGTTGTGAGGTGACCAGTGTTGTGAGGTGACCGATGTTGTGAGGTGACCAATGTAGTGTGGTGGCCAGTGTTGTGATGGGACCAGTGTTGTGAGGTTACCAATGTTGTGAGGTGGCCAGTATTGTGAGGTTACCAATGTTGTGAGGTGGCCAGTGTTGTGAGGTTACCAGTGTTGTGAGGTGGCCAGTGTTGTAAGGTGACCAGTGTTGTGAGATGACAAATGTTGTGAGGTGGCCAGTGTTGTAAGGTGACCAGTTTTGTGAGGTGACAAATGTTGTGAGGTGGCCAGTGTTTTGAGGTTACCAATGTTGTGAGGTGGCCAGTGTTGTGAGGTGGCCAATGTTGTGAGGTGACCAGTGTTGTAAGGTGACCAGTGTTGTGAGGTGACAAGTGTTGTGAAGTGACCAGTGTTGTGAAGTGACCGATATTGTGAGGTGACGGATGTTGTGAGGTGACGGATGTTGTGAGGTGACCAATATTGTGTGGTGACCAGTGTTGTGAGGTGATCAGTGTTGTGAGATAGCCAGTGTTGTGATGGGACCAGTGTTGTGAGGTGGCCAGTATTGTGAGGTGACCAGTGTTGTGAGGTGACCTGTGTTGTGAGGTGGCCAGTGTTGTGAGGTTTCCAATGTTGTGAGGTGACAAGTGTTGTGAGATAGCCAGTGTTGTGATGGGACCAGTGTTGTGAGGTGGCCAGTATTGTGAGGTGACTTTACCAATGTTGTGAGGTGGCCAGTGTTGTGACGTTACCTGTGTTGGGAGGTGACCTGTGTTGTGAGGTGACAAATGTTGTGAGGTGACAAATGTTGTGAGGTGGCCAGTGATGTGAGGTGACCAGTGTTGTGAGGTTACCAATGTTGTGAGGTGGCCAGTGTTGTATAGTGACCAGGGTTGTGAGGTGGCCAGTGTTGTGAGGTGGCCAGTGTTGTAAGGTGACCAGTATTGTGAGGTTACCAATGTTGTGAGGTGGCCAGTGTTGTATAGTGACCAGGGTTGTGAGGTGACCAGTGTTGTGGGGTGGCCAGTGTTGTGAGGTGACCAGTGTTGTGAGGTGGCCAGTGTTGTGAGGTTACCAATGTTGTGAGGTGGCCAGTGTTGTATAGTGACCAGGGTTGTGAGGTGACCAGTGTTGTGATGTGACCAGTGTTGTAAGGTGACCAGTGTTGTGAGGTGACCAGTGTTGTGAGGTGGCCATTGTTATGAGGTGACCAATGTTGTGGGGTGACCAGTGTTGTGAGGTGACCAATGTTGTGAGGTGACCAGTGTTGTGTGGTGACCAGTGTTTTGAGGTGACAAGTGTTGTGAGGTGACCTTTGTTGTGAGGTAACCAATGTTGTGGGGTGACCAGTGTTTTGATGTGACCAGTGTTGTGAGGTGGCCAGTATTGTGAAGTGGCCAGTATTGTGATGTGGCCAGTATTGTAAGGTGGCCAGTATTGTGAGGTGACCAGTGTTGTGAGGTGGCCAGTGTTATGAGATGACCTGTGTTGTGAGGTGACCAGTGTTGTGAGGTGGCCAGTGTTTTAAGGTGACCAGTGTTGTGTGGTGACCAGTGTTGTGAGATGACCAGTGTTGTGAGGTGACTAGTGTTGCGGGGTGACCAATGTTGTGAGGTGGCCAGTGTTGTAAGGTGAACAATGTTGTGAGGTTACCAATGTTGTAAGGTGGCCAGTTTTGTGAGGTTACCAATGTTGTGAGGTGGCCAGTGTTGTGAGGTTACCAATGTTGTGAGGTGGCCAGTGTTGTAAGGTGACCAGTGTTGTGAAAATACCTGTGTTGTGAGGTGACCAGTGTTGTGAGGTTACCAATGTTGTGAGGTGGCCAGTGTTGTGAGGTTACCAATGTTGTGAGGTGACCAGTGTTGTGAGGTTACCAATGTTGTGAGGTGGCCAGTGTTGTGAGGTGGCCAGTGTTGTGAGGTTACCAATGTTGTGAGGTGGCCAGTGTTGTGAAGTTACCAATGTTGTGAGGTTGCCAGTGTTGTAAGGTGACCAGTGTTGTGAAAATACCTGTGTTGTGAGGTGACCAGTGTTGTGAGGTGACCGATGTTGTGAGGTGACCAATGTTGTGTGGTGACCAGTGTTGTGCGGTGACCAGTGTTGTGCGGTGGCCGTGTTGTGATTGGACCAGTGTTGTGAGGTTACCAATGTTGCGAGGTGGCCAGTATTGTGAGGTTACCAGTGTTGTGAGGAGGCCAGTGTTGTAAGGTTACCAGTGTTGTGAGGTTACAAATGTTGTGAGGTGGCCAGTGTTGTGAGATAACCAATGTTGTGAGGTGACCAGTGTTGTGAGGTTACCAATGTTGTGAGGTGGCCAGTGTTGTGAATCTTCTGTTTGTTATCAGATATAGTGATGTCACTCTGTGTATTTTGTGAATCTTCTGTTTGTTATCAGATATAATGACGTCACTCTGTGTATTTTGTGAATCTTCTGTTTGTTATCAGATATTGTGACTTCACTCTGTGTATTTTGTGAATCTTCTGTTTGTTATCAGATATTGTGAGGTCACTCTGTGTATTTTGTGAATCTTCTGTTTGTTATCAGATATAGTGAAGTCACTGTTTTTTTTGTGAATCTTCTGTTTGTTATCAGATATAGTGACGTAACTCTGTGTATTTTGTGAATCTTCTGTTTGTTATCAGATATAGTGACGTCACTCTGTGTATTTTTTTAATCTTCTGTTTGTTATCAGATATTGTGACGTCACTCTGTGTATTTTGTGAATCTTCTGCTTGTTATCAGATATTGTGACGTCATTCTGTGTATTTTGTGAATCTTCTGTTGGTTATCAGATATTGTGACGTCACTCTATCATTGTCTGAATCTTGTGTTTGTTATCAGATACTATGACGTCACTGCCATGCGCACATTTGAGGCTGTGAAAGCCACAGTGAAGAGGTCCATTGAGATGTTGTATGTATGCCTGCTAATAGAATACAATATGCTTTCAATGCGAGGAATAGATGATGTTATATCAAAACGACAGACGGTAACTGATGAGACAAGGATAAGACATTAATTAGTGTTATTAATAAGTTATCATCTTTGTGTGTTAACAAACGGATAATGTACTCAAGGGTATGCTATCATGGATCTCCCAATAAACATCGTGGTGCAGTACAAGGAAGAACCTGATTAACGGGGTGTGCACGCCTCGGACATCGTAAATCTGGCCCGGCCGCAATGTGCTGTTGGTGAGATGTACGCCAGGGCTATGTAGAGGAACCCGCCAGTCCTAAATCACGACTTATGACCTCCAAGGGCCAATTATTCCATGTTACTGACGTAATCCTTACTTCTAAAAGCATCCAAACGATTTTTTTGTTCTGATAAAAGTTATAGGCGTCGAAATAAGTTGTATGGTAGCGCAAAACTACCAGTCACAATAATTGATAGTAAAACGCTCCTCTAGAAGCTCATCAGCTTTCATTCGATACCAAAACGCTCCTCTACAAACTCATCAGCTTTCATTCGATACCAAAACGCTCCTCTAGAATCTCATCAGCTTTCATTCGATACCAAAACGCTCCTCTACAAACTCATCAGCTTTCCATTCGATATTAAAACGCTCCTTTAGAAGCTCATCAGTTTTCAGTCGATACCAAAACGCTCCTCTAGAAGCTCATCGGCTTTCATTCGATACCAAAACGCTCCTCTAGAAGCTCATCAGCTTTCATTCGATACCAAAACGCTCCTCTAGAATCTCATCAGCTTTCATTCGATACCAAAACGCTCCTCTACAAACTCATCAGCTTTCATTCGATAACAAAACGCTCCTTTAGACGCTCATCAGCTTTCATTCGATACCAAAACGCTCCTCTAGAAGCTCATCAGCTTTCATTCGATATTAAAACACTCCTTTAGAAGCTCATCGGCTTTCATTCGATACCAAAACGCTCCTCTACAAACTCATCAGCTTTCATTCGATACCAAAACGCTCCTCTAGAAGCTCATCAGCTTTCATTCGATACCAAAACGCTCCTCTACAAACTCATCAGCTTTCCATTCGATATTAAAACGCTCCTTTAGAAGCTCATCAGCTTTCATTCGATACTAAAATGCTCCTCTAGAAGCTCATCAGCTTTCATTCGATATTAAAACACTCCTTTAGAAGCTCATCGGCTTTCATTCGATACCAAAACGCTCCTCTACAAACTCATCAGCTTTCCATTCGATATTAAAACGCTCCTTTAGAAGCTCATCAGCTTTCATTCGATACCAAAACGCTCCTCTAGAAGCTCATCAGCTTTCATTCGATATTAAAACGGTCCTTTAGAAGCTCATCAGCTTTCAGTCGATACCAAAACGCTCCTCTACAAACTCATCAGCTTTCATTCGATATTAAAACGCTCCTCTAGAAGCTCATCAGCTTTCATTCGATACCAAAACGCTCCTCTAGAAGCTCATCGGCTTTCATTCGATACCAAAACGCTCCTCTAGAATCTCATCAGCTTTCATTCGATACCAAAACGCTCCTCTAGAAGCTCATCAGCTTTCATTCGATACCAAAACGCTCCTCTACAAACTCATCAGCTTTCATTCGATATTAAAACGCTCCTTTAGAAGCTCATCAGCTTTCAGTCGATACCAAAACGCTCCTCTAGAAGCTCATCAGCTTTCATTCGATATTAAAACGCTCCTTTAGAAGCTCATCAGCTTTCAGTCGATACCAAAACGCTCCTCTAGAAGCTCATCAGCTTTCATTCGATACCAAAACGCTCCTCTACAAACTCATCAGCTTTCATTCGATATTAAAACGCTCCTTTAGAAGCTCATCAGCTTTCAGTCGATACCAAAACGCTCCTCTAGAAGCTCATCAGCTTTCATTCGATATTAAAACGCTCCTTTAGAAGCTCATCAGCTTTCAGTCGATACCAAAACGCTCCTCTAGAAGCTCATCAGCTTTCATTCGATACCAAAACGCTCCTTTAGAAGCTCATCAGCTTTCAGTCGATACCAAAACGCTCCTCTAGAAGCTCATCAGCTTTCAGTCGATACCAAAACGCTCCTCTAGAAGCTCATCAGCTTTCAGTCGATACCAAAACGCTCCTCTAGAATCTCATCAGCTTTCATTCGATACCAAAACGCTCCTCTACAAACTCATCAGCTTTCATTCGATATTAAAACGCTCCTCTAGAAGCTCATCGGCTTTCATTCGATACCAAAACGCTCCTCTAGAATCTCATCAGCTTTCATTCGATACCAAAACGCTCCTCTACAAACTCATCAGCTTTCATTCGATATTAAAACGCTCCTTTAGACGCTCATCAGCTTTCATTCGATACCAAAACGCTCCTCTAGAAGCTCATCAGCTTTCATTCGATATTAAAACGCTCCTTTAGAAGCTCATCAGCTTTCAGTCGATACCAAAACGCTCCTCTAGAAGCTCATCAGCTTTCATTCGATACTAAAATGCTCCTCTAGAAGCTCATCAGCTTTCATTCGATACCAAAACGCTCCTCTACAAACTCATCAGCTTTCATTCGATATTAAAACGCTCCTCTACAAACTCATCAGCTTTCATTCGATACTAAAATGCTCCTCTAGAAGCTCATCAGCTTTCATTCGATACCAAAACGCTCCTCTACAAACTCATCAGCTTTCATTCGATATTAAAACGCTCCTTTAGAAGCTCATCAGCTTTCAGTCGATACCAAAACGCTCCTCTAGAAGCTCATCAGCTTTCATTCGATATTAAAACGCTCCTTTAGAAGCTCATCAGCTTTCAGTCGATACCAAAACGCTCCTCTAGAAGCTCATCAGCTTTCATTCGATACCAAAACGCTCCTTTAGAAGCTCATCAGCTTTCAGTCGATACCAAAACGCTCCTCTAGAAGCTCATCAGCTTTCAGTCGATACCAAAACGCTCCTCTAGAAGCTCATCAGCTTTCAGTCGATACCAAAACGCTCCTCTAGAATCTCATCAGCTTTCATTCGATACCAAAACGCTCCTCTACAAACTCATCAGCTTTCATTCGATATTAAAACGCTCCTCTAGAAGCTCATCGGCTTTCATTCGATACCAAAACGCTCCTCTAGAATCTCATCAGCTTTCATTCGATACCAAAACGCTCCTCTACAAACTCATCAGCTTTCATTCGATATTAAAACGCTCCTTTAGACGCTCATCAGCTTTCATTCGATACCAAAACGCTCCTCTAGAAGCTCATCAGCTTTCATTCGATATTAAAACGCTCCTTTAGAAGCTCATCAGCTTTCAGTCGATACCAAAACGCTCCTCTAGAAGCTCATCAGCTTTCATTCGATACTAAAATGCTCCTCTAGAAGCTCATCAGCTTTCATTCGATACCAAAACGCTCCTCTACAAACTCATCAGCTTTCATTCGATATTAAAACGCTCCTCTACAAACTCATCAGCTTTCATTCGATACTAAAATGCTCCTCTAGAAGCTCATCAGCTTTCATTCGATACTAAAACGCTCCTCTAAAAGCTCATCAGCTTTCATTCGATACTAAAACGCTCCTTTAGAAGCTCATCAGCTTTCATTCCATGTACAAACTTCTTTCAGTTGGCATTCAGAGATCATAAAATTGCATGAATGCCAACTGGACATAAGCAAGTTCAATATAGGGCACGAACAGGATTTCCCTTTGTCCAGTTGACATTCATAGTGCCAACTAAAAGCAGTTCAATACTTATATTTACCATTTTCATAATCTGTTCATCTCATAAAGATTTCGGTTACAGTTTTTGTTTTCTCAGTATTTAACTCAATTAATGTATATATCGGGTATGCTTGTTCAATGAACAAGAGGCTCAGAAGGCCTGTATCGCTCACATGGATTTCAGCAAATACAACAAAAACAGTGTGTTGCCATGCAGTAATGTAATTAATGAACACATATTTTTCTGATTAAAAAAAAGATGTAAAGGAATATTTTTTGAAATTGGTTTATATAAATTTATTGAAGTTTTTAGCCCCGACCCTCATCATTTATATAAATTTGAATCCCAGCCAACTAGAGAAGCTATCAATAAAATTAGAACGCTATCCATTGCATTGTTCCTGAGAGGAAGTCGTTGATAGTAAATGCCAATTGGACCCCCTTTGGCCACACTTCTCAGTCCCTTGAGCCCCCCCCCCCCTTTGGCCATGCCTCTCAGTCCCTTGAGCCCCCACCCCCACCCCCCCAACCCCCCAACCCCCCAACCCCCTTTGGCCACACCTCTCAGTCCCTTGAGCCACCCCCCCCCCCATCCCCCTTTGGCCACGCCTCTCAGTCCCTTGATGGTTCAGTCCCATCCTAAGTATAAATGCATTCCAACATCCTCCGGATGCTACAACTGGAATGTTTTGTAATATCAATATTGCCAAATGGACCTTTTGGGCCCGCCACTCATGCCCAATGGGGGCAGCTCCATCATTTCTTAAATTTGAATCCCAGCCACCTAGGGATGCTACCACTGAAACATTAATGCTTTACATTGCTCAATTCTAGAGAAAAAGTCGTTAATATCAATGTTGCCAAAAGGACCCCTTTCGGTCTCGCCCCTGAGGCCCCTGGGAAGGGGGTGGTCAGGCCGTCATTTGTAAAAAATTGAATCCCAGCCAAAGAGAGGAGTTTTCTGCCAAAATTAATTAAATTCTGATCAGCGGTTAATAGGAAGTCAATTGTTGATGGACGGACGGACGTCGGACACCACGGTATGACATAACCTCAACTTGGCCCTTTTTTCTCGTTTGGTGCGTTCTTTAGCACCAAACGAGAAAATCAGTACGCCAATTGATATCTTGAACCCTATTTAGAAATCCCGCCAGTTACTAAGTGTTTAGCCGATTAATGGTTGTATTGAACAAAAGCATGCTGATAAATATAACAGTTTTTTTTTTATTACCCATTGGTGTACGATACGAAGAGTCTATCCGAAGGGTTTTCAAATATGTAAAACCCGAGGCTTCGCCTTTATATACACCTTTGGTCATACATATGCAGCAAAACTAATACCGCAAATATAGGCAAACCAGAATGTGCATAATACCGCAAATATAGGCAAACCAGATTGTGCATAATACCGCAAATATAGGCAAACCAGAATGTGCATAGTTAAATATGCAGCAAAACTAATATCGCAAATATAGGCAAACCAGAATGTGCATAATACCGCAAATATAGGCAAACCAGAATGTGCATAATACTGCAAATATAGGCAAACCAGAATGTGCATAATACCACAAATATAGGCAAACCAGAATGTGCATAATACCACAAATATAGGCAAACCAGAATGTGCATAGTTACATATGCAGCAAAACTAATATCGCAAATATAGGCAAAATATGCAGCAAAACAAATATCGCAAATATAGGCAAACTAGAATGTGCACAATACCGCAAATATAGGCAAACCAGAATGTGCATAGTTACATATGGAGCAAAACTAATACCGCAAATATAGGCAAACCAGAATGTGCATAGCACCGCAAATGTAGGCAAATCAGAATGTGCATAGCACCGTTAATATAGGCAAACCAGAATGTGCATAACTACATATGCAGCAAAACTAATACCGCAAATATAGGCAAACCAGAACGTGCATAGTTACATATGCCGCAAAACTAATACCGCAAATATAGGCAAACCAGAATGTACATAATACCGAAAATATAGGCAAACCAGAATATGCATAGTTACATATGCAGCAAAACAAATATCGCAAATATAGGCAAACCAGAATGTGCATAAAACCGCAAATATAGGCAAACCAGAATGTGCATAGTTACATATGCAGCAAAACAAATATCGCAAATATAGGCAAACCAGAATGTGCATAATACCGCAAATATAGGCAAACCAGAATGTGCATAGTTACATATCCAGCAAAACTAATACCGCAGATATAGACAAACCAGAATGTGCATAGCACCGTTTATATAGGCAAACCAGAATGTGCATAGTTACATATGCAGCAAAACTAATACCGCAGATATAGACAAACCAGAATGTGCATAGCACCGTTAATGTAGGCAAACCAGAATGTGCATAGTTACATATGCAGCAAAACTAATACCGCAGATATAGACAAACCAGAATGTGCATAAAACCGTTAATATAGACAAACCAGAATGTGCATAATACCGCAAATATAGGCAAACCAGAATGTGCATAGCACCGTTAAAATAGGCAAACCAGAATGTGCATAACTACATATGCAGCAAAACTAATACCGCAAATATAGACAAACCAGAATGTGCATAGTTACATATGCAGCAAAACTAATACCACAAATATAGGCAAACCAGAATGTGCATAGTTACATATGCAGCAAAACTAATACCGCAAATATAGACAAACCAGAATGTGCATAGTTACATATGCAGCAAAAATAATACCGCAAATATAGACAAACCAGAATGTGCATAGCACCGTTAATATAGGCAAACCAGAATGTGCATAGTTACATATGCAGCAAAACTAATACCGCAGATATAGACAAACCAGAATGTGCATAATACCGTTAATATAGACAAACCAGAATGTGCATAATACCGTTAATATAGACAAACCAGAATGTGCATAGTTACATATGCAGCAAAAATAATACCGCAAATATAGACAAACCAGAATGTGCATAGCACCGTTAATATAGGCAAACCAGAATGTGCATAGTTACATATGCAGCAAAACTAATACCGCAGATATAGACAAACCAGAATGTGCATAATACCGTTAATATAGACAAACCAGAATGTGCATAATACCGTTAATATAGACAAACCAGAATGTGCATAATACCGCAAATATAGGCAAACCAGAATTTGCATAGTTACATATGCAGCAAAACTAATACCGCAGATATAGACAAACCAGAATGTGCATAGCACCGTTAAAATAGGCAAACCAGAATTTGCATAGTTACATATGCAGCAAAACTAATACCGCAAATATAGACAAACCAGAATGTGCATAGTTACATATGCAGCAAAACTAATACCGCAAATATAGGCAAACCAGAATGTGCATAGTTACATATGCAGCAAAACTAATATCGCAGATATAGACAAACCAGAATGTGCATAGTTACATATGCAGCAAAACTAACACCGCAAATATAGACAAACTAGAATGTGCATAGTTACATATGCAGCAAAACTAATACCGCAAATATAGGCCAACCAGAATGTGCATAGTTACATATGCAGCAAAACTAACACCGCAAATATAGACAAACCAGAATGTTTCTAATACCGCAAATATAGGCAAACCAGAATGTGCATAGTTACATATGCAGCAAAACTAATACCGCAGATATAGACAAACCAGAATATGCATAGCACCGTTAATATAGGCAAACCAGAATGTGCATAGCACCGCAAATATAGGCAAACCAGAATGTGCATAGCACCGCAAATATAGGCAAACCAGAATGTGCATAGTTACATATACAGCAAAACTAATACCGCAAATATAGGCAAACCAGAATGTGCATAGCACCGCAAATATAGGCAAACCGAATGTGCATAGCACCGCAAATATAGGCAAACCAGAATGTGCATAGTTACATATGCAGCAAAACTAATACCGCAAATATAGACAAACCAGAATGTGCATAATACCGCAAATATAGACAAACCAGAATGTGCATAATACCGCAAATATAGACAAACCAGAATGTGCATAGCACCGTTAAAATAGGCAAACCAGAATGTGCATAATTACATATGCAGCAAAACTAATACCGCAAATATAGGCAAACCAGAATGTGAATAGTTACATATGCAGAAAAAACTAATACCGCAAATATAGGCAAACCAGAATGTGCATAATACCGCAATTATAGGCAAACCAGAATGTGCATAGTTACATATGCAGCAAAACTAATACCGCAAATATAGGCAAACCAGAATGTACATAGCACCGTTAATATAGGCAAACCAGAATGTGCATAATTACATATGCAGCAAAACTAATACCGCAAATATAGGCAAACCAGAATGTGCATAGTTACATATGCAGCAAAACTAATATCGCGAATATAGGCAAAATAGAATGTGCATTGTTACATATGCAGCAAAACTAATACCGCAAATATAGGCAAACCAGAATGTGCATAATACCGCAAATATAGGCAAACCAGAATTGGCATAGTTACATATGCAGCAAAACTAATACCGCAAATATAGGCAAACCAGAATGTGCATAGCACCGTTAAAATAGGCAAACCAGAATGTGCATAGTTACATATGCAGCAAAACTAATACCGCAAATATAGACAAACCAGAATGTTTATAATACCGCAAATATAGGCAAACCAGAATGTGCATAGTTACATATGCAGCAAAACTAATACCGCAAATATAGGCAAACCAGAATGTGCATAATACCGCAAATATAGGCAAACCAGAATTGGCATAGTTACATATGCAGCAAAACTAATACCGCAAATATAGACAAACCAGAATGTGCATACCACCGTTAAAATAGGCAAACCAGAATGTGCATAGTTACATATGCAGCAAAACTAATACCGCAAATATAGACAAACCAGAATGTTTATAATACCGCAAATATAGGCAAACCAGAATTGGCATAGTTACATATGCAGCAAAACTAATACCGCAAATATAGACAAACCAGAATGTGCATACCACCGTTAAAATAGGCAAACCAGAATGTGCATAGTTACATATGCAGCAAAACTAATACCGCAGATATAGACAAACCAGAATGTGCATAAAACCGTTAATATAGACAAACCAGAATGTGCATAATACCGCAAATATAGGCAAACCAGAATGTGCATAGCACCGTTAAAATAGGCAAACCAGAATGTGCATAACTAAATATGCAGCAAAACTAATACCGCAAATATAGCCAAACCAGAATGTGCATAGTTACATATGCAGCAAAACTAATACCACAAATATAGGCAAACCAGAATGTGCATAGTTACATATGCAGCAAAACTAATACCGCAAATATAGACAAACCAGAATGTGCATAGTTACATATGCAGCAAAAATAATACCGCAAATATAGACAAACCAGAATGTGCATAGCACCGTTAATATAGGCAAACCAGAATGTGCATAGTTACATATGCAGCAAAACTAATACCGCAGATATAGACAAACCAGAATGTGCATAATACCGTTAATATAGACAAACCAGAATGTGCATAATACCGTTAATATAGACAAACCAGAATGTGCATAGTTACATATGCAGCAAAAATAATACCGCAAATATAGACAAACCAGAATGTGCATAGCACCGTTAATATAGGCAAACCAGAATGTGCATAGTTACATATGCAGCAAAACTAATACCGCAGATATAGACAAACCAGAATGTGCATAATACCGTTAATATAGACAAACCAGAATGTGCATAATACCGTTAATATAGACAAACCAGAATGTGCATAATACCGCAAATATAGGCAAACCAGAATTTGCATAGTTACATATGCAGCAAAACTAATACCGCAGATATAGACAAACCAGAATGTGCATAGCACCGTTAAAATAGGCAAACCAGAATTTGCATAGTTACATATGCAGCAAAACTAATACCGCAAATATAGACAAACCAGAATGTGCATAGTTACATATGCAGCAAAACTAATACCGCAAATATAGGCAAACCAGAATGTGCATAGTTACATATACAGCAAAACTAATACCGCAAATATAGGCAAACCAGAATGTGCATAGCACCGCAAATATAGGCAAACCGAATGTGCATAGCACCGCAAATATAGGCAAACCAGAATGTGCATAGTTACATATGCAGCAAAACTAATACCGCAAATATAGACAAACCAGAATGTGCATAATACCGCAAATATAGACAAACCAGAATGTGCATAATACCGCAAATATAGACAAACCAGAATGTGCATAGCACCGTTAAAATAGGCAAACCAAAATGTGCATAATTACATATGCAGCAAAACTAATACCGCAAATATAGGCAAACCAGAATGTGAATAGTTACATATGCAGAAAAACTAATACCGCAAATATAGGCAAACCAGAATGTGCATAATACCGCAATTATAGGCAAACCAGAATGTGCATAGTTACATATGCAGCAAAACTAATACCGCAAATATAGGCAAACCAGAATGTACATAGCACCGTTAATATAGGCAAACCAGAATGTGCATAATTACATATGCAGCAAAACTAATACCGCAAATATAGGCAAACCAGAATGTGCATAGTTACATATGCAGCAAAACTAATATCGCGAATATAGGCAAAATAGAATGTGCATTGTTATATATGCAGCAAAACTAATACCGCAAATATAGGCAAACCAGAATGTGCATAATACCGCAAATATAGGCAAACCATAATTTGCATAGTTACATATGCAGCAAAACTAATACCGCAAATATAGACAAACCAGAATGTGCATAGCACCGTTAAAATAGGCAAACCAGAATGTGCATAGTTACATATGCAGCAAAACTAATACCGCAAATATAGACAAACCAGAATGTTTATAATACCGCAAATATAGGCAAACCAGAATGTGCATAGTTACATATGCAGCAAAACTAATACCGCAAATATAGGCAAACCAGAATGTGCATAATACCGCAAATATAGGCAAACCAGAATTGGCATAGTTACATATGCAGCAAAACTAATACCGCAAATATAGACAAACCAGAATGTGCATACCACCGTTAAAATAGGCAAACCAGAATGTGCATAGTTACATATGCAGCAAAACTAATACCGCAAATATAGACAAACCAGAATGTTTATAATACCGCAAATATAGGCAAACCAGAATTGGCATAGTTACATATGCAGCAAAACTAATACCGCAAATATAGACAAACCAGAATGTGCATACCACCGTTAAAATAGGCAAACCAGAATGTGCATAGTTACATATGCAGCAAAACTAATACCGCAGATATAGACAAACCAGAATGTGCATAAAACCGTTAATATAGACAAACCAGAATGTGCATAATACCGCAAATATAGGCAAACCAGAATGTGCATAGCACCGTTAAAATAGGCAAACCAGAATGTGCATAACTACATATGCAGCAAAATAATACCGCAAATATAGCCAAACCAGAATGTGCATAGTTACATATGCAGCAAAACTAATACCACAAATATAGGCAAACCAGAATGTGCATAGTTACATATGCAGCAAAACTAATACCGCAAATATAGACAAACCAGAATGTGCATAGTTACATATGCAGCAAAAATAATACCGCAAATATAGACAAACCAGAATGTGCATAGCACCGTTAATATAGGCAAACCAGAATGTGCATAGTTACATATGCAGCAAAACTAATACCGCAAATATAGACAAACTAGAATGTTTATAATACCGCAAATATAGGCAAACCAGAATTTGCATAGTTACATATGCAGCAAAACTAATACCGCAAATATAGGCAAACCAGAATGTGAATAGTTACATATGCAGAAAAACTAATACCGCAAATATAGGCAAACCAGAATGTGCATAATACCGCAATTATAGGCAAACCAGAATGTGCATAGTTGCATATGCAGCAAAACTTATACTGCAAATATAGGCAAACCAGAATGTACATAGCACCGTTAATATAGGCAAACCAGAATGTGCATAATTTTATATGGAGCAAAACTAATACCGCAAATATAGACAAACCAGAATGTGCAGAGTTACATATGCAGCAAAACTAATATCGCGAATATAGGCAAAATAGAATGTGCATAGTTACATATGCAGCAAAACTAATACCGCAAATATAGGCAAACCAGAATGTGCATAATACCGCAAATATAGGCAAACCAGAATTGGCATAGTTACATATGCAGCAAAACTAATACCGCAAATATAGACAAACCAGAATGTGCATAGCACCGTTAAAATAGGCAAACCAGAATGTGCATAGTTACATATGCAGCAAAACTAATACCGCAAATATAGACAAACCAGAATGTTTATAATACCGCAAATATAGGCAAACCAGAATGTGCATAGTTACATATGCAGCAAAACTAATACCGCAAATATAGGCAAACCAGAATGTGCATAATACCGCAAATATAGGCAAACCAGAATTTGCATAGTTACATATGCAGCAAAACTAATACCGCAAATATAGACAAACCAGAATGTGCATACCACCGTTAAAATAGGCAAACCAGAATGTGCATAGTTACATATGCAGCAAAACTAATACCGCAAATATAGACAAACCAGAATGTTTATAATACCGCAAATATAGGCAAACCAGAATGTGCATAATACCGCAAATATAGGCAAACCAGAATTTGCATAGTTACATATGCAGCAAAACTAATACCGCAAATATAGACAAACCAGAATGTGCATAGCACCGCAAATATAGGCAAACCAGAATGTGCATAGCACCGCAAATATAGGCAAACCAGAATGTGCATAGTTACAAATGCAGCAAAACTAATATAGCACATACAGGCAAAATAGAATGTTTATAGTAATATGCAGGAAAACTAATATCACAAATATAGGCAAAATAGAATGAGCATAATAATATACAGCAAAACTTATACTGCAAATAAAGGCAAAACAGAATGTGCATAATACCGTAAATATGAATGTGGATAGTAATATATAGCAAAACTTATACCGCAAATATAGGCAAAATAGAACGTGCATAGTTACATATGCAGCAAAACTAATATTGCAAATATTGGCAAACTAGAATGTGCATAGTTACATACGCAGCAAAACTAATATTGCAAATATTGGCAAACTAGAATGTGCATAGTCAATGTAGTCAAACAAGAACGTGCATAGTTATATCTAATGTATTAAAGAATTCATAAATAAACGAGTTTAATCAATTCAATATTACATGATCATTTGTGTTAGATTTCATTTATTACCACACAAGTATTTAAAATGTGACTTGATGAATGATACGTGTTATGAGATGATATAAATCCTGTACACGACAGTTTATCAAGAACTTTTATTATCATAAACAAATAACATGTTATACAGTAATTAAGATTATCTACTTTTGAAGTTATAACTTTCATGTCATAATCTCATACCACATAAGATGCCATATTTAACTGAAGTATTGAATGAATATCATAACATTACGTCATATTTCACACGTTGTTATTGTCAATAGTTAGCTTATTGTCTTTTATCATCGGTTGGAACACTTGCATAGTCTGCGTTGGTTATTTTGATTCACGTTGATGGTGAGCACTTGGCCTGTTTTATAGATGAACTTTAGTATTACTTTACATATCTGCTGTACCTGGGTTGGTTTCAGCGACTTTATCGAGATTTCAATCCATCTGTTGTCTCGGCCAGAAATACGTCGATTGCCCCAGTTGATCCTATCGTTATGTGTGTTTTTTTATATAGAACTATTGCAACTACATTTTAAATCAGCAAATGCACGTGCGCATTAAAAACTTCAATAGCTAAAATAAAGGAGTACTCATTGATTAACCATAATCGCGTCATCTCGCTACACACCGGCTAACCTCTGCCGCTCCCTGTTAGCGGGGATACTGGTGGCCAGCCTTTCGATATAGTACCTGCGAGACGCACATGCGTTGCATGAGCTTGCTACAGCTGCGCTTCAATGAAGATATCGACGTTTTACATGAATCAGTCACGTGACTGTGTTATCTCAGGAAGAAGTGAATGGAATGCCAGACAAGTAACTAGTGAGTTAACATGTGTACGTACTACCTAGCGCCGCTAACCTCACATGCTGGACACCGCTACAGAAGATGTTCGGACACTCGCATCACGGGATGTAGTGCTAGAAAGGAGAACGGCAAGGTGTTCCAATAAATGTGTGTTTATTGATCTTTGAGGACCGTGCGTGGTGGCATTTCCATGTGACGTGAGTGCGACAGTACAGGTGATCCGCGTCATCATCACCTCGCTAGTTAGTACCAGTGGAGCGGCGGCGTGGTGACAATTCCGCCGATATACTATCTCAACAACTGTGGCGCTCAGAGACCATGTAACCTCGCAGATTTTACGGCTAACACCGGGAGGGAAAATTCTAGTGGAGAAATTTGATGCCGAAAGATGTTACCGAAGCCTGTCTTCCCACTGTGTTTGTGGCAAGTGTTTTCCGTGGAAGCTAATCGACTTATGTAGAGCTGGCGTATATCATCAGTTTACCGTTTCTTTTACGAAATCATCAAGAAGCAGAGAAAACTGTTTAGAATTTGTGGAAATATGCTGCTATTATGGCTGACGAATTAAGTGGAAATAACGCTGGAGATATTCCGCTGACAAACCAAGCGTCACAGGATTTATCCGACGAAGATGAGAAAAAAACGACCAAGGTGAGATTAAATTCGAGGAACTCTGACCACTCGATGGCCAGAGACAATGACAGTGAAGACGAAGATGACCTGCCATTCCCAGGCTTTGTTGCCAAGTCGTTGCGCTGTCTCTCACAGCGTAACAGATTTCGCAACCTGTGTCTACGTATACTTACTTGGTCATATCCTTTACCGTACCAAATGCGTATATTATATTTTTTCCATTTTCAGGAACCCATACTTACATGGTACCTTTACATGATACCTTTACACACTGTCTGCAGGTACCCTTCTATTAAGGATTCAATATCCACACCATTGTTTTGATAATTTTGAGTTTAGATATAAGTCCCCTCTCTAACAGAAATTTTACAAATTATCACAAGTTGTCAATATATACGTAATGAAGACAGAAATTGCACTGAGATGTTTATTGTCATTATTCTTTATTCCTCAGGAAGAGAACATGCAAAACTTATTTCACAATTTGTATCTAATCTGAGATTGGTCAAGAAACAGTCTGAAATTTATCGGTGCTGATTTCTTGAAAGAAATGTTTAATATTTGAACAACATGTCCTGGTGTAGTCTGGCTTTTTAATCCTCCCTGGAATATTCCACTGAAAACAGTTTTTTTTTACTTCTGGTTGAAATCTATGTGGTTTTGTGATGTTGCACTCTTTAGGAAAAGACAAAGATCTTCTAGTTTCCATACCTTCTCTGGAATGGGGTGGAAGTATTTCAGTGTGGTAAACATTGTGAGTCTTTCTACAGCAACAGTTTTATATAGAAATTCATTAACATATCCCCACTTATTTTTATATTTTGCTAAACTGTTGTGTGAACAGTATACGTAAAAAGACTGTTCACCAGTAATATATTGGATTGCATATGTTATACTGATACTTATAAGGGGGCACTGTCTGCATTCAGGGTCATTTTCTAACAGATTTTGATAATTCTATACATAGTTGAGGTATGATAGAATCTCATATGATTGTGTATTTCTTGGCCAAAGTAAATCTTTGATTAGAAATTCAACATGGTGATCCTTTGTCTTTCACTGTAAGACTTTTATATATTGTGTGTGGGCAGTTTGCCAGTAAAGATGTATTACTGTACCATAAAATGTTTATTTTCAATGGATTCTGGTTCCAGTGAACAAACTGTGATAATGGTATTGAAGTATTTAGAATCACACCCGCAATGTTGGCTGTTATTTAAAATGACAGCCATTTCAGAGATTCATTTACATCAATTAAACTTCTAGTTTACATCAATTGAACTTCTAGTTTACATCAATTGAACTTCTAGTTTACATTAATTGAACTTCTAGTTTACATCAATTGAACTTCTAGTTTACATCAATTGAACTTCTAGTTTACATTAATTGAACTTCTAGTTTACATTAATTGAACTTCTAGTTTACATCAATTGAACTTCTAGTTTACATCAATTGAACTTCTAGTTTACATCAATTGAACTTCTAGTTTACACAAATTGAACTTCTAGTTTACATCAACTTCTAGTTTACATTAATTGAACTTCTAGTTTACATTAATTGAACTTCTAGTTTACATCAATTGAACTTCTAGTTTACATCAATTGAACTTCTAGTTTACATTAATTGAACTTCTAGTTTACATCAATTGAACTTCTAGTTTACATTAATTGAACTTCTAGTATTGTATGGGATATTCCTTCTCCTAAAGTGTATGAAAATAATTTAATATTAAAAGTAATGATTATGATAGTATGCATTCATTTGTGCAAATCCATGTGTCAATTTTACTATGGATATTTTTATTCTCAATGTGCTTGTTAGGAATGTATTGTCTTTAGTGACAGGCTATTAGCTGATGATTTTGAATATTAATTCAAATTATGAAAATGATGTATTGTTTCTTATGAAAAAAGAAGTTTCCAGTTCATTGAAATAATTTAGGTACAGAGTGGTGGTTTTCTTGGTTGCTACAATTTGTATATCTGAAACATTTTTTTAACATACTCTTAAACAATAAGAGGTTACTTTTTGTTACCTGTAATTAATTAAAAGTCACCTATTGTAACCTGTAATTAATACGAGGGCACATGCGGTAATTAATAAAAGGGCACCTGTTGTAACCTGTAATTAATTAGACGGCACCTATTTTAACTGTAATTAATTAGAGTGCGTCTGTTCAAACCTGTAATTAATAAAAGTACACCTGACTTGTAACTTGTAATAAATAAGAGGGCACCTGTTGTAACCTGTAATAATTAGAGGAGACCTGTTGTAACCTGTAATTAATTAGAGGGCACCTGTTGTAACTTGTAATAATTAGAGGGCACCTGTTGTAACCTGTAATTAATTAGAGGGCACCTGTTGTAACCTGTAATTAATTAGAGGGCACCTGTTGTAACCTGTAATAATTAGAGGGGACCTGTTGTAACCTGTAATTAATTAGAGGGGACCTGTTGTAGCTTGTAATTATTAGAGGGGACCTGTTGTAACCTGTAATTAATTAGAGGGCACCTGTTGTAACCTGTAATTAATTAGAGGGGACCTGTTGTAACCCGTAATTAATTAGAGGGCACCTGTTGTAACCTGTAATTAATTAGAGGGGACCTGTTGTAACCTGTAATTAATTAGAGGGGACCTGTTGTAACCCGTAATTAATTAGAGGGCACCTGTTGTAACCTGTAATTAATTAGAGGGCACCTGTTGTAACCTGTAATTAATTAGAGGGCACCTGTTGTAACCTGTAATTAATTAGAGGGGACCTGTTGTAACCTGTAATTAATTAGAGGGGACCTGTTGTAACCCGTAATTAATTAGAGGGCACCTGTTGTAACCTGTAATTAATTAGAGGGGACCTGTTGTAACCCGTAATTAATTAGAGGGCACCTGTTGTAACCTGTAATTAATTAGAGGGGACCTGTTGTAACCTGTAATTAATTAGAGGGCACCTGTTGTAACCTGTAATTAATTAGAGGGGACCTGTTGTAACCCGTAATTAATTAGAGGGCACCTGTTGTAACCTGTAATTAATTAGAGGGGACCTGTTGTAACCCGTAATTAATTAGAGGGGACCTGTTGTAACCTGTAATTAATTAGAGGGCACCTGTTGTAACCTGTAATTAATTAGAGGGCACCTGTTGTAACCCGTAATTAATTAGAGGGCACCTGTTCTAACTTGTAATTAATTAGAGGGCACCTGTTGTAACTTGTAATTAATTAGAGGGCACCTGTTGTAACTTGTAATAATTAGAGGGGGACCTGTTGTAACCTGTAATTAATTAGAGGGGGCCTGTTGTAACCTGTAATAATTAGAGGGGACCTGTTGTAACCTGTAATTAATTAGAGGGGGCCTGTTGTAACCTGTAATTAATTAGAGGGGACCTGTTGTAACATGTAATTAATAAGAGGGGGCCTGTTGTAACTTGTAATAATTAGAGGGGAACCTGTTGTAACCTGTAATTAATTAGAGGGCACCTGTTGTAACTTGTAATTAATAAGAGGGGGCCTGTTGTAACTTGTAATAATTAGAGGGGACCTGTTGTAACATGAAATTAATAAGAGGGGGCCTGTTGTAACTTGTAATAATTAGAGGGGACCTGTTGTAACATGAAATTAATAAGAGGGGGCCTGTTGTAACTTGTAATTAATAAGAGGGGGCCTGTTGTAACTTGTAATTAATAGAGGGGACCTGTTGTAACTTGTAATTAATAAGAGGGGACCTGTTGTAACTTGTAATTAATTAGAGGGCACCTGTTGTAACTTGTAATTAATTAGAGGGGGCCTGTTGTAACTTGTAATTAATTAGAGGGCACCTGTTGTAACTTGTAATAATTAGAGGGGGCCTGTTGTAACCTGTAATTAATTAGAGGGGACCTGTTGTAACTTGTAATTAATTAGAGGGCACCTGTTGTAACCTGTAATTAATTAGAGGGGACCTGTTGTAACCTGTAATTAATTAGAGGGAACCTGTTGTAACCTGTAATTAATTAGAGGGGACCTGATGTAACATGTAATTAATTAGAGGGGGACCTGTTGTAACCTGTAATTAATTAGAGGGGACCTCTTGTAACCTGTAATTAATTAGAGGGCAACTGTTGTAACTTGTACTTAATTAGAGGGGGCCTGTTGTAACCTGTAATTAATTAGAGGGGACCTGTTGTAACCTGTAATAATTAGAGGGGGCCTCTTGTAACCTGTAATTAATTAGAGGGGACCTGTTGTAATTTGTAATTAATAAGAGGGGGCCTGTTGTAACTTGTAATAATTAGAGTGGAACCTGTTGTAACCTGTAATTAATTAGAGGGCACCTGTTGTAACTTGTAATTAATAAGAGGGGGCCTGTTGTAACTTGTAATAATTAGAGGGGACCTGTTGTAACATGAAATTAATAAGAGGGGGCCTGTTGTAACTTGTAATTAATAAAAGGGGGCCTGTTGTAACTTGTAATTAATAAGAGGGGGCCTGTTGTAACTTGTGATTAATAAAAGGGGGCCTGTTGTAGCTTGTAATTAATAAGAGGGGGCCTGTTGTAACTTGTAATTAATACGAGGGGGCCTGTTGTAACTTGTAATTAATAAGAGGGGGCCTGTTGTAACTTGTAATTAATAAGAGGGGGCCTGTTGTAACTTGTAATAATTAGAGGGGACCTGTTGTAACATGAAATTAATAAGAGGGGGCCTGTTGTAACTTGTAATTAATAAGAGGGGGCCTGTTGTAACTTGTAATTAATAAGAGGGGGCCTGTTGTAACTTGTAATAATTAGAGGGGGCCTGTTGTAACCTGTAATTAATTAGAGGGGGCCTGTTGTAACTTGTAATTAATAAGAGGGGACCTGTTGTAACCAGTATTAATTAGAGGGCACCTGTTGTAACCTGTAATTAATTAGAGGGGACCTGTTGTAACCTGTAATTAATTAGAGGGGACCTGTTGTAACCTGTAATTAATTAGAGGGCACCTGTTGTAACCTGTAATAATTAGAGGGCACCTGTTGTAACCTGTAATTAATTAGAGGGCACCTGTTGTAACCTGTAATTAATTAGAGGGCACCTGTTGTAACTTGTTATAATTAGAGGGCACCTGTTGTAACCTGTAATTAATTAGAGGGGACCTGTTGTAACCTGTAATTAATTAGAGGGCACCTGTTGTAACCTGTAATTAATTAGAGGGCACCTATTGTAACCTGTAATTAATTAGAGGGCACCTGTTGTAACCTGTAATTAATTAGAGGGCACTTGTTGTAACCTGTAATTAATTAGAGGGCACCTGTTGTAACCAGTATTAATTAGAGGGGGCCTGTTGTAACTTGTAATAATTAGAGGGGGACCTGTTGTAACCTGTAATTAATTAGAGGGCACCTGTTGTAACTTGTAATTAATAAGAGGGGGCCTGTTGTAACCTGTAATTAATTAGAGGGGACTTGTTGTAACTTGTAATAATTAGAGGGGACCTGTTGTAACCTGTAATTAATTTGAGGGCGCCTGTTGTAACTTGTAATTAATTAGAGGGGTCCTTTTGTAACCTGTAATAATTAGAGGGGACCTGTTGTAACTTATAATTAATTAGAAGGGACCTGTTGTAACCTGTAATAATTAGAGGGGGACCTGTTGTAACCTGTAATAATTAGAGGGGACCTGTTGTAACCTGTAATAATTAGAGGTATGGGTAGTGACGGTCTATTAGGGTTATATAAGGTATGGGTAGTGACGGTCTATTAGGGTTATATAAGGTGAGGGGTAGTGATGGTCTATTAGGGTTATATAAGGTGAGGGGTAGTGATGGTCTATTAGGGTTATATAAGGTGATGGGTAGTGACGGTCTTGTAGGGTTATATAAGGTGAGGGGTAGGGACGGTCTAGTAGTGTTATATAGGGTGAGGGGTAGTGATGGTCTATTAGGGTTATATAATGTGAGGGGTAGTGACGGTCTAGTAGGGTTATATAAGGTGAGGGGTAGTGATGGTCTTGTAGGGTTATATAAGGTGAGGCTAGTGACGGTCTATTAGGGTTATATAAGGTGAGGGGTAGTGATGGTCTTGTAGTGTTATATAAGGTGAGGGGTAATGATGGTCTTGTAGGGTTATATAAGGTGAGGGGTAGTGATGGTCTAGTAGGGTTATATAAGGTGAGGGGTAGTGATGGTCTAGTAGGGTTATATAAGGTGAGGGGTAGTGACGGTCTAGAAAGGTTATATAAGGTGAGGGGTAGTGATGGTCTAGTAGGGTTATATAAGGTGAGGGGTAGTGATGGTCTAGTAGGGTTATATAAGGTGAGGGGTAGTGACGGTCTAGTAGGGTTATATAAGGTGAGGGGTAGTGTTGGTCTAATAGGGTTATATAAGGTGAGGGGTAGTGATGGTCTAGTAGGGTTATATAAGGTGAGGGGTAGTGATGGTCTAGTAGGGTTATATAAGGTGAGGGGTAGTGATGGTCTAGTAGGGTTATATAAGGTGAGGGGTAGTGTTGGTATAGTAAGGTTATATAAGGTGAGGGGTAGTGATGGTCTAGTAGGGTTATATAAGGTGAGGGGTAGTGTTGGTATAGTAAGGTTATATAAGGTGAGGGGTAGTGACGGTCTAGTAGGGTTATATAAGGTGAGGGGTAGTGATGGTCTAGTAGGGTTATATAAGGTGAGGGGTAGTGTTGGTATAGTAAGGTTATATAAGGTGAGGGGTAGTGATGGTCTAGTAGGGTTATATAAGGTGAGGGGTAATGATGGTCTAGTAGGGTTATATAAGGTGAGGGGTAGTGATGGTTTAGTAGGGTTATATAAGGTGAGGGGTAGTGATGGTCTAGTAGGGTTATTAGCTCACCTGGCCCGAAGGGCCAAGTGAGCTTATGTGATGGTGCAGCGTCCGTCGTCCGTCCGTCCGTCCGTCCGTCCGTCCGTCCGTCCGTCCGTCCGTCCGTCGTCCGTCCGTCCGTCCTGCGTCCGTCAACTTTTTCCTTTAAACGACTTCTTCTAAAATACTGAAAGGCCCAGTGACATGAAATTTGGCTGGTAGATTTCTTGGAAGGAGCTGAACAAAGTTTGCGAAAAAAAATCACTTTGACCTAATTTCAAGGTCACAGGGGTCAAAAATGTCGAAACCTTCAAACAACTTCTTCTAAAATACCGTCAGGCATAGAGACTTCATATTTGACCAGTAGCCTCCTTGGATGAAGCCAAATAAAGTTTGCGAAAAGAAATGACCTTGACCAATATTCAAGGTCACAGTGAGGTTAAATCTATTTTACCCTTTAAACAACTTCTTCTGAAATACCAAAAGCCCTAGAAACATGGCATTTGGCTTAAAGGTGTCTTGGATGAAGCCCAACAAAGTTGGCGAAAAAAAATGACCTTGACCTATATTCAAGGTCACAAGGGTCAAATCTGTTAAAACCTTTAAACGACTTCTTCTGAAATACCAAAAGCCCTAGAAGCATGATATTTGGCTGAAATGTTCCTTGGATGAAGCCCGACAAAGTTTGCGAAAAAAATGACTTTGACTCATATTCAAGGTCACAGGGGTCAAATCTGTTAAAACCTTCGAACGACTTCTTCTAAAATACCAAAAGCCTGAGAAGCATGATATTTGGCTGAAAGATTCCTTGGATGAAGCCTGACAAAGTTTGCGAAAAGAAATGACCTTGACCTATATTCAAGGTCACAGGGGTCAAATCTGTTAAAACCTTTAAACGACTTCTTCTGAAATACCAAAAGCCCTAGAAGCTTGATATTTGGCTGAAATGTTTCTTGGATGAAGCCCGACAAAGTTTGCGAAAAGAAATGACCTTGACCTATATTCAAGGTCACAGGGGTCAAATCTGTTAAAACCTTTAAACGACTTCTTCTGAAATACCAAAAGCCCTAGAAGCATGATATTTAGCTGAAATGTTCCTTGGATGAAGCCCGACAAAGTTTGCGAAAAAAATGACCTTGACCTATATTCAAGGTCACAGGGGTCAAATCTTTTAAAACCTTTAAACGACTTCTTCTGAAATACCAAAAATCCCAGAAGCATAACATTTGCCTGAAATGTTTCTTGGATGAAGCCTGACAAAGTTTGCGAAAAGAAATGACCTTGACTTATATTCAAGGTCACAGGGGTCAAATCTGTTAAAACCTTCGAACGACTTCATCTAAAATACCAAAAGCCTGAGAAGCATGATATTTGGCTGAAAGGTTCCTTGGATGAAGCCAGACAAAGTTTGCGAAAAGAAATGACCTTGACCTATATTCAAGGTCACAGGGGTCAAATCTGTTAAAACCTTTAAACGACTTCTTCTGAAATACCAAAAGCCCTAGAAGCATGATATTTGGCTGAAATGTTTCTTGGATGAAGCCCGATAAAGTTTGCGGAAAAAAATGACCTTGACCTATATTCAAGGTCACAGGGGTCAAATCTGTTAAAGCCTTCAAACGACTTCTCCTGATATACCAAAAGCCCTAGAAGCATGATATTTGGCTGAAAGGTTCCTTGGATGAAGCCCGACAAAGTTTGCGAAAAGAAATGACCTTGACTTATATTCAAGGTCACAGGAGTCAAATCTGTTAAAACCTTCAAACGACTTCTCCTGAAATACCAAAAGCCCTAGAAGCACGATATTTGGCTGAAATGTTTCTTGGATGAAGCCCGACAAAGTTTGCGAAAAGAAATGACCTTGACCTATATTCAAGGTCACAGGTCAAATCTGTTAAAACCTTTAAATGACTTCTTCTGAAATACCAAAAACCCTAGAAGCATGACATTTGGCTGAAAGGTTTCTTGGATGAAACCCGACAAAGTTTGCGAAAAGAAATGACCTTGACTTATATTCAAGGTCACAGGGGTCAAATCTGTTAAAACCTTTAAACAACTTCTTCTGAAATACCAAAAGCCCTGGAAGCATGATATTTAGCTGAAAGGTTCCTTGGATGAAGCCCGACAAAGTTTGCGAAAAGAAATGACCTTGACTTATATTCAAGGTAACAGAAGTCAAATCTGTTGAAACCTTCAAACAACTTCTTCTGAAATACCAAAAGCCCTAGAAGCATGATATTTGGCTGAAAGGTTTCTTGGATGAAGCCTGACAAAGTTTGCGAAAAAAAATGACCTTTATCTTTATTTGCCTAGAGACATGAAATTTGGCTGGTAGCGTCCTGTGATGAAGCCAAACAAAATTTGAAAATGAAAATGATGTTGTCTTATAAGGTCACAGGGGTAAAATATGTTTAAATCTTAAGATGTTCTTCTAAATGTCTTACATTAAAAGATTTTACGGGACTTTAGGGTTACACTATAATATAAGTCAGAGATTAATACCAGGTGAGCGATGCAGGCCCATTGGGCCTCTTGTATAAGGTGAGGGGTAGTGATGGTCTAGTAGGGTTATATAAGGTGAGGGGTAGTGATGGTCTAGTAGGGTTATATAAGGTGAGGGGTAGTGATGGTCTAGTAGGGTTATATAAGGTGAGGGGTAGTGGCGGTCTAGTAGTGTTATATAAGGTGAGGAGTAGTGTTGGTCTAATAGGGTTATATAAGGTATAGGGTAGTGACGGTCTAGTAGTGTTATATAAGGCGGGGGTAGTGATGGTCTATTAGGGTTATATAAGGTGAGGGGTAGTGACGGTCTAGTAGTGTTATATAAGGTGAGGAGTAGTGTTGGTCTAATAGGGTTATATAAGGTATAGGGTAGTGACGGTCTAGTAGTGTTATATAAGGCGGGGGTAGTGATGGTCTAGTAGGGTTATATAAGGTGAGTGGTAGTGACGTTCTAGTAGGGTTATATAAGGTGAGGGGTAGTGATGGTCTAGTAGTGTTATATAAGGTGAGGGGTAGTGACGGTCTAGTAGGGTTATATAAGGTGAGGGGTAGTGTTGGTCTAGTAGTGTTATATAAGGTGAGGGGTAGTGATGGTCTAGTAGGGTTATATAAGGTGAGGGGTAGTGTTGGTCTAGTAGTGTTATATAAGGTAAGGGGTAGTGATGGTCTAGTAGGGTTATATAAGGTGAGGGGTAGTGATGGTCTAGTAGGGTTATATAAGGTGAGGGGTAGTGTTGGTATAGTAGGGTTATATAAGGTGGAATATTCAGCTTTTTACTGTGATGCTGTCTATGGTAGGATGCTGGAACTATATGTGTACTCATTTCTCTATTTATGGAAGTAGTGAGAAATGGCTTTGACTCATGAATTTTTGATGATTATAGAAGGCAGTATGAGTATTGACAGTTTTTATATGTAGGGATGAACATAGACATGGAATGGTGGAGCTATTTTTGGTAATTCTTCCAGAAAGACAGCTTTGAAATATTAGGTTTGGCCTGCTGGTTGGAGAAGTTTCTGAATTTTTATCATACCTGGTGTGTTCTTTGTTGATAGACTTCTCTAATACTGGTCTAAATACCACATAGTACACTGGTCTAAATACCACATAGTACACTGGTCTAAATACCACATAGTACACTGGTCTAATTACCACATAGCTAATTGGTCTAAATACCACATGGTAAACTGGTCTAATTACCACATAGTAAACTGGTCTAATTACCACATAGTACACTGGTCTAAATACCACATAGTACACTGGTCTAATTACCACATAGTACACTGGTCTAAATACCACATGGTACACTGGTCTAATTACCACATAGTACACTGGTCTAAATACCACATAGTACACTGGTCTAAATACCACATAGTACACTGGTCTAATTACCACATAGTACACTGGTCTAAATACCACATAGTACACTGGTCTAATTACCACATAGTACACTGGTCTAAATACCACATGGTAAACTGGACCAAATACCACATAGTACACTGGTCTAAATACCACATAGTACACTGATCTAAATACCACATAGTACACTGGTCTAATTACCACATAGTACACTGGTCTAAATACCACATAGTACACTGATCTAAATATCACATAGTAAACTGGTCTAAATACCACATAGTACACTGGTCTAAATACCACATAGTACACTGGTCTAATTACCACATTGCTAATTGGTCTAAATACCACATAGTACACTGGTCTAAATACCACATAGTACACTGGTCTAATTACCACATAGTACACTGGTCTAAATACCACATAGTACACTGGTCTAAATACCACATAGTACACTGGTCTAAATACCACATAGTACACTGGTCTAAATACCACATAGTACACTGGTCTAAATACCACATAGTACACTGGTCTAAATACCACATAGTACACTGGTCTAAATACCACATAGTAAACTGGTCTAATTACCACATAGCTAATTGGTCTAAATACCACATGGTAAACTGGTCTAATTACCACATAGTACACTGATCTAAATACCACATTGCTAATTGGTCTAAATACCACATGGTAAACTGGTCTAATTACCACATAGTACACTGGTCTAATTACCACATAGTACACTGGTCTAATTACCACATAGTACACTGGTCTAATTACCACATAGTACACTGGTCTAAATACCACATTGCTAATTGGTCTAAATACCACATAGTAAACTGGTCTAAATACCACATAGTACACTGGTCTAAATACCACATAGTACACTGGTCTAAATACCACATAGTACACTGGTCTAAATACCACATAGTACACTGGTCTAATTACCACATAGTACACTGGTCTAATTACCACATAGTACACTGGTCTAATTACCACATAGTACACTGGTCTAATTACCACATAGTACACTGGTCTAATTACCACATAGTACACTGGTCTAATTACCACATAGTACACTGGTCTAAATACCACATAGTACACTGGTCTAATTACCACATAGCTAATTGGTCTAATTACCACATAGCTAACTGGTCTAAATACCACATAGTACACTGGTCTAATTACCACATAGTACACTGATCTAAATACCACATTGCTAATTGGTCTAAATACCACATGGTAAACTGGTCTAATTACCACATAGTACACTGATCTAAATACCACATTGCTAATTGGTCTAAATACCACATGGTAAACTGGTCTAAATACCACATAGTAAACTGGTCTAATTACCACATAGTACACTGGTCTAAATACCACATAGTACACTGGTCTAAATACCACATAGTACACTGGTCTAAATACCACATAGTACACTGGTCTAAATACCACATAGTACACTGGTCTAAATACCACATAGTACACTGGTCTAAATACCACATAGTACACTGGTCTAAATACCACATAGTACACTGGTCTAAATACCACATAGTACACTGGTCTAATTACCACATGGTAAACTGGTCTAATTACCACATAGTACACTGGTCTAATTACCACATAGTACACTGGTCTAAATACCACATAGCTAATTGGTCTAAATACCACATAGTACACTGGTCTAAATACCACATAGTACACTGGTCTAAATACCACATAGTACACTGGTCTAAATACCACATAGTACACTGGTCTAAATACCACATAGTACACTGGTCTAAATACCACATAGTACACTGGTCTAAATACCACATAGCTAATTGGTCTAAATACCACATAGTACACTGGTCTAAATACCACATAGTAAACTGGTCTAAATACCACATAGTACACTGGTCTAATTACCACATAGTACACTGGTCTAATTACCACATAGTACACTGGTCTAATTACCACATAGTACACTGGTCTAAATACCACATAGTACACTGGTCTAAATACCACATAGTACACTGGTCTAAATACCACATAGTACACTGGTCTAATTACCACATTGCTAATTGGTCTAAATACCATATGGTAAACTGGTCTAATTACCATATTGCTTACTGGTTTAAATACTGTAAATATAAATATATTTGCGATAATCTTGTTTTAGTGCTTTCCATGCTGAAAGTACTGTGCTAAAATATGATTGCGCTAATTGAAGTTTTTATATGCTTCTTATATAGTTATTACCATCAATGCACAAACTTATCTTTGAGTTCATGTTCCAAAATTTGACAATGTTCACAAAAACACCTCTGGAGTTGTTGTATTAGTACAGATTTAATGATTGTGTAGCTGAACTTCGATTGTCGGTAACCGCACATAGCTCCATTGGTTGAACTTCTGTCGAACCCCGGTCGCCCATCCACCCGTCCGGCCAGCCAGCCGGCCAGCCGGCCATGCATTTTTCCTCTCCTATCACAAAAACACCTCTTGAGGTAATGTTGAAAATCTTAACACCAGAGCACATGTAACGATAATACACCTGAAGTTAAAATAACATTCCCAGTTCCACGTATTTTAATTTGTGTTACAGAAGCTCGGCGTATGGTTTGTTACAGAAATAACAGTGTAAGATTCAATCTTATTTTTCCTGGGCAGATGATTGGACATGTAAGTGTTCTAGCGGAGTTTATTATATAGTAAGCAAGTTTAAACACAGCTGATCACAATCAAAGGCAGTCTCAGATGTGCACAAAGAGGTGGTTCAGTGGAAGACAACAAGATTGTCTGCAAAACCAATATCTCACTGTCTCTGCCATATTTGTGTGGTGCTGGATGAGCTCTGATAAATGTGTTTAGCTGGAGACAATATATCAACTGGACCAGGGCGTTCTCTGTGGCTGTATTTCTCTGATAAATGTGTTTAGCTGGAGACAACAGATCAACTGGACCAGGGCGTTCTCTGTGGCTGTATTTCTCTGATAAATGTGTTTAGCTGGAGACAACAGATCAACTGGACCAGGGCGTTCTCTGTTGCTGTATTTCTCTGATAAATGTGTTTAGCTGGAGACAATAGATCAACTGGACCAGGGCGTTCTCTGTGGCTGTATTTCTCTGATAAATGTGTTTAGCTGGAGACAACAGATCAACTGGACCAGGGCGTTCTCTGTTGCTGTATTTCTCTGATAAATGTGTTTAGCTACAGAGACAATGGATCAACTGGACCAGGGCGTTCTCTGTGGCTGTATTTCTCTGATAAATGTGTTTAGCTGGAGACAATAGATCAACTGGACCAGGGCGTTCTCTGTTGCTGTATTTCTCTGATAAATGTGTTTAGCTACAGAGACAATAGATCAACTGGACCAGGGCGTTCTCTGTTGCTGTATTTCTCTGATAAATGTGTTTAGCTACAGAGACAATGGATCAACTGGACCAGGGCGTTCTCTGTTGCTGTATTTCTCTGATAAATGTGTTTAGCTGGAGACAATAGATCAACTGGACCAGGGCGTTCTCTGTGGCTGTATTTCTCTGATAAATGTGTTTAGCTGGAGACAATAGATCAACTGGACCAGGGCGTTCTCTGTGGCTGTATTTCTCTGATAAATGTGTTTAGCTGGAGACAATAGATCAACTGGACCAGGGCGTTCTCTGTGGCTGTATTTCTCTGATAAATGTGTTAAGCTACAGAGACAATAGATCAACTGGACCAGGGCGTTCTCTGTGACTGTATTTCTCTGATAAATGTGTTTAGCTGCAGAGACAATAGTTCAACTGGACCAGGGCGTTCTCTGTGGCTGTATTTCTCTGATAAATGTGTTTAGCTACAGAGACAATAGATCAACTGGACCAGGGCGTTCTCTGTGGCTGTATTTCTCTGATAAATGTGTTTAGCTGGAGACAATAGATCAACTGGACCAGGGCGTTCTCTGTTGCTGTATTTCTCTGATAAATGTGTTTAGCTAGAGACAATAGATCAACTGGACCAGGGCGTTCTCTGTGGCTGTATTTCTCTGATAAATGTGTTTAGCTGGAGACAATAGATCAACTGGACCAGGGCGTTCTCTGTGGCTGTATTTCTCTGATAAATGTGTTTAGCTGGAGTCAATAGATCAACTGGACCAGGGCGTTCTCTGTGGCTGTATTTCTCTGATAAATGTGTTTAGCTGGAGACAATAGATCAACTGGACCAGGGCGTTCTCTGTGGCTGTATTTCTCTGATAAATGTGTTTAGCTGGAGACAATAGATCAACTGGACCAAGGCGTTCTCTGTGGCTGTATTTCTCTGATAAATGTGTTTAGCTGGAGACAATAGATCAACTGGACCAGGGCGTTCTCTGTGGCTGTATTTCTCTGATAAATGTGTTTAGCTGGAGACAATAGATCAACTGGACCAGGGCGTTCTCTGTGGCTGTATTTCTCTGATAAATGTGTTTAGCTACAGAGACAACAGATCAACTGGACCAGGGCGTTCTCTGTGGCTGTATTTCTCTGATAAATGTGTTTAGCTAGAGACAACAGATCAACTGGACCAAGGCGTTCTATATGCATAGAAAATTATTTGATGAGATTTAAGCATAGTCTTTTGATATTACCTGAATACAAGTTACATAAATTGAGAAGTTGTTCAATTTGTTCAATCATTGTTTAATTGAACATGCAGATCAAGAATACCAGATAGCATGTCTAAAGACTTGATACTTATTTTTCATATTGATGAAGTGTACCAGGGAATTAATGAAAATAAACCCCTTTGTGTAATAACAGCTCCACCTTTGTGTAATTACAGTTGCACCTTTGTGTAATTACAGTTCCACCTTTGAGTAATTACAGTTCCACCTTTGTGTAATTACAGTTCCACCTTTGTGTAATTACAGTTCCACCTTTGTAATAACAGTTCCACCTTTGTGTAATCACAGTTCCACCTTTGTGTAATTACAGTTCCACCTTTGTGTAATTACAGTTCCACCTTTGTGTAATTACAGTTCCACCTTTGTAATTACAGCTCCACCTTTGTGTAATTACAGTTACACATTTGTGTAATTTAACAGTTCCACCTTTGTAATTGCAGTTCCACCTTTGTGTAATTACAGCTCCACCTTTGTGTAATTACAGTTCCACCTTTGTGTAATTACAGTTCCACCTTTGTAATTACAGTTCCACCTTTGTAATTACAGTTCCACCCTTGTGTAATTACAGTACCACCTTTGTGTAATTACAGCTCCGCCTTTGTGTAATAACAGTTCCACCTTTGTGTAATTACAGTTCCACGGTTTGTGTAATTTAACAGTTCCACCTTTGTGTAAATACAGCTTCACCTTTGTGTAATTACAGTTCCACCTTTGTGTAATTACAGTTCCACCTTTGTGTAATTACAGTTACATCTTTGTGTTATCAGGTTTCCTCTGTTTTATTACAGTTTTACCTATAACACTACTTTTTCTAAAGAATCTCGTTGAACTCACTTTTGCACCATGTGGTTTTGCATGCTTGATTAATTAATATTCATGTTGATTCACACAAACAAAAGTTTTTTATGGCTGGTGTATATTACCTATAAAGAGTCGGGTATTGGCTTCCACACAACCTTAGCCATATACCATGCATACTTGCAACAACTAGGTTTTATTTATTCATTCGCAGAAAGTAATCATTCTAGCTACTACACTGTTCAAGTCTGTATCTATGTTGAATCAATTCATTTAGCTGAGAAATATAGTTTAGTTGGTACTTCATAAAAGATGGAGTAGCATTGACGTGCTTGACATCCCATAGGGACAATAGATCTGTTCTAGTGCTGATCACGCCAGAGGGTAGCACCAGCTGATCTGTTATCGCTGTCAGAACTGGTCAAGTAGACAAATAGGAGTCTACATGCAAGGTAAATATAACAGGGTATAAAAGAAACCTGGCTATTAGAAGTTCTTGATAAAGAGGGTAAATAGACCAGGTAAATGAGCCTGGCTATTAGAAGTCTGATAACCAGTATACATAGATCAGGTAAATAAACCTGGCTTTTAGAAGTCTGATAGTAGTATGATAAAGAGGGTAAAAAGACCAGGTAAATAAACCTGGCTATTAGAAGTCTGATAAAGAAGATAAATAGAACAGGTAAATAAACCTTTCTATATAAGAAGTCACTTGATAAAAAACCTTGATAGAGACACGTTGGTAGAGACACGTTGGTAGAGACACTTTGGTAGAGACACATTGGTAGAGACACATTGGTAGAGACACGTTGGTAGAGACTCGTTGGTAGAGACGTGTTGGTAGAGACGTGTTGGTAGAGACGCGTTGGTAGAGACGCGTTGGTAGAGACACGTTGGTAGAGACACGTTGGTAGAGACACGTTGGTAGAGACTCGTTGGTAGAGACGTGTTGGTAGAGACGCGTTGGTAGAGACGCGTTGGTAGAGACACGTTGGTAGAGACACGTTGGTAGAGACACATTGGTATAGACATGTTGGTAGAGACACGTTGGTAGAGACGCGTTGGTAGAGACTCGTTGATAGAGACTCGTTGATAGAGACACATTGATAGAGACACGTTGGTAGAGACACGTTGGTAGAGACTCGTTGGTAGAGACTCGTTGGTAGAGACACATTGGTAGAGACGCGTTGGTAGAGACGTGTTGGTAGAGACGCGTTAATAGAGACGCGTTGGTAGAGACACGTTGGTAGAGACACGTTGGTAGAGACACATTGGTATAGACATGTTGGTAGAGACACGTTGGTAGAGACGCGTTGGTAGAGACTCGTTGATAGAGACTCGTTGATAGAGACACATTGATAGAGACACGTTGGTAGAGACACGTTGGTAGAGACTCGTTGGTAGAGACTCGTTGGTAGAGACACATTGGTAGAGACGCGTTGGTAGAGACGCGTTGGTAGAGACGCGTTGGTAGAGACGTGTTGGTAGAGAAACGTTGGTAGAGAAACGTTGGTAGAGACAAGTTGGTAGAGACACGTTGGTAGAGACACGTTGGTAGAGACACGTTGGTAAATACATGTTGGTAGAGACATGTTGGTAGAGACACGTTGGTAGAGGGAGACCCTTACCGCCTGACTACACTATATAATTAGCTGTACATGTTACTAGTTCCATCTCATTCAACACGACATGATGAGATTGCCACTGCTATAATCTCCGACTGGATCTGTAGTCCAACGCTTCTTGCAATAAATTCCTTGAAATGGGAAAAGGGTATAGTACAATGTTGTAGTCAATGGCTCGCCCTGAACCCCCTGTAATATAAAGGGGACTAGCTCGCCCTGAACCCCCTGTGATATAAAGGGGACCAGATCGCCCTGAACCCCCTGTAATATAAAGGGGACTAGCTCGCCCTGAACCCCCTGTGATATAAAGGGGACTAGCTCGCCCTGAATCCCCTGTGATATAAAGGGGACTAGCTCGACCTGAACCCCCTGTAATATAAAGGGGACTAGGAGAAGCAGCTATACCAATGTCATTACCTCTAATCTCCCTCAAGGAATGCGCTCTTTACAAGCAAATTTTTCATCTTTGTATGTATAGTAACAACCAAACCATGTATCCGTCATGCCATCTTTATTTCTTTTAGATTTTTGTGTGCGGACCAGTTACCAGTTTGTTTTTATTGATGGAATGATTATTAGTTGTTTTTCGTTGCCAGATATCTGTGTATGATAAAATGGAGTATTCTGATTGGAGAAACACTGGTTGGATACTGTTTATCCTTGTGCAGACAGATTGTATTTGTTTACATTTTAGGTTGTTTCTATTTACTTTAAAGTTCTTAGCTTGCTTGTTCGAAGAACAGAAGAGCTAATGCAGTGAATGCTTCAGTATCAGCGTCAGAGTCAGTGCCAGCATCGGCGTCAAGGTCAGCACCAGCGTCAGCATCATCCTTTGACATCAACTGAATGCTGAGCCCGGGCCCCCTCCCCCACCAGTCATTGTAACCAGTATTGGCTGAGGGCCTCAGCAGTCATTGTAACCAGTATTGGCTGAGGGCCCCACCAGTCATTGTAACCAGAATTGGCTGTGGGCCCCACCAGTCATTGTAACCAGTATTGGCTGAGGGCCTCACCAGTCATTGTAACTAGTATTGGCTGAGGGCCTCAGCAGTCATTGTAACCAGTATTGGCTGAGGGCCCCACCAGTCATTGTAACCAGTATTGGCTGTGGGCCCCACCAGTCATTGTAACCAGTATTGGCTGAGGGCCTCACCAGTCAGTGTAACCAGTATTGGCTGAGGGCCTCACCAGTCATTGTAACCAGTATTGGCTGAGGGCCCCACCAGTCACTGTAACCAGTATTGGCTGAGGGCCTCACCAGTCACTGTAACCAGCATTGGCTGAGGGCCCCACCAGTCATTGTAACCAGTATTGGCTGAGGGCCCCACCAGTCATTGTAACCAGTATTGGCTGAGGGCCCCACCAGTCATTGTAACCAGTATTGGCTGAGGGCCCCACCAGTCATTGTAACCAGTATTGGCTGAGGGCCCCACCAGTCATTGTAACCAGTATTGGCTGAGGGCCCCACCAGTCATTGTAATCAGTATTGGCTGAGGGCCCCCCCAGTCATTGTAACTAGTATTGGCTGAGGGCCCCACCAGTCATTGTAACCAGTATTGGCTGAGGGCCCCACCAGTCATTGTAACCAGTATTGGCTGAGGGCCCCACCAGTCATTGTAACCAGTATTGGCTGAGGGCCCCATCAGTCATTGTAACCAGTATTGGCTGAGGGCCCCACCAGTCATTGTAATCAGTATTGGCTGAGGGCCCCCCCAGTCATTGTAACTAGTATTGGCTGAGGGCCCCACCAGTCATTGTAACCAGTATTGGCTGAGGGCCCCACCAGTCATTGTAACCAGTATTGGCTGAGGGCCCCACAAGTCATTGTAACCAGTATTGGCTGAGGGCCCCACCAGTCAGTGTAACCAGTATTGGCTGTGGGCCCCACCAGTCATTGTAACCAGTATTGGCTGAGGGCCCCACCAGTCATTGTAACCAGTATTGGCTGAGGGCCCCACCAGTCAGTGTAAACAGTATTGGCTGAGGGCCCCACCAGTCATTGTAACCAGTATTGGCTGAGGGCTCCACCAGTCATTGTAACCAGTATTGGCTGAGGGCCTCACCAGTCATTGTAACCAGTATTGGCTGAGGGCCTCACCAGTCATTGTAACCAGTATTGGCTGAGGGCCTCACCAGTCATTGTAACCAGTATTGGCTGAGGGCCTCACCAGTCAGTGTAACCAGTATGGCTGAGGGCCTCACCAGTCATTGTAACCAGTATTGGCTGAGGGCCTCACCCCCTCCCCCTCCCTTGCTAGTCATTGTAACCACTATCACTTGAGATCCCCCAGTAGTCATTAAATTAGCAATATCAGCTGAGCACCTATGTGTGTTATCAACTACTTTGTCAATTAGCAATCATCTAGTAACATTGTAAAAATCCATTTCAAAGATTCTGCATAAGATGGCAACACTTTCCATTTTATTGTTTTGTTCTCTTTGATAGGAGAACATGGATTTTATAGATACTGCCAATTAGGAGATGCAATTAGTATGGGTTTATGGAAGAGCTAGAATGCTATTGACTGTTCCCACATCAATGTTAAAATTCAGCATTTATTGTTAACAGTGTCATAATAGGAAGGTTTCCGCTTATCATTGACTGGTATTGTAAAGTAACTAGCTTTATCTGGACTGTTTGATAATATGAGGGTCCTGACTTTATCTGGACTGTTTGATAGTGTGAAGGTCCTGATTTTATCTGGACTGTTTGATAGTGTGAGGGTCCAAGCTTTATCTGGACTGTTTGATAGTGTGAGGGTCCAAGCTTTATCTAGACTGTTTGATAGTGTGAGAGTCCAAGCTTTATCTGGACTGTTTGATAGTGTGAGGGTCGAAGCTTTATCTAGACTGTTTGATAGTGTGAGGGTCCCAGCTTTATCTGGACTGTTTGATAGTGTGAGGGTCCAAGCTTTATCTAGACTGTTTGATAGTGTGAGGGTCCAAGCTTTATCTAGACTGTTTGATAGTGTGAGAGTCCAAGCTTTATCTGGACTGTTTGATAGTGTGAGGGTCGAAGCTTTATCTAGAATGTTTGATAGTGTGAGGGTCCAAGCTTTATCTAGACTGTTTGATAGTGTGAGAGTTCAAGCTTTATCTGGACTGTTTGATAATATGAGGGTCCCGGCTTTATCTGGACTGTTTGATAGTGTGAAGGTCCTGACTTTATTTGGACTGTTTGATAGTGTGAGGGTCCCAGCTTTATCTGGACTGTTTGATAGTGTGAGGGTCCCGGCTTTATCTGGACTGTTTGATAGTGTGAAGGTCCTGACTTTATCTGGACTGTTTGATAGTGTGATGGTCCTGACTTTATCTGGACTGTTTGATAGTGTGAGGGTCCCAGCTTTATCTAGAATGTTTGATAGTGTGAGGGTCCAAGCTTTATCTAGACTGTTTGATAGTGTGAGAGTTCAAGCTTTATCTGGACTGTTTGATAATATGAGGGTCCCGGCTTTATCTGGACTGTTTGATAGTGTGAGGGTCCCGGCTTTATCTGGACTGTTTGATAGTGTGAGGGTCCCGGCTTTATCTGGACTGTTTGATAGTGTGAAGGTCCTGACTTTATCTGGACTGTTTGATAGTGTGATGGTCCTGACTTTATCTGGACTGTTTGATAGTGTGAGGGTCCCAGCTTTATCTGGACTGTTTGATAGTGTGAAGGTCCTGACTTTATCTGGACTGTTTGATAGTGTGAGGGTCCCAGCTTTATCTGGACTGTTTGATAGTGTGAGGGTCCTGGCTTTATCTGGACTGTTTGATAGTGTGAAGGTCCTGACTTTATCTGGACTGTTTGATATTGTGATGGTCCTGACTTTATCTGGACTGTTTGATAGTGTGAGGGTCCCAGCTTTATCTGGACTGTTTGATAGTGTGAAGGTCCTGACTTTATCTGGACTGTTTGATAGTGTGAAGGTCCTGACTTTATCTGGACTGTTTGATAGTGCGAGGGTCCCAGCTTTATCTAGACTGTTTGATAGTGTGAGGGTCCAAGCTTTATCTGGACTATTAGATATTTTGATGGTCCTGACTTTATCTGAACTGTTTAATAGTGTGATGGCCCTGACTTTATCTGGACTGTTTGATAGTGTGATAGTCCTGACTTTATCTGGACTGTTTGGTAGTGTGAGGGACCTGACTTTATCTGGACTGTTTGATAGTTTGATGGTCCAAGCTTTATCTGGACTATTAGATATTTTGATGGTCCTGACTTTATCTGAACTGTTTGATAGTGTGATGGTCCTGACTTTATCTGGACTGTTTGATAGTGTGATAGTCCTGACTTTATCTGGACTGTTTGGTAGTGTGAGGGACCTGACTTTATCTGGACTGTTTGATAGTTTGATGGTCCAAGCTTTATCTGGACTATTAGATATTTTGATGGTCCTGACTTTATCTGGACTGTTTGATAGTGTGAGGGCCTGACTTTATCTGGACTGTTTGATAGTGTGAGGGTCCCAGCTTTATCTGGACTGTTTGATAGTGTGAGGGTCCCGGCTTTATCTGGACTGTTTGATAGTGTGAAGGTCCCGGCTTTATCTGGACTGTTTGATAGTGTGAAGGTCCTGACTTTATCTGGACTGTTTGATAGTGTGAGGGTCCCAGCTTTATCTGGACTGTTTGATAGTGTGAAGGTCCTGACTTTATCTGGACTGTTTGATAGTGTGAAGGTCCTGACTTTATCTGGACTGTTTGATAGTGTGATGGTCCTGACTTTATCTGGACTGTTTGATAGTGTGATAGTCCTGACTTTATCTGGACTGTTTGGTAGTGTGATGGTCCTGACTTTATCTGGACTGTTTGATAGTTTGATGGTCCAAGCTTTATCTGGACTATTAGATATTTTGATGGTCCTGACTTTATCTGGACTGTTTGATAGTGTGATGGCCCTGACTTTATCTGGACTGTTTGATAGTGTGATGGTCCAAGCTTTATCTGGACTATTAGATATTTTGATGGTCCTGACTTTATCTGGACTGTTTGATAGTGTGATGGCCCTGACTTTATCTGGACTGTTTGATAGTGTGATGGCCCTGACTTTATCTGGACTGTTTGATAGTGTGAGGGTCCCAGCTTTATCTAGACTGTTTGATAGTGTGATGGTCCTGATTTTATCTGGGCTGTTTGATAGTGTGAGAGTTCCAGCTTTATCTAGACTGTTTGATAGTGTGAGGGTCCAAGCTTTATCTAGACTGTTTGATAGTGTGAGAGTCCAAGCTTTATCTGGACTGTTTGATAGTGTGATGGTCCTGACTTTATCTGGACTGATTGATAGTGTGAGGGTCCCAGCTTTATCAAGACTGTTTGATAGTGTGATGGTCCTGATTTTATCTGGACTGTTTGATAGTGTGAGGGTTCCAGCTTTATCTAGACTGTTTGATAGTGTGAGGGTCCCGGCTTTATCTAGACTGTTTGATAGTGTGAGAGTCCAAGCTTTATCTGGACTGTTTGATAGTGTGATGGTCCTGACTTTATCTAGACTGTTTGATAGTGTGAGGGTCCCAGCTTTATCTTGACTGTTTGATAGTGTGATGGTCCTGACTTAATCTGGACTATTTGATAGTGTGATGGTCCTGACTTTAGCTAGACTGTTTGATAGTGTGATGGCCCTGACTTTATCTGGTCTGTTTGATAGTGTGATGGTCCTGACTTTATCTGGACTGTTTGATAGTGTGATGGTCCTGACTTTATCTAGACTGTTTGATAGTGTGAGGGTCCCAGCTTTATCTTGACTGTTTGATAGTGTGAGGGCCTGACTTTATCTGGACTATTTGATAGTGTGATGGCCCTGACTTTATCTGGTCTGTTTGATAGTGTGAGGGCCTGGCTTAAACTGGACTGTTTGATAGTGTGAGGGTCCTGACTTTATCTGGTCTGTTTGATAGTGTGAGGGCCTGGCTTTATCTGGTCTGTTTGATAGTGTGAGGGTCCTGACTTGATCTGGACTGTTTGATAGTGTGATGGTCCTTACTTTATCTGGTCTGTTTGATAGTGTGATGGTCCTGACATTATCTAGAATGTTTGATAGTGTGATGGCCCTGACTTTATCTGGTCTGTTTGGTAGTGTGAGGGCCTGGCTTAAACTGGACTGTTTGATAGTGTGAGGGTCCCGACTTTATCTGGTCTGTTTGATAGTGTGAGGGCCTGGCTTTATCTGGTCTGTTTGATAGTGTGAGGGTCCTGACATTATCTAGAATGTTTGATAGTGTGATGGCCCTGATATTATCTAGAATTTTTGATAGTATGATGGCCCTGACTTTATCTGGACTGTTTGATAGTGTGAGTGTCCCGGCTTTATCTAGAATGTTTGATAGTGTGATGGCCCTGACTTTATCTGGTCTGTTTGGTAGTGTGAGGGCCTGGCTTAAACTGGACTGTTTGATAGTGTGAGGGTCCTGACTTTATCTGGTCTGTTTGATAGTGTGAGGGCCTGGCTTTATCTGGTCTGTTTGATAGTGTGAGGGTCCTGACTTTATCTGGACTGTTTGATAGTGTGATGGTCCTGACTTTATCTGGTCTGTTTGATAGTGTGATGGTCCTGACTTTATCTGGACTGTTTGATAGTGTGAGGATCCTGACTTTATCTGGTCTGTTTGATAGTGTGAGGGTCCTGACTTTATCTAGACTGTTTGATAGTGTGATAGTCCTGACTTTATCTAGACTGTTTGATAGTGTGAGGGTCCTGACATTATCTAGACTGTTTGATTGTGTGATGGCCCTGACTTTATCTGGTCTGTTTGATAGTGTGAGGGCCTGGCTTTATCTGGACTGTTTGATAGTGTGAGTGTCCTGACTTTATCTGGTCTGTTTGATAGTGTGAGGGTCCTGGCTTTATCTAGACTGTGAGAGATTTGGAGAGAACTGAATGCAGTAACTCTTGTTGCCATTAACGTGGTGACAGGCTGTCATTCAGGGGAGCTGGTAATGGTGTCCTAGTTGTTGGACGTCCTCCTCTCTAACTGAGTATTTCCTCACTGTTGTTCCCATGGTGATGGCTAAGCAGTCAAACTACATTCAGTGAAATCTGTTTGGAGTGGCAAAATACAATCATGTTGTGTCCCCTGGTTCATCTGTAATGCAAATACATTGTGAAACTGTAGAACAGGCTGCTGTAAGGAGAGTCTGGGCGGTGTAGAAGTGTAGAGTCTGGGCGGTGTAGAAGTGGAGAGTCTGGACGGTGCAGAAGTGGAGAGTCTGGGTGGTGTAGAAGTGGAGAATCTGGGCTGTGTAGAAGTGGAGAGTCTGGACGGTGCAGAAGTGGAGAGTCTGGGTGTTGTAGAAGTGGAGAGTCTGGGCGGTGTAGAAGTGGAGAATCTGGGCTGTGTAGAAGTGGAGAGTCTGGACGGTGCAGAAGTGGAGAGTCTGGGCGGTGTAGAAGTGGAGAGTCTGGGCAGTGTAGAAGTGGAGAGTCTGGACTGTGCAGAAGTGGAGAGTCTGGGTGTTGTAGAAGTGGAGAGTCTGGGCGGTGTAGAAGTGGAGAATCTGGGCTGTGTAGAAGTGGAGAGTCTGGACGGTGCAGAAGTGGAGAGTCTGGGCGGTGTAGAAGTGGAGAGTCTGGGCGGTGTAGAAGTGGAGAGTCTGGACGGTGCAGAAGTGGAGAGTCTGGGCGGTGTAGAAGTGGAGAGTCTGGGCGGTGTAGAAGTGGAGAGTCTGGACGGTGCAGAAGTGGAGAGTCTGGGTGTTGTAGAAGTGGAGAGTCTGGATGGTGTAGAAGTGGAGAGTCTGGGCGGTGTAGAAGTGGAGAGTCTGGGCGGTGTAGAAGTGGAGAGTCTGGGCGGTGTAGAAGTGGAGAATCTGGGCGGTGTAGAAGTGGAGAGTCTGGGCGGTGTAGAAGTGGAGAGTCTGGACGGTGCAGAAGTGTACAGTCTGGGCGGTGTAGAAGTGGAGAGTCTGGGTTGTGTAGAAGTGGAGAGTCTAGGCGGTGTAGAAGTGGAGAGTCTGGGCGGTGTAGAAGTGGAGAGTCTGGGCGGTGTAGAAGTGGAGAGTCTGGTTGGTGTAGAAGTGGAGAGTCTGGGCGGTGTAGAAGTGGAGAGTCTGGGCGGTGTAGAAGTGGAGAGTCTGGGTGGTGTAGAAGTGGAGAGTCTGGGTGGTGTAGAAGTGGAAAGTCTGGGCGATGTAGTATTGGAGAGTCGGACAGACCATGGATGTGAGGCCTGGATATGTGAAAATATAGAACAGGCCATTGTTATGTGATTGTTGGACAGACTCTAGTTTTGTGGATAAATACACCATTTTTATCTACACAATTATCTCCACTATTATACAACACTGACTGCCATTCCTTGTCACAAGAGATTTGTTTCCAATCATCTCTTATCACGTATCAGACACATTTTTATTTGAGAATCGCCCTGTTCATCTATTGTATCCATGTGAGTGTTGGTGGAAACTCGTTCCTCCAATAAATAACATGCAGTGATTTCGTGAGAAATGTTCCCTCTGTTCTGTTTTTGAAAATGGAAACAAGGTTGGTGTAATAGATTGGGAATCTCTAGAGCTGAAGTCGGACACTCAAAAGCAGATTAACTCAGTTTAAATGTGAAGCCAATGGAAATTTCTTTTGAGATTAATATTTAATCATACAGAAATTTACTGTTGGTTTCAGGTTGTGGATATTTGTGTTAAAGTTTGTGATTAAACCAAATTTCCATTGAAATGATACAATATTTGTCCTGGAAACAATCCCCTAAAATTGTACAACAAGGCAGTACATGTAATACAGGGAAGACAAACGCAGAGACCAGTGAATTACGCCCAGATAGATGCTTTACCAATCAAACTACCTGATCACTGATGACCAACCAAGTTCCATTACATGTTTCTCAATATTTCTATTGTATTGATTACATGGAGTGGATAGGATGTTGGTTCTTCTCAGCTGTCAGCTTTCACTTATTAATTAGACGCAGTAAATGTGATGTCCCCATCAGTGGTCCTTAGCTATCAGCTATGTGGTATAGATTAGTCTATGTCCCCATCAGTGGTCCTTAGCTATCAGCTATGTGGTATAGATTAGTCTATGTCCCCATCAGTGGTCCTTAGCTATGGGCTATGTGGTATAGATTAGTCTATGTCCCCATCAGTGGTCCTTAGCTATCAGCTATGTGGTATAGATTAGTCTATGTCCCCATCAGTGGTCCTTAGCTATGGGCTATGTGGTATAGATTAGTCTATGTCCCCATCAGTGGTCCTTAGCTATGGGCTATGTGGTATAGATTAGTCTATGTCCCCATCAGTGGTCCTTAGCTATCAGCTATGTGGTATAGATTAGTCTATGTCCCCATCAGTGGTCCTTAGCTATGGGCTATGTGGTATAGATAGTCTATGTCCCCATCAGTGGTCCTTAGCTATCAGCTATGTGGTATAGATTAGTCTATGTCCCCATCAGTGGTCCTTAGCTATCAGCTATGTGGTATAGATTAGTCTATGTCCCCATCAGTGGTCCTTAGCTATCAGCTATGTGGTATAGATTAGTCTATGTCCCCATCAGTGGTCCTTAGCTATCAGCTATGTGGTATAGATTAGTCTATGTCCCCATCAGTGGTCCTTAGCTATCAGCTATGTGGTATAGATTAGTCTATGTCCCCATCAGTGGTTCTTAGCTATGGGCTATGTGGTATAGATTAGTCTATGTCCCCATCAGTGGTTCTTAGCTATGGGCTATGTGGTATAGATTAGTCTATGTCCCCATCAGTGGTTCTTAGCTATGGGCTATGTGGTATAGATTAGTCTATGTCCCCATCAGTGGTCCTTATCTATGGGCTATGTGGTATAGATTAGTCTATGTCCCCATCAGTGGTCCTTAGCTATCAGCTATGTGGTATAGATTAGTCTATGTCCCCGTCAGTGGTCCTTAGCTATCAGCTATGTGGTTTAGATTAGTCGTTGTCCCCATCAGTGGTTCTTAGCTATGGGCTATGTGGTATAGATTAGTCTATGTCCCCATCAGTGGTTCTTAGCTATGGGCTATGTGGTATAGATTAGTCTATGTCCCCATCAGGGGTTCTTAGCTATGGGCTATGTGGTATAGATTAGTCTATGTCCCCATCAGTGGTTCTTATCTATCAGCTATGTGGTATAGATTAGTCTATGTCCCCATCAGTGGTCCTTAGCTATTGGCTATGTTGTATAGATTAGTCTATGTCCCCATCAGTGGTCCTTAGCTATGGGCTATGTGGTATAGATTAGTCTATGTCCCCATCAGTGGTCCTTAGCTATGGGCTATGTGGTATAGATTAGTCTATGTCCTCATCAGTGGTCCTTAGCTATGGGCTATGTGGTATAGATTAGTCTATGTCCCTATCAATAGTTACATCACATGTCTGCAGTATTTACCTGCCATTTTACACATTATCCTTGTTTACATAGAGGATTTGAAAAGTTTGGATCGGATTGATCTCCATGTTATTTCCTGGAAGCATATTGATGAGTGTAATGTTACAGAGTAAACAGGTCGGAGTACCATCAGTCTGGAAGCTCCGAACAATGGGCCAGTAAAATTAACTGTCTTTATAAGGAAACAGTCTTTGTGGCTTCCAGCAGCAAAGGTAGCAACTATATACGATCTATGTTGCTTCTAGTAACAAAAGGACACAAAAATAAAGGGTTGTAGACTCTGTCAACTTGGTGTAGACTGCCAACTTGTTGTAGACTCTGCCAACTTGTTGTAGACTCTGTCAACTTGTTGTAGACTCTGTCAACTTGTTGTAGACTCTGTCAACTCGTTGTAGACTCTGCCAAGTCGTTGTAGACTCTGCCAACTTGTTGTAGACTCTGTCAACTTGTTGTAGACTCTGCCAACTTGTTGTAGACTCTGTCAACTTGTTGTAGACTCTGCCAACTTGTTGTAGACTCTGTCAACTCGTTGTAGACTCTGTCAACTTGTTGTAGACTCTGCCAACTTGTTGTAGACTCTGCCAACTTGTTGTAGACTCTGCCAACTCATTGTAGACCCTGTCAACTCGTTGTAGACTCTGTCAACTTGTTGTAGACTCTGTCAACTCGTTGTAGACTCTGTCAACTCGTTGTAGACTCTGTCAACTCGTTGTAGACTCTGCCAACTTGTTGTAGACTCTGCCAACTTGTTGTAGACTCTGCCAACTTGTTGTAGACTCTGCCAACTTGTTGTAGACTATGCCAACTTGTTTTAGGGTCACTATGGACTCTGTATAGGATCTTTTAGTATACAGACTTACCCTTGAAATTTCATAATAAACTACTCCAACCTTTGAATTGGAAGAGTTTAAATGTGTCTTCAAGGGTGAATGATTTAAGTGACATTATGAACTCTGTATAGGATTTTTATAGCTCTGGACTACATTAGGCTTGGTTAAGGACTCAGCACCAATATGGACTAGGTTAGGCTTGGTTAAGGAGTCAGCACCAATATGGACTAGGTTAGGCTTGGTTAAGGAGTCAGCACCAATATGGACTAGGTTAGGCTTGGTTAAGGAGTCAGCACCAATATGGACTAGGTTAGGCTTGGTTAAGGAGTCAGCACCAATATGGACTAGGTTAGGCTTGGTTAAGGAGTCAGCACCAATATGGACTAGGTTAGGCTTGGTTAAGGAGTCAGCACCAATATGGACTAGGTTAGGCTTGGTTAAGGAGTCAGCACCAATATGGACTAGGTTAGGCTTGGTTAAGGAGTCAGCACCAATATGGACTAGGTTAGGCTTGGTTAAGGAGTCAGCACCAATATGGACTAGGTTAGGCTTGGTTAAGGAGTCAGCACCAATATGGACTAGGTTAGGCTTGGTGAAGGAGTTGGCACCTGGTTAGTTGTTAAAGGTATATTGTTGCCTGGGCACTTCAAGTTTAGGAGCTCTAGGTTAGGTCCAACTTCAGAATGATGATACTGTTGTGTTGGGGTCGTGTGGGGTCGCGGCAGGAACAGCAGGTGTGTCAAGCTCGGCTGGTAATCAATACCAGACAAGTGTCCAATACATGTTCACTGTACCAGCCTCTGTCCTCCTTACTCTTAGGTGTCGGCAGTTCCTCACAGCCACCGTTACCAAGGCAATCTATTGACATCATAGTTTCAATCTGTAACAAAGCACTGGTACTCAATGATGATGAAACAATGCATCCTATTTTTTAAAGCAACATTTCCAGGTCAGGGATATAAGTAAACATGGTGATAGGTCAGGGATGTAGGTAAACATGATGATAGGTCAGGGATGTAAGTAAATATGGTGATAGGTCAGGGATGTAAGTAAACATGGTGATAGTTCAGGGATGTAGGTTAACATGATGATAGGTCAGGGATGTAGGTAAACATGATGATAGATCAGGGATGAAGGTAAACATGATGATAGGTCAGAGATGTAAGTAAACATGATGATAGGTCAGGGATGTAGGTAAACATGGTGATAGGTCAGGGATGTAAGTAAACATGATGATAGGTCAGGGATGTAGGTAAACATGGTGATAGGTCAGGGATGTATGTTAACATGGTGATAGGTCAGGGATGTAAGTAAACATGGTAATAGGTCAGAGATGTAAGTAAACATGATGATAGGTCAGGGATGTAGGTAAACATGGTGATAGGTCAGGGATGTAAGTAAACATGGTGAAAGGTCAGGGATGTAGGTAATCATGGTGAAAGGTCAGGGATGTAGGTAATCATGATGATAGGTCAGGGATGTAAGTAAACATGGTGAAAGGTCAGGGATGTAGGTAAACATGGTGATAGGTCAGGGATGTAAGTAAACATGGTGATAGGTCAGAGATGTAAGTAAACATGATGATAGGTCAGGGATGTAGGTTAACATGGTGATAGGTCAGGGATGTAGGTAAACATGGTGATAGGTCAGGGATGTAGGTAAACATGGTGATAGGTCAGAGATGTAGGTAAACAGAGTGATAGGTCAGGGATGTAAGTAAACATTGTGATAGGTCAGGGATGTAAGTAAACATGGTGAAAGGTCAGGGATGTAGGTAAACATGGTGATAGGTCAGGGATGTAGGTAAACATGGTGATAGGTCAGGGATGTAAATAAACATGGTGATAGGTCAGGGATGTAGGTAAACATGGTGATAGGTCAGAGATGTAGGTAAACATAGTGATAGGTCAGGGATGTAGGTAAACATGGTGATAGGTCAGGGATGTAGGTAAACATGGTGATAGGTCAGGGATGTAAGTAAACATTGTGATAGGTCAGGGATGTAGGTTAACATGGTGATAGGTCAGGGATGTAGGTAAACATGGTGATAGGTCAGGGATGTAGGTAAACATGGTGATAGGTCAGAGATGTAGGTAAACAGAGTGATAGGTCAGGGATGTAAGTAAACATTGTGATAGGTCAGGGATGTAAGTAAACATGGTGAAAGGTCAGGGATGTAGGTAAACATGGTGATAGGTCAGGGATGTAGGTAAACATGGTGATAGGTCAGGGATGTAAATAAACATGGTGATAGGTCAGGGATGTAGGTAAACATGGTGATAGGTCAGAGATGTAGGTAAACATAGTGATAGGTCAGGGATGTAGGTAAACATGGTGATAGGTCAGGGATGTAGGTAAACATGGTGATAGGTCAGGGATGTAAGTAAACATTGTGATAGGTCAGGGATGTAGGTAAACATGGTGATGTGTTATGGATGGGATGGAGGTTACACATTCCCTGCTGACAAGTATTGCAGGGCAAATCTCACAGGGATACTTAGTGACTTTTATTTTCCAATGATTTCAGTTCTATTGATTTCTTGAACAGATGCTATTACTGTTTAAGGTTGACTAGCTATTTTAAGGTAGATTTCCCCATTTCTGTGTGTTAGCTATAAATACCAGCCAGTGTTAGGAAGGATTCTTTTTCCGGTTTGTAGATCTGTTATTGATGATGATAACTGTTGTTTTCTGTTATTTATACGTTATACATTTATATATACTAACCTGTATCAAAAGAGGATTGCATGATTATAAATTATCAAATAAAAATAAATGTTCTGAGAGCTCTTCACTCAGGAGGAGGCCAGACTATGCACTGCTATGGGGATCTATTTTGAAGGAGTGTTTTGAGGAGGAATGGCTGCCTGTTATAAGGTGTGACTCCAGTTTATCTCCAGCCAAGGTTTATGTCAGAGATGGTGTCCACATCTGTTCTGGGATCTCAACTCCCACAAACAGTTGGCAACATTTTCAAAAAAAACTACTTTAAATCATATTTTTTATGCGTTTGAGACTGGTTACTCTGTATTAATTACTTGATGGACACAAAACATTGGGGATAGATAAATGGTATGGTAGTTATACAGAAAACATTGGGGGATGTGAAATGTTGGGTAGTTATACAGAAAACATTGTAGGATGTGAAATGGTGGGTAGTTATACAGAAAACATTGGGGGATGTGAAATGGTGGGTAGTTATACAGAAAACATTGTAGGATGTGAAATGGTGGGTAGTTATACAGAAAACATTGTAGGATGTGAAATGGTGGGTAGTTATACAGAAAACATTGGGGGATGTGAAATGTTGGGTAGTTATACAGAAAACATTGTAGGATGTGAAATGGTGGGTAGTTATACAGAAAACATTGGGGGATGTGAAATGTTGGGTAGTTATACAGAAAACATTGGGGGATGTGAAATGGTGGGTAGTTATACAGAAAACATTGTAGGATGTGAAATGGTGGCTAGTTATACAGAAAACATTGGGGGATGTGAAATGTTGGGTAGTTATACAGAAAACATTGTAGGATGTGAAATGGTGGGTAGTTATACAGAAAACATTGTAGGATGTGAAATGGTGGGTAGTTATACAGAAAACATTGGGGGATGTGAAATGTTGGGTAGTTATACAGAAAACATTGTAGGATGTGAAATGGTGGGTAGTTATACAGAAAACATTGGGGGATGTGAAATGTTGGGTAGTTATACAGAAAACATTGGGGGATGTGAAATGGTGGGTAGTTATACAGAAAACACTGGTGGATGTAAAATGTTGGGTAGTTATACAGAAACCATTGGGGGATGTGAAATGGTGGGTAGTTATACAGAAAATATACAAAAACTTTCCATTTTATAATCTTGTTTATTTCTGCCCGGTGTCCTATGAAATTTTCATCCCCATGAATATAAATTGTAGATCATTTGTAACATGACGACCTATGTACTATCAGCTGTTATAGTAACTCAATTTTATAAAGATCTATTATAACATGATGCCTTTAATTATAGATTACCAGCTAATTATATAATAGGATCACCATTTCATAAATTGTAGATCTTTTACAACATGGTGACATATATGATCAGCTCATAGTAGCACCATTTATGAATTGTAGATATTTTATACCACAATGCCATATATAATTGTAGATATTTTATACCATGACATATATAATTTTAGATCTTTTATAACATGTTGACATACAATTGTAGATATTCTATAACATGACATGTATGCTTTTAGATCTTTTATAACATGTTGACATATATAATTGTAGATCTTTTATAACATGATGACATAATAACATGATGAAATATACAATTGTAGATCTTTATAACATGTGTACTGCTATACGACCATCAGATAGGGAAACTGGTTTTTTAGGTCATCTGACCCAAAGGGTCAGGATGACCTATAGTCATCGTGCTTCGTCCGTCGTCGTCCGCCGTCTGTCGTCCGCCGTCCGCCGTGCGCCGTCAGTAAACTTTTCATTTCAAAATGCTACTCCTCCTTCATTTCTTAATGGATCTCCACCAAATTTGGTGTGAAGCATCATTGGGGGAGGGCGATCAGATTTTATATAAATGAGGCTGATCGAACCCCTGGGGCCAGAGGGGCGGGGCCCGAAAAGGGGAACTTTGCTGACTTTTTGCTTTAAATTCCTACTCCTCCTTAATACTTGAATGGATTACATCCAAATTTGGTGTGAAGCATCATTTGGGGAGGGCGATCAGATTTTATATATATGAGGCTGATCCGACTCCTGGGGCCAGAGGGGTAGGGCCCCAAAAGGGGAACTTTGCTGAATTTTCGCTTTAAATTCCTACTCCTCCTTAATACTTGAATGGATTGCATCCAAATTTGGTGTGAAACATCATTTGGGGAGGGCAATCAGATTTTATATAAATGAGGCTGATCCGACCCCTGGGGCCATAGGGGCGGGGCCTCAAAAAGGGGACTTTGCTGAATTTTTACTTTAAAATCCTACTCCTCCTTAATGCTTGAATGGATTGCATCCAAATTTGATGTGAAGCATCATTTGGGGAGGGCGATCAGATTTTATATAAATGAGGCTGATCCAACCCTTGGGGCTATAGGGGCGGGGCCTCCAAAAGGGGACTTTGCTGAATTTTTACTTTAAAATCCTACTCCTCCTTAATGCTTGAATGGATTGCATCCAAATTTGGTGTGAAACATCATTTGGGGAGGGCAATCAGATTTTATATAAATGAGGCTGATCCAACCCTTGGGGCCATAGGGGCGGGGCCTCCAAAAGGGGACTTTGCTGAATTTTTGCTTTAAAATCCTACTCTTCCTTAATGCTTGAATGGATTGCATCCAAATTTGATGTGAAGCATCATTTGGGGAGGGCGATCAGATTTTATGTAAATGAGGCTGATCCAACCCTTGGGGCCAGAGGGGCGGGGCCCCAAAAGGTGAACTTTGCTGAATTTTTGCTTTAAAATCCTATACTCCTTCTTAATGCTTGAATGGATTGCATCCAAATTTGGTGAGAAGAATCATTCGGGGAGGGCAATCAGATTTTTTATAAATGAGGCTGATCCGACCCCTGGGGCCAGAGGGGCGGGGCCCAAAAGGGGAACTTTGCTGAATTTTTGCTTTAAATTCCTACTCCTCCTTATTACTTGAATGGATTGCATCCAAATTTAGTGTGAAACATCATTTGGGGATGGCGATCAGATTTTATATAAATGAGGCTAATCAGACCCCTGGGACCAAAGGGGCGGGGCCCCAAAAGGGGAACTTTGCTGAGTTTTTGCTTTAAAATCCTCCTCCTCCTTAATGCTTGAATGGATCAGCACCAAATTTAATGTGAAGCATCATTGGGGGAAGGTGATAAGATTTTAAGTGTTTGCAATTGTCAGATGACCGTTTAGGCCCATGGGCCTCTTGTTTAGGATAAACATTGTTAATTACAACAGTATCACGCAGCAGAAAGATGAAATATTGATATAATGCATTAATATTTCATACATTGATACAAGGCCTGATAGGCAACACATTCTGATGTAATTGGTTCTGATCATAGCTAGTACACTACACTCCAGTGCCTTCATTACAATACACAGACGACCTATACAACAAAGATTTAGTCCTCGGCATACTCATGTAAGGACGTCATGTAAATATGGATTTGATTTATTTCATATCAGACAGCTGACAGATAGTTTGCTTTGGTTTGGTTGTTTTTTACCTCCTGTTAACAGCCAGGGTTGTTTAAAGACAACCTCCCGGTGTATGCGATATTTGGTTATTTGTTTGGTTTCAGAGGGAATATTTCAAATTTTTTTAGAATTATCTTTATGGAATTGTAGTTTGATTGTATGCAAATTAAGACACTGACTTATACCTAAGGGGTCTGAGGGTCGGAACCAAAAGGGGTAGGTGCCTACTTGTTTATTCATCGGCTCCACAAGTACTGTTCCAAGTCATTCTCCCTAAATCAATTGATTTCATGGAAACATTGATGCACACTTTTTGTTTACATGGTTCAAAGATGAAATATAGTTCAGACTTTTATCATATTTATTGAATGTAAAAAGCACTTCATTATCATTGAACCCTTAAGAGACAAAACACCGTTAACAAAGTGAGTGTATCTAACTCTGGCCACCACCAGTCTAGGGGAGTCTAACTCTGGCCACCACCAGTCTAGGGGAGTCTAACTCTGGCCACCACCAGTCTAGGGGAGTCTAACTCTGGCCACCACCAGTCTAGGGGAGTCTAACTCTGGCCACCACCAGTCTAGGGGAGTCTAACTCTGGCCACCACCAGTCTAGGGGAGTCTAACTCTGGCCACCACCAGTCTAGGGGAGTCTAACTCTGGCCACCACCAGTCTAGGGGAGTCTAACTCTGGCCACCACCAGTCTAGGGGAGTCTAACTCTGGCCACCACCAGTCTAGGGGAGTCTAACTCTGGCCACCACCAGTCTAGGGGAGTCTAACTCTGGCCACCACCAGTCTAGGGGAGTCTAACTCTGGCCACCACCAGTCTAGGGGAGTCTAACTCTGGCCACCACCAGTCTAGGGGAGTCTAACTCTGGCCACCACCAGTCTGGGGAGTCTAACTCTGGCCACCACCAGTCTAGGGGAGTCTAACTCTGGCCACCACCAGTCTAGGGGAGTCTAACTCTGGCCACCACCAGTCTAGGGGAGTCTAACTCTGGCCACCACCAGTCTAGGGGAGTCTAACTCTGGCCACCACCAGTCTAGGGGAGTCTAACTCTGGCCACCACCAGTCTAGGGGAGTCTAACTCTGGCCACCACCAGTCTAGGGGAGTCTAACTCTGGCCACCACCAGTCTAGGGGAGTCTAACTTTGGCCACCACCAGTCTAGGGGAGTCTAACTCTGGCCACCACCAGTCTAGGGGAGGGGAGTTTACGTAAACAAGTTGAGAGTTACACTCAGACTTAGGAGATAGATATCATGATGGTGTATGAATCCTGAACGTTGAACTAACACATATTTTTATCATCAATTCTCATCGCCATAGGATGAATCATTATCTAGAAGTTTTGTTTCCTCCAACAAACCTGCTGAGATAAATGTTGATAAGAGGAATTAACTTTTAGCAGATGTCTGTTAATTGTACTATCGGTGTAGAGTCACGTCATACAGTACGTCATATTATACGATATACAATACGGCACGGACAATGTTATGACGTCAGTACAGTGTTTTTATCTATCTCCTGGTTGTAGATAGTGACTTAGATATAACAGTCAGGTAAATTAATTAAACTTGTACTTGTATTACAATACGTGAAGAGTAAATAATGACCAATACACAATCATAATCAAGTCTTACACCGGTACCACAGTATTTCAGGAAATATAAATATAATAATGCTATAACTATTAGTAGTTGCTTAGTTATGGAGTGGTACTATTTAACAATATCTAACTAGTGTAACCTGTGTTTGGTTAATGGAGTGGTACTATTTAACGATATCTAACTAGTGTAACCTATGTTTAGTTAATAGAGTGGTACTATTTAACAATATCTAACTAGTGTAACCTGTGTTTGGTTAATGGAGTGGTACTATTTAACGATATCTAACTAGTGTAACCTGTGTTTAGTTAATAGAGTGGTACTATTTAACAATATCTAACTAGTGTAACCTGTGTTTAGTTAATGGAGGGTTACTATTTAACAATATCTAACTAGTGTAACCTGTGTTAAGTTAATGGACTGGTACTATTTAACGATATCTAACTAGTGTAACCTGTGTTTAGTTAATGGAGGGTTACTATTTAACAATATCTAACTAGTGTAACCTGTGTATAGTTAACGGAGGGTTACTGTTTAACAATATCTAACTAGTGTAACCTGTGTTTAGTTAATGGAGGGTTACTATTTAACAATATCTAACTAGTGTAACCTGTGTTTAGTTAATGGAGGGTTACTATTTAACAATATCTAACTAGTGTAACCTGTGTTTAGTTAATGGAGTAGTACTATTTAATGATATCTAACTAGTTTATCCTGTGTTTAGTTAATGGAGGGTTACTTTTTAACAATATCTAATTAGTGTAATCTGTGTTAAGTTAATGGTGGGGTATTTTACTAGTGTAACCTAGTGTTTTTCAGAGAACTATTTTATTCAGTAGGTATTGATTTGATAACTTAAGATGATATATATAATCAAAGTACATACAGTATCTTCTGTGTTTGGTCTTCTGAGCCTCCATTTAGAATCAAAGTTAATGATTAATGGGTTTCAAATGTCGGCGTCTATCTGAACATCATATATAGAAAGTTGGGCTTGAAACATTTTGATGTTGATGCATTCAAGTTATATTTCAATAAGATTATTAGATTTAGAGAGATCTGAAATCTGAATTGATGTTACCTCCAGGCATTGCTAATCAAAGGTTTAAACTATCGGTCAAAGAGAGCTCTACCATTCTGGTACTACTAATCAAACATAGACACTTATATGTTCCTATAGTTGGCCTAGCATTTACACATCTGAACAAAAATCTGTTTTTGTACAAGACCAGACCAACCTCCCCTCCATATTGAACCTGTAGAACAAAGCATTCCTTCCTTATCTTTATGGCCAGATAAACATCCATACTTTATCTTTATGGCTAGATAAACATCCATACTTTATGTTCATGGCCAGATAAACATTCCTACCCTATGTTCATGGCCAGATAAACATCCCTACTTTATGTTCATGGCCAGATAAACATCCCTACCCTATGTTCATGGCCAGATAAACATCCCTACTTTATGTTAATGGCCAGATAAACATCCCCACCCTATGTTCATGGCCAGATAAACATCCCTACTTTATGTTCATGGCCAGATAAACATCCCTACTTTATGTTCATGGCCAGATAAACATCCCTACCCTATGTTCATGGCCAGATAAATATACCTTCCTTATATTCATGGAAAAAACATCCCTTCCTGATGAATTTAGCATCCATTCCTGATGTTTAACACCAGACAAGCATCCATTCCTGATGTTTAACACCAGACAAGCATCCCTTCCTGATGTTGAACACCAGAAAAACATTCCTTCCTCTGATGTATAACACCAGACAAGCATCCCTTCCTGATGTTTAACACCAGGCAAGCATCCCTTCCTGATGTTTACCACCAGACAAGCATCCCTTCCTGATGTTGAACACCAGACAAGCATCCCTTTCTGATGTTTAACACCAGACAAGCATCCCTTCCTGATGTTTAACACCAGACAAGCATCCCTTCCCCTGATGTTTAACACCATACAAGCATCTCTTCCTGATGTTGAACACCAGACAAGCATCTCTTCCTGATGTTTAACACCAGACAAACATCCCTTCCCCTGATGTTTAACACCAGACAAGCATCTCTTCCTGATGTTTAACACCAGACAAGCATCCCTTCCCCTGATGTTTAACACCATACAAGCATCTCTTCCTGATGTTGAACACCAGACAAGCATCTCTTCCTGATGTTTAACACCAGACAAACATCCCTTCCCCTGATGTTTAACACTAGACAAGCATCTCTTCCTGATGTTTAACACCAGACAAGCATCCCTTCCTGATGTTTAACACCAGACAAGCATCCCTTCCTGATGTTTAACACCAGACAAGCATCCCTTCCTGATGTTTAACACTAGACAAACATCCCTTCCCCTGATGTTTAACACCAGACAAGCATCTCTTCCTGATGTTTAACACCAGACAAGCATCCCTTCCTGATGTTTAACACCAGACAAGCATCCCTTCCTGATGTTTAACACCAGACAAGCATCCCTTCCTGATGTTTAACACCAGACAAGCATCCCTTCCTGATGTTTAACACCAGACAAATATCCCTTCCTGATGTTTAACACTAGACAAACATCCCTTCCCCTGATGTTTAACACCAGACAAGCATCTCTTCCTGATGTTTAACACCAGACAAGCATCCCTTCCTGATGTTTAACACCAGACAAGCATCCCTTCCTGATGTTTAACACCAGACAAGCATCCATTCCTGATGTTTAACACCAGACAAGCATCCCTTCCTGATGTTTAACACCAGACAAACATCCCTTCCCCTGATGTTTAACACCAGACAAGCATCTCTTCCTGATGTTTAACACCAGACAAGCATCCCTTCCTGATGTTTAACACCAGACAAGCATCTCTTCCTGATGTTTAACACCAGACAAGCATACCTTCCTGATGTTTAACACCAGACAAGCATCCCTCAGAGGAGGGCTAGAAGTGGTAGCAGAACGTCAGACACCATTTGACCTGTGACCCAGAGCAGCTCCTTCCATGGTATATGTGGTGGGCATCAATATTAATTCCCTATACTTAATTTTAATTTGTGTCAGCTAAAATTATAATAGGAATTTTTAAACAGTTCTTAACTGCATTACAGTTTAATCAGTAAGCTATTTATATTTGATAATTTAATGCATTCCATTGTATGAGCATGTGATATGAATAGAGGTTACACAACAAGTGGCTGTTGGATATGGTTTTTATTTCACTTGAGTTAATTATTTTATAAAAATTACAAAAGACACTAGCTTTAGCAAGTGTCTTTTTAACTTTTAGAAAATAATTAACAAAATTTGTCTGATATCAAAGTTCAACTTTTCAACCAATCAAAAGTCCAGAAGGTCTATATTTATCCCACAGTCAGCATATTTATAACAATTGCCTGAGAGTGGAAAAACACAGGGTATTGCGGTAGAAATCAATCTAGTTGATGCATCATCATCAAGTTGTAATGAAACGGTATGCTGTTTAACATGCCAAAGTACTAGTTTACACTGTGACCCTGTTGTCCTCATGTCAGTAGATCTACTCCCAAGTTAGGACTGAGGACCTAGGACTGTCTGTAGTTACACTGTGACCCTGGTGTCCTCCTGTCAGTAGATCTACTCCTCAGTTAGGACTGAGGACCTAGGACTGTCTGTAGTTACACTGTGACCCTGTTGACCTCCTGTCAGTAGATCTACTCCTCAGTTAGGACTGAGGACCTATGGCTGTCTGTAGTTACACTGTGACACTGGTGTCCTCCTGTCAGTAGATCTACTCCCAAGTTAGGACCGAGGACCTAGGGCTGTCTGTAGTTACACTGTGACACTGGTGTCCTCCTGTCAGTAGATCTACTCCCAAGTTAGGACTGAGGACCTAGAACTGTCTGTAGTTACACTGTGACACTGGTGTCCTCCTGTCAGTAGATCTACTCCCAAGTTAGGACCGAGGACCTAGGGCTATCTGTAGTTACACTGTGACCCTGTTGACCTCCTGTCAGTAGATCTACTCCTCAGTTAGGACTGAGGACCTAGGGCCGTCTGTAGTTACACTGTGACACTGGTGTCCTCCTGTCAGTAGATCTACTCCCAAGTTAGGACTGAGGACCTAGGGCTGTCTGTAGTTACACTGTGACACTGGTGTCCTCCTGTCAGTAGATTACTCCCAAGTTAGGACTGAGGACCTAGGGCTGTCTGTAGTTACACTGTGACACTGGTGTCCTCCTGTCATTAGATCTACTCCTCAGTTAGGACTGAGGACCTAGGGCTGTCTGCAGTTACACTGTGACCCTGTTGTCCTCCTGTCAGTAGATCTACTCCCAAGTTAGGACTGAGGACCTAGGGCTGTCTGTAGTTACACTGTCACTCTGGTGTCCTTCTGTCAGTAGATCTGCTCCCAAGTTAGGATTAAGGACCTAGGGCTGTCTGTAGTTACACTGTGACCCTGGTGTCCTCCTGTCAGTAGATCTACTCCCAAGTTAGGACTGAGGACCTAGGGCTGTCTGTAGTAACACTGTGACCCTGGTGTCCTCCTGTCAGTAGATCTACTCCCAAGTTAGGACTGAGGACCTAGGACTGTCTGTAGTTACACTGTGACCCTGGTGTCCTCCTGTCAGTAGATCTACTCCTCAGTAAGGACTGAGGACCTAGGGCTGTCTGTAGTTACACTGTGACCCTGGTGTCCTCCTGTCAGTAGATCTACTCCCAAGTTAGGACTGAGGACCTAGGGCTGTCTGTAGTTTCACTGTGACCCTATTGTCCTCCTGTCAGTAGATCTACTCCCAAGTTAGGACTGAGGACCTAGGGCTGTCTGTAGTTACACTGTGACCCTAGTGTCCTCCTGTCAGTAGATCTACTCCCAAGTTAGGACTGAGGACCTAGGGCTGTCTGTAGTTACACTGTGACACTGGTGTCCTCCTGTCAGTAGATCTACTCCCAAGTTAGGACTGAGGACCTAGGGCTGTCTGGATTTAGAAAAATATTGCTTACCAAAGTTAAACTTTTGTATAGAATTCTCAGAAACCTGATTATGGAGATGTGACTGGCTTTCTATAAAAGTTATTATTTTGTTGCGTGTGGGATTGACCAGATGCCTGTGGAGTGGGGCAGGTTTCAGTGATAGTCCACTGTTTGTGTCCTGGTTGTTGTGGCATACTGCCGGGATTTGCTCCTGATTACTTGTACAGTGTCACTGTTTGTTAGCTCCTTTATCAATCAGTAGCAATACAATCAATAACTCACATTATAAGCCAAATTGAAATGATCTTCAATCCCTTCTTCTCCCAGCTTGGTGTATTTACTGTTTTGCAATACCCTAGTGAATAAGCTGTCCTTCTGGCTCCCCAGCCAAGCGCTGACAGACTCAGGCTCCCCAGCCCAGCACTGACAGACTCAGGCTCCCCAGCCCAGCACTGACAGACTCAGGCTCCCCAGCCCAGCACTGATAGACTCAGGCTCCCCAGCCCAGCACTGATACACTCAGGCTCCCCAGCCCAGCACTGATAGACTCAGGCTCCCCAGCCCAGCACTGATAGACTCAGGCTCCCCAGCCCAGCACTGATAGACTCAGGCTCCCCAGCCCAGCACTGGTAGACTCAGGCTCCCCAGCCCAGCACTGATAGACTCAGGCTCCCCAGCCCAGCACTGATAGACTCAGGCTCCCCAGCCCAGCACTGATAGACTCAGGCTCCCCAGCCCAGCACTGATAGACTCAGGCTCCGTAGTTTAGCACTGATAGACTCAGGCTCCCCAGCCCAGCACTGATAGACTCGGGCTCCCTAGCCAAGCACTGATAGACTCAGGCTCCCCAGCCCAGCACTGATAGACTCAGGCTCCCCAGCCCAGCACTGATAGACTCAGGCTCCCCAGCCCAGCACTGATAGACTCAGGCTCCCCAGCCCAGCACTGATAGACTCAGGCTCCCCAGCCCAGCACTGATAGACTCAGGCTCCATAGTTTAGCACTGATAGACTCAGGCTCCCCAGCCCAGCACTGATAGACTCAGGCTCCGTAGTTTAGCACTGGTAGACTCAGGCTCCGTAGTTTAGCACTGATAGACTCAGGCTCCGTAGTTTAGCACTGATAGACTCAGGCTCCGTAGTTTAGCACTGGTAGACTCAGGCTCCGTAGTTTAGCACTGATAGACTCAGGCTCCGTAGTTTAGCACTGATAGACTCAGGCTCCGTAGTTTAGCACTGATAGACTCAGGCTCCGTAGTTTAGCACTGATAGACTCGGGCTCCCCAGCCCATTTACCACAGGCCTGGGAATAGTGCTAGTCTAGGTATTCCTGTCTATATAAACCACATCTGTGATAGGATGGTGACTACAAGAATTTGGTATGGTGATTTAGAACACAGTATAAATATGAAACTGAGAAAAACACCATGTTTAGATGAGTATGTTTGACTGAACTGACAATGTTCTACAACACATGTTTAGCCTGTTGAAGGTTAAGTAGTACTAACTGTAATGAGCTTACCCAGATAATCTGTGATGGTAATGAGACAGCATTGATCATAGTTACCGCCTATAACACCTGCCCATCTCTTTAACATCCATGTTGTCAGCATGTGGATTTGTTTGGTTCAAAAAGTAGATCAACTGAAACAGATCATGCTTCATAATTGTTTTATGGATATAAAGAATACTATACAATCTTAAAGTCACAAACCTGTGTATTATTGTGATCAATCAAGATAAAAAGTTCTTCCAATGTTAGCAGCTGAAAGGTTGTTGTTTTGTCAGTTTTTGATGCTGTCCTTCCTGTACTTGATCATTTTCACAATGTCAGCACCATACCAATATTTATATAAAAAAATACTGGCATGTATTCTGCCCTATGAAAATAATGTTTGGTATCTAAACGGAAAACCATTTTTAGCTCACCTGGCCGGATCCCAGGACCTAGCTACCATGCCCTTGTAGACTTCCTAACCAATTTCTCAGTTGAACTTGAAAACAGCTGAGAAACTCACCCATAAACAAACTTTAATTTATACAGATATGAAGGATTTGTCTTCAGGTCTGTCCCTGTCCATGGGGTCTTTTTGGAAAATATTTTACCATGATTACCTTGATACTAATGTATCCAGATGAGCAATACATGCCCTCTTGGCCTCTTGTTTGTTCTCTTAACTGCATCAGAACATTTTGGGTTTGAATGACCTACTTCTTTGTGGAGTTGTTCTCTGGTGACAAAGGGGTACTCTACCCTATTGTGTTTGGAAGGTCTTGTGTGGTTTAGTTGCCTAATGGAGGGCCGATACGAGATATCATTGTTACGGAGTACAGAGTTGCTGGTGCTATGGTGAAATTGATCTCTGTACAGGAAGCTGCTAGCAGGAAGTGCAGTAGACCAATCACAGACCAGGTTACTGTACATACATGATCAAAAGTATTGCCATGGTAACACCAGCTGATGACAACATAAAAGAGCTTGTTGTAAGTTAGCGGAGACCCTTTAATGAGTAGTATTGATATTCTCTCTCCACGATCACTAAGAATGCAGATGCCTTGGAAGGAAAATCATTAAAACTTTTACTTACATGTCCACCATGCCGAGAAGAAACAATCCTTGCCTTGCAATTCGATTGAAGTAAATTGTATAAATAAAATCTATCTGTATAAATACCTTGAGGTGTGTGTCACAGCTTTTACACCTCAATAAATACTGCAGTATTGTTTATAATTACTTTTGATGTAATGGTGTTTTATCTTACCCAGGCAGCCTGTACATAGTGGGGGACCATTACCGTATGGACAGGTGCTGGAAACGTTTGTGAACAGGTGCACACCTAACCTACTTAAATCTTATTGATGTTGATATTATTCACAGAAAATGGGAGATGTTAAATTAATGATGTAGCATGTCATATATTTAACAAATGGTCAATAAAATGGATCTGTATTGATAAAGTTTTGTTACAGTAGTAGCCCTGGGCTTATCAAGAGACACCAGTAAAATCTTCACCCCTTGGAGATTATCATGGGATAGGGGAATCTCAACCCAAGATTTGTCTTGGAGGAACAGGTAAAGCAATGTAATTTAATGCTTGAGAAGGGGGCCGGTAGTCAAGAGAATGGCTATACTTTGTATATAGGTCCCTGATTGGGCACTTAAAAATGGTTTACAGTTTGAAAGTACTCGGAAGATGGTTTACAGTTTGAAAGTACTCAAAAGATGGTTTACAGTTTGAAAGTACTCGAAAAATGGTTTACAGTTTGAAAGTACTCAAAAGATGGTTTACAGTTTGAAAGTACTCAAAAGATGGTTTGCAGTTTGAAAGTACTCGAAAGATGGTTTACTGTTTGAAAGTACTCAAAAGATGGTTTACTGTTTGAAAGTACTTAAAAGATGGTTTACAGTTTGAAAGTACTCAAAAGATGGTTTACAGTTTACAGCACATATTATGTCACACAACAGATACCTGTTATTGCCTTGAGAAAGTAATCTGTACATACACTGCAACAGGCTGGTTCTGAATCGAGATGAGAGGGGCCATATTTTGATTAACCACACCTTCGTATACACTTTACTTGCATTTGTTTGATTTTTAGCTGCACAAAACATTTCACTGAAAGTACTTAATGAACCTTTGTACAGTAAAACATTGTGATGTACCTTATCTGCTGGAGTATATGATTTAACGCCTCGGGTCTATCTTCTGTCACTATGCCTCTATAACTCTCCCATTCATCCTTAACGTTTTATTTTTAGGGTAACTTGATCTACCTTTCTCATATGTATAAATGATCTTATAATTTCCTCGGGGAATTGAATCATTTACTTTCTAAATTAGGCCAAGTGTTGGACTAATAATAGCTGAGATTGGAGCCGGAATTATAGAGTGAATTATAGGAACAATGTGGTAAAAGATAAAAAGAAATTGGTTAAGTTGGCCTCAGTCCACTTCTTAGCCTTAGTTTGTCTTTGATAGATAAAGATGATGCCAGGAGTGTTTTTTTGGCAATTTCAAAATGTGTGATAGCAGAATTAAATCCTATTGGCTTTATTAATCATGCTTTAGCCTCTCTCATATACCTTAGAAAACTTCAGCTGTATGAATCTTGTTGTTTCCATGAGGTAGGACAAGTTTGGTGAACACCCCTCTAGTATTTCATTCCGGTTGTTTATATTGAGGTTCAGATTGTATGTAATTATGGATTAGTTTAAATAACATTCCTAGCTGCTGTTCTTCCCTCTACTGGTGGACCGTCTTATGAATAAGTTACTTAAAACCATTCTGTTTCATAAATTTGCTTCATTTAAAAACTTTTAATAAAAGCATTAGTCTTATGTTTTGACTGTCGGCTTGTCATCACTTTACCGACTGACAACTTGTATCAGTCGATCCTGTCATTGTCATAAAATGTCCTCTGTGTACAGCAGCACATACTCTCCATTCTCTAATATATTTTTTTTTCCAATTTTGGAAAATGTATATGGTTTATGAAGTTTACAAAACTATGTTGATTTTTATCTCTTTTTCTTATAATTGATAGCTCATACACATTATTAATATACCAGTAAACTCTTACACAGGGGAATCCTAAATACACTGAGAGTTATGTAGGAAATCCAAAGAAGATAGAAGTGTATTTAACCATTTGGGAGATGATTGAAGACTAGTCTGACCAACACGACCTTGTGGTGTGTCAGTTTTGTCGGTAGATGACAGAGAAACGCAGCATACACAAATCAAATTGAATTCTTATGTTTTTCTGGTGTTTTTATGTTCCTTGAAAAAAACCACAGGGAGCATTTAGTTGTGGTGCTCAGTCCATCTGTCCAGGACCACGTGTGGTACTCAGTCCATCTGTCCAGGACCACGTGTGGTACTCGGTCCATCTGTCCAGGACCACGTGTGGTGCTCAGTCCATCTGTCCAGGACCACGTGTTGTACTCAGTCCATCTGTCCAGGACCACGTGTGGTACTCAGTCCATCTGTCCAGGACCATGTGGTACTCAGTCCATCTGTCCAGGACCACGTGTTGTACTCAGTCCATCTGTCCAGGACCATGTGGTACTCGGTCCATCTGTCCAGGACCACGTGTGGTACTCGGTCCATCTGTCCAGGACCGTGTGTGGTACTCGGTCCACCTGTCCAGGACCATGTGTGGTACCCAGTCCATCTGTCCAGGACCACGTGTGGTACTCAGTCCATCTGTCCAGGACCACGTGTGGTACTCAGTCCATCTGTCCAGGACCACATGTGGTACTCAGTCCATTTGTCAAGGACCACGACTGTGGTATTCGGTCCATCTGTCCAGGACCACGTGTGGTACTCAGTCCATCTGTCCAGGACTACGTGTGGTACTCGGTCCATCTGTCCTGGACCATGTCTGGCAAAGGTCAACTGATATCAGGCAAAGGTCAAACTAATGTCAGGAAAAGGTCAAACTAATGTCAGGAAAAGGTCAAACTAATGTCAGGCAAAGGTCAAACTAATGTCAGGAAAAGGTCAAACTAATGTCAGGCAAAGGTCAAACTAATGTCATGCAAAGGTCAAACTAATGTCAGGCAAAGGTCAAACTGATATCAGGCAAAGGTAATATAAAGGGTAAAATTCATTCTCTGAAGCCCATAACCTAACACTTATTTAAGATGAAAGTGTAAGGGAAGTTTGTTTTGTCGCGATGCCCTATAATATGGTCTTGTGTATGTATGGAAATGCTCAGAAACAGAATACTGTTTGCCTTTACAAATCAGTTAATTCAACTGGAATGTTGTTAGGTTACGGTTTACAAGAGAGTCTTATGACCTTGGTTTAATGTTCTGGCTCCTTAAGTCTTACCTGTAGAAGTTTAATAGTTGAATGTTTAAGCCATAGAAACACACAGTGTGGTTAGTGGGCTTTAACATATAAAGAATACCTGCTGTCTTCTCAATAAAACTGGTTGTTTCTTTCAGTTCTTAGAAGATATGCAGGTGTGGGGTTTATTAAGGCTGGACATTTTTATAGGCTTCTTCATAAATATTTGCTTTTAGGGTTCTGGCTTTGAATGTTTTGGCTTTGAATACTTGTTGTGTAAGTTCTCACTTTGAATACTTGTTGTATAATAAGTTCTCACTTTGAATACTTGTTGTATAAGTTCTCTCTTTGAATACTTGTTGTATAAGTTCTCACTTTGAATACTTGTTGCGTAAAGTCTCACTTTGAATACTTGTTGTATAAGTTCTCACTTTGAATACTTGTTGTGTAAAGTTTTACTTTGAATACTTGTTGTGTAAGTTCTCACTTTGAATACTTGTTGTATAAAGTCTCACTTTGAATACTTGTTGTATAAGTTCTCACTTTGGATACTTGTTGTATAAAGTCTCACTTTGAATACTTGTTGTGTAAAGTCTCACTTTGAATACTTGTTGTATAAATTCTCACTTTGAATACTTGTTGTGTAAAGTCTCACTTTGAATACTTGTTGTATAAGTTCTCACTTTGAATACTTGTTGCGTGAAGTCTCACTTTGAATACTTGTTGTATAAGTTCTCACTTTGAATACTTGTTGTGTAAAGTCTCACTTTGAATACTTGTTGTATAAGTTCTCACTTTGAATACTTGTTGTATAAGTTCTCACTTTGAATACTTGTTGTATAAAGTCTCACTTTGAATACTTGTTGTATAAGTTCTCACTTTGAATACTTGTTGTGTAAAGTCTCACTTTGAATACTTGTTGTATAAGTTCTCACTTTGAATACTTGTTGTATAAAGTCTCACTTTGAATACTTGTTGTATAAGTTCTCACTTTGAATACTTGTTGTGTAAAGTCTCACTTTGAATACTTGTTGTATAAGTTCTCACTTTGAATACTTGTTGTATAAAGTCTCACTTTGAATACTTGTTGTGTAAGTTCTCACTTTGAATACTTGTTGTATAAGTTCTCACTTTGAATACTTGTTGTATAAAGTCTCACTTTGAATACTTGTTGTATAAGTTCTCACTTTGAATACTTGTTGTGTAAAGTCTCACTTTGAATACTTGTTGTGTAAGTTCTCACTTTGAATACTTGTTGTATAAAGTCTCACTTTGAATACTTGTTGTATAAGTTCTCACTTTGAATACTTGTTGTGTAAGTTCTCACTTTGAATACTTGTTGTATAAAGTCTCACTTTGAATACTTGTTGTATAAGTTCTCACTTTGAATACTTGTTGTGTAAATTCTCACTTTGAATACTTGTTGCGTAAGTTCTCAATACTTGTTGTGTAAGTTCTCAATACTTGTTGTATAAGTTCTCACTTTGAATACTTGTTGTGTAAATTCTCACTTTGAATACTTGTTGTGTAAGTTCTCAATACTTGTTGTGTAGACTCTGAAGTCTATAGGCCCACTATATGGATGTCTGAGGCCTGTGACAGCACTGTTCAGTTTTTAAAGGCCCTGACTGGATCTTTCCCAAATTTCATTTGGTGGTTCATCTTGGTCCCTGGTTGCACTATATTGATATTGGGACTGAGTTGAAAAACAAATGGCTGACAGCTAGACCACCATTTAATTTTGACAATGAAAATTTGTTAATGTTGATATCTTGAGAAGTACTGGATGGATCTTTCCCAAATTTCATATGGTGGTTAATCTTGGTCCCCCTAGTTGTGCTGTATTAATTTTGAGACTGATCAGAAAAAAACGAAATGGCTGACAGATGACCATCTTGGATTTTGTCAATGGAAATGTTTTACTGTTATATCTTGAGAAGTCCTAAATGGATCTTTCCCAAATTTCATATGGTGGTTAATCTTGGTCCCTAGTTGCACTGTATGGATTTTGTGACAGATTGGAAAACAAAATGGCTCACAGAAGGCTCTCTTGGATTTTGACAATGAAAATTTGTTACCTTTATATCTTTCAGTGCTGGATGGATCTTTCCCAAATTTCATATGCAGGTTCCCCTCGGCTCCTAGTTTGTTACTGTTATGTCTTGGGAAGTATCAAATGGATCTTTCCCAAATTTCATTTGCCAGTTCCTCTTGGTCCCTTGTGGTGCTGTATGGATTTTTTGGACTGATCGAAAAAACAAAAAAATGTCTTGGATTTTGACATTGAAAGTTTGTTATTCCTATTTCTTGAGAAGTACTGTTGGTTCCTCTCGGTCCTTTTATTTGTGCTTTTTTGGTTTTTGGGACTGATCAGGGAAAAAGTTGTTCACAGGCTACCATCTTTCAATTAATAATGCCTTTTCTTAATGGAAACCATCAAATTTCATTTAACTAAAATAAATACATATAAGAGACAAGAATGGGAAAGATTCAACTTTTTGATTCAAAGATTCAACAAATGAAGATTGTCTATGGTGGACACCAAGATCCCTCTGGCATCTTTTGTTTGGAATAAAGCAGGGTTACGTTAGTGTCCTCTACGATTCCTTGAAGAAAGTTGAAAGTAAACCTTGATCATCTTATTCAATATTTGGGCAATGCCCATTTCATGTCAACTTTATTGATTATGATTTCAGACACAAATCTGGAAAAAAAAATGAATAATTTCAATACATTTAACTTATATGCATTGAGCTTACTAACAAAGATAGGTGAAGATTGTGGTGCTGTATTTAGTCCCTAATGCATTTACAGATGGTAAGTGCCTTTCCATGTTCCTACTGCCAGCCCAGTACACTTGTGTATACATACAATGTTGTCTGAAGATCTGCCTTCTGTTTAATATAGAGTTTGATATTGACCAAATGTTACATAACTGATTGGTTGGTTTTCCAGGTGACCGTATTGTCATTTTTGTCAGCTTTACTCACAGAGAGTTCAAGTGTTGTGTGACTGACAGCTTTACTAACAGAGAGTTTAAGTGTTGTGTGACTGACTGCTTTACTCACAGAGAGTTTAAGTGATGTGTGACTGACTGCTTTACTTACAGAAGGTTTAAATGTAGTGTGACTGACAGCTTTACTTACAGAAGGTTTAAGTGTTGTGTCACTGACAGCTTTACTTACAGAAGGTTTAAGTGTTGTGTGACTGACTGCTTTACTCACAGAGAGTTTAAGTGTTGTGTCACTGACAGCTTTACTCACAGAGAGTTTAAGTGTTGTGTGACTGACTGCTTTACTCACAGAGAGTTTAAGTGTTGTGTGACTGACAGCTTTACTCACAGAGAGTTTAAGTGTTGTGTGACTGACTGCTTTACTCACAGAGAGTTTAAGTGTTGTGTGACTGACAGCTTTACTCACAGAAGGTTTAAGTGTTGTGTGACTGACTGCTTTACTCACAGAGAGTTTAAGTGTTGTGTGACTGACTGCTTTACTCACAGAGAGTTTAAGTGTAGTGTGACTGACAGCTTTACTTACAGAAGGTTTAAGTGTTGTGTGACTGACAGCTTTACTTACAGAAGGTTTAATTAAGTGTTGTGTGACTGACAGCTTTACTTACAGAAGGTTTAAGTGTTGTGTGACTGACAGCTTTACTTACAGAAGGTTTAAGTGTAGTGTGACAGACAGCTTTACTTACAGAAGGTTTAAGTGTTGTGTGACTGACAGCTTTACTTACAGAAGGTTTAAGTGAAGTGTGACTGACAGCTTTACTTACAGAAGGTTTAAGTGTTGTGTGACTGACAGCTTTACTTACAGAAGGTTTAAGTGTTGTGTGACTGACAGCTTTACTTACAGAAGGTTTAAGTGTTGTGTGACTGACAGCTTTACTTACAGAAGGTTTAAGTGTTGTGTGACTGACAGCTTTACTTACAGAAGGTTTAAGTGTTGTGTGACTGACAGCTTTACTTACAGAAGGTTTAAGTGTAGTGTGACTGACAGCTTTACTCATAGAGAGTTTAAGTGTTGTGTGACTGACAGCTTCACTTACAGAAGGTTTAAATGTAGTGTGACTGACAGCTTTACTAATAGAGAGTTTAAGTGTTGTGTGACTGACAGCTTTACTTACAGAAGGTTTAAGTGTAGTGTGACTGACAGCTTTACTTACAGAAGGTTTAAGTGTTGTGTGACTGACAGCTTTACTTACAGAAGGTTTAAGTGTTGTGTGACTGACAGCTTTACTTACAGAAGGTTTAAGTGTTGTGTGACTGACAGCGGAAACATCCGAGTAGGATTAAAGCCTGACTACTACTTATATCAACATTTTGATTCCTATTGATATACCACTGACCTGTATAGACTACTGTTATTCTCCTAGGACAGTAGAATTACAGGTGTGACTAGATAGATGCTTGCTGATGTATTGTATGTAGGAGATTTGTATAGAACATCTTTGAATGATTATTGTGATAAACAATTACTACCTCCTGAGTCAATTACATTTGTTGACACTGGGCTGAGTTTAATGCCATATTTACCGGCATACATCAAATGGAGATGTTTTGTGTTCACTTATAACAGTCATAATTAGCAGGTTATATTGACGTCAGCGATCAACTCTCCATAAACATGCCAGTATTTATGAATAAGATATACTATCGTTAATTGGCCTGTTGAGCTGAAGATATATCTGTGGATGTTTTACTTCAAATTGAAAGAGTTCAAAGCAGAATGAGTGAACATGATTAGAGGAATAGAATGGCCTCATGGTTTTCTGCTCAGTTTCTGCATTACATTTTGAATAGTGTATATTTGAGTATTTGTTTGATGGGTTTTACTGAGGCGTTTCTGTGAGGCGGGAGGGTGTAGTGTATATTTGGGTATTTGTTTGATGGGTTTTACTGAGGCGTTTCTGTGAGGCGGGAGGGTGTAGTGTATATTTGAGTATTTGTTTGATGGGTTTTACTGAGGTGTTTCTGTGAGGCGGGAGGGTGTAGTGTATATTTGGGTATTTGTTTGATGGGTTTTACTGAGGCGTTTCTGTGAGGTGGGAGGGTGTAGTGTATATTTGAGTATTTGTTTGATGGGTTTTAGGGCTTTTCTGTGAGGCGGGAGGGTGTAGTGTATATTTGGGTATTTGTTTGATTGGTTTTACTGAGGCGTTTCTGTGAGGCGGGAGGGTGTAGTGTATATTTGAGTATTTGTTTGATGGGTTTTACTGAGGTGTTTCTGTGAGGCGGGAGGGTGTAGTGTATATTTGGGTATTTGTTTGATGGGTTTTACTGAGGCGTTTCTGTGAGGCGGGAGGGTGTAGTGTATATTTGAGTATTTGTTTGATGGGTTTTACTGAGGTGTTTCTGTGAGGCGGGAGGGTGTGGTGTATATTTGGGTATTTGTTTGATGGTCTTACTGAGGCGTTTCTGTGAGGCGGGAGGGTGTAGTGTATATTTGGGTATTTGTTTGATGGGTTTTACTGAGGCGTTTCTGTGAGGCGGGAGGGTGTAGTGTATATTTGGGTATTTGTTTGATGGGTTTTACTGAGGCGTTTCTGTGAGGCGGGAGGGTGTAGGGTATATCTGGGTATTTGTTTGATGGGTTTTACTGAGGCGTTTCTGTGAGGCGGGAGGGTGTAGTGTATATTTGGGTATTTGTTTGATGGGTTTTACTGAGGCGTTTCTGTGAGGCGGGAGGGTGAAGTGTATATTTGGGTATTTGTTTGATGGGTTTTACTGAGGCGTTTCTGTGAGGCGGGAGGGTGTAGTGTATATTTGGGTATTTGTTTGATGGGTTTTACTGAGGCCTTTCTGTGAGGTGGGAGGGTGTGGTGTATATTTGGGTATTTGTTTGATGGGTTTTACTGAGGTGTTTCTGTGAGGTGGGAGGGTGTAGTGTATATTTGGGAATTTGTTTGATGGGTTTTACTGAGGCGTTTCTGTGAGGCGGGAGGGTGTAGTGTATATTTGGGTATTTGTTTGATGGGTTTTACTGAGGCGTTTCTGTGAGGTGGGAGGGTGTAGTGTATATTTGAGTATTTGTTTGATGGGTTTTGCTGAGGTATTTCTGTGAGACGGGAGGGTGTGGTGTATATTTGGGTATTTGTTTGATGGGTTTTACTGAGGTGTTTCTGTGAGGCGGGAGGGTGTAGTGTATATTTGAGTATTTGTTTGATGGGTTTTACTGAGGCGTTTCTGTGAGGCGTGAGGGTGTAGTGTATATTTGGGTATTTGTTTGATGGGTTTTACTGAGGCGTTTCTGTGAGGCGGGAGGGTGTAGTGTATATTTGGGTATTTGTTTGATGGGTTTTACTGAGGCGTTTCTGTGAGGCGGGAGGGTGTAGTGTATATTTGAGTATTTGTTTGATGGGTTTTACTGAGGCGTTTCTGTGAGGCGGGAGGGTGTGGTGTATATTTGGGTATTTGTTTGATGGGTTTTACTGAGGCGTTTCTGTGAGGCGGGAGGGTGTAGTGGTAAGGGCAGTATACTATGGAGATAAATACATACAGCCAGATATACACTGTGGTGTAGTCAATTAAATCAAATCTTTATCGGTTCAAAATGTGAAAATCATCTCTCCGGTAATAAAATAGGAATTTTATCTAATTCTTCATTACAGAAACAATGTGTTGCTGTATTCACTTGTCCATCCCCCAGCTAATTAGTTAAGTGTTTTCTTACTGCTAGTGTTTATATTCTTCCTGCTGTCAATAGTAGATAAATTCTCTCCTCTTGGAGTATGATCTGGCCAATCTATCACATAGCCCTGGCCACAGTCCAGACTAATCCCCTGACTGTTGACTGGCCCGTTGCCATGGTTTTGCCAATTTTCTTTGATTGCAGGTATTTCACACCGTTACTGTCTGGCGTGATGTGCTGGTTATGGAAGTACTTGTCAATATTTCAGATTTAGAATGCCCTTATAAATTATTTTGCTGCTTTCTCTGATATTATGGATTCATAACCACTGTAAAGGCCAAGATCCACTGCGTTAATCATTTGTTCCAGAGTAAACAAAATACTTTTTTTCTGTACCTTTATCAGTTTCCTCAGGGTATGCACTATCTACCTGTTCTGGACCTCTATCCCTGTTCTGGACCTCTATACCTGTTCTGGACCTCTATACCTGTTCTGGACCTCTATACCTGTTCTGGACCTCTATCCCTTTTTCTGGTGACTTCATGATGCTCACAGTTTAGTCTTTGGTACTGACTGAGCATAGATCATGTGTTCCCTAAGAAAGGCTTAGATTATAGGCTAGACAGTTATAGTAGACTAAGTATAGTGTCTGTGTACCCATAGACTGTATACAATGTCAGTATATAGGAGTCAGCAGTGTTCCAGTAGACTAAGTATAGTGTCTGTGTACCCATAGACTGTATACAATGTCAGTATATAGGATTCAGCAGTGTTCCAGTAGACTAAGTATAGTGTCTGTGTTCCCATAGACTGTATACAATGTCAGTATATAGGAGTCAGCAGTGTTCCAGTAGACTAAGTATAGTGTCTGTGTACCCATAGACTGTATACAATGTCAGTATATAGGATTCAGCAGTGTTCCAGTAGACTAAGTATAGTGTCTGTGTTCCCATAGACTGTATACAATGTCAGTATATAGGAGTCAGCAGTGTTCCAGTAGACTAAGTATAGTGTCTGTGTACCCATAGACTGTATACAATGTCAGTATATAGGAGTCAGCAGTGTTCCAGTAGACTAAGTATAGTGTCTGTGTTCCCATAGACTGTATACAATGTCAGTATATAGGAGTCAGCAGTGTTCCAGTAGACTAAGTATAGTGTCTGTGTTCCCATAGACTGTATACAATGTCAGTATATAGGAGTCAGCAGTGTTCCAGTAGACTAAGTATAGTGTCTGTGTACCCATAGACTGTATACAATGTCAGTATATAGGAGTCAGCAGTGTTTCAGTAGACTAGTATAGTGTCTGTGTACCCATAGACTGTATACAATGTCAGTATATAGAATTCAGCAGTGTTTGAGTAGACTTAGTATAGTGTCTGTGTACCCATAGCCTGTATACATTGTCAGTATCTATGATTCAGCAGTGTTCCAGTAGACTAAGTATAGTGTCTGTGTACCCATAGACTGTATACAGTGTCAGTATATAGAATTCAGCAGTGTTCCAGTAGACTAAGTATAGTGTCTGTGTACCCATAGACTGTATACAGTGTCAGTATATAGAATTCAGCAGTGTTCCAGTAGACTAAGTATAGTGTCTGTGTACCCATAGACTGTATACAATGTCAGTATATAGGAGTCAGCAGTGTTCCAGTAGACTAAGTATAGTGTCTGTGTTCCCATAGACTGTATACAATGTCAGTATATAGGAGTCAGCAGTGTTCCAGTAGACTAAGTATAGTGTCTGTGTACCCATAGACTGTATACAATGTCAGTATATAGGAGTCAGCAGTGTTTCAGTAGACTAGTATAGTGTCTGTGTACCCATAGACTGTATACAATGTCAGTATATAGAATTCAGCAGTGTTTGAGTAGACTTAGTATAGTGTCTGTGTACCCATAGCCTGTATACATTGTCAGTATCTATGATTCAGCAGTGTTCCAGTAGACTAAGTATAGTGTCTGTGTACCCATAGACTGTATACAGTGTCAGTATATAGAATTCAGCAGTGTTCCAGTAGACTAAGTATAGTGTCTGTGTACCCATAGACTGTATACAGTGTCAGTATATAGAATTCAGCAGTGTTCCAGTAGACTAAGTATAGTGTCTGTGTACCCATAGACTGTATACAATACCAGTATATAGGAGTCAGCAGTGTTCCAGTAGACTAAGTATAGTGTCTGTGTACCCATTGACTGTATACAGTGTCAGTATATAGAATTCAACAGTGTTCCAGTAGACTAAGTATAGTGTCTGTGTACCCATAGACTGTATACAGTGTCAGTATATAGAATTCAGCAGTGTTCCAGTAGACTAAGTATAGTGTCTGTGTACCCATAGACTGTATACAATACCAGTATATAGGAGTCAGCAGTGTTCCAGTAGACTAAGTATAGTGTCTGTGTACCCATAGACTGTATACAATGTCAGTATATAGGATTCAGCAGTGTTCCAGTAGACTAAGTATAGTGTCTGTATACCCATAGACTGTATACAATGTCAGTATATAGGATTCAGCAGTGTTCCAGTAGACTAAGTATAGTGTCTGTGTACCCATAGACTGTATACAATACCAGTATATAGGAGTCAGCAGTGTTCCAGTAGACTAAGTATAGTGTCTGTGTACCCATAGACTGTTGTTGCTGCCCTACATGCCAACTGGCATAACGGGCATAATGGAAAAAAAAAATAATGGACCCATAGACTGTATACAATACCAGTATATAGGAGTCAGCAGTGTTCCAGTAGACTAAGTATAGTGTCTGTGTACCCATAGACTGTATACAATACCAGTATATAGGAGTCAGCAGTGTTCCAGTAGACTAAGTATAGTGTCTGTGTACCCATAGACTGTATACAATACCAGTATATAGGAGTCAGCAGTGTTCCAGTAGACTAAGTATAGTGTTTGTGTACCCATAGACTGTATACAATGTCAGTATATAGGAGTCAGCAGTGTTCCAGTAGACTAAGTATAGTGTCTGTGTACCCATAGGCTGTATACAATACCAGTATATATGATTCAGCAGTGTTCCAGTAGACTAAGTATAGTGTCTGTGTACCCATAGACTGTATACAGTGTCAGTATATAGAATTCAGCAGTGTTCCAGTAGACTAAGTATAGTGTCTGTGTACCCATAGCCTGTATACAATGTCAGTATATAGGATTCAGGAGTGTTCCAGTAGACTAAGTATAGTGTCTGTGTACCCATAGACTGTATACAATGTCAGTATATAGGAGTCAGCAGTGTTTCAGAAGACTAAGTATAGTGTCTGTGTACCCATAGGCTGTATACAATGTCAGTATATAGGATTAAGCAGTGTTTCAGAAGACTAAGTATAGTGTCTGTGTACCCATAGCCTGTATACAATGTCAGTATATTGGATTCAGGAGTGTTCCAGTAGACTAAGTATAGTGTCTGTGTACCCATAGGCTGTATACAATACCAGTATATAGAATTCAGCAGTGTTTCAGAAGACTAAGTATAGTGTCTGTGTACCCATAGGCTGTATACAATACCAGTATATAGAATTCAGCAGTGTTTCAGAAGACTAAGTATAGTGTCTGTGTACCCATAGGCTGTATACAATGTCAGTATATAGGATTAAGCAGTGTTTCAGAAGACTAAGTATAGTGTCTGTGTACCCATAGCCTGTATACAATGTCAGTATATAGGATTCAGGAGTGTTCCAGTAGACTAAGTATAGTGTCTGTGTACCCATAGACTGTATACAATGTCAGTATATAGAATTCAGCAGTGTTTCAGAAGACTAAGTATAGTGTCTGTGTACCCATAGACTGTATACAATACCAGTATATAGGAGTCAGCAGTGTTCCAGTAGACTAAGTATAGTGTCTGTGTACCCATAGACTGTATACAATACCAGTATATAGGAGTCAGCAGTGTTCCAGTAGACTAAGTATAGTGTCTGTGTACCCATAGACTGTATACAATGTCAGTATATAGGAGTCAGCAGTGTTCCAGTAGACTAAGTATAGTGTCTGTGTACCCATAGACTGTATACAATACCAGTATATAGGAGTCAGCAGTGTTCCAGTAGACTAAGTATAGTGTCTGTGTACCCATAGACTGTATACAATACCAGTATATAGGAGTCAGCAGTGTTCCAGTAGACTAAGTATAGTGTTTGTGTACCCATAGACTGTATACAATGTCAGTATATAGGAGTCAGCAGTGTTCCAGTAGACTAAGTATAGTGTCTGTGTACCCATAGGCTGTATACAATACCAGTATATAGGAGTCAGCAGTGTTCCAGTAGACTAAGTATAGTGTCTGTGTACCCATAGACTGTATACAATACCAGTATATAGGAGTCAGCAGTGTTCCAGTAGACTAAGTATAGTGTCTGTGTACCCATAGCCTGTATACAATGTCAGTATATAGGATTCAGGAGTGTTCCAGTAGACTAAGTATAGTGTCTGTGTACCCATAGACTGTATACAATGTCAGTATATAGAATTCAGCAGTGTTTCAGAAGACTAAGTATAGTGTCTGTGTACCCATAGGCTGTATACAATGTCAGTATATAGGATTAAGCAGTGTTTCAGAAGACTATAGTATAGTGTTTGTGTACCCATAGACTGTATACAATGTCAGTATATAGGAGTCAGCAGTGTTCCAATAGACTAAGTATAGTGTCTGTGTACCCATAGGCTGTATACAATACCAGTATATAGGAGTCAGCAGTGTTCCAGTAGACTAAGTATAGTGTCTGTGTACCCATAGACTGTATACAATACCAGTATATAGGAGTCAGCAGTGTTCCAGTAGACTAAGTATAGTGTCTGTGTACCCATAGCCTGTATACAATGTCAGTATATAGGATTCAGGAGTGTTCCAGTAGACTAAGTATAGTGTCTGTGTACCCATAGACTGTATACAATGTCAGTATATAGAATTCAGCAGTGTTTCAGAAGACTAAGTATAGTGTCTGTGTACCCATAGGCTGTATACAATGTCAGTATATAGGATTAAGCAGTGTTTCAGAAGACTATAGTATAGTGTCTGTGTACCCATAGCCTGTATACAATGTCAGTATATAGGAGTCAGCAGTGTTCCAGTAGACTAAGTATAGTGTCTGTGTACCCATAGACTGTATACAGTGTCAGTATATTGGATTCAGCAGTGTTCCAGTAGACTAAGTATAGTGTCTGTGTACCCATAGACTGTACACAATGTCAGTATATAGGATTCAGCAGAGTTCCAGTAGACTAAGTATAGTGTCTGTGTACCCATAGACTGTATACAATGTCAGTATATAGGATTCAGCAGAGTTCCAGTAAGTAGACTAAGTATAGTGTCTGTGTACCCATAGACTGTATACAATGTCAGTATATAGGATTAAGGAGTGTTCCAGTAGATTAAGTATAGTGTCTGTGTACCCATAGACTGTATACAATGTCAGTATATAGGATTAAGGAGTGTTCTTCTAAATTATGTTCATTATCTTTGTTTCCTTGTCATACTATCACTTTGGCTCTCTTCCAATATACAGAGTTCAATACTTGTATCATATAGGAAATTAATGGGAAAATGTGGATATTAATTATATCTTCCCTTTAATCAACTGAGCTATGTACTGTATTAGTAGTTGTTCTTCTGGTTTTGATCTTGTCCTGAATTTTATCCTGCATCACCCATTAGATCATTCTGACTTTTAACCAAAGGTCAAAGGTCAAGTAAGATTTAAGGAACACCTGTCCAGGGCTGATGATTTAAACTGTTAACTCACTCACCCCAGATATTATGAACTTATCCATTTCAAAGGTTGGAATTAAGTTTATTATTTGACATCAGTTTAAAAAAATGGAGAATTTGAGAATATCCTTTTCACCTCCTGTATTTATTTACATATTGTAGTGACCTGGGCCTGTATTCATGAAACCGTTCTCATGCTCAAGCATGGAATCTGTGCTCGAGCTCTTGATCCAGTTATAAATAAACCAAATACTGATTCAATGTTAATATTTTACTTTTTCTGCATTTGACACGATTTACGCAGATTACAAGAAAGCTGACTTGAGGATAAAATCCATGCTTGAGCATGAGAACAGTTTCATAAATACGGGCCAGGTTATGATACTAAACTTTAAGAATTTTCATTCCTGGTTTCCTATTTTACAGAAATTATTGTTCTATACTATAGCTTTGTATAATGGGGTATCTGTGACCTATTATAAATAAATATAATAATATACAACATTTGATATAGCGCCCTAATAAATATACAACATTTGATATAGCGCCCTAATAAATATACAACATTTGATATAGCGCCCTAATAAATATACAACATTTGATATAGCGCCCTAATAAATATACAACATTTGATATAGCGCCCTAATAAATATACAACATTTGATATAGCGCCCTAATAAATATACAACATTTGATATAGCGCCCTAATAAATATACAACATTTGATATAGCGCCCTAATAAATATACAACATTTGATATAGCGCCCTATCTAGCTAGCATCAGCCACTCTAAAGCACTTTACAGTACATGGATATACAATTCTTATGTAATCAATACAATTAGCACATACAGTTATATCATATACAATTCTAAGGAGTTCACAGAAGCTGCCTTATCAGGCGCTAATTACTTGTCCATATATGTATGAGTGTGTGCTGGAGATGTATTTTGTTGTGTTTGTAGTGGGACCTTATTTCCAAAAGCACTTTTATAGTGCCACCTCACTTGAATGCTACAGCAAAGATACGTTACACCCACCCAGACCATTATATATTCCACTTGGTGTTGTAGGAGTTATTTGGGCAGGAGAAACACTTTCTCTGAATATTCTATTCCTATGAGGATTTCAGGGATCAAACCCCGGCCATCTTTGTGGAAGGTCGGAGTGTTAACCACTGAACCAATCTGCCCACATAGTATTGTTTACTACAGATATATATATATATATATAATGTGGTATTAATGACCTAATATACATAAAGTATTGTTTACTACAGATATATATATATATATATAATGTGGTATTAATGACCTAATATACATAAAGTATTGTTTACTACAGATATATATATATATATATAATGTGGTATTAATGACCTAATATACATAAAGTATTGTTTACTACAGATATATATATATATATATAATGTGGTATTAAGACCTAATATACATAAAGTATTGTTTACTACAGATATATATATATATATATAATGTGGTATTAATGACCTAATATACATAAAGTATTGTTTACTACAGATATATATAATGTGGTATTAATGACTTAATATACATAAAGTATTGTTTACTATGGATATATATAATGTGGTATTAATGACTTATTATACATAAAGTATTGTTTACTACAGATATATATAATGTGGTATTAATGACTTAATATACATAAAGTATTGTTTACTACAGATATATATAATGTGGTATTAATGACTTATTATACATAAAGTATTGTTTACTACAGATATATATAATGTGGTATTAATGACTTAATATAAATAAAGTATTGTTTACTACATATATATATAATGTGGTATTAATGACTTATTATACACAAAGTACAGATATATATATATATATATAATGTGGTATTAATGACTTATTATACATAAAGTATTGTTTACTACAGATATATATAATGTGGTATTAATGACTTATTATACATAAAGTATTGTTTACTACAGATATATATAATGTGGTATTAATGACTTATTATACACAAAGTACAGATATATATATATATATATAATGTGGTATTAATGACTTAATATACATAAAGTATTGTTTACTACAGATATATATAATGTGGTATTAATGACTTAATATACATAAAGTATTGTTTACTACAGATATATATAATGTGGTATTAATGACTTATTATACATAAAGTATTGTTTACTACAGATATATATAATGTGGTATTAATGACTTAATATACATAAAGTATTGTTTACTACAGATATATATAATGTGGTATTAATGACTTATTATACATAAAGTATTGTTTACTACAGATATATATAATGTGGTATTAATGACTTATTATACATAAAGTATTGTTTACTACAGATATATATAATGTGGTATTAATGACTTAATATACATAAAGTATTGTTTACTACAGATATATATAATGTGGTATTAATGACTTATTATACATAAAGTATTGTTTACTACAGATATATATAATGTGGTATTAATGACCTAATATACATAAAGTATTGTTTACTACAGATATAAATATATATATAATGTGGTATTAATGACTTAATATACATAAAGTATTGTTTACTACAGATATATATAATGTGGTATTAATGACTTATTATACATAAAGTATTGTTTACTACAGATATATATATAATGTGGTATTAATGACTTATTATACATAAAGTATTGTTTACTACGGATATATATAATGTGGTATTAATGACTTAATTTGCATAAAGTATTGTTTACTACGGATATATATAATGTGGTATTAATGACTTAATATACATAAAGTATTGTTTACTACGGATATATATAATGTGGTATTAATGACTTAATATCCATAAAGTATTGTTTACTACAAATATATATAATGTGGTATTAATGACTTAATTTGCATAAAGTATTGTTTACTACAGATATATATAATGTGGTATTAATGACTTAATATACCTAAAGTATTGTTTACTACAGATATATATAATGTGGTATTAATGACTTAATATACATAAAGTATTGTTTACTACAGATATATGTAATGTGGTATTAATGACTTATTATACATAAAGTATTGTTTACTACAGATATATATAATGTGGTATTAATGACTTAATATACATAAAGTATTGTTTACTACAGATATATGTAATGTGGTATTAATGACTTAATATACATAAAGTATTGTTTACTACAGATATATATAATGTGGTATTAATGACTTAATATACATAAAGTATTGTTTACTACAGATATATATAATGTGGTATTAATGACTTAATATACATAAAGTATTGTTTACTACAGATATATATAATGTGGTATTAATGACTTATTATACATAAAGTATTGTTTACTACAGATATATGTAATGTGGTATTAATGACCTAATATACATAAAGTATTGTTTACTACAGATATATATAATGTGGTATTAATGACTTAATATACATAAAGTATTGTTTACTACAGATATATATAATGTGGTATTAATGACTTATTATACATAAAGTATTGTTTACTACAGATATATATAATGTGGTATTAATGACTTATTATACATAAAGTATTGTTTACTACAGATATATATAATGTGGTATTAATGACTTATTATACATAAAGTATTGTTTACTACAGATATATATAATGTGGTATTAATGACTTATTATACATAAAGTATTGTTTACTACAGATATATATATATATATATAATGTGGTATTAATGACTTAATATACATAAAGTATTGTTTACTACAGATATATATAATGTGGTATTAATGACTTAATATACATAAAGTATTGTTTACTACAAATATATATAATGTGGTATTAATGACTTAATATCCATAAAGTATTGTTTACTACAGATATATATAATGTGGTATTAATGACTTAATATACATAAAGTATTGTTTACTACAAATATATATAATGTGGTATTAATGACTTAATATCCATAAAGTATTGTTTACTACAGATATATATAATGTGGTATTAATGACTTATTATACATAAAGTATTGTTTACTACAGATATATATAATGTGGTATTAATGACTTAATATACATAAAGTATTGTTTACTACAGATATATATAATGTGGTATTAATGACTTATTATACATAAAGTATTGTTTACTACAGATATATATAATGTGGTATTAATGACTTAATATACATAAAGTATTGTTTACTACAGATATATATATATATATAATGTGGTATTAATGACTTATTATACATAAAGTATTGTTTACTACAGATATATATAATGTGGTATTAATGACTTAATATACATAAAGTATTGTTTACTTCATATATATATAATGTGGTATTAATGACCTCATATACATAAAGTATTGTTTACTACAGATATATGTAATGTGGTATAAATGTCTTAATATACATAAAGTATTGTTTACTACAGATATATATAATGTGGTATTAATGACCTAATATACATAAAGTATTGTTTACTACAGATATATATAATGTGGTATTAATGACTTAATATACATAAAGTATTGTTTACTACAGATATATATAATGTGGTATTAATGACTTATTATACATAAAGTATTGTTTACTACAGATATATATAATGTGGTATTAATGACTTAATATACATAAAGTATTGTTTACTACAGATATATATAATGTGGTATTAATGACTTAATATACATAAAGTATTGTTTACTACAGATATATATATATATATATAATGTGGTATTAATGACTTATTATACATAAAGTATTGTTTACTACAGATATATATAATGTGGTATTAATGACTTAATATACATAAAGTATTGTTTACTACAGATATATATAATGTGGTATTAATGACTTAATATACATAAAGTATTGTTTACTACAGATATATATAATGTGGTATTAATGACCTAATATACATAAAGTATTGTTTACTACAGATATATATAATGTGGTATTAATGACTTATTATACATAAAGTATTGTTTACTACAGATATATATAATGTGGTATTAATGACTAAATATACATAAAGTATTGTTTACTACAGATATATATAATGTGGTATTAATGACTTATTATACATAAAGTATTGTTTACTACATATATATATATAATGTGGTATTAATGACTTAATATACATAAAGTATTGTTTACTTCATATATATATAATGTGGTATTAATGACTTATTATACATAAAGTATTGTTTACTACAGATATATATAATGTGGTATTAATGACTTAATATACATAAAGTATTGTTTACTTCATATATATATAATGTGGTATTAATGACTTATTATACATAAAGTATTGTTTACTACAGATATATATATATATATATAATGTGGTATTAATGACCTAATATACATAAAGTATTGTTTACTACATATATATATAATGTGGTATTAATGACTTAATATACACAAAGTATTGTTTACTACAGTTTTGTTAACGACATAAACAAAAAAAAACTAATTAGTAGTTTCATGTACCACATATTGTTATGTGTTGGCTATAACCCTAACCCTAACCCTATTAAGGACTGATATGGATGTAAAATTGATAGAGGAAATCTTACCCCATGAAGACACATTTGGCCTCTCCCAATTCAAAGGCTAGAGTAGTTCAAAATGAGATTTTATGGGTGAGTGAGTTGAGTGGTACAGATGGAGGTGCTACACTTGAGTTAGGTGATCAAACTGACCAGCTGGGTGAGTGGGATGGGGAAGGGAGGGATGGCAGAGGAACCATTGTTTACACACCACCATACACAAACCAGACCTTTCACAGATGATTTAAGATGAAGTCTGGCATGTGAAAGGCTGTATGACCTTTTGAACTGAATCATTTTCAGCATCAATTGGGAGTTTATATGACAGTTACTAGAACTTCATCCCTGATACAGAAGCTGGGTGGGTGTGTTTGATACAGAGTACAGTATGCCTAGTATGTTATACACACAACAGATATGTACAGCATGCATGCCTAGACATTCCACACTAATCATAGTGTAATTAGTAGACAGATGTCTCTCATACTCTGTTCTTACTGCGGTATATCGGTGTATGAATGACATTGTTAAATGCTGTATCAATCTTCTTATCAAGGTATACATGATGTACATTATTGTACATGTACAGGTGTAAAGAAGAATACACCTGGCACAAGATGTATTATTATTGTATGTTAACCTGTATGACAGGTATATAATGGCTATATACCATACCTGTATAACAGGATTATAATGGCTATACCCATACCTGTATGACAGGATTATAATGGCTATACCCATACCTGTATGACAGGATTATAATGGCTATACCCATACCTGTATGACAGGATTATAATGACTATACCCATACCTGTATAACAGGATTATAATGGCTATACCCATACCTGTCTGACAGGTATATAATGGCTATATACTATACCTGTATAACAGGATTATAATGGCTATATACTATACCTGTATAACAGGATTATAATGGATATATACTATACCTGTATGACAGGTATATAATGGCTATACCAATACCTGTCTGACAAGAGTATAATTGCTATACCCATACCTGTATGACAGGTATATAATGGCTATACCAATACCTGTATGACAGGTATATAATGGCTATACCCATACCTGTATGACATATGTATAATTGCTATACCCATACCTGTATGACAGATGTATAATTGCTATACCCATACCTGTATGACAGATGTATAATTGCTATACCCATACCTGTATGACAGATGTATAATTGCTATACCCATACTTGTATGACAGGTGTATAATGGCTATACCATACCTGTATGACAGAATACAATGGTCTGAGAGTGGAATAACACAGGGTATTATGGTAGAAAATGGCTAGACCCATACCTGTATGACAGATGTATAATGGATATATACCTATACCTGTATGACAGGTGTATAATGGCTATACCCATACCTTTATGACAGGTATATAATGGCTTCACCCATACCTGTATGACAGGTATATAATGGTTATACTTATACCTGTATGATAGGTGCATAAAGGTTATACTTATACCTGTATGACAGGTGCATAATAGTTATACTCATACCTGTATAACAGGTGTATAATGGCTATACCCCTACCTGTATAACAGGTATATAATGGCTATAAGTCTGTACTGTATCCTGGCTGGTAGCCTGTCCTAGCTGGTAGCCTAGTCTGTACTGTATCCTGACCTAGCTGTTAGCCAAGCCTGTACTGTATCCTATCCTAGCTGGTAGCCAAGTCTGTACTGTATCCTATCCTAGCTGGTAGCCAAGTCTGCACTGTATCCTGACCTAGCTGGTAGCCAAGTCTGTACTGTATCCTATCCTAGCTGGTAGCCAAGTCTGCACTGTATCCTGACCTAGCTGGTAGCCAAGCCTGTACTGTATCCTATCCTAGCTGGTAGCCAAGTCTGTACTGTATCCTATCCTAGCTGTTAGCCTAGCCTGTACTGTATCCTATCCTAGCTGGTAGCCAAGTCTGTACTGTATCCTGACCTAGCTGGTAGCCAAGCCTGTACTGTATCCTATCCTAGCTGGTAGCCAAGTCTGTACTGTATCCTATCCTAGCTGTTAGCCAAGTCTGTACTGTAGCCTATCCTAGCTGTTAGCCTAGCCTGTACTGTATCCTATCCTAGCTGGTAGCCAAGTCTGCACTGTATCCTGACCTAGCTGGTAGCCAAGCCTGTACTGTATCCTATCCTAGCTGGTAGCCAAGTCTGTACTGTATCCTATCCTAGCTGTTAGCCAAGTCTGTACTGTAGCCTATCCTAGCTGGTAGCCTAGCCCGTACTGTATCCTGACCTAGCTGGTAGCCAAGTCTGCACTGTATCCTGACCTAGCTGGTAGCCAAGCCTGTACTGTATCTTGTCCTAGCTGTTAGCCAAGTCTGTACTGTAGCCTATCCTAGCTGTTAGCCTAGCCTGTATTGTAACCTATCCTAGCTGGTAGCCTAGCCTGTATTGTAACCTGTCCTAGCTGGTAGCCAAGTCTGTACTGTATCCTGACCTAATTGGTAGCCAAGCCTGTACTGTATCCTGTGCTAGCTGGTAGCCAAGTCTGTTCTGTATCCTGTCCTAGCTGGTAGCCAAGCCTGTACTGTATCCTATCCTAGCTGTTAGCCAAGCCTGTACTGTATCCTGATCTAGCTGGGAGCCAAGTCTGCACTGTATCCTGTCCTAGCTGGTAGCCAAGTCTGTACTGTATCCTATCCTAGGTGGTAGCCTAGCTTGTACTGTATCCTATCCTAGGTGGTAGCCAAGTCTGTACTGTATCCTATCCTAGATGGTAGCCAAGTCTGTACTGTATCCTATCCTAGGTGGTAGCCAAGCCTGTACTGTATCCTATCCTAGCTGGTAGCCAAGCCTGTACTATATCCTGGCTGCCCTTGGTTTCTACTGGTAGTAACAACCCCTATTGAACTATTGAAGTGAAGAGGTGATTGATTCCGTTAAGTTGATTGATGCTGTATGTTCCAGATGGAGTGAAGCATACCTCAGATTGATGCCTGAGAGCTAAATAGTTGACATGATTATCAGAATCTGGCATTAGCCATGACATGGATATCTCAGCCACGTATGTCAGTCTACAAATCTTCCACCTCTGCAAGATTTCAAATATTTCTAGATAAAAAGGCAGATATTTCATCAGTTGTGTGGTGGCAACAGTACAGGGAATAATCCCACATCTGACCGAACTTCTCAACACCAGATAATAAAGTGGAAGGTTTTTGAAACTAAAGCAGATATTTGATACATCTGAATCTAGAGAATACATATAAAGCTCTGGAATGAGTTACTGGAGTACAGTAGTCGTGTGCCCTCACAAATAACAGTAGTCGTGTGCCTACACAAAACTGATAGCAAAAGTCGTGTCCCACCCAAATAACAGTAGTCTTGTGCCTACACAAAACTGATAGCAAAAGTCGTGTCCCACCCAAATAACAGTAGTCTTGTGCCTACACAAAACTGATAGCAAAAGTCGTGTCCCACCCAAATAACAGTAGTCGTGTGCCTACACAAAACTAATAGCAAAAGTCGTGTCCCACCCAAATAACAGTAGTCGTGTGCCCACACAAATAACAGTAGTCGTGTATCCACACAAATAACAGTAGTGGTGTGTCCATACAAATAACAGTAGTCATGTATCCACACAAATGACAGTAGTCGTGTGTCCACACAAATAACAGTAGTTGTGTGCCCACACAAATGACAGTAGTCATGTGTCCACACAAATAACAGTAGTTGTGTGCCCACACAAATGACAGTAGTCGTGTGTCCACACAAATGACAACTAGTAGTCATGTGTCCACACAAATGACAGTAGTCATGTGTCCACACAAATGATAGTAGTTGAGTGCCCACACAAATGACAGTAGTTGTGTACCACACAAATGACAGTAGTCGTGTACCACACAAATGACAGTAGTCTGTGGTTACCCAGGTAATACTACTAGCTGATCTTTGTTTACCCAGGTTACTATTACCTGATCTGTGGTTACCCAGGTTACTACTACCTGATCTGTGGTTACCCAGGTTACTACTACCTGATCTGTGGTTACCCAGGTTACTACTACCTGATCTGTGGTTACCCAGGTTACTACTACCTGATCTGTGGTTACCCAGGTTACTACTACCTGATCTGTTGTTACCAAGGTTACTACTACCTGAAGTGTGTTTACCCAGGTTACTACTATCTGATCTGTGGTTACCCAGGTTACCACTACCTGATCTGTTGTTACCAAGGTTACTACTACCTGAACTGTGTTTACCCAGCCAACCACTTCCTGATATGTAGTTACCCAGGTTACTACTACCTGATCTGTTGTTACCAAGGTTACTACTACCTGAACTGTGTTTACCCAGGTTACTACTACCTTATCTGTGGTTACCCAGGTTACTACTACCTGATCTGTGGTTACCCAGGTTACTACTACCTGATCTGTGGTTACCCAGGTTACTTCTGTAGGATCTTCGGTTACCCAGCCAACCACTATCTGATCTGTGGTTACCCAAGTTACTACTACTACTATCCAGGTGACTATGATTACCAGAGCTGTAATTACCCAGGTTACTATGATTACTAGGTTGTTACCCAGGTTGCTTTAATTGCCAGAGCTGCATGGTTACCTGACTAGTACCCAAGCTTTGGTAACCCTGCACATAGTTGTTCCTGCTAGGATGATGTGACACTCTTATAATCACTGACTTGCTGTTACATTGCAGTGGGCTTTTCTCTTTGTAGCTATATACAATCATTGATTGGTAATTTGTGTGGACCACCAGGCTGGGGAGGCTGCAGTCCTTATGAAATACTCTATCTGAAATCAATCTTGAAAGACCACTGTTATCAGGCCCTAATCTAAGTGATTTCCATAGCAACCGATGATTTGCAAAATCTGGCACATAATTGATAAATGTCTTCTTTAATTATAAATTAGCAGAATAATGGGAATATAGAGGTTGTCCTTTAAGTAGCTAGGTTTTAATGAGTATTGGTAACATACAGACTTGGTTTAGTTGATTCATTTGAGAAGATAAACTCCTGTTGTGTAAGACCACCTCATATAGAACAAAGCAGTACAGATGATTCCTGCCATGCATACAAATGTGAAAATAATTAGACCTCGTACAATATAGGAGTAACTTTGGTAGGATTAAGTTGGACAGGAGGTATGAGTTGGGTTACTGTTAGATTCTTAGAATATTCCCTTACCTGGTAGTGTAGTGATCAATGGTAAACTAATTCCTAACATTTTATAACTGTATACAGTTCATTTTGACCTCGACCATCTTTTTTGACATTTTATCAAAATAATTCGCAAATAATAAATAGTATAAAGTATTTTGTCACTTTAGGGTTGAAAATGTAAATAAGATAAGACAAGATAAAAAGTGATCCTTGGTTGTATTTGACTTATGCTGTAAGAAGGAAATCTTGGTTGTAACATACACTGTAAGAAGGAAATCTTGGTTGTAACTTATGCTGTAAGATGGAATTCTTGGTTGTAACTTAATGATGCTGTAAGAAAGAAACCTTGGTTGTAACTTAAGCTGTAAGAAAGTAATCTTAAGCTTGTTCATAAACTGTAAGAAGAGAAAAAGACTGGGGTTCGAAACTGGGACTCGGTAATATAGGTGTATGAACTTCCCAGTTGTAAACAGTTTACACAGTCCTCCAGTTTTACTACATAACTTAAGCTGAAAGAAGAACACTTTTTGTTGAAATTTATTAGGAAGAAAGCTTGGTTACTTAAAGGTGGTTTTGTGACATATGCTGAAAGAAGAAAGCTTTTTGTTGAAATTTATTAGGAAAGAAACATTGGTAACGTAAATGTGGTTTTGTGACCTCAGCCTGGCCTTGTTAGTTACCATGACAATGTAATTCCACTTGATTAACTTGGTCCACTTGTTTGTTTCCTTTTGTATATATTTTTCTTCTGTACGATTTGTTGAAGCAGACCTAGTGAGACACTCTGTATATGGGAAAGCTAGATTATCAATAATTAACTGGCCTGCTGCAGCTGTGTGTAAGATTTGTATCACCAGCGGTGATCACAAAGGTTCATGACACTGTCTTCTAACTTTATGGACCATGCAGCTTTGTATTGTTAGCTTTCTCTGGTGAGCTTATTGTGTAGAATGTCTATCTCTGTATTGTTAGCTTTCTCTGGTGAGCTTATTGTGTAGACTGTCTATCTCTGTATTGTTAGCTTTCTCTGATGAGCTTATTGTGTAGACTGTCTATCTCTGTATTGTTAGCTTTCTCTGGTGAGCTTATTGAGTAGAATGTCTATCTCTGTATTGTTAGCTTTCTCTGGTGAGCTTATTGAGTAGAATGTCTATCTCTGTATTGTTTGCTTTCTCTGGTGAGCTTATTGAGTAGACTGTCTATCTCTGTATTGTTAAGCTTTCTCTGGTGAGATTATTGAGTAGAATGTCTATCTCTGTATTGTTAGCTTTCTCTGGTGAGCTTATTGTGTAGACTGTCTATCTCTGTATTGTTAGCTTTCTCTGGTGAGCTTATTGGGTAGAATGTCTATCTTTGTATTGTTAGCTTTCTCTGGTGAGCTTATTGAGTAGAATGTCTATCTCTGTATTGTAAGCTTTCTCTGGTGAGCTTATTGGGTAGAATGTCTATCTCTGTATTGTTAAGCTTTCTCTGGTGAGCTTATTGGGTAGAATGTCTATCTCTGCATTGTTAGCTTTCTCTGGTGAGCTTATTGGGTAGAATGTCTATCTCTGTATTGTTAGCTTTCTCTGGTGAGCTTATTGGGTATAATGTATATCTCTGTATTGTTAGCTTTCTCTGGTGAGATTATTGGGTAGAATGTCTATCTCTGTATTGTTAGCTTTCTCTGGTGAGCTTATTGAGTAGAATGTCTATCTCAGTATTGTTAGCTTTCTCTGGTGAGCTTATTGAGTATAATGACTATCTCTGTATTGTTAGCTTTCTCTGGTGAGATTATTGAGTATAATGACTATCTCAGTATTGTTAGCTTTCTCTGGTGAGCTTATTGTGTAGACTGTCTATCTCTGTATTGTTAGCTTTCTCTGGTGAGCTTATTGAGTATAATGTCTATCTCTGTATTGTTAGCTTTCTCTGGTGAGCTTATTGTGTAGACTGTCTATCTCTGTATTGTTAGCTTTCTCTGGTGAGCTTATTGGGTAGAATGTCTATCTCTGTATTATTAGCTTTCTCTGGTGAGCTTATTGTGTAGAATGTCTATCTCTGTATTGTTAGCTTTCTCTGGTGAGCTTATTGTGTAGAATGTCTATCTCTGTATTGTTAGCTTTCTCTGGTGAGATTATTGAGTATAATGACTATCTCTGTATTATTAGCTTTCTCTGGTGAGCTTATTGGGTAGAATGTCTATCTCTGTATTGTTAGCTTTCTCTGGTGAGCTTATTGAGTATAATGTCTATCTCAGTATTGTTAGCTTTCTCTGGTGAGCTTATTGAGTATAATGACTATCTCTGTATTGTTAGCTTTCTCTGGTGAGATTATTGAGTATAATGACTATCTCAGTATTGTTAGCTTTCTCTGGTGAGCTTATTGTGTAGACTGTCTATCTCTGTATTGTTAGCTTTCTCTGGTGAGATTATTGAGTATAATGACTATCTCAGTATTGTTAGCTTTCTCTGGTGAGCTTATTGTGTAGACTGTCTATCTCTGTATTGTTAGCTTTCTCTGGTGAGATTATTGAGTATAATGACTATCTCAGTATTGTTAGCTTTCTCTGGTGAGCTTATTGAGTATAATGTCTATCTCTGTATTGTTAGCTTTCTCTGGTGAGCTTATTGGGTAGAATGTCTATCTCTGTATTGTTAGCTCACCTGGTCCGAAGGATCGAGGTGAGCTTATGCCATACCGTGGCGTCCGTCGTCTGTCTGTCGTCCGTCCGTCGTCCGTCCGTCTGTCGTCTGTGCGTCGTCCGTCTGTTTTCGTCAACAATTCTTTAAACAACTTCTTCTCCATAATCACTGATAGGATTGGTATAATGTCTATCTCTGTATTGTTAGCTTTCTCCGGTGAGATTGGTATAATGTCTATCTCTGTATTGTTAGCTTTCTCCGGTGAGATTGGTATAATGTCTATCCCTGTATTGTTAGCTTTCTCCGGTGAGATTGGTATAATGTCTATCTCTGTATTGTTAGCTTTCTCCGGTGAGATTGGTATAATGTCTATCTCTGTATTGTTAGCTTTCTCCGGTGAGATTGGTATAATGTCTATCTCTGTATTGTTAGCTTTCTCCGGTGAGATTGGTATAATGTCTATCTCAGTATTGTTAGCTTTCTCCGGTGAGCTTGGTATAATGTCTATCTCTGTATTGTTAGCTTTCTCCGGTGAGATTGGTATAATGTCTATCTCTGTATTGTTAGCTTTCTCCGGTGAGATTGGTATAATGTCTATCTCTGTATTGTTAGCTTTCTCCGGTGAGATTGGTATAATGTCTATCTCTGTATTGTTAGCTTTCTCCGGTGAGATTGGTATAATGTCTATCTCTGTATTGTTAGCTTTCTCCGGTGAGATTGGTATAATGTCTATCTCTGTATTGTTAGCTTTCTCCGGTGAGATTGGTATAATGTCTATCTCTGTATTGTTAGCTTTCTCCGGTGAGATTGGTATAATGTCTATCTCTGTATTGTTAGCTTTCTCCGGTGAGATTGGTATAATGTCTATCTCTGTATTGTTAGCTTTCTCCGGTGAGATTGGTATAATGTCTATCTCTGTATTGTTAGCTTTCTCCGGTGAGATTGGTATAATGTCTATCTCTGTATTGTTAGCTTTCTCCGGTGAGATTGGTATAATGTCTATCTCTGTATTGTTAGCTTTCTCCGGTGAGATTGGTATAATGTCTATCTCTGTATTGTTAGCTTTCTCCGGTGAGATTGGTATAATGTCTATCTCTGTATTGTTAGCTTTCTCCGGTGAGATTGGTATAATGTCTATCTCTGTATTGTAAGCTTTCTCCGGTGAGATTGGTATAATGTCTATCTCTGTATTGTTAGCTTTCTCCGGTGAGATTGGTATAATGTCTATCTCTGTATTGTTAGCTTTCTCCGGTGAGATTGGTATAATGTCTATCTCTGTATTGTTAGCTTTCTCCGGTGAGATTGGTATAATGTCTATCTCTGTATTGTTAGCTTTCTCCGGTGAGATTGGTATAATGTTTACCTCGAGTGTACTTTCATGTCTCTCTTGTAATAAGAATCATCTGTCCTATAATGATAATTTTGTTTAGTGGTTATTTGATAAAAAGTAGGATGAAAGTATCTTGCAGACCTGTTTCGAGATTGTTAGGTAAAAAATCCATGAGACATGTTTGGAGGTCTGTATATGATGTCCTTTGAAAAGCTACCCCATGATTAATTTATTATCAATATTGTATGATAGTGTGTACCGTTGATTCTGTAATACTGGACAATAACCTATTGTACATAGTGGTCACTGGTAGGACAGAGTATTGACCAGTGGTCTGATTAAAGTGGAAAGGTCTATGCAATATACATCAGGGCCCCCATGATAGCCCTGTCCCAATTAAATCTCATCCAGACTGACTGATTTAAACAGGTTCACTGTAGCCACATAGGTTCCAATAACATGTAACATGGCCTAAGATAGGTAAGTAGCAAACCCTATCAGGTCCCCCATAGCCCCAGACAGGTAAATAACAAACCCTATCAGGTCCCCCATAGCCCCAGACAGGTAAATAACAAACCCTATCAGGTCCCCCATACCCCAGACAGGTAAATAACAAACCCTATCAGGTCCCCCATAGCCCCAGACAAGTAAATAACAAACCCTATCAGGTCCCCCATAGCCCCAGACAGGTAAATAACAAACCCTATCAGGTCCCCCATAGCCCCAGACAGGTAAATAACAAACCCTATCAGGTCCCCCATACCCCAGACAGGTAAATAACAAACCCTATCAGGTCCCCCATAGCCCTAGACAGGTAAATAACAATCCCTATCAGGTCCCCCATAGCCCCAGACAGGTAAATAACAATCCTACCAGGTCCCCCATAGCCCCAGACAGGTAAATAACAAACCCTATCAGGTCCCCCATAGCCCCAGACAGGTAAATAACAAACCCTATCATGTCCCCCATAGCCCCAGACAGGTAAATAACAAACCCTATCAGGTCCCCCATAGCCCCAGACAGGTAAATAACAAACCCTATCATGTCCCCCATAGCCCCAGACAGGTAAATAACAATCCTATCATGTCCCCCATAGCCCCAGACAGGTAAATAACAAACCCTATCATGTCCCCCATAGCCCCAGACAAGTAAATAACAAACCCTATCAGGTCCCCCATAGCCCCAGACAGGTAAATAACAAACCCTATCAGGTCCCCCATAGCCCCAGACAGGTAAATAACAAATCCTATCATGTCCCCCATAGCCCCAGACAGGTAAATAACAAACCCTATCAGGTCCCCCATAGCCCCAGACAAGTAAATAACAAACCCTATCAGGTCCTCCATAGCCCCAGACAGGTAAATAACAAACCCTATCATGTCCCCCATAGCCCCAGACAAGTAAATAACAAACCTTATCAGGTCCCCCATAGCCCCAGACAGGTAAATAACAAACCCTATCAGGTCCCCCATAGCCCCAGACAAGTAAATAACAAACCCTATCAGGTCCCCCATAGCCCCAGACAGGTAAATAACAATCCCTATCAGGTCCCCCATAGCCCCAGACAGGTAAATAACAAACCCTACTAGGTCCCCCATAGCCCCAGACAGGTAAATAACAAACCCTACCAGGTCCCCCATAGCCCTAGACAGGTAAATAACAAACCCTACCAGGTCCGCCATAGTCCCAGACAGGTAAATAACAAACCCTATCAGGTCCCCCACAGCCCCAGACCTGTAAATAACAAACCCTATCAGGTGGTCATAAGGATTCCTTTGCAAGTATCCCTAGTGTATGTCCCAAATCTCTACGAGTGTGCCATTGTAACAGAAACGAGTGTGCCATTGTAAAAAAGGTCATTATTTTTTTCAATGCCTCCACTAGGAGTCGAACCCAGATCCTCTGGCTTAACAGTCTTACACTTAACTGATCAATCTAAACTGATCAAGCTTACGAGAAGATCTCTCTAGCCAAGCGGTATATTGCAGCTAGTATTTATCAAGGTTACATAGTATATAGCTATATATATTGGTGCCAGCCCATTATTCAGTGTGATAAGTGGCCTATAATTAATACAATTACTAGAAAAAAGCAAAGGTTGCAAGCTTCGTATAATTGTAAGTGAATAACGAACACTAGTTTTAGATGTTTGAGGCAGTTTGATACAGGGTAATGTAGGAGGCTGTAGTGATAATATTCCTGGCTATATAACTATAAACTGCCACTATGTATCCCCCTCCCACCTCCCCTTCCCACACCAAGCTAAATGAGACCCCCATTCTAGGGTGAAAGGGGAGGGGGAATAATTATTACTGTGTCAGTGCTTTTGTAACAGAGTTCTTTGGGTCTGACCCACTGTACTTGTCCGTAGTGGTACCGTAGTACTATCAGGGTGTACCGTGACCCACTGCACTAGTCCGTAGTGGTACCGTAGTACTATCGGGGTGAACCGTGACCCACTGTACTTGTCCGTAGTGGTACCGTAGCACTATTGGGGTGTACCGTGACCCACTGCACTTGTCCATAGTGGTACCGTAGTACTATCGGGGTGTACCGTGACCCACTGTACTTGTCCGTAGTGGTACCGTAGTACTATCGGGATGTACCGTGACCCACTGTACTTGTCCGTAGTGGTACCGTAGTACTATCGGGATGTACCGTGACCCACTGTACTTGTCCGTAGTGGTACCGTAGTACTATCAGGGTGTACCCCATCCTCGATATCCAGGGGTTACGATCACCTATGTAATCTACACCCCTGGAATATATCATGGCAAAATTGAAAGCTCCCGGGTCTGCCACCTAGCGGTCGGTGTGCGTTGTATCCTTTTGAATCACGTAATCACCGACCAATCAAAATGCGTATAACAAAACAGCTTCAGCAATGAATGTAACCATGGAAAAACATTTCATTCGGTTGATCTGTGAAAAATCAAGCTTGATCAAATTAGACAGCATCAGGAAACGGCGATCCACGCACTGAGTCCTTACCGTAAATATGTCGGTGAAGATTGTTCTTCTCTGTTTTACTGGTATAGATCCATGACACAGTCGACACTGCACGTGCCATGTTTGTTTACAATTTTTTCTGTCCCATAAGAACAGCGCGTGATCAAATGTAAGGTGCGCTCTGATTGGACGCAGCCAGACCTAGCTGCATCCAATGAAAATTCTCGTCGCGGGATTTACGAAATGTGGTCTATATATGCCAAGGTTGAAGATGAGTGTGCGGATCGTAACCCTTGGCTAGCGAAGATGGGTGTACCCTGACTCACCGTACTAGTCCGTAGTGGTACTGTAGTACTATCGGGGTGTACCCTGACTCACCGTACTAGTCCGTAGTGGTAACTTATACAACCGGTATCAACCACATTACAGTCATATCAAAACTGTGGATCACCATGACATACCGTACCAGTACCGTAGTAACTACTATTTTCACACCAAATTTTGTATGGTATGGTTTACCCCAGTATATTGAACCCTGGGCATCCGTGATACACCATTGGCAATACCGGCACAATGTGACTGGGGCTTTAGTATATGTATATATCATGTGGCCATATATATAATTACCTATTGATCACTCATTTCAGCCGTGTCTATATATAGAATTACGTAGTGATCACTCTTTATAATTACATATCGATCACTCGTTATAGCCATGGCTATATATAGAATTACGTATTGATCACTCGTTATAGCTGTGTCTATATATAGAATTACGTAGTGATCACTCATAGCTGAGTCTATATGTAAAATTATGTATTGATCACTCGTTATAGCCATGTCTATATAAAGAATTACGTATTGATCACTCGTTATAGCTGTGTCTATATATAGAATCATTTAGTGATCACTGGTTTTAGCCATGTCTATATATAGAATTACGTATTGATCACTCGTTATAGCTGTGTCTATATATAGAATTACGTATTGATCACTCGTTATAGCCATGTCTATATATAGAATTACGTATTGATCACTCGTTATAGCCATGTCTATATATAGAATTACGTATTGATCACTCGTTATAGCCATGTCTATATATAGAATTACGTATTGATCACTCGTAGCTGTGTCTATATATAGAATTACGTATTGATCATTCGTTATAGCTGTGTCTATATATAGAATTACGTATTGATCACTCTTTATAGCTGTGTCTATATATAGATTTACGTAGTGATCACTCATAGCTGAGTCTATATGTAAAATTATGTATTGATCACTGGTTATAGCCATGTCTATATATAGAATTACATATTGATCACTCGTTATAGCTGTGTCTATATATGGAATTATGTATTGATCACTCGTTATAGCTGTGTCTATATATGGAATTATGTAGTGATCACTGATTATAGCCATGTCTATATATAGAATTACGTATTGATCACTCATTATAGCTGTGTCTATATATAGAATTATGTAGTGATCACTGGTTATAGCCATGTCTATATATAGCTTTATGTATTGATCACTGGTTAAAGCCATGTCTATATATAGAATTATGTATTGATCACTCGTTATAGCCATGTCTATATATAGAATTATGTATTGATCACTCGTTATAGCTGTGTCTATATATAGAATTACGTATTGATCACTCGTTATAGCTGTGTCTATATATAGAATTATGTATTGATCACTGGTTATAGCCATGTCTATATACAGAATTACATATTGATCACTGGTTATAGCCATGTCTATATATAGAATTACGTATTGATCACTGGTTATAGCCATGTCTATATATAGAATTATGTATTGATCACTGGTTATAGCCATGTCTATATATAGAATTATGTATTGATCACTGGTTATAGCCATGTCTATATACAGAATTACATATTGATCACTGGTTATAGCCATGTCTATATATAGAATTATGTATTGATCACTGGTTATAGCCATGTCTATATATAGAATTACATATTGATCACTGGTTATAGCCATGTCTATATATAGAATTACATATTGATCACTGGTTATAGCCATGTCTATATATAGAATTATGTATTGATCACTGGTTATAGCCATGTCTATATATAGAATTATGTATTGATCACTGGTTATAGCCATGTCTATATATAGAATTATGTATTGATCACTGGTTATAGCCATGTCTATATATAGCATTACATATTGATCACTGGTTATAGCTGTGTCTATTTATAGAATTATGAATTATGAACCTCTGATGTTACATAAAAGATCTTGGTGACAGAAGCTAGTGATTCTTGGCCTTTGATTTACTTTGATTGTAATTAGCTATATACCCAAGTTAAGATGGCTATCTTTAATTGGCGAGATTGAGACATTATGGTTTGTTTGATCCATTGTTTGTATTGTAGGATACTCTACACAATAGATTGCTTTTCAAAAAGATGCTTTTATTGATAACAGCGATCCATTTGAATTTTTGTCTCGCCTCGATAATAGTCGAGAAAACGAAACTAAGGTGTTGCTTTACCGGCGGCGGCAGTGGCGAAGGTGGCGTCATTTGCATTTAAGTCCACTTTTCACAGTGCTATAATTATCAAATTGAATTGAAATTTGGTCACATTACTCAAAACATACTTAATACGTAACCTCAATAAAAGAAATTGAGTTACAGTTTTTGGGCAAAACATGTGAATTTGCATTAAAGTCCACTTTTTATAGTGTTACTGATATCCGATTGATTAAAACTTAGATTAGTTACTAATTTCATCATACTGAACATCTTACTGATATTTGGAGGACATTTATTTGCAGGTTCTGCTGTTTTGGGGCAAAAACTTGAATTTTGAGAATTTGGTTTAAACAGTATTTTATTCACAATATTTACAATACAAGTTTCAATGTAAACAACATTTGATAAAATGGGATTTGGCAACAAGAGTTTACTGTTATATTAAGCCATCTCCCAATTTTTTGTTTTTTGTTTGTTTAAACAGTAAATATGCAAATTTTGAGAATTTGCATTAAAGTCCACTTTTTATAGTGCCACTGATATCAGATTCAATTGAAACTTAGGGTAGTTACTAATATTATCATACTGAAGACCTTACTGAAATTTGAAGGAAGTTTATTTGCAGGTTCTGCTGTCTTTGGGCAAAAACATGGGAATTTTGGGAATTTATGTTAGCATCCACATTTATAGTGTGGTTGATATGTAATTAACTTGGCCAAGTTACAGATATCATCTTGCAGTATGTTTTTTGTTTTACTACTTTTTTTCGTTGGGACTTAAACATTATCAGCGAAGTGGTAAAGGCGAGACATAATTACGCGTAATTCTTGTTTCCAGTGATTTAAATTCTATACATTTAAAATTGTATCCTGAGTTTGTTTCCATATTTTACTATTAAAGAATTAAAGTTCTTTTATTATTATTATTTCATGGTAAGGGTTATTACTGTCAAGTGAATATAAATTTGTTTTCGTTTGACGGTAAATATTGTATAACTGTTGAGTGAATATATATTTGTTTTCATTTGACGGTAAATATTGTATAACTGTTGAGTGAATATATATTTGTTTTCATTTGACGGTAAATATTGTATAACTGTTGAGTGAATATATATTTGTTTTCGTTTGACGGTAAATATTGTATAACTGTTGAGCGAATATAAATTTGTTTCCATTTGACGGTAAATATTGTATAACTGTTGAGCGAATATAAATTTGTTTTCGTTTGACGGTAAATATTGTATAACTGTTGAGCGAATATAAATTTGTTTTCGTTTGACGGTAAATATTGTATAACTGTTGAGCGAATATAAATTTGTTTCCATTTGACGGTAAATATTGTAGAACTATTGAGCGAATATAAATTTGTTTTCGTTTGACGGTAAATATTGTATAACTATTGAGCGAATATAAATTTGTTTTCATTTGACGGTAAATATTGTATAACTATTGAGCGAATATAAATTTGTTTTCGTTTGACGGTAAATATTGTAGAACTATTGAGCGAAAATAAATTTGTTATCATTTGACGGTAAATGTTGTATAACTGTTGAGTGAATATAAATAGTGCTGTTCCGATTAATCGATTTAGTCGACGTCTCTAAGTCGTTTGTACTTGAAAATCTAATAATCGTTCACTGTTTATCATGATCGATCATGGAAGTCTGTTGATACCAAAAACCGTATTCCTACATATATTTACATAACAGTATCTCTGATTGGTCAAGTGCTCTATTCAGCAACCAATCAGAAAAGATGTTTTGATGTACATCTTGTAATGTGGCATGAGACATTATCAAAATGACAGTACTGAAGGCCTGAACAAATGAATATCATCTCGGAACTATCTGTTGGAAAGTTGTAAACATTAAAGGTTTTGGTACCAAAACTGTGTCAATCTTTGACTTATTAATTAAATGTTTGCAGAAAGTGTGACTGATCTGATACTGTGTTCGGTTAGTGACACGTTTAGTTCTTTGACTGATCGGGAATGTCATTGAATGATATTTAGGCTATAGATACTATGTTATGTTTTAATTCATCATTTTTTCTTTTCTTCAATAATCAATCATTAGTCGATCATCAGTCGTTTGTGTAACGGTGATGATCGATCACGATTTTTCAAGTGATTCCCAACACTAAATATAAATTTGTTTTCATTTGACAGTAAATATTGTATAACTGTTGAGCGAATATAAATTTGTTTCCATTTGATGGTAAATATTGTATAACTGTTGAGCGAATATAAATTTGTTTCCATTTGATGGTAAATATTGTATAACTGTTGAGCGAATATAAATTTGTTTTCATCTGAGGTAAATATTGTATAAATGTTGAGTGAATATAAATTTGTTTTCATCTGAGGTAAATATTGTATAAATGTTGAGTGAATCAGCTGTGTTTGTGCTCCTTAACTCTGCCCACATGGTTCGAGAGGATCAGCATGGCGGTGATTCTGCTGAATTGTGTTACACTTGGAATGTACCAGCCCTGTGAGGACCAAGTCTGTGACTCCATGCGATGCCAAGTCCTTGAGAAATTTGACCACTTCATTTTTGCATTCTTTGCCATCGAGATGATCATCAAAGTGACAGCCAAGGGATTATGGGGCAAGCTGACTTACCTGGATGATTCGTGGAATCGCCTAGACTGTTTCATTGTGTTGGCCGGGTAAGTACTCACTGTGGCCCTTTCTCTGTATATTCTACACTGTAGTGGCCCCTTCCTCTGTATACTGCAAGCTTTGTATGGTGAATAGCTTTAGGCTATCCGCTACATGTTCCACATTCTGCTCACTTTTACATGCATAAAAATACACAGGAGAATTTTGGTTTGATTCATTCTTTATAAAAATTTGTAAACCAAACTTTATCTAGCTTACTTGCACTAGATGCTTTCTGTACAGTATCATGCAAAACGAGTTTCACCGAATTTTCAATGTACTTGACTTAATTGACTCTGGAAAATCTCAAGCACAGAAAGGGATACACGTTTGTATTCTTCTTTTCCTCCTCTGGCAATTTGAAAATATTCGTTGAAAATGGTATACATACTTATTCATAAAACATAAATTGTCCATAGAATTTTTATGCATACTTTTATTTTGTAATTGAATCAATCTCATTAAACATTGAGCAGTGAAGTAAGAATTGGCACGGTTTAAAGGGCCACTTTGCACGGTCGTTAGTGCATAAGAAATTAATGGTAAATTCTCCACTTACTGAAAAGGGAAAGGTACCAGTATCTGAAATCTAGTTGGCTGTTGAAAAAGCATCACAGATATAAATCATGACTGGTCATCTGCCATGCCCTGGATGTGAGAACATCTTGGTGTATGTAATGGTTTGTTGGTGTATATACCATAAGTATAATGGTTTGTTGGTGTATATGCCATAAGTATAAAGGTTCGTTGGTGTATATACCATAAGTATAATAGTTTGTTGGTGTATATACAGTAAGTATAAAGGTTTGTTGGTGTATATACAGTAAGGATAATGGTTTGTTGGTGTATATACCATAACTATAATGGTTTGTTGGTGTATATACAGTAAGTATAAAGGTTTGTTGGTGTTTATACAGTAAGTATAATGGTTTGTTGGTGTATATACAGTAAGTATAAAGGTTCGTTGGTGTATATACCATAAGTATAATGGTTTGTTGGTGTATATGCCATAAGTATAAAGGTTTGTTGGTGTATATACTGTAAGCATAATGGTTTGTTGGTGTATATACTGTAAGCATAATGGTTTTTTGGTGTATATACCATAAGTATAATGGTTTGTTGGTGTATATGCCATAAGTATAAAGGTTTGTTGGTGTATATACCGTAACTATAATGGTTTCTTGGTGTATATACCGTAACTATAATGGTTTGTTGGTGTATATACCGTAACTATAATGGTTTGTTGGTGTATATACCATAAGTATAATGGTTTGTTGGTGTATATATACTGTAAGCATAATGGTTTTTTGGTGTATATACCATAAGTATAATGGTTTGTTGGTGTATATATACTGTAAGCATAATGGTTTGTTGGTGTATATACTGTAAGCATAATGGTTTTTTGGTGTATATACCATAAGTATAATGGTTTGTTGGTGTATATGCCATAAGTATAATGGTTTGTTGGTGTATATACCGTAACTATAATGGTTTGTTGGTGTATATATACTGTAAGCATAATGGTTTTTTGGTGTATATACCATAAGTATAATGGTTTGTTGGTATATATATGTAGTATAATGGTTTGTTGGTATATATGTAGTATAATGATTTGTTGGTATATATGTAGTATAATTGTTTGTTGATGTATTTGTAGTATAATGGTTTGTTGCATTAAACTTCATAGTTCAGAGCAAATGAGAGGGGAGATAAAAGAATGGACAAAATCGAGTTTCCCAGGTCAGCCGTCTCCCAGGTCAGCCGTCTCCCGCCCCTAACTACATGCAGGCACCTTTATTTGTCAGCCGTCTCCCGCCCCTAACTACAGGCACCTGTATTTGTCGGCCGTCTCCCACCCCTAACTACAGGCACCTGTATTTGTCGGCCCTCTCCCACCCCTTACTACAGGCACCTGTATTTGTCGGCTGTCTCCCGCCCCTAACTACAGGCACCTGTATTTGTCGGCCGTCTCCTGCCCCTAACTACAGGCACCTGTATTTGTCGGCCTTCTCCCACCCCTAACTACAGGCACCTGTATTTGTCGGCGGTCTCCCGCCCCTAACTACAGGCACCTGTATTTGTCGGCCCTCTCCCGCCCCTAACTACAGGCACCTGTATTTGTCGGCCCTCTCCCGCCCTTAACTACAGGCACCTGTATTTGTCGGCCCTCTCCCACCCCTTACTACAGGCACCTGTATTTGTCGGCCGTCTCCCGCCCCTAACTACAGGCACCTGTATTTGTCGGCCCTCTCCCACCCCTTACTACAGGCACCTGTATTTGTCAGCTGTCTCCCGCCCCTAACTACAGGCACCTGTATTTGTCGGCCGTCTCCTGCCCCTAACTACAGGCACCTGTATTTGTCGGCCTTCTCCCACCCCTAACTACAGGCACCTGTATTTGTCGGCGGTCTCCCGCCCCTAACTACAGGCACCTGTATTTGTCCGCCCTCTCCCGCCCCTAACTACAGGCACCTGTATTTGTCGGCCCTCTCCCGCCCTTAACTACAGGCACCTATATTTGTGGGCCCTCTCCCACCCCTTACTACAGGCACCTGTATTTGTCGGCCGTCTCCCGCCCCTAACTACAGGAACCTGTATTTGTCGGCCGTCTCCCGCCCCTAACTACAGGAACCTGTATTTGTGGGCCCTCTCCCGCCCCTAACTACAGGCACCTGTATTTGTCGGCCCTATCCCGCCCCTAACTACAGGCACCTGTATTTGTCGGCCCTCTCCCACCCCTTACTACAGGAACCTGTATTTGTCGGCCGTCTCCTGCCCCTAATTACAGGCACCTATATTTGTCGGCCGTCTCCTGCCCCTAACTACAGGCACCTGTATTTGTCGGCCGTCTCCTGCCCCTATCTACAGGCACCTGTATTTGGCTGGCTGGTATCATTAGAATGTGATTATTGCATTGTCTGCGTCTTCCCAATGGAGAGCCATGGTGTCCATGATTGTGTTCTCTCTAACAATGTGTAACCTACCGGGAGGGTTGGAGGATGAGTCAGGGTTTGAGACTGAGGCAGGGTAATGGAGGCTAAGGCAGGGTAATGGAGGCTGAGGCAGGGTAATGGAGGCTGAGGCAGGGTAATAGAGGCTGAGGCAGGGTAATAGAGGCTGAGGCAGGGTTGGAGGCTGAGGCAGGGTTATGGAGGTCGAGACAGGGTAATGGAGGCTGAGGCAGGGTAACGGAGGCTGAGGCAGGGTAATAGAGGCTGAGACAGGGTAATGGAGGCTGAGGCAGGAAAATGGAGGCTGAGGCAGGGTAATAGAGGCTGAGGCAGGGTTGGAGGCTGAAGAGGCAGGGTTATGGAGGTCGAGACAGGGTAATGGAGGCTGAGGCAGGGTTGGAGGCTGAGGCAGGGTTGGAGGCTGAGGCAGGGTAATGGAGGCTGAGGCAGGGTAATAGAGGCTGAGGCAGGGTAATAGAGGCTAAGGCAGGGTAATAGAGGCTGAGGCAGGGTTGGAGGCTGAGGCAGGGTTATGGAGGTTGAGACAGGGTAATGGAGGCTGAGGCAAGGTAATAGAGGCTGAGGCAGGGTTGGAGGCTGAGGCAGGGTTATGGAGGTTGAGACAGGGTAATGGAGGTTGAGGCAGGTTTGGAGGCTGAGGCAGGGTTGGAGGCTGAGGCAGGGTAATGGAGGCTGAGGCAGGGTAATGGAGGCTGAGGCAGGGTATTGGAGGCTGAGGCAGGGTTGGAGGCTGAGGCAGGGTAATGGAGCTGAGGCAGGGTTATGGAGGTTGAGACAGGGTTGGATGCTAAGGCAAGGTTGGAGACTCTACTTTTAAGTAGGCAGAGTTAGACATTATGGAGGTCTTCAGTGTAAATACATTACCTATATAACATTAAGCTTACCAGGATCTTTGTCAAGGCTGCCTAATGATTATATACTGATGAACTAGCTAAATAGGTTTGTTTTGAAACATTTGACCTTTAATTGACCTTAGCAGAAATGCATGGTGCCACTTTGATTAAAGAAGTTTAGGGTTAATATTAACATTGATACTCCTGTATAGGAATGACCTCTAAACTTAGAATTCAGTGATATTTGTCAGGGGGTTGTACTGTAAAACTGGCAGATTAACACTAGTGAGAGCAAGACACAGTCTGCAATATTATCCATACCTGTCATAATATGCAGCTAGTAGTTAGCTCACCTGGTCCAAAGGACCAAGGTGAGCTTATGCCTTACCGTAGCATCCGTCGTCCGCCTGTCTGGTCGTCTCTCTGGCCGTCTGCCTTCCGGCTGTCAACGATCGACATCTTTACAATCACTTAACAGAATATGACCAAATTTGGTCAGAGGCACGCCTATGGGGCGGGGACTCAAAATTGTACAAATGATAAGGCGGAGCCAAAAGGGGTCAATTTGGATATATTGACATAAACAACTTCTTCTCTGAAACCTAGCACCCCCCTCCCCACCCCAGGGGCCTGAGTGGTGGGGTCAAAAGGGTTCAATTTGGCTATATTGATATCAATGACTTCTCTAAAACTGAGCAATGTATATCACTCATATTTGCCTGGTAGCATCACTATGGGGCGGGGATTCAAAATTGTACAATTGGTTGGGCTGAACTCCCTCCCCCCCCCCCCCCACTTGAGGTGTGTATACTGTAGACCTGAGGTGTGTATACTGTAGACCTGAGGTGTGTATACTGTAGACCTGTGGTGTGTATACTGTAGACCTGAGGTGTGTGTACTGTAGACCTGAGGTATATACTGTAGACCTGTGGTGTGTATACTGTAGACCTGAGGTGTGTGCACTGTAGACCTGAGGTATATACTGTAGACCTGTGGTGTGTATACTGTAGACCTGAGGTGTGTGCACTGTAGACCTGAGGTGTGTATACTGTAGTCCTGAGGTGTGTGTACTGTAGACCTGAGGTGTATACTGTAGACCTGAGGTGTGTGTACTGTAGACCTGAGGTGTGTATACTGTAGTCCTGAGGTTTGTGTACTATAGACCTGAGGTGTGTGTACTGTAGACCTGAGGTGTGTGTACTGTAGACCTGTTTTATTTCTACTCTAGACCTGTAGATTTGAAGTGTATCTTCTGTGAAATCCATGAGCCTGATTTGCTCTAGATCCTGTTATAGTGATGTTTTGAGTATAACAAGTGGTTGTATTGATTGCTGTAAAACCTTAGGGTACAGTTAAGACAGCTCCACATGTTAGCACTGTACTTATACCAGCCAAATCTCCAACACTCACCCTGTTATGTCCAGCTCAGTCTCATTTTATTGCCAATCTGTCTCCCACTTACGACTTTTTGAGAATTGTATCACAGAGACTATAAGATCTATAAGAATATAAAACATGCTATAGATTTTGATGTGCATTCTGAGTTTTAGTGGTAGGAGAGACAGCACTGTGAATGAATGTACTGTGGAATATTTCTATTGATGGGGTTTATTGGTGACATATATAGCAGTCATTGAACTAAAGGTGAAAGAGTTAGTTTTCACCCAGCTTTAAAAGCTTCAGGGTTTCAAATGACTTATGCATGGCTTCAGGGTTATGTTGAGCATCAAGGTTATATTTGACTTTAGGGTTATATTTGACTTTAGGGTTATATTTGACTAAGGGTTATATTTGACTTAAGGGTTATATTTGACTTTAGGGTTATATTTGCATTAGGGTTATATTTGACTTAAGGGTTATATTTGACTTTAGGGTTATATTTGCATTAGGGTTATATTTGACTTTAGGGTTATATTTGACTTTAGGGTTATATTTGACTTAGGGTTATATTTGACTTAAGGGTTATATTTGACTTTAGGGTTATATTTGCATTAGGGTTATATTTGACTTAAGGGTTATATTTGACTTAAGGGTTATATTTGACTTAGGGTTATATTTGACTTTAGGGTTATATTTGACTTAAGGGTTATATTTGACTTAGGGTTATATATAGCTTAAGGGTTGTATTTGGCTTCATTTAGTATATTTTATGTTCCGGACAGGTTACAAGTATAAAAACTCAGTGAGTGATATAAACCCTAATGGCCTCTTGTCAAGCAATATCTAATAGATATGGTGTATGGTATCCTGAGAGATATCAGATACAACTAAATGAAGGGACTGCCCATCAGTGAGCAGAATTTCCATTTTCAGGGGCTACTCTCTCATGTCTCAAATATGATCCTATTTTAGGGGCTGGTCTCTCAGGGCACAGAAGGGATTCCATTTTAGAGGTTGGTCGCTCAAGGCAAAGAAGTGATTCAGTTTTAGGGGCTGCACTCTCAGGGTGCAGAAGGATTCCATTTTCATTGGCTGCACTCTTAGGGCTCAGAATGATTCCATCTTCATTGGCTGCACTCTCGGGGCACAGAATGATTCCATTTTCATTGGCTGCACTCTCGGGGCACAGAAGGGATTCCATTTTCATTGGCTGCACTCTCAGGGCACAGAATGATTCCATTTTCATTGGCTGCACTCTCAGGGCACAGAAGGGATTCCATTTTCATTGGCTGCACTCTTAGGGCTCAGAATGATTCCATCTTCATTGGCTGCACTCTCGGGGCACAGAATGATTCCATTTTCATTGGCTGCACTCTCGGGGCACAGAATGATTCCATTTTCATTGGCTGCACTCTCGGGGCACAGAATGATTCCATTTTCATTGGCTGGTCTCTCAGGGCACAGAAGTAATTTCATTTTAGGGGCTGGTCTCTCAGGGCACAGAAGGGATTCCATTTTAGAGGTTGGTCGCTCAAGGCAAAGAAGTGATTCAGTTTTAGGGGCTGCACTCTCAGGGTGCAGAAGGATTCCATTTTCATTGGCTGCACTCTTAGGGCTCAGAATGATTCCATTTTCATTGGCTGCACTCTCGGGGCACAGAAGGGATTCCATTGTCATTGGCTGCACTCTCGGGGCACAGAATGATTCCATTTTCATTGGCTGCACTCTCGGGGCACAGAATGATTCCATTGTCATTGGCTGCACTCTCAGGGCACAGAAGGGATTCCATTTTCATTGGCTGCACTCTCGGGGCACAGAATGATTCCATTGTCATTGGCTGCACTCTCGGGGCACAGAATGATTCCATTTTCATTGGCTGCACTCTCGGGGCACAGAATGATTCCATTGTCATTGGCTGCACTCTCGGGGCACAGAATGATTCCATTTTCATTGGCTGCACTCTCAGGGCACAGAATGATTCCATTTTCATTGGCTGCACTCTCAGGGCACAGAATGATTCCATTTTCATTGGCTGCACTCTCGGGGCACAGAATGATTCCATTTTCATTGGCTGCACTCTCGGGGCACAGAAGGGATTCCATTGTCATTGGCTGCACTCTCGGGGCACAGAATGATTCCATTTTCAATGGCTGCACTCTTAGGGCTCAGAATGATTCCATCTTCATTTGCTGCACTCTCAGGGAGTTGATTTCTCGTGTTTGTTGTATGTGGAAACATCCACAACAGACATTTTCCGCCACATATAAAATAGAACCCTGTGGAAATGTGGGAGCATAATCTAATTATGCAGTGTGCAATATGCTGGTTACATTCCAATCAAGCGTGCACATGGGTAAATCAAATTAGTGGCTGATATTATCATGGAGGCAATGAAGTCTGAGGGACTACCATATTGCATGTCACAGCACAGGGCTAATCTCTTTTTGTCAAGGAGCACTCCGTAACAACATCACTTGTTCCCACTGAACCAGTACTGGTGTGACTCCAGCTCAATCCAATACAGAGTCTAGGGGAGAGCCTCATAGAATAATGAAGTCAAACTTTTATATAAAACTTCATTCTCAACCTGAATTTCACAATTGTTGTAATAATTGGGGAAGGGAGCTTCCTTTTACCACAAGTAGTTTCTTGTTTCTGTGAAGAAGATAATTCATTTACTTTTTTAGAAAGTTCATCAATTATTATTTTTAACTTAAAGCCTTCTTTATGTATTGGGATTCTTTCATTTGCACACATTGGAATAAAATGTATGTAACAATCAGCATGTAGTGGATGTAAGGAATTCTCAGTAATGGTACAGCAGCCCTACGGCAGTGTAATGGTACAGCAGCCCTACGGCAGTGTAATGGTACAGCAGCTCTACGGCAGTGTAATGGTACAGCAGTGTAATGGTACAGCAGCCCTACGGCAGTGTAATGGTACAGCAGCCCCACGGCAGTGTAATGGTACAGCAGCCCTACGGCAGTATAATGGTACAGCAGTCCTACGGCAGTATAATGGTACAGCAGTCCTACGGCAGTGTAATGGTACAGCAGCCCTACGGCAGTATAATGGTACAGCAGTCCTACGGCAGTGTAATGGTACAGCAGCCCCACGGCAGTGTAATGGTACAGCAGCTCTATGGCAGTGTAATGGTACAGCAGCCCTACGGCAGTGTAATGGTACAGCAGCCCTACGGCAGTGTAATGCTACAGCAGCCCTACGGCAGTGTAATGCTACAGCAGCCCTACGGCAGTGTAATGGTACAGCAGTGTAATGCTACAGCAGCCCTACGGCAGTGTAATGGTACAGCAGCCCTATGTCAGTGTAATGGTACAGCAGTGTAATGGTACAGCAGCCCTACGGCAGTGTAATGCTACAGCAGCCCTACGGCAGTGTAATGCTACAGCAGCCCTACGGCAGTGTAATGGTACAGCAGTGTAATGGTACAGCAGTCCTACGGCAGTGTAATGGTACAGCAGTATAATGGTACAGCAGCCCTATGTCAGTGTAATGGTACAGCAGTCCTACGGCAGTGTAATGGTACGGCAGTATAATGGTACAGCAGCCCTATGTCAGTGTAATGGTACAGCAGTCCTACGGCAGTGTAATGGTACGGCAGTATAATGGTACAGCAGCCCTATGTCAGTGTAATGGTACAGCAGTCCTACGGCAGTGTAATGGTACAGCAGCCCTATGTCAGTGTAATGGTACAGCAGTCCTACGGCAGTGTAATGGTACAGCAGCCCTACGGCAGTGTAATGGTACAGCAGCCCTATGGCAGTGTAATGCTACAGCAGTCCTACGGCAGTGTAATGGTACAGCAGCCCTACGGCAGTGTAATGGTACAGCAGCCCTATGGCAGTGTAATGCTACAGCAGCCCTACGGCAGTGTAATGGTACAGCAGTGTAATGGTACAGCAGTCCTACGGCAGTGTAATGGTACAGCAGCCCTATGTCAGTGTAATGGTACAGCAGTGTAATGGTACAGCAGTCCTACGGCAGTGTAATGGTACAGCAGCTCTACGGCAGTGTAATGGTACAGCAGCCCTACGGCAGTGTAATGCTACAGCAGCCCTATGTCAGTGTAATGGTACAGCAGCCCTACGGCAGTGTAATGGTACAGCAGCCCTATGTCAGTGTAATGGTACAGCAGTGTAATGGTACAGCAGTCCTACGGCAGTGTAATGGTACAGCAGCCCTACGGCAGTGTAATGCTACAGCAGTCCTACGGCAGTGTAATGGTACAGCAGCCCTACGGCAGTGTAATGCTACAGCAGCCCTATGTCAGTGTAATGGTACAGCAGCCCTACGGCAGTGTAATGGTACAGCAGTGTAATGGTACAGCAGCCCTACGGCAGTGTAATGGTACAGCAGTCCTACGGCAGTGTAATGGTACAGCAGCCCTATGTCAGTGTAATGGTACAGCAGCCCTATGTCAGTGTAATGGTACAGCAGCCCTATGTCAGTGTAATGGTACAGCAGTGTAATGGTACAGCAGCTCTATGTCAGTGTAATGGTACAGCAGCCCTATGTCAGTGTAATGGTACAGCAGCCCTATGTCAGTGTAATGGTACAGCAGCCCTATGTCAGTGTAATGGTACAGCAGCCCTATGTCAGTGTAATGGTACAGCAGTGTAATGGTACAGCAGTCCTACGGCAGTGTAATGGTACAGCAGCCCTATGTCAGTGTAATGGTACAGCAGCCCTATGTCAGTGTAATGGTACAGCAGCCCTATGTCAGTGTAATGGTACAGCAGCCCTATGTCAGTGTAATGGTACAGCAGTGTAATGGTACAGCAGCTCTACGGCAGTGTAATGCTACAGCAGCCCTACGGCAGTGTAATGGTACAGCAGTCCTACGGCAGTGTAATGGTACAGCAGCCCTATGTCAGTGTAATGGTACAGCAGTGTAATGGTACAGCAGTCCTACGGCAGTGTAATGGTACAGCAGCCCTACAGCATTGTAATGGTACAGCAGCTCTACGGCAGTGTAATGGTACAGCAGCCCTACGGCAGTGTAATGGTACAGCAGCCCTACGGCAGTGTAATGGTACAGCAGTCCTACGGCAGTGTAATGGTACAGCAGCCCTATGTCAGTGTAATGGTACAGCAGTGTAATGGTACAGCAGTCCTACGGCAGTGTAATGGTACAGCAGCCCTACAGCATTGTAATGGTACAGCAGCTCTACGGCAGTGTAATGGTACAGCAGCCCTACGGCAGTGTAATGGTACAGCCGCCCTACGGCAGTGTAATGGTGCAGCCGCCCTACGGCAGTGTAATGGTACAGCCGCCCTACGGCAGTGTAATGGTACAGCAGCTCTACGGCAGTGTAATGGTACAGCAGCCCTACGGCAGTGTAATGGTACAGCAGTCCTACGGCAGTGTAATGGTACAGCAACCCTACGGCAGTGTAATGGTACAGCAGTGTAATGGTGCAGCAGCTCTACGGCAGTGTAATGAAATGACACCTCGTGTATACATGATAGGATATAAACTTTATTTATTTTACAACCATTATGAAACAAGTTATCAAACTTATATGAATCACTCTTGTTGGCCAGGATGTTAGCATGTGAGGGATCTTATAGTGGGAGGAAACAGGAGTACCCAGAGAAAACTCACATGGTCTGACAAATGACCTCGTACCTTTCACATCCGGTTGGGGAATCAAACCCCGGCCACCTTGGTGAAAGGCAAGTGACTGGGCTATTTATTCATTGCACCACCCGATCACCTCGTGTATATCTTTGGGGTGACACACACTATGAATAGTACATATTTTCCTGTCTCTTTTGGAGATGTCTTTGACACTTAATGAAGCTAATAAAACATAATGTTAGAAAAATGTAAATACAAATACATGGTGACAAAGCTAACAGAAAGGTACGCCAAGTTTGTTTGGTTTGGAATTCCTCTCCCGTGTTTACATAATTCACTGTCCTTGTTTCCTAAAGTAACAATTCTTCACAACCGATCACCATTACTTTGCTTGTTACTGAAGGTTTTTAGGTCCTGATAATTTACCTTGAGAATGTGAGCAATGTCTGTTATGTGCTGACATGCTCTTTGCAGGACTGTAAAGGTGAGGAAAATTGTTCCAATTCTTTAACACGAGTCCTGTTAGTGCTGAGCGTATTTTCCTGTGTGATGAGATTTACTGGTGTGGCCTCCCAACAGAACAGCTAATACAGTATCCAGTTCTACTCCTCCGTATCTGCTGTTTAAACACACACCTGAAAAAAACTTTTATCAATTATTTTCTAGGCAAGATTTATTAGATAAAAGTGAAGTTTTCTTATTTTGATGATGAGAAATACTAAAATCAACTTCTTGAGACTTGATCTTGATTGTTTATTATAACTAAACAATGACTTTTACAGTTTATTATGATTATTAGGCCTCCACTGGAAACTGGGGGGTACTTTAGTTTAGTTTTGATTATTAGGCCCTCCACTGGAAACTGGGGGGTACTTAAGTTTATTTTGATTATTAGGCCTCCACTGGAAACTGGGGGGTACTATACTTTATTTTGATTATTAGGCCCCCCACTGGAAACTGGGGGGTACTATACTTTATTATGATTAGTAGGCCTCCACTGGAAACTGGGGGGTACTTTAGTTTAGTTTTGATTATTAGGCCCTCCACTGGAAACTGGGGGGTACTTTAGTTTTGTGTTGTGTCCCTTCATCCTTCTGGTTGTCCTGTCATTATCTTATCTTGGCTCTTTCTCATACACTACAAGTCACTGGAACTTTGTTACTGAGGTATGGTTTTACCTTGCTGAGGCAGGGTGTCATATTTCAAAAGTGGGTCACTTTGACCTACATTTTGACCTTTGACCTACATCAAAGAAAAAGTTTGGGCTTTATCTCATACACTACAAGTCACAAGCACTTCAGACTTTGGGTATTGGTTCAACTTTATTAGGCGGTGTGTCACGCATCAAAAGTAGGTCACTGTGACCTTCATTTTGACCTTTGACCTTCGCCAAAGAAAAATTTTGTTTGGGCTCGATCTCATACACTACAGGTCACAGGAACTTAATAATTGGGGTATTGGTTCAACTTGTTTAGGCAGTGTGTCATGCATCCAAAGAATGTCAATCTGACCTACTTTTTAACCTTTAATCTACATCATGAAAAAGTTTGTCCAGGCTCTGTGTCATACACTAGAAGTCGTTGACAATTCAAACTTGAGGTATGGGTTTCATAGTGGTGAGACGGTCAAAATCGGTGGAGGACTGTAATATGCCAAGTTGTCTTGTTTCAGGCATGGTGTATTGTCCATGGTTTCGTTGTCCATCATCTAGTAGCTATAGGTACATGGACATCTAGTAGCTATAGGTACATGGGACATCTAGTAGCTATAGGTACCTGGGACAGAGTGCTGTAAAGCTACTACAAACAAATTACATTGGCATACTTTCAAAGGCACAGAGGTCAAATATGTATAAAGTTTGAAACATATTCTTCCAAATAAACGGAATTAGCACAGAACAATATTATTTGGCCAGTAGATACCTGGCATGAGATACTATAATGTTTTCTCAAATATGTGACCTTGACCTACTTTCAAGATTACGGTGCTTCAATATGAAAAAACCTTAAATATCTTCTACTGAATATACAGGAGCCTTGAGTACCAATACTTGGCCTGGTCACAGGGTTTAAACAAGTAAAAGCCTTAGAATGTCTTCTAGATAACCAGGAGACCCAGAAAAATAATACGAGGCCAGTCTTTATCTGGCATGAAATGATAACAATTTTCCTCAAATAAATGACCTTGACCTACTTTCAATATCACAGGGGTTAAATGTGTTAAAACTGAAAGTAGAGGTAATGGAATATTGAATATGTTCTGTGATGGTATTGTGTGTGGGAGTATTTTGTGTTGGTATTGTGTGTGAGTATGCTGTGTTGGTATTGTGTTTGACTGCTGTGTTGGTATTTATGTGTGAGTATGCTGTGTTGGTATTGTGTGTGATTATGCTGTGTTAATATTGTGTGTGAGTATGCTGTGTTGGTATTGTGTGTGAGTATGCTGTGATGGTATTGTGTTTGTGAGTATGCTGTGTTGGTGTTGTATGTGAGTATGCTGTGTTGGTATTGTGTGTGTGAGTATGCTGTGTTGGTATTGTGTGTGTGAGTATGCTGTGTTGGTATTGTGTGTGTGAGTATGCTGTGTTGGTATTGTATGTGAGTATGCTGTGTTGGTATTTTGTGTGTGTATGCTGTGTTGGTATTGTGTGTGTGTATGCTGTGTTGGTATTTTGTGTGAGTATGCTGTGTTGGTATTGTGTGTGAGTATGCAGTATTGGTATTGTGTGTCAGTATGCTGTGCTGGTAATGTGTGTGTGTATGCTGTGTTGGTATTTTGTGTGAGTATGCTGTGTTGGTATTGTGTGTGAGTATGCTGTGCTGGTAATGTGTGTGTATATGCTGTGTTGGTATTTTGTGTGAGTATGCTGTGTTGGTATTGTGTGTGAATATGCTGTGTTGGTATTGTGTGTGTGAGTATGCAGTGTATACGTAAGATGTAAAATGTTTAGCTGATTGTGTTATGACAGTTCTGCTGAAGTGATTAAGACCTGGCAGAACGATTAAAGAAAACAAAATTTCTAGAGAAACAGAGAATTTGAAGTTAGTTGAAGGGCTGATCCACAGATAATTGGGGATATGGTGTTTGATGGTAGAATGCCAGCTGTGCTGTAGTTGGCATTCCTCTCCCTGACAACAGGAATGTACTAGACTAATGTCAAGGTCATTCCTCTCCCTGACAACAGGAATGTACTAGACTAAGGTCAAGGTCATTTATTTCCCTGGTGACAGGGATGTACTGGGACTAAAGTCAAGGTCATTCCTCTCCCTGAAGACAGGGATGTACTGGGACTAAAGTCAAGGTCATTCCTCTCCCTGAAGACAGGGATGTACTAGACTAAGGTCAAGGTCGTTTCTTTCCCTGACAACAGGGATGTACTAGACTAAGGTCAAGGTCGTTCCTCTCCCTGACAACAGGGATGTACTAGACTAAGGTCAAGGTCGTTCCTCTCCCTGATGGCAGAGATATACTAGACTAATGTAATAATAATAATAATAATATACAATATTTGATATAGCGCCCTATCTAGCTAACATAAGCCACTCTAAAGCGCTTTACAGTACATAGATATACAATTCTTATACAATCAATACAATTAACACATACAGTTCTATCATATACAATTCTGAGGAGTTCGCAGGAGCTGCCTTATCGGGCGCTAACTACTTGTCCTATACAGCCTGGCTAATATCTCCATATGTGTGTGTATGCATGCGTGTGTGCTGGAGATGAATTTTGTTCTGTTTGTAGTGGGACCGTGTTTCCAACGGCATCTTTTATAGTGCCACCACACTTGAATGCTACATCACAGATACTGCAACATCCACCCCAGACCATTTTAAACTCCACCTGGGTTGTTGGAGTTGTGTGGGCAGGAGAAAAACACTTTCTCTGAATGTTCCATGTGTATGACGATTACGGGGATCGAACCCCGGCCGCCTGCATGGAAGGCCGGAGTGTTACCCACTCGACCAATCCGCCCAAGGTCAAGGTCGTTCCTCTCCCTGATGGCAGGGATGTACTAGACTAATGTCAAGGTCATTCCTCTCCCTGACAACAGGGATGTACTAGACAAATGTCAAGGTCATTCCTCTCCCTGACAACAGGGATGTACTAGACTAATGTCAAGGTCATTCCTCTCCCTGACAACAGGGATGTACTAGACTAAGGTCAAGGTCATTCCTCTCCCTGACAACAGGGATGTACTAGACAAATGTCAAGGTCATTCCTCTCCCTGACAACAGGGATGTACTAGACTAAGGTCAAGGTCATTCCTCTCCCTGACAACAGGGATGTACTAGACTAAGGTCAAGGTCATTCCTCTCCCTGACAACAGGGATGTACTAGACTAATGTCAAGGTCATTCCTCTCCCTGACAACAGGGATGTACTAGACTAAGGTCAAGGTCAGGAGGTACTAGACTAAGGTCAAGGTCATTCCTCTCCCTGAAGACAGAGATGTACTAGACTAAGGTCAAGGTCAGGAGGTACTAGACTAAGGTCAAGGTCATTCCTCTCCCTGAAGACAGGGATGTACTAGACTAAGGTCAAGGTCAGGAGGTACTAGACTAAGGTCAAGGTCATTCCTCTCCCTGAAGACAGGGATGTACTAGACTAAGGTCAAGGTCAGGAGGTACTAGACTAAGGTCAAGGTCATTCCTCTCCCTGAAGACAGGGATGTACTAGACTAAGGTCAAGGTCAGGAGGTACTAGACTAAGGTCAAGGTCATTCCTCTCCCTGAAGACAGAGATGTACTAGACTAAGGTCAAGGTCAGGAGGTACTAGACTAAGGTCAAGGTCATTCCTCTCCCTGAAGACAGGGATGTACTAGACTCAGATCAAGGTCATTCCTTTCCCCAATGAATGACAGGGATGTACTTGACTAAGGTCAAGGTCATTCCAGAAAAAAAAAACATACTGACATACAAATACAGTACAAGTTGGAATGGTATTATCATACATTTTAGGATGTCTGGTGTCAATTTGTGTTAATGAATTAATTGATATCATTCACCCTCATCATTCACCTTTTCAAAGAAAGGATTAGAAATTAACTCTTTTTTATATACTAACAGTGGTATTTTCTGTAACTTGCATGAATTAAATGTCAGTTCGGGTTGCAACTTTACTATGGTAGAGGACAGGTTCATATTGCATAAAAATGCATACACATAATCATAAGAAATTGTGTAATTAGACTTTGTTCAGCAGTAGATATATAACATCTATGCGTTTAGACTTTGTCCAGCAGTAGATATATACCTTCTGTGTGTTTAGACTTTGTCCAGCAGTAGATATATACCTTCTGTGTGTTTAGACTTTGTCCAGCAGTAGATATATATATCATTTGTGTGTTTAGACTTTGTCCAGCAGTAGATATATAACATCTGTGTGTTTAGACTTTGTCCAGCAGTAGATATATACCATCTGTGTGTTTAGACTTTGTCCAGCAGTAGATATATATCATCTGTATGTTTAGACTTTGTCCAGCAGTAGATATATACCATCTGTGTGTTAAGACTTTGTCAAGCAGTAGATATATATCATCTGTGTGTTTAGACTTTGTCCAGCAGTAGATATATACCATCTCTGTGTTTAGACTTTGTCCAGCAGTAGATATATAACATCTGTGTGTTTAGACTTTGTCCAGCAGTAGATATATACCTTCTGTGTGTTTAGACTTTGTCCAGCAGTAGATATATAACATCTGTGTGTTTAGACTTTGTCCAGCAGTAGATATATATCATCTGTGTGTTTAGACTTTGTCCAGCAGTAGATATATACCATCTGTGTGTTTAGACTTTGTCCAGCAGTAGATATATATCATCTGTGTGTTTAGACTTTGTCCAGCAGTAGATATATACCATCTGTGTGTTAAGACTTTGTCCAGCAGTAGATATATATCATCTGTATGTTTAGACTTTGTCCAGCAGTAGATATATACCATCTCTGTGTTTAGACTTTGTCCAGCAGTAGATATATAACATCTGTGTGTTTAGACTTTGTCCAGCAGTAGATATATACCTTCTGTTTGTTTAGACGTTGTCCAGCAGTAGATATATACCATCTGTGTGTTTAGACTTTGTCCAGCAGTAGATATATATCATCTGTGTGTTTAGACTTTGTCCAGCAGTAGATATATAACATCTGTGTGTTTAGACTTTGTCCAGCAGTAGATATACTATCTGTGTGTTTTGTTTGTGGTTGCGCTGTCCTAATTTTATAGAAGATTACTGCCCGTCTGCCATCAAGGTAATCTCTGGTTCAGTGCCTCTGGGATATATTATGATCATCGAATCTCAAATACCAGGAAATGAAGCTGAGTATCAGGGGAGACAATTCTAGTCGATTCGGAAGTAACAGCAGTGTTCAGATAACAATCAAAATTTTCTGCTGTGGATCTGAGTTGGTTATTGTAGAATATTATATGTGTTTGTCAGAGGCTGTTTCATGTTAAATATCATGTGTTTAGTCATGTATAATATCATATGTTTAGTCGGAGGCTAGCTGTTTCATGTAAAATATCATATTTTTAGTCGGAGGCTGTTTCATATAAATTATCATGTGTTTAGTTGGAGAGTGTTTCATGTAAATTATCATAGTGTTTAGTTGGAGGGTGTTTCGTGTAAATTATCATGTGTTAAGTTGGAGGGTGTTTCGTGTAAATTATCATGTGTTTAGTTGGAGGGTGTTTCGTGTAAATAATCATGTGTTTAGTCGGAGGGTGTTTCATGTAAATTATCATGTGTTTAGTTGGAGGGTGTTTCGTGTAAATTATCATGTGTTTAGTTGGAGGGTGTTTCGTGTAAATTATCATGTGTTTAGTCGGAGGGTGTTTCGTGAAAATTATCATGTGTTTAGTTGGAGGCTGTTTCGTGTAAAATATCATGTGTTTAGTTGGAGGGTGTTTCATGTAAATTATCATGTGTTTAGTTGGAGGGTGTTTCGTGTAAATTATCATGTGTTTAGTTGGAGGGTGTTTCGTGTAAATTATCATGTGTTTAGTTGGAGGGTGTTTCGTGTAAATTATCATGTGTTTAGTTGGAGGGTGTTTCATGTAAAATATCATGTGTTTAGTTGGAGGGTGTTTCGTGTAAATTATCATGTGTTTAGTTGGAGGGTGTTTCGTGTAAATTATCATGTGTTTAGTTGGAGGGTGTTTCGTGTAAATTATCATGTGTTTAGTTGGAGGGTGTTTCGTGTAAATTATCATGTGTTTAGTTGGAGGGTGTTTCATGTAAATTATCATGTGTTTAGTTGGAGGCTGTTTCATGTAAATTATCATGTGTTTAGTTGGAGGGTGTTTCATGTAAATTATCATGTGTTTAGTTGGAAGGTGTTTCGTGTAAATTATCATGTGTTAAGTTGGAGGCTGTTTCATGTAAATTATCATGTGTTTAGTCGGAGGGTGTTTCGTGTAAATTATCATGTGTTTAGTTGGAGGGTGTTTCGTGTAAATTATCATGTGTTTAGTTGGAAGGTGTTTCGTGTAAATTATCAAGTGTTTAGTTGGAGGGTGTTTCATGTAAATTATCATGTGTTTAGTCGGAGGGTGTTTCGTGTAAATTATCATGTGTTTAGTTGGAGGGTGTTTTGTGTAAATTATCATGTGTTAATCAGTTGGAGGGTGTTTCATGTAAATTATCATGTGTTTAGTTGGAGAGTGTTTCATGTAAATTATCATGTGTTTAGTTGGAGGGTGTTTCATGTATAATATCATGTGTTTAGTTGGAGGATGTTTCGTGTAAATTATCATGTGTTTAGTTGGAGGGTGTTTCATGTAAATTATCATAGTGTTTAGTTGGAGGGTGTTTCATGTAAATTATCATGTGTTTAGTTAAAGGGTGTTTCGTGTAAATTATCATGTGTTTAGTGGGAGGGTGTTTCGTGTAAATTATCATGTGTTTAGTTGGAGGGTGTTTCATGTAAATTATCATGTGTTTAGTTGGAGGGTGTTTCATGTAAAATATCATGTGTTAATCAGTTGGAGGGTGTTTCATGTAAATTATCATGTGTTTAGTTGGAGGATGTTTCATGTAAATTATCATGTGTTTAGTTGGAGGGTGTTTCATGTAAATTATCATGTGTTTAGTTGGAGGGTGTTTCATGTATAATATCATGTGTTTAGTTGGAGGGTGTTTCATGTAAATTATCATGTGTTTAGTTGGAGGGTGTTTCGTGTAAATTATCATGTGTTTAGTTGGAGGGTGTTTCATGTAAATTATCATGTGTTTAGTTGGAGGCTGTTTCATGTAAATTATCATGTGTTTAGTTGGAGGGTGTTTCGTGTAAATTATCATGTGTTTAGTTGGAGGGTGTTTCATGTATAATATCATGTGTTTAGTTGGAGGGTGTTTCATGTAAATTATCATGTGTTTAGTTGGAGGATGTTTCATGTAAATTATCATGTGTTTAGTTGGAGGGTGTTTCATGTAAATTATCATGTGTTTAGTTGGAGGGTGTTTCATGTATAATATCATGTGTTTAGTTGGAGGGTGTTTCATGTAAATTATCATGTGTTTAGTTGGAGGGTGTTTCGTGTAAATTATCATGTGTTTAGTTGGAGGATGTTTCATGTATAATATCATGTGTTTAGTTGGAGGGTGTTTCATGTATAATATCATGTGTTTAGTTGGAGGGTGTTTCGTGTAAATTATCATGTGTTTAGTTGGAGGATGTTTCATGTAAATTATCATGTGTTTAGTTGGAGGGTGTTTCATGTAAATTATCATGTGTTTAGTTGGAGGGTGTTTCATGTATAATATCATGTGTTTAGTTGGAGGGTGTTTCATGTAAATTATCATGTGTTTAGTTGGAGGGTGTTTCGTGTAAATTATCATGTGTTTAGTTGGAGGGTGTTTCGTGTAAATTATCATGTGTTTAGTGGGAGGGTGTTTCATGTAAATTATCATGTGTTTAGTTGGAGGGTGTTTCGTGTAAATTATCATGTGTTTAGTTGGAGGGTGTTTCGTATAAATTATCATGTGTTTAGTGGGAGGGTGTTTCGTGTAAATTATCATGTGTTTAGTTGGAGGGTGTTTCATGTAAATTATCATGTGTTTAGTTGGAGGGTGTTTCGTGTAAATTATCATGTGTTTAGTTGGAGGGTGTTTCGTATAAATTATCATGTGTTTAGTGGGAGGGTGTTTCGTGTAAATTATCATGTGTTTAGTTGGAGGGTGTTTCATGTAAATTATCATGTGTTTAGTTGGAGGGTGTTTCATGTAAATTATCATGTGTTTAGTTGGAGGGTGTTTCATGTAAATTATCATGTGTTTAGTTGGAGGGTGTTTCATGTATAATATCATGTGTTTAGTTGGAGGGTGTTTCATGTAAATTATCATGTGTTAAGTCGGAGGGTGTTTCATGTAAATTATCATGTGTTTAGTTGGAGGGTGTTTCGTGTAAATTATCATGTGTTTAGTTGGAGGGTGTTTTGTGTAAATTATCATGTGTTAATCAGTTGGAGGGTGTTTCATGTAAATTATCATGTGTTTAGTTGGAGGGTGTTTCATGTATAATATCATGTGTTTAGTTGGAGGATGTTTCGTGTAAATTATCATGTGTTTAGTTGGAGGGTGTTTCGTATAAATTATCATGTGTTTAGTTGGAGGGTGTTTCATGTATAATATCATGTGTTTAGTTGGAGGATGTTTCGTGTAAATTATCATGTGTTTAGTTGGAGGGTGTTTTGTGTAAATTATCATGTGTTTAGTTGGAGAGTGTTTCATGTAAATTATCATGTGTTTAGTTGGAGGGTGTTTCATGTATAATATCATGTGTTTAGTTGGAGGATGTTTCGTGTAAATTATCATGTGTTTAGTTGGAGGGTGTTTCATGTAAATTATCATAGTGTTTAGTTGGAGGGTGTTTCATGTAAATTATCATGTGTTTAGTTAAAGGGTGTTTCGTGTAAATTATCATGTGTTTAGTGGGAGGGTGTTTCGTGTAAATTATCATGTGTTTAGTTGGAGGGTGTTTCATGTAAATTATCATGTGTTTAGTTGGAGGATGTTTCATGTAAATTATCATGTGTTTAGTTGGAGGGTGTTTCATGTAAATTATCATGTGTTTAGTTGGAGGGTGTTTCATGTATAATATCATGTGTTTAGTTGGAGGGTGTTTCATGTAAATTATCATGTGTTTAGTTGGAGGGTGTTTCGTGTAAATTATCATGTGTTTAGTTGGAGGGTGTTTCATGTAAATTATCATGTGTTTAGTTGGAGGCTGTTTCATGTAAATTATCATGTGTTTAGTTGGAGGGTGTTTCGTGTAAATTATCATGTGTTTAGTTGGAGGGTGTTTCATGTATAATATCATGTGTTTAGTTGGAGGGTGTTTCATGTAAATTATCATGTGTTTAGTTGGAGGATGTTTCATGTAAATTATCATGTGTTTAGTTGGAGGGTGTTTCATGTAAATTATCATGTGTTTAGTTGGAGGGTGTTTCATGTATAATATCATGTGTTTAGTTGGAGGGTGTTTCATGTAAATTATCATGTGTTTAGTTGGAGGGTGTTTCGTGTAAATTATCATGTGTTTAGTTGGAGGATGTTTCATGTATAATATCATGTGTTTAGTTGGAGGGTGTTTCATGTATAATATCATGTGTTTAGTTGGAGGGTGTTTCGTGTAAATTATCATGTGTTTAGTTGGAGGATGTTTCATGTAAATTATCATGTGTTTAGTTGGAGGGTGTTTCATGTAAATTATCATGTGTTTAGTTGGAGGGTGTTTCATGTATAATATCATGTGTTTAGTTGGAGGGTGTTTCATGTAAATTATCATGTGTTTAGTTGGAGGGTGTTTCGTGTAAATTATCATGTGTTTAGTTGGAGGGTGTTTCGTGTAAATTATCATGTGTTTAGTGGGAGGGTGTTTCATGTAAATTATCATGTGTTTAGTTGGAGGGTGTTTCGTGTAAATTATCATGTGTTTAGTTGGAGGGTGTTTCGTATAAATTATCATGTGTTTAGTGGGAGGGTGTTTCGTGTAAATTATCATGTGTTTAGTTGGAGGGTGTTTCATGTAAATTATCATGTGTTTAGTTGGAGGGTGTTTCGTGTAAATTATCATGTGTTTAGTTGGAGGGTGTTTCGTATAAATTATCATGTGTTTAGTGGGAGGGTGTTTCGTGTAAATTATCATGTGTTTAGTTGGAGGGTGTTTCATGTAAATTATCATGTGTTTAGTTGGAGGGTGTTTCATGTAAATTATCATGTGTTTAGTTGGAGGGTGTTTCATGTAAATTATCATGTGTTTAGTTGGAGGGTGTTTCATGTATAATATCATGTGTTTAGTTGGAGGGTGTTTCATGTAAATTATCATGTGTTAAGTCGGAGGGTGTTTCATGTAAATTATCATGTGTTTAGTTGGAGGGTGTTTCGTGTAAATTATCATGTGTTTAGTTGGAGGGTGTTTTGTGTAAATTATCATGTGTTAATCAGTTGGAGGGTGTTTCATGTAAATTATCATGTGTTTAGTTGGAGGGTGTTTCGTGTAAATTATCATGTGTTTAGTTGGAGGGTGTTTCGTGTAAATTATCATGTGTTTAGTTGGAGGGTGTTTCGTGTAAATTATCATGTGTTTAGTTGGAGGGTGTTTCATGTAAATTATCATGTGTTTAGTGGGAGGCTGTTTCATGTAAATTATCATAGTGTTTAGTCAGAGGCTGTTTCATGTAAAATATCATATGTTTAGTCGGAGGCTGTTTCATGTATAATATGATATGTTTAGTCGGAGGGTGTTTCATGTAAATTATCATAGTGTTTAGTCAGAGGCTGTTTCATGTAAAATATCATATGTTTAGTCGGAGGCTGTTTCATGTATAATATGATATGTTTAGTCGAAGAGTGTTTCGTGTAAATTATCATGTGTTTAGTCAGAGGCTGTTTCATGTAAAATATCATATGTTTAGTCGGAGGCTGTTTCATGTATAATATGATATGTTTAGTTGGAGGGTGTTTCATGTAAATTATCATGTGTTTAGTTGGAGGGTGTTTCATGTAAATTATCATGTGTTTAGTTGGAAGGTGTTTCATGTAAATTATCATGTGTTTAGTTGGAGGGTGTTTCATGTAAATTATCATGTGTTTAGTTGGAGGGTGTTTCGTGTAAATTATCATGTGTTTATTTGGAGGCTGTTTCATGTAAATTATCATGTGTTTAGTTGGAGGGTGTTTCATGTAAATTATCATGTGTTTATTTGGAGGCTGTTTCATGTAAATTATCATATGTTTTGTTGGGAGGTGTTTCATGTAAATTATCATGTGTTTAGTTGGAGGCTGTTTCATGTAAAATATCATATGTTTAGTCGGAGGCTGTTTCATGTATAATATGATATGTTTAGTTGGAGGGTGTTTCATGTAAATTATCATGTGTTTAGTTGGAGGGTGTTTCATGTAAATTATCATAGTGTTTAGTCGGAGGCTGTTTCATGTAAATTATCATAGTGTTTAGTCGGAGGGTGTTTCATGTAAATTATCATGTGTTTAGTTGGAGGGTGTTTCATGTAAATTATCATGTGTTTAGTTGGAGGGTGTTTCATGTAAATTATCATGTGTTTAGTTGGACGGTGTTTCGTGTAAATTATCATGTGTTTATTTGGAGGCTGTTTCATGTAAATTATCATGTGTTTAGTTGGAGGGTGTTTCATGTAAATTATCATGTGTTTATTTGGAGGCTGTTTCATGTAAATTATCATGTGTTTAGTTGGAGGGTGTTTCGTGTAAATTATCATGTGTTTAGTTGGAGGGTGTTTCATGTAAATTATCATATGTTTTGTTGGGAGGTGTTTCATGTAAAATATCATGTGTTAAGTCGGAGGGTGTTTCATGTAAATTATCATGTGTTTAGTTGGAGGGTGTTTCATGTAAATTATCATAGTGTTTAGTTGGAGGGTGTTTCATGTAAATTATCATGTGTTTAGTTGGAGGGTGTTTCATGTAAATTATCATGTGTTTAGTGGGAGGGTGTTTCATGTAAATTATCATGTGTTTAGTGGGAGGGTGTTTCATGTAAATTATCATGTGTTTAGTTGGAGGGTGTTTCGTGTAAATTATCATGTGTTAATCAGTTGGAGGCTGTTTCATGTAAATTATCATAGTGTTTAGTCGGAGGGTGTTTCATGTAAATTATCATGTGTTTAGTTGGAGGCTGTTTCATGTAAATTATCATAGTGTTAAGTTGGAGGGTGTTTCGTGTAAATTATCATGTGTTTAGTTGGAGGCTGTTTCATGTAAATTATCATGTGTTTAGTTGGAGGGTGTTTCGTGTAAATTATCATGTGTTTAGTTGGAGGGTGTTTCGTGTAAATTATCATGTGTTTAGTTGGAGGGTGTTTCATGTAAATTATCATAGTGTTAAGTTGGAGGGTGTTTCGTGTAAATTATCATAGTGTTTAGTCGGAGGTTGTTTCATGTAAATTATCATGTGTTTAGTTGGAGGGTGTTTCATGTAAATTATCATGTGTTTAGTTGGAGGGTGTTTCGTGTAAATTATCATAGTGTTTAGTCGGAGGTTGTTTCATGTAAATTATCATGTGTTTAGTTGGAGGGTGTTTCATGTAAATTATCATGTGTTTAGTTGGAGGGTGTTTCGTGTAAATTATCATAGTGTTTAGTCGGAGGTTGTTTCATGTAAATTATCATGTGTTTAGTTGGAGGGTGTTTCGTGTAAAATATCATGTGTTTAGTTGGAGGGTGTTTCGTGTAAATTATCATGTGTTAAGTTGGAGGGTGTTTCATGTAAATTATCATGTGTTTAGTTGGAGGCTGTTTCATGTAAATTATCATATGTTTAGTTGGAGGGTGTTTCATGTAAATTATCATGTGTTTAGTGGGAGGGTGTTTCGTGTAAATTATCATAGTGTTTAGTCGGAGGGTGTTTTGTGTAAATTATCATGTGTTTAGTCAGAGGCTGTTTCGTATAAATTATCATAGTGTTAAGTTGGAGGGTGTTTCATGTAAATTATCATGTGTTTAGTTGGAGGGTGTTTCATGTAAATTATCATGTGTCTAGTTGGAGGGTGTTTCTTTCATGTAAATTATCATGTGTTTAGTTGGAGGGTGTTTCATGTAAATTATCATATGTTAATCAGTTGGAGGGTGTTTCATGTAAATTATCATGTGTTTAGTGGGAGGGTGTTTCGTGTAAATTATCATAGTGTTTAGTAGGAGGGTGTTTCATGTAAATTATCATGTGTTTAGTTGGAGGGTGTTTCATGTAAATTATCATGTGTTTAGTTGGAGGGTGTTTCATGTAAATTATCATGTGTTTAGTCGGAGGGTGTTTCATGTAAATTATCATGTGTTTAGTTGGAGGGTATTTCGTGTAAATTATCATAGTGTTTAGTTGGAGGGTGTTTCATGTAAATTATCATGTGTTTAGTTGGAGGGTGTTTCATGTAAATTATCATGTGTTTAGTTGGAGGGTGTTTCATGTAAAATATCATGTGTTAATCAGTTGGAGGGTGTTTCATGTAAATTATCATGTGTTTAGTGGGAGGGTGTTTCGTGTAAATTATCATAGTGTTTAGTCAGAGGCTGTTTCATGTAAATTATCATGTGTGTTGTGTTTAGTCAAGAGGTTTTTCATCTGAAATATCATGTATTTAGTCAGAGAGACTGTTTCATGTAAGATATCGTATGAAATCACACAGAGGCTTGGTTCTGTAGCATCACGATAAACACAACCTTCTATAAAGCCTGATCGTTTATGAAACATAATTGGAGATTTGACTGTTCCCTAAGCACAGAGTTGTAATCACATATCTGAAAATGGGTATGTAGTTTTGATATTCCTTCTGTGTCAGAAGAAGACTCCTATGGTCATGTTTTTATATGATTGAGTTATTGATGGCCCATATAGATGAATGCTGTATTGTATATATTGATACCCAAATGAGGAGATCAATCAATACAGCATCTTGTTCGGCTGACTGACCAGTACTGGATCAGTTGTGTTTTGGTCATTATTTCATGCTCTGGCCGTCTTATAAAGATTGATATGGTGGAGCAGACAAAGCCATTCTGGGGAATGATTGTAGGCTTATATACATCTCTCACTGGCTGTAACACTGTATCTATCAAACATCTCTCACTGGCTGTAACACTGTATCTATCATACATCTCTCACTGGCTGTAACACTATCTATCAAACATCTCTCACTGGCTGTAACACGGTATCTATCTTACATCTCTCACTGGCTGTAACACTGTATCTATCTTACATCTCTCACTGGCTGTAACACTGTATCTATCATACATCTCTCACTGGCTGTAACACTGTATCTATCATACATCTCTCACTGGCTGTAACACTGTATCTATCAAACATCTCTCACTGGCTGTAACACTGTATCTATCAAACATCTCTCACTGGCTGTAACACTATCTATCAAACATCTCTCACTGGCTGTAACACTGTATCTATCTTACATCTCTCACTGGCTGTAACACTGTATCTATCTTACATCTCTCACTGGCTGTAACACTGTATCTATCATACATCTCTCACTGGCTGTAACACTGTATCTATCAAACATCTCTCACTGGCTGTAACACTGTATCTATCTTACATCTCTCACTGGCTGTAACACTGTATATATCTTACATCTCTCACTGGCTGTAACACTATATCTATCATACATCTCTCACTGGCTGTAACACAGTATCTATCTTACATCTCTCACTGGCTGTAACACTGTATCTATCTTACATCTCTCAATGGCTGTTACACTGTATCTATCAAGCATCTCTCACTGGCTGTAACACTGTATCTATCATACATCTCTCACTGGCTGTAACACTGTATCTATCTTACATCTCTCACTGGCTGTAACACTGTATCTATCTTACATCTCTCACTGGCTGTAACACTGTATCTATCTTACATCTCTCACTGGCTGTAACACTGTATCTATCTTACATCTCTCACTGGCTGTAACACTGTATCTATCAAACATCTCTCACTGGCTGTAACACTGTATCTATCGTACATCTCTCACTGGCTGTAACACTGTATCTATCATACATCTCTCACTGGCTGTAACACTGTATCTATCTTACATCTCTCACTGGCTGTAACACTATATCTATCAAACATCTCTCACTGGCTGTAACACTGTATCTATCTTACATCTCTCACTGGCTGTAACACTATCTATCTTACATCTCTCACTGGCTGTAACACTGTATCTATCTTACATCTCTCACTGGCTGTAACACTATCTATCATACATCTCTCACTGGCTGTAACACTGTATCTATCAAACATCTCTCACTGGCTGTAACACAGTATCTGTCATACATCTCTCACTGGCTGTAACACTGTATCTATCTTACATCTCTCACTGGCTGTAACACAGTATCTATCAAACATCTCTCACTGGCTGTAACACTGTATCTATATTACATCTCTCACTGGCTGTAACACTGTATCTATCTTACATCTCTCACTGGCTGTAACACTGTATCTATCTTACATCTCTCACTGGCTGTAACACTGTATCTATCAAACATCTCTCACTGGCTGTAACACTGTATCTATCATACATCTCTCACTGGCTGTAACACTGTATCTATCTTACATCTCTCACTGGCTGTAACACTGTATCTATCAAACCAGCAGTGAATCACATTCTCCTGACTTACACATCTCTCACTGGCTGTAACACTGTATCTATCAAACCAGCAGTGAATCACATTCTCCTGACTTACACATCTCTCACTGGCTGTAACACTGTATCCATCAAACCAGCAGTGAATCACATTCTCCTGACTTACACATCTCTCACTGGCTGTAACACTGTATCCATCAAACCAGCAGTGAATCACATTCTCCTGACTTACACATCTCTCACTGGCCGATTGTAACTCTGTATCTATCAAACCAGCAGTGATTCACATCCTCCTGACTTGTACATTTCTCACTGGCTGTAACACTGTATCCATCAAACCAGCAGTGATTCACATTCTCCTGACTTACACATCTCTCACTGACTGTAACATTGTATCTATCAAACCAGCAGTGATTCACATTCTCCTGACTTACACATCTCTCACTGACTGTAACATTGTATCCATCAAACCAGCAGTGATTCACATTCTCCTGACTTACACTTATCTCACTGGCTGTACCACTGTTTCCATCAAATCAGCAGTGATTCACATTCTCCTTACTTACACATCTCTCACTGACTCTAACACTGTATCCATCAAAACAGCAGTGATTCACATTCTCCTGCATATTTAGTACACAAGTATAAAGTGCATATTTAAATTAGCTCACAAGTATAAAGAAAAAAACGTTTCATAAGCACACAAATATAAACATGACTCTTAAACTATTTAAGATTAGAAAAGTTATCAAACATTTTAAATGTGTGTTTATGCCACTTAATTGGGAAAACTTAAGAAGAAAGTCACCTGTTTAAAAAAGCTGAAAGGTTTCTCTTTGTTTCTATTGACCGATGTTGCTAGAAGCTATATATGGAACCAATCAGCTTGCCCAGCTTTTTACTGTCTGTAATTTGTTGGGGCATGAGATGTCTGGTACAAAGTGCATGTATGTTCAATACTCCAAAACAAAATGATCGGCTCCTGCTAAAAGTCCATTTGTGGGTAAGGATATTTAAATCAAATGCTGCTATATAGCCTTGAAATGTTGGTTTACAATACCTTTAAAAACATTTTATCAGGGACAAAAGGAGATTTGTGTACTTGGCTATTGAACCAACAGTTAAGCATGAAAAGTTTGAGACCGAAAGTTCTGACCAAGGATCTTTGTAGCTGTCGTTGGTCGTCATTGTAATGGTGGTACTAAGGATGTTTCAATGATGGCGGTGCATGTTACACTGTACTGACAGAGGAGGGCTTCTATAGCTTTGATGATAGGGATTTAATGTTAGTCATACGCTTGTCTAGACCATTGATAAGACTAATTCAGTCCCTTTATGTCTGATGGTGTATGGCTCTTGCCATATATATTCCGGTGTGTTCATGGTTAGCTTTGTAAGTAGGGCAGAATGTAACAGCCACTTGCCTATTTTCTGCATCCTTGAATAGTATCGGGCATAAAGAACATTCCTTGGGGAGACGTCTTTATTAGTATAGTCAAAATTGCAGGAGAACCTTCAAATCTCAACAATTTTATTTTGGGGGGGGGGGGGGGGGGTATACCGGAATCAGGTTGTCCATCTGCCTTTAGACACAAAAATGTACTGGCTACTCCTCTAAAACTACTGAAGAAATTTCAATGACACTTGGTGGCAATAATCCTTATACATTGTAGATGTGGGTAATCTACTGTAAACGTACATATTTTCGCGGTAATCTTATTTTAGCGCTTTTCGCGTTGAAAGTTTTGCGCTAAAATATGATTACGCTAATTGGAGTTTTAATATACTGCTTATATAGTTATTTTCACTGATGCGCGAATTTATCATTGCGCTAATATGACAAACACTAAAAATGCGCTAAAATTTGATTGCGCCAAATTAAGTACGTTTACAGTATATCAGGTTACAAAATTTTGGTTGCCGTGGTAACCAGGTCACTAAACTTCATTTTTTGGGGGGTTGGGGGGGGGGGGGAGGGGGTTTGTACCTGCTATTCCTCTAAAACCAGTGAAGTAATTTCAACGAAATTTGGTGGCAATAACCTTTATTGATATAAACATATTGTAGATGTGTGTAATCTATATCAAGTTTCTTTGGTTGCCATGATAACCACATCGCTATACATCTTTCTTTAGGGAGAATTTTGTCCAGGCAACTCCTCTAAACGTGTGAGCGGATTCAATTGAAACTACACAGGAACGTTAGGGACTATGTGTAGATGTGCATGCAGGTTATTTTTTGCAGACGTTAGGGTTAGGTATCCAGGTAACTATAGACAGGTTTTTGTTGGAAAATTAAGTTTTGAAAACTACTCCTAAACCTATGAACCAATTTCAATGAACTACACAGGAATGTGTAGATGTATCTGCAGATAAAACTTTGTTTGTAATCAATATTGCTTTATAAAGATTTTTATTGCAAAGGGTCAGGGAGTGGGAGAGTGGGGGATATTATTGAGCTTCACATGATGCTTACATGTCATGTGACTATTAATGTGACGGTCTAATGGTAGGATGCTGGGCTTGTGATCAAAGGGTTGTGAGTTAGAGTCCCGGCCCCGGCACTTGTGTTGTATCCTTGAGTAAGATACTTTACTCCGCTTGTTCCAGTCTACTCAGCTGTGAATGAATGCGTGGTTGGGTAGTGCTAGCAATTGCAGAATGCTAGCTGTGAGCGCCGAAATGGCAGCACTGGTTGTATGCTCCCCAGGGAGTTAAGAATGTTATTGGCTGGTTGCTTAAGGCCCTGTTACCATGGATAATAATTTGTAAATCGCTTTGAGACTGCCTTTGAGGTCGTGATAAAGTGGTATATAAGAACCTCAAATTATTATTAGCTCACCTGGTCCGAAGGACCGAGGTGAGCTTATGCCATACCGTGGCGTCCGTCGTCCGTCCGTCGTCCGTCAACAATTTCTTTAAACGACTTCTCCTCCATAACCACTGATAGGAAATCAACCTAATTTGGCAGGAAGCATCCTTAGGTGCCCAGGATTAAAAATTGTACTAATGGTGGGACTAACCCCCTAGGGGGCTGAGGGGTGGGGCCAAAAGGGGTTATTTAGCTATATCTGTTTAAGCGACTTCTTCTCCATAACCACTGATTGGAAATCAGCCTTCCGTCGTCCGTCCGCCGTCCGTCCATTGTCCGTCAACAATTTCTTTAAACAACTTCTCCTCCATAACCACTGATAGGAAATCACCCTAACTTGGCAAGAAGCATCCTTAGGTGCCAAGGATTCAAACTTGTACTAATGGTGGGACTGACCCCCTAGGGGGCTGAGGGGCGGGGCCAAAAAGGGTTATATAGCTATATTGGTTTAAGCGACTTCTTCTCCATAACCACTGATTAGAAATGAGCCTTATTTGGCAGAAAGTATCCCTAGGTGCTCAGGATTCAAAATTGTAATCATGGTGGGACTGACCCCCTAGGGAGCTGAGGGGCGAGCCAAAAAGAAAATAATCTATCATGATTACCTAGATACCAATGTATCCAGGTGCGCGATACAGGCCCTCTGGGCCTGTTGTTAATATTAATGAGTGTGACTATAATATTGTGGGCAGCCAGCCATCTTTGATTTTGACAGTAATAGCTTGTGATTGCTTTTTCTTCAAAAGTACTAGATTCATCCTTCTATAACTTCATAAGTAGGTTCTTTTTGGTCCTTAGTTGTGCCCTTTTGATTTTGGAACTGATCAGAAGAACAATTTACTGACAAGCTACCATTCTGTTAGTGACTGTCCTACATTTGTGTAATTGTTCCTCCTTAAGCCTGGAAAGTCCCCCCTATGTCTGTGTAAGTGGCTGCCCCCTATGTCTGTGTAAGTGGCTGCCCCCTATGTCTGTTTAAGTGGTGCCCCCTATGTATGTAAGTGGCTACCCCCTATGTCTGTAAGTGGCTGCCCCCTATGTCTGTAAGTGGCTACCTCCTATGTCTGTAAGTGGCTGCCCCCTATGTCTGTGTAAGTGGCTGCCCCCTATGTCTGTGTAAGTGGCTGCCCCCTATGTCTGTGTAAGTGGCTGCCCCCTATGTCTGTGTAAGTGGCTGCCCCCTATGTCTGTAAGTGGCTACCTCCTATGTCTGTAAGTGGCTGCCACCCAATGCCTGTGTAAGTGGCTGCCCCCTATGTCTGTAAGTGGCTGCCCCCTATGTCTGTTTAAGTGGTGCCCCCTATGTATGTAAGTTGCTACCCCCTATGTCTGTAAGTGGCTGCCCCCTATGTCTGTAAGTGGCTACCCCCTATGTCTGTAAGTGGCTACCCCCTATGTCTGTGTAAGTGGCTGCCCCCTATGTCTGTAAGTGGCTACCCCCTATGCCTGTGTAAGTGGCTGCCCTGTTTATGTGTAATTGCTGCCCCCTATGTCTGTGTAAGTGGCTGCCCCCTATGTCTGTAAGTGGCTACCCCCTATGCCTGTGTAAGTGGCTGCCCTGTTTATGTGTAATTGCTGCCCCCTATGTCTGTTTAAGTGGTGCCCCCTATGTATGTAAGTGGCTACCCCCTATGTCTGTAAGTGGCTGCCCCCTATGTCTGTAAGTGGCTACCTCCTATGTCTGTAAGTGGCTGCCCCCTATGTCTGTGTAAGTGGCTGCCCCCTATGTCTGTGTAAGTGGCTGCCCCCTATGTCTGTAAGTGGCTACCTCCTATGTCTGTAAGTGGCTGCCACCCAATGCCTGTGTAAGTGGCTGCCCCCTATGTCTGTAAGTGGCTGCCCCCTATGTCTGTTTAAGTGGTGCCCCCTATGTATGTAAGTTGCTACCCCCTATGTCTGTAAGTGGCTGCCCCCTATGTCTGTAAGTGGCTGCCCCCTATGTCTGTAAGTGGCTACCCCCTATGTCTGTAAGTGGCTGCCCCCTATGTCTGTAAGTGGCTACCCCCTATGCCTGTGTAAGTGGCTGCCCTGTTTATGTGTAATTGCTGCCCCCTATGTCTGTGTAAGTGGCTGCCCCCTATGTCTGTAAGTGGCTACCCCCTATGCCTGTGTAAGTGGCTGCCCTGTTTATGTGTAATTGCTGCCCCCTATGCCAGTGTAAGTGCCACCCCAATGTCTGTGTAAGTGACTGCCCTGCATCTGTGTAAGTGGTGCCCCCTGTTCCTTTATGCCTGTATGTGTACTGCCCCTATTGTATCTGTGATTGCTTCATTGACAAAAAGAAAGAAAAATAGTGTGATATTGCTCACTTGTACTGATGTTGATGTTGTTGCTGGAAGCTTGTTGCCATCCTCTTAGCTGAGACCAATGTGACTAACTTGGAGCATGATTCCTCGTGCAATAAAGCCAGGCTTAAAGTATGTTTTCACTGTTGTCCTGAGACCAATGTAAAGTGTTTCCTTCCTATCCTTTGTAGTAAGATCAAATGTCAACCATACTGCCAGTGTCGTAGGTTTGAAGATACTGTTATGGAATAGAATGGTCCTGATGGCCTGCCTTTTACATTGAAGCTATTACTACAGACCTGGTCAGTTATTTATCGTTTTTTGCTACCACCATGAATTTTGCCAGGGCATAATTTTTTTATGGTGTTAATTGCTCTTGGGTGTCATTTCGTCGGTCGTGTTCTGTCATAAATTTTTCCACTCATTTACTGTTTTAATGGAAAGAGATTTTTAGCCCACCATCTGATGATGGTGGTCTATTCAAGTCGCCCTGCATCTGTGATCTGTCGTCTATCCGCCCCTTATCCCTATTCCTCCTCTGTCGGGCCGCCTTAAGCAATACCTTTGTTCGATATTTCTTGAGAAGGATTGGATGAATCCTTCTCAAACTTCATATGCAGGTTCCCTTGGTCCTTTGTTATGCATTGTCTAGTTTTTGAGCAGGACCACAAAAAAAATATGACCGACAGGCAGCCATTTTGAATGTTGACAGTAATAGCTTGTGATTGCTATTTCATGTGAAGTACTAGATCGATCCTTCTCAAATCTGATATGCAAATTCTCTTCGGTCCTTATTTGGGCATTGTCCAGTTTTCCAATTCTGATTTGATGAAGGTCCACCAATTTTTCCACACTTATGACCATTTTTACCTAACTCCAGTAGATTAAGAAACTTTCACCTAAAGCATGATCAGAAGTGTATCCATTTAGGTGACATCTGATCCAAAGTTCATCAGCAACACTTTGGCTTCCATGATATTGACAGATTCAAAGAATGGAAATAATATAACAAAAAGACACATTGCATTCATGCCCCACTGATATATCTAGTTACAAATTCCTATGCACAAGTTGTGATTTTGACAGATATGAATCGCTAACCATGGAAACTTTTGTGAATTGTGTTTCCTCTGGACTGATAAATGGCCATTAGATGATTATATGATATACTGGTTGCTTGTTAGCTGCTGGCCAATTTGTCAATATCTTGTCCCTTTGGTGCCCGGGTGGTCCTTTATCGGTTATTTTCTTATTATTTTCATGCGAAGTAGCCTTTAAACTGTGCCCAATTCTAGAATGGCGGACATGTAGCTCACAACGCCCTGTTTTGTAATGTCTAACATCTTTACTGCTATAGCATAGCCTCTGTCACCTCCATACAGCCAGCTAGATCTCTCACCTTGATATAAACAGTCTGAAAATACTGATTGATTCCACACTTACAGCAATTCAATTTACAATTTTTGGACTCATTCATGACCTTGAAACTTGATCATGACCTTTGGTTTAAGGCATGACCTTGTAAATTGGTCATGGCATCAGAACTAAGTTTTGATCTTTGACTGGGTCTTAACCTCAGGTCTAAGTTATGACCTTGTAGCTGGGTCATGACCTTAGAACTAAGTTTGGGTCATGATCTTATGAGCTTGTAACTGGGTCATGACCTTAGGGCTGAGTTATGACCTTGTAGCTGGGTCATGACCTTAGGACTAAGTTATGACCTTGTAACTGGGTCATGACCTGGACACCAGAGAAGTGATTTGGAGGTTTGCTATAGCGACTGTAAAGATGAAGAAAAAGACTTCCACAATTGTACTGTATCATTATTATATTGCTGCATCATCCACTGTATCAACGTCACGCAATGTATATAGTCACCAGTTCAACCAAAAATAGTAGTTTTATTTAAATCATTACTTCCTGAATGTATTAGACATTATATAAGTAATGTAGTCCTTTTTTTTTATTTCACTTAATTTTTCCAGAGGAAGACAATGTGTATTACCTTATATAGTGTACTGATCCAAATTTTCTTTTCTTCCTTTTTTTCTTGTTACATGCAATGAACATGTACTAGCGTGGCTGATTATCTAATTAACAAGTAAGATTTTATCTTCTGTTCCATCCCATGTTTCTTTCTCCCTAATCCTGGCTTACTGCATGCTTCCAAAGCAATGCCTTCACTGGTCTCTTTGGTACGCCTGAAGTCCCTTCCTCTGTCTCTAGGTACGCCTTACACCCACCCTCTGTGCATGTGAGCGATGTTCTTGTCAGTAGATCCCTGACATCACAAAATGCAACATCAAATAATGGAAAAACAAAATATCTGGGACTAGACAAAATTGATTTGACAAGTGTTGGTTACATAAAACAGGTCTACCCAAAAAGGGAAGTACTCCAGGAAAGATACGGATTATCAAAGATTTTGATAACAGTAGGTTGAATATCTTGTACTTTTGATGGAAAAACCACAGAGATAAAGATCAACTTGAATAAACTGTCATATATATATCTGTAAAGAAAGGTTTGGGTAAAATGTCAGATCTAACAAACACATGGGGTAAAATGTCAGATCTAACAAACACATTGGGTAAAATATCAGATCTAACAAACACATTGGGTAAAATATCAGATCTAACAAACACATTGGGTAAAATATCAGATCTAACAAACACATTGGGTAAAATGTCAGATCTAACAAACACATTGGGTAAAATATCAGATCTAACAAACACATTGGGTAAAATATCAGATCTAACAAACACATTGGGTAAAATGTCACAGATCTAACAAACACATGGGGTAAAATGTCAGATCTAACAAACACATGGGGTAAAATGTCAGATCTAACAAACACATTGGGTAAAATATCAGGGCCCAATTGTTCAAAAGGTGTTTAGCTTAATCACTATTTAACAACATTTTTCAAACTTAAATAATTCTGTCAATATACAAGGTACACCCCCCAAAGTTGGCATGTACATTGACGTTACTAAATAGTTGATATCTGCAAAGTTGTAACTCAATCTATGGTTTCATTTTTAAGTTATAGGAGAATTACAATTTGCGCTAATCACTGATTAACCTAATCATTTTTTGAACAACTGGGCCCAGATCTAACAAACACATTGGGTAAAATATCAGATCTAACAAACACATTGGGTAAAATATCAGATCTAACAAACACATTGGGTAAAATATCAGATTTAACAAACACATTGGGTAAAATATCAGATCTAACAAACACATTGGGTAAAATATCACAGATCTAACAAACACATTGGGTAAAATATCAGATCTAACAAACACATGGGGTAAAATGTCAGATCTAACAAACACATTGGGTAAAATGTCACAGGTCTAACAAATACATTGGATAAAATATCAGATCTAACAAACACATGGGGTAATATGTCACAGGTCTAAAAACACATTGGGTAAAATATCAGATCTAACAAACACGTTGGGTAAAATGTCAGATCTAACAAACATATTGGGTAAAATGTCACAGATCTAACAAACACATTGGGTAAAATATCAGATCTAACAAACACATTGGGTAAAATGTCAGATCTAACAAACATATTGGGTAAAATATCACAGATCTAACAAACACATTGGGTAAAATATCACAGATCTAACAAACCTATTGGGTAAAATGTCAGATCTAACAAACACATCGGGAAAAAAATATCAGATCTAACAAACATATTGGGTAAAATATCACAGATCTAACAAACATATTGGGTAAAATATCAGATCTAACAAACACATGGGATAAAATGTCACAGATCTAACAAACACATTGGGTAAAATGTCACAGATCTAACAAACACCTTGGGTAAAATTTCAGATCTAACAAACACATTGGGTAAAATGTCAGATCTAACAAACACATTGGGTAAAATATCACAGATCTAACAAACACATTGGGTAAAATATCAGATCTAACAAACACATTGGGTAAAATGTCACAGATCTAACCAACACATTGGGTAAAATGTCAGATCTAACAAACACATTGGGTAAAATGTCAGATCTAACAAACACATTGGGTAAAATGTCAGATCTAACAAACACATTGGGTAAAATATCAGATCTAACAAACACATTGGGTAAAATGTCAGATCTAACAAACATATTGGGTAAAATGTCACAGATCTAACAAACACATTGGGTAAAATATCACAGATCTAACAAACACATTGGGTAAAATGTCAGATCTAACAAACCTATTGGGTAAAATGTCAGATCTAACAAACACATTGGGTAAAATGTCAGATCTAACAAACACATTGGGTAAAATGTCAGATCTAACAAACACATTGGGTAAAATGTCACAGATCTAACAAACATATTGGGTAAAATATCAGATCTAACAAACACATTGGGTAAAATATCACAGATCTAACAAACACATTGGGTAAAATATCAGATCTAACAAACACATTGGGTAAAATATCAGATCTAACAAACACATTGGGTAAAATATCAGATCTAACAAACACATTGGGTAAAATATCAGATCTAACAAACACATTGGGTAAAATATCAGATCTAACAAACACATTGGGTAAAATATCAGATCTAACAAACACATTGGGTAAAATATCAGATCTAACAACACATTGGGTAAAATATCAGATCTAACAAACACATTGGGTAAAATGTCAGATCTAACAAACACCTTGGGTAAAATGTCACAGATCTAACAAACACATTGGGTAAAATATCAGATCTAACAAACACATTGGGTAAAATATCAGATCTAACGAACATATTGGGTAAAATGTCACAGATCTAACAAACACATGGGGTAAAATATCAGATCTAACAAACACATGGGGTAAAATATCAGATCTAACAAACACATTGGGTAAAATATCAGATCTAACAAACACATTGGGTAAGATGTCACAGATCTAACAAACACATGGGGTAAAATATCAGATCTAACAAACACATGGGGTAAAATATCAGATCTAACAAACATATTGGGTAAAATATCAGATCTAACAAACACATCGGGTAAAATATCAGATCTAACAAACATATTGGGTAAAATATCAGATCTAACAAACACATCGGGTAAAATATCAGATCTAACAAACATATTGGGTAAAATATCACAGATCTAACAAACACATTGGGTAAAATATCAGATCTAACAAACATATTGGGTAAAATATCAGATCTAACAAACACATTGGGTAAAATATCAGATCTAACAAACATATTGGGTAAAATGTCACAGATCTAACAAACATATTGGGTAAAATGTCAGATCTAACAAACACATTGGGTAAAATATCAGATCTAACAAACACATTGGGTAAAATGTCAGATCTAAAAAACACATTGGGTAAAATATCACAGATCTAACAAACACATTGGGTAAAATATCAGATTTAACAAACACATGGGGTAAAATATCAGATCTAACCAACATATTGGGTAAAATATCAGATCTAACAAACACATTGGGTAAAATATCAGATCTAACAAACATATTGGGTAAAATGTCACAGATCTAACAAACACATTGGGTAAAATATCAGATCTAACAAACATATTGGGTAAAATGTCAGATCTAACAAACACATTGGGTAAAATGTCAGATCTAACAAACACATTGGGTAAAATGTCAGATCTAACAAACACATTGGGTAAAATATCAGATCTAACAAACATATTGGGTAAAATGTCACAGATCTAACAAACACATTGGGTAAAATATCAGATCTAACAAACACATTGGGTAAAATATCAGATCTAACAAACATATTGGGTAAAATGTCACAGATCTAACAAACATATTGGGTAAAATGTCAGATCTAACAAACACCTTGGGTAAAATATCACAGATCTAACAAACACATGGTGTAAAATGTCAGATCTAACAAACACATTGGGTAAAATATCAGATCTAACAAACACATTGGGTAAAATATCAGATCTAACAAACACATTGGGTAAAATGTTAGATCTAACAAACACATTGGGTAAAATATCAGATCTAACAAACACATTGGGTAAAATATCAGATCTAACAAACACATTGGTTAAAATGTCAGATCTAACAAACACATTGGGTAAAATATCACAGATCTAACAAACATATTGGGTAAAATGTCAGATCTAACAAACACATGGGGTAAAATGTCAGATCTAACAAACACATTGGGTAAAATATCAGATCTAACAAACACCTTGTGTAAAATGTCACAGATCTAACAAACACATTGGGTAAAATGTCAGATCTAACAAACACATTGGGTAAAATATCAGATCTAACAAACACCTTGGGTAAAATGTCACAGATCTAACAAACACATTGGGTAAAATATCAGATCTAACAAACACATTGGGTAAAATATCAGATCTAACAAACACCTTGTGTAAAATGTCACAGATCTAACAAACACATTGGGTAAAATATCAGATCTAACAAACACATTGGGTAAAATGTCAGATCTAACAAACACATTGGGTAAAATATCAGATCTAACAAACACCTTGTGTAAAATGTCACAGATCTAACAAACACATTGGGTAAAATATCAGATCTAACAAACACCTTATGTAAAATGTCACAGATCTAACAAACACATTGGTTAAAATGTCAGATCTAACAAACACATCGGGTAAAATGTCAGATCTAACAAACACATTGGGTAAAATGTCAGATCTAACAAACACATGGGGTAAAATATCAGATCTAACAAACACATGGGGTAAAATATCAGATCTAACAAACACGTTGGGTAAAATGTCAGATCTAACAAACACATGGGGTAAAATGTCAGATCTAACAAACACATGGGGTAAAATGTCAGATCTAACAAACACATTGGGTAAAATGTCACAGATCTAACAAACACATTGGGTAAAATGTCACAGATCTAACAAACACATTGGGTAAAATGTCAGATCTAACAAACACATTGGGTAAAATGTCACAGATCTAACAAACCTATTGGGTAAAATGTCAGATCTAACAAACACATTGGGTAAAATGTCAGATCTAACAAACACATTGGGTAAAATATCAGATCTAACAAACAAGTTGGGTAAAATGTCAGATCTAACAAACACATGGGGTAAAATGTCAGATCTAACAAACACATGGGGTAAAATGTCAGATCTAACAAACACCTTGGGTAAAATATCAGATCTACAGATAGTTTTTGGTTATGTTAACAGACCTAAGATAAATTTTGGCAAAAATAAACAGATTATAAGCCTTATTTGTTTGAAGAACTCTTAAGAGAAATGTAGGTTAAATGCCACAGATATAAGAGATATTTTGGTAAAATTCCACAGATATAAAGAGATGTTACGTAAAATACCACAGAGTTTAAAAGAAATTTGAGTAAAATTCTTCAGATCTAAAGAGATATTTTGGTAAAATTCCACAGATATAAAGAGATGTTACGTAAAATACCACAGAGTTTAAAAGAAATTGGAGTAAAATACCACAGATCTAAAGAGATATTTTCTAAAATTCCACAGATCTTAAAAGAGGTTGGAGTAAAATGCCACAGGACTAAAAAGATCTTGGATAAAATGCCACAGATTAAAAGAGAGATTTTTGGTAAAATGCCATGGATGTTAAAAGAGAATTGAGTAAAATTCCACAGATCTAAAGAGAAAATTGGGTAAAATGCCACAGATCTAAAAACAAATTTGGGTAAAATGCCACTGATCTTGAAGTAAACTTTGGTTGAATTCCACAGTTCCTTAAGAGAGGTTTGGTGAAATTTTGCATAGATATAATAAAGATATAGATGAACTGTCACAGATCTACAATGGCCTGTGTGTTGGACTTTCTGTTGGATCACTCTGTTGTGATTTTTGATTCTGTATTGATTCTTATTGTTGCCATGTTGAAGTTGTCTTATTTTGCTCTTTGTCGTTCTATCTATGGGGGAGTCGTTTGTAGACTGCTTGTATCTCGCTACTCCTCTTTCTCTACTTGATGTGCTTGTACGACCAGTGACTGCTTTTTGTTTGGTGAAATGAACACTGTCTACTTATTCCTAGACACCATATTTGGCCAAATGAAAATTGTTGAAACCACTGATCAATATGTTACAGCTAAATATTGAGAAGAATCAATCCTGGCACTGATTGTTTCCAACTGTCAAACTGCTAGTGCACAATCTGGCACTGCCAAATTTTCAACATTCCTGCTTGTTCTTATATCAGATTTTAATTTTAAGACTGATTTTTACAGTTGGAACATAAATCTATATATGTGTGCAATGATTGTGTTTCACAAATATTTAGATATCTGATAATAACCACATGCTGGTGTGATTATTTGTCTTAAGTTTGTGCTGTACACAACTCATGAAAAGAATTTGAATATTTGTTGTTATTGATGTTGTATAAATAATATTGATAATTCTGTCTTCTGATCATTAAGTTGACCGTTATGCAGTATGATTTATAATAAAGGTAAGACCGTTCATAGAATTGTTATACTCGTTTGTACAGGTAAGTACACCTTGTGTACAGGCTAGTGTACAGGTAAATACATTTTGTGTACAGGTGAGTACACCTTGCATACAGGTAAGTACAACTTGTGTACAGGCTAGTGTTCAGGTAAATACACTTTGTGTACAGGTGAGTACACCTTGTGTACAGGCAGTATTCAGGTAAATGCACTTATGTACAGGTACGTACACCTTGTGTACAGGTAAGTGTTCAGGTAAATACACTTCGTGTACAGGTGAGTACACCTTGTGTACGGGTAAATACACCTTGTGTACAGATTAGTGTTCAGGTAAATACACTTTGTGTACAGGTGAGTACACCTTGTGTACAGGCAATATTCAGGTAAATGCACTTGTGTACAGGTACATACACCTTGTGTACAGGTAAGTGTACAGGTAAATACATTTTGTGTACAGGTGAGTACACCTTGCATACAGGTAAGTACAACTTGTTTACAGGCTAGTGTTCAGGTAAATACACTTTGTGTACAGGTGAGTACACCTTGTGTACAGGCTAGTGTACAGGTAAATGCACTTGTGAGCAGGTATGTACACATTGTGTACAGGTAAGTACACCTTGTGTACAGGTAAATACACCTTGTGTACAGGCTAGTGTTCAGGTAAATACACTTTGTGTACAGGTGAGTACACCTTGTGTGCAGGTAAGTACACCTTGTTTACAGGTGAGTACACCTTGTGTACAGGTAAGTACACCTTGTGTACAGGTGAGTACCCTTGCATACATGCTAGTGTTCAGGTAAATACACTTTGTGTACAGGTGAGTACACCTTGTGTAAAGGCTAGTGTTCAGGTAAATACACTTTGTGTACAGGTAAGTACACCTTGTGTACAGGTGAGTACACCTTGCATACAGGCTAGTGTTCAGGTAAATACACTTTGTGTACAGGTGAGCACACCTTGTGTACAGGTAAGTACACTTTGTGTACAGGTAAGTATACCTTGTGTACAGGTAAGTATACCTTGTGTACAGGTGAGTACACTTTGCATACAGGCTAGTGTTCAGGTAAATACACTTTGTGTACAGGTGAGTACACCTTGTGTACGGGTAAGTACACCTTGTGTTCAGGTAAGTACACCTTGTGTACAGGTGAGTACACCTTGTGTACAGATGAGTACACCTTGCATACAGGCTAGTGTTCAGGTAATTACACTTTGTGTACAGGCAAGTACACCTTGTGTACGGGTAAGTACACCTGACCAGTACACCTGGTGAGTTTCCCTGTCTACATTGTCTATGTGAGTATAAGGTGAGTATATGATGAGTTCCCCAGGTGAGTTTCCCTGTCTACACTGTCTATGTGAGTAGATGAGTTCCCCAGGTGATGCAGCAGTTGAGCTGCCTGTTAAGGTGAGTTGTTGAGGTAAGTTAGAAGTTGAAGTGTTGTGTTAGTGTATCTGTCCTCTCTGAGCTTACTTCTATTCTCTCCAGTAAATATTGTACCTCAGCTCTCTCACAGTGAAATGCATGTACTTCTATAGACATTGTCCTGGGTGTACATATGTTGATGTGCTTCTGGAAAGAATGCTGTTTCTATAGTTTTTATATATTTTTATGAGATATTAAGCTTATATTTCCAAAGAGTATGCTGGTTAAATATTGTTTTTGATTGTATCATTGTGTTAAATAGAATATAGTTGTTGGAACATTAAGAAGTGCATTATTCTTTTCTTTTGATATTACTGTAATGCATGTGCCAGGATCAAGGGCAATGATAATGTCCAATTTAAATGTTTACTAGAACAGAAAAGTGACATAATAGTAAGGTCAAGGTTTAAGTGTGAATAAGAACAGAAAGGAAAAGGTGTTGACTTTAATAGTACGGTCAAGTTTAAGATCTTGACATGAATAGTAAGGTCACTTTGCAAAAAGATTATTCCTATTAATTTATATTGATACAAAAATAAATGCTATGGTATTAAGATATTGACAAAACTAATATTAGCATTCAACTAATGGACCCTGTTTGATAGAGGAGGTACATGTTGTTTATAAGTGAGAAGTTTTGTCCTTTTTTGAGAGAGAAGGTAGTTGTTGTTTATTAGATAAGAAGTTTGGTCCCTGTTTGATAGAGGGGGTACATGGTGTTTATAAGGTAAGAAGTTTGGTCCCTGTTTGAGAGAGGAGGTAGTTGTTGTTTATTAGATAAGAAGTTTGATCCTTTTTTGAGAGAGAAGGTAGTTGTTGTTTATTAGATAAGAAGTTTGAAAGAGAATGTAGATGTTAATATGATTGAGATACAGGGTTACCTGTCTGATATGATTGAGATACAGGGTTACCTGTCTGATATGATTGAGATACAGGGTAACCTGTCTGATATGATTGAGATACAGGGTTACCTGTCTGATATGATTGAGATACAGGGTTACCTGTCTGATATGATTGAGATACAGGGTTACCTGTCTGATATGATTGAGATACAGGGTTACCTGTCTGATATGATTGAGATACAGGGTTACCCGTCTGATATGATTGAGATACAGGGTAACCTGTCTGATATGATTGAGATACCGGGTTACCCGTCTGATATGATTGGGATACAGGGTTACCTGTCTGATATGATTGGGATACTGGGTTACCTGTCTGATATGATTGAGATACAGGGTTACCTGTCTGATATGATTGGGATACAGGGTTACCTGTCTGATATGATTGAGATACAGGGTTACCTGTCTGATATGATTGAGATACAGGGTTACCTGTCTGATATGATTGGGATACAGGGTTACCTGTCTGATATGATTGGATACAGGGTTTCCTTTTGTGAGTTGTTATGTAGTGTGACCTGTCTAAGAGAATTGTCATAATCTACAGCGAGCAGCAAAATCACCTAGTTTTTCTCCAAGTTTGCAAGTTTTTCTTCTGTGTCAGAACTCTGTATGAACTTCAGGTCAATTTAGTGTGTTTTTATAGATTGATACTTATTGTAAAATAAATAAGGTTTGATAATGGTGCCTAACTCATATTATTTTATTGCTATGTTTCTAAAGTGGATGATAAGATACCCTCAAAATCAAAATTTCCCATTTCAACATTAAATTCCTGATAAGTCTATTGATTTTAGTATAAGATGCCAAAATTTGAACTGTGATCATCGTTAAAAATGACTTTGGGCTTATTTTTGTGTTTGAAGTTGGTTTTAAGAAGGTGACAATTGCAGGATGCTGGCGATGGAAAAATGCTCATGGCTGTTACAGCTGCTGTCATTGTGGTGATGAAACTTCGTATTGATTGTCAGGAAGTACGGTGCCAAGTCCAAGAAAAAATACATTTATATATCACATTTCTTTCTACGTCCACAAAAATCAATATCCAATTAAAATTTAGCATGTGCTTTGCCCACCAAAAATAAATCTTCTTTGAAGAGACAAGTTTGTTAGTAATGGTAGCTGTTGGCTGTTCTCTGCCATGTTTACTCAAGTCAACAGCCAAACCGAGGAAAACATAACTGATGTAAAGATTCCTAAGTTAAAGATAATGTAAAACTTGTTTTAATGTTTGTTGTGGTAAATAGTATACCATATACCAAATATCCACACACAGCTCAACGAATATCTTATTTTTAATCACGATGTAACCAAATCTATCATGTCAGTTACCATTTGGTTGAACTTGTCTAAGCTCCTTTCACCAAATAGCATTGAGAGACAATATCAGTTGTTTAAGTAACACATTACAACTCTTCCCTCAAAGAAGACATTCTTATCTGGAAGATTTAGACTTGTTTTTGGTAAACAACCAAGGGAGACAATCTAAACTGTGGCAGAGGATCGTCCCTTATGAGAACATTATCTAAACTGTGGCTGTGGATCGTCCCTTTGGAGGACACTATCTAAACTGTAGCTGTGGATCGTCCTTTTGGTGGACACTATCTAAACTGTGGCTGTGGATCGTCCCTTTGGAGGACACTATCTAAACTGTGGCTGTGGATCGTCCTTTTGGAGAACATTATCTAAACTGTGGCTGTGAATCGTCCTTTTGGAGGACACTATCTAAACTGTGGCTGTGGATCGTCCTTTTGGAGAACACTATCTAAACTGTGGCTGTGGATCGTCCCTTTGGAGAACACTATCTAAACTGTGGCTGTGGATCGTCCCCTTGGAGAACATTATCAAAACTGTGGCTGTGGATCGTCCCTTTGGAGGCGCTATCTAAACTGTGGCTGTGGATCGTCCCTTTGGAGAACATTATCTAAACTGTGGCTGTGGATCGTCCCTTTGGAGGACACTATCTAAAGTGTGGCTGTGGATCGTCCCTTTGGAGGACACTATCTAAACTTTGGCTGTGGATCGTCCCTTTGGAGAACACTATCTAAACTGTGGCTGTGGATCGTCCCTTTGGAGGACACTATCTAAACTGTGGCTGTGGATCATCCCTTTGGAGGACACTATCTAAACTGTGGCTATGGATCGTCCCTTTGGAGGACACTATCTAAACTTTGGCTGTGAATGGTCCTTTTGGAGGACACTATCTAAACTGTGGCTGTGGATCATCCCTTTGGAGGACACTATCTAAACTGTGGCTGTGGATCGTCCCTTTGGAGGACACTATCTAAACTTTGGCTGTGAATGGTCCTTTTGGAGGACACTATCTAAACTGTGGCTGTGAATCGTCCCTTTGGAGAACACTATCTAAACTGTGGCTGTGGATTGTCCCTTTGGAGAACACTATCTAAAGTGTGGCTGTGGATCGTCCCTTTGGAGGACACTATCTAAACTTTGGCTGTGGATCATCCCTTTGGAGGACACTATCTAAACTGTGGCTGTGGATCGTCCCTTTGGAGGACACTATCTAAACTTTGGCTGTGAATGGTCCTTTTGGAGGACACTATCTAAACTGTGGCTGTGAATCGTCCCTTTGGAGAACACTATCTAAACTGTGGCTGTGGATTGTCCCTTTGGAGAACACTATCTAAAGTGTGGCTGTGGATCGTCCCTTTGGAGAACACTATCTAAACTTTGGCTGTGGATCGTCCCTTTGGAGGACACTATCTAAACTGTGGCTGTGAATCGTCCTTTTGGAGGACACTATCTAAACTGTGGCTGTGGATCGTCCCTTTGGAGAACATTATATAAACTGTGGCTGTGGATTGTCCCTTTGGAGGACACTATCTAAACTGTGGCTGTGAATCGTCCCTTTGGAGGACACTATCTAAACTGTGGCTGTGGATCGTCCTTTTGGAGAACACTATCTAAACTGTGGCTGTGGATCTTCCTTTTTGAGAACACTATCTAAACTGTGGCTGTGAATCGTCCTTTTTGAGAACACTATCTAAACTGTGGCTGTGAATCGTCCCTTTGGAGGACACTATCTAAACTGTGGCTGTGAATCGTCCTTTTTGAGAACACTATCTAAACTGTGGCTGTGAATCGTCCCTTTGGAGGACACTATCTAAACTGTGGCTGTGGATCGTCCTTTTGGAGAACACTATCTAAACTGTGGCTGTGGATCTTCCTTTTTGAGAACACTATCTAAACTGTGGCTGTGGATCTTCCTTTTTGAGAACACTATCTAAACTGTGGCTGTGAATCGTCCCTTTGGAGGACACTATCTAAACTGTGGCTGTGGATCGTCCCCTTGGAGAACACTATCTAAACTGTGGCTGTGGATCATCCCTTTGGAGGACACTATCTAAACTGTGGCTGTGGATCGTCCCTTTGGAGGACACTATCTAAACTGTGGCTGTGGATTGTCCCTTTGGAGGACACTATCTAAACTGTGGCTGTGGATCGTCCTTTTGGAGAACACTATCTAAACTGTGGCTGTGGATCGTCCCTTTGGAGGACACTATCTAAACTGTGGCTGTGAATCGTCCTTTTGGAGGACACTATCTAAACTGTGGCTGTGGATCGTCGCTTTGGAGAACACTATCTAAACTGTGGCTGTGGATCGTCCCTTTGGAGAACACTATCTAAACTGTGGCTGTGGATTGTCCCTTTGGAGGACACTATCTAAACTGTGGCTGTGGATCGTCCTTTTGGAGAACACTATCTAAACTGTGGCTGTGGATCGTCCCCTTGGAGAACACTATCTTAACTGTGGCTGTGGATCGTCCCTTTGGAGAACACTATCTAAACTGTGGCTGTGGATCGTCCCTTTGGAGGACACTATCTATAAACTGTGGCTGTGGATCGTCCTTTTGGAGAACACTATCTAAACTGGGGCTGTGGATCGTCCCCTTGGAGAACACTATCTAAACTGTGGCTGTGGATCATCCCTTTGGAGGACCCTATCTAAACTGTGGCTGTGGATCGTCCCTTTGGAGAACACTATCTAAACTGTGGCTGTGGATCGTCCCTTTGGAGAACCCTATCTAAACTGTGGCTGTGGATCGTCCCTTTGGAGGACACTATCTAAAGTGTGGCTGTGGATCGTCCCTTTGGAGGACCCTATCTAAACTGTGGCTGTGGATCGTCCCTTTGGAGGACACTATCTAAACTTTGGATCGTCCCTTTGGAGAACACTATCTAAACTGTGGATCGTCCCTTTGGAGAACACTATCTAAACTGTGGCTGTGGATTGTCCCTTTGGAGGACACTATCTAAACTGTGGCTGTGATCGTCCCTTTGGAGGACACTATCTAAACTGTGGCTGTGAATCGTCCTTTTGGAGGACACTATCTAAACTGTGGCTGTGGATCGTCCCTTTGGAGGACACTATCTACACTGTGGATTGTCCCTTTGGAGGACACTATCTAAACTGTGGCTGTGAATCGTCCTTTTGGAGGACACTATCTAAACTGTGGCTGTGAATCGTCCCTTTGGAGGACACTATCTAAATTGTGGCTGTGGATCGTCCTTTTGGAGGACACTATCTAAAGTGTGGCTGTGAATCGTCCTTTTGGAGGACACTATCTAAACTGTGGCTTTGGATCGTCCCTTTGGAGGACACTATCTAAATTGTGGCTGTGGATCGTCCTTTTGGAGGACACTATCTAAAGTGTGGCTGTGGATCGTCCCTTTGGAGGACACTTTCTAAACTGTGGCTGAGAATCCTCTGTTTGGAGGACACTATCTAAACTGTGGATCGTCCCTTTGGAGAACACTATCTAAACTGTGGCTGTGGATCGTCCCTTTGGAGGACACTATCTAAACTGTGGCTGTGGATCGTCCCTTTCGGAGGACACTATCTAAACTGTGGCTGTGGATCGTCCCTTTGGAGGACACTATCTAAACTGTGGCTGAGAATCCTCTGTTTGGAGGACACTATCTAAACTGTGGCTGTGGATCGTCCCTTTGGAGAACACTATCTAAACTGTGGCTGTGAATCGTCCTTTTGGAGGACACTATCTAAACTGTGGCTATGGATCGTCCCTTTGGAGGACACTATCTAAACTGTGGCTGTGGATCGTCCTTTTGGAGAACAGTATCTAAACTGTGGCTGTGGATCGTCCTTTTGGAGGACACTATCTAAACTGTGGATCGTCCCTTTGGAGGACACTATCTAAACTGTGGCTGTGAATCGTCCCTTTGGAGGACACTATCTAAACTGTGGCTGTGGATCGTCCCTTTGGAGAACATTATATAAACTGTGGCTGTGGATCGTCCCTTTGGAGGACACTATCTAAACTGTGGCTGTGAATCGTCCCTTTGGAGGACACTATCTAAACTGTGGCTGTGGATCGTCCCTTTGGAGGACCCTATCTAAACTGTGGCTGTGGATCGTCCCTTTGGAGGACACTATATAAACTGTGGCTGTGGATCGTCCCTTTGGAGGACACTATCTAAATTGTGGCTGTGGATCGTCGCTTTGGAGAACATTATATAAACTGTGGCTGTGGATCATCCCTTTGGAGGACCCTATCTAAACTGTGGCTGTGAATCATCCTTTTGGAGGACACTATCTAAACTGTGGCTGTGGATCGTCCCTTTGGAGGACACTATCTAAACTGTGGCTGTGGATCGTCCCTTTGGAGAACACTATCTAAACTGTGGCTGTGGATCATCCCTTTGGAGAACACTATCTAAACTGTGGCTGTGGATCGTCCCTTTGGAGGACACTATCTAAACTGTGGCTGTGGATCGTCCTTTTGGAGGACACTATCTAAACTGTGGATTGTCCCTTTGGAGGACACTATCTAAACTGTGGCTGTGAATCGTCCTTTTGGAGGACACTATCTAAACTGTGGATCGTCCCTTTGGAGGACACTATCTAAACTGTGGCTGTGAATCGTCCTTTTGGAGGACACTATCTAAACTGTGGATTGTCCCTTTGGAGGACACTATCTAAACTGTGGCTGTGGATCGTTTCTGTGTCCCGACCTAGCTTTACATCTAGACATAAGTGTCAATATTGTCAGATCTCCAAAACGTTCAAACATGGGTTTGAATTATTCTTTCAGAACACATTGTGATAGATGTTCTTTACTGTCTTTATTATTATGAGAATCATATCTCACCAAGACATGAATCCAAGGGAGATAACTTGTGATATTGGAGCTCTGCGCTGGTTGTTTATATGAGGTTTGTGTACACAGCTTTATCGTAACACTGTGATATGGGAGAATTGGCTGGGTATTAATGGCTTAAATGATGGAGCCTTATTGAATGGGAACAAGTTAACTGCAGCAATGAATAAGAGACCAAATGACCTAGTTGCTTTCCCCTGTCAGGTGCCATGAATGGTTTACTTTGACTTCTAGCCAGCCACACAAATATTTATATTTTGCCCATTGCTGCTGTAAACAGTAAGACATTTTGGTGTGATATCGGTGAAACAGCTAATACTGAAATGATACAAGCTTACCTCACACATTTCTGTGTGATATCAAGCCTACCTCTCACGTTTCTGTGTGATATCAAATCTAAAACCATAGGGTTGTTGCTGTAGAGTTAATACCCTAGGGTTGTTACTGTAGTTAATACCCTAGGGTTGTTACTGTAGAGTAATACTGTAGGGTTGTTGCTGTAGTTAATACCCTAGGGTTGTTACTGAAGAATTAATACTGTAGGGTTGTTGCTGTAGTTAATACCCTAGGTTTGTTGCTGTAGAATTAATACCCTAGGGTTGTTACTGAAGAATTAATACCCTAGGGTTGTTACTGTAGAGTTAATACCCTAGGGTTGTTACTGAAGAATTAATACCCTAGGGTTGTTACTGTAGAGTTAATACCCTAGGGTTGTTACTGTAGAGTTAATACCCTAGGGTTGTTACTGTAGAGTTAATACTGTAGGGTTGTTACTGTAGAGTTAATACCCTAGGGTTGTTACTGTAGAGTTAATACCCTAGGGTTGTTACTGTAGAGTTAATACCCTAGGGTTGTTACTGTAGAGTTAATACCTTATTGTTGTTACTGTAGAGTTAATACTGTAGGGTTGTTGCTGTAGTTAATACCCTAGGGTTGTTACTGTAGAGTTAATACCCTAGGGTTGTTACTGTAGAGTTAATACCCTAGGGCTGTTACTGTAGAGTTAATACCCTAGGGTTATTACTGTAGTTAATACCCTAGGGTTGTTACTGTAGAGTTAATACTGTAGGGTTGTTACTGTAGAGTTAATACTGTAGGGTTGTTACTGTAGAGTTAATACTCTAGGGTTGTTACTGTAGAGTTAATACCCTAGGGCTGTTACTGTAGAGTTAATACCCTAGGGTTGTTACTGTAGAGTTAATACCCTAGGGTTGTTACTGTAGAGTTAATACCCTAGGGTTGTTACTGTAGAGTTAATACTGTAGGGTTGTTACTGTAGAGTTAATACCCTAGGGTTGCTACTGAAGAATTAATATCCTAGGTTTGTTACTGTAGAGTTAATACTGCAGGGCTGTTACTGTAGAGTTAATAGTGTAGGGTTGTTACTGTAGAGTAAATACTGTAGGGTTGTTACTGTAGAGTTAATACCTTATTGTTGTTACTGTAGAGTTAATACCCTAGGGTTGTTACTGTAGTTAATACCCTAGGGTTGTTACTGTAGAGTTAATACTGTAGGGTTGATACTGTAGAGTTAATACTGTAGGGTTGTTGCTGTAGTTAATACCCTAGGGTTGTTACTGTAGAGTTAATACTGTAAGGTTGTTACTGTAAAGTTAATACCCTAGGGTTGTTACTGTAGAGTTAATACTGTAGGGTTGTTACTGTAGAGTTAATACTGTAGGGTTGTTGCTGTAGTTAATACTGTAGGGTTGTTACTGTAGAGTTAATACTGTAGGGTTGTTACTGTAGAGTTAATACCCTAGGGTTGTTGCTGTAGTTACTACTGTAGGGTTGTTGCTGTAGAGTTAATACTGTAGGGTTGTTGCTGTAGAGTTAATACTCTAGGGTTGTTGCTGTAGTTACTACTGTAGGGTTGTTACTGTAGAGTTAATACTCTAGGGTTGTTACTGTAGAGTTAATACCCTAGGGTTGTTGCTGTAGTTACTACTGTAGGGTTGTTGCTGTAGAGTTAATACTGTAGGGTTGTTACTGTAGAGTTAATACCCTAGGGTTGTTGCTGTAGTTACTACTGTAGGGTTGTTACTGTAGAGTTAATACTGTAGTGTTGTTGCTGAAGTTAATACCCTAGGGTTGTTACTGTAGAGTTAATACCCTAGGGTTGTTACTGTAGAGTTAATACTGTAGGGTTGTTACTGTAGAGTTAATACTTTAAGGTTGTTACTGTAGTTAATACCCTAGGGTTGTTACTGTAGAGTTAATACCCTAGGGTTGTTACTGTAGAGTTAATACTGTAGGGTTGTTACTGTAGTTAATACTGTAGGGTTGTTACTATAGAGTTAATACTGTAGGGTTGTTGCTGTAGTTAATACCCTAGGGTTGTTACTGTAGAGTTAATACTCTAGGGTTGTTGCTGTATAGTTAATACTTTAAGGTTGTTACTGTAGAGTAAATACCCTAGGGTTGTTACTGTAGTTAATACTGTAGGGTTGTTACTGTAGAGTTAATACCCTAGGGTTGTTGCTGTATAGTTAATACTTTAAGGTTGTTACTGTAGAGTAAATACCCAAGGGTTGTTACCGTAGAGTTAATACTGTAGGGTTGTTGTTGTAGAGTTAATACCCTAGGGTTGTTGCTGTAGAGTTAATCCTCTTGGTTTGTTGCTGTAGAGTTAATACTGCAGGGTTTTTGTAATACCCTAGTGTTGCCGAAAGTGATACCTAGGGATGTTGTTATATAGACCTGGGGCTTGCTGTTGGAGTTATTGCTGTATTGAAGTACATTTCAGTACAGTACAAGTCTCCTGGTGAGGGCCATCTGTGTATTGATGTGATAAACACTACCAGCATTTCCTCTAACATTTGAAATTCCAAGGAAGTTAACAAAAATATTCAACCTAGTTCAAACAAGATTTTCGAAAGATTTGCAGCCAAATTAAACAAACATCCCTCATAGCTTCAGGATTGTGGAAGCCATTTTGTTGATAGTAATTATTCCCAGCAAAAGGATATCAAATTAAGTCATTAACCCAATTTATAACGTAATGTAATAACAAAAACATTGGCATCTGAAAACAAACAGGACAGTTTTATATTGCTGGCTTTTTCAAGTAAAACTAAGTCATTGAAAAAGGAATTACATATTTTCTGCTTTGAACTCTGATTCTTGTTTTTCCTGATGATTGTTAGATGATACAGTCAGAACATGTGGACATTTCTTGTCCTGGCTGTTACTACTTTACATATGCTAATCCATAGTGGGGTGTGGGAGGATGGCTGTTGTTATCAGTAGTGGGGTGTGGGAGGATGGCTGTCGTTCTCAGTAGTGGGGTGTGGGAGGATGGCTGTCGTTAGCAGTAGTGGGGTGTGGGAGGATGGCTGTTGTTATCAATAGTGGTGTGTGGGAGGATGGTTGTCGTTATCAGTAGTGGGGTGTGGGAGGATGGCTGTCATTAACAGTAGTGGGGTGTGGGAGGATGGCTGTCATTTTCAGTAGTGGTGTGTGGGAGGATGGCTGTCCTTACCGGTAGTGGTGTGTGGGAGGATGGCTGTCATTAACAGTAGTGGGGTGTGGGAGGATGGCTGTCGTTATCAGTAGTGGGGTGTGGGAGGATGGCTGTCATTATCAGTAGTGGGGTGTGGGAGGATGGCTGTCGTTAGCAGTAGTGGGCTGTGGAAGGATGGCTGTCCTTACCAGTAGTGGTGTGTGGGAGGATGGCTGTCATTAACAGTAGTGGGGTGTGGGAGGATGGCTGTCGTTATCAGTAGTGGGGTGTGGAAGGATGGCTGTCGTTTTCAGTAGTTGGCTGTGGAAGGATGGCTGTCGTTAGCAGTAGTGGGGTGTGGGAGGATGACTGTCGTTAGCAGTAGTGGGGTGTGGGAGGATGGCTGTCATTATCAGTAGTGGGGTGTGGGAGGATGGTGGTCAATATCAGTAGTGGGCTGTGGAACGATGGCTGTCGTTAGCAGTAGTGGGGTGTGGGAAGATGGCTGTCGTTAGCAGTAGTGGGGTGTGGGAGGATGGCTGTCATTTTCAGTAGTGGGCTGTGGAAGGATGGCTGTCGTTAGCAGTAGTGGGGTGTGGGAGGTTGGCTGTGGGAGGTTGGCTGTCATAATCAGTAGTGGGCTGTGGGAGGTTGGCTGTCATTAGCAGTAGTGTGGTGTGGGAGGATAGCTGTCGTTAGCAGTAGTGGGGTGTGGGAGGATGGATGTCGTTAGCAGTAGTGGGGTGTGGGAGGATGGATGTCGTTAGCAGTAGTGGGGTGTGGGAGGATAGCTGTCGTTAGCAGTAGTGGGGTGTGGGAGGATAGCTGTCGTTAGCAGTAGTGGGGTGTGGGAGGATGGATGTCGTTAGCAGTAGTGGGGTGTGGGAGGATGGATGTCGTTTGCGGTAGTGGGGTGTGGGAGGATGGTTGTCATTAGCAGTAGTGGGGTGTGGGAGGATAGCTGTCGTTAGCAGTAGTGGGGTGTGGGAGGATGGATGTCGTTAGCAGTAGTGGGGTGTGGGAGGATAGCTGTCGTTATCAGTAGTGGGAGGATGGTTGTCGTTATCAGTAGTGGGGTGTGGGAGGATAGCTGTCGTTTGCGGTAGTGGGGTGTGGGAGGATAGCTGTCGTTTGCGGTAGTGGGGTGTGGGAGGATGGCTGTCGTTAGCAGTAGTGGGATGTTGGAGGATGGCTGTCATTAGCAGTAGTGGGGTGTGGGAGGATGGCTGTCGTTAGCTGTAGTGGGGTGTGGGAGGATGGCTGTCGTTTGCGGTAGTGGGGTGTGGGAGGATAGCTGTCGTTTGCGGTAGTGGGGTGTGGGAGGATGGTTGTCATTAGCAGTAGTGGGGTGTGGGAGGATGGATGTCGTTAGCAGTAGTGGGGTGTGGGAGGATGGATGTCGTTAGCAGTAGTGGGGTGTGGGAGGATAGCTGTCGTTAGCAGTAGTGGGGTGTGGGAGGATGGATGTCGTTAGCAGTAGTGGGGTGTGGGAGGATAGCTGTCGTTTGCGGTAGTGGGGTGTGGGAGGATGGATGTCGTTAGCAGTAGTGGGGTGTGGGAGGATAGCTGTCGTTATCAGTAGTGGGAGGATGGTTGTCGTTATCAGTAGTGGGGTGTGGGAGGATAGCTGTCGTTTGCGGTAGTGGGGTGTGGGAGGATAGCTGTCGTTATCAGTAGTGGGAGGATGGTTGTCGTTAACAGTAGTGGGGTGTGGGAGGATGGCTGTCCTTAACAGTAGTGGGGTGTGGGAGGATGGCTGTCGTTTGCGGTAGTGGGGTGTGGGAGGATGGTTGTCATTAGCAGTAGTGGGGTGTGGGAGGATGGCTGTCGTTAGCAGTAGTGGGCAGTGGGAGGATGGTGTAGTTAGCAGTAGTGGGGTGTGGGAGGATGGCTGTCGTTAGCAGTAGTGGGATGTTTGAGGATGGCTGTCATTAGCAGTAGTGGGATGTGGGAGGATGGCTGTCATTAGCAGTAGTGGGGTGTGGGAGGATGGCTGTCGTTAGCTGTAGTGGGGTGTGGGAGGATGGCTGTTGTTTGCGGTAGTGGGGTGTGGGAGGATAGCTGTCGTTTGCGGTAGTGGGGTGTGGGAGGATAGCTGTTGTTATCAGTAGTGGGAGGATGGTTGTCGTTATCAGTAGTGGGGTGTGGGAGGATGGCTGTCGTTAGCAGTAGTGGGGTGTGGGAGGATGGTTGTCGTTATCAGTAGTGGGCAGTGGGAGGATGGCTGTCCTTACCAGTAGTGGGGTGTGGGAGGATGGCTGTCGTTATCAGTAGTGGGGTGTGGGAGGATAGCTGTCGTTATCAGTAGTGGGGTGTGGGAGGATGGTTGTCGTTATCAGTAGTGGGCAGTGGGAGGATGGCTGTCCTTAACAGTAGTGGGGTGTGGGAGGATGGCTGTCGTTATCAGTAGTGGGGTGTGGGAGGATAGCTGTCGTTATCAGTAGTGGGGTGTGGGAGGATGGTTGTTGTTAACAGTAGTGGGCAGTGAGAGGATGGCTGTCCTTAACAGTAGTGGGGTGTGGGAGGATGGTTGTTGTTAGAAGTAGTGGTGTGTGGGAGGATGGCTGTCCTTACCAGTAGTGGTGTGTGGGAGGATAGCTGTCGTTAACAGTAGTGGGGTGTGGGAGGATGGCTGTCGTTATCAGTAGTGGGGGATGAGAGAATGGCTGTCGTTATCAGAAGTGGGGTGTGGAAGGATAGCTGTCATTAGCAGTAGTGGGGTGTGGGAGGTTGGCTGTCCTTATCAGTAGTGGGGTGTGGGAGGATGGCTGTCATTAGCAATAGTGGGTGTGGGAGGATAGCTAGCATTAGCAGTAGTGGGGTGTGGGATGATGGCTGTCGTTAGCAGTAGTGGGATGTGGGAGGATGGCTGTCCTTACTTGTAGTTGGGCGTGGGAGGATGGCTGTTGTTAACAGTAGTGTGGTGTGGGAGGATGGTGTAGTTAGCAGTAGTGGGATGTGGGAGGATGGCTGTCGTTAGCAGTAGTAGGGTGTGGGAGGATGGCTGTCATTAACAGTAGTGGGGTGTGGGAGGATGGCTGTCGTTAGCAGTAGTGTGGTGTGGGAGGATGGCTGTCATTATCAATAGTGGGGTGTGGGAGGATGGCTGTCATTAACAGTAGTGGGCAGTGGGATGATGGCTGTCGTTAACAGTAGTGGGGTGTGGGAGGTTGACTGTCATTATCAGTAGTGGGATGTGGGAGGATGGCTGTCGTTAACAGTAGTGGGGTGTGGGAGGTTGGCTGTCCTCAGCACTGTGTGATCAGCAGCGTCAGATTGCCCAGTAGGCTCTGTATGACAGACAAGTTGGTGGATAAGTTAATGAGGAGCTTACAGTGTGAGCTGTGTAATGCATTAGTGATTTGACACTTATTGATTGGTAGTACATCTGAGTCATATTTCACTGTTACTCTCACCTCAAATATAAATCTGCATTTAGATATGCAGTCTTGGTGCTGGATATTTCACTGAAAGGGATTTTTATTTGTAAACAAGTACGGAATTAACTCAATAAAATAAACCTATTCATTTTAGGAATTATTGAAGAGGCTTGTCTATGGTGTGATACATTTTGATTGTGTGGAACCATTGCATGGTGCACTTGTTCTGACCTTACAGGCTGTGGTGCCTGATGTTACGTGACTTGTTCTGACCCTAGAGGCTGTGGAGCCTGATGTTTGTTGACTTGTTCTGACCCTACAGGCTGTGGAGCCTGATGTTTGGTGACTTGTTCTGACCCTACAGATTGTGGAGTCTGATGTTTGGTGACTTGTTCTGACCCTAGAGGCTGTGGAGCCTGATGTTTGGTGACTTGTTCTGACCCTAGAGGCTGTGGAGCCTGATGTTTGGTGACTTGTTCTGACCTTACAGGCTGTGGAGCCTGATGTTTGTTGACTTGTTCTGACCCTACAGGCTGTGGAGCCTGATGTTTGGTGACTTGTTCTGACCCTACAGATTGTGGAGTCTGATGTTTGGTGACTTGTTCTGACCCTAGAGGCTGTGGAGCCTGATGTTTGGTGACTTGTTCTGACCCTAGAGGCTGTGGAGCCTGATGTTTGGTGACTTGTTCTGACCCTAGAGGCTGTGGAGCCTGATGTAAGGTGACTTGTTCTGACCCTAGAGGCTGTGGAGCCTGATGTTTGGTGACTTGTTCTGACCCTAGAGGCTGTGGAGTCTGATGTTTGGTGACTTGTTATGACTCTAGAGGCTGTGGAGCCTGATGTTTGGTGACTTGTTCTGACCTTAGAGGCTGTGGAGCCTGATGTTTGGTGACTTGTTCTGACCCTAAAGGCTGTGGAGCCTGATGTTTGGTGACTTGTTCTGACCCTAGAGACTGTGGTGCCTGATGTTTGGTGACTTGTTCTGACCCTACAGGCTGTGGGGCCTGATGTTTGGTGACTTGTTCTGACCCTACAGGCTGTGGGGCCTGATGTTTGGTGACTTGTTCTGACCCTAGAGGCTGTGGAGCCTGATGTTAGGTGACTTGTTCTGACTCTAGAGGCTGTGGAGCCTGATGTTTGGTGACTTGTTCTGACCCTAGAGGCTGTGGAGCCTGATGTTTGGTGACTTGTTCTGACCCTAGAGGCTGTGGAGCCTGGTGTTAGGTGACTTGTTCTGACCCTAGAGGCTGTGGAGCCTGATGTTTGGTGACTTGTTCTGACCCTAGAGGCTGTGGAGCCTGATGTTAGGTGACTTGTTCTGACCCTAGAGGCTGTGGAGCCTGATGTTTGGTGACTTGTTCTGACCCTAAAGGCTGTGGAGCCTGATGTTAGGTGACTTGTTCTGACCCTAGAGGCTGTGGGGCCTGATGTTTGGTGACTTGTTCTGACCCTACAGGCTGTGGGGCCTGATGTTTGGTGACTTGTTCTGACCCTAGAGGCTGTGGAGCCTGATGTTAGGTGACTTGTTATGTCCCTACAGGCTGTGGGGCCTGATGTTTGGTGACTTGTTCTGACCCTAGAGGCTGTGGAGCCTGATGTTAGGTGACTTGTTCTGACCCTACAGGCTGTGGAGCCTGATGTTTGGTGACTTGTTCTGACCCTAGAGGCTGTGGAGCCTGATGTTTGGTGACTTGTTCGGACCCTACAGGCTGTGGAGCCTGATGTTTGGTGACTTGTTCTGACCCTAGAGGCTGTGGAGCCTGATGTTTGGTGACTTGTTCTGACCCTAGAGGCTGTGGAGCCTGGTGTTTGGTGACTTGTTCTGACCCTAGAGGCTGTGGGGCCTGATGTTTGGTGACTTGTTCTGACCCTAGAGGCTGTGGAGCCTGATGTTTGGTGACTTGTTTTGACCCTAGAGGCTGTGGGGCCTGATGTTTGGTGACTTGTTCTGACCCTACAGGCTGTAGAGCCTGATGTTAGGTGACTTATTCTGACCCTAGAGGCTGTGGAGCATGATGTTTGGTGACTTGTTCTGACCCTACAGGCTGTGGAGCCTGATGTTAGGTGACTTGTTCTGACCCTAGAGGCTGTGGAGCCTGATGTTTGGTGACTTGTTCTGACCCTAGAGGCTGTGGAGCCTGATGTTTGGTGACTTGTTCTGACCCTAGAGGCTGTGGAGCCTGATGTAAGGTGACTTGTTCTGACCCTAGAGGCTGTGGAGCCTGATGTTTGGTGACTTGTTCTGACCCTAGAGGCTGTGGAGCCTGATGTTTGATGACTTGTTCTGATCCTACAGGCTGTGGAGCCTGATGTTTGGTGACTTGTTCTGACCCTACAGGCTGTAGAGCCTGATGTTTGGTGACTTGTTCTGACCCTAGAGGCTGTGGAGCCTGATGTTTGGTGACTTGTTCTGACCCTAGAGGCTGTGGAGCCTGATGTTTGGTGACTTGTTCTGACCCTAGAGGCTGTGGAGCCTGATGTTTGGTGACTTGTTCTGACCCTACAGGCTGTGGAACCTGATGTTTGGTGACTTGTTCTGACCCTAGAGGCTGTGGAGCCTGATGTAAGGTGACTTGTTCTGACCCTAGAGGCTGTGGACCCTGATGTTTGGTGACTTGTTCTGACCCTAGAGGCTGTGGGGCCTGATGTTTGGTGACTTGTTCTGACCCTAGAGGTTGTGGGGCCTGATGTTTGGTGACTTGTTCTGACCCTAGAGGTTGTGGGGCCTGATGTTTGGTGACTTGTTCTGACCCTAGAGGCTGTGGAGCCTGGTGTTAGGTGACTTGTTCTGACCCTAGAGGCTGTGGAGCCTGATGTTTGGTGACTTGTTCTGACCCTACAGGCTGTGGGGCCTGATGTTTGGTGACTTGTTCTGACCCTACAGATTGTGGAGTCTGATGTTTGGTGACTTGTTCTGACCCTAGAGGCTGTGGAGCCTGATGTTTGGTGACTTGTTCTGACCCTAGAGGCTGTGGAGCCTGATGTTTGGTGACTTGTTCTGACCTTACAGGCTGTGGAGCCTGATGTTTGTTGACTTGTTCTGACCCTACAGGCTGTGGAGCCTGATGTTTGGTGACTTGTTCTGACCCTACAGATTGTGGAGTCTGATGTTTGGTGACTTGTTCTGACCCTAGAGGCTGTGGAGCCTGATGTTTGGTGACTTGTTCTGACCCTAGAGGCTGTGGAGCCTGATGTTTGGTGACTTGTTCTGACCCTAGAGGCTGTGGAGCCTGATGTAAGGTGACTTGTTCTGACCCTAGAGGCTGTGGAGCCTGATGTTTGGTGACTTGTTCTGACCCTAGAGGCTGTGGAGTCTGATGTTTGGTGACTTGTTATGACTCTAGAGGCTGTGGAGCCTGATGTTTGGTGACTTGTTCTGACCTTAGAGGCTGTGGAGCCTGATGTTTGGTGACTTGTTCTGACCCTAAAGGCTGTGGAGCCTGATGTTTGGTGACTTGTTCTGACCCTAGAGACTGTGGTGCCTGATGTTTGGTGACTTGTTCTGACCCTACAGGCTGTGGGGCCTGATGTTTGGTGACTTGTTCTGACCCTACAGGCTGTGGGGCCTGATGTTTGGTGACTTGTTCTGACCCTAGAGGCTGTGGAGCCTGATGTTAGGTGACTTGTTCTGACTCTAGAGGCTGTGGAGCCTGATGTTTGGTGACTTGTTCTGACCCTAGAGGCTGTGGAGCCTGATGTTTGGTGACTTGTTCTGACCCTAGAGGCTGTGGAGCCTGGTGTTAGGTGACTTGTTCTGACCCTAGAGGCTGTGGAGCCTGATGTTTGGTGACTTGTTCTGACCCTAGAGGCTGTGGAGCCTGATGTTAGGTGACTTGTTCTGACCCTAGAGGCTGTGGAGCCTGATGTTTGGTGACTTGTTCTGACCCTAAAGGCTGTGGAGCCTGATGTTAGGTGACTTGTTCTGACCCTAGAGGCTGTGGGGCCTGATGTTTGGTGACTTGTTCTGACCCTACAGGCTGTGGGGCCTGATGTTTGGTGACTTGTTCTGACCCTAGAGGCTGTGGAGCCTGATGTTAGGTGACTTGTTATGTCCCTACAGGCTGTGGGGCCTGATGTTTGGTGACTTGTTCTGACCCTAGAGGCTGTGGAGCCTGATGTTAGGTGACTTGTTCTGACCCTACAGGCTGTGGAGCCTGATGTTTGGTGACTTGTTCTGACCCTAGAGGCTGTGGAGCCTGATGTTTGGTGACTTGTTCGGACCCTACAGGCTGTGGAGCCTGATGTTTGGTGACTTGTTCTGACCCTAGAGGCTGTGGAGCCTGATGTTTGGTGACTTGTTCTGACCCTAGAGGCTGTGGAGCCTGGTGTTTGGTGACTTGTTCTGACCCTAGAGGCTGTGGGGCCTGATGTTTGGTGACTTGTTCTGACCCTAGAGGCTGTGGAGCCTGATGTTTGGTGACTTGTTTTGACCCTAGAGGCTGTGGGGCCTGATGTTTGGTGACTTGTTCTGACCCTACAGGCTGTAGAGCCTGATGTTAGGTGACTTATTCTGACCCTAGAGGCTGTGGAGCCTGATGTTTGGTGACTTGTTCTGACCCTAGAGGCTGTGGAGCCTGATGTTTGGTGACTTGTTCTGACCCTAGAGGCTGTGGAGCCTGATGTAAGGTGACTTGTTCTGACCCTAGAGGCTGTGGAGCCTGATGTTTGGTGACTTGTTCTGACCCTAGAGGCTGTGGAGCCTGATGTTTGATGACTTGTTCTGATCCTACAGGCTGTGGAGCCTGATGTTTGGTGACTTGTTCTGACCCTACAGGCTGTAGAGCCTGATGTTTGGTGACTTGTTCTGACCCTAGAGGCTGTGGAGCCTGATGTTTGGTGACTTGTTCTGACCCTAGAGGCTGTGGAGCCTGATGTTTGGTGACTTGTTCTGACCCTAGAGGCTGTGGAGCCTGATGTTTGGTGACTTGTTCTGACCCTACAGGCTGTGGAACCTGATGTTTGGTGACTTGTTCTGACCCTAGAGGCTGTGGAGCCTGATGTAAGGTGACTTGTTCTGACCCTAGAGGCTGTGGACCCTGATGTTTGGTGACTTGTTCTGACCCTAGAGGCTGTGGGGCCTGATGTTTGGTGACTTGTTCTGACCCTAGAGGTTGTGGGGCCTGATGTTTGGTGACTTGTTCTGACCCTAGAGGTTGTGGGGCCTGATGTTTGGTGACTTGTTCTGACCCTAGAGGCTGTGGAGCCTGGTGTTAGGTGACTTGTTCTGACCCTAGAGGCTGTGGAGCCTGATGTTTGGTGACTTGTTCTGACCCTACAGGCTGTGGGGCCTGATGTTTGGTGACTTGTTCTGACCCTAGAGGTTGTGGGGCCTGATGTTAGGTGACTTGTTCTGACCCTAGAGGCTGTGGAGCCTGATGTTTGGTGACTTGTTCTGGCCCTAGAGGCTGTGGAGCCTGATGTTTGGTGACTTGTTCTGACCTTACAGGCTGTGGAGCCTGATGTTTGGTGACTTGTTCTGACCCTAGAGGCTGTGGAGCCTGATGTTAGGTGACTTGTTCTGACCCTACAGGCTGTGGGGCCTGATGTTTGGTGACTTGTTCTGACCCTAGAGGCTGTGGAGCCTGATGTTTGGTGACTTGTTATGACCCTAGAGGCTGTGGAGCCTGATGTTTGGTGACTTGTTCTGACCCTACAGACTGTGGACCCTGATGTTTGGTGACTTGTTCTGACCCTACAGTCTGTGGAGCCTGAGGTATTGCTACAGCAGTACTTTGATGAAGTAGCACTGGCATTGTAAACAAAAAGAACTCTCATTAGATAAGGAATTTTATTTGCAAGAAACCCTTCTTTTTACGTTAATATTTTTTCATTGATAAAAGTTAACTTGGAAGAACCACTGATCAATCAATAACAGCTTTAATATGTAATTAGTTGTTTTTTTATAGGACTTGCAACTTAGTAAAAATTCCTTGTTAATCTTGGGCTCAGACTGAGGAAGTGTAAATTCTATATATTATGATTAATTCCCAACTTCATGTTGATTGTAACAACTGCTTTATGGATGAGGTTAAGTTGAAAAGTGATTCAATCAAGTCAATTGGCACAAGCTTAGATATCCATATTGACATTATATTGACATTTTATTGACATTTTATTGACATTTTATTGACATTACATTGACATTTTATTGACATTTTATTGACATTTTATTGACATTATATTGACATTTTATTGACATTGTATTAACATTTTATTGACATTATATTGACATTTTATTGACATTATATTGACATTTTATTGACATTATATTAACATTTTATTGACATTATATTGACATTTTATTGACATTTTATTGACATTCTATTGACATTTTATTGACATTATATTGACATTATATTGACATTTTATTGACATTATATTGACATTATATTGATATTTTATTGACATTTTATTGACATTTTATTTTATTGACATTATATTGACATTATATTGACATTTTATTGACATTATATTGACATTATATTGACATTTTATTGACATTTTATTGACATTATATTGACATTTTATTGACATTATATTGACATTTTATTGACATTTTATTGACATTTTATTTATCACTTTTTATAATTTCAAGTTTTATTTTTATTTGTTAAAGTAGGAATTTGATCAAGTGAAGGAAAAAAGACATTTATTAGCATACAAAACCATACACAGATAGAGAAAGGCTTTAATTATTTTATCAAATTTGTGAGCAATAGTTTAGAATGTATTTCTGACAGACCCATATACTTGTACAAGTTTTATTGGATTACTGGCCTTGTAATGTGATTACTTGGCTCCACTATAGATTTACTAATGGTGGTATCAGGAACATGGCGAAAGCTTTTTAGTGAAGTGATGGGTTTTAATTGATTTATTTACCATGATGTCTGTACCAATGCTGGCAACACACAGGTACTTGTAGCTGTGAAGGCACAATTTAATGTACAACTGCTGAACGGTTTAATGTACAACTGTGGTACAATTAAAGTAAAATTGTTGTACGATTTAATGTACAATTGCTGTACGATTTAATGAACAACTTCTGTACAATTTAATGTACAACTGCAGTATGGTTTAATGTACAACTGCTATACAACTGTTGTATAATATAATGTACAACTGCTGTACAATAAAATGTACAATTGTTGTACAATAAAATGTACAACTGTTGTAAAATTTAATATACAACTGTTGTTTATTATATTGTATGATTAAACGTACAACTGTAGTAAAATTTTATGTACAACTGCTGTGCAATTTATGTACAACTGCTGAACAATATAATGTACAACTGCTGTATGATCTAATGTACAAAAATGTACAACTGCTGTACAGTTCAATGTACAACTTCTGAAATATTTAATGTACAACTGCTGTACGGTTTAATGTACAACTGCTGTATAGTTTAATGTACGATTGCTGTACAATTTTTTGTACAACTGTTGTATAATATAATGTACAACTACTGTACAGTTTAATGTACAATTGCCGTTCAATTTAATTTAAAACTGCTGTATGATTTAATATACAACTGTTGCATGATTTAATATACAACTGCTGTATGATTTAATGTACAACTGCAATATGATTTAATATACAACTGCTGTATGATTTAATGTACAACTGCAATATGATTTAATGTCCAATTGCTGTACAATTAAATGTACTCCTCAGGCAGTTTACAGACACCTTAATATGTGAGGTACTGCGAAATCCCCGTAACATATATGATATAAATTAAACCAGGGGTCAATTATCAGTAATATGTATGGAATATAAACTCAGGGGTCACTTATCAGTAATATGTATGAAATATAAACTCAGGGGTCACTTATCAGTAATATGTATGAAATATAAACTCATGGGTCACTTATCCTTAATATGTATGAAATATAAACTCATGGGTCACTTATCCTTAATATGTATGATATAAACTCAGGGGTCACTTATCCTTAATATGTATGAAATATAAACTCATGGGTCACTTATCCTTAATATGTATGATATAACCTCAGGGGTCACTTATCCTTAATATGTATGATATAAACTCAGGGGTCACTTATCCTTAATATGTATGATATAAACTCAGGGGTCACTTATCAGTAATATGTATGATATAAACTCAGGGGTCACGTATCAGTTATATGTATTATAAACCCAGGGGTCACTTATCCTTAATATGTATGATATAAACTCAGGGGTCACTTATCCTTAATATGTATGATATAAACTCAGGGGTCACGTATCAGTTATATGTATTATAAACCCAGGGGTCACTTATCAGTAATATGATGATATACAACTGTAGTTATACATCAGTTTCTGAACAATTCAATTCAAACATAAAATGAGTTGCCTTGTAGGAGGTTGAAGAAGTCAAATAAATCCGGGAATTTTATTATTCTGGTAAAGCGTTGGATTTCCACGAATTGAGATGTTCAGATCAATAATTTAGGGGGTTGGTTTTTTAAGTTCTGTAGACAAATCTAATTATTGTGTGGACATGTGAAGATGGCAGGTCAGGTCAGACAGTGTAAAACTTAGAGATTACCTGATGAGGATTTCTAATATACCCCTCGCCCAATGCCCCAATAGTGGTGCCTCATACCAACCAAGGAGGCATAAATAAGTCAGAGCATCTCTTGTCTTGTATATTGGAGGCACCACACCCTACTGTGTCTGGGAACAAAGTATGTTCTATTGTAGTGTTATCTACTGTTACAGCGTAAGTGGAATTATAGTGTTATCTACTGTTACAGTGTAGTGGGGAATTATAGTGTTATCTACTGTTACAGTGTAGTGGGGAATTATAGTGTTATCTACTGTTACAGTGTAGTGGGGAATTATAGTGTTATCTACTACTACAGTGTAGTGTAGAATTATAGTGTTATCTACTGTTACAGTGTAGTGTAGAATTATAATGTTATCTACTGTTACAGTGTAGTGGGGAATTATAGTGTTATCTACTGTTACAGTGTAGTGTAGAATTATAGTGTTATCTACTGTTACAGTGTAGTGTAGAATTATAGTGTTATCTACTGTTACAGTGTAGTGTAGAATTATAGTGTTATCTACTGTTACAGTGTAGTGGGGAATTATAGCGTTATCTACTGTTACAGTGTAGTGGGGAATTATAGTGTTATCTACTGTTACAGTGTAGTGGGGAATTATAGTGTTATGTACTGTTACAGTGTAGTGTAGAATTATAGTGTTATCTACTGTTACAGTGTAGTGTAGAATTATAGTGTTATGTACTGTTACAGTGTAGTGTAGAATTATAGTGTTATCTACTGTTACAGTGTAGTGGGGAATTATAGTGTTATCTACTGTTACAGTGTAGTGTAGAATTATAGTGTTATCTACTGTTACAGTGTAGTGTAGAATTATAGTGTTATCTACTGTTACAGTGTAGTGGGGAATTATAGTGTTATCTACTGTTACAGTGTAGTGGGGAATTATAGTGTTATCTACTGTTACAGTGTAGTGGGGAATTATAGTGTTATCTACTGTTACAGTGTAGTGGGGAATTATAGTGTTATCTACTGTTACAGTGTAGTGGGGAATTATAGTGTTATCTACTGTTACAGTGTAAGGGGAATTATAGTGTTATCTACTGTTACAGTGTAGTGGGGAATTATAGTGTTATCTACTGTTACAGTGTAAGGGGAATTATAGTGTTATCTACTGTTACAGTGTAGTGGGGAATTATAGTGTTATCTACTGTTACAGTGTAGTGGGGAATTATAGTGTTATCTACTGTTACAGTGTAGTGTAGAATTATAGTGTTATCTACTGTTACAGTGTAGTGAGGAATTATAGTTTTATGTACTGTTACAGTGTAGTGGGGAATTATAGTGTTATCTACTGTTACAGTGTAGTGTAGAATTATAGTGTTATCTACTGTTACAGTGTAGTGTGGAATTATAGTGTTATGTACTGTTACAGTGTAGTGGGGAATTATAGTGTTATCTACTGTTACAGGGTAGTGGGGAATTATAGTGTTATCTACTGTTACAGTGTAGTGGGGAATTATAGTGTTATCTACTGTTACAGTGTAGTGTAGAATTATAGTGTTATCTACTGTTACAGTGTAGTAAGGAATTATAGTGTTATCTACTGTTACAGTGTAGTGTAGAGCTATAGTGTTATCTACTGTTACAGCGTAGTGTAGAATTATAGTGTTATCTACTGTTACAGTGTAGTGGGGAATTATAGTGTTATCTACTGTTACAGTGTAGTGGGGAATTATAGTGTTATGTACTGTTACAGTGTAGTGGGGAATTATAGTGTTATCTACTGTTACAGTGTAGTGGGGAATTATAGTGTTATCTACTGTTACAGTGTAGTGGGGAATTATAGTGTTATCTACTGTTACAGTGTAGTGGGGAATTATAGTGTTATCTACTGTTACAGTGTAGTGGGGAATTATAGTGTTATGTACTGTTACAGTGTAGTGTAGAATTATAGTGTTATCTACTGTTACAGTGTAGTGTAGAATTATAGTGTTATGTACTGTTACAGTGTAGTGTAGAATTATAGTGTTATCTACTGTTACAGTGTAGTGTAGAATTATAGTGTTATGTACTGTTACAGTGTAGTGGGGAATTATAGTGTTATCTACTGTTACAGTGTAGTGTAGAATTATAGTGTTATCTACTGTTACAGTGTAGTGTAGAGCTATAGTGTTATCTACTGTTACAGCGTAGTGTAGAATTATAGTGTTATCTACTGTTACAGTGTAGTGGGGAATTATAGTGTTATCTACTGTTACAGTGTAGTGGGGAATTATAGTGTTATCTACTGTTACAGTGTAGTGTAGAATTATAGTGTTATCTACTGTTACAGTGTAGTGGGGAATTATAGTGTTATCTACTGTTACAGTGTAGTGGATAATTATAGTGTTATCTACTGTTACAGTGTAGTGAAGAATTATAGTGTTATCTACTGTTACAGTGTAGTGGGGATTTATAGTGTTATCTACTGTTACAGTGTAGTGGGGAATTATAGTGTTATCTACTGTTACAGTGTAATGTAGAATTATAGTGTTATCTACTGTTACAGTGTAGTGTGGAATTATAGTGTTATGTACTGTTACAGTGTAGTGGGGAATCATAGTGTTATCTACTGTTACAGTGTAATCTGGGAGAATGTAGTGTAATGTATATTGATGCAGTATAGTGTATTCTTGTGCAGTTTAGTGTATTCTGGTGCATTGTAGTTTTTGGTAGGTGATAGAAGTACAAACACTTAATGTTGGGTATGTAATTTAGTACAAAGCTGCCTGCCAAGATTTTGACTGTCATAACCAGTGGATTCTTGCTTGTAATAAATAGTTAAGTAGCTGATATATAGCTACTTGTTAGTTGTATAGGGCCTAATACAGTTCCCAAGGGACCTATTTGGTGAGTACACAAGTACTCAATACTTACCTAATTGACTTCTATAACAGACTGTGCAGAAATAGGCTGTGGTTGTTGGATTAGGTGTAATCACATTTGATTCACTGGCTATGATTGTTTATAAACGATGCTGATTATATCCCAGTTTTATGTTGCTCTCGGGCCTCTTTCTGAGTCTGATATATGGAAAGCACCAGGTACAGATGCTGAAAGTGAGGAAGGCCTACACCAAGCCTATACAGTTATTTCATCACTTACAAATTAGGGTCAAGTTTAAGGATTTCTGTTTTGAACACTCTTCTATACTTAATCACCTGAAGGAACCAGATTTTGGGTGCAAGTATATTTTTTGGATGACAGCTAGTATCAAGTGAAAAAAAGGTCACTGCAACCTTTGATTTAACCTTTGACATTAACCCTAAACAAATGTTTGGCTTGGGCATACCTTCTCTTTTACCTGAAATAACTAGATTTGTTACATTTTGGATGGCCAGTGTCCAGAACAAAAGTAAAGTATAGCTCTGACTTGTAGTGTGACCTTTGACCTTGTCCATTGAGAAAATTTGTCTTGGGCAAATTTTCTATGCTACTTCACCTGAAGTAAGCAGATCAGTATACAAGGACATTTTCAGGATGGCAGAGCATCAAGTATAAAACAAATAGGTCACTGTGGCCTATACATGACCTTTCACCCTATCGTTTGGCTGGAAAATGCCTTTAATACTGGTTCATTTGGAGTAACAGTAAAGTAGGTCATGGTGACCTTGAGATGGGTATGGGGAGGGGTAACTGTACAGTAGGTTATGGTCATCTTGAGATGGGTATGAGGTGGGGTAACTGTTCAGTAGGTCATGGTCACCTTGAGATGGGTATGGGGCGGGGTAACTGTACAGTAGGTCATGGTGACCTTGAGATGGGTATGAGGAGGGGTAACTGTACAGTAGGTCATGGTCACCTTGAGATGGGTATGGGGAGGGGTAACTGTACAGTAGGTCATGCTGACCTTGAGATGGGTATGAGGTGGGGTAACTGTTCAGTAGGTCATGGTCACCTTGAGATGGGTATGGGGAGGGGTAACTTACAGTAGGTCTTGGTCACCTTGAGATGGGTATGGGGCGGGGTAACTGTACAGTAGGTCATGGTCACCTTAAGATGGGTATGGGGCGGGGTAACTGTACAGTAGGTCGTGGTCACCTTGAGATGGGTATGAGGAGGGGTAACTGTACAGTAGGTCATGGTCACCTTGAGATGGGTATGGGGCGGGGTAACTGTACAGTAGGTCATGGTCACCTTGAGATGGGTATGAGGCGGGGTTACTGTACAGTAGGTCATGGTCACCTTGAGATGGGTATGGGGAGGGGTAACTGTACAGTAGGTCATGGTCACCTTGAGATGGGCATGGGGCGGGGTAACTGTACAGTAGGTCATGGTCACCTTGAGATGGGTATGGGGAGGGGTAACTGTACAGTAGGTCATGGTCACCTTGAGATGGGTATGGGGAGGGGTAACTGTACAGTAGGTCATGGTCACCTTGAGATGGGTATGGGGCGGGGTATCTGTACAGTAGGTCTTGGTCACCTTGAGATGGGTATGGGGAGGGGTAACTGTACAGTAGGTCATGGTCACCTCGCCTTGTTTTAAATTTCAAATCTTTATGTGCATTTCAGTCCAATTTTATAAAAGATTCTCAAATTTTATAAATCTGAAACCCTTTTGATTTGTTTTAGTGAAACAGAAGATGAATTCTCTTTTTTATTGCAAGTCTGATACATCCCTTTTCCTTTCTATTTGTATGAAATTTTGAATTCTCAGCTTTTATATCAAATATGACACATTATCCTTTCTAGCCATATACAAATATTATATTCTCTAAATATGATGTGCTTCTGATATTACTCCGTGATTGCTAAAGAAAACAAATGAAATGAAAAGAATGTTTTTTTGTGAGTTGTCTACGATGTGATGTTTGGTTGTGTTGTATTCTGTTCCCGGGAATTGTTCACAATAACAGGCTATATGTGAGGTTTGTAGAGATGGCGATCTGTAAACTGTTAGGAGCTGAATCTGCGGTGTTAACTCAGCTGTTTATATTAGTCCCCCCAGCTTCACACAGCCACACTCTTGTACCAGTATGTATGCTACCAGATGCACATTTCTAGTTCATCATTGTGCAGTCTCATTGCAGTGTCTGGGTCCATACCAAGTCTTCTAAAAAGATGCACTGTTAAACTTGAATGCTAAAGGACAAATGGTTTACTGGAAAAATCTATTTATAAAGACCACAGTTTATTTATTGAATGGTTTACATACAGATTGATATGTAAATTGTATACTGTCCAAATTTTCCCATGATGTTTAAGGTGAGTGATACAGGCCCTGTGGACCTCATGTTACAATAGCTATTGTAAACAACAAATCTTGATTATTACAATAGCTATTGTAAACAACAAATCCTGATTATTACAATAGCTTTTGTAAACAACAAATCCTGATTATTACAATAGCTATTGTAAACAACAAAACCTGATTATTACAATAGCTATTGTAAACAACAAAACCTGATTATTACAATAGCTATTGTAAACAACAAATCCTAATTATTACAATAGCTATTGTAAACAACAAATCCTAATTATTACAATAGCTATTGTAAACAACAAATCCTGATTATTACAATAGCTATTGTAAACAACAAATCCTGATTATTACACTAGCTATTGTAAACAACAAATCCTGATTATTACACTAGCTTTTGTAAACAACAAATCCTGATTATTACAATAGCTATTGTAAACAACAAATCCTGATTATTACAATAGCTATTGTAAACAACAAATCCTGATTATTACAATAGCTATTGCAAATGCTGCCCAAAAAAGATAAAAAGATGCGTTTGTATTCCCTATCATAAACAATAATAATATTTTTAATGTAGCAGATGTTTACCATTCTTTTCTTCATATTTAACCATTTAAAATAAAATCAAAGTTAGCGTTTCTTGTTTACAGGTCCAGCTGCCAAAATTATAGATTTCAGCATCATCATACTAGAGATCATTGTTAATGTATTATATAGCTGTGTGTTAGGGTTATAAGTTTGAGGTAAAAATGAAATAGCTTTGCACATACAGCATAAGTATGGCTTACACTGAGATTAACTATTACTAATTTGTTGTAATTAAATTGTATTTTGCAGCTCCATAGAGTATGGAATTGACAGCGAGAACTTAAGTCTTTCAGCAATCAGGACCATTAGAGTACTTCGTCCACTGCGAGCTATAAACAGAATTCCCAGTAAGTGCTATTTCAGCTTATGTTATGGGGTTGTCTGCTGTCCAGCGTCTGCCAACTGTTCCTTTAAATGACTTCATATTAAACATATATTTGGCCAGAAGGTACCTGGGACAGAGTGCTATAAAGGTTTCTCAAATAAATGACCTTGACCCTCTTTCAAAGTCACAGGGGTCAGACATTTAAAATTCCTTTAAAAATAATTGTTTTTCTTAATATCCAGGATGCTCAGATTACTGATACCTTGCTAGAAGGTAACTTGGCCTGAAGTAATAATAATAATTAGAGGTTCTTATATATACCACTTTATCACGACCTCAAAGGCATCTCAAAGCGGTTCACAAATTTTTATCCGTGGTTAAAGGGCCTCATGAGCAACCAGCCAATATCGTTCTCAACTCCCTGGGGAGCATGCAATCTCGGCACTCACAGCTAGCATTCTACAATTTCTAGCATTGCCCGACCATATACTCATTTACAGCTGAGTAGATTGGAACAAGTAGAGTAAAGTATCTTGCTCAGGTACAACACAAGTGCCGTAACCGGGACTCAAACTTGCAACCCTTCAATTATGAGCCTTTAGTATTTATTTATACTTGGTCTGTAATATTTATACTTGGTCTGTAGTATTTATACTTGGCCTATAGTATTTATACTTGGTCTGTAGTATTTATACTTGGTCTGTAGTATTTATACTTGGTCTGTAGTATTTATACTTGGCCTGTAGTATTTATACTTGGCCTGTAGTATTTATACTTGGTCTGTAGTATTTATACTTGGTCTGTAGTATTTATACTTGGTCTGTAGTATCTATACTTGGTCTGTAGCATTTATACTTGGTCTGTAGTATTTATACTTGGTCTGTAGTATTTATACCTGGTCTGTAGTATTTATACCTGGCCTGTAGTATTTATACTTGGTCTGTAGTATTTATACTTGGTCTGTAGTATTTATACTTGGCCTGTAGTATTTATACCTGGTCTGTAGTATTTATACTTGGTCTGTAGTATTTATACTTGGTCTGTAGTATTTATACTTGGTCTGTAGTATTTATACTTGGTCTGTAGTATTTATACTTGGTCTGTAGTATTTAGACTTGGTCTGTAGTATTTATACTTGGTCTGTAGTATTTATACTTGGTCTGTAGTATTTATACTTGGTCTGTAGTATTTATACTTGGTCTGTAGTATTTATACTTGGTCTGTAGTATTTATACTTGGTCTGTAGTATTTATACTTGGTCTGTAGTATTTATACTTGGTCTGTAGTATTTATACTTGGTCTGTAGTATATATACTTGGTCTGTAGTATTTATACTTGGTCTGTAGTATACATACTTGGCCTGTAGTATTTATACTTGGTCTGTAGTATTTATACTTGGTCTGTAGTATTTATACTTGGTCTGTAGTATACATACTTGGTCTGTAGTATTTATACTTGGTCTGTAGTATTTGTACTTGGTCTGTAGTATCTATACTTGGTCTGTAGTATTTAGACTTGGTCTGTAGTATCTATACTTGGTCTGTAGTATTTAGACTTGGTCTGTAGTATTTATACTTGGTCTGTAGTATTTATACTTGGCCTGTAGTATTTATACTTGGTCTGTAGTATTTATACTTGGTCTGTAGTATTTATACTTGGTCTGTAGTATTTATACTTGGTCAGTAGTATATATACTTGGTCTGTAGTATTTATACTTGGTCTGTAGTATTTATACTTGGTCTGTAGTATTTATACTTGGTCTGTAGTATTTATACTTGGTCTGTAGTATTTATACTTGGTCTGTAGTATCTATACTTGGTCTGTAGTATTTATACTTGGTCTGTAGTATTTATACTTGGTCTGTAGTATTTATACTTGGTCAGTAGTATATATACTTGGTCTGTAGTATTTATACTTGGTCTGTAGTATTTATACTTGGTCTGTAGTATCTATACTTGGTCTGTAGTATTTAGACTTGGTCTGTAGTATTTATACTTGGTCTGTAGTATTTATACTTGGCCTGTAGTATTTATACTCGGTCTGTAGTATTTATACTTGGTCTGTAGTATTTATACTTGGTCTGTAGTATTTATACTTGGTCTGTAGTATTTATGCTTGGCCTGTAGTATTTATACTTGGTCTGTAGTATTTATACTTGGTCTGTAGTATACATACTTGGTCTGTAGTATTTATACTTGGTCTGTAGTATTTATACTTGGTCTGTAGTATACATACTTGGTCTGTAGTATTTATACTTGGTCTGTAGTATACATACTTGGTCTGTAGTATTTATACTTGGTCTGTAGTATTTATACTTGGCCTATAGTATTTATACTTGGTCTGTAGTATTTATACTTGGTCTGTAGTATTTATACTTGGCCTATAGTATTTATACTTGGTCTGTAGTATTTATACTTGGTCTGTAGTATTTATACTTGGTCTGTAGTATTTATACTTGGTCTGTAGTATTTATACTTGGTCTGTAGTATTTTTTACTTGGTCTGTAGTATTTATACTTGGTCTGTAGTATTTATACTTGGCCTGTAGTATTTATACTTGGTCTGTAGTATTTATACTTGGTCTGTAGTATTTATACTTGGTCTGTAGTATTTTTTACTTGGTCTGTAGTATTTATACTTGGTCTGTAGTATTTATACTTGGTCTGTAGTATTTATACTTGGTCTGTAGTATTTATACTTGGTCTGTAGTATTTATACTTGGTCTGTAGTATTTATACTTGGCCTGTAGTATATATACTTGGTCTGTAGTATTTATACTTGGTCTGTAGTATTTATACTTGGTCTGTAGTATTTATACTTGGTCTGTAGTATTTATACTTGGTCTGTAGTATTTATACTTGGTCTGTAGTATTTATACTTGGCCTGTAGTATTTATACTTGGTCTGTAGTATTTATACTTGGTCTGTAGTATTTATACTTGGTCTGTAGTATTTATACTTGGTCTGTAGTATTTATACTTGGTCTGTAGTATTTATACTTGGTCTGTAGTATTTATACTTGGTCTGTAGTATTTATACTTGGTCTGTAGTATTTATACTTGGCTTATAGTATTTATACTTGGTCAGTAGTATTTATACTTGGTCTGTAGTATTTATACTTGGTCTGTAGTATTTATACTTGGCTTATAGTATTTATACTTGGTCTGTAGTATTTATACTTGGTCTGTAGTATTTATACTTGGTCTGTAGTATTCATACTTGGTCTGTAGTATTTATACTTGGTCTGTAGTATTTATACTTGGTCTGTAGTATTTATACTTGGTCTGTAGTATTTATACTTGGTCTGTAGTATTTATACTTGGCTTATAGTATTTATACTTGGTCTGTAGTATTTATACTTGGTCTGTAGTATTTATACTTGGTCTGTAGTATTTATACTTGGTCTGTAGTATTTATACTTGGCTTATAGTTTTTATACTTGGTCTGTAGTATTTATACTTGGTGTGTAGTATTTATACTTGGCTTATAGTATTTATACTTGGTCTGTAGTATTCATACTTGGTCTGTAGTATTTATACTTGGTCTGTAGTATTTATACTTGGTCTGTAGTATTCATACTTGGCCTATAGTATTTATACTTGGCCTGTAGTATATATACTTGGCCTGTAGTATATATACTTGGTCTGTAGTATTTATACTTGGTCTGTAGTATTCATACTTGGCCTATAGTATTTATACTTGGCCTGTAGTATTTATACTTGGTCTGTAGTATACATACTTGGTCTGTAGTATACATACTTGGTCTGTAGTATTTATACTTGGTCTGTAGTATTTATACTTGGTCTGTAGTATTCATACTTGGCCTATAGTATTTATACTTGGCCTGTAGTATATATACTTGGCCTGTAGTATATATACTTGGTCTGTAGTATTTATACTTGGTCTGTAGTATTCATACTTGGCCTATAGTATTTATACTTAGCCTGTAGTATTTATACTTGGTCTGTAGTATACATACTTGGTCTGTAGTATACATACTTGGTCTGTAGTATACATACTTGGTCTGTAGTATTTATACTTGGTCTGTAGTATTTATACTTGGTCTGTAGTATATATACTTGGTCTGTAGTATTTATACTTGGTCTGTAGTATTTATACTTGGTCTGTAGTATTTATACTTGGTCTGTAGTATTCATACTTGGTCTGTAGTATTTATACTTGGTCTGTAGTATTCATACTTGGTCTGTAGTATTTATACTTGGTCTGTAGTATTTATACTTGGTCTGTAGTATTCATACTTGGTCTGTAGTATTTATACTTGGTCTGTAGTATTTATACTTGGTCTGTAGTATTTATACTTGGTCTGTAGTATTCATACTTGGCCTGTAGTATTTATACTTGGTCTGTAGTATTTATACTTGGTCTGTAGTATTTATACTTGGTCTGTAGTATTTATACTTGGTCTGTAGTATTCATACTTGGCCTGTAGTATTTATACTTGGTCTGTAGTATTTATACTTGGTCTGTAGTATTTATACTTGATCTGTAGTATTTATACTTGGTCTGTAGTATACATACTTGGCCTATAGTATTTATACTTGGCCTATAGTATTTATACTTGGTTTCTAGTATTTATACTTGGCCTGTAGTATTTAAACTTGGCCTATAGTATTCATACTTGGTGTGTAGTATTTAAACTTGGTCTGTAGTATACATACTTGGTTAGTAGTATTTAAACTTGGCCTATAATATTCATACTTGGTCTGTAGTATTCATACTTGGTCTGTAGTATTCATACTTGGTCTGTAGTATTCATACTTGGCCTGTAGTATTTAAACTTGGCCTGTAGCTTCCTGGCATGAATGTGTATACAATTTCCTCAAACAATTGACCTTTACCCACTTTCCATGCCATATGGGTCAAACATGTAAATGAGGCTTATTTATGTATTTGTACTAATGGTGGTACTGACCCCCTAGGGGGCTGAGGGATTGGGCCAAAAAGGGTTATTTAGCTATATTGGTTTAAGCGACTTCTTCTCCATACCACTGATAGGAAATCAACCTTATTTGGCAGGAAGTATCCCTAGGTGCCCAGGATCCAAAATTGTACTAATGGTGGGACTGACATCCTAGGGGGCTGATCATGAGGGCGGGGCTAAAAAGGGTTATTTAGCTATATAGGTTTAAGCAACTTCTTCTCCATAACCTCTGATTGGAAATCAGCCTTATCTGGCAGGAAGCATCCCTCGGTGCTCAGGATTCAAAATTGTACTCATGGTGGGACTGACCCCCTTGGGGGCTGAGGGGTGGGGCCATAAAGAATTATTTAGCTATATTGATATTAGCGACTTCTTCTCCATAACCACTGATAGGAAATCAACCTTATTTGGCAGGAAGCATCCTTAGGTGCCAAGGATTAAAAATTGTACTAATGGTGGGACTGACCCCCTAGGGGGCTGAGGGTTGGGGCCATAAATAAATATTTAGCTTTATTGATATTAGCGACTTCTTCTCCATAACCATTGATTGGAAATCAACCTTATTTGGCAGGAAGCATCCTTAGGTGCCCAGGATTCAAAATTGTACTAATGGTGGTACTGACACCCCCCCCCCCCCCCCCCGCCCACAGGGGACTGAGGGGCGGGGTAAGAAAGAAAATAGTTTACCATGATTACCTAGATACCAATGTATCCAGGTGAGCGATACAGGCCCTCTGGGCCTCTTGTTTGTAAAATGTTGACTTGTTGAAAATTGTTTTTTTTGGATAGCAAACATTAAAAAGCTTCTCTTCAAGTTGTCAGACTTGATATTCCATATATAAGATCTTCAAGTCAAGTCTTCAAGTCATTTTTTAGGTTTGATAATATTAAAGACCTTGACACGCTCTCAAGGTCACAGGGGTCAATTATGTTAAAATAACTTTTTCCGATTACCCAGAGGCACAGAGTGATGATACTTATAGAGTAATTGGAGTGTGTTTGTGTTACAGGTATGAGGATCCTGGTCATGTAACTACTAGATACCCTATTGTTTGTGTTACAGGTATGAGGATCCTGGTCATGTTACTACTAGATACCCTATTGTTTGTGTTACAGGTATGAGGATCCTGGTCATGCTACTACTAGATACCCTATTGTTTGTGTTACAGGTATGAGGATCCTGGTCATGTTTTACTAGATACCCTATTGTTTGTGTTACAGGTATGAGGATCCTGGTCATGTTACTACTAGATACCCTATTGTTTGTGTTACAGGTATGAGGATCCTGGTCATGTTACTACTAGATACCCTATTGTTTGTGTTACAGGTATGAGGATCCTGGTCATGCTACTACTAGATACCCTATTGTTTGTGTTACAGGTATGAGGATCCTGGTCATGTTACTACTAGATACCCTATTGTTTGTGTTACAGGTATGAGGATCCTGGTCATGTTACTACTAGATACCCTATTGTTTGTGTTAAGGTATGAGGATCCTGGTCATGTTACTACTAGATACCATATTGTTTGTGTTACAGGTATGAGGATCCTGGTCATGTTACTACTAGATACCCTATTGTTTGTGTTACAGGTATGAGGATCCTGGTCATGCTACTACTAGATACCCTTTTGTTTGTGTTACAGGTATGAGGATCCTGGTCATGCTACTACTAGATACCCTATTGTTTGTGTTACAGGTATGAGGATCCTGGTCATGTTACTACTAGATACCCTATTGTTTGTGTTACAGGTATGAGGATCCTGGTCATGTTACTACTAGATACCCTATTGTTTGTGTTACAGGTATGAGGATCCTGGTCATGTTACTACTAGATACCCTATTGTTTGTGTTACAGGTATGAGGATCCTGGTCATGCTACTACTAGATACCCTATTGTTTGTGTTATAGGTATGAGGATCCTGGTCATGTTACTACTAGATACCCTATTGTTTGTGTTACAGGTATGAGGATCCTGGTCATGTTACTACTAGATACCCTATTGTTTGTGTTACAGGTATGAGGATCCTGGTCATGCTACTACTAGATACCCTATTGTTTGTGTTACAGGTATGAGGATCCAGGTCATGTTAGGATCCTGGTCATGTTACTACTAGATACCCTATTGTTTGTGTTACAGGTATGAGGATCCTGGTCATGTTACTACTAGATACCCTATTGTTTGTGTTACAGGTATGAGGATCCTGGTCATGTTACTACTAGATACCCTATTGTTTGTGTTACAGGTATGAGGATCCTGGTCATGCTACTACTAGATACCCTATTGTTTGTGTTACAGGTATGAGGATCCTGGTCATGTTACTACTAGATACCCTATTGTTTGTGTTACAGGTATGAGGATCCAGGTCATGTTAGGATCCTGGTCATGTTACTACTAGATACCCTATTGTTTGTGTTACAGGTATGAGGATCCTGGTCATGTTACTACTAGATACCCTATTGTTTGTGTTACAGGTATGAGGATCCTGGTCATGTTACTACTAGATACCCTATTGTTTGTGTTACAGGTATGAGGATCCTGGTCATGCTACTACTAGATACCCTATTGTTTGTGTTACAGGTATGAGGATCCTGGTCATGTTACTACTAGATACCCTATTGTTTGTGTTACAGGTATGAGGATCCTGGTCATGTTACTACTAGATACCCTATTGTTTGTTGTACAGGTATGAGGATCCTGGTCATGTTACTACTAGATACCCTATTGTTTGTGTTACAGGTATGAGGATCCTGGTCATGCTACTACTAGATACCCTATTGTTTGTGTTACAGGTATGAGGATCCTGGTCATGTTACTACTAGATACCATATTGTTTGTGTTACAGGTATGAGGATCCTGGTCATGCTACTACTAGATACCCTATTGTTTGTGTTACAGGTATGAGGATCCTGGTCATGCTACTACTAGATACCCTACCTATGCTGGGAAACGTCCTCCTCCTGTGCTTCTTTGTTTTCTTTATTTTTGGTATAATTGGAGTGCAGCTGTGGGCGGGAGTACTGAGAAACAGATGTTTTTTAAATATCAGTGAAAATATATCTTATGCACAGTAAGTAGCTACTATCAGAATTATCATAGAACAATGGTTAAATTAGAACTCGTTACTTCTTGTATATTAATGAAAAGTCAGTAGCAATCAGTCTACATGTAACTAGAAATAATTATAATACGCATGTTAATTGTATGTATTAAAAACTTTTATATATTTCCTTTGCTTTAATTTTGGAATTAATTTGATGGAATCTTAACCATATGAATTTATTGCAAAATATAACAATGAAATGTTAATTTCAAGATCAAAGTACTATAAGGTACTTTCAGATTTCTGTTTTGAGGGATCATATTGTAGACAATTTAATTATTTTTCTTAATTTGTTTTCTCAAATTTCAGTGCAAATCTTAGCCCATACTTCATTCCAAAGAAAATGAATCAGGACTATATATGTAGCATGCCTGGAGAGTCGGGTATGCGTCAGTGTAGGAACTTTAATCGGTATGAGTATGAGGGCATCAGATGCAATGGAAGTGCCCGCCCTTATAGCAATAACACACCTACGAATGACTCCTGTATAAACTGGAACCAGTACTATACCACGTGTATGGCTGGCGACAAAAACCCATTTCAAGGCGCCATCTCATTCGATAACATTGGTCTTGCCTGGGTTGCAATATTTCAGGTAAGAAGTCAAATAAAAGTGTTTATCTTACTCATGATAAAATAAGAAATTTAGTTAAAATGCTGTTATACATGATGTTTATTTCATTCCACAGACATACAGAAAAAAGGGTGATTCTGTCCCCCAGTGTTACTATAGAGTAAATGATGATTCTGTCCCCAGTGTTACTATAGAGTAAATGATGATTCTGTCCCCCAGTGTTACTATAGAGTAAATGATGATTCTGTCCCCAGTTTTACTATAGAGTAAATGATGATTCTGTCCCCCAGTGTTACTATAGAGTAAATGATGATTCTGTCCTCAGTTTTACTATAGAGTAAATGATGATTCTGTCCCCCAGTGTTACTATAGATTAATGATGATTCTGTCCCCCAGTGTTACTGTAGAGTAAATGATGATTCTGTCCCCCAGTGTTACTATAGAGTAAATGATGATTCTGTCCTCAGTGTTACTATAGAGTAAATGATGATTCTGTCCCAAGTGTTACTATAGAGTAAATGCTGATTCTTTTTCCCAGTGTTACTATAGAGTAAATGATGATTCTGTCACCCAGTGTTATTATTGATTAAATGATGATTCTGTCCCCCAGTGTTACTATAGAGTAAATGATGATTCTGTCCCCAGTGTTACTGTAGAGTAAATGATGATTCTGTCCCCCAGTGTTACTATAGAGTAAATGATGATTCTGTCCCCAGTGTTACTGTAGAGTAAATGATGATTCTGTCCCCCAGTGTAACTGTAGAATAAATGATGATTCTGTCCCCCAGTGTTACTATAGAGTAAATGATGATTCTGTCCCCAGTGTTACTATAGAGTAAATGGAATTCTGTCCCCAGTGTTACTATAGAGTAAATGGAATTCTGTCCCCCAGTGTTACTATAGAGTAAATGATGATTCTGTCCCCCAGTGTTACTATAGAGTAAATGATGATTCTGTCCCCCTGTGTTACTATAGAGTCAATGATGATTCTGTCCCCCTGTGTTACTATAGAGTAAATGATGATTCTGTCCCCCAGTGTTACTGTAGAGTAAATGATGATTCTGTCCCCAGTGTTACTATAGAGTAAATGGGATTCTGTCCCCCAGTGTTACTATAGAGTAAATGATGATTCTGTCCCCCAGTGTTACTATAGAGTAAATGATGATTCTGTCCCCAGTGTTACTGTAGAGTAAATGATGATTCTGTCCCCCAATGTAACTATAGATTAATGATGATTCTGTTCCCCAGTGTTACTATAGAGTAAATGATGATTCTGTCCCCAGTGTTACTATAGAGTATATGATGATTCTGTCCCCCAGTGTAACTGTAGAGTAAATGATGATTCTGTCCCCAGTGTTACTGTAGAGTCAATGATGATTCTGTCCCCAGTGTTACTTTAGAGTCAATGATGATTCTGTCCCCAGTGTTACTATAGAGTAAATGATGATTCTGTTTCCCAGTGTTACTGTAGAGTAAATGATGATTCTGTCCCCAGTGTTACTATAGAGTAAATGATGATTCTGTTTCCCAGTGTTACTGTAGAGTAAATGATGATTCTGTCCCCAGTGTTACTGTTGTGTAAATGATGATTCTGCCCCCCAGTGTTACTGTTGTGTAAATGATGATTCTGTCCCCAGTGTAACTGTAGATTCAATGATGATTCTGTCCCCCAGTGTTACTATAGAGTCAATGATGATTCTGTTCCCCAGTGTTACTATAGAGTAAATGATGATTCTGTCCCCCAGTGTTTCTATATAGTAAATGATGATTCTGTCCCCCAGTGTTGCTATAGAGTAAATGGGATTCTGTCCCCCAGTGTAACTGTAGAGTAAATGATGATTCTGTCCCCAGTGTTACTGTAGAGTCAATGATGATTCTGTCCCCAGTGTTACTTTAGAGTCAATGATGATTCTGTCCCCAGTGTTACTATAGAGTAAATGATGATTCTGTCCCCCAGTGTTACTGTTGTGTAAATGCTGATTCTGTCCCCCAGTGTTACTATAGAGTAAATGATGATTCTGTCCCCAAGTATTACTATAGAGAAAATGATGATTCTGTCCCCCAGTGTTACTATAGAGTAAATGATGATTCTGTTCCCAGTGTTACTATAGAGTAAATGATGATTCTGTCCCCCAGTGTTACTATAGAGTAAATGATGATTCTGTCCCCCAGTGTTACTATAGAGTAAATGATGATTCTGTCCCCCAGTGTTACTATAGAGTAAATGATGATTCTGTCCCCAGTGTTACTATAGAGTAAATGATGATTCTGTCCCCAGTGTTACTATAGAGTAAATGATGATTCTGTCCCCCAGTGTTACTATAGATTCAATGATGATTCTGTTCCCAAGTGTTACTATAGAGTAAATGATGATTCTGTCCCCCAGTGTTACTGTTGTGTAAATGATGATTCTGTCCCCAGTGTAACTGTAGATTCAATGATGATTCTGTCCCCCAGTGTTACTATAGAGTCAATGATGATTCTGTTCCCCAGTGTTACTATAGAGTAAATGATGATTCTGTCCCCCAGTGTTACTATAGAGTAAATGGGATTCTGTCCCCCAGTGTAACTGTAGAGTAAATGATGATTCTGTCCCCAGTGTTACTATAGAGTAAATGATGATTCTGTCCCCCAGTGTTACTTTAGAGTCAATGATGATTCTGTCCTCAGTGTTGCTATAGAGTAAATGGGATTCTGTCCCCCAGTGTAACTGTAGAGTAAATGCTGATTCTGTCCCCCACTGTTACTATAGAGTAAATGATGATTCTGTCCCCCAGTGTTACTATAGAGTAAATGATGATTCTGTCCCCCTGTGTTACTATAGAGTCAATGATGATTCTGTCCCCCTGTGTTACTATAGAGTCAATGATGATTCTGTCCCCAGTGTTACTATAGAGTAAATGATGATTCTGTCCCCCAGTGTTACTGTAGAGTAAATGATGATTCTGTCCCCAGTGTTACTATAGAGTAAATGGGATTCTGTCCCCCACTGTTACTATAGAGTAAATGATGATTCTGTCCCCCAGTGTTACTATAGAGTAAATGATGATTCTGTCCCCAGTGTTACTGTAGAGTAAATGATGATTCTGTCCCCCAATGTAACTATAGATTAATGATGATTCTGTTCCCCAGTGTTACTATAGAGTAAATGATGATTCTGTCCCCAGTGTTACTATAGAGTATATGATGATTCTGTCCCCCAGTGTAACTGTAGAGTAAATGATGATTCTGTCCCCAGTGTTACTGTAGAGTCAATGATGATTCTGTCCCCAGTGTTACTTTAGAGTCAATGATGATTCTGTCCCCAGTGTTACTATAGAGTAAATGATGATTCTGTTTCCCAGTGTTACTGTAGAGTAAATGATGATTCTGTCCCCAGTGTTACTATAGAGTAAATGATGATTCTGTTTCCCAGTGTTACTATAGAGTAAATGATGATTCTGTCCCCAGTGTTACTGTTGTGTAAATGATGATTCTGCCCCCCAGTGTTACTGTTGTGTAAATGATGATTCTGTCCCCAGTGTAACTGTAGATTCAATGATGATTCTGTCCCCCAGTGTTACTATAGAGTCAATGATGATTCTGTTCCCCAGTGTTACTATAGAGTAAATGATGATTCTGTCCCCCAGTGTTTCTATATAGTAAATGATGATTCTGTCCCCCAGTGTTGCTATAGAGTAAATGGGATTCTGTCCCCCAGTGTAACTGTAGAGTAAATGATGATTCTGTCCCCAGTGTTACTGTAGAGTCAATGATGATTCTGTCCCCAGTGTTACTTTAGAGTCAATGATGATTCTGTCCCCAGTGTTACTATAGAGTAAATGATGATTCTGTCCCCCAGTGTTACTGTTGTGTAAATGCTGATTCTGTCCCCCAGTGTTACTATAGAGTAAATGATGATTCTGTCCCCAAGTATTACTATAGAGAAAATGATGATTCTGTCCCCCAGTGTTACTATAGAGTAAATGATGATTCTGATCCCAGTGTTACTATAGAGTAAATGATGATTCTGTCCCCCAGTGTTACTATAGAGTAAATGATGATTCTGTCCCCAGTGTTACTATAGAGTAAATGATGATTCTGTCCCCAGTGTTACTATAGAGTAAATGATGATTCTGTCCCCAGTGTTACTATAGAGTAAATGATGATTCTGTCCCCCAGTGTTACTATAGATTCAATGATGATTCTGTTCCCAAGTGTTACTATAGAGTAAATGATGATTCTGTCCCCCAGTGTTACTGTTGTGTAAATGATGATTCTGTCCCCAGTGTAACTGTAGATTCAATGATGATTCTGTCCCCCAGTGTTACTATAGAGTCAATGATGATTCTGTTCCCCAGTGTTACTATAGAGTAAATGATGATTCTGTCCCCCAGTGTTACTATAGAGTAAATGGGATTCTGTCCCCCAGTGTTACTATAGAGTAAATGATGATTCTGTCCCCAGTGTTACTATAGAGTAAATGATGATTCTGTCCCCCAGTGTTACTTTAGAGTCAATGATGATTCTGTCCTCAGTGTTGCTATAGAGTAAATGGGATTCTGTCCCCCAGTGTAACTGTAGAGTAAATGCTGATTCTGTCCCCCACTGTTACTATAGAGTAAATGATGATTCTGTCCCAAGTGTTACTTTAGAGTCAATGATGATTCTGTCCCCAGTGTTACTATAGAGTAAATGATGATTCTGTCCCCCAGTGTTACTGTTGTGTAAATGCTGATTCTGTTCCCCAGTGTTACTATAGAATAAATGATGATTCTGTCCCCAATTGTTACTATAGAGTAAATGATGATTCTGTCCCCCAGTGTTACTATAGAGTAAATGATGATTCTGTCCCCAGTGTTACTATAGAGTAAATGATGATTCTGCCCCCAGTGTAACTGTAGAGTAAATGCTGATTCTGTCCCCCAGTGTTACTATAGAGTAAATGATGATTCTGTCCCCCAGTGTTACTATAGAGTAAATGATGATTCTGTCCCCCAGTGTTACTATAGAGTAAATGATGATTCTGTCCCCAGTGTTACTATAGAGTAAATGATGATTCTGTCCCCCAGTGTTACTATAGAGTAAATGATGATTCTGTCCCCAGTGTTACTATAGAGTAAATGATGATTCTGTCCCCCAGTGTTACTATAGAGTAAATGATGATTCTGTCCCCCAGTGTTACTGTTGTGTAAATGATGATTCTGTCCCCAAGTATTACTATAGAGAAAATGATGATTCTGTCCCCCAGTGTTACTATAGAGTAAATGATGATTCTGTCCCCCAGTGTTACTATAGAGTAAATGATGATTCTGTCCCCAGTGTTACTATAGAGTAAATGATGATTCTGTCCCCAGTGTTACTATAGAGTAAATGATGATTCTGTCCCCCAGTGTTACTATAGATTCAATGATGATTATGTCCCCCAGTGTTACTATAGAGTCAATGATGATTCTGTTCCAAGTGTTACTATAGAGTAAATGATGATTCTGTCCCCCAGTGTTACTGTTGTGTAAATGATGATTCTGTCCCCAGTGTAACTGTAGATTCAATGATGATTCTGTCCCCCAGTGTTACTAAAGAGTCAATGATGATTCTGTTCCCCAGTGTTACTATAGAGTAAATGATGATTCTGTCCCCCAGTGTTACTATAGAGTAAATGGGATTCTGTCCCCCAGTGTAACTGTAGAGTAAATGATGATTCTGTCCCCAGTGTAAATATAGAGTAAATGATGATTCTGTCCCCCAGTGTTACTTTAGAGTCAATGATGATTCTGTCCTCAGTGTTGCTATAGAGTAAATGGGATTCTGTCCCCCAGTGTAACTGTAGAGTAAATGATGATTCTGTCCCCCAGTGTTACTATAGAGTAAATGATGATTCTGTCCCAAGTGTTACTTTAGAGTCAATGATGATTCTGTCCCCAGTGTTACTATAGAGTAAATGATGATTCTGTCCCCCAGTGTTACTGTTGTGTAAATGCTGATTCTGTCCCCCAAGTGTTACTATAGAGTAAATGATGATTCTGTCCCCCAGTGTTACTATAGAGTAAATGATGATTCTGTCCCCCAGTGTTACTATAGAGTAAATGATGATTCTGTCCCCAGTGTTACTATAGAGTAAATGATGATTCTGTCCCCCAGTGTTACTATAGAGTAAATGATGATTCTGTCCCCAGTGTTACTATAGAGTAAATGATGATTCTGTCCCCCAGTGTTACTATAGAGTAAATGATGATTCTGTCCCCCAGTGTTACTGTTGTGTAAATGCTGATTCTGTCCCCCATTGTTACTATAGAGTAAATGATGATTCTGTCCCCCAGTGTTACTGTTGTGTAAATGATGATTCTGTCCCCCAGTGTTACTATAGAGTAAATGATGATTCTGTCCCCCAGTGTTACTTTAGAGTCAATGATGATTCTGTCCTCAGTGTTGCTATAGAGTAAATGGGATTCTGTCCCCCAGTGTAACTGTAGAGTAAATGATGATTCTGTCCCCCAGTGTTACTATAGAGTAAATGATGATTCTGTCCCAAGTGTTACTTTAGAGTCAATGATGATTCTGTCCCCAGTGTTACTATAGAGTAAATGATGATTCTGTCCCCCAGTGTTACTGTTGTGTAAATGCTGATTCTGTCCCCCAGTGTTACTATAGAATAAATGATGATTCTGTCCCCAAGTGTTACTATAGAGTAAATGATGATTCTGTCCCCCAGTGTTACTATAGAGTAAATGCTGATTCTGTCCCCCAGTGTTACTATAGAGTAAATGATGATTCTGTCCCCCAGTGTTACTATAGAGTAAATGATGATTCTGTCCCCCAGTGTTACTATAGAGTAAATGATGATTCTGTCCCCAGTGTTACTATAGAGTAAATGATGATTCTGTCCCCCAGTGTTACTATAGAGTAAATGATGATTCTGTCCCCAGTGTTACTATAGAGTAAATGATGATTCTGTCCCCCAGTGTTACTATAGAGTAAATGATGATTCTGTCCCCCAGTGTTACTGTTGTGTAAATGCTGATTCTGTCCCCCAGTGTTACTATAGAGTAAATGATGATTCTGTCCCCCAGTGTTACTGTTGTGTAAATGATGATTCTGTCCCCCAGTGTTACTATAGAGTAAATGATGATTCTGTCCCCCAGTGTTACTATAGAGTAAATGATTCCGCCCCCAGTGTTACTATAGAGTAAATGATGATTCTGTCCCCCAGTGTTACTATAGAGTAAATGATGATTCTGTCCCCCAGTGTAACTGTTGTGTAAATGATGATTCTGTCCCCAAGTATTACTATAGATTCAATGATGATTCTGTTTCCAAGTGTTACTATAGAGTAAATGATGATTCTGTCCCCCAGTGTTACTGTTGTGTAAATGATGATTCTGTCCCCAGTGTAACTGTAGATTCAATGATGATTCTGTCCCCCAGTGTTACTATAGAGTCAATGATGATTCTGTTCCCCAGTGTTACTATAGAGTAAATGATGATTCTGTCCCCCAGTGTTACTATAGAGTAAATGATGATTCTGTCCCCCAGTGTTACTATAGAGTAAATGGGATTCTGTCCCCAGTGTTACTATAGAGTAAATGATGATTCTGTCCCCCAGTGTAACTGTAGAGTAAATGATGATTCTGTCCCCAGTGTTACTGTAGAGTCAATGATGATTCTGTCCCCAGTGTTACTTTAGAGTCAATGATGATTCTGTCCCCAGTGTTACTATAGAGTAAATGATGATTCTGTCCCCCAGTGTTACTGTTGTGTAAATGCTGATTATGTCCCCCACTGTTACTATAGAATAAATGATGATTCTGTCCCCAAGTGTTACTATAGAGTAAATGATTATTCTGTCCCCCAGTGTTACTATAGAGTAAATGATGATTCTGTCCCAAGTGTTACTATAGAGTAAATGATGATTCTGTCCCCCAGTGTTACTATAGAGTAAATGATGATTCTGTCCCCAGTGTTACTATAGAGTAAATGATGATTCTGTCCCCCAGTGTTACTGTTGTGTAAATGCTGATTCTGTCCCCCAGTGTTACTATAGAGTAAATGATGATTCTGTCCCCCAGTGTTACTGTAGAGTAAATGATGATTCTGTCCCCCAGTGTTACTATAGAGTAAATGATGATTCTGTCCCCCAGTGTTACTATAGAGTAAATGATGATTCTGTCCCCCAGTGTTACTATAGAGTAAATGATGATTCTGTCCCCCAGTGTTACTATAGAGTAAATGATGATTCTGTCCCCAGTGTTACTATAGATTCAATGATGATTCTGTCCCCCAGTGTTACTATAGAGTAAATGATGATTCTGTCCCCCAGTGTTACTGTAGAGTAAATGATGATTCTGCCCCCCAGTGTTACTATAGATTCAATGATGATTCTGTCCCCCAGTGTTACTTTAGAGTAAATGATGATTCTGTTTTCCAGTGTTACTGTAGAGTAAATGATGATTCTGCCCCCCAGTGTTACTATAGATTCAATGATGATTCTGTCCCCCAGTGTTACTATAGAGTAAATGATGATTCTGTCCCCCAGTGTTACTATAGAGTAAATGATGATTCTGTCCCCAGTGTTACTATAGATTCAATGATGATTCTGTCCCCTAGTGTTACTATAGAGTAAATGATGATTCTGTCCCCCAGTGTTACTATAGAGTAAATGATGATTCTGTCCCCCAGTGTTACTATAGAGTAAATGATGATTCTGTCCCCAGTGTTACTATAGAGTAAATGATGATTCTGTCCCCCAGTGTTACTATAGAGTAAATGATGATTCTGTCCCCAGTGTTACTATAGAGTAAATGATGATTCTGTCCCCCAGTGTTACTATAGAGTAAATGATGATTCTGTCCCCCAGTGTTACTGTTGTGTAAATGCTGATTCTGTCCCCCATTGTTACTATAGAGTAAATGATGATTCTGTCCCCCAGTGTTACTGTTGTGTAAATGATGATTCTGTCCCCCAGTGTTACTATAGAGTAAATGATGATTCTGTCCCCCAGTGTTACTTTAGAGTCAATGATGATTCTGTCCTCAGTGTTGCTATAGAGTAAATGGGATTCTGTCCCCCAGTGTAACTGTAGAGTAAATGATGATTCTGTCCCCCAGTGTTACTATAGAGTAAATGATGATTCTGTCCCAAGTGTTACTTTAGAGTCAATGATGATTCTGTCCCCAGTGTTACTATAGAGTAAATGATGATTCTGTCCCCCAGTGTTACTGTTGTGTAAATGCTGATTCTGTCCCCCAGTGTTACTATAGAATAAATGATGATTCTGTCCCCAAGTGTTACTATAGAGTAAATGATGATTCTGTCCCCCAGTGTTACTATAGAGTAAATGCTGATTCTGTCCCCCAGTGTTACTATAGAGTAAATGATGATTCTGTCCCCCAGTGTTACTATAGAGTAAATGATGATTCTGTCCCCCAGTGTTACTATAGAGTAAATGATGATTCTGTCCCCAGTGTTACTATAGAGTAAATGATGATTCTGTCCCCCAGTGTTACTATAGAGTAAATGATGATTCTGTCCCCAGTGTTACTATAGAGTAAATGATGATTCTGTCCCCCAGTGTTACTATAGAGTAAATGATGATTCTGTCCCCCAGTGTTACTGTTGTGTAAATGCTGATTCTGTCCCCCAGTGTTACTATAGAGTAAATGATGATTCTGTCCCCCAGTGTTACTGTTGTGTAAATGATGATTCTGTCCCCCAGTGTTACTATAGAGTAAATGATGATTCTGTCCCCCAGTGTTACTATAGAGTAAATGATTCCGCCCCCAGTGTTACTATAGAGTAAATGATGATTCTGTCCCCCAGTGTTACTATAGAGTAAATGATGATTCTGTCCCCCAGTGTAACTGTTGTGTAAATGATGATTCTGTCCCCAAGTATTACTATAGATTCAATGATGATTCTGTTTCCAAGTGTTACTATAGAGTAAATGATGATTCTGTCCCCCAGTGTTACTGTTGTGTAAATGATGATTCTGTCCCCAGTGTAACTGTAGATTCAATGATGATTCTGTCCCCCAGTGTTACTATAGAGTCAATGATGATTCTGTTCCCCAGTGTTACTATAGAGTAAATGATGATTCTGTCCCCCAGTGTTACTATAGAGTAAATGATGATTCTGTCCCCCAGTGTTACTATAGAGTAAATGGGATTCTGTCCCCAGTGTTACTATAGAGTAAATGATGATTCTGTCCCCCAGTGTAACTGTAGAGTAAATGATGATTCTGTCCCCAGTGTTACTGTAGAGTCAATGATGATTCTGTCCCCAGTGTTACTTTAGAGTCAATGATGATTCTGTCCCCAGTGTTACTATAGAGTAAATGATGATTCTGTCCCCCAGTGTTACTGTTGTGTAAATGCTGATTATGTCCCCCACTGTTACTATAGAATAAATGATGATTCTGTCCCCAAGTGTTACTATAGAGTAAATGATTATTCTGTCCCCCAGTGTTACTATAGAGTAAATGATGATTCTGTCCCAAGTGTTACTATAGAGTAAATGATGATTCTGTCCCCCAGTGTTACTATAGAGTAAATGATGATTCTGTCCCCAGTGTTACTATAGAGTAAATGATGATTCTGTCCCCCAGTGTTACTGTTGTGTAAATGCTGATTCTGTCCCCCAGTGTTACTATAGAGTAAATGATGATTCTGTCCCCCAGTGTTACTGTAGAGTAAATGATGATTCTGTCCCCCAGTGTTACTATAGAGTAAATGATGATTCTGTCCCCCAGTGTTACTATAGAGTAAATGATGATTCTGTCCCCCAGTGTTACTATAGAGTAAATGATGATTCTGTCCCCCAGTGTTACTATAGAGTAAATGATGATTCTGTCCCCAGTGTTACTATAGATTCAATGATGATTCTGTCCCCCAGTGTTACTATAGAGTAAATGATGATTCTGTCCCCCAGTGTTACTGTAGAGTAAATGATGATTCTGCCCCCCAGTGTTACTATAGATTCAATGATGATTCTGTCCCCCAGTGTTACTTTAGAGTAAATGATGATTCTGTTTTCCAGTGTTACTGTAGAGTAAATGATGATTCTGCCCCCCAGTGTTACTATAGATTCAATGATGATTCTGTCCCCCAGTGTTACTATAGAGTAAATGATGATTCTGTCCCCCAGTGTTACTATAGAGTAAATGATGATTCTGTCCCCAGTGTTACTATAGATTCAATGATGATTCTGTCCCCTAGTGTTACTATAGAGTAAATGATGATTCTGTCCCCCAGTGTTACTGTAGAGTAAATGATGATTCTGCCCCCCAGTGTTACTATAGATTCAATGATGATTCTGTCTCCCAGTGTTACTTTAGAGTAAATGATGATTCTGTTTTCCAGTGTTACTGTAGAGTAAATGATGATTCTGTCCCCCAGTGTTACTGTTGTGTAAATGCTGATTCTGTCCCCCAGTGTTACTATAGAATAAATGATGATTCTGTCCCCAAGTGTTACTATAGAGTAAATGATGATTCTGTCCCCCAGTGTTACTATAGAGTAAATGATGATTCTGTCCCCAGTGTTACTATAGAGTAAATGATGATTCTGCCCCCAGTGTAACTGTAGAGTAAATGATGATTCTGTCCCCCAGTGTTACTATAGAGTAAATGATGATTCTGTCCCCCAGTGTTACTGTTGTGTAAATGATGATTCTGTCCCCAGTGTAACTGTAGATTCAATGATGATTCTGTCCCCCAGTGTTACTATAGAGTCAATGATGATTCTGTTCCCCAGTGTTACTATAGAGTAAATGATGATTCTGTCCCCCAGTGTTACTATAGAGTAAATGATGATTCTGTCCCCCAGTGTTACTATAGAGTAAATGGGATTCTGTCCCCAGTGTTACTATAGAGTAAATGATGATTCTGTCCCCCAGTGTAACTGTAGAGTAAATGATGATTCTGTCCCCAGTGTTACTGTAGAGTCAATGATGATTCTGTCCCCATTGTTACTATAGAGTAAATGATGATTCTGTCCCCCAGTGTTACTGTTGTGTAAATGCTGATTCTGTCCCCAGTGTTACTGTAGAGTAAATGATGATTCTGTCCCCCAGTGTAACTGTAGAGTAAATGATGATTCTGTCCCCAGTGTTACTGTAGAGTCAATGATGATTCTGTCCCCAGTGTTACTTTAGAGTAAATGATGATTCTGTCCCCCAGTGTAACTGTAGAGTAAATGATGATTCTGTCCCCAGTGTTACTGTAGAGTCAATGATGATTCTGTCCCCAGTGTTACTTTAGAGTCAATGATGATTCTGTCCCCAGTGTTACTGTAGAGTAAATGATGATTCTGTCCCCCAGTGTTACTGTAGAGTAAATGATGATTCTGTCCCCCAGTGTTACTATAGAGTAAATGGGATTCTGTCCCCCAGTGTAACTGTAGAGTAAATGATGATTCTGTCCCCAGTGTTACTATAGAGTAAATGATGATTCTGCCCCCAGTGTAACTGTAGAGTAAATGATGATTCTGTCCCCAGTGTTACTATAGAGTAAATGATGATTCTGTCCCCCAGTGTTACTATAGAGTAAATGATGATTCTGTCCCCCAGTGTTACTATAGAGTAAATGATGATTCTGTCCCCAGTGTTACTATAGAGTAAATGATGATTCTGTCCCCAGTGTTACTATAGAGTATATGATGATTCTGTCCCCCAGTGTTACGATAGAGTAAATGATGATTCTGTCCCCCAGTGTTACTATAGAGTAAATGATGATTCTGTCCCCCAGTGTTACTATAGAGTAAATGATGATTCTGTCCCCCAGTGTTACTATAGAGTAAATGATGATTCTGTCCCCCAGTGTTACTATAGAGTAAATGATGATTCTGTCCCCCAGTGTTACTGTTGTGTAAATGCTGATTCTGTCCCCCAGTGTAACTGTAGATTCAATGATGATTCTGTCCCCCAGTGTTTCTGTAGAGTCAATGATGATTCTGTTCCCCAGTGTTACTATAGAGTAAATGATGATTCTGTCCCCCAGTGTTACTATAGAGTAAATGATGATTCTGTCCCCAGTGTTACTATAGAGTAAATGATGATTCTGTCCCCCAGTGTTACTGTTGTGTAAATGCTGATTCTGTCCCCCAGTGTACCTATAGAGTAAATGATGATTCTGTCCCCCAGGGTTACTATAGAGTAAATGATGATTCTGTCCCCCAGTGTTACTATAGAGTAAATGATGATTCTGTCCCCAGTGTTACTATAGAGTAAATGATGATTCTGTCCCCCACTGTTACTATAGAGTAAATGATGATTCTGTCCCCAGTGTTACTATAGAGTAAATGATGATTCTGTCCCCCAGTGTTACTGTAGAGTAAATGATGATTCTGTCCCCCAGTGTTACTATAGATTCAATGATGATTCTGTCCCCCAGTGTTACTATAGAGTAAATGATGATTCTGTTTTCCAGTGTTACTGTAGAGTAAATGATGATTCTGTCCCCCAGTGTTACTGTAGAGTAAATGATGATTCTGTCCCCCAGTGTTACTATAGAGTAAATGGGATTCTGTCCCCCAGTGTAACTGTAGAGTAAATGATGATTCTGTCCCCCAGTGTTACAATAGAGTAAATGGAATTCTGTCCCCCAGTGTTACTATAGAGTAAATGATGATTCTGTCCCCCAGTGTTACTATAGAGTAAATGATGATTCTGTCCCCAGTGTTACTATAGAGTAAATGATGATTCTGTCCCCCAGTGTTACTATAGAGTAAATGATGATTCTGTCCCCAGTGTTACTATAGAGTAAATGATGATTCTGTCCCCAGTGTTACTATAGAGTATATGATGATTCTGTCCCCCAGTGTTACGATAGAGTAAATGATGATTCTGTCCCCCAGTGTTACTATATAGTAAATGATGATTCTGTCCCCCAGTGTTACTATAGAGTAAATGATGATTCTGTCCCCCAGTGTTACTATAGAGTAAATGATGATTCTGTCCCCCAGTGTTACTATAGAGTAAATGATGATTCTGTCCCCCAGTGTTACTATAGAGTAAATGATGATTCTGTCCCCCAGTGTTACTGTTGTGTAAATGCTGATTCTGTCCCCCAGTGTAACTGTAGATTCAATGATGATTCTGTCCCCCAGTGTTTCTGTAGAGTCAATGATGATTCTGTTCCCCAGTGTTACTATAGAGTAAATGATGATTCTGTCCCCCAGTGTTACTATAGTGTAAATGATGATTCTGTCCCCAGTGTTACTATAGAGTAAATGATGATTCTGTCCCCCAGTGTTACTGTTGTGTAAATGCTGATTCTGTCCCCCAGTGTACCTATAGAGTAAATGATGATTCTGTCCCCCAGTGTTACTGTAGAGTAAATGATGATTCTGTCCCCCAGTGTTACTATAGAGTAAATGATGATTCTGTCCCCAGTGTTACTATAGAGTAAATGATGATTCTGTCCCCCAGTGTTACTGTTGTGTAAATGCTGATTCTGTCCCCCAGTGTACCTATAGAGTAAATGATGATTCTGTCCCCCAGGGTTACTATAGAGTAAATGATGATTCTGTCCCCCAGTGTTACTATAGAGTAAATGATGATTCTGTCCCCAGTGTTACTATAGAGTAAATGATGATTCTGTCCCCCAGTGTTACTATAGAATAAATGATGATTCTGTCCCCCAGTGTTACTATAGAGTATATGATGATTCTGTCCCCCAGTGTTACTATAGAGTCAATGATGATTCTGTTCCCCAGTGTTACTATAGAGTAAATGATGATTCTGTCCCCCAGTGTTACTGTTGTGTAAATGATGATTCTGTCCCCAGTGTAACTGTAGATTCAATGATGATTCTGTCCCCCAGTGTTACTATAGAGTAAATGATGATTCTGTCCCCCAGTGTTACTATAGAGTAAATGGGATTCTGTCCCCCAGTGTAACTGTAGAGTAAATGATGATTCTGTCCCCAGTGTTACTATAGAGTCAATGATGATTCTGTCCCCAGTGTTACTATAGAGTAAATGATGATTCTGTCCCCCAGTGTTACTGTTGTGTAAATGATGATTCTGTCCCCAGTGTAACTGTAGATTCAATGATGATTCTGTCCCCCAGTGTTACTATAGAATAAATGATGATTCTGTCCCCAAGTGTTACTATAGAGTAAATGATGATTCTGTCCCCCAGTGTTACTATAGAGTAAATGATGATTCTGTCCCCCAGTGTTACTATAGAGTAAATGATGATTCTGTCCCCCAGTGTTTCTGTAGAGTAAATGATGATTCTGTCCCCAGTGTTACTATAGAGTAAATGATGATTCTGTCCCCCAGTGTTACTATAGAGTAAATGATGATTCTGTCCCCAGTGTTACTATAGAGTAAATGATGATTCTGTCCCCCAGTGTTACTATAGAGTAAATGGGATTCTGTCCCCAGTGTTACTATAGAGTAAATGATGATTCTGTCCCCAGTGTTACTATAGAGTAAATGATGATTCTGTCCCCCAGTGTTACTGTAGAGTAAATGATGATTCTGTCCGCAGTGTTACCGTAGAGTATATGATGATTCTGTCCCCCAGTGTTACTATAGAGTAAATGATGATTCTGTCCCCAGTGCTACCGTAGAGTATATGATGATTCTGTCCCCCAGTGTTACTATAGAGTAAATGATGATTCTGTCCCCCATTGTTACTGTAGAGTAAATGATGATTCAGTCCCCAGTGTTACTATAGAGTAAATGATGATTCTGTCCCCAGTGTTACTGTAGAGTAAATGATGATTCTGTCCCCCAGTGTTACTATAGAGTAAATGATGATTCTGTCCCCCAGTGTTACTATAGAGTAAATGATGATTCTGTCCCCCATTGTTACTGTAGAGTAAATGATGATTCTGTCCCCAGTGTTACTATAGAGTAAATGATGATTCTGTCCCCAGTGTTACTGTAGAGTAAATGATGATTCTGTCCCCCAGTGTTACTGTAGAGTAAATGATGATTCTGTCCCCCAGTGTTACTATAGAGTAAATGATGATTCTGTCCCCAGTGTTACTATAGAGTAAATGATGATTCTGTCCCCAGTGTTACCGTAGAGTATATGATGATTCTGTCCCCAGTGTTACTATAGAATAAATGATGATTCTGTCCCCAGTGTTACTATAGAGTAAATGATGATTCTGTCCCCCAGTGTTACTATAGAGTAAATGATGATTCTGTCCCCCAGTGTTACTATAGAGTAAATGATGATTCTGTCCCCCAGTGTTACTATAGAGTATATGATGATTCTGTCCCCAGTGTTACTATAGAGTAAATGATGATTCTGTCCCCAGTGTTACTATAGAGTAAATGATGATTCTGTCCCCCAGTGTTACTATAGAGTTAATGATGATTCTGTCCCCCAGTGTTACTACAGAGTAAATGATGATTCTGTCCCCCAGTGTTTCTGTAGAGTAAATGATGATTCTGTCCCCCAGTGTTACTATAGAGTAAATGATGATTCTGTCCCCCAGTGTTACTGTAGAGTAAATGATGATTCTGTCCCCCAGTGTTACTATAGAGTAAATGATGATTCTGTCCCCCAGTGTTACTATAGAGTAAATGATGATTCTGTCCCCCAGTGTTACTATAGAATAAATGATGATTCTGTCCCCAGTGTTACTATAGAGTAAATGATGATTCTGTCCCCCAGTGTTACTGTTGTGTAAATGATGATTCTGTCCCCCAGTGTTACTATAGAGTAAATGATGATTCTGTCCCCCAGTGTTACTATAGAGTAAATGATGATTCTGTCCCCCAGTGTTACTATAGAGTAAATGATGATTCTGTCCCCCAGTGTTACTATAGAGTAAATGATGATTCTGTCCCCCAGTGTTACTATAGAGTAAATGGGATTCTGTCCCCCAGTGTAACTGTAGAGTAAATGATGATTCTGTCCCCAGTGTTACTTTAGAGTAAATGATGATTCTGTCCCCCAGTGTTACTATAGAATAAATGATGATTCTGTCCCCAGTGTTACTATAGAGTAAATGATGATTCTGTCCCCCAGTGTTACTATAGAGTAAATGATGATTCTGTCCCCAGTGTTACTATAGAGTAAATGATGATTCTGTCCCCCAGTGTAACTGTAGAGTAAATGATGATTCTGTCCCCAGTGTTACTGTAGAGTAAATGATGATTCTGTCCCCAGTGTTACTATAGAGTAAATGATGATTCTGTCCCCCAGTGTTACTGTAGAGTCAATGATGATTCTGTCCCCAGTGTTACTATAGAGTAAATGATGATTCTGTCCCCAGTGTTACTATAGAGTAAATGATTATTCTGTCCCCCAGTGTTACTATAGAGTAAATGATGATTCTGTCCCCCAGTGTTACTATAGAGTAAATGATGATTCTGTCCCCAGTGTTACTGTTGTGTAAATGATGATTCTGTCCCCAGTGTTACTGTAGAGTAAATGATGATTCTGTCCCCAGTGTTACTATAGAGTAAATGATGATTCTGTCCCCCAGTGTTACTGTAGAGTAAATGATGATTCTGTCCCAAGTGTTACTATAGAGTATATGATGATTCTGTCCCCCAGTGTTACTATAGAGTCAATGATGATTCTGTTCCCCAGTGTTACTATAGAGTAAATGATGATTCTGTCCCCCAGTGTTACTGTTGTGTAAATGATGATTCTGTCCCCAGTGTAACTGTAGATTCAATGATGATTCTGTCCCCCAGTGTTACTATAGAGTAAATGATGATTCTGTCCCCCAGTGTTACTATAGAGTAAATGGGATTCTGTCCCCCAGTGTAACTGTAGAGTAAATGATGATTCTGTCCCCAGTGTTACTATAGAGTCAATGATGATTCTGTCCCCAGTGTTACTATAGAGTAAATGATGATTCTGTCCCCCAGTGTTACTGTTGTGTAAATGATGATTCTGTCCCCAGTGTAACTGTAGATTCAATGATGATTCTGTCCCCCAGTGTTACTATAGAATAAATGATGATTCTGTCCCCAAGTGTTACTATAGAGTAAATGATGATTCTGTCCCCCAGTGTTACTATAGAGTAAATGATGATTCTGTCCCCCAGTGTTACTATAGAGTAAATGATGATTCTGTCCCCCAGTGTTTCTGTAGAGTAAATGATGATTCTGTCCCCAGTGTTACTATAGAGTAAATGATGATTCTGTCCCCCAGTGTTACTATAGAGTAAATGATGATTCTGTCCCCAGTGTTACTATAGAGTAAATGATGATTCTGTCCCCCAGTGTTACTATAGAGTAAATGGGATTCTGTCCCCAGTGTTACTATAGAGTAAATGATGATTCTGTCCCCAGTGTTACTATAGAGTAAATGATGATTCTGTCCCCCAGTGTTACTGTAGAGTAAATGATGATTCTGTCCGCAGTGTTACCGTAGAGTATATGATGATTCTGTCCCCCAGTGTTACTGTAGAGTAAATGATGATTCTGTCCCCAGTGCTACCGTAGAGTATATGATGATTCTGTCCCCCAGTGTTACTATAGAGTAAATGATGATTCTGTCCCCCATTGTTACTGTAGAGTAAATGATGATTCAGTCCCCAGTGTTACTATAGAGTAAATGATGATTCTGTCCCCAGTGTTACTGTAGAGTAAATGATGATTCTGTCCCCAAGTGTTACTATAGAGTAAATGATGATTCTGTCCCCCAGTGTTACTATAGAGTAAATGATGATTCTGTCCCCCATTGTTACTGTAGAGTAAATGATGATTCTGTCCCCAGTGTTACTATAGAGTAAATGATGATTCTGTCCCCAGTGTTACTGTAGAGTAAATGATGATTCTGTCCCCCAGTGTTACTGTAGAGTAAATGATGATTCTGTCCCCCAGTGTTACTATAGAGTAAATGATGATTCTGTCCCCAGTGTTACTATAGAGTAAATGATGATTCTGTCCCAAGTGTTACCGTAGAGTATATGATGATTCTGTCCCCAGTGTTACTATAGAATAAATGATGATTCTGTCCCCAGTGTTACTATATAGTAAATGATGATTCTGTCCCCCAGTGTTACTATAGAGTAAATGATGATTCTGTCCCCCAGTGTTACTATAGAGTAAATGATGATTCTGTCCCCCAGTGTTACTATAGAGTATATGATGATTCTGTCCCCAGTGTTACTATAGAGTAAATGATGATTCTGTCCCCAGTGTTACTATAGAGTAAATGATGATTCTGTCCCCCAGTGTTACTATAGAGTTAATGATGATTCTGTCCCCCAGTGTTACTACAGAGTAAATGATGATTCTGTCCCCCAGTGTTTCTGTAGAGTAAATGATGATTCTGTCCCCCAGTGTTACTATAGAGTAAATGATGATTCTGTCCCCCAGTGTTACTGTAGAGTAAATGATGATTCTGTCCCCCAGTGTTACTATAGAGTAAATGATGATTCTGTCCCCCAGTGTTACTATAGAGTAAATGATGATTCTGTCCCCCAGTGTTACTATAGAATAAATGATGATTCTGTCCCCAGTGTTACTATAGAGTAAATGATGATTCTGTCCCCCAGTGTTACTGTTGTGTAAATGATGATTCTGTCCCCCAGTGTTACTATAGAGTAAATGATGATTCTGTCCCCCAGTGTTACTATAGAGTAAATGATGATTCTGTCCCCCAGTGTTACTATAGAGTAAATGATGATTCTGTCCCCCAGTGTTACTATAGAGTAAATGATGATTCTGTCCCCCAGTGTTACTATAGAGTAAATGGGATTCTGTCCCCCAGTGTAACTGTAGAGTAAATGATGATTCTGTCCCCAGTGTTACTTTAGAGTAAATGATGATTCTGTCCCCCAGTGTTACTATAGAATAAATGATGATTCTGTCCCCAGTGTTACTATAGAGTAAATGATGATTCTGTCCCCCAGTGTTACTATAGAGTAAATGATGATTCTGTCCCCAGTGTTACTATAGAGTAAATGATGATTCTGTCCCCCAGTGTAACTGTAGAGTAAATGATGATTCTGTCCCCAGTGTTACTGTAGAGTAAATGATGATTCTGTCCCCAGTGTTACTATAGAGTAAATGATGATTCTGTCCCCCAGTGTTACTGTAGAGTCAATGATGATTCTGTCCCCAGTGTTACTATAGAGTAAATGATGATTCTGTCCCCAGTGTTACTATAGAGTAAATGATTATTCTGTCCCCCAGTGTTACTATAGAGTAAATGATGATTCTGTCCCCCAGTGTTACTATAGAGTAAATGATGATTCTGTCCCCAGTGTTACTGTTGTGTAAATGATGATTCTGTCCCCAGTGTTACTGTAGAGTAAATGATGATTCTGTCCCCAGTGTTACTATAGAGTAAATGATGATTCTGTCCCCCAGTGTTACTGTAGAGTAAATGATGATTCTGTCCCAAGTGTTACTATAGAGTAAATGATGATTCTGTCCTCAGTGTTACTATAGAGTAAATGATGATTCTGTCCCCAGTGTTACTATAGAGTAAATGATGATTCTGTCCCCAGTGTTACTATAGAGTAAATGATGATTCTGTCCCCCAGTGTTACTATAGAGTAAATGATGATTCTGTCCCCAGTGTTACTATAGAGTAAATGATGATTCTGTCCCCCAGTGTTACTGTAGAGTAAATGATGATTCTGCCCCCCAGTGTTACTATAGAGTAAATGATGATTCTGTCCCCCAGTGTTACTATAGAGTAAATGATGATTCTGTCCCCAGTGTTACTATAGAGTAAATGATGATTCTGTCCCCAGCGTTACTATAGATTCAATGATGATTCTGTCCCCCAGTGTTACTATAGAGTAAATGATGATTCTGTCCCCAGTGTTACTGTAGAGTAAATTAATATCCTCTGTTGGCAACAGGATGATAGAGGATAGCTAGAAACATTAGTTTTGTGAAGCAGGGAACCCCAGAGATTTATCACACAGACCGACTGTCTGTCGTGCTACCGGAGGCCTTGTCCCATTAGAGTGGTATGAAGATTAGAATGTTGGAAACAAAAGGATGGTTAATTGCTAAGTTGAGGTGTAACCTTGGTCCTTTGTGTAGTATCACAGCTCATTGGTGGAGACATTCTGTTTATTTGTAAAGGTCCTGATCAATCTTGTCACCAATGTTAAAAATGTCCAAGGCTTTTAAAGTTTAACCAAGTTTCTATTATGAAGCATAAAAATCAAACAGATTCACTATGGAACTGAGTATTATTTACACACAATATGGAACTGATGTGTTTCTATAGAAATAGTATTTCTCTAAAGTCATGATGTGTTTCTACAGAAATAGTATTTCTCTAAGGTTGTGATGTGTTTCTATAGAAATAGTATTTCTCTAAAGTCACGATGTGTTTCTATTGAAATAGTATTTCTCTAAGGTTGTGATGTGTTTCTATAAAAATAGTATTTCTCTAAAGTCATTATGTGTTTCTATAGAAATAGTATTTCTCTAAAGTCATTATGTGATTCTATAGAAATAGTATTTCTCTAAGGTCATGATGTGTTTCTATAGAAATAGTGTTTCTCTAAGGTTGTGATGTGTTTCTATAGAAATAGTATTTCTCTTAAGTCATTATGTGTTTCTATAGAAATAGTATTTCTCTAAAGTCATTATGTGTTTCTATAGAAATAGTATTTCTCTAAAGTCATGATGTGTTTCTATAGAAATAGTATTTCTCTAAAGTCATGATGGGTTTCTATAGAAATAGTATTTCTCCAAAGTTGTGATGTGTTTCTATAGAAATAGTATTTCTCTAAAGTCATGATGTGTTTCTATAGAAATAGTATTTCTCTAAAGTCATGATGTGTTTCTACAGAAATAGTATTTCTCTAAAGTCATGATGTGTTTCTATAGAAATAGTGTTTCTCTAAAGTCATTATGTGTTTCTATAGAAATAGTATTTCTCTAAGGTTGTGATGTGTTTCTATAGAAATAGTGTTTCTCTAAAGTCATGATGGGTTTCTATAGAAATAGTATTTCTCTAAAGTCATTATGTGTTTCTATAGAAATGGTATTTCTCTAAGGTTGTGATGTGTTTCTATAGAAATAGTATTTCTCTAAAGTCATTATGTGTTTCTATAGAAATAGTATTTCTCCAAAGTTGTGATGTGTTTCTATAGAAATAGTATTTCTCTAAAGTCATGATGTGTTTCTATAGAAATAGTATTTCTCTAAAGTCATGATGTGTTTCTACAGAAATAGTATTTCTCTAAAGTCATGATGTGTTTCTATAGAAATAGTGTTTCTCTAAAGTCATTATGTGTTTCTATAGAAATAGTATTTCTCTAAGGTTGTGATGTGTTTCTATAGAAATAGTGTTTCTCTAAAGTCATGATGGGTTTCTATAGAAATAGTATTTCTCTAAAGTCATTATGTGTTTCTATAGAAATGGTATTTCTCTAAGGTTGTGATGTGTTTCTATAGAAATAGTATTTCTCTAAAGTCATTATGTGTTTCTATAGAAATAGTATTTCTCTAAGTTGTGATGTGTTTCTATAGAAATAGTATTTCTCTAAAGTCATGATGTGTTTTTATAGAAATAGTATTTCTCTAAGGTTGTGATGTGTTTCTATAGAAATAGTATTTCTCTAAGTCTTGATGTTTTTCAATAGAAATAGTATTTCTCTAAAGTCATTATGTGTTTCTATAGAAATAGTATTTCTCTAAGGTTGTGATGTGTTTCTATAGAAATAGTGTTTCTCTAAAGTCATGATAGGTTTCTATAGAAATAGTATTTCTCTAAGGTTGTGATGTGTTTCTATAGAAATATAGAAATAGTATTTCTCTAAGGTTGTGATGTGTTTCTATAGAAATATAGAAATACTATTTCTCTAAGGTTGTGATGTGTTTCTATAGAAATAGTATTTCTCTATAGTCATGATGTGTTTCTATAGAAATAGTATTTCTCTAAGGTTGTGATGTGTTTCTATAGAAATAGTATTTCTCTAAGGTTGTGATGTGTTTCTATAGAAATATAGAAATACTATTTCTCTAAGGTTGTGATGTGTTTCTTTAGAAATAGTATTTCTCTGAGGTAACTTGTGATGTGTTTCTATAGAAATAGTATTTCTCTTAGTTATGCTATGTACAGTATTACTACAAAATTATGCTACGTACAGTATTACTACAAAGGTATTTTATGTACAGTATTACTATAAAGTTATGCTATGTACAGCATTACTACAAGGACCTCCTTATCTGTCTGATCGTCCAAACATGTTTGGCAAGATCACTTGTTGAAGAAATATTTGCTTTTGATGAAGTGTTGGGTGCTCAATTCACAAAGACTGAAGCCCAATTCCAGCTTGGGTTATTTTCATGTGTAAATTAAATCCTTATGTCCTATCCATTGATGGGTGTGATTGGTAGACACTTTAAATAATGTTATATGTCTGGATTTAACGAAAATCAATGCTAAATGCAAAGATTAAGAACAAAAATTAGGGGAACCTGCCTGTAGTCAGTGACACACTGCAATTATGTAGGTTAATTAATGAGAAGACAATCCCATCAGATTATGTAGGAAGGGAGGTAACTCTTGTGCTTATATGATGTTTTAAAAGAAAAACCATTGACATCACTGAAATAACATCCTGTTGACACCTGTCTATAAAGACATCACTGTTATGACACATTGTTGACACCTGTCTATAAAGACATCACTGTAATGACACATTGTTGACACCTGGTCTATAAAGACATCACTGTTATGACACATTGTTGACACCTGGTCTATAAAGACATCAATGTAATGACACATTGTTGACACCTGTCTATAAAGACATCACTGTAATGACACATTGTTGACACCTGGTCTATAAAGACATCACTGTAATGACACATTGTTGACACCTGGTCTTTAAAGACACCACTGTTATGACACATTGTTGACACCTGGTCTATAAAGACATCACTGTAATGACACATTGTTGACACCTGATCTATATTGACTTCATTATACTGACAAATTGTTGACACCTGTCTATAAAGACATTGCTATACTGACATCCTGTTGATACCTGGTCTATAAAGACACCACCGTTATGACACATTGTTGACACCTGGTCTATAAAGACATAACTGTAATGACACATTGTTGACACCTGATCTATATTGACATCACTATACTGACATCATGTTGACACCTGGTCTATAAAGACATAACTGTAATGACACATTGTTGACACCTGGTCTATATTGACATCACTATACTGACATCCTGTTGATACCTGGTCTATAAAGACATCACTGTTATGACACATTGTTGACACCTGGTCTATAAAGACATAACTGTTATGACACATTGTTGACACCTGGTCTATATTGACATCACTATACTGACATCATGTTGACACCTGGTCTATAAAGACATCACTGTAATGACACATTGTTGACACCTGGTCTATAAAGACATCACTGTAATGACACATTGTTGACACCTGGTCTATAAAGACATCACTGTAATGACACATTGTTGACACCTGGTCTATAAAGACATCACTGTAATGACACATTGTTGACACCTGGTCTATAAAGACATAACTGTAATGACACATTGTTGACACCTGGTCTATATTGACATCACTATACTGACATCATGTTGACACCTGGTCTATAAAGACATCACTGTAATGACACATTGTTGACACCTGGTCTATAAAGACATCACTGTAATGACACATTGTTGACACCTGGTCTATAAAGACATCACTGTAATGACACATTGTTGACACCTGGTCTTTAAAGACATTGCTATACTGACATCCTGTTGACACCTGGTCTATAAAGACATAACTGTAATGACACATTGTTGACACCTGTCTATAAAGACATCACTGTAATGACACATTGTTGACACCTGGTCTATAAAGACATAACTGTAATGACACATTGTTGACACCTTTGTATAAAGACATCGCTATACCGACATCCTGTTGACACCTACTTTCCTTTGTTACAGGTGATCAGTCTGGAGAGTTGGGTTAATATTATGTACTATGTGCAGGATGCTCATTCCTTTTGGGACTGGACCTATTTTGTAGCTCTGATAGTTGTAAGTATACCTTCAACATAAGTGAATTGTTTCTAATCACTCTGACATTAATCTTTTTTGCCTTAAATTTGTTTGAATCAAATGAATTTGATTGAAAGTTAATCTCAGAATTGTTTTGTCTAGATACTCTGTAGTTCTCAGGTGATTGTAATTAAAACCTATCAGGTGATTATATTTGATAATTATAAACCTATCAGGTGATTGTATTTGATAATTATAAACCTATCAGGTGATTGTATTTGATAATTATAAACCTATCAGGTGATTGTATTTGATAATTATAAACCTATCAGGTGATTGTATTTGATAATTATAAACCTATCAGGTGATTGTATTTGATAATTATAAACCTATCAGGTGATTGTATTTGATAATTATAAACCTATCAGGTGATTGTATTCTATAATTATAAACCTATCTTGTCATCGTATTTTGTATTCAAAACCTAACTGAATTTTTGTATTGTTTTTCAGATTGGCTCATTTTTTATGATTAATTTATGCTTGGTTGTGATAGCAACACAGTTTTCTGAAACAAAAAAGCGAGAGACAGAAAGGATGTTGCAGGAGAGAAAGCGATTCCATTCTTCAAGTACATTGGCTAGTAACTCTGAACCCGGAGGGTGCTATACTGAAATATTGAAATATGTTGCTCATTTATGTCGGAGAGCCAAAAGGGATATTACCAAGTTATACTATGAAGCTCGTGGACGAACTCACCCACACAGAAAAATAAAGCCTGAATTGTCACTACGAAAGCGCAAGAAAAAAGGTACACGCTATACAAAGGGTACAGCTTTGTCTCGCTTCTCCAAGCCCGGGTCCTGTCCCTGCTGCTCGCACCGCTGTAACTATTACTATCATGTACTTAACACTACTGACAACCATATATCACGTCGTAATAGTAGTCCGCTTGCACCTAGAGCTAGTCCAGAGATGTCAGATATAGAGTCTGTATCATCACCACAACGACCAAACTTTCTGACCGTGCCAAGCATGAACAGTATGCGATTGTCATCTTCGGACTCTGTTAACACGCTGGCTTTGGCGGCCACTGATGCGCTTGGCCCATCGCTATTAAAGTCTTCCCCCAACCACCTGGCCCTGCATGCGGCCAGTGTGAGTAGAACGTCCTCCTTTACTGTCAGTAGGAAACACCTCCCTTCACTGCCTGAGATGCTTGCTACACACTGTAATAAGAATGCTACATTAGCCTCCTCAAACACGCTGCTCCAATCCTCAGACTGTCAGTCCAAGCTACACCACAAAGGCTGCCACAAGGGTAAGTCTCTGCTTCTCCTACTCCCCGACCAGTTATTGCTTTGGACCAGATTAAAATATATATTTCACAAATGTATATGGCTTACATTTAGATAATGTCATTCTGTACAGCACGATGGTCCATGGTAATGGCTGGTGGTCCGCAAGGACTTGCTGTATCTAGTGGGATGCACCTCGCCGTATCTAGTGGGATGCACCTCGCCGTATCTAGTGGGATGCACCTCGCTGTATCTAGTGGGATGCACCTCGCCGTATCTAGTGGGATGCACCTCGCCGTATCTAGTGGGATGCACCTCGCCGTATCTAGTGGGATGCACCTCGCCGTATCTAGTGGGATGCACCTCGCTGTATCTAGTGGGATGCACCTCGCCGTATCTAGTGGGATGCACCTCGCTGTATCTAGTGGGATGCACCTCGCCATATCTAGTGGGATGCACCTCGCCGTATCTAGTGGGATGCACCTCGCCATATCTAGTGGGATGCACCTCGCCGTATCTAGTGGGATGCACCTCGCTGTATCTAGTGGGATGCACCTCGCCGTATCTAGTGGGATGCACCTCGCCATATCTAGTGGGATGCACCTCGCCGTATCTAGTGGGATGCACCTCGCTGTATCTAGTGGGATGCACCTCGCCGTATCTAGTGGGATGCACCTCGCCGTATCTAGTGGGATGCACCTCGCTGTATCTAGTGGGATGCACCTCGCCGTATCTAGTGGGATGCACCTCGCCGTATCTAGTGGGATGCACCTCGCCGTATCTTAGTGGGATGCACCTCGCCGTATCTGGTGGGATGCACCTCGCCGTATCTGGTGGGATGCACCTCGCCGTATCTAGTGGGATGCACCTCGCCGTATCTAGTGGGATGCACCTCGCTGTATCTAGTGGGATGCACCTCGCCGTATCTGGTGGGATGCACCTCGCCGTATCTAGTGGGATGCACCTCGCTGTATCTAGTGGGATGCACCTCGCTGTATCTAGTGGGATGCACCTCGCTGTATCTAGTGGGATGCACCTCGCCGTATCTAGTGGGATGCACCTCGCCGTATCTAGTGGGATGCACCTCGCCGTATCTAGTGGGATGCACCTCGCTGTATCTAGTGGGATGCACCTCGCCGTATCTTGTGGGATGCACCTCGCTGTATCTAGTGGGATGCACTTCTTGATGCAAATCAATTCAAGCTGCAATAGAACATTTTCTGCTCAAAACTCAAAACAATTCCAATTACAATTTTTATTGAATAAATCATGAAAATTTTCAAAAAAGATTTGATAAACTGTTCCACTGTAAAGTTTCTGTTTTGAGTATCCATTAGATAAACTGTTCCACTGTAAAGTTTGTATTTTGAGTATCCATTTGATAAACTGTTCAACTGTAAAGTTTCTGTTTTGAGTATCCATTAGATAAACTGTTCCACTGTAAAGTTTCTATTTTGAGTATCCATTTGTAAAGTTTCTATTTTGAGTATCCATTTGTAAAGTTTCTATTTTGAGTATCCATTTGTAAATTTAGTTTCTATTTTGAGTATCCATTTGCTTTCAGTCAGGGCAGTCCCCTTATAATTATCTGTTGTATGAAACGATTCTCTGTTAATGATGAAATACTGAAAATCTTCAAATTTGAAAAGTTTTTTGTTTTACATTGGGATCACTAAATACATATAATATTCTTATGTTGACATTCTCTGTTTATTAAGTAGTCCCTCATATGCTAGTGACAGTCGATTGTTTTAACTACTGTATTTTGGGATATTTCGGCGTTGCCAAAATTTGGGTGGTTTTATATTGGTGCGCCAAATTTTGGCGTTAACCATCATGTGTGTTAAATTATGGTGTTTATATGTAGTTATGTTAATGATCTGTTTGTTCATTACATTACGATAGGCAGCATATAGATTACTGATTGCAGATGATGATCCTATCGAAAATAAAACGTCCCAGTAACCCTGATGTAGCTGTAATATAGAAGTTACGAAGTCAAACACAGCTTACAGAACAATGAATATGACAACAACAATTTATGACACATTTACATGAAAACATACCTTTATTGACACATTTTCATCGAAAAACTATATTCCAACACAAGGACAGTTAGTGGATGTTAGTAATGGGTATGTAGTAAATAAACGGAAAGACGGTTACTTAATTCCGGATATTGTTCCGATGATTTTTTCGTGAAATTTTGGTGTGTTTAATTTTGGCTTACTCACCCCAATCGCCAAATTAACCAAAATATAACCATATCCAAAATATCGCAAAGTATGGTATAGTACCTTATTAGCTCACCTGGTCCGAAGGACCGAAGTGAGCTTATGTCATACTGTGGCGTCTGTCGTCCACCCGTCGTCAGCAATTTTTAGCTCTCCTGGCTTGAAGGGCCAATTGAGTTTAAGTGATGGTGCGGCATCCGTTGTCCGTCCTGCGTCTGTGAGTCCTGCGTCCGTCAGCTTTTCCTTTAGAAGACTTCTTCTAAAATACCGAAAGGCCTAGCAAAATCCCTAGAAGCATGATATTTGGCTGAAAGGTTCCTTGGATAAAGGCAGACAAAGTTTGTGAAAAGAAATGACCTTGACCTATATTCAAGGTCAAAAGGTTAAAATCAGTTAAAAGCTTTGAGCAACTTCTTCTGATAAACCAAAATGCCTAGAGACATGATATTTGGCTGGTAGCGTCCTGGGATGAAGCCAAACAAAATTTGAAAATGAAAATGATGTTGTCTTATAAGGTCACAGGGGTAAAATATGTTGAAATCATAACATGTTCTTCTAAATGTCTTAAAGTAAAAGATTTTAGGGGACTTTAGGGTTACACTATAACATAAGTCAAAGATTGATACCAGGTGAGCGATGCAGGCCCATTGGGCCTCTTGTTTTAACTAGTCCCCTATCGGTTGGTGTCATTGTCTTTTGTTTTATCTAGTCCCTTATCTGCTGGTGACATTCTCTATTGTTTTATCTAGTCCCCTACCTGCTGGTGACATTCTCTGTTGTTTTAACTAGTCCCCTATCTGCTTGTGACATTTTCTATTGTTTTATCTAGTCCCCTATCTGCTGGTGACATTCTCTGTTGTTTTAACTAGTCCCCTATCTGCTTGTGACATTTTCTATTGTTTTATCTAGTCCCCTATCTGCTGGTGACATTCTCTATTGTTTTAACTAGTCCCCTATCGGTTGGTGTCATTGTCTTTTGTTTTAACTAGTCCCCTACCTGCTGGTGACATTCTGTATTGTTTTATCTAATCCCCTATCTGCTGGTGACATTTTCTATTGTTTTAACTAGTCCCCTATCTGCTGGTGACATTTTCTATTGTTTTATCTAGTCCCCTACCTGCTGGTGACATTCTGTATTGTTTTATCTAATCCCCTATCTGCTGGTGACATTTTCTATTGTTTTATCTAGTCCCCTATCTGCTGGTGACATTCTCTATTGTTTTAACTAGTCCCCTATCTGCTGGTGACATTCTCTATTGTTTTAACTAGACCCCTACCTGCTGGTGACATTCTCTGTTGTTTTAACTAGTCCCCTACCTGCTGGTGACATTCTCTATTGTTTTAACTAGTCCCCTATCTGCTGGTGACATTCTCTATTGTTTTAACTAGACCCCTATCTGCTGGTGACATTCTCTGTTGTTTTATCTAGTCCCCTACCTGCTGGTGACATTCTCTATTGTTTTATCTAGTCCCCTTTCTGCTGGTGACATTCTCTATTGTTTTAACTAGACCCCTATCTGCTGGTGACATTCTCTGTTGTTTTATCTAGTCCCCTATCTGCTTGTGACATTTTCTATTGTTTTAACTAGACCCCTACCTGCTGGTGACATTCTCTGTTGTTTTAACTAGACCCCTACCTGCTGGTGACATTCTCTGTTGTTTTAACTAGACCCCTACCTGCTGGTGACATTCTCTATTGTTTTAACTAGACCCCTACCTGCTGGTGACATTCTCTGTTGTTTTAACTAGACCCCTACCTGCTGGTGACATTCTCTGTTGTTTTAACTAGACCCCTACCTGCTGGTGACATTCTCTATTGTTTTATCTAGTCTCCTATCTGCTGGTGACATTCTCTGTTGTTTTAACTAGTCCCCTATCTGCTGGTGACATTTTCTATTGTTTTAACTAGACCCTTATCTGCTGGTGACATTCTCTGTTGTTTTAACTAGACCCCTACCTGCTGGTGACATTCTGTATTGTTTTATCTAGTCCCCTACCTGCTGGTGACATTTTCTATTGTTTTATCTAGTCCCCTATCTGCTGGTGACATTTTCTATTGTTTTAACTAGACCCCTATCTGCTGGTGACATTCTCTGTTGTTTTATCTAGTCCCCTATCTGCTGGTGACATTTTCTATTGTTTTATCTAGTCCCCTATCTGCTGGTGACATTCTCTATTGTTTTAACTAGACCCCTATCTGCTGGTGACATTCTCTGTTGTTTTAACTAGTCCCCTACCTGCTGGTGACATTCTCTGTTGTTTTAACTAGTCCCCTATCTACTGGTGACATTCTCTATTGTTTTAACTAGTCCTCTATCTGCTGGTGACATTCTCTGTTGTTTTAACTAGTCTCCTACCTGCTGGTGACATTCTCTGTTGTTTTAACTAGTCTCCTACCTGCTGGTGACATTCTCTGTTGTTTTAACTAGTCCCCTATCTGCTGGTGACATTCTCTGTTGTTTTAACTAGTCCCCTATCTGCTGGTGACATTCTCTGTTGTTTTAACTAGACCCCTATCTGCTGGTGACATTCTCTGTTGCTTTAACTAGTCCCCTATCTGCTGGTGACATTCTCTGTTGTTTTAACTAGTCCCCTACCTGCTGGTGACATTCTCTATTGTTTTAACTAGTCCCTTATCTGCTGGTTACATTCTCTATTGTTTTAACTAGTCCCCAATCTGCTGGTGACATTCTCTGTTGTTTTAACTAGTCCCCTACCTGCTGGTGACATTCTCTGTTGTCTTAACTAGTCCCCTATCTGCTGGTGACATTCTCTGTTGTTTTAACTAGTCCCCTATCTGCTGGTGACATTCTCTGTTATTTTAACTAGACCCCTACCTGCTGGTGACATTCTCTGTTGTTTTAACTAGTCCCCTATCTGCTGGTGACATTCTCTGTTATTTTAACTAGTCCCCTACCTGCTGGTGACATTCTCTGTTGTTTTAACTAGTCCCCTATCTGCTGGTGACATTCTCTGTTGTTTTAACTAGACCCCTATCTGCTGGTGACATTCTCTATTGTTTTAACTAGTCCCTATCTGCTGGTGACATTCTCTGTTATTTTAACTAGACCCCTATCTGCTGGTGACATTCTCTGTTGTTTTAACTAGTCCCCTATCTGCTGGTGACATTCTCTGTTGTTTTAACTAGTCCCCTATCTGCTGGTGTCATTCTCTATTGTTTTAACTAGACCCCTATCTGCTGGTGACATTCTCTATTGTTTTAACTAGTCCCCTATCTGCTGGTGACATTCTCTATTGTTTTAACTAGTCCCCTACCTGCTGGTGACATTCTCTTTTGTTTTAACTAGTCCCCTATCTGCTGGTGACATTCTCTGTTGTTTTAACTAGACCCCTATCTGCTGGTGTCATTCTCTATTGTTTTAACTAGACCCCTATCTGCTGGTGACATTCTCTATTGTTTTAACTAGACCCCTATCTGCTGGTGACATTCTCTGTTATTTTAACTAGTCTCCTATCTGCAGGTGACATTCTCTGTTGTTTTAACTAGTCCCCTACCTGTTGGTGACATTCTCTGTTGTTTTAACTAGTCCCCTACCTGCTGGTGACATTCTCTATTGTTTTAACTAGTCCCCTATCTGCTGGTGACATTCTGTATTGTTTTAACTAGTCCCCTACCTGCTGGTGACATTCTCTGTTGTTTTAACTAGACCCCTATCTGCTGGTGACATTCTCTATTGTTTTAACTAGTCCCCTACCTGCTGGTGACATTCTTTATTGTTTTAACTAGTCCCCTATCTGCTGGTGACATTCTCTATTGTTTTAACTAGTCCCCTACCTGCTGGTGACATTCTCTATTGTTTTAACTAGTCCCCTATCTGCTGGTGATATTCTCTATTGTTTTAACTAGTCCCCTACCTGCTGGTGACATTCTCTGTTGTTTTAACTAGTCCCCTATCTGCTGGTGACATTCTCTGTTGTTTTAACTAGTCCCCTATCTGCTGGTGACATTCTCTGTTGTTTTAACTAGTCCCCTACCTGCTGGTGACATTCTCTGTTGTTTTAACTAGTCCCCTATCTGCTGGTGACATTCTCTGTTATTTTAACTAGATCCCTATCTGCTGGTGACATTCTCTGTTATTTTAACTAGTCCCCTATCTGCTGGTGACATTCTCTGTTGTTTTAATTAGTCCCCTATCTGCTGGTGACATTCTCTGTTGTTTTAACTAGTCCCCTATCTGCTGGTGACATTCTCTGTTGTTTTAACTAGACTCCTATCTGCTGGTGACATTCTCTGTTGTTTTAACTAGTCCCCTACCTGCTGGTGACATTCTCTGTTGTTTTAACTAGTCTCCTACCTGCTGGTGACATTCTCTATTGTTTTAACTAGTCCCCTATCTGCTGGTGACATTCTCTGTTATTTTAACTAGTCCCCTATCTGCTGGTGACATTCTCTGTTATTTTAACTAGTCCCCTATCTGCTGGTGACATTCTCTGTTATTTTAACTAGTCCCCTATCTGCTGGTGACATTCTCTGTTGTTTTAACTAGTCCCCTATCTGCTGGTGACATTCTCTGTTATTTTAACTAGACCCCTATCTGCTGGTGACATTCTCTATTGTTTTAACTAGTCCCCTATCTGCTGGTGACATTCTCTGTTATTTTAACTAGATCCCTATCTGCTGGTGACATTCTCTGTTGTTTTAACTAGTCCCCTATCTGCTGGTGACATTCTCTGTTGTTTTAACTAGTCCCCTATCTGCTGGTGACATTCTCTGTTGTTTTAACTAGATCCCTATCTGCTGGTGACATTCTCTGTTGTTTTAACTAGATCCCTATCTGCTGGTGACATTCTCTATTGTTTTAACTAGTCCCCTATCTGCTGGTGACATTCTCTGTTATTTTAACTAGTCCCCTATCTGCTGGTGACATTCTCTATTGTTTTAACTAGTCCCTATCTGCTGGTGACATTCTCTATTGTTTTAACTAGTCCCTATCTGCTGGTGACATTCTCTGTTATTTTATCTAGTCCCCTATCTGCTGGTGACATTCTCTGTTATTTTAACTAGTCCCCTATCTGCTGGTGACATTGTCTGTTGTTTTAACTAGTCCCCTATCTGCTGGTGACATTCTCTGTTGTTTTAACTAGACCCCTATCTGCTGGTGACATTTTCTGTTGTTTTAACTAGTCCCCTATCTGCTGGTGACATTTACACCATTATGCTTCAATTCAGGTATTCCTTGGTTTTATGTCTGACAACTATTTCCGTCTACCTCATGTTGAAAACATGCTCAAATGATCTGGAAAATGTCTATGTTGATGTCCTTCTTTATAACCTCGTTAAGATAATTTTATAAGCAAATAGTGACAGGGTAGGGAAGACTGGAAATTTTTATATAGCTTCAACGAGATTGATTTGCAGCATTGTACACGCACTTGTGTTAACAAATGCACTGATATAGCGCCCATGTAGATTACTGTTTACCATTATAATGTATACCAGTGTAGATTACTGTTTACCATTATAGTGTATACCCAGTATACTGTTTACCATTATTAATGTATACACAGTGTAGATTACTGTTTACCATTATAGTGTATACCAGTGTAGACTACTGTTTACCATTATAGTGTATACCAGTGTAGATTACTGTTTACCATTATAGTGTATACCAGTGTAGATTACTGTTTACCATTATTAATGTATACACAGTGTAGATTACTGTTTACCATTATAGTGTATACCAGTGTAGATTACTGTTTACCATTATAGTGTATACCAGTGTAGATTAATGTTTACCATTACAGTGTATACCCAGTGTAGACTACTGTTTACCATTATAGTGTATACCAGTGTAGATTACTGTTTACCATTATAATGTATACCAGTGTAGATTACTGTTTACCATTATAATGTATACCCAGTGTAGATTACTGTTTACCATTATAATGTATACCAGTGTAGATTACTGTTTACCATTATAGTGTATACCAGTGTAGATTACTGTTTACCATTATAGTGTATACCAGTGTAGACTACTGTTTACCATTATAGTGTATACCAGTGTAGATTACTGTTTACCATTATAATGTATACCAGTGTAGACTACTGTTTACCATTATAGTGTATACCAGTGTAGATTACTGTTTACCATTATAATGTATACCAGTGTAGATTACTGTTTACCATTATAATGTATACCCAGTGTAGATTACTGTTTACCATTATAATGTATACCCAGTGTAGACTACTGTTTACCATTATAGTGTATACCAGTGTAGATTACTGTTTACCATTATAGTGTATACCCAGTGCAGATTACTGTTTACCATTAAAATGTATACCCAATGTTAATAACTGTTTACCATTATAGTATATACCCAGTGTAGATTACTGTTTACCATTAAAATGTATACCCAATGTTTATAACTGTTTACCATTATAGTGTATACCCAGTGTAGATTACTGTTTACCATTATAGTGTATACCAGTGTAGATTAATGTTTGCTATTACAGTGTATACCCAGTGTAGATTACTGTTTGCTATTACAGTATATACCCAGTGTAGATTACTGTTTACCATTATAGTGTATACCCAGTGTAGATTACTGTTTACCATTATAGTGTATACCAGTGTAGATTAATGTTTGCTATTACAGTATATACCCAGTGTAGATTACTGTTTACCAGTATACTGTATACCCAGTGTAGATTACTGTTAAACATTATAGTGTATACCAAGTGTAGTTACTGGTTACCATTATTAGCTCACCTGGTCCGAAGGACCGAGGTGAGCTTATGCCATACCGTGGCGTCGTTCGTCTGTCCGTTGTCCGTCCGTCGTCCGTCCGTCATCCGTCTGTCGTCCATCTGTCGTCTGTCAACAATTTCTTTAAACGACTTCTCCTCCATAACCACTGATAGGAAATCAACCTAATTTGGCAGGAAGCATCCTTGGGTGCCCAGGATTCAAAATTGTACTAATGGTGGGACTGACCTCCTAGGAGGCTGAGGGCGGGGCCAAAAAGGGTTATTTAGCTATATTAGTTTAAGTGACTTCTTCTCCATAACCACTGATTGGAAATCAGCCTTATTTGGCAGAAAGCATCCTTGGGTGCCCAGGATTCAAAATTGTACTAATGGTGGGACTGATCCCCTAGGGGGCTGAGGGGCGGGGCCAAAAAGGGTTATTTAGCTATATTGGTTTAATCAACTTCTTCTCCATAACCATTGATTGGAAAGCAGCCTTATTTGGCAGGAAGCATCCCTAGCTGCTCAGGATTCAAAATGGTACTCATGGTGGGACTGACCCCCCAGGGAGCTGAGGGGCGGGGCCAAAACGAATTATTTATTTATATTGATATTAGCGACTTCTTCTCCATAACCACTGATTGGAAATCAGCCTTATTTGGCAGAAAGTATCCCTAGGTGCTCAGGATTCAAAATTGTACTCATGGTGGGACTGACCCCCTAGGGGGCTGAGGGGTGGGGGCCATAAACAATTATTTAGCTATAGTGATATTAGTGACTTCTTCTTCATAACCACTGTTTGGTAATCAACCTTATTTGGCAGGAAGCATTCTTAGGTGCCCAGGATTCAAAATTGTACTCATGGTGGGACTGACCCCCTAGGGGGCTTAGGGGCGGGGCCAAAAACGGTTGTTTAGCTATATTGGTTTAATCAACTTCTTCTCAATAACCACTGATTGGAAATCAGCCTTATTTGGCAGGAAGCATCCCTAGGTGCTTAGGATTCAAAACTGTACTCATGGTGGGACCCCCTAGGGGGCTTAGGGGCGGGGCCAAATATGGTTATTTAGCTATATTGGTTTTATCGACTTCTTCTCCATAACCATTGATTTGAAATAAGCCTTATTTGGCAGGAAGCATCCGTAGGTGCTCAAGATTAGAAATTGTACTAATGGTGGGACTGACCCCCTAAGGGGCTGAGGGGCGAGCCAAAAAGAAATTTTTTTTACATGATTACCTAGATACCAATGTATCCAGGTGAGCGATACAGGCCCTCTGGGCCCCTTGTAATGTATACCCAGTGTAGATTACTGTTTACCATTATAATATATATACCCAGTGTAGATTACTGTTTACCATTATAATGTATACCCAGTGTAGATTAATGTTTACCATTATAATGTATACCCAGTGTAGATTACTGTTTACCATTATAATGTATACCCAGTCTAGATTACTGTTTACCATTATAATGTATACCCAGTGTAGATTACTGTTTACCATTATAATGTATACCCAGTCTAGATTACTGTTTACCATTATAATGTATACCCAGTGTAGATTACTGTTTACCATTATAATGTATACCCAGTGTAGACTACTGTTTACCATTGTAGTGTATACCACCTTGCCACACAGCCACTGTATACCATACAACCACTGTATACTACACAGCCACTGTATACCATACAACCACTGTATACCACACAGCCACTGTATACCATACAACCACTGTATACACCACACAGCCACTGTATACCACACAACCACTGTATACTACACAACCACTGTATACACCACACAGCCACTGTATACCACACAACCACTGTATACACCATACAGCCACTGTATACCACACAACCACTGTATACACCATACAGCCACTGTATACCACACAACCACTGTATACCACACAACCACTGTATACACCATACAACCATTGTATACCACACAGCCACTGTATACCACACAACCACTGTATACCACACAACCACAGTATACCACACAACCACTATACACCACACAACTACAGTATACCACACAACCACTGTATATACACCACATTACCACTGTATACACCACATTACCACTGTATACACCACATTACCACTGTATACACCACATTACCACTGTATACACCACATTACCACTGTATATACACCACATTACCACTGTATACACCACATTACCACTGTATACACCACACAACCACTTTATACCACACAACCACTGTATACCACACAGCCATTGTATACCATACAACCACTGTATACACCAAACAACTACAGTATACCACACAACCACTGTATACACCAAACAACTACAGTATACCACACAGCCACTGTATACCACACAGCCACTGTATACCACATTACCACTGTATACACCACACAGCCACTGTATACCACACAACCACTGTATACACCACACAGCCATTGTATACCATACAACCACTGTATACACCAAACAACTACAGTATACCACACAACCACTGTATACACCAAACAACTACAGTATACCACACAGCCACTGTATACCACACAGCCACTGTATACCACATTACCACTGTGTACACCACACAGCCACTGTATACCACACAACCACTGTATACCACATTACCACTGTGTACACCACATTACCACTGTATACTACATTACCACTGTATACACCACACAGCCACTGTATACTACATTACCACTGTATACACCACACAGCCACTGTATACTACATTACCACTGTATACACCACACAGCCACTGTATACTACATTACCACTGTATACACCACACAGCCACTGTATACTACATTACCACTGTATACACCACACAGCCACTGTATACCACACAGCCACTGTATACTACATTACCACTGTATACACCACACAGCCACTGTATACTACATTACCACTGTATACACCACACAGCCACTGTATACTACATTACCACTGTATACACCACACAGCCACTGTATACCACACAGCCACTGTATACTACATTACCACTGTATACACCACACAGCCACTGTATACCACATTACCACTGTATACACCACACAGCCACTGTATACCACACAGCCACTGTATACCACATTACCACTGTGTACACCACATTACCACTGTATACTACATTACCACTGTATACACCACACAGCCACTGTATACTACATTACCACTGTATACACCACACAGCCACTGTATACTACATTACCACTGTATACACCACACAGCCACTGTATACCACATTACCACTGTGTACACCACATTACCACTGTATACTACATTACCACTGTATACACCACACAGCCACTGTATACTACATTACCACTGTATACACCACACAGCCACTGTATACCACATTACCACTGTGTACACCACATTACCACTGTATACTACATTACCACTGTATACACCACACAGCCACTGTATACCACATTACCACTGTATACACCACACAGCCACTGTATACCACATTACCACTGTATACACCACACAGCCACTGTATACCACATTACCACTGTATACACCACACAGCCACTGTATACTACATTACCACTGTATACACCACACAGCCACTGTATACCACATTACCACTGTATACACCACACAGCCACTGTATACCACATTACCACTGTATACACCACACAGCCACTGTATACCACATTACCACTGTATACACCACACAGCCACTGTTCTTTGCTGACACTGTTAACCAAACAAAAGTTTGGAAGCAGAGCTTCACAATATAGAAGCAAACCTAGACATGCTTCACTTGTTAAATCCACTCCCAGAGAGTGTTTTTATGCTTTGGTGGGAGAATTAAAGCAGTTCATTAATAACTGTGTCTGCTAATGTTCATGGTATTGATCTTCCTGCAAGCTTACACTCTGTTTAGGCATGAGGTTACAGTGATAGTGTAACACTATCCTAGATCAGGTGGTATATGGATAGTATAGTAGATCGGGTGGTATATGGATAGTATAGTAGATCAGGTGGTATATGGATAGTATAGTAGATCAGGTGGTATATGGATAGTATAGTAGATCAGGTGGTATAGCGATAGAATAGTAGATCAGGTGGTATATGGATATAGTATAGTAGATCAGGTGGTATATGGATATAGTATAGTAGATCAGGTGGTATATGGATAGTATAGTAGATCAGGTGGTATATGGATAGTATAGTAGATCAGGTGGTATATGGATAGTATAGTAGATCAGGTGGTATATGGATAGTATAGTAGATCAGGTGGTATAGCGATAGAATAGTAGATCAGGTGGTATATGGATATAGTATAGTAGATCAGGTAGTATATGGATAGTATAGTAGATCAGGTGGTATATGGATAGTATAGTAGATCAGGTGGTATATGGATAGTATAGTAGATCAGGTGGTATATGGATAGAATAGTAGATCAGGTGGTATATGGATAGTATAGTAGATCAGGTGGTATATGGATATAGTATAGTAGATCAGGTGGTATATGGATATAGTATAGTAGATCAGGTGGTATATGGATATAGTATAGTAGATCAGGTGGTATATGGATAGTATAGTAGATCAGATGGTATATGGATAGTATAGTAGATCAGGTGGTATATGGATAGGATAGTAGATAAGGTGGTATATGGATATAGTATAGTAGATCAGGTGGTATATGGATAGTATAGTAGATCAGGTGGTATATGGATAGTATAGTAGATCAGGTGGTATATGGCTAGTATAGTAGATCAGGTGGTATATGGCTAGTATAGTAGATCAGGTGGTATATGGATAGTATAGTAGATCAGGTGGTATATGGCTAGTATAGTAGATCAGGTGGTATATGGATAGTATAGTAGATCAGGTGGTATATGGATAGTATAGTAGATCAGGTGGTATATGGATAGTATAGTAGATCAGGTGGTATATGGCTAGTATAGTAGATCAGGTGGTATATGAATAGTATAGTAGATCAGGTGGTATATGGATAGTATAGTAGATCAGATGGTATATGGATAGTATAGTAGATCAGGTGGTATATGGATATAGTATAGTAGATCAGGTGGTATATGGATATAGTATAGTAGATAAGGTGGTATATGGATATAGTATAGTAGATCAGGTGGTATATGGATAGTATAGTAGATCAGGTGGTATATGGATAGTATAGTAGATCAGGTGGTATATGGATAGTATAGTAGATCAGGTGGTATATGGCTAGTATAGTAGATCAGGTGGTATATGGATAGTATAGTAGATCAGGTGGTATATGGATAGTATAGTAGATCAGGTGGTATATGGATAGTATAGTAGATCAGGTGGTATATGGATAGTATAGTAGATCAGGTGGTATATGGCTAGTATAGTAGATCAGGTGGTATATGGATAGTATAGTAGATCAGGTGGTATATGGCTAGTATAGTAGATCAGGTGGTATATGGATAGTATAGTAGATCAGGTGGTATATGGATAGTATAGTAGATCAGGTGGTATATGGCTAGTATAGTAGATCAGGTGGTATATGGCTAGTATAGTAGATCAGGAGGTATATGGATATAGTATCCTAGATCAGGTGGTATATGGATAGTATAGTAGATCAGGTGGTATATGGATAGTATAGTAGATCAGGTGGTGTATGGATATAGTATAGTAGATCAGGTGGTATATGGATATTAGAGTAGATCAGGCGGTATATAGCTAGTATAGTAGATCAGGTGGTATATGGATAGTATAGTAGATCAGGTGGTATATGGATAGTATAGTAGATCAGGTGGTATATGGAAAGTATAATAGATCAGGTGGTATATGGATATAGTATAGTAGATTAGGTGGTATAGTAGATCAGGTGGTATATGGATAGTATAGTAGATCAGGTGGTATATGGATAGTATAGTAGATCAGGTGGTATATAGATAGTAAAGTAGATCAGATGGTATATGGATAGTATAGTAGATCAGGTGGTATAGTAGATCAGGTGGTATATGGATATAGTATAGTAGATCAGGTGGTATATGGATAGTATAGTAGATCAGGTGGTATATGGATAGTATAGTAGATCAGGTGGTATATGGATATAGTATAGTAGATCAGGTGGTATATGGATAGTATAGTAGATCAGGTGGTATATGGACAGTATAGTAGATCAGGTGGTATATGGATAGTATAGTAGATCAGGTGGTATATGGATAGTATAGTAGATCAGGTGGTATATGGATAGTATAGTAGATCAGGTGGTATATGGATATAGTATAGTAGATCAGGTGGTATATGGCTAGTATAGTAGATCAGGTGGTATATGGATAGTATAGTAGATCAGGTGGTATAGCGATAGAATAGTAGATCAGGTGGTATATGGATATAGTATAGTAGATCAGGTGGTATATGGATATAGTATAGTAGATCAGGTGGTATATGGATAGTATAGTAGATCAGGTGGTATATGGCTAGTATAGTAGATCAGGTGGTATATGGATACTATAGTAGATCAGGTGGTATATGGATATAGTATAGTAGATCAGGTGGTATATGGATAGTATAGTAGATCAGGTGGTATATGGATATAGTATAGTAGATCAGGTGGTATATGGATATAGTATAGTAGATCAGGTGGTATATGGATAGTATAGTAGACCAGGTGGTATATGGATAGTATAGTAGATCAGGTGGTATATGGATAGTATAGTAGATCAGGTGGTATATGGATATGGTATAGTAGATCAGGTGGTATATGGATAGTATAGTAGTAGATCAGGTGGTATATGGATAGTATAGTAGATCAGGTGGTATATGGATAGTAAAGTAGATCAGATGGTATATGGATAGTATAGTTGATCAAATATATGACATTTATTTTCTTGATACATATATACAAGCATGTTCAGTTTTGTGATATTTCTGTATCATCAACAGCAAGTGTGTCTGACTGGTATATACTGTCACATTATAATTTTGTACATCTTTACAAGGATGTACCTTACAAGTTCCTTACAAATGGAAATGTTGCTGGAATACATATTTCTTTTCTCTTATGCTTTGATTATGAAACATAAGTTACATGATCATAAACTGGAAATGAAATTACTACAAGTCAAGCTCTACAGCATTATAAATCATATTTGAAATTGCTGGGATGATTTAATACTCAAGTTCACAACATAGAATCTAGTCAGGAAATGGTATCCTGCAGCATCAGGGAACTCCTCACAATGGCCTTCTGTATAGCATTAACTACAGGCCAGACTAGGCCTGCCGCTCAATCTAATTCCCAGATCTTCTTAAGCTTCTTATGAGAATATATTGTTTATCAAACTATCCATCATCTTAGTAAACAGAAAATGCTGAAATCCAATAGTCATTTAGCATCAATCTCCTCAATGTTTGTTTGATTTGATCATAGCGATAAACGTTTATCCTTGATGTCTGGTCTACTCCTTGTCACAACCTAACCCACCCACTTTGCCCCAGTTTTGCCTTGCCTATTCTGCTCTTCTTCCACCACTTGTCACATCCTGAAGTCCCCTGTCCCTGTGTTTTGACTTGCCCATCACCCTCCTTGTTCTACCACTTGTCACATCTTGAAGTCCCTTGCCCCTGTGTTTTGACTGTCGCCCATCACCTTCCTGGTTCTACCACTTGTCACATCCTGAAGTCCCCTGCCCCTGTGTTTTGACTGGCGCCCATCACCTTCCTGGTTCTACCACTTGTCACATCCTGAAGTCCCCTGTCCCTGTGTTTTGACTGGCGCCCATCACCTTCCTTGTTCTACCACTTGTCACATTCTGAAGTCCCCTTGTTCGTGTTTTGACTTGCCCATCACCCTCCTTGTTCTACCACTTGTCACATCCTGAAGTCCCCTGCCCCTGTGTTTTGACTGGCACTCATCACCCTCCTTGCTCTACCACTTGTCACATCCTGAAGTCCTCTGTCCCTGTGTTTTGACTGGCACCCATCACCCTCCTTGTTCTACCACTTGTCACATCCTGAAGTCCCCTGCCCCTGTGTTTTGACTGGCACCCATCACCCTCCTTGTTCTACCACTTGTCACATCTTGAAGTCCCCTGCCCCTGTGTTTTGACTGGCACCCATCACCCTCCTTGTTCTACCACATGTTACATCCTGAAGTCCCCTGTCCCTGTGTTTTGACTGGCACCCATCACCCTCCATGTTCTACCACTTGTCACATCCTGAAGTCCCCTGCCCCTGTGTTTTGACTTGCCCTCATCACCCTCCTTGTTCTACCACATGTTACATCCTGAAGTCCCCTGCCCCTATGTTTTGACTGGCACCCATCACCCTCCTTGTTCTACCACTTGTCACATCCTGAAGTCCCCTGCCGCTGTGTTTTGACTGGTACCCATCACCCTCCTTGTTCTACCACATATTACATCCTGAAGTCCCCTGCCCCTGTGTTTTGACTGGCACCCATCACCCTCCTTGTTCTACCACTTGTCACATCCTGAAGTCCCCTGCCCCTGTGTTTTGACTGCCACCCATCACCCTCCTTGTTCTACCACTTGTCACATCCTGAAGTCCCCTGTCCCTGTGTTTTGACTGGCACCCATCACCCTCCTTGTTCTGCCACTTGTCACATCCTGAAGTCCCCTACCCCTGTGTTTTGACTGGCACCCATCACCCTCCTTGTTCTGCCACTTGTCACATCCTGAAGTCCCCTGCCCCTGTGTTTTGACTGGCACCCATCACCCTCCTTGTTCTACCACATGTTACATCCTGAAGTCCCCTGCCCCTGTGTTTTGACTGGCACCCATCACCCTCCTTGTTCTACCACTTGTCACATCCTGAAGTCCCCTGTCCCTGTGTTTTGACTGGCACCCATCACCCTCCTTGTTCTGCCACTTGTCACATCCTGAAGTCCCCTGCCCCTGTGTTTTGACTGGCACCCATCACCCTCCTTGTTCTACCACATGTTACATCCTGAAGTCCCCTGCCCCTGTGTTTTGACTGGCACCCATCACCCTCCTTGTTCTGCCACTTGTCACATCCTGAAGTCCCTTGCCCCTGTGTTTTGACTGGCGCCCATCACCCTCCTTGTTCTACCACATGTCACATCCTGAAGTCCCCTGCCCCTGTGTTTTGACTGGCGCCCATCACCCTCCTTGTTCTACCACATGTCACATCCTGAAGTCCCCTGCCCCTGTGTTTTGACTGGCACCCATCACCCTCCTTGTTCTACCACATGTTACATCCTGAAGTCCCCTGTCCCTGTGTTTTGACTGGCACCCATCACCCTCCTTGTTCTACCACATGTTACATCCTGAAGTCCCCTGCCCCTGTGTTTTGACTGGCACCCATCACCCTCCTTGTTCTACCACTTGTCACATCCTGAAGTCCCCTGCCCCTGTGTTTTGACTGGCACCCATCACCCTCCTGTTCTACCACTTGTCACATCCTGAAGTCCCCTGTCCCTGTGTTTTGACTGGCACCCATCACCCTCCTTGTTCTACCACTTGTCACTGCCTTTTCCCCCTTGTTCGTGTTTTGACTTGCCCATCTGCCTTGATGTTCTACCTCTGTCACACTTGTACCCAATCTCATTCATTGTTGCCCCTCGCCCTTTCTATATCTCTGTTCTGTTTTGTGGCCTCTCTTGCTAATGTGATGTTTTATCTACATATATTAGATATTGTTGAAGATGGTCATTTATAAAAAAAAAAGAAGACAATGCTAATGTGATGTAACTTGTTGCAGGTCTACCGGAGGAGCTTCTGGATGTAATCACAGACAAACAGATATCGAGTTACCTCGTCAACGACTACGACAAACACAGTCAGTGTAATCACTCCAGTTCCCATGACAACTGTGAAATGGATAAAGACCGATATGAAACAGGCCAACGTAAAAACAAAAACAAAAACAAATCCAGTATGTAAACATGAAATACAACAACGTTAAGTAACAACATTTTATTAGATACTTGTCCAATTGTCAGCTTGAAGATGATGGAACTCTATAGCATAAACTTATAGCACCCTCACATAGTCAATGATCCTTATATGCTAGCTGAAGGGCTTGCTTCTCCCTTATTTTCGGTACATTTGTTAATTCAGGGGAATTTCAATATGTCTAACTACATTTTATACTTGTAACCATACAATGAAGTTAGTGGGTTGGCTTAAGCTTCAGCTGGCTGGCTGGCTGGCTGGCTGGCTGGCTTTGAGAGTTTAGGCCGCTTTTACAATTTCATTGGTCAGACTTTAGTGATAATTGATCTAGATCCTCCGTGGGATAAGAGAACTCTCTAACAGAGGGTATGCTCTGTTGCTGAGTGGATGTCATCACTTAGAGTAAATAAAGAAAAAATTTTAAAATTTTTCCTTTTTCCAAACATGAATGCTTAAAGTAACATCCTATAATAGATGTGAATTGACAAAGCAATCAGTGAACTGATGTTGGACGTTACAACATTAGAAGAGTTGGTCGTATTAATAACTGATGTTGGATGTTACAACATTAGAAGAGTTGGTTGTATTAATTACTGATGTTGGATGTTACAACATTAGAAGAGTTGGTTGTATTAATTACTGATGTTGGATGTTACAACATTAGAAGAGTTGGTTGTATTAATACTGATGTTGGATGTTACAACATTAGAAGAGTTGGTTGTAGTAATTACTAATGTTGGATGTTACAACATTAGAAGAGTTGGTTGTATTAATAACTGATGTTGGATGTTACAACATTAGAAGAGTTGGTTGTATTAATACTGATGTTGGATGTTACAACATTAGAAGAGTTGGTTGTATTAATTACTGATGTTGGATGTTACAACATTAGAAGAGTTGGTTGTATTAATAACTGATGTTGAATGTTACAACATTAGAAGAGTTGGTTGTATTAATTACTGATGTTGGATGTTACAACATTAGAAGAGTTGGTTGTATTAATTACTGATGTTGGATGTTACAACATTAGAAGAGTTGGTTGTATTAATATCGATGTTGGATGTTACAACATTAGAAGAGTTGGTTGTATTAATTACTGATGTTGGATGTTACAACATTAGAAGAGTTGGTTGTATTCATTACTGATGTTGGATGTTACAACATTAGAAGAGTTGGTTGTATTAATTCTTGTAGGTGTGTCATGTTTTACAGGTAGCTTAAGTATATTTCAAAACTTTATGGAGAAAGTGGTGGAGCACCAGGTTTTTCAACGGGGCATCATGTTTGCCATTCTTATCAACACTGTTGGCATGGGGATCGAATACCACAATCAGGTGAGTGAACAGAAGTCACATGTACAGGTATGTCAGTCCATCCTGGTACTCATATTTTGAAGGTGTACTGGATCCTCAATTGAGAACTAAGATTGAACAAAGCTTAATTTTTAGATTGTCTTCACGTAGAGCTATTGCATGTCATTTGTCTGTTCAGCAACCGTTCTGTCAGCATTTCCATTCATACAACTTCTAAATAACCAAGTTTAATTTGTTTCAATGAATGACCTTGATCCACTTTAAAGGTCACAGGGGTGAAATGTATTAAAACTTCATCAACGTCTTAATAACAAAAATGCTAAGGGTACTGATATTAGGCCAGTGTGGCATAATTAGCCATTGCTGACAACTGGTCGTATGTTTCATTGTTTTGATAGATTCTGTTAACTGAAACACTGATATTACACCTCTATCTGTATTGTAGTTTGGTTTAAAATGTTTGGTTAATACCAGGTACGCATTTCAGGCTCATTTAATTGGCCAGTTGTTGATGATAGGTATATGTGTAGGTTATTGTCTTGTTGATGATAGGTATATATGTAGGTTATTGTCTTGTTGATGATAGGTATATATGTAGGTTTTTGTCTGGTTGATGATAGGTATATATGTAGGTTATTGTCTTGTTGATGATAGGTATATGTGTAGGTTATTGTCTTGTTGATGATAGGTATATATGTAGGTTATTGTCTGGTTGATGATAGGTATATGTGTAGGTTATTGTCTTGTTGATGATAGGTATATGTGTAGGTTATTGTCTTGTTGATGATAGGTATATGTGTAGGTTATTGTCTTGTTGATGATAGGTATATGTGTAGGTTATTGTCTTGTTGATGATAGGTATATATGTAGGGTATTGTCCTGTTGATGATAGGTATATATGTAGGTTATTGTCTTGTTGATGATAGGTATATATGTAGGTTATTGTCTAGTTGATGATAGGTATATGTGTAGGTTATTGTCTTGTTGATGATAGGTATATATGTAGGTTATTGTCTTGTTGATGATAGGTATATGTGTAGGTTTTTGTCTGGTTGATGATAGGTATATATGTAGGTTATTGTCTTGTTGATGATAGGTATATGTGTAGGTTATTGTCTTGTTGATGATAGGTATATATGTAGGTTATTGTCTGGTTGATGATAGGTATATGTGTAGGTTATTGTCTTGTTGATGATAGGTATATGTGTAGGTTATTGTCTGGTTGATGATAGGTATATGTGTAGGTTATTGTCTTGTTGATGATAGGTATATGTGTAGGTTATTGTCTTGTTGATGATAGGTATATATGTAGGTTATTGTCTGGTTGATGATAGGTATATATGTGTAGGTTATTGTCTTGTTGATGATAGGTATATGTGTAGGTTATTGTCCTGTTGATGATAGGTATATATGTAGGTTATTGTCTGGTTGATGATAGGTATATATGTGTAGGTTATTGTCCTGTTGATGATAGGTATATGTGTAGGTTATTGTCTTGTTGATGATAGGTATATGTGTAGGTTATTGTCTTGTTGATGATAGGTATATATGTAGGGTATTGTCCTGTTGATGATAGGTATATATGTAGGTTATTGTCTTGTTGATGATAGGTATATATGTAGGTTATTGTCCTGTTGATGATAGGTATATGTGTAGGTTATTGTCTTGTTGATGATAGGTATATATGTAGGTTATTGTCTTGTTGATGATATGTATATATGTAGGTTATTGTCTAGTTGATGATAGGTATATGTGTAGGTTATTGTCTGGTTGATGATAGGTATATATGTAGGTTATTGTCTAGTTGATGATAGGTATATGTGTAGGTTTTTGTCTGGTTGATGATAGGTATATATGTAGGTTATTGTCTTGTTGATGATAGGTATATGTGTAGGTTATTGTCTGGTTGATGATAGGTATATGTGTAGGTTATTGTCTAGTTGATGATAGGTATATGTGTAGGTTATTGTCTTGTTGATGATAGGTATATATGTAGGTTATTGTCTTGTTGATGATAGGTATATGTGTAGATTATTGTCTTGTTGATGATAGGTATATGTGTAGGTTATTGTCCTGTTGATGATAGGTATATATGTAGGTTATTGTCTGGTTGATGATAGGTATATGTGTAGGTTATTGTCTTGTTGATGATAGGTATATATGTAGGTTATTGTCTTGTTGATGATAGGTATATGTGTAGGTTATTGTCTTGTTGATGATAGGTATATATGTAGGTTATTGTCTTGTTGATGATAGGTATATATGTAGGTTATTGTCTTGTTGATGATAGGTATATGTGTAGGTTATTGTCTTGTTGATGATAGGTATATATGTAGGTTATTGTCCTGTTGATGATAGGTATATGTGTAGGTTATTGTCCTGTTGATGATAGGTATATATGTAGGTTATTGTCTTGTTGATGATAGGTATATATGTAGGTTATTGTCCTGTTGATGATAGGTATATGTGTAGGTTATTGTCTGGTTGATGATAGGTATATATGTAGGTTATTGTCTGGTTGATGATAGGTATATGTGTAGGTTATTGTCTGGTTGATGATAGGTATATATGTAGGTTATTGTCCTGTTGATGATAGGTATATGTGTAGGTTATTGTCTGGTTGATGATAGGTATATATGCAGGTTATTGTCTGGTTGATGATAGGTATATGTGTAGGTTATTGTCTTGTTGATGATAGGTATATATGTAGGTTATTGTCCTGTTGATGATAGGTATATGTGTAGGTTATTGTCCTGTTGATGATAGGTATATGTGTAGGTTATTGTCTGGTTGATGATAGGTATATATGTAGGTTATTGTCTTGTTGATGATAGGTATATGTGTAGGTTATTGTCTGGTTGATGATAGGTATATGTGTAGGTTATTGTCTTGTTGATGATAGGTATATATGTAGGTTATTGTCTTGTTGATGATAGGTATATGTGTAGGTTATTGTCTAGTTGATGATAGGTATATATGTAGGTTATTGTCTTGTTGATGATAGGTATATATGTAGGTTATTGTCTTGTTGATGATAGGTATATGTGTAGGTTATTTTCTGGTTGATGATAGGTATATGTGTAGGTTATTGTCTGGTTGATGATAGGTATATGTGTAGGTTATTGTCTTGTTGATGATAGGTATATATGTAGGTTATTGTCCTGTTGATGATAGGTATATGTGTAGGTTATTGTCCTGTTGATGATAGGTATATGTGTAGGTTATTGTCTGGTTGATGATAGGTATATATGTAGGTTATTGTCTTGTTGATGATAGGTATATGTGTAGGTTATTGTCTGGTTGATGATAGGTATATGTGCAGGTTATTGTCTTGTTGATGATAGGTATATATGTAGGTTATTGTCTTGTTGATGATAGGTATATGTGTAGGTTATTGTCTAGTTGATGATAGGTATATATGTAGGTTATTGTCTTGTTGATGATAGGTATATATGTAGGTTATTGTCTTGTTGATGATAGGTATATGTGTAGGTTATTGTCTGGTTGATGATAGGTATATGTGTAGGTTATTGTCTTGTTGATGATAGGTATATATGTAGGTTATTGTCTTGTTGATGATAGGTATATATGTAGGTTATTGTCTTGTTGATGATAGGTATATGTGTAGGTTATTGTCTTGTTGATGATAGGTATATGTGTAGGTTATTGTCTTGTTGATGATAGGTATATGTGTAGGTTATTGTCTTGTTGATGATAGGTATATGTGTAGGTTATTGTCTTGTTGATGATAGGTATATGTGTAGGTTATTGTCTTGTTGATGATAGGTATATGTGTAGGTTATTGTCTTGTTGATGATAGGTATATGTGTAGGTTATTGTCCTGTTGATGATAGGTATATGTGTAGGTTATTGTCCTGTTGATGATAGGTATATATGTAGGTTATTGTCTTGTTGATGATAGGTATATATGTAGGTTATTGTCTTGTTGATGATAGGTATATGTGTAGGTTATTGTCTTGTTGATGATAGGTATATGTGTAGGTTATTGTCTTGTTGATGATAGGTATATATGTAGGTTATTGTCTGGTTGATGATAGGTATATGTGTAGGTTATTGTCTTGTTGATGATAGGTATATGTGTAGGTTATTGTCTTGTTGATGATAGGTATATGTGTAGGTTATTGTCTTGTTGATGATAGGTATATATGTAGGTTATTGTCTGGTTGATGATAGGTATATGTGTATGTTATTGTCTTGTTGATGATAGGTATATATGTAGGTTATTGTCTTGTTGATGATAGGTATATGTGTAGGTTATTGTCTGGTTGATGATAGGTATATGTGTAGGTTATTGTCTTGTTGATGATAGGTATATATGTAGGTTATTGTCTTGTTGATGATAGGTATATGTGTAGGTTATTGTCTGGTTGATGATAGGTATATGTGTAGGTTATTGTCTGGTTGATGATAGGTATATGTGTAGGTTATTGTCTTGTTGATGATAGGTATATATGTAGGTTATTGTCTGGTTGATGATAGGTATATATGTAGGTTATTGTCCTGTTGATGATAGGTATATGTGTAGGTTATTGTCTTGTTGATGATAGGTATATATGTAGGTTATTGTCTGGTTGATGATAGGTATATGTGTAGGTTATTGTCTTGTTGATGATAGGTATATATGTAGGTTATTGTCTTGTTGATGATAGGTATATGTGTAGGTTATTGTCTTGTTGATGATAGGTATATATGTAGGTTATTGTCTGGTTGATGATAGGTATATGTGTAGGTTATTGTCTTGTTGATGATAGGTATATGTGTAGGTTATTGTCTGGTTGATGATAGGTATATGTGTAGGTTATTGTCTTGTTGATGATAGGTATATGTGTAGGTTATTGTCTTGTTGATGATAGGTATATATGTAGGTTATTGTCTGGTTGATGATAGGTATATATGTGTAGGTTATTGTCTTGTTGATGATAGGTATATGTGTAGGTTATTATCCTGTTGATGATAGGTATATATGTAGGTTATTGTCTGGTTGATGATAGGTATATATGTGTAGGTTATTGTCCTGTTGATGATAGGTATATGTGTAGGTTATTGTCTTGTTGATGATAGGTATATGTGTAGGTTATTGTCTTGTTGATGATAGGTATATATGTAGGGTATTGTCCTGTTGATGATAGGTATATATGTAGGTTATTGTCTTGTTGATGATAGGTATATATGTAGGTTATTGTCCTGTTGATGATAGGTATATGTGTAGGTTATTGTCTTGTTGATGATAGGTATATATGTAGGTTATTGTCTTGTTGATGATATGTATATATGTAGGTTATTGTCTAGTTGATGATAGGTATATGTGTAGGTTATTGTCTGGTTGATGATAGGTATATATGTAGGTTATTGTCTAGTTGATGATAGGTATATGTGTAGGTTTTTGTCTGGTTGATGATAGGTATATATGTAGGTTATTGTCTTGTTGATGATAGGTATATGTGTAGGTTATTGTCTGGTTGATGATAGGTATATGTGTAGGTTATTGTCTAGTTGATGATAGGTATATGTGTAGGTTATTGTCTTGTTGATGATAGGTATATATGTAGGTTATTGTCTTGTTGATGATAGGTATATGTGTAGATTATTGTCTTGTTGATGATAGGTATATGTGTAGGTTATTGTCCTGTTGATGATAGGTATATATGTAGGTTATTGTCTGGTTGATGATAGGTATATGTGTAGGTTATTGTCTTGTTGATGATAGGTATATATGTAGGTTATTGTCTTGTTGATGATAGGTATATGTGTAGGTTATTGTCTTGTTGATGATAGGTATATATGTAGGTTATTGTCTTGTTGATGATAGGTATATATGTAGGTTATTGTCTTGTTGATGATAGGTATATGTGTAGGTTATTGTCTTGTTGATGATAGGTATATATGTAGGTTATTGTCCTGTTGATGATAGGTATATGTGTAGGTTATTGTCCTGTTGATGATAGGTATATATGTAGGTTATTGTCTTGTTGATGATAGGTATATATGTAGGTTATTGTCCTGTTGATGATAGGTATATGTGTAGGTTATTGTCTGGTTGATGATAGGTATATATGTAGGTTATTGTCTGGTTGATGATAGGTATATGTGTAGGTTATTGTCTGGTTGATGATAGGTATATATGTAGGTTATTGTCCTGTTGATGATAGGTATATGTGTAGGTTATTGTCTGGTTGATGATAGGTATATATGCAGGTTATTGTCTGGTTGATGATAGGTATATGTGTAGGTTATTGTCTTGTTGATGATAGGTATATATGTAGGTTATTGTCCTGTTGATGATAGGTATATGTGTAGGTTATTGTCCTGTTGATGATAGGTATATGTGTAGGTTATTGTCTGGTTGATGATAGGTATATATGTAGGTTATTGTCTTGTTGATGATAGGTATATGTGTAGGTTATTGTCTGGTTGATGATAGGTATATGTGTAGGTTATTGTCTTGTTGATGATAGGTATATATGTAGGTTATTGTCTTGTTGATGATAGGTATATGTGTAGGTTATTGTCTAGTTGATGATAGGTATATATGTAGGTTATTGTCTTGTTGATGATAGGTATATATGTAGGTTATTGTCTTGTTGATGATAGGTATATGTGTAGGTTATTTTCTGGTTGATGATAGGTATATGTGTAGGTTATTGTCTGGTTGATGATAGGTATATGTGTAGGTTATTGTCTTGTTGATGATAGGTATATATGTAGGTTATTGTCCTGTTGATGATAGGTATATGTGTAGGTTATTGTCCTGTTGATGATAGGTATATGTGTAGGTTATTGTCTGGTTGATGATAGGTATATATGTAGGTTATTGTCTTGTTGATGATAGGTATATGTGTAGGTTATTGTCTGGTTGATGATAGGTATATGTGCAGGTTATTGTCTTGTTGATGATAGGTATATATGTAGGTTATTGTCTTGTTGATGATAGGTATATGTGTAGGTTATTGTCTAGTTGATGATAGGTATATATGTAGGTTATTGTCTTGTTGATGATAGGTATATATGTAGGTTATTGTCTTGTTGATGATAGGTATATGTGTAGGTTATTGTCTGGTTGATGATAGGTATATGTGTAGGTTATTGTCTTGTTGATGATAGGTATATATGTAGGTTATTGTCTTGTTGATGATAGGTATATATGTAGGTTATTGTCTTGTTGATGATAGGTATATGTGTAGGTTATTGTCTTGTTGATGATAGGTATATGTGTAGGTTATTGTCTTGTTGATGATAGGTATATGTGTAGGTTATTGTCTTGTTGATGATAGGTATATGTGTAGGTTATTGTCTTGTTGATGATAGGTATATGTGTAGGTTATTGTCTTGTTGATGATAGGTATATGTGTAGGTTATTGTCTTGTTGATGATAGGTATATGTGTAGGTTATTGTCCTGTTGATGATAGGTATATGTGTAGGTTATTGTCCTGTTGATGATAGGTATATATGTAGGTTATTGTCTTGTTGATGATAGGTATATATGTAGGTTATTGTCTTGTTGATGATAGGTATATGTGTAGGTTATTGTCTTGTTGATGATAGGTATATGTGTAGGTTATTGTCTTGTTGATGATAGGTATATATGTAGGTTATTGTCTGGTTGATGATAGGTATATGTGTAGGTTATTGTCTTGTTGATGATAGGTATATGTGTAGGTTATTGTCTTGTTGATGATAGGTATATGTGTAGGTTATTGTCTTGTTGATGATAGGTATATATGTAGGTTATTGTCTGGTTGATGATAGGTATATGTGTATGTTATTGTCTTGTTGATGATAGGTATATATGTAGGTTATTGTCTTGTTGATGATAGGTATATGTGTAGGTTATTGTCTGGTTGATGATAGGTATATGTGTAGGTTATTGTCTTGTTGATGATAGGTATATATGTAGGTTATTGTCTTGTTGATGATAGGTATATGTGTAGGTTATTGTCTGGTTGATGATAGGTATATGTGTAGGTTATTGTCTGGTTGATGATAGGTATATGTGTAGGTTATTGTCTTGTTGATGATAGGTATATATGTAGGTTATTGTCTGGTTGATGATAGGTATATATGTAGGTTATTGTCCTGTTGATGATAGGTATATGTGTAGGTTATTGTCTTGTTGATGATAGGTATATATGTAGGTTATTGTCTGGTTGATGATAGGTATATGTGTAGGTTATTGTCTTGTTGATGATAGGTATATATGTAGGTTATTGTCTTGTTGATGATAGGTATATGTGTAGGTTATTGTCCTGTTGATGATAGGTATATATGTAGGTTATTGTCTTGTTGATGATAGGTATATATGTAGGTTATTGTCTTGTTGATGATAGGTATATGTGTAGGTTATTGTCTAGTTGATGATAGGTATATGTGTAGGTTATTGTCTTGTTGATGATAGGTATATGTGTAGGTTATTGACATGTATATTTGTTTTTCAGCCTATAGAACTGACCCAGGCGGTGGAGTACAGCAATGTTGTGTTTTGTGTCCTGTTTGCCCTAGAGATGTTGTTCAAGCTAATGGCATACGGACTCTTCGGTTACATTCAAAATGGCTTCAATGTGTTTGATGGTTTTATCGTAATTCTCAGGTAAATATTGCCACTTTGATTGAATAAATCAACATTAAATAAATAACCATATCAGTCAACAAACTTGTAAACAAATGATCATTACAATCAACAAAATCATAGAATTTATAGAGGAATTCATAAAAAATTGAATGACGTCGATCAGAAGATGTTGTTTCCCCTTAGGCAATCAGGGCCCGTAGTCTTGTGTCATGGATTTTGTGCTCAAACCAGCTTTCTTGTACTTCAAACGATGAAAAAGTCAAATTAAAACACTGAAACATTTCTTAAATTTATTGTTTTTATGAAGTGTAATTATTTTATGTTTCAAATTTGACAGCACCAGTTTGTCTACACTGTTGGAGTTACTTCTGTGCCCTTAACAACATATCATATATATAGAGGTTACACAACGAGTGGCTGTTGGATATGGAATTTATTTTACTGGAGTTAATTATTTTTTAAAAGATACAAAAGACACAAGCTTTAGCCAGTGTCTTTTGTAACTTTTAAAAATAATTAATGAGAGTGAAATAAATTCCATATCCAATAAACACGAGTTGTGTGACCTGTTTCTACCACAATACTATTAAGTCGCAGTGGCAGTGTTGTTTTCTGTGAACCGCGGATGATATTTGCACAAAAACACATCATCTCGTATATATTCCTGCGAAATTGTGACGACGTCCACAATTGATGACGATGTCAACAATCAGCACGTTGCATTGACCCACATGATCTCCAGTCAAAGTTCAACTTCTAAACCAATCAAAAGTCTGGAAGGTCATATTCCACTAGTGGTATATAACATATATTTATCCAACAGTCAGCACTTTTATACAATGGTCTGAGAGTGGAAAAACACAGGGTTTTGTGGTAGAAATACATGTATTGCATTATCATAACATATATACACATGTATTACATTATCTTAACACATATATTACACTATGATAATATATTACACACAGTACAATTACGACAGGAAATGCACATTTCAATAGCCTTTAGATCAACAACACTAAGTGTATTACAATACATTTACATAACATTTACACAATGTCATGTATTGCATGTTTTTAGTCCACCATCATCAGGGGTGCGCTAATCAAATCACCCTGCATCCTTGGTCCGTCCTCAGTCGTCCATCGTCCATCCTTAAACAATTATTAGCTCACCTGGACTGAAGGTGAGCTTATGCCATGGCGCAGTGTCCGTCGTCCGTGGATGGATTTGAACCAAATTTGGTCAGAAACAATTTAACATCCTTGGGAGAAGGGGAACAGATTTTGCATAAATGGTGACTGTGACTCCTAAGGGGCCAGAGGGGTGGGGCCCAATAAGGAAATAGAGGTAATTCCTTTCAATCACTACTTGTCATAAAGTTATGAATCAATCCTGACCAAATTTGGTCAGAGACATCCTTGGAGGAAGGGGAACAGATTTTGCATAAATGGTGACTCTGACCCTCAAGGAGCCTGAGGGGCAGGGCCCAATAGGGGAAATGGAGATCTTCTGAAATATCGTCAGGCGTAGAGACCTTATATTTGACTGGTAGCTTCCTTGGATGAAGCCGTATAATGTTTGCGAAATGAAACGACCTTGACCCATATTCAAAGTCACAGGGGTCAAATCTATTATAACCTTTAACCGACATCTTCTTATAAGCCAAAAGCCCTAGAAGCATGATTTTTTGCTGAAAGGTTCCTTTGGATAAAGCCGACAAAGTTTGCAGAAAGAAAATGACTTTGACCTATATGCAAGGTCACAGGGGTCAAATCTATTAAAACCTTTAAACAACTTCTTCTGATTAACCAATTCACCTAGAGACATGATATTTGGCTGGTAGTTTCCTTGGAAGAAGCCAAGCAAAATTTGCAAATAAAAATTACCTTGACCCATATTCAAGGTCAAAGGGGTCAAATCTGTTAAAACCTTTAAATGACTTCTTCTGGAATACCAAAAGCCCTAGAAGCATGATATTTGGTTGAAAGGTTCCTTGGATGAAGCTTGACAAAGGTTGCGAAAAGAAATGACCATTACCCATATTTAAGGTCACAAAAGTCATATCTGCTAATACATTTGAGCAACTTCTGATAAACCAAAAGTCCTAGAGACATGATATTTGGCTGTTAACTTCCTTGGAAGAAGCCAAAAAAAATTTGCAAATGAAAATGACATTGTCATACAAGGTCAGAGGGGTAAAATATGTTTAAATCTTAACATGTTGCTCTGAATGTCTTACAGTAGTATATTTTAGGCGACTTAGGGTTACAAGTCACAGATTAATTCCGGGTGAGCGATGCAGGCCCATTGGGCCTCTTGTTTTTACCGTTATAACTTGATCAGTACAGGATGGATCTTTCTCAAATTTCATATGCAGGTTCCTCTTGGTCCCTTGTTGTGCTGTATTGATTTTGGGACTGATCGGAAAAACAAAATTGCTGCCAGACGGCCATCTTGGATTTTGACAATGTAAATTTGCTACCATTATATCTTGAGAAGTACTGGATACATAAATGAAAGTTAAAAGTAAGAAGGGAAAAGATCAATCTTTCGAAGAATGATTGAAAAAACATCAATGGTGGGCGCCAAGATCCCTCTGGGATCTCTTGTTACATTATAGCATTATAGAACTGCTGCAGGAGGATGAGAATAGCGGGCTGTCTGTTTTACATTGTAGCATTATAGAACTGCCGCAGGAGGATGAGAATAGCGGGCTGTCTGTTTTACATTGTAGCATTATAGAACTGCCGCAGGAGGATGAAAATAGCGGGCTGTCTGTTTTACATTATAGCATTATAGAACTGCTGCAGGAGGATGAGAATAGCGGGCTGTCTGTTTTACATTGTAGCATTATAGAACTGCTGCAGGAGGATGAGAATAGCGGGCTGTCTGTTTTACATTGTAGCATTATAGAACTGCCGCAGGAGGATGAGAATAGCCGGCTGTCTGTTTTACATTGTAACATTATAGAACTGCCGCAGGAGGATGAGAATAGCGGGCTGTCTGTTTTACATTATAGCATTATAGAACTGCCGCAGGAGGATGAGAATAGCGGGCTGTCTGTTTTACATTGTAGCATTATAGAACTGCCGCAGGAGGATGAGAATAGCGGGCTGTCTGTTTTACATTGTAGCATTATAGAACTGCCGCAGGAGGATGAGAATAGCGGGCTGTCTGTTTTACATTATAGCATTATAGAACTGCTGCAGGAGGATGAGAATAGCCGGCTGTCTGTTTTACGTTGTAGCATTATAGAACTGCTGCAGGAGGATTAGAATAGCGAGCTGTCTGTTTTACATTATAACATTATAGAACTGCCGCAGGAGGATGAGAATAGCCGGCTGTCTGTTTTACATTATAGCATTATAGAACTGCTGCAGGAGGATGAGAATAGCGGGCTGTCTGTTTTACATTATAGCATTATAGAACTGCCGCAGGAGGATGAGAATAGTGGGCTGTCTGTTTTACATTATAGCATTTAAAACTGCTGCAGGAGGATGAGAATAGCAGGCTGTCTGTTTTACATTGTAGCATTATAGAACTGCTGCAGGAGGATGAGAATAGCGGGCTGTCTGTTTTACGGACCTTCCGTCTACTGCGTATACTCAAATTGGTGCGCTTCCTGCCAGCTCTGCGACGCCAGCTGGTGGTGATGCTGCGGACCATGGACAATGTGGCCACTTTCTTCGCTCTCCTCGTCCTGTTTATCTTCATCTTCAGGTATTGTCTTTATAGTCACATTTTTTGTTTGGAATCATTTTAAATTTAAATAATGAACTAATGTTAACTTTAAATCATTTCCTGTTCACTGTTATAATCTGTATTTATATGAAAGACTTATTGCTTGAATATGTTTCTATGTAATGAAAATATAGAAGAAAAAGAACCTTCATGAACTGCAATAATGTGTGTTTCTAATTTTGTTTTTCAAATATGTATGGTTTCCGGCCGAGGTATCAATAATTTGTGTTTTACATGCAATATATGTGGCTAATTTGTCCTCGCATGAAAGCATTAAATGGAAAGAAAGCCATGAATTTATCGGGTAGGAAAGCATATTTATTATAATTGCATTGAAAATGACGAAACATTATTAAATGTTGAGAGAAAAGCAATGCGAGGATAAATTAACTGTATGTTTGACAGTTCCAGATGATAAGGAATGAATAAGTGTTTTTGTTGATTTGTTTTAATGATGTTTTATTGTTCTATCTATACGGCTTACGTAACTTCTGTAGATAAGATAGAGTTTCTGTTGCTATTTCTGGTGTATGCAGTTCTTTTTCTGCTTCCTGGTTCTGTGCTATAGACATCTAAAATGTCAACATTGCCTTCCCTTAGCATCCTGGGGATGAACTTATTCGGGTGTAAGTTCTGTCGCAGAGTGAACGGTCGCAAGTACTGTAATCGCAAGAACTTTGATTCGCTTCTGTGGGCCATTATCACGGTGTTCCAGGTACCTAGTTGTCACTAACATGTCTGTGTAGGACCTGCTTTAGTGTGTGACCAGATGTCCTAGCGTACTAATACCTGCACGACATTCTCCATTTGTATAGAAACGTCTGTGTAACGTCCTGTATGTGTAGATGAGGTGGCGTGTTGTCGTGTGCCGTCATGAGCCACGTTTGTCCAGCTGTAAACGTCTTTCCCTGCCGAGATGCACCAGCCTAAAAATTCCCTGCCAACACAACATCTGTTCACGGCTAATACAATCACTTCCCTTCAAAGTAGAGTATATCATTCACAGACATTTACCTCCCTTTTCTAGTTGTGTCTTGGAGATTTCACCTCACTGTTACGGCATCTAGAGAACAGTTTCCACACCTGGACTTAACTCCCTTTAGCTTGTTGAGATTGTAGAAGCTGACAAGGTTGATCACAGGTCTTTTGATTTCTAGTAGTAAGTTGTCACTTTATCAGTAGTATTTGCTGGGTAACAAAGACAGTGTTTTGTCATCAGAATGATTACTAAGAATGTATTGATATTTTACCAGATTTCTGTCAAAAATATTTCATTTCTGAATATGAGAATGGAATAGGTAACCTGATAAAGCCCATTTTGAGGGGAGTGTGACCAAGGAATTAATTCTGTCTGTACCATGTGACTTCCCCAGTATATAATGAAAGCCTAGTGATAGGTTGTCATAAGAAAATATGCTGTAGATATAGAGAATGGTATAATATTACCATCAGTTATCTCCCATTTATGGAAAGGGTATAATATTACCATCAGTTATCTCCCCTTTACAGAAAAGGTATAATATTACCATGAGTTATCTCCCCTTTATAGAAAATGTATAATATTACAATGAGTTATCTCCCCTTTATAGAAAATGTATAATATTACCATGAGTTATCTCCCCTTTATAGAAAGGGTATAATATTAGCATTAGTTATCTCACCTTTATCGAAAAAGAATTATATTACCATTAGCTTTCTCCCTTTATAGAAAAGGTATAATATTACCATGAGTTATCTCCCCTTTATAGAAAATGTATAATATTACAATGAGTTATCTCCCCTTTATAGAAAATGTATAATATTACCATGAGTTATCTCCCCTTTATAGAAAGGGTATAATATTAGCATTAGTTATCTCACCTTTATCGAAAAAGAATTATATTACCATTAGCTTTCTCCCTTTATAGAAAAGGTATAATATTACCATGAGTTATCTCCCCTTTATAGAAAAGGTATAATATTATCATTAGTTATCTCCTGTTTATAGAAGGGGTATAATATTATCATTAGTTATCTCCCCTTTATAGAAAATGTATTATATAACCATAAGTTATCTCACCTTTATAGAAAATGTATAATATAACCATTAGTTATCTCACCTTCATCGAAAGAGAATTATGTTACCATTAGCTTTCTCCCTTTATAGAAAAGGTATAATATTACCATTAGTTATCTCCCCTTTATAGAAAATGTATAATACAACCATTAGTTATCTCCCCTTAAAGGCCCAATATACGTAACTTTCGGCAAAACTTGAAGCGAAAATCAAGCCTAATAACTTATTATTTTTATGGATTTAGTTAAGAGTAACTGATATCATCAATACCTAGATGAATTCTTACGCGGTTACCGGTACAGCAGCAGTTGAAACACGCTATTTGTAAACACGCGTTCATTTCGAACCGTCTTCTACCTCCGGTTTGTTGTTGAAGTGGGCCCCACCTGAATAATTTTCAATTCTTTGGATTTTTTTGTCCGGAGTTTCTTGTTAGTTTCCGCTCAGATTTACTTCGTTTTAGGCTTATTTTTGCATGGTTATCAACTGGGTTTTTTTCCAGATTTTTTCATAATCACGAAAACTTCCATGAAGTTACGTATATTGGGCCTTTAATAGAAAATGTATAATATAATCATTAGTTATCTCCCCTTTATCGAAAGAGAATTATATTACCATTAGCTTTCTCCCTTTATAGAAAGGGTATAATATTACCATTAATTATCTCCCCTTTATAGAAAATGTATAATATAACCATCAGTTATCTCCCCTTTATCGAAAGAGAATTATATTACCATTAGCTTTCTCCCTTTATAGAAAAGGTATAATATTACCATTAGTTATCTCCCCTTTATAGAAAGGGTATAATATTACCATTAGCTTTCTCCCTTTATAGAAAAGGTATAATATTACCATGAGTTATCTCCCCTTTATAGAAAATGTATAATATTACTATGAGTTATCTCCCCTTTATAGAAAAGGTATAATATTACCATTAGTTATCTCCCCTTTATCGAAAGAGAATTATTTTACCATTAGCTTTCTCCCTTTATAGAAAGGGTATAATATTATCATTAGTTATCATCCATAATAAAATGGTATAATATAACCATTAGTTATCTCCGGTTTATAGAAAAAGTATAATATAACCATTAGTTATCTGCCGTTTATAGAAAATGTATAATATAACCATTAGTTATCTCCCGTTTATAGAAAGGGTATAATATAACCATTAGTTATCTCCCGTTTATAGAAAAGGTATAATATAACCATTAGTTATCTCCCGTTTATAGAAAATGTATAATATAACCATTAGTTATCTGCCGTTTATGGAAGGGGTATAATATTACCATTAGTTATCTCCCTTTATAGAAAGGGTATAATACTACCATGAGTTATCTCCCGTTTACAGAAGGGTATAAAATGACCATAGTTATCTCCCTTTTAAAGAAAATGTTTAATATTACCATGAGTTATCTCCCTTTTATAGAAATGTATAATATTACCATTAGTTATCTCCCCATAAAAAAAATGGTATAATAGTATCATTAATTATCTCCCCTTCATAGAAAGGGTATAATATTAACATTAGTTATCTTCCCATAAAAGAAATGGTATAATAGTATCATTAGTTATCTCCCCTTCATAGAAAGGGTATATTATTAGCATTAGTTATTTCCCCTTGATAGAAAATGTATGATATTAGCATTAGTTATCTCCCCTTTATAGAAAATGTATAATATTAGCATTAGTTATCTCCCTTTAATAGAAAATGTATAGTATTAGCATTAGTTCTCTCCCCTTCATGGAAAGGGTATAATATTACCATTGGTTATCTCCCCTTTATAGAAAAGAGTTTAATATTACCATTGGTTATCTCCCCTTTATAGAAAGGGTATAATATTAGTATTAGTCATCTCCCCTTTATAGAAAGGGAATATTATAACCATTAGTTATCTCTCCCGTTTAATTCTAAAAATGTTTGTGATAAATATTTTAAATGTTTGCTGTGTTGAATAGTGACAAGAGAATTAAGTTATGTGGTGTTTAGTTTCATTTCCAAATATAGTATTACAGTCTAGCTATTAAGACTGAAGCCTGTCAGAACATCTCCCCAAAAATGTGTTGATCTTATCTAGAATATGGAATCTTACAATGTTTACTTTAGCTCTTCCAATCAAACAACACGCCTGACATTTATAACCTACTCCGAGTCATCCCAGTCAATATCTGGGTCAATCATCTTTCCTTGACCAATCACGTGTACCAATCACTGTAAGCTCTTTATGGACTATGGAGGTTTTTACCTTATGCTCTCATTCAGGATAAATCTTTATTTATTCTTAACTTTATAAATCTTTTCTTCTTTATATTTCTTTTGTCATTCTACATGCCATACATATGAATAACCTCATTGTCTATTTCCTGTACTGAAATAGAACTGGTGCTAAATATCTAGTCTTTGTCCATTGACACATTCTGTCTTCATAACATGCCATGTTCATTGTCTCAGCACTATTCATTCCTCCATATTCAAGTTTAAGCACACCTATTCAAATCATCCTTCGTTTGCTATATCTCTGGTCGTCTCTCATCAAGTCCAACTTAGACAAGTCTTGTTTGCACTATTTCTCATGGAGTGCTGGAGAGATCTTCTTTTAAATGCAACACATCAGGTCCCCGTGGTCTCGTATTTCAAAATTTGAGATTGAGCAAAAAATGAGAATGGCGACAGGCAGCCATTTTAATTTTGAGCAATTTATGTTAAAAATGTTTAAATGTTATTTCTCAGAAAGTATTAAAAGTATCTTTCTCATACTTCATGGCAAGGTTTCCTATAGTTATACATATTGAAATTTGGGACTGATTAGGAAAAACTAAGATGGCTGACACTCAGCCATTTTTGAAGTTTGATATTTTATTTTGTTGGTGTAATTTCTCAGAATGTCACAGATGGCGGTCTCGGAATTTGACAATTAAAGTTTGTTAGGCCTATTTCTCAGAATTTACTGAAGGGATCTTTCTCAAAGGCAATATATAGGTTCACCTTGTTCATGCTGGCTTTAGAAGAACAAGTTGACCGCTAGGATTTCAATCTGACATACAGATTCTTCTTAGTCCCTCGGGGAGACTGATCATAAGAAAAGGCTGGCTGCAGGCAGTAATTATAAGACATTTTGGATTGTGATATTTCAAGAATACCATCATCATTTTCCAGAGGATGTACCTATGAGATCATCTCACTGTGCAAAGATCATCTCCATTCTTTCACATTTAGTATTGTGCTAGTAAAATGATCTTCAAGGTTTTTGTATTCGTCTAATGTCCCACTTTTATCTTCTTATCATCTTTTGTATTTATTCATTATCTATCTGCTGTCTACATACAATCTTCTGTATTTGTCCATTTTGTCGGTACTGTTGTCAAACAAATTTCCGTCTGTTTCTATAATCATGCATTTTTAATTGATTGTGAGTTTCTCATGGATTTAGTCCAAAATGTACTAGACTTATTTGATTTTAAGAATATACAATATGTTTTACTTAAGAAGAAATAATCTAGTATGTCAAAAGTGTACAGTTGGCAAATTGTGGCTGGTGCTTCAGTGTCTGAAAGTTTGTTTGTTGTTATAAGAAAGAAAGGTAACATTGAAATGGTGTTTAATCTCAGTTTGTTGTGGTGTCTGTCTAAACTCAACCATTAGTAAAGGGACAATTCTTCTATCAAACAACTCACCACCATATAGGTACTAACTACCACATACATCAACTGTCACCAACATATAGGTCCTAACTACCACATACACACCACTGTCACCACCATATAGGTCCTAACTACCTCATACACACCACTGTCACCACCATATAGGTCCTAACTACCACATACACGCCACTGTCACCACCATATAGGTCCTAACTACTACAAACATACCACTGTCACCACCATATAGGTCCTAACTACCACATACACACCACTGTCACCACCATATAGGTCCTAACTACAACATACATACCACTGTTACCACCATATAGGTCCTAACTACCACATACATACCACTGTCACCACCATACGGGTCCTAACTATCACAAACACACCACTGTCACCACCATATAGGTCCTAACTACCACATACATACCACTGTCACCACCATATAGGTCCTAACTACCACATACATACCACTGTCACCACCATACAGGTCCTAACTATCACATACATACCACTGTCACCACCATACGGGTCCTAACTATCACAAACACACCACTGTCACCACCATATAGGTCCTAACTACCACATACAAACCACTGTCACCACCATACAGGTCCTAACTATCACATACACGCCACTGTCACCACCATATAGGTCCTAACTATCACATACACACCACTGTCACCACCATATAGGTCCTAACTACCACATACACACCACTGTCACCACCATATAGGTCCTAACTACCACATACACACCACTGTCACCACCATATAGGTCCTAACTACTACATACATACCACTGTCACCACCATATAGGTCCTAACTACCACATACATACCACTGTCACCACCATATAGGTCCTAACTACCACATACACACCACTGTCACCACCATATAGGTCCTAACTACCACATACATACCACTGTCACCACCATATAGGTCCTAACTACCACATACATCCACTGTCACCACCATATAGGTCCTAACTACCACATACACACCACTGTCACCACCATATAGGTCCTAACTATCACATACACGCCACTGTCACCACCATATAGGTCTTAACTATCACATACACGCCACTGTCACCACCATATAGGTCCTAACTATCACATACACGCCACTGTCACCACCATATAGGTCCTAACTACCACATACATACCACTGTCACCACCATATAGGTCCTAACTATCACATACATACCACTGTCACCACCATATAGGACCTAACTACCACATACATACCACTGTCACCACCATATAGGTCCTAACTACCACATACAAACCACTGTCACCACCATATAGGTACTAACTACCACATGCACGCCACTGTCACCACCATATAGGTCCTTACTACCACATACATACCACTGTCACCACCATATAGGTCCTAACTACCACATACATACCACTGTCACCACCATACAGGTCCTAACTATCACATACATACCACTGTCACCACCATATAGGTCCTAACTATCACATACATACCACTGTCACCACCATATAGGTCCTAACTACCACATACACACCACTGTCACCACCATATAGGTCCTAACTATCACATACATACCACTGTCACCACCATATAGGTCCTAACTATCACATACATACCACTGTCACCACCATATAGGTCCTAACTACCGCATACATACCACTGTCACCACCATATAGGTCCTAACTATCACATACATACCACTGTCACCACCATATAGGTCCTAACTACCACATACACACCACTGTCACCACCATATAGGTCCAAACTACCACATACATCCACTGTCACCACCATATAGGTCCTAACTATCACATACATACCACTGTCACCACCATATAGGTCCTAACTACCGCATACATACCACTGTCACCACCATATAGGTCCTAACTATCACATACATACCACTGTCACCACCATATAGGTCCTAACTACCACATACACACCACTGTCACCACCATATAGGTCCAAACTACCACATACATCCACTGTCACCACCATATAGGTCCTAACTACCACATACATACCACTGTCACCACCATACAGGTCCTAACTATCACATACATACCACTGTCACCACCATACGGGTCCTAACTATCACAAACACACCACTGTCACCACCATATAGGACCTAACTACCACATACACACCACTGTCACCACCATATAGGTCCTAACTACCACATACATACCACTGTCACCACCATATAGGTCCTAACTACCACATACATACCACTGTCACCACCATATAGGTCCTAACTACCACATACATACCACTGTCACCACCATATAGGTCCTAACTACCACATACACACCACTGTCACCACCATATGGGTCCTAACTACCACATACATACCACTGTCACCACCATATAGGTCCTAACTACCACATACACACCACTGTCACCACCATATAGGTCCTAACTACCACATACATACCACTATCACCACCATATAGGTCCTAACTACCACATACAAACCACTGTCACCAAAATATAGGTACTAACTACCACATACATACCACTGTCACCACCATATAGGTCCTAACTACCACATACATACCACTATCACCACCATATAGGACCTAACTACCACATACATACCACTGTCACCACCATATAGGTCCTAACTACCACATACATACCACTGTCACCACCATATAGGTCCTAACTATCACATACATACCACTGTCACCACCATACAGGTCCTAACTACCACATACATACCACTGTCACCACCATATAGGTCCTATCTACCACATACATACCACTGTCACCACCATACAGGTCCTAACTATCACATACATACCACTGTCACCACCATATAGGTCCTAACTATCACATACATACCACTGTCACCACCATATAGGTCCTAACTATCACATACATACCACTGTCACCACCATATAGGTCCTAACTATCACATACATACCACTGTCACCACCATACAGGTCCTAACTACCACATACATACCACTGTCACCACCATATAGGTCCTAACTATCACATACATACCACTGTCACCACCATATAGGTCCTAACTATCACATACACGCCACTGTCACCACCATATAGGTCCTAACTATCACATACACACCACTGTCACCACCATATAGGTCCTAACTACCACATACATACCACTGTCACCACCATATAGGTCCTATCTACCACATACATACCACTGTCACCACCATACAGGTCCTAACTACCACATACATACCACTGTCACCACCATATAGGTCCTAACTATCACATACATACCACTGTCACCACCATATAGGTCCTAACTACCACATACATACCACTGTCACCACCATATAGGTCCTAACTACCACATACACACCACTGTCACCACCATATAGGTCCTAACTACCACATACACACCACTGTTACCACCATATAGGTCCTAACTACCACATACATACCACTGTCACCACCATACAGGTCCTTACTATCACAAACACACCACTGTCACCACCATATAGGTCCTAACTACCACATACACACCACTGTCACCACCATATAGGTCCTAACTACCACATACACACCACTGTCACCACCATATAGGTCCTAACTACCACATACATACCACTGTCACCACCATATAGGTCCTAACTACCACATACATACCACTGTCACCACCATATAGGTCCTAACTACCACATACATCCACTGTCACCACCATATAGGTCCTAACTACCACATACACACCACTGTCACCACCATACAGGTCCTAACTATCACATACATACCACTGTCACCACCATATAGGTCCTAACTACCACATACACACCACTGTCACCACCATATAGGTCCTAACTATCACATACATACCACTGTCACCACCATACAGGTCCTAACTATCACATACACGCCACTGTCACCACCATACGGGTCCTAACTATCACAAACACACCACTGTCACCACCATATAGGTCCTAACTACCACATACACACCACTGTCACCACCATATAGGTCCTAACTACCACATACATACCACTGTCACCACCATATAGGTCCTAACTACAACATACATACCACTGTCACCACCATATAGGTCCTAACTACAACATACATACCACTGTCACCACCATATAGGTCCTAACTACCACATACATACCACTGTCACCACCATATAGGTCCTAACTACCACATACATACCACTGTCACCACCATATAGGTCCTAACTACCACATACACACCACTGTCACCACCATATGGGTCCTAACTACCACATACATACCACTGTCACCACCATATAGGTCCTAACTACCAAATACACACCACTGTCACCACCATATAGGTCCTAACTACCACATACATACCACTATCACCACCATATAGGTCCTAACTACCACATACAAACCACTGTCACCAAAATATAGGTACTAACTACCACATACATACCACTGTCACCACCATATAGGTCCTAACTACCACATACATACCACTATCACCACCATATAGGTCCTAACTACCACATACATACCACTGTCACCACCATATAGGTCCTAACTACCACATACAAACCACTGTCACCACCATATAGGTCCTAACTACCACATACATACCACTGTCACCACCATACAGGTCCTAACTATCACATACATACCACTGTCACCACCATATAGGTCCTAACTATCACATACATACCACTGTCACCACCATATAGGTCCTAACTACCACATACATACCACTGTCACCACCATATAGGTCCTAACTATCACATACATACCACTGTCACCACCATATAGGTCCTAACTATCACATACAAACCACTGTCACCACCATATAGGTCCTAACTACCACATACATACCACTGTCACCACCATATAGGTCCTATCTACCACATACATACCACTGTCACCACCATACAGGTCCTAACTACCACATACATACCACTGTCACCACCATATAGGTCCTATCTACCACATACATACCACTGTCACCACCATACAGGTCCTAACTATCACATACATACCACTGGCACCACCATATAGGTCCTAGCTATCACATACATACCACTGTCACCACTATATAGGTCTTAACTATCACATACATACCACTGTCACCACCATATAGGTACTAACTACCACATACATATCACTGTCACCACCATATAGGTCCTAACTACCACATACATACCACTGTCACCACCATATAGGTCCTAACTACCACATACATACCACTGTCACCACCATATAGGTCCTAACTATCACATACATACCACTGTCACCACCATATAGGTCCTAACTACAACATACATACCACTGTCACCACCATATAGGTCCTAACTACCACATACAAACCACTGTCACCACCATATAGGTCCTAACTACTACATACACACCACTGTTACCACCATATAGGTCCTAACTACCACATACAAACCACTGTCACCACCATATAGGTCCTAACTATCACATACATACCACTGTCACCACCATATAGGTCCTAACTACAACATACATACCACTGTCACCACCATATAGGTCCTAACTACCACATACAAACCACTGTCACCACCATATAGGTCCTAACTACCACATACACACCACTGTCACCACCATATATGTATTAACTACCACATACACACCACTGTCACTACCATATAGGTCCTAACTACCACATACACACCACCGTCACCACCATATAGGTCCTAACTACCACATACATACCACTGTCACCACCATATAGGTACTAACTACCACATACATACCACTGTCACCACCATATAGGTCCTAACTATCACATACATACCACTGTCACCACCATATAGGTCCTAACTATCACATACACACCACTGTCACCACCATATAGGACCTAACTACCACATACATACCACTGTCACCACCATATAGGTCCTAACTACCACATACATACCACTGTCACCACCATACAGGTCCTAACTACCACATACACACCACTGTCACCACCATATAGGTCCAAACTACCACATACATACCACTGTCACCACCATATGGGTCCTAACTACCACATACATACCACTGTTACCACCATATAGGTCCTAACTATCACATACATGCCACTGTCACCACCATATAGGTACTAACTACCACATACATACCACTGTCACCACCATATAGGTCCTAACTATCACATACATGCCATTGTCTAATAGCATCTTCTTTAAGTTGTGTGATGTTGTACTAATTTGACTGGTTCTGTCAGAGATGTGGTATGTTGTACTAACTTGACTGGTTCTATCAGAGTTGTGTTATGTTGTACTAACTTGACTGGTTCTAACAGAGTTGTGTTATGTTGTACTAACTTGACTGGTTCTATCAGAGATGTGTTATGTTGTTCTAACTTGACTGGTTCTAACAGAGTTGTGTTATGTTGTACTAACTTGACTGGTTCTATGAGAGTTGTGGTATGTTGTACTAACTTGACTGGTTCTATGAGAGTTGTGTTATGTTGTACTAACCTGACTGGTTCTATCAGAGATGTGTTATGTTGTACTAACTTGACTGGTTCTAACAGAGTTGTGTTATGTTGTACTAACTTGATTGGTTCTATCAGAGATGTGTTATGTTGTAATTACTTGACTGGTTCTATCAGAGATGTGTTATGTTGTACTAACTTGACTGGTTCTATCAGAGTTGTGGTATGTTGTACTAACTTGACTGGTGCTATCAGAGTTATGTTATGTTGTACTAACTTGACTGGTGCTATCAGAGTTGTGTTATGTTGTACTAACTTGACTGGTTCTATCAGAGTTATGTTATGTTGTACTAACTTGACTAGTTCTGTCAGAGTTGTGTTATGTTGTACTAACTTGACTGGTTCTATGAGAGTTGTGTTATGTTGTACTTACTTGACCGGTTCTATCAGAGTTGTGTTATGTTGTGCTAACTTTACTGGTTCTATCAGAGTTGTGTTATGTTGAACTAACTTGACTGGTTCTATGAGAGTTGTGTTATGTTGTACTAACCTGACTGGTTCTATCAGAGTTGTGTTATGTTGTACTAACTTGACTGGTTCTATCAGAGTTGTGTTATGTTGTACTAACTTGACTGGTTCTATCAGAGATGTGTTATGTTGTTCTAACTTGACTGGTGCTATCAGAGTTGTGGTATGTTGTACTAACTTGACTGGTTCTATCAGAGTTGTGTTATGTTGTACTAACTTGACTGGTTCTATGAGAGTTGTGTTATGTTGTGCTAACTTTACTGGTTCTTTCAGAGTTGTGTTGTTATATTGTACTAACCTGACTGGTACTAACTGACGTGTTGCTATGGCTTTTTGTGTTTTGTGCATGCAGTGTACTGGGCATGAATTTGTTTGGTGGCAAGTTTTGTTGGCGTGACGAGGGGATCCCCTGCACTTGTGCGGATGAGTCTAACCCTGCCCTACGCTGCGTTTGTGATCGAGCCAATTTTAACAGCTTGTTGTGGTCCTTGGTGACTGTTTTTCAGGTAAACACTTACATAAGGCCACATCAAGGTATTTAATATAATCATCTTTCATAAATACCATATCCTTCCTAATATGTGTTCTCCCCCTCCCAAACATCTCAGGGTTATAAGTGTGTTACCTAACAAAACCTTCTAGAACGGATTCCTGCTTTTATCATTACATCTTGCATCTTTTTGTTTTCGTAACTTTTGCTCCAACCCAAATTTTCCAAATAATGGTTTTGTAGTATTGTGCATAATTTGATAAGCAAATGATATAAATATAAGAATATTTAATAGGCTGATTAAAAAACATTTTTTGATTGATAAAAATATATGTTTAACTCAGAATGATTATAGAATGTAAGAACCTATCATCTTGATTGCTGAATTTTGTGTTTTCTGTTTTATAAGGGTTTATGCTTTGGCATAATAAGAGGCTAATATTGGAAGGAGTCCGGTATATTATTCAAATTCTGCGTAACAACTTTCAGACATAACTTGATGTGGCCTTGAAAGAGACCTAACTGATCCACATTAATTGTGGAATCTATAGACGTACCCACATTTACTCCTCAATAATTAGGACTTTAATGTAGACCCATTTGCCAATCAAAGCAATAAGATTGAACTACTTAGGCAGGCTTATATAATCAAACTTCATCATCAAACTTGTCAGTCAGTGTTTACCTGCAATAGTGTTAACTAATCAGTCAGTGTTTACCTGTAATAAAGTTAACTAATCAGTCAGTGTTTACCTGTATTAAAGTTAACTTATCAGTCAGTGTTTACCTGTAACAGTGTTAACTAATCAGTCAGTGTTTACCTGTAATAGTGTTAACTAATCAGTCAGTGTTTACCTGTAATAGTGTTAACTTATCAGTCAGTCGTTACCTGTAATAGTGTTAACTAATCAGTCAGTGTTTACCTGTAATAGTGTTAACTTATCCGTCAGTGTTTACCTGTAATAAAGTTAACTTATCAGTCAGTGTTTACCTGTTATAGTGTTAACTAATCAGTCAGTGTTTACCTGTAATAGTGTTAACTAATCAGTCAGTGTTTACCTGTAATAGTGGTTACTAATCAGTCAGTGTTTACCTGTAATAAAGTTAACTTATCAGTCAGTGTTTACCTGTTATAGTGTTAACTAATCAGTCAGTGTTTACCTGTAATGGTGTTAACTAATCTGTCAGTGTTTACCTGTAATAAAGTTAACTAATCAGTCAGTGTTTACCTGTAATAAAGTTAACTTATCAGTCAGTGTTTACCTGTAATAAAGTTAACTAATCAGTCAGTGTTTACCTGTTATAGTGTTAACTAATCAGTCAGTGTTAACCTGTAATAAAGTTAACTAATCAGTCAGTGTTTACCTGTTATAGTGTTAACTAATCAGTCAGTGTTTACCTGTAATAAAGTTAACTAATCAGTCAGTGTTTACCTGTTATAGTGTTAACTTATCAGTCAGTGTTTACCTGTAATAGTGTTAACTTATCAGTCAGTGTTTACCTGTAATAGTGTTAACTTATCAGTCAGTGTTTACCTGTTATAGTGTTAACCAATCAGTTAGTGTTTACCTGTAATAGTGTTAACTAATCAGTCAGTGTTTACCTGTAATAAAGTTAACTTATCAGTCAGTGTTTACCTGTAATAAAGTAAACTAATCAGTCAGTGTTTACCTGTAATAGTGTTACCTAATCAGTCAGTGTTTACCTGTAATAGTGTTAACTTATCAGTCAGTGTTTACCTGTTATAATGTTAACTAATCAGTCAGTGTTTACCTGTAATAAAGTTAACTAATCAGTCAGTGTTTATCTGTAATAAAGTAAACTAATCAGTCAGTGTTTACCTGTAATAAAGTTAACTAATCAGTCAGTGTTTACCTGTAATAAAGTTAGCTTATCAGTCAGTGTTTACCTGTAATAAAGTTAACTTATCAGTCAGTGTTTACCTGTAATAAAGTTAACTAATCAGTCACTGTTTACCTGTAATAAAGTTAACTAATTAGTCAGTGTTTACCTGCTATAGTGTTAACTAATCAGTCAGTGTTTACCTGTTAAAGTGTTAACTAATCAATCAGTGTTAACCTGTAATAAAGTTAACTTATCAGTCAGTGTTTACCTGTAATAGTGTTAACTAATCCGTCAGTGTTTACCTGTAATAGTGTTACATGTTTCATCATTATAAATCATACTGATTAGTTTATAACATTCGTGGACATTATACCAGTATTATAATTCTGTTACTTGCTGTGTGTAAATGTGTGTTAGAAGTGTGTCTATTGCTGTTTGTATACCTGTTTAGTATGATGTAGTAAAGTAGTAATCATATTTATGTTTGTATGTATAGATATAACCACAACATAAGTATGTATATCATCATTACTACATCACTTCATTATAAATCATTTTGGATCAATATCGGTGACATATTTAAAATGTTAATTTTCCTGAGATGCTAGCTTTCTATTGCTATGTAAGTATTGTATTAAGAAGTTTAGTTTATCATAATACATATTTGATTTAGAAAGCATTCAACTTTACAGATTTTATATTTCATGTTAAGCTTTACAAATTAGTTTTATATGTGTAAGGATTGTAACTTTTTTTTGAAATAGTTGCTAGGTAACATAGGAAGTATTTCAGTTGAAAGTTTTATTACAGCTTTCTGGTTAATGTCCACATGTTGTGGACGGAATGTACTGCACTAGCTCTGAAATAATTTTGACCTTGAAGTTTTAGCTTTGACCTTTGTGACCCAGGTACTCACACAAGAAGACTGGAACACTGTGCTGTATAATGGCATGGAGACAACGTCTGCCTGGGCATCACTCTACTTTATAGCGCTAATGACCTTTGGCAACTATGTCCTCTTCAACTTACTTGTGGCCATATTGGTGGAGGGATTCTCTACAGATGTAAGTCATCTTCTGGCAATCAAACTTTAATAATTCTGTATTTCTGGCTCACCTTGCTATCTTCATAATCTTTTTCATGAATCATAGTATTTGGGTGGAAACTGCCAAAAAAGGTGCCAACAAAAATAAGTGTTTGACCATCTTTCAGGATCACGGAAGTCAAATATGCCAAAAAATATTTGTTCTTCAAGGCCCAAGAATTATGATATCTGGCTGGAACCCTAAGTTGAAGTCCAGCAAACGTGAGAAAAAAATATTTGACAGGTATTTTAGGTCACAGGGTTCAAATATGTCTAAAAAGTCGAAACAACATCTTCTGAAAAATTGCAAATACTTAACTCATATTAGACTGGTAGCTTCTGCTGACAGAGTTTGGAAATTTTGCAAAGAAAATTGATCCGGCCCTATTTTCAAGGTCCCAGAGGGTTAAATATGTCAAAAACTTCAAACGTCTTCTTCTAAAAGCATGAAAGGAAAAGAGCTTGTACATTAATCTGATCTTACAATAGTTTACAAAATACAAGGACCTGGATCTGATCCTTTGATCATAACATAGAAATAATTAATGTTCCAAGGACCTGGATCTGATCCGTAGATCATAACATAGAAATAATTAATGTTCCCTTCGTATAACCATAACATAGAAACAATTAATGTTCCCTTTGTATAACCATAACATAGAAACAATTAATATTCCCTTTGTATAACCATAACATAGAAACAATTAATGTTCCCTTCGTATAACCATAACATAGAAACAATTAATATTCCCTTTGTATAACCATAACATAGAAACAATTAATATTCCCTTCGTATAACCATAACATAGAAACAATTAATATTCCCTTCCTATAACCATAACATAGAAACAATTAATGTTCCCTTCGTATAACCATAACATAGAAACAATTAATATTCCCTTCGTATAACCATAACATAGAAACAATTAATATTCCCTTCCTATAACCATAACATAGAAACAATTAATGTTCCCTTCGTATAACCATAACATAGAAATAATTAATTTTCCCTTCGTATAACCATAACATAGAAACAATTAATGTTCCCTTCGTATAACCATAACATAGAAACAATTAATATTCCCTTCCTATAACCATAACATAGAAACAATTAATATTCCCTTCCTATAACCATATTCAACTGCAAAGCTAGGAAATAAATGAGACCATATTTTAAATCGGTGCATGAGTATGAAACAATTGTATAGTTATGTCCTTGGTGTCATCACTGCCCTGAAGGATTTTGTTCTTACTTAGCTAATATTGTCCAGTCAACAGGATATTGGTCAATAAACATATCTGATTTTTTAGATTAATGAAATCAATATGTCTTCGAGAGTAAAATTAAGATTGGTGCTTGCCTATCCAGGAGGAAGAAAAAAAGAAAATGAGAGAGTGCAAGGCAAAGGAAGCCCAGTCCCTGACATCCGAGACCAATAATAATGAGGAGAAAAATGAAACCATTAAGCTGAAGACAATTGATATGGTACAGGTGAAAATCAACAATAAGGAAAAAGGTCAGTATGATGGCTATTGACAAACTTTGATAATCACAATAGCTTACCTACAGAGCAAGATCACAGTTCCTGATATAAATATCAAGATCATAATTTCTTACATACAGAACGAGGTCCGAGTTCCTTACATACAGAATGAGGTATGAGTTCCTTACATACAGAACGAGGTATGAGTTCCTTACATACAGAACGAGGTCAGAGCTCCTTACATACAGAATAAGGTCAGAGTTCCTTACATACAGAACGAGGTCAGAGTTCCTAACATACAGAACGATGTCCGAGTTCCTTACATACAGAATGAGGTCCGAGCTCCTTAGATACAGAACGAGGTCCGAGTTCCTTACATACAGAACGAGGTCCGAGTTCCTTACATACAGAAGGAGGTCCGAGTTCCTTACATACAGAAGGAGGTCCGAGTTCCTCACATACAGAAGGAGGTCCGAGTTCCTTACATACAGAATGAGGTCAGAGTTCCTTACATACAGAACGAGGTCAGAGTTCCTTACATACAGAACGAGGTCAGAGTTCCTTACATACAGAACGAGGTCAGAGTTCCATACATACAGAGAGTGGTCCGAGTTCCTTACATACAGAACGAGGTCCGAGTTCCTTACATACAGAACGAGGTCCGAGTTCCTTACATACAGAGAGAGGTCCGAGTTCCTTATACACAGAACGAGGTCAGAGTTCCTTACATACAGAATGAGGTCTGAGTTCCTTACATACAGAACAAGGTCCGAGTTCCTTACATACAGAACGAGGTCAGAGTCACATTACTATACTTACACACCAAGGTAACAGTTCTTTACTTACACACCAAGGTCACAGTACTTTGTACTTTATTTACACACCAAGGTCACAGTACTTTGTACTTTATTTACACACCAAAGTCACAGCACTTTACCTACACACCAAGGTTACAGTACTTTGTACTTTATTTACACACCAAGGTCACAGTACTTTGTACTTTATTTACACACCAAGGTCACAGTACTTTACTTATACACCAAGGTCACAGTACTTTGTACTTTATTTACACACCAAGGTCACAGTACTTTGTACTTTATTTACACACCAAGGTCACAGTACTTTACCTACACACCAAGGTTACAGTACTTTGTACTTTATTTACACACCAAGGTCACAGTACTTTGTACTTTATTTACACACCAAGGTCACAGTACTTTGTACTTTATTTACACACCAAGGTCACAGTACTTTGTAATTTATTTACGCACCAAGGTAACAGTACTTTACATACACACCAAGATTGGTACTTTAATTACACACCAAGGTCACAGTACTTTACTTACAAATCAAGGTCACAGTACTTTGTAATTTATTTACACACCAAGGTAACAGTACTTTACATACACACCAAGATTGGTACTTTAATTACAAACCAAGGTCACAGTACTTTACTTACACACCAAGGTCACAGTACTTTACTTACAAAACAAAGTCGCCTGCTTAATCTAGAAAATAAGATCACGGTTCATTGCATGCAGAAAAAGGTCACTGTACCTTATAGAAATATCTGTGACGCTATAAATATCAAGATAACTGTACTGTGCATACAAATCAGGGTCACTGTACTGTACATACATTTCAAGGTCACTGTACTGTACATACATATCAAGGTCACTGTACTGTACATACAGATCAAGGTCACTGTACTGTACATACATATCAAGGTCACTGTACTGTACATACAGATAAAGATCACTGTACTGTACATACATACCAAGGTCACTGTACTGTACATACAGATAAAGATCACTGTACTGTACATACATACCAAGGTCACTGTACTGTACATACAGATAAAGATCACTGTACTGTACATACATACCAAGGTCACTGTACTGTACATACAGATAAAGATCACTGTACTGTACATACATATCAAGGTCACTGTATTGTACATACAGATAAAGATCACTGTATTGTACATACAGATAAAGATAACTACTGTACATACACATCAAGGTCACTGTACTGTACATACATATCAAGGTCACTGTACTGTACATACAGATCAAGGTCACTGTACTGTACATACAGATCAAGGTCACTGTACTGCATGCACATACAGATCAGTGTCACTGTACTCTACATACAGTTCAAGGTCACAAAGTTTAGTTTTTGACACTAATTTACACTGAGCATTAATAGAAATGTCATTTACGAATCAATTCTGTTGGCAATCTATAAAGTATCAGACTGGTGTTATTTTCTTTCAGAAAAAATGTTAGCAATGTGTCCTGTGACCATTATTAAAGAAGAGAACAAAGTGAAATGTGCCCCAGCTCCTGACATGAACCCACCAATCATCACCCACACAGCTGCCACACCCATGCCGACTCCCCAGGGCTCCCCTAATGAACATGGATCAAAGGACTACAACAAGGTCACCCTCAGTGTCCATCCTCCGCGAGGATCATCATCTTCCAAGTCCTCCTCTGTCAGTATCACCCTAAACTAACCTTTGGAATTTTCTTCTAATTTATAAGTGCCATGTGAAGTCATTTAACTAAGTCCAGTTATGTATGGCATTGTCACTATATAGACTAAAAGTTGTGTCGCCGGTGGGTGTTTAAATGTCTAGCACCATATGGCATTGTCACTATATAGACAAAAAGTTGTGTCGCCGGTGGGTGTTTAAATGTCTAGCACCACGAGACAAAGTCCTATGCATGATAACGCATCACAGATCAGAACAATAACGTCCAATGTCAACACTAACGTCCAATGTCAACACTAACGTCCAATGTCAACAATAACGTCCAATGTCAACAATAATGTCCAATGTCAACAGTAACGTCCAATGTCAACACTAACGTCCAATGTCAACAATAACGTCCAATGTCAACAATAACGTCCAATGTCAACAAGCACATGACAGCTGCTGAAGTATTGCTTCACATTCACAACAAGAAAACTGTTGTCTGCGAAAAACATACAAAATTCACATGGGTCAAAGGAAACAGCTTTTTCTAGCTATATAGGACTTTAAATCAAATGTTTATCATCAAAACAAGAAGAATCTTCAGGATCATCAAGTCTCTTGTTCATTTAGAATTATACTTTTGAAGGAATCAAAATAATTGCACTAATAAATAATGTATTTCATTTAAAATTTCAGACAAACTTAAGCGTGCGCTCCTCACCACGTCTTTCTCCAAGGGTGTCGCCGTGTCTGCGACGTTCACAGAGTTATGGTAGTCGGAACAGCTGGAAAAGTCGCAGGTCACGGGAGGGAGATCGACGATACTTGGTTCCGGACTGCAAGTTAGATAGCATGGATACTGATGATGATGATGTATTTCAGCCCAATTGTACCATCATCAACAACAGGTATATTATATGTGTTTATTATAGCCCACTAATGGGTTTGTAGTTTCATCATATTAAGTAAAACAAGTGTATTTTATACCCTATTCGTATCATACATACAATTCTTTACTTATATCAGAGTTATAAAAGCAAGCCACAGTGGCCGAGTGGTAAAGGTGTCCCAACATTCTACCACTAGCCCTCCACCTCAGGGTTGCGAGTTCAAAACCCACATGGGGCAGTTGCTTGCATGCAGGTACTGACAGTAGATTGGTGGTTTTTCTCTGGGTACTGCGGCTTTCCTCCACCTCCAAAACCTGGCGCGTCTTTAAATGACCCTAGTTGTTAATAGGACGTAAAACAAAATAAACCTAAAACAATGGTATAATTGACTTTTATCACATTTTCAATTATTGACTTGTATTTTAGGTACAACTATATTATATCGTAAGTATAATTGTTAACTTATAGGACTGGTATTATTAAAAGAATGATTGACTGATATTATAGGTATAATGTTCACTTATATCATAGGTATAGGCTATGCATTCGATCATTTTCAATGCATTGTTATGAAATTTTGTGGAAATAGCAAGCATGAGTGCAATATTGAGATGTGCCTGTATAAGTAACTTTCCTTTTTCGACCTTACAGAGAGTTATTGCCCTTTTTAAAAAAAAAAAAAAAAAACAATTTTGTCTGGCTATGCAACAGAGCTTTTGAAATAGTTTGTGGGAATAGTCAGTAAGAAGTAAGATCCCTTGGAGTTATGCATCTTTCATATATTTTGCATCTATTTTATCTCATGGGGGTTACCGGGGGGGGGGGGGGGGGGGGTATTAGCCATCCTGGTGAGAGTTCTAGTTAATAGCTCATATCATAAGTATAATTATTAGCTTACATCATAGGTATAATAATTAGCTTACATCATAGGTATAAGTATTGTTAATTTCATTGACAGGCCTGAATGTAATGGGCATCTGCCCTTAAATAACCAGAGAACACTAAGTCCGCAGAATTCTCTAAAGAGACAGCCATTTCCTTCACCAAGAAATTCCATAAAAATCCGAAACAATTCTGTGAGCAGTACCCAGAGTGTGTGTAACTCCATAGTCCTCAGCCGTCAGAACTCCTTCACCAGTCGTAGGACCATGAACTCACTGTCATCAATGAACGGTATAAAGGACGAATACAAACAGAACAACCTGTCGTCAGAACCAGCAGGTGTAGTGGACTCCATCCCCCAGACCACACCGGAGGAGGACGATGAAGAAGAGGAGGACCCCGACGCCATTGATGAAGCGGTAAACTAGATAATTGTATCCTCATTTTTGTCTTTGTCTACCTCCTTTGTACTGAATTTCCCTATTTTGTCTTTGTCAACCTGTAACGGTTGATGAAGCTGTATCTAACTCTACGCTATCTTTCTAGTCCGTCCCTTTTAGCCCACCATCATCAGATGGTAGTCTATTCAAATCGCCCTGCGTCCGTGGTCCATCCATCCTTTAACAATTCTTGTTATCTCCATTTTTTGAGAAGTACTTGTAGATCTTACTAAAATTTCATTTGTAACTTCCCCTCAGTGCTTTGTTGTGCCCTTTTGATTTTGGGTCTGATCATAAAAAAAATTGCTGAAAGGCGGCCATCTTGGATTTTGACATTTAAAGTTTGTTAGCTCTATTTCTTGAGAAGTACTTGAAGGATCTTTCTTAAATTTCATATATAAGTTCCATTGGTGCCTTGTTGTGCCCTTTTGATTTTCTTTCTGATTGGAAAAACAAAATGGATGAAAGGCAGCCATCTTGGATTTTGACAGTGATATTTTGTGATCGCTATTTCCTGAGCGGTAATTAATGGATCCTTTTCAACTTTTGTAAACAGATTCGGTTGTGTCCCTAGTTGTGCCTGGTCTAATTTATGGACTGCTCTAAGGGAAAAATATGGCCGCCCTGAGACAGCCATCTTATATGTTATAACTAACTATAAAAGTATCATTATGGTTATTTTTCAAGAAATTCAAGATGGATTTGGAATTTGGAACTGATCAGAAAAGCAAAACTCCTGACAAGAGACCTTCTTTCAACTACGATTTATGATTAATTTTCAAGAGTAATTTATAGAACTATAAGAATAAATACATAAATGAAAGTTAAAACAAGAAGGGAAAAAGATCCAGCTTTCTAAAAATGAATGAAAAATCATCAATGGTGGGCGCCAAGATCCCTCTTGGATCTCTTGTATATTTCTGTGGGTTAAGCAGAGTGGAAGGGCAACACATTTACTGATTAACTGTTCAGTATAAATATATATCAGCACATGTAACTGTGATGATTTTGATGCCATTTCTAACCTCATCTGCTAGGCATCGCTTACTCCAGGACTGGGATGTCAAGGGAGGCTCCCTGTAAGTATGGACTGGATCACAGACTAATTAAGCCAGACAGATTTAGATGGCGACACTTAGAATCGACTAGCTGCACTGCTCTGTTAGACGCTTATTCAGTCAATAGTGTTTTGGGATTGTTTGAAATTCAAACTTCATTATATTGTAATGTGTTTGATGTGTTGATTTGAAAATGAATCTTAAAGAAATGCCTCCACTCTATTTTTTCGAAGGATGATCAGCCTATCAAAATTTTTTCTGCAATGATATTTTTAAATTGTTGTTTTCAAAAAGAATTTCTTCTTACATGCGTCTTTCTCAGATTTCATTTGTAGTTCCCCCTTAATCCATAGTTGTGCATGTTTCATTTTGAAATCAATTAGAAACACAGTACGACCACCAGGCAGACACCCTAAGATTTTCAGTGTTCAAGTTTGTTATACCTTCATGATGAGTCTTGGAGAGTATGATCTCATTATAGGGATACTCCCTGTATGTAATTAGTTCATACGTTAGTAAGTTTTTATCATGTCACCGCTCTTTAGACTGCATTTCTCATCGGATTAGCTTGAAACTTAATACAAGTATTCACAAACATCACCCTTTGTACAAGTTCGCTTTTCAGCCTTCTGCTAGTCAAAAACTAGGTCACTGTTTCTATAAATAAAAATTGACAGAATCTTTGATGTTGCCAATCTGCAGACGTAACATTTCTCAACCCATTGGCACAAAACTTCACACAAGTTTCAACAAACATCACTTCTAATACAAGTTCGTGTTTCAAGGTTCTGGGGCTAAATTGACAGAAATTTTGACGTCAACAACTTTTCAGGCTGCTTTCTCTACTGATTGGCATGCAACTTTACACAAGTGTTCACAAGCATCACCTCTTGTAGGAGTTTGCGTTTTTGACCTTCTGTGGTAAAAAACTGGGTTACCATTACTCTGGGTAAAAATTGACAGATATTTGGATGTCACCCCTCTACAGGCTACATAGATATATATGCCTCAATTGATTGACACGAAACTTCATACAAGCATTCACACACATCACCTTTTGTATGAATTTCATGTTTCAACCTCCTGATGTCAAAAACTAGGTAATCCTTACTATAAATAGGAATTGACAGAAGTTTTGATGTTACCAGTCTACAGGCTGCATTTCTCAGCTGATTGACACGAAACTTATCACTTTCACAAACATCCTATCTTGTTAAAGTTTGCGTTTAAAATTTCTGTTGTTAAAAACGAGATCACTGTTACTATAAATATAATTTTGGCGCCATCATTAAAGTTACATTTATCCTGGATGCATATCTGCTCATTAAAACAGGTCTTAACTTATCACTCAGCATTTCCCTTTTCACTTTGTTTTTTGAGGTTGAAACGCAGGGTATTAGTATAGTCTGTGATGGCTTGTTATCACTTGTTCTTAAAAGTAGTTTATAGACCTTTTTCAAATTTCATAATATGTTGGTTTACCATTAGTTGTATGTGATCAATTTAAGAACAAGTTTGCAATTGCTGTCAAGTACTCAACAGATCTTTCTTAAATCTCATATGTCATAAAATGTTTTATTGTGGGACCCAACAGGAGAACAAGATACATGGCAGCCATCTTGTATCTTCTAAAGTAATAAACAATGAAAAAAACCACATCTGATTTGATTTATTTATGCAAATATTCATACATTATATGTCACATCATAAGTACTGTATACAAAATAATTATAACCGTACCTGTTAAATATCACATGACTGTTACATCTATATTACCTGTTAAATATCACATGACTGTTACATCTATATAACCTGTTAAATATCACATGACTGTTACATCTATATTACCCGTTAAATATCACATGACTGTTACATCTATATTACCTGTTAAATATCACATGACTGTTACATCAATATTACCCATTAAATATCACATGACTGTTACATCTATATTACCTGTTAAATATCACATGACTGTTACATCTATATTACCTGATAAATATTACATGACTGTTACATCAATATTACCTGTTAAATATCACATGACTGTTACATCAATGTTACCTGTTAAATATCACATGACTGTTACATCAATATTACCTGTTAAATATCACATGACTGTTACATCAATATTACCTGATAAATATCACATGACTGTTACATCTATATTACCTGTTAAATATCACATGACTGTTACATCAATCTTACCTGATAAAGTCAGTGTGATATTGACATGATGTTGTAAATGTGACTTGGTTTTTCAAATTATTAGGAGAAATACAAACAAGACTTGGGAAGCTATTGTGATGTTATTGCAACAAATACAACAGGATATTTCTATGAAAGATACAATCAGATTGATCACTAGTCATACCACAGCTCATTTGTATTGCATCTTGCATTACTTTTGTTATATAATTTTGTCTTACTTTTCGATAGTATTTTAACTGTTAATCACTTGAATCTGTTAATAATATTTTGAAACACATTAAATGTATGTACAACTTCACTTCTATTGTATATTCAAGATGTTATGATGTCTTGGGGAAAACTTTATATTTTTATGCTATCACTATCAGATGTTAATATTTAGTGGAAGTTCTGAATAGTACAGAATTTTCCTAGCTCACGAAAAACTAAATTCTTGTCAAACTTTGTTTTAAAAAAAGACATGCATGTAATTACTATTTGTATTACTTTTATAAACTGAGTTGCTATATTGTGTATGCTGAACAATGTTTTTTGTGTATATAGAACTGTACCTGTTCCTGGTGCCCAGAACCAAAGGGATGCTTCAAAACCCGCAAGGAGTATGCTCTCTATCTCTTCCATCCTAACAACAGGTAAATAATCCCATCCCAACATGTGTCACTATAACAGATATCCTGACACGTATCACTATAACAGACATCCTGACACGTGTCACTATAACAGACATCCTGACATGTGTCACTATAACAGACATCCTGACATGTGTCACTATAACAGACATCCTGACACGTGTAACTATAACAGACATCCCAACATGTGTCACTATAACAGACATCCTGACACTTGTCACTATAACATATATCCTGACACGTGTCACTATAACATATATTCTGACACGTGTCACTATAACATATATTCTGACATGTGTCAGTATAACAGATATCATGACACTTGTCACTATAGCAGATTTCCAGACATGTGTCACTATAACAGATATCCTGACATGTGTCATTATAACAGACATCCTGACATGTGTCACTATAACAGACATCCCGACACATGTCACTATAACAGATATCCTGACACATGTCACTATAACAGACATCCTGACGCGTGTCACTATAGCAGACATCCAGACATGTGTCACTATAACAGATATCCTGACATGTGTCACTCTAACAGACATCCTGACACGTGTCACTTAACATATATCCTGACACGTGGTACTATAACAGATATCCTGACACGTGTCATTATAACAGATATCCTGACACGTGTCACTATAACATATATCCCGACACGTGGCACTATAACAGATATCCTGACACGTGTCACTATAACAGACATCCTGACATGTGTCACTATAACAGACATCCTGACTTGTGTCACTATAACAGACATCCTGACACGTGTAACTATAACAGACATCCCAACATGTGTCACTATAACAGACATCCTGACACTTGTCACTATAACATATATCCTGACACGTGTCACTATAACATATATTCTGACATGTGTCACTATAACAGACATCCTGACACGTGTAACTATAACAGACATCCCAACATGTGTCATTATAACAGATATCCTGACATGTGTCACTATAACAGACATCCTGACATGTGTCACTCTAACAGACATCCTGACACGTGTCACTTAACATATATCCTGACACGTGGCACTATAACAGATATCCTGACACGTGTCATTATAACAGATATCCTGACACGTGTCACTATAACATATATCCCGACACGTGGCACTATAACAGATACCCTGACACGTGTCACTATAACAGACATCCTGACATGTGTCACTATAACAGATATCCTGACAAGTGTCACTATAACAGACATCCTGACATGTGTCACTATAACAGACATCCTGACATGTGTCACTATAACAGATATCCTGACACGTGTCACTATAACAGACATCCTGACACGTGTCACTATAACAGACATCGTGACACATGTCACCGTAACAGATATCATGACACTTGTCACAATAACAGATATCCTGACATGTGTCACTATAACAGACATCCCGACACATGTCACTATAACAGATATCCTGACACATGTCACTATAACAGACATCCTGACGTGTGTCACTATAGCAGATTTCCAGACATGTGTCACTATAACAGATATCATGACACATGTCACTATAACAGATATCCTGACACATGGCACTATAACAGATATCCTGACATGTGTCACTATAACAGACATCAAGACACTGTCACTATAACAGACATCCTGACACGTGTCATTATAACAGACATCCTGACACATGTCACTATAACAGATATCCTGACAAGTGTCATTATAACAGACATCCTGACATGTGTCATTATAACAGATATCCTGACACGTGTCACTATAACAGACATCCTGATGCGTGTCACTAAAGCAGATATCCAGACATGTGTCACTATAACAGATATCCAGACACATGTCACTATAACAGATGTCCTGACACGTGGCACTATAACAGACATCCCGACACATGTCACTATAACAGATATCCTGACACATGTCACTATAACAGACATCCTGACGTGTGTCACTATAACAGACATCTTGATGCGTGTCACTATAGCAGATATCCAGACATGTGTCACTATAACAGACATCCCGACACATGTCACTATAACAGATGTCCTGACACGTGGCACTATAACAGACATCCTGATGCGTGTCACTATAGCAGATATCCAGACATGTGTCACTATAACAGACATCCTGACGCGTGTCACTATAACAGATGTCCTGACACGTGGCACTATAACAGACATCCTGACACGTGTCACTATAACAGATATCCTGACACATGTCACTATAACAGACATCCTGACGCGTGTCACTATAGCAGATATCCAGACATGTGTCACTATAACAGACATCCTGACATGTGTCACTCTAACATACATCCTGACACGTGTCACTTAACATATATCCTGACACGTGGTACTATAACAGATATCCTGACACGTGTCATTATAACAGATATCCTGACACGTGTCACTATAACATATATCCCGACACGTGGCACTATAACAGATATCCTGACACGTGTCACTATAACAGACATCCTGACATGTGTCACTATAACAGACATCCTGACTTGTGTCACTATAACAGACATCCTGACACGTGTAACTATAACAGACATCCCAACATGTGTCACTATATCAGACATCCTGACACTTGTCACTATAACATATATCCTGACACGTGTCACTATAACATATATTCTGACATGTGTCACTATAACAGACATCCTGACACGTGTAACTATAACAGACATCCCAACATGTGTCATTATAACAGATATCCTGACATGTGTCACTATAACAGACATCCTGACATGTGTCACTATAACAGATGTCCTGACACGTGGCACTATAACAGACATCCCGACACATGTCACTATAACAGATATCCTGACACATGTCACTATAACAGACATCCTGACGCGTGTCACTATAGCAGATATCCAGACATGTGTCACTATAACAGATATCCTGACATGTGTCACTCTAACAGACATCCTGACACGTGTCACTTAACATATATCCCGACACGTGGCACTATAACAGATATCCTGACACGTGGCACTATGACAGACATCCTGACATGTGTCACTATAACAGACATCCTGACTTGTGTCACTATAACAGACATCCTGACACGTGTAACTATAACAGACATCCCAACATGTGTCACTATAACAGACATCCTGACACTTGTCACTATAACAGACATCCTGACATGTGTCACTCTAACAGACATCCTGACACGTGTCATTATAACAGATATCCCGACACGTGGCACTATAACATATATCCTGACACGTGTCACTATAACATATATTCTGACATGTGTCACTATAACAGACATCCTGACACGTGTAACTATAACAGACATCCTGACATGTGTCATTATAACAGATATCCTGACATGTGTCACTATAACAGACATCCTGACATGTGTCACTCTAACAGACATCCTGACACGTGTCACTTAACATATATCCTGACACGTGGCACTATAACAGATATCCTGACACGTGTCATTATAACAGATATCCTGACACGTGTCACTATAACATATATCCCGACACGTGGCACTATAACAGATACCCTGACACGTGTCACTATAACAGACATCCTGACATGTGTCACTATAACAGATATCCTGACAAGTGTCACTATAACAGACATCCTGACATGTGTCACTATAACAGACATCCTGACATGTGTCACTATAACAGATATCCTGACACGTGTCACTATAACAGACATCCTGACACGTGTCACTATAACAGACATCGTGACACATGTCACTATAACAGATATCCTGACACATGTCACTATAACAGACATCCTGACGTGTGTCACTATAGCAGATTTCCAGACATGTGTCACTATAACAGATATCATGACACATGTCACTATAATAGATATCCTGATACATGGCACTATAACAGATATCCTGACATGTGTCACTATAACAGACATCAAGACACTGTCACTATAACAGACATCCTGACACGTGTCATTATAACAGACATCCTGACACATGTCACTATAACAGATATCCTGACAAGTGTCATTATAACAGACATCCTGACATGTGTCATTATAACAGATATCCTGACACGTGTCACTATAACAGACATCCTGATGCGTGTCACTAAAGCAGATATCCAGACATGTGTCACTATAACAGATATCCTGACACATGTCACTATAACAGATGTCCTGACACGTGGCACTATAACAGACATCTTGATGCGTGTCACTATAGCAGATATCCAGACATGTGTCACTATAACAGACATCCCGACACATGTCACTATAACAGATGTCCTGACACGTGGCACTATAACAGACATCCTGATGCGTGTCACTATAGCAGATATCCAGACATGTGTCACTATAACAGACATCCTGACGCGTGTCACTATAACAGATATCCAGACATGTGTCACTATAACAGATATCCAGACATGTGTCACTATAACAGACATCCTGACGCGTGTCACTATAACAGATGTCCTGACACGTGGCACTATAACAGACATCCTGACATGTGTCACTATAACAGGCATCCTAATGCGTGTCACTATAGCAGATATCCTGACACATGTCACTATAACAGATATCCTGACACGTGTCACTATAACAGATGTCCTGACACGTGGCACTATAACAGACATCCTGACGCGTGTCATTTTAACAGACATCCTGATGCGTGTCACTATAGCAGATATCCAAACATGTGTCACTATAACAGATATCCTGACACGTGTCACTATAACAGTTATCCAGACACATGTCACTATAACAGACATCCTGACACGTGTCACTATAATAGATATCCTGACACGTGTCATTATAACAGACATCCTGACATGTGTCACTATAACAGACATCAAGACACGTGGCACTTTAACCGACATCCTTACATGTGTCACTATAACAGATGTCCTGACATGTGTCACTATAACAGACATCCTGACATGTGTCACTTTAACAGACATCCTGACACATGTCACTATAACAGACATCTTGACACATGTCACTATAACAGATATCCTGACATGTGTCACTATAACAGATATCCTGACACATGTCACTATAACAGACATCCCGACACATGTCACTTTAACAGATATCCTGACATGTGTCATTATAACAGATATCCTGACACGTGTCACTATAACAGATATCCTGACAAGTTTCACTATAACAGACATCAAGACACGTGGCACTTTAACCGACATCCTTACATGTGTCACTATAACAGATATCCAGACATGTGTCACTATAACAGATATTCTGACTCGTGTCACTATAACAGATATCCTGACACGTGTCCCTACAACATGTAAGTTATTATACACCAGCAAAGAAATGGAGGTAAAATGGAATCAGCCTGTCTGTCCGTCAGTCTGTCTTTCTATCATACATTTGTATTTCCTACTCCTCCCTGATTTATGCATGGATTTTGATACACTTGGTACACATGTTAAACCTCAAACTTGGTACACATGTTAAACCTCAAACTTGGTACACATGTTAAACCTCAAACTTGGTACACATGTTAAACCTCAAACTTGGTACACATATTAAACCTCAAACTTGGTACACATGTTAAACCTCAAACTTGGTACACATGTAAAACCTCAAACTTGGTACACATGTTAAACCTCAAACTTGGTACACATGTTAAACTTCAAACTTGGTCCACATGTTAAACCTCAAACTTGGTCCACATGTCAAACCTCAAACTTGGTACCCATGTTAAACCTCAAACTTGGTACACATGTTAAACCTCAAACTTCGTAGACATGTCAAACCTCAAACTTGGTACACATGTTAAACCTCAAACTTGGTACACATGTCAAACCTCAATTAAACCTCAAACTTGGTACACATGTTAAACCTCAAACTTGGTAGACATGTCAAACCTCAAACTTGGTACACATGTTAAACCTCAAACTTGGTACACATGTCAAACCTCAATTAAACCTCAAACTTGGTCCACATGTTAAACCTCAAACTTGGTAGACATGTCAAACCTCAAACTTGGTACACATGTCAAACCTCAAACTTGGTACACATGTCAAACCTCAAACTTGGTACACATGTCAAACCTCAAACTTGGTAGACATGTTAAACCTCAAACTTGGTACACATGTAAAACCTCAAACTTGGTACACATGTTAAACCTCAAACTTGGTACACATGTTAAACCTCAAACTTGGTACACATGTTAAACCTCAAACTTGGTCCACATGTTAAACCTCAAACTTGGTCCACATGTCAAACCTCAAACTTGGTACCCATGTTAAACCTCAAACTTGGTACACATGTTAAACCTCAAACTTGGTAGACATGTCAAACCTCAAACTTGGTACACATGTTAAACCTCAAACTTGGTACACATGTCAAACCTCAATTAAACCTCAAACTTGGTACACATGTTAAACCTCAAACTTGCTACACATGTTAAACCTCAAACTTGGTAGACATGTCAAACCTCAAACTTGGTACACATGTAAAACCTCAAACTTGGTACACATGTTAAACCTCAAACTTGGTACACATGTTAAACCTCAAACTTGGTACACATGTTAAACTTCAAACTTGGTCCACATGTTAAACCTCAAACTTGGTCCACATGTCAAACCTCAAACTTGGTACCCATGTTAAACCTCAAACTTGGTACACATGTTAAACCTCAAACTTGGTAGACATGTCAAACCTCAAACTTGGTACACATGTTAAACCTCAAACTTGGTACACATGTCAAACCTCAATTAAACCTCAAACTTGGTACACATGTTAAACCTCAAACTTGGTACACATGTCAAACCTCAAACTTGGTACACATGTCAAACCTCAAACTTGGTACACATGTCAAACCTCAAACTTGGTACACATGTCAAACCTCAAACTTGGTAGACATGTTAAACCTCAAACTTGGTACACATGTAAAACCTCAAACTTGGTACACATGTTAAACCTCAAACTTGGTACACATGTTAAACCTCAAACTTGGTACACATGTTAAACCTCAAACTTGGTCCACATGTTAAACCTCAAACTTGGTCCACATGTCAAACCTCAAACTTGGTACCCATGTTAAACCTCAAACTTGGTACACATGTTAAACCTCAAACTTGGTAGACATGTCAAACCTCAAACTTGGTACACATGTTAAACCTCAAACTTGGTACACATGTCAAACCTCAATTAAACCTCAAACTTGGTACACATGTTAAACCTCAAACTTGGTACACATGTCAAACCTCAAACTTGGTACACATGTCAAACCTCAAACTTGGTACACATGTCAAACCTCAAACTTGGTACACATGTCAAACCTCAAACTTGGTACACATGTTAAACCTCAAACTTGGTCCACATGTTAAACCTCAAACTTGGTAGACATGTCAAACCTCAAACTTGGTACACATGTAAAACCTCAAACTTGGTACACATGTTAAACCTCAAACTTGGTACACATGTTAAACCTCAAACTTGGTCCACATGTTAAACCTCAAACTTGGTCCACATGTCAAACCTCAAACTTGGTACCCATGTTAAACCTCAAACTTGGTACACATGTTAAACCTCAAACTTGGTACACATGTCAAACCTCAAACTTGGTCCACATGTCAAACCTCAAACTTGGTAGACATGTCAAACCTCAAACTTGGTACACATGTTAAACCTCAAACTTGGTAGACATGTTAAACCTCAAACTTGGTACACATGTCAAACCTCAAACTTGGTACACATGTCAAACCTCAAACTTGGTCCACATGTCAAACCTCAAACTTGGTAGACATGTTAAACCTCAAACTTGGTACACATGTCAAACCTCAAACTTGGTCCACATGTTAAACCTCAAACTTGGTAGACATGTCAAACCTCAAACTTGGTACACATGTAAAACCTCAAACTTGGTACACATGTTAAACCTCAAACTTGGTACACATGTTAAACCTCAAACTTGGTCCACATGTTAAACCTCAAACTTGGTCCACATGTCAAACCTCAAACTTGGTACCCATGTTAAACCTCAAACTTGGTACACATGTTAAACCTCAAACTTGGTAGACATGTCAAACCTCAAACGAGCTCCAGAATGCCATCATATTCCTTCAGTATTTACCAGAGTTATGGTCCTTTCCTTCTTTAAACAGTAAAGTACATTACTGAAATGGCCAACTATGTTAGAAACAGTAGTAGGTATTTTGTGAACAGAGGTACATTGGAATGTGGCTGGCATTAATGAAGGCTACCATATGACAAACTTCTAAGGTCATGTGGCCAGAGATCAAAGGTCACAAATGAGTTACATTACTGAAATGGGCTGCCTCTTTTAACTATTAAACTGATATTAAACTTGATGAAACTTGCAGTGTACCTGAATCACCTATAAATGATATGTACTGCAGCGTCATTGAGCACTGTGACCTTTAACTCAAGTTCAAAGGAACTTCAAGTAAAAAGGTTAAAAGATCACAATTTTCATAGGTGGTTGCTAAGGTGATGCCAATGAACCCTCTCTGTGTCTAATTTTAATCAAAATTTGTAAGCAAATCTATGATGGCATTGTTAACTTATTGTGTCGTTTGCAACTTAAACTAGGGGTCAGTTTTCAGGACTTCTCCAATGGTCAGCAATTAAAAGTAAAAAAAAAATAATTGCTTCAATTTACCGTATATAAAGGAAGATGACCAGTTTTTACACCACTGATGTGTATTTTTCAGGCTCCGACGGCTGTGTCATCACTTCATGGCCCAGAGTTTGTTTGACAACATGATTCTGCTGTTTATTGCCCTCAACTGTATCACACTTGGTATGGAACGACCCGATATTCCCCCAAAAAGTGCTGTAAGTAAGCCTTCTCATCCTAGAGGTTATCCTTCTGGTCCTAGAGGTTATCCTTCTGGTCCTAGAGGTTATCCTTCTGGTCCTAGAGGTTATCCTTCTGGTCCTAGAGATTATCCTTCTGGTCCTAGAGGTTATCCTTCTGGTCCTAGACGGAATCCTTCTGGTCATCCTAGAGGTTATCCTTCTGGTCCTTGAGGTTATCCTTCTGGTCCTAGAGGTTATCCTTCTGGTCCTAGAGGTTATCCTTCTGGTCCTAGAGGTCATCCTTCTGGTCCTAGAGGTTATCCTTCTGGTCCTAGAGGTTATCCTTCTGGTCCTAGAGGTTATCCTTCTGTTCCTAGAGGTTATCTATCTGGTCCTAGAGGTTATCCTTCTGGTCCTAGAGGCTATCCTTCTGGACTTAGAGGTTATCCTTCTGGTCCCAGAAGTTATCCTTCTGGTCCCAGATGTTATCTTTCTGGTCCTAGAGGTTATCCTTCTGGTCCTAGAGGTTATCCTTCTGGTCCTAGAGGTTATCCTTCTGGTCCTAGAGGTCATCCTTCTGGTCCCAGAGGTTATCTCTCTGGTCCTAGACGGTATCCTTCTGGTCCTAGAGGTTCCTTCTGGTCCTAGAGGTTATCCTTCTGGTCCTAGAGGTTATCCTTCTGGTCCTAGAGGTTATCCTTCTGGTCCTAGAGGTTATCCTTCTAGTCCTTGAGGTTATCCCTCTGGTCCTAGAGGTTATCCTTCTGGTCCTAGAGGTTATCCCTCTGGTCCTAGAGGTTATCCTTCTGGTCCTAGAGGTTATCCTTCTGGTCCTAGAGGTTATCCTTCTAGTCCTAGAGGTTATCCTTCTGGTCCTAGATGGTATCCTTCTGGTCCTAGGGGTTATCCTTCTGGTCCTAGAGGTCATCCCTCTGGTCTTAGACGATATCCTTCTGGTCCTAGACGGTATCCTTCTGGTCCTAGATGGTATCCTTCTGGTCCTAGAGGTTATCCTTCTGGTCCTAGAGGTTATCCCTCTGGTCCTAGGGGTTATCCTTCTAGTCCTAAAGGTTATCTTTCTGGTCCTAGATGGTATCCTTCTGGTCCTAGGGGTTATCCTTCTGGTCCTAGAGGTTATCCCTCTGGTCTTAGACGATATCCTTCTGGTCCTAGATGGTATCCTTCTGGTCCTAGATGGTATCCTTCTGGTCCTAGATGGTATCCTTCTGGTCCTAGAGGTTATCCCTCTGGTCCTAGGGGTTATCCTTCTGGTCCTAGAGGTTATCCCTCTGGTCCTAGAGGTTATCCCTCTGGTCCTAGAGGTTATCCTTCTGGTCCTAGAGGTTATCCCTCTGGTCCTAGAGGTTATCCTTCTGGTCCTAGAGGTTATCCTTCTGGTCCTAGAGGTTATCCTTCTAGTCCTAGAGGTTATCCTTCTGGTCCTAGATGGTATCCTTCTGGTCCTAGGGGTTATCCTTCTGGTCCTAGAGGTTATCCCTCTGGTCTTAGACGGTATCCTTCTGGTCCTAGATGGTATCCTTCTGGTCCTAGATGGTATCCTTCTGGTCCTAGAGGTTATCCCTCTGGTCCTAGAGGTTATCCTTCTGGTTCTAGAGGTTATCCCTCTGGTCCTAGAGGTTATCCTTCTGGTCCTAGAGGTTATCCTTCTGGTCCTAGAGGTTATCCTTCTGGTCCTAGAGGTTATCCCTCTGGTCCTAGGGGTCATCCTTCTGGTCCTAGACAGTATCCTTCTGGTCCTAGAGGTTATCCTTCTGGTCCCAGAGGTTATCTTTCTAGTCCTAGAGGTTATCCTCCTGGTCCTAGAGGTTATCCTTCTGGTCCTAGAGGTTATCCCTCTGGTCTTAGGGGTCATCCTTCTGGTCCTAGACATTATCCTTCTCATCCTAGAGGTCATCCTTCTGGTCCTAGGGGTTATCCTTCTGGTCCTAGAAGTTATCCTTATGGTCCTAGAGGTTATCCCTCTGGTCCTAGAGGTTATCCCTCTGGTCCTAGATGGTATCCTTCTGGTCCTAGAGGTTCCTTCTGGTCCTAGAGGTTATCCTTCTGGTCCTAGAGGTTATCCTTCTGGTCCTAGAGGTTATCCTTCTGGTCCTTGAGGTTATCCCTCTGGTCCTAGATGGTATCCTTCTGGTCCTTGAGGTTATCCCTCTGGTCCTAGAGGTTATCCTTCTGGTCCTAGAGGTTATCCCTCTGGTCCTAGATGTTATCCTTCTGGTCCTAGAGGTTATCCTTCTGGTCCTAGAGGTTATCCTACTAGTCCTAGAGGTTATCCTTCTGGTCCTAGATGGTATCCTTCTGGTCCTAGAGGTTATCCCTCTGGTCCTAGTGGTTATCCTTCTGGTCCTAGAGGTTATCCCTCTGGTCCTAGGGGTTATCCCTCTGGTCCTAGAGGTTATCCTTCTGGTCCTAGAGGTTATCCCTCTGGTCCTAGAGGTTATCCTTCTGGTCCTAGAGGTTATCCTTCTGGTCCTAGAGGTTATCCTTCTGGTCCTAGGGGTTATCCTTCTGGTCCTAGGGGTTATCCTTCTGGTCCTAGAGGTTATCCTTCTGGTCCTAGAGGTTATCCCTCTGGTGCTAGGGGTCATCCTTCTGGTCCTAGAGGTTATCCTTCTGGTCCTAGAGGTTATCCTTCTGGTCCCAGAGGTTATCTTTCTAGTCCTAGAGGTTATCCTTCTGGTCCTAAAGGTTATCCTTCTGGTCCTAGAGGTTATCCCTCTGGTCCTAGACATTATCCTTCTCATCCTAGAGGTCATCCTTCTGGTCCTAGGGGTTATCCTTCTGGTCCTAGAAGTTATCCTTATGGTCCTAGAGGTTGTCCCTCTGGTCCTAGAGGTTATCCTTCTGGTCCTAGAGATTATCCTTCTGGTCCTAGAGGTTATCCTTCTGGTCCTAGACGGTATCCTTCTGGTCCTAGAGGTTATTCTTCTGGTCCTAGAGGTTATCCTTCTGGTCCTAGACGGTCATCCTTCTCATTTAAACTTTGTGTACAGGCCATCTGGACCACTTGTTATCCTATCATTGTGACTATCATAGTATGCATGGAGTGACCCGATAGATCAGTATAACTGGAGGATTTCATGTTCCATATCTGATTGAATCTTAATTAAAAAGATATAAGTAAGGTGTTGATATAGACACTGAAGTTTTTTTGAAGAAAACTTTTTATTAGCAAATCATCAATCATTATGCAGTTGCTTGAAGGAATGAAAATTGTGAAATAAATGACATATATATGATACACTGGGATTCTTATCTTCAATATCTGAGTTGTTATATTTCTTCTTTATAGGAGAGAAAGTTTTTGACTTACTCCAACTATGGCTTTACCATTGTGTTTGCTGTGGAGATGACCATTAAGGTAGGTTTATCATTGTGTTGGCTGTGGAGATGACCATTAAGGTAGGTTTACTATTGTGTTTGCTGTGGAGATGACCATTAAGGTAGGTTTACCATTGTGTTGGCTGTGGAGATGACCATTAAGGTAGGTTTACCATTGTGTTTGCTGTGGAGATGACCATTAAGGTAGGTTTACCATTGTGTTTGCTGTGGAGATGACCATTAAGGTAGGTTTACTATTGTGTTTGCTGTGGAGATGACCATTAAGGTAGGTTTACCATTGTGTTTGCTGTGGAGATGACCATTAAGGTAGGTTTACTATTGTGTTTGCTGTGGAGATGACCATTAAGGTAGGTTTACTATTGTGTTTGCTGTGGAGATGACCATTAAGGTAGGTTTACCATTGTGTTTGCTGTGGAGATGACCATTAAGGTAGGTTTACTATTGTGTTTGCTGTGGAGATGACCATTAAGGTAGGTTTACTAGGTTTACTATTGTGTATGCTGGGTGTAACGCAGGACGAGCTTCGGTCAAATATTCAGGAAATAGACACAGGAATAACCAGAGCAAAGACAAAATACATATATACAAATTTATTCACATAAGCAAAACTGAATATATACCTACTAGCACCCACACTCTCCGTCACTCTCACTACCATTCAAATAATAATCTTTGGCCAGTACTAAAGTCTAAAGGAACATATACGTAAGATGGAACTTATCCAAGCTGAGATGGTAACGCAGGAACAGCCAAGCACTGCTACTCATAGAGAGCCATCTGTGCAGAGAGGTCCCAAGTTACCGGCTTTCGATGAAAGTAAAGATAACATGGACGCTTATATACATAGGTTTTAAAGACACGCTACAGCTCAGCATTGGAAGAGGGATGACTGGGGAGCGAATCTAAGCGCATTATTGAAAGGAAAGGCTCTTGACGCTTTTTCCACGACTACCAGTCCAGCGCTCCTTGGATTTCGAGGAACTTAAGAAGTCCCTTCTCAAAAGATTTGACCTAACTGATGAAGGTTTTAGGAAGAAATTTCGAACAGCAAGACCAGAAGGAGGTGAAACCTTTGCCCAGTTTGCTATCCGTATTGACAATTATCTAGAGAGATGGATAGAGTTGACAAAGACGGATAAGACCTATGCAGGATTCAAGGATTTGATACTTAGAGACCAAATTCTTTATTGCTGCAACCAGGAGCTGCTTCTTTTCTTGAAGGAGATAATTCCATCGTCCACTGATGAGATGGCTAGACTTGCTGACCAGTTTGTTCTGGCAAGAGGTACACGAGCGAATGTGTTGACATCCAAGGGACAGAAAGTAGGAGGACACAAGTCACCATCTACTGGACCTTCTTCATTTGGAAACACTTCCTGGGAAGCTTCAACTTCAGCACCTAAACCATCGGGTAGTAGTTACAGGGACAAACAGTGTTTTTATTGTAAGAAATTGGGACACATCGAGAGAGATTGCCGCAAGAAGAAGGCTGGGGAGAATCAAGTGGCTGCTATTACTCAATCTCCGGTGAATTGTCAAGATAGAAGTAGGAAACACCAGCAGAAGACATTGTCAAAGACCAGTGGGAGTAGGGTACAGAATGACATCAACACACAGACGCTGAGCCTAGCCTGTAATATGAAAGTACCTGGAGCAGAGGTCATGCCCGTTGTCTTTGGTCGAGTGGAAGGGAAGATGGTTACCGTTCTCAGAGATTCAGGGTGTGATGGAATAGGAGTGAAAAGAAGTCTAGTGGATCTAGGAAAGATAACGGACCAATTCAAGACCTATTATTTGGCAGATGGTTCTTTGATCAAATGTCCTCTTGTTCATCTGGATGTGGATACACCTTACTTCAAGGGATATACAGAGGCCTTTATATAAGATTCTCCACTTTATGACGTGATCATTGGTAACGTGAAGGAAGCTCTTCCTGTGAGTCAGCCAGATCAGAACTGGAAGATGGTGGAGTCTGCACAAGCTGTTGAGACAAGGGCTCAGGTGTCGAAGAAACAAAGACCTTACAAACCTCTTAAAGTTCCAGAATGTATCAGAGACATCAGTAGTGTTGAGGAGTTGAAGGAAGAACAACAGAATGATGCAACGTCGGAGAAGTTTAGGAAGTTGGCATTGAAAGGAGAGTCATATGTGCGAGATGACGGAGGGAGATCAGTAATATTTTACCACAAAGATTTGCTGTACAGGGAATTTCAAAGCCCACGAGTAGCTAATGGAAAGGTCTTCAGACAGTCGATAGTGCCAGAGAAGTACAGTATCGCCAGACAGTCATGAAACTTGCTCACGAGGCCATCATGTCAGGACACTTAGCAGCAAAGCGAACATCAAGTTGTGTGCTTTCGGAATTCTTTTGGCCTGGGATCCATGGTGACGTAACTCGATTCTGCCGTTCCTGTGATGTGTGTCAGCACACTTTCCCGAAAGGAAGAGTACCTAAGGCACCTTTGGGGAGTATGCCGTTAATCGACACTCCATTTAAGAGGATAGCAGTTGACCTCGTTGGATCTGTGGAACCTGCTACGGAGAGAGGGAACAGGTATATACTGACGGTTGTCGACTATGCAACCAGATACCCGGAGGCAGTAGTGCTGAAAGGGATTGAAACTGAAAGGGTTGCTGAGGCACTGGTTGAGATATTTAGTCGTGTTGGAGTACCAACGGAGATGCTTACAGACCAAGGTGCACAGTTCACATCAAAACTGATGAAAGAGATAAGCAGTCTTCTTTCGAATCGCCAATTAACAACGACGCCTTACCATCCACAGTGCAATGGTCTTGTAGAGCGCTTTAATGGCACCTTGAAGCAGATGCTGAGGAAGATGAGTGCAGAGAGGCCCAAAGATTGGGACCGATATCTTAACTCCCTTCTTTTTGCGTATCGAGAGGTACCACAGGAGAGTCTTGGTTTTTCGCCTTTTGAAATGCTGTATGGCAGATCCGTCCGAGGTCCCATGATGATATTGAAAGAGCTACTGACCAAAGAAATACCTGATGATGACATAAAGACGACCTACCAGTATGTCATTGATTTGAAAGAGAAGATGGAAGAGACATGCCAGATTGCCATGAAACATTTGAAGGATGCCAAAATTGTGGAGACATTTCAATAGAAGAGCAAAGTCGAGAGAGTTAAAGCCAGGAGACAAGGTGCTAGTTCTTTTACCCACAAATTAAGGCAAACAAACTACTTATGCAGTGGAGGGGACCATTTGAAGTCATCGAGGAAGTAGGAGCGTTCGATTACCGGACAAACCAAGATGGCAAGACAAAGATGTTACACATCAACCTTCTTAAGAAGTATTTGGAGTCTGAGAGAAACATCGCTGGGGAGGTTGGAGAAATTCTTGCTTGTGTGATGACGGCTGTTATTTCAGAGGAGCAGGACCAGGAAGATGACATAGAGATTTCTAGTAAACTGGAAGTTCTACCAAGTGACCGGGGAAAAGAGAACGTGGAACATGTGGAAGTATCACCGGATTTGACCGATCAGCAAAGAGATGAAACAAAGGAACTTATGGATGGTTATCTGGATGTTTTAACAGATCTTCTGGGAAAGACTAACTTAGCTGTTCACGAGATCAACACTTCCACCACGGAACCGGTTCACGTAAAACCGTACCCTTTGCCTTTCAATACAAAGGAAACCATCAGAGAAGAGATAGAGAAGATGCTTGAAATGGATATAATTGAACCGTCTACTTCTCCATATTCTGCACCTGTTGTTCTGATCAAAAAGAAGGATGGAACCAACCGTTTCTGTATCAATTTTCGGAGATTAAACCAAGTCACCATTTTCGACGCAGAGCCTATGCCAAATACGGAAGAAATTTTCGCCAGAGTTTCTAGTGCCAAGTTTTTCTCCAAGCTGGACTTAAGCAAAGGCTATTGGCAAGTTCCACTTTCTACAGAAGCCAAACGTATGACAGCATTCTCGACTCCACAAGGACTATTCCAATTCAGAGTGATGCCATTTGGATTGATGAACGCGCCAGCAACGTTCAGTCGGTTGATGCAGAAGCTACTACGTGGGATGGAGCATATCGATAACTTAATCGATGATATCCTTATCTATACGGATACGTGGGAGGAACATATGGATATTCTGCAAGAACTCTTCAAGCGTCTACGTGAGGCGGGGCTTACTGCAAGGCCAAGTAAATGCGCCATAGGATTCGGGAGTTTACCTTGCTTAGGACACATTGTGGGAAACGGCAGGTTACAACTTGAGGAATCCAAAGTAATGCACCAAGACCAACTACGAAGAAGCAGGTACGATCATTCCTCGGATTGGCCAGATTTTACAGAAGATTTATCGCAAATTTTGCAGCAATTGCTGTTCCCTTGTCAGATCTGACAAAGAAAGGGAATCCTACCACCAGCTCAAATGGGAAACGAGTCATGAGGTGGCTTACACGACTCTCAAGAGGTTGCTAACGGCAAAACCTGTTTTGAAGTTACCGGATCTAGATCAGGAGTTCATTCTATGCACTGACGCCTCTGACACCGGTTTGGGTGCTGTTCTTCTTCAAGAAGAAAATGGTCAGAAGATGCCAGTGGCAGACGCAAATCGAAAGCTTCTACTGAGGGAGAAGAATTATGCCCTTGTAGAAAAGGAGTGTTTAGCGATAGTGTGGGCAGTGCAAAAAATTGAGCCATATATATATGGAAAGGAATTTATCCTAGAGACTGACCATCAGCCTCTCACCTATTTGCACCGTTCGAAGACAGCCAATGCCAGACTGATGCGCTGGGCACTTCTCCTGCAACCATACCGTCTCAGAATTAGGGCCATCAAAGGTGAAGACAATGTCGGAGTGGACTACCTCAGCAGGATTTAGGAACATATATGGTTCGTGATTTTTGTCTGAAACTGTGAACATTTTCTCAGGGAACGGGGGGATAAAGTCACGCACACATATATGTTTTCGTTTGTATATATCGGTCTTATGTTTGTAATTATATCACGTTGTGTGTATGTGAGTAAGCAAGAGTGTGGAAGACTGAGCGTTCATGCGAGAACCAAGGTGGATTTGTTTTTGTCCCCTTATCGGGTAGTTTTATACCCATTTCCATCAGAGGTTGATCCATGTAGGAAGCCCAGACAGCAGACTGAGCTTCACATGATGGGCACATGATTCTGTGGAATGTGGAATGTATTTGACAGCTTTATGACAAATAATAATATTTATTCAGGCAAAGCATGGCACAAAACAGTACATATAATCACATAAGATCACACAGTATTTTCAGCATTTTATTACTAAATATTATCTCATAAATGTTGTAGTGTTATCACAGTACGTATGTACATTTCTTTAATATAAATTTTTGCTTCACCTAGGATAACCTATGAAAACCGAGTACAGCTTATTTCCAAAGGGGTCCTTATGAAATCAAATCAAATTAATTTAATGTTTAAGAAATTTAGATAAAATTTAACCACGATTATCGCAGTTCAGTACCTGATAGTGATGTTATAAGATGGTAAAACTACTTACACTCTTAAAGATTAAGAATTTTCAAAAAATATTAAATGGAATGTAAGTATCAAGTAAAATTTTAAAAAGCATAGATAAGAGTAGTGCAGGTTGAGTTTCCCAAGGGTTGGGGATACCCCTACCAGCGAGGTCTACTCACCCTGCACCACAGAGTTACGGAGAAAACAACACGAGTGATGTTGATATGATTCATATAATTATTAGAAATTCAATGTAAAATAATTATGTTTCATATATGTTTAAAATAGATAATTCCATACTACATTAATCCTAATTAAAAATTTGAGATCATCATAGATGTCACAGCCTATAATTGACATAAGGCAATAAGTTTATAATGATAAAATTTAACAAATATCAAAGTTTCAGCTTTATCATGTCCATTCCCTTCTATAACACAACAGGTGCTTGCTAAGGGGCTTGTAATTGGAAAGCATGCATACCTGAAGAGTGGCTGGAACATTATGGATGGATTCCTGGTAGGAATATCACTAGTTGACATCATCATCTCTCTCACAGCCAACAGCAGTCCACGGATCTTCGGCATCCTGCGTGTCTTCAGGTTACTGCGCACCCTAAGACCCCTCAGGTAAACTCACATCCTGTGTGTGTTCAGGTTACTGTGCACCCTAAGGCCCCTCAGGTAAACTCACATCCTGTGTGTTCAGGTTACTGTGCACCCTAAGGCCCCTCAGGTAAACTCACATCCTACTTGTGTTCAGGTTACTGCGCACCCTAAGACCCCTCAGGTAAACTAACATCCTGTGTGTGTTCAGGTTACTGTTCACCCTAAGACCCCTCAGGTAAACTCACATCCTGTGTGTGTTCAGGTTACTGTTCACCCTAAGACCCCTCAGGTAAACTAACATCCTGTGTGTGTTCAGGTTACTGTTCACCCTAAGACCCCTCAGGTAAACTCACATCCTACTTGTGTCAGGTTACTGCGCACCCTAAGGCCCCTCAGGTAAACTCACATTCTACATGTGTTCAGGTTACTGTGCACCCTAAGGCCCCTCAGGTAAACTCACATTCTACATGTGTTCAGGTTACTGCGCACCCTAAGGCCCCTCAGGTAAACTCACATCCTACTTGTGTTCAGGTTACTGCGCACCCTAAGACCCCTCAGGTAAACTAACATCCTGTGTGTGTTCAGGTTACTGTTCACCCTAAGACCCCTCAGGTAAACTCACATCCTGTGTGTGTTCAGGTTACTGTTCACCCTAAGACCCCTCAGGTAAACTAACATCCTGTGTGTGTTCAGGTTACTGTTCACCCTAAGACCCCTCAGGTAAACTCACATCCTACTTGTGTCAGGTTACTGCGCACCCTAAGGCCCCTCAGGTAAACTCACATTCTACATGTGTTCAGGTTACTGTGCACCCTAAGGCCCCTCAGGTAAACTCACATTCTACATGTGTTCAGGTTACTGCGCACCCTAAGGCCCCTCAGGTAAACTCACATTCTACATGTGTTCAGGTTACTGCGCACCCTAAGGCCCCTCAGGTAAACTCACATCCTACTTGTGTTCCGGTTACTGCGCACCCTAAGGCCCCTCAGGTAAACTCACATCCTCTGTGTGTTCCGGTTACTGTTCACCCTAAGACCCCTCAGGTAAACTCACATCCTGTGTGTGTTCAGGCTACTGTTCACCCTAAGACCCCTCAGGTAAACTCACATCCTGTGTGTGTTCAGGTTACTGCGCACCCTAAGATCCCTCAGGTAAACACATATCATACGTGTGTTCAGGTTACGGCACACCCTAAGACCCCTCAGGTAAACTAACATCCTGTGTGTGTTCAGGCTACTGTGCACCCTAAGGCCCCTCAGGTAAACTCACAGCCTCTGTGTGTTCAGGTTACTGTTCACCCTAAGGCCCCTCAGGTAAACTCACATCCTGTGTGTGTTCAGGTTACGGCACACCCTAAGACCCCTCAGGTAAACTCACATCCTGTGTGTGTTCAGGTTACTGCGCACCCTAAGATCCCTCAGGTAAACACATATCATACGTGTGTTCAGGTTACGGCACACCCTAAGACCCCTCAGGTAAACTAACATCCTGTGTGTGTTCAGTTTACTGTTCACCCTAAAATCCCTCAGGTAAACTCACATCCTGTGTGTGTTCAGTTTACTGTTCACCCTAAGACCCCTCAGGTAAACTAACATCCTGTGTGTGTTCAGTTTACTGTTCACCCTAAGGCCCCTCAGGTAAACTAACATCCTGTGTGTGTTCAGTTTACTGTTCACCCTAAGGCCCCTCAGGTAAACTAACATCCTGTGTGTGTTCAGTTTACTGTTCACCCTAAGACCCCTCAGGTAAACTAACATCCTGTGTGTGTTCAGGTTACTGCGCACCCTAAGGCCCCTCAGGTAAACTAACATCCTGTGTGTGTTCAGTTTACTGTTCACCCTAAGGCCCCTCAGGTAAACTAACATCCTGTGTGTGTTCAGTTTACTGTTCACCCTAAGACCCCTCAGGTAAACTAACATCCTGTGTGTGTTCAGTTTACTGTTCACCCTAAGGCCCCTCAGGTAAACTAACATCCTGTGTGTGTTCAGTTTACTGTTCACCCTAAGGCCCCTCAGGTAAACTAACATCCTGTGTGTGTTCAGTTTACTGTTCACCCTAAGGCCCCTCAGGTAAACTAACATCCTGTGTGTGTTCAGTTTACTGTTCACCCTAAGGCCCCTCAGGTAAACTAACATCCTGTGTGTGTTCAGTTTACTGTTCACCCTAAGGCCCCTCAGGTAAACTAACATCCTGTGTGTGTTCAGTTTACTGTTCACCCTAAGGCCCCTCAGGTAAACTCACTTACCTTGGTCCATTGTTTAATGTACTGTAATTATACATATTTAAGTGGTTATCTGATCTTGGTGATTTTAGATTAGATTCCGCTGATTATAGTTTCTGTATATTACTGCATATGTCTACAGGTATTGTGATTATAGTTTCTGTATATTGCTGTCTGCAGATATTGTGATTATATATGATTGCACTTATCTGTTTAAATATGTTAATGTGCTAAAATTTGAATCTGCCAAAGTAGATTCATGCATAAATATGATTCTGACAAAATTGAAAATAGAATTACATGTACATTATTTCTACAGGGTGATCAGTCGAACCCCCGGGCTGAAGCTTGTTGTACAAACTGTTTGTTATCTCTACAGGGTGATCAGTCGAGCCCCAGGACTGGAGCTTGTTGTACAAACTGTTTGTTATCTCTACAGGGTGATCAGTCGAGCCCCAGGACTGTAGCTTGTTGTACAAACTGTTTGTTATATCTACAGGGTGATCAATCGAGCCCCAGGACTGGAGCTTGTTGTACAATCTGTTTGTTATCTCTACAGGGTGATCAGTCGAGCCCCAGGGCTGAAGCTTGTTGTACAAACTGTTTGTTATCTCTACAGGGTGATCAGTCGAGCCCCAGGACTGGAGCTTGTTGTACAAACTGTTTGTTATCTCTACAGGGTGATCAGTCGAGCCCCAGGACTGGAGCTTGTTGTACAAACTGTTTGTTATCTCTACAGGGTGATCAGTCGAGCCCCAGGGCTGAAGCTTGTTGTACAAACACTACTGTCCTCACTCAGACCTATTGGCAATATTGTCCTCATCTGCTGCACATTCTTCATCATCTTTGGTATCCTTGGAGTACAGGTGAGACAAACAAACATGCTACAGGTTAGACAATTAAAAAACACCATTTCACAGTACAGGTGAGACATGGTATCAGAGTACAGGTGAGACATGTTATCACAGTACAGGTGAGACATGGTATCAGAGTACAGGTGAGACATGTTATCACAGTACAGGTGAGACATGTAATCACAGTACAGGTGAGACATGGTATCATGGTATAGGTGAGACATGATATCATGGTATAGGTGAGACATGTAATCACAGTACAGGTGAGACATGTTATCATAGTACAGGTGAGACATGTTATCACAGTACAGGTGAGACATGTTATCATAGTACAGGTGAGACATGTTATCACAGTACAGGTGAGACATGTTATCACAGTACAGGTGAGACATGGTATCAGAGTACAGGTGAGACATGTTATCACAGTACAGGTGAGACATGTAATCACAGTACAGGTGAGACATGGTATCATGGTATAGGTGAGACATGATATCATGGTATAGGTGAGACATGTAATCACAGTACAGGTGAGACATGTTATCATAGTACAAGTGAGACATGTTATCACAGTACAGGTGAGACATGTTATCATAGTACAGGTGAGACATGTTATCACAGTACAGGTGAGACATGTTATCACGGTACAGGTGAGACATGCTATCAGAGTACAAGTGAGACATGATATCACAGTATAGGTGAGACATGTTATCACAGTACAGGTGAGACATGCTATCACAGTACAGGTGAGACATGGTATTATGGTACAGGTGAGACATGTTATCACGGTACAGGTGAGACATGCTATCACAGTACAGGTGAGACATGTTATCACAGTACAGGTGAGACATGTTATCATGGTATAGGTGAGACATGTTATCACAGTACAGGTGAGACATGTTATCATAGTACAGGTGAGACATGTTATCACAGTACAGGTGAGGCATGTTATCACAGTACAGGTGAGACATGTTATCACAGTACAGGTGAGACATGGTATCACAGTACAGGTGAGACATGGTATTATGGTACAGGTGAGACATGTTATCACAGTACAGGTGAGACATGTTATCATAGTACAGGTGAGATATGTTATCACAGTACAGGTGAGACATGTTATCACAGTACAGGTGAGGCATGTTATCACAGTACAGGTGAGACATGTTATCACAGTACAGGTGAGACATGTTATCACAGTATAGGTGAGACATGGTATCACGGTACAGGTGAGACACGCTATAACAGTACTGGTGAGACATGTTATCACAGTACAGGTGAGACATGGTATCACAGTACAGGTGAGATATGTTATCACAGTACAGGTGAGACATGATATCACAGTACATGCGAGAAGATGTTTCTTTAAAGATTTTAACATATTTGAACCCTGTGACCTTGACGAAAGGTCAAAATCATTTTTTTGAACAAACTTGGTTAGGGTTACACTATAATATAAGTCAGAGATTGATACCAGGTGAGCGATGCAGGCCCATCGGGCCTCTTGTTTAGCTCACCTGGCCCAAAGGGCATTACTCAGGTGACGGTAAGGCCCTTGCATGGCCTCTTGTTGTATACATGTATTATCTCATTCAACTGTAAGTTGATTAACCTACTGTAATTGTTTTGTATTACAGCTGTTTAAGGGTTCATTCTACTACTGTAAAGGGCCACATGTGCATCATGTCAAAAACAAGACTCAATGCTTGAAGGATCAACGCAACATCTGGATAAACCAAAAGTACAACTTTGACAACCTGGGCCAGGTAAACTGAAGTTAATCACATGACCAAACATCAAAGGTACTTTGGTTTGTTGATGGAGTAGGGTAGGGGATACTTTGGTTTTGTTGATGGAGTAGGGTAGGGATACTTTGGTTTGTTGATGGAGTAGGGAAGGGGATACTTTGGTTTGTTGATGGAGTAGGGAAGGGATACTTTGGTTTGTTGATGGAGTAGGGTAGGGGATACTTTGGTTTGTTGATGGAGTAGGTTATGGGATACTTTGGTTTGTTAATGGAGTAGGGTAGGGTATACTTTGGTTTGTTGATGGAGTAGGGTAGGGGATACTTTGGTTTGTTGATGGAGTAGGGAAGGGATACTTTGGTTTGCTGATGGAGTAGGGTAGGGATACTTTTGTTTGTTGATGGAGTAGGGTAGGGGATACTTTGGTTTGCTGATGGAGTAGGGTAGGGATACTTTTGTTTGTTGATGGAGTAGGGTAGGGGATACTTTGGTTTGTTGATGGAGTAGGGTAGGGATACTTTGGTTTGTTGATGGAGTAGGGTAGGGATACTTTGGTTTGTTGATGGAGTAGGGAAGGGATACTTTGGTTTGCTGATGGAGTAGGGTAGGGATACTTTTGTTTGTTGATGGAGTAGGGTAGGGGATACTTTGGTTTGCTGATGGAGTAGGGTAGGGATCTCGATACTTTGGTTTGTTGATGGAGTAGGGTAGGGATACTTTGGTTTGTTGATGGAGTAGGGTATGGGATACTTTGGTTTGTTGATGGAGTAGGGTAAGGATACTTTGGTTTGTTGATGGAGTAGGGTAGGGGATACTTTTGTTTGTTGATGGAGTAGGGTATGGGATACTTTGGTTTGTTGATGGAGTAGGGTAGGGGATACTTTGGTTTGTTGATGGAGTAGGGTAGGGATACTTTGGTTTTGTTGATGGAGTAGGGTAGGGGATACTTTGGTTTTGTTGATGGAGTAGGGTAGGGGATACTTTGGTTTGTTGATGGAGTAAGGTAGGGATACTTTGGTTTATTGATGGAGTAGGGTAGGGGATACTTTGGTTTGTTGATGGAGTAGGGTAGGGGATACTTTGGTTTGTTGATGGAGTAGGGTAGGGGATACTTTGGTTTGTTGATGGAGTAGGGTAGGGGATACTTTGGTTTGTTGATGGAGTAGGGTAGGGGATACTTTGGTTTTGTTGATGGAGTAGGGTAGGGGATACTTTGGTTTTGTTGATGGAGTAGGTGCAGTTAAGACAGCATACATTCCTTTCACCAAGAAAGCCATGTGGGCTTTTTCCAGGTACTCAGACATGCTTTTAAACATCCAGGCCAACATCCCATCCCATCGCGTCCCGTCCCATGGTAATGTAATCAGCTTATTTAAATAACTGCTGATCCGATTGTCATCAAGCTTCACATAATTACATAATAAGCATGAAGAACTAATTTCATATGGGGGAAGTGGGCATTATGTCTCACAGACATTTCTAGTTTTTTTCATAATTGTTGTAAAGGTAATTAAAGTTTATTTCATTAGGCTTTAGATTAAAAAAGGGAATGATCAAATTCTTGATTGATTATCATAAGGCAGTAGAAATATTAGGATTAGTCAGTCAAAGGATTAGGATTAGTCAGTTTTGATGTATTAGGATTAGATTATAAAATGATTAGGATAAGAGTTTTGATGTATTAGGATTAGATTATACAATGATTAGGATAAGAGTTTTGATGTATTAGGAATAGATTATAAAAGGATTAGGATAAGAGTTTTGATGTATTAGGATTAGATTATAGAAGGATTAGGATAAGAGTTTTGATGTATTAGGATTAGATTATAGAAGGATCAGGATCAGAGTTTTGATGTATTAGGATTAGATTATAGAAGGATCAGGACCAAGGTTTTGATGTATTAGGATTAGATTATAGAAGGATCAGGATAAGAGTTTTGATGTATTAGGATTAGATTATAGAAGGATCAGGATCAAAGTTTTGATGTATTAGGATTAGATTATAGAAGGATTAGGATAAGAGTTTTGATGTATTAGGATTAGATTATAGAAGGATCAGGATCAAAGTTTTGATGTATTAGGATTAGATTATAGAAGGATTAGGATAAGAGTTTTGATGTATTAGGATTAGATTATAGAAGGATCAGGATCAGAGTTTTGATGTATTAGGATTAGATTATAGAAGGATTAGGATAAGAGTTTTGATGTATTAGGATTAGATTATAGAAGGATCAGGATCAAAGTTTTGATGTATTAGGATTAGATTATAGAAGGATCAGGATAAGAGTTTTGATGTATTAGGATTAGATTATAGAAGGATCAGGACCAAGGTTTTGATGTATTAGGATTAGATTATAGAAGGATCAGGACCAAGGTTTTGATGTATTAGGATTAGATTATAGAAGGATCAGGATCAAAGTTTTGATGTATTAGGATTAGATTATAGAAGGATCAGGATCAGAGTTTTGATGTATTAGGATTAGATTATAGAAGGATCAGGATAAGAGTTTTGATGTATTAGGATTAGATTATAGAAGGATCAGGATCAGAGTTTTGATGTATTAGGATTAGATTATAGCAGAATCAGGATAAGAGTTTTGATGTATTAGGATTAGATTATAGAAGGATCAGGATCAAAGTTTTGATGTATTAGGATTAGATTATAGAAGGATCAGGATCAGAGTTTTGATGTATTAGGATTAGATTATAGAAGGATCAGGATAAGAGTTTTGATGTATTAGGATTAGATTATAGAAGGATCAGGATCAGAGTTTTGATGTATTAGGATTAGATTATAGCAGAATCAGGATAAGAGTTTTGATGTATTAGGATTAGATTATAGAAGGATCAGGATCAGAGTTTTGATGTATTAAGATAAGACTTCCTCTTTAGTTGCCTTTGAGGAACACTGGATCAATCATATCTGTTTGAATATAAAAATTATCATGAGAAAATAAATGTATGTTTCTTTCTATAATTTCAGGCACTGATGGCCCTGTTTGTGCTAGCCTCTAAGGATGGCTGGGTCAGTATTATGTATACAGGACTGGATGCAGTGGGCGTGGACCAACAGGTAATCAGACAATAGAAGGTCAAGGTGTGAGGACTATATCCAGGTAATCTGACAATAGATGGTCAGGGTGTGTGGGCTATATCCAGGTAATCAGACAATAGATGGTCAGGGGGTGTGGGCTATATCCAGGTAATAGATGGTCAAGGTGTGAGGGCTATATCCAGGTAATCAGACAATAGATTGTCAAGGTGTGAGGGCTATATCCAGGTAATTAGACAATAGATGGTCAAGGTGTGAGGGCTATATCCAGGTAATCTGACAATAGATGGTCAAGGTGTGAGGGCTATATCCAGGTAATCCGACAATATAAGGTCAAGGTGTGAATGCTATATCCAGGTAATCAGACAATAGATGGTCAAGGTGTGAGGGCTATATCCAGGTGATCAGACAATAGATGGTCAGGGTGTGTGGGCTATATCCAGGTAATCAGACAATAGATGGTCAGGGTGTAGGGCTATATCCAGGTAATCTAACAATAGATGGTCAAGGTGTGTGGGCTATATCCAGGTAATAGATGGTCAAGGTGTGAGGGCTATATCCAGGTAATCTGACATTAGATGGTCAGGGTGTAGGGCTATATCCAGGTAATCCGACAATAGATGGTCAAGGTGTGAGGGCTATATCCAGGTAATAGGTGGTCAAGGTGTGAGGGCTATATCCAGGTAATCTGACAATAGAAGGTCAAGGTGTGAGGGCTATATCCAGGTAATTAGACAATAGATGGTCAAGGTTGAGGGCTATATCCAGGTAATTAGACAATAGAAGGTCAAGGTGTGAGGGCTATATCCAGGTAATCAGAAAATAGAAGGTCAAGGTGTAGGGCTATATCCAGGTAATCAGACAATAGATGGCCAAGATGTGTGGGCTATATCCAGATAATCAGACAATAGATGGTCAAGGTGTGTGGGCTATATCCAGGTAATCAGACAATAGATGGTCAAGGTGTGAGGGCTATATCCAGGTAATCAGACAATAGATGGTCAAGGTGTGTGGGCTATATCCAGGTAATCAGACAATAGATGGTCAAGGTGTGAGGGCTATATCCAGGTAATCTGACAATAGATGGTCAAGGTGTGAGGGCTATATCCAGGTAATCAGACAATAGACGGTCAAGGTAGGTAATCAGACAATAGACGGTCGGGTGTAGGGCTATATCCAGGTAATCCGACAATAGATGGTCAAGGTGTGAGGGCTATATCCAGGTAATAAGACAATAGATGGTCAAGGTGTCAGGACTATATCCAGGTAATTAGACAACAGATGGTCAAGGTGTGAGGCTATATCCAGGTAATCAGACAATAGACGGTCAAGGTGTGAGGGCTATATCCAGGTAATCAGACAAAAGAAGGTCAAGGTGTGAGGGCTATATCCAGGTAATTAGACAATAGACGGTCGGGTGTAGGGCTATATCCAGGTAATCAGACAATAGACGGTCAAGGTGTGAGGGCTATATCCAGGTAATAGATGGTCAAGGTGTGAGGGCTATATCCAGGTAATCTGACAATAGACGGTCAAGGTGTGAGGGCTATATCCAGGTAATAGACGGTCAAGGTGTGAGGGCTATATCCAGGTAATTAGACAATAGAAGGTCAAGGTTTGAGGGCTATATCCAGGTAATAGATGGTCAAGATGTGAAGGCTATATCTAGATACATAGACAATAGATGGTCAAGGTGTGAGGGCTATATCCAGGTAATCCGACAATAGATGGTCAGGGTGCGTGGGCTATATCCAGGTAATCAGACAATATAAGGTCAAGGTGTGAGGGCTATATCCAGGTAATCATACAATAGATGGTCAAGGTGTGAGGGCTTTATCCAGGTAATCTGACAATAGATGGTCAGGGATTGAGGCTATATCCAGGTAATCAGACAATAGGTGGTCAAGGTGTGAGGGCTATTTCAAGGTAATCAGACAATAGATGGTCAAGGTGTGAGGGCTATATCCAGGTAATCTGACAATAGATGGTCAAGGTGTGAGGGCTATATCCAGGTAATCAGACAATAGAAGGTCAAGGTGTGAGGGCTATATCCAGGTAATCAGATAATAGATGGTCAAGATGTGAGGGCTATATCCAGGTAATCAGACAATAGATGGTCAAGGTGTGTGGGCTATATCTAGGTAAACAGACTATAGAAGGGCTATATCCCTTTGAGCCTGTTGATCAATATATGCCTTTTAAATTTATAATATGCATCAGAACTTTTTATGCCCCTGCCATGAAATGGGGAGTGGGGGGGGGACACATAGTACGTCTTGTCCTGTCCTTCCCGTAGTAATGTAATCAGCTAATCTCTGCAACTACCATTATAATTCTCACCAAACTTTGCATACATATTAGTAAGTTTGATGTAATTTGTGAACCTTCCTTTTTTTCACGGATTAAACATTCAAGATGGCTGCAACAACCTCTGATTGGCTGAAACAATATGCATTAGTAACTTTTGTTCTGTTTGGTTGATCTCAATGAAACTTGATAAAAAGGATGATTACATGACAGCCCTCATTTTAAATGAAAAACAACAAAGCTGAATTATGATTCAATATGGCTGCGAAATGGAGGCATCTGATTTGTCAGAATTCAGATAATGTCCGATTTTAATTAAAACTGGTATGTACATTGGGTTGGGTTATACTAACACAATGGCAGTGTTAATTGATGAAAAAATGGCTCTCTGATTGGCTGAAAACATGAATTAGTTTCACATGCTGGCGGGGGCATTTATGTCTTACAGACATTTTCTAGTTGAACTATTATTATCCCCCAGCTAGCACCTCACTTAAAGAAGAGGTTTCTATTATAATTACTTTTTAGCTCACCTGGTCCAAAGGACCAAGGTGAGCGTATGCCATACCCCAGTGTCCGGCGTCTGTCGTCCCTCAACAATCGACTTCTTCTTCATAACCACGGATTGGAATTTAATCAAATTTGGTAGGAAGCATGCCTTGGTGACTGGTATTCAAATTTATACAAATGAAGGGGCTGACCCCCCAGGGGCCTGAAGGGTGGGGCCAAAAGGGGTCCATTTGACAATATTCATATTAAAGACTTCTTTCTGGATCTAAGCAATGTACAGCTTTCATATTTCATTGGTAGCATCCTTAGGTAGCTGGGATTCAAATCTATACAAATGATTGGGCTTACCCCCAAAGTGCCTGAGGGGTTGGGCCAAAAGGGGTTCATTTGGCAATATTCATATTAACAATTTCTTCTCTGAAACTTAGCAATGTACAACATTCATATTTCAGTGGTAACATCCCTAGGTGGCTGGGATTAAAATTTATATAAATAATGGGGCTAACCCCCCAGGGCCAAAAGGTGTCCATAGACAATATTTGACATACATGTAACTTTTAAACGGTTAAGATCCCCACCCCAAAACTATATATACAATTGCTAAGCATAAAGAGACAATCACAAATATAATTTTAGATTTGACCCCAGAGTCTACCACGCCCTTTCAGACTTAAATGATTTATAACTTTTAAACGGTTGAGACCCCCCCCACACACACACACACACACACAAAACTATATATGCAATTACTATGCATAAAGAGAGCATAATATTTAATATAAACCAATTTCAAATAAATTTCCTCTAAATGCTCTTTTGAATCAGAAAGCTAAGAGTTCATTAAGGGCAATATTGTGGCAGATCCCACACCGGAAAAGTTTATGTTATTTAACTTACACAGTACACACGCCTTTTTGTTGCATTTGCTGAAAGCCAGGTGAGTGATACAGGCCCTCCTGGCCTCTTTTTCATTACATCCATTTGTTTGTTGATCTATGATTCTGTGCAACAGTGCCTGAATCCTTGGTCCATATTCTGCACATGTGTATATTTGTAGTAATATAAAGTCTCGCACCCGATATGATTTTGGTGGTCACCTGTCAAAGGGTCAAAGGTCATTGGCAGGAGTGTATCTTTGTGAGCTTCTGTGTTATATATTGTACAATATCATAAATGTTGTATAACATTGTAAGTATTGTTCATAATTGTATTTCATAATTGTTTTATAATATTAGAATTGTTGTATAATATTATACTTGTTATAAAATATTATACTTGTTATAAAATATTATAAATGTTTCATTACAGCCTCAGATCAACTACAATGAATGGCGCCTGTTGTACTTCATCTCATTTCTATTGCTGGTTGGCTTTTTTGTCCTAAACATGTTTGTTGGGGTGGTCGTAGAGAACTTCCACAAGTGTCGAGAGAACCAGGAGAAAGAAGAGAGAGCCATAAGGGCTGCCAAACGATCCCAGAAGATGGAGGCCAAGAGAAAGAGTGAGAATCTCTTTTACTTACTTGTTAAGGCTTGAGAAATCTACCTCTGATAAATTAAAAAAATCTTATATTTGAAGAAAAAAAAAAAATTCTAGTAATACAGAAAAAAGATGTTAGAAAGTCTATTTAATTGCTCAATATAAATATGGTTCTTTATTGCAGAGCTCAACAGACCTCCCTACTGGGCCAATTATTCAAAAGGTCGGCTTCTCATCCACGCAGTTGTCATTAGCAAATACTTCGACCTTGCCATTGCTGGAGTAATTGGGTTGAATGTCATCACCATGGCAATGGAATACTACATGATGCCTGCTGTAAGTGTGCTACGCCCGCAATGAACAAACTGCCAGATGAGCTTATGTTATGGTTTGTTGTCTGTCATCCATCAACTTTTTAGCCCACCATCCTCAGATAGTTGGGTATTTGAATCACCCATGCGTCTGTGGTCCTTCATCAGTTTGTCCATCCGTACTTCCGACAGGTGTACTACATTCAACCTTCTTAAATTTCATATGCAGGTTTCCTAGTTTTTGAGCTGATTCCGAAAAGATTATGGTCATATGGTTATGACAGTGCGGCCATCTTGGATTTTGAAAGTTATAGATTGGGATCGCTATTTCTTGGGAAATACTGGATTGATCCTTCTCAAATTGCATAGGCAAGTGTTTATTGGACCCTTGTTATGCATTGTCTAGTTTTTTAGCTAAACTGAAAACAATATGGCCTGACAGGCAGCCATCTTGTACTTTGAAAGTTATAGTTTATGTTCCCTATTTCTTGAGAAGTACTGGATAGATCCTTCTAAAGTTTCATCTGTATGTTTCTTTCGGTATTTAGTTGTGCCCTTTTGATTTTTGGTCTGATAGAAAAAATGGCTGACAGACAGTCATCTTGGATTTTGACATTTAAATTTGTTATTACTCTTTCTTGAGAAGTACTTTATAGATCATTCTCAAATTTCATTTGTATGTTCTCCTTCATGTTTAGTTGTGCCCTTTTGATTTTGGGACTGATAGAAAAATCAAAAGTACTTGAAGTAATGAAGGAAGCGTTACTCAGATGTTTGGACATGGTAAAAGAATGAAATATGAAAGGTGCATTTTTAAAAAAAAAAAGAAAGCAAACTGGCTATAAGAAATTCTCAGGTCCCTGCGTTCACTGTGTCAGACTTTGCGCCACCACTCTGACCGGCCAGATTTAGATCAAAGGGACAATAATGCATTAAGTAATAATAACATTAAGTGCACTGAAAAAAGTGTAACATGTATTTGGTATTTTTAAAGAGAAGTAAAGTATAACTGTGGCTTAGTTGTTGGAGATCGTTACCGGAAATCAAAATTTATGTACCTGTCGTAAGATGAACGCACAGCAATGAATATTAAGGTTAGAAACCCTATTGCTAATTTCAGACTCTGTGGTATTCCAGTTTTTGTCCACCACGGACAAGAAAAAAAAATCAAAGTGATGCAATTACTGAAAATTAACGAACATTTTTGTAGAGTTCACATAATTTTCAAAGATTAAAGATCTGAGTCACAATATGATTAACGTTTTATCACTGATAAATATTTTAAGAAATATGCTTTCTAAGAATCAAAATGGAAATATTAGTAAATTCATTATTTACTGATAAACGAGCCTACCTTTGTCACACGTGTTACCTCACGGCTGGACTATGGAAATGCCCTACTCTGTGGTATATCTGACAAATTGACAAGTCGCCTACAGAAGGTCAAGAACACGGCAGCACGTCTCGTTTCTCGGGTTAAAAAGAGAGAACACATCACTCCTGTTCTGTATTCATTGCACTGGCTACCTGTGCAATACAGGTCACAATACAAAATCTTGGTATACACATACAAGGCACTTGATGGAACAGCTCCCCAGTACATACGGGAGATAGGTACCCTGTATCAGCCGTCACGATCACTGAGGTCGAAGACAGAATCATTGTTGTGTGTCCCAAAATCTCATACTGTGACCTATGGAAACCGGTGTTTTGGGAAAGTATTGTATTATTGGGAGTATAGATGTATCTCGGTGTATTGTATTATTGGGAGTATAGATGTATCTCGGTGTATTGTATTATTGGGAGTATTGGTGTATCTCAGTGTATTGTATTATTGGGAGTATTGGTGTATCTTGGTGTATTGTATTATGGGGAGTATTGATGTATCTCGGGGTATTGTATTATTGGGAATATTGATGTATCTCGGTGTATTGTATTATTGGTAGTATTGATGTATCTTGGTGTATTGTATTATGGGAAGTATTGATGTATCTCGGGGTATTGTATTATTGGGAGTATTGATGTATCTTGGTGTATTGTATTATTGGGAGTATTGGTGTATCTCAGTGTATTGTATTATGGGGAGTATTGATGTATCTTGGTGTATTGTATTATGGGGAGTATTGATGTATCTCGGGGTATTGTATTATTGGGAGTATTGATGTATCTTGGTGTATTGTGTTATTGGGAGTATTGATGTATCTTGGTGTATTGTATTATTGGGAGTATTGGTGTATCTCGGTTTATTGTATTATTGGGAGTATTGATGTATCTTGGTGTATTGTATTATTGGAAGTATTGGTGTATCTTGGTGTATTTTATTATTGGGAGTATTGATGTATCTTGGTGTATTGTATTATTGGGAATATTGATGTATCTCGGTGTATTGTATTATTGGGAGTATTGGTGGATCTCGGTTTATTGTATTATTAGGGGGTGTATTGGTGTATCTCGGTGTATTGTATTATTGGGAGTATTGATGTATCTTGGTGTATGGTATTATGGGGAGTATTGATGTATCTCGGTGTATTGTATTATGGGGTGTATTGGTGTATCTCGGTGTATTGTATTATTGGGAGTATTGATGTATCTTTGTGTATTGTATTATTGGGAGTATTGATGTATCTTGGTGTATTGTATTATTGGAAGTATTGATGCATCTCAGTGTATTGTATTATTGGGAGTATTGATGTATCTCAGTGTATTGTATTATTGGGAGTATTGGTGTATCTCAGTGTATTGTATTATTGGGAGTATTGGTGTATCTCGGTGTATTGTATTATTGGGAGTATTGATGCATCTCAGTGTATTGTATTATTGGGATTATTGATGTATCTCTGTGTATTGTATTATTGGGAGTATTGATGTATCTTGGTGTATGGTATTATTGGAAGTATTGATGTATCTCAGTGTATTGTATTATTGGGAGTATTGGTGTATCTCAGTGTATTGTATTATTGGGAGTATTGGTGTATCTCGGTGTATTGTATTATTGGGAGTATTGATGCATCTCAGTGTATTGTATTATTGGGAGTATAGATGTATCTCGGTGTATTGTATTATTGGGAGTATTGATGTATCTCGGGGTTTTGTATTATTGGGAGTATAGATGTATCTCGGTGTATTGTATTATTGGGAGTATTGATGTATCTCGGGGTTTTGTATTATTGGGAGTATAGATGTATCTCGGTGTATTGTATTATTGGGAGTATTGGTGTATCTCAGTGTATTGTATTATTGGGAGTATTGGTGTATCTTGGTGTATTGTATTATGGGAGTATTGATGTATCTTGGTGTATTGTATTATTGGGAGTATTGATGTATCTCGGTGTATTGTATTATTGGGAGTATTGATGTATCTTGGTGTAGTGTATTATTGGGAGTATTGATGTATCTTGGTGTAGTGTATTATTGGGAGTATTGGTGTATCTCGGGGTTTTGTATTATTGGGAGTATTGATGTATCTTGGTGTATTGTATTATTGGGAGTATTGGTGTATCTCAGTGTATTGTATTATTGGGAGTATTGGTGTATCTCGGGGTTTTGTATTATTGGGAGTATTGGTGTATCTCGGTGTATTGTATTATTGGGAGTATTGATGTATCTTGGTGTAGTGTATTATTGGGAGTATTGATGTATCTCGGTGTATTGTATTATTGGGAGTATTGATGTATCTCGGTGTATTGTATTATTGGGAGTATTGATGTATCTTGGTGTATTGTATTATTGGGAGTATTGATGTATTTTGGTGTATTGTATTATTGGGAGTATTGATGTATCTTGGTGTATTGTATTATTGGGAGTATTGATGTATCTTGGTGTATTGTATTATTGGAAGTATTGGTGTATCTTGGTGTATTTTATTATTGGGAGTATTGATGTATCTTGGTGTATTATATTATTGGGAATATTGATGTATCTCGGTGTATTGTATTATTGGGAGTATTGATGTATCTCGGTGTATTGTATTATTGGGAGTATTGGTGGATCTCGGTTTATTGTATTATTAGGGGGTGTATTGGTGTATCTCGGTGTATTGTATTATTGGGAGTATTGATGTATCTTGGTGTATGGTATTATGGGGAGTATTGATGTATCTCGGTGTATTGTATTATGGGGTGTATTGGTGTATCTCGGTGTATTGTATTATTGGGAGTATTGATGTATCTTGGTGTATTGTATTATTGGGAGTATTGATGTATCTTGGTGTATTGTGTTATTGGGAGTATTGATGTATCTCGGTGTATTGTATTATGGGGAGTATTGGTGTATCTTGGTGTATTGTATTATTGGGAGTATTGGTGTATCTTGGTGTATTGTATTATTGGGAGTATTGATGTATCTCGGTGTATTGTATTATTGGGAGTATTGGTGTATCTTGGTGTATTGTATTATTGGGAGTATTGGTGTATCTTGGTGTATTGTTTTATTGGGAGTATTGATGTATCTTGGTGTATTGTATTATTGGGAGTATTGATGTATCTTGGTGTATTGTATTATTGGGAGTATTGATGTATCTCTATCTAATTTATTAATTTTACTTTTTTTCAGGAACTGCAATTTGCTTTGAAGATCTTCAACTATTTTTTTACAAGCGTTTTCATCATTGAAGCCACTATGAAGATTGTAGCTCTGGGTATGATGCGATACATCAAGGACAGGTGGGTATTGGAAGTTACTGCTTTATGCCAGATCTATACTAACAGCTAGGCAGAAATACCTGTTATCATTGGCTTACTGTGTGTATGGATGTACACCATGTATCACACATTTTACTGACATGGGAGTCAAGGTTATTGACTAGCTGATGACCTTGACATTGCTGTCAAAAAGGAAGTAAAGTGTGTGATAGCTATGTGTTGTAACCATTGATAACCTATATAAGTAAAGTGTGTGATAACTATGTGTTGTAACCATTGATAACCTATATAAGTATAGTGATTTTTTTGTTTGTTGTATATTCAGTAATTTGCAATGTTGTCAGTTTCTATTTATGAATTTTTTTTTCCAACTTCATTCATGCCAAGAACCAAAAGCTGTCCTCAGGAGATCTTTCTCTAGAAATTATGTGAGGGACAAACATAAAAAATGTAAATGTGGTCCTCACACCTCAGGTGGTGTACCACCTCTAATCTGTGAGAGATAGAGTGAGAAAGTGGTCCTCACACCTCAGGTGGTGTACTACCTCTAATGTGTGAGAGACAGAGAGTGAGAAAGTGGTCCTCACACCTCAGGTGGTGTACTACCTCTAATGTGTGAGAGACAGAGAGTGAGAAAGTGGTCCTCACACCTCAGGTGGTGTACTACCTCTAATGTGTGAGAGACAGAGTGAGAAAGTGGTCCTCACACCTCTGGTGGTGTACTACCTCTAATGTGTGAGAGACAGAGAGTGAGAAAGTGGTCCTCACACCTCTGGTGGTGTACTACCTCTAATGTGTGAGAGACAGAGTGAGAAAGTGGTCCTCACACCTCAGGTGGTGTACTACCTCTAATGTGTGAGAGACAGAGTGAGAAAGTGGTCCTCACACCTCAGGTGGTGTACTACCTCTAATGTGTGAGAGACAGAGAGTGAGAAAGTGGTCCTCACACCTCAGGTGGTGTACTACCTCTAATGTGTGAGAGACAGAGAGTGAGAAAGTGGTACTCACATCTCAGGTGGTGTACTACCTCTAATGTGTGAGGGACACAGTTAGAAAGTGGTCCTCACACCTCAGGTGGTGTACCACCTCTAATCTGTGAGAGATAGAGTGAGAAAGTGGTCCTCACACCTCGGGTGGTGTACTACCTCTAATGTGTGAGGAACACAGAGTGAGAAAGTGGTCCTCACACCTCAGGTGGTGTACTACCTCTAATGTGTGAGAGACAGAGAGTGAGAAAGTGGTCCTCACACCTCAGGTGGTGTACTACCTCTAATGTGTGAGAGACAGAGAGTGAGAAAGTGGTCCTCACACCTCAGGTGGTGTACCACCTCTAATGTGAGAGACAGAGAGTGAGAAAGTGGTCCTCACATCTCAGGTGGTGTACTACCTCTAATGTGTGAGAGACAGAGAGTGAGAAAGTGGTCCTCACACCTCAGGTGGTGTACTACCTCTAATGTGTGAGAGACAGAGAGTGAGAAAGTGGTCCTCACACCTCAGGTGGTGTACTACCTCTAATGTGTGAGAGACAGAGAGTGAGAAAGTGGTTCTCACACCTCAGGTGGTGTACTACCTCTAATGTGTGAGAGACAGAGAGTGAGAAAGTGGTCCTCACACCTCAGGTGGTGTACTACATCTAATGTGTGAGAGATAGAGTGAGAAAGTGGTCCTCACACCTCAGGTGGTGTACTACCTCTAATGTGTGAGAGATAGAGTGAGAAAGTGGTCCTCACACCTCAAGTGGTGTACCACCTCTAATGTGTGAGACAGAGAGTGAGAAAGTGGTCCTCACACCTCAGGTGGTGTACTACCTCTAATGTGTGAGAGACAGAGTGAGAAAGTGGTCCTCACACCTCAGGTGGTGTACTACCTCTAATGTGTGAGAGACAGAGAGTGAGAAAGTGGTCCTCACATCTCAGGTGGTGTACTACCTCTAATGTGTGAGACAGAGAGTGAGAAAGTGGTCCTCACACCTCAGGTGGTGAACTACCTCTAATGTGTGAGACAGAGAGTGAGAAAGTGGTCCTCACACCTCAGGTGGTGTACTACCTCTAATGTGTGAGACAGAGAGTGAGAAAGTGGTCCTCACACCTCAGGTGGTGTACTACATCTAATGTGTGAGAGACAGAGTGAGAAAGTGGTCCTCACACCTCAGGTGGTGTACTACCTCTAATGTGTGAGGGACACAGTTAGAAAGTGGTCCTCACACCTCAGGTGGTGTACTACATCTAATGTGTGTGAGGGACACAGTTAGAAAGTGGTGCTGAAGTGATATCAAGTCTTTAATGTGTGGGTGGGACACATTGTGTAAAATGGGGGTTTTTATGTTTCACTTCCTTTCTCATAAACAATTTTCAAACTTACATTGATTTTAGTATAGTTCAGGATAGTTATATTTACTTATATTTTTCTTGCCAAACACAGATCTCCTGATTAAAGCACATCTCTTGTCTACCTTGTATCCTATAAAACACATATCTCCAGTGTGAAGGGCCACATCATCACCATCTATCTTAACTATCCTGGGAAATAGATATAGGACCCAGTCTACATCTTCTGTCTCAGATAAATTTTGTCCTGCCTAACACGGACCTCCAGGGCCCGAACCGCAACACCTCTCTCTTATAACACAGACCTCCAGGGCCCGAACCACAACACCTCTCTCTTATAACATGGACCTCAAGGGCCGAACCACAACACCTCTCTCTTATAACACGGACCTCCAGGGCCCGAACCACAACACCTCTCTCTTATAACACTGACCTCCAGGGCCCAAACCACAACACCTCTCTATTATAACAGGGACCTCCAGGGCTGAAACCACAGCACCTCTCTCTAGAACACCGACCTCCAGGGCCCGAACCGCAACACCTCTCTCTTATAACACTGACCTCCAGGGCCCGAACCACAACACCTCTTTCTTATAACACTGACCTCCAGGGCCCGAACCGCAACACCTCTCTCTTATAACACTGACCTCAAGGGCCCGAACCGCAACACCTCTCTCTTATAACACTGACCTCCAGGGCCCAGCCTTTTATCCTGCTCAACACAGACCTCCAGGGCCCAAACTACACCCCTCTCTATATCTATACTAGCCTTTTGTCCTGCTCAACACAGACCTCCAGGGCCCAAACTATACCCCTCTCTATATCACTACTAGCCTTTTGTCCTGCCCAACACAGACCTCCAGGGCCCAAACTACAGCCCCTCTCTATATCTATACTGGCCTTTTGTCCTGCCCAACACAGACCTCCAGGGCCCAAACTACAGTCCCTCTCTATATCTATACTGGCCTTTTGTCCTGCCCAGCACAGACCTCCAGGGCCCAAACTATACCCCTCTCTATATCTATACTAGCCTTTTGTCCTGCTCAACACAGACCTCCAGGGCCCAAACTATACCCTTCTCTATATCTATACTGGCCTTTTGTCCTGCCCAGCACAGACCTCCAGGGCCCAAACTATACCCCTCTCTATATCTATACTAGCCTTTTGTCCTACCCAACACAGACCTCCAGGGCCCAAACTACAGCCCTTCTCTATATCTATACTAGCCTTTTGTCCTGCCCAGCACAGACCTCCAGGGCCCAAACTATACCCCTCTCTATATCTATACTAGCCTTTTGTCCTGCCCAGCACAGACCTCCAGGGCCCAAACTATACCCCTCTCTATATCTATACTAGCCTTTTGTCCTGCCCAACACAGACCTCCAGGGCCCATCCAGTGCTTAAACAAAATAACCAAAACTGTGATTCCCAAATATTGGTAAAGAGTTTTCATTTCGGAATGCTGAAGACTTATATACGGAATACTTTACATTGCTGGCTGAAAATTACACAGCTGTGAAGCCCACCTTGTTGGGTAATAAACTCTGGTGATACCTTGTTGGGAAATAAGATATGGTGACACCTTGTTGTGAAATAAGCTATGGTGTTACCTTGTTGGGAAATAAGCTATGGTGACACCTTGTTGGGAAATAAGCTATGGTGTCACCTTGTTGGGTAATAAGCTATAGTGACACCTTGTTTGGAAATAAGCTATGGTGTTACCTTGTTGGGAAATAAGCTACGGTGACACCTTGTTGGGAAATAAGCTATGGTATTACCTTGTTGGGAAATAAGCTATGGTATTACCTTGTTGGGAAATAAGCTATGGTGTTACCTTGTTGGGAAATAAGCTACAGTGACACCTTGTTGGGAAATAAGATATGGTGACACCTTGTTGGGAAATAAGCTATGGTGTCACCTTGTTGGGTAATAAGCTATAGTGACACCTTGTTGGGAAATAAGCTATGGTGTCACCTTGTTGTGAAATAAGCTATGGTGTTACCTTGTTGGGAAATAAGCTATGGTGTTACCTTGTTGTGAAATAAGCTATGGTGTTACCTTGTTGGGAAATAAGCTATGGTGACACCTTGTTGGGTAATAAGCTATGGTGTTACCTTGTTGTGAAATAAGCTATGGTGTCACCTTGTTGGTAAATAAGCTATGGTGACACCTTGCTGGGTAAAAAGGTATGGTGTTACCTTGTTGGGAAATAAGCTATGGTGTTACCTTGTTGTGAAATAAGCTATGGTGTTACCTTGTTGGTAAATAAGCTATGGTGACACCTTGTTGTGAAATAAGCTATGGTGACACCTTGTTGGTAAATAAGCTATGTTGTTACCTTGTTGGTAAATAAGCTATGTTGTTACCTTGTTGGGAAATAAGCTATGGTGTTACCTTGTTGGGAAATAAGCTATGGTGTTACCTTATTGGAATATAAGCTGTGGTGTCACCTTCTTGGAAAATAAGCTACGGTGACACCTTATTGGGTAATAAGGTATGGTGTTACCTTGTTGGGAAATAAGCTATGGTGTTACCTTGTTGTGAAATAAGCTATGGTGTTACCTTGTTGTGAAATAAGCTATGGTGACACCTTGTTGGTAAATAAGCTATGTTGTTACCTTGTTGGTAAATAAGCTATGTTGTTACCTTGTTGGGGAATAAGCAATGGTGTTACCTTGTTGGGAAATAAGCTATGGTGTTACCTTGTTGGGAAATAAGCTATGGTGTTACCTTATTGGGAAATAAGCTATGGTGTCACCTTCTTGGAAAATAAGCTACGGTGACACCTTATTGGGAAATAAGCTATGGTGTTACCTTGTTGGGTAATAAGCTATGATGATATGTTTTTGTAACCGGGAGGATTTTTCTGAGACAATGCTTACAGGAAGAATTAAACAACACGTATTAATACCAGTATTTGAACTTTCCTTACTTTTGCCCTGATCAGCAGCAGGTAAACTGTTATTTTAAAAAGTTCTCTCACTAATTTTACCTTCACATTGGCACACTTTTTCTCCATTTTGTAATTGACTTTTCTTGTCATATCTTTACAGTTGTGATTTTCATAAGAATGAACCAGTGTTTTGTCTAGTTTTTGTCTCTTGCCTGTCACAAACTCCCAAACTGGAACACCCTGGGACTATACTTGACCTTCACATAACCTTTATGAAATGATTTAGCACAAGTTTTTTCGTGTTTTGTATGTAATGACATGGTTTAGAAATTAAACATGTTCTGTATGTAATGACATGGTTTAGAGATTAGACATGGTTTTTTTTTTCAGATAAACATAGTATTATATATTACTCTTTGCTAAATGTAAATGGCAATTAACTCCCAAGACAGAATTGGAATTCCTTCCAAATGGGAACTGTGCTTCGTTGAGCTGCCTGTAAAATTCTTACTAAATGCCAAATGTCATGGAAGTCCAATTTCATTTGTTGCTAGTATTTGCTGGGGCCTCATAGTGTCCATCTGTGTGTACATGTAAAGGTCCCCATAGTGTCCATCTGTGTGTACATGTAAAGGGCCCCATAGTGTCCATCTATGTGTACATGTAAAGGTCCCCATAGTGTCCGTCTGTGTGTACATGTAGAGGGCCCCATAGTGTCCATTATTGTGTACATGTAGAGGGCCCCATAGTGTCCATCTGTGTGTACATGTAAAGGGCCCCATAGTGTCCGTCTGTGTGTACATGTAGAGGGCCCCATAGTGTCCATCTGTGTGTACATGTAGAGAACCCCATAGTGTCAATCTGTGTGTACATGTAAAGGTCCCCATAGTGTCCATCTGTGTGTACATGTAAAGGGCCCCATAGTGTCCAGCTGTGTGTACATGTAGAGGGCCCCATAGTGTCCATCTGTGTGTACATGTTAAGATCCCCATAGTGTCCATCTGTGTGTACATGTAGAGGGCCCCATAGTGTCCATCTGTGTGTACATGTAAAGGGTCCCATAGTGTCCATCTGTGTGTACATGTAAAGGGCCCCATAGTGTCCAGCTGTGTGTACATGTAAAGGGCCCCATAGTGTCCGTCTGTGTGTACATGTAGAGGGCCCCATAGTGTCCATCTGTGTGTACATGTAGAGAACCCCATAGTGTCAATCTGTGTGTACATGTAAAGGTCCCCATAGTGTCCATCTGTGTGTACATGTAAAGGGCCCCATAGTGTCAATCTGTGTGTACATGTAGAGGGCCCCATAGTGTCCATCTGTGTGTACATGTAAAGGGCCCCATAGTGTCAATCTGTGTGTACATGTAGAGGGCCCCATAGTGTCCATCTGTGTGTACATGTAAAGGGCCCCATAGTGTCCATCTGTGTGTACATGTAAAGGGCCACATAGTGTCTGTCTGTGTGTACATGTAAAGGGCCCCATAGTGTCCATCTGTGTGTACATGTAAAGGGCCCCATAGTGTCCATCTATGTATATGTAAAGGTCCCCATAGTGTCCATCTGTGTGTACATGTAGAGGGCCCCATAGTGTCCATTATTGTGTACATGTAGAGGGCCCCATAGTGTCCATCTGTTTGTACATGTAGAGGGCCCCATAGTGTCCAGCTGTGTGTACATGTAAAGGGCCCCATAGTGTCAATCTGTGTGTACATGTAAAGGGCCCCATAGTGTCCAGCTGTGTGTACATGTAGAGGGCCCCATAGTGTCCATCTGTGTGTACATGTAAAGGGCCTCATAGCGTCCGTCTGTGTGTACATGTAAAGGGCCCCATAGTGTCCGTTTGTGTGTACATGTAAAGGGCCCCATAGTGTCCATCTATGTGTATATGTAAAGGGCCCCATAGTGTCCATCTGTGTGTTCATGTAGAGGGCCTCATAGTGTCCAGCTGTGTGTACATGTAGAGGGCCCCATAGTGTCAATCTGTGTGTACATGTAGAGGGCCCCATAGTGTCCAGCTGTGTGTACATGTAGAGGGCCCCATAGTGTCCATCTGTGTGTACATGTAAAGGGCGCCATAGTGTCCATCTGTGTGTACATGTAGAGGGCCCCATAGTGTCCATCTGTGTGTACATGTAAAGGGCCCCATAGTGTCCATCTATGTGTATATGTAAAGGGCCCCATAGTGTCCATCTGTGTGTTCATGTAGAGGGCCCCATAGTGTCAATCTGTGTGTACATGTAGAGGGCCCTATAGTGTCAATCTGTGTGTACATGTAGAGGGCCCCATAGTGTCCAGCTGTGTGTACATGTAAAGGGCCCCATAGTGTCCGTCTGTGTGTACATGTAGAGGGCCCCATAGTGTCCATCTGTGTGTACATGTAGAGAACCCCATAGTGTCAATCTGTGTGTACATGTAAAGGTCCCCATAGTGTCCATCTGTGTGTACATGTAAAGGGCCCCATAGTGTCAATCTGTGTGTACATGTAGAGGGCCCCATAGTGTCCATCTGTGTGTACATGTAAAGGGCCCCATAGTGTCAATCTGTGTGTACATGTAGAGGGCCCCATAGTGTCCATCTGTGTGTACATGTAAAGGGCCCCATAGTGTCCATCTGTGTGTACATGTAAAGGGCCACATAGTGTCTGTCTGTGTGTACATGTAAAGGGCCCCATAGTGTCCATCTGTGTGTACATGTAAAGGGCCCCATAGTGTCCATCTATGTATATGTAAAGGTCCCCATAGTGTCCATCTGTGTGTACATGTAGAGGGCCCCATAGTGTCCATTATTGTGTACATGTAGAGGGCCCCATAGTGTCAATCTGTTTGTACATGTAGAGGGCCCCATAGTGTCCAGCTGTGTGTACATGTAAAGGGCCCCATAGTGTCAATCTGTGTGTACATGTAAAGGGCCCCATAGTGTCCAGCTGTGTGTACATGTAGAGGGCCCCATAGTGTCCATCTGTGTGTACATGTAAAGGGCCTCATAGCGTCCGTCTGTGTGTACATGTAAATGGCCCCATAGTGTCCGTTTGTGTGTACATGTAAAGGGCCCCATAGTGTCCATCTATGTGTATATGTAAAGGGCCCCATAGTGTCCATCTGTGTGTTCATGTAGAGGGCCTCATAGTGTCCAGCTGTGTGTACATGTAGAGGGCCCCATAGTGTCAATCTGTGTGTACATGTAGAGGGCCCCATAGTGTCCAGCTGTGTGTACATGTAGAGGGCCCCATAGTGTCCATCTGTGTGTACATGTAAAGGGCGCCATAGTGTCCATCTGTGTGTACATGTAGAGGGCCCCATAGTGTCCATCTGTGTGTACATGTAAAGGGCCCCATAGTGTCCATCTATGTGTATATGTAAAGGGCCCCATAGTGTCCATCTGTGTGTTCATGTAGAGGGCCCCATAGTGTCAATCTGTGTGTACATGTAGAGGGCCCCATAGTGTCAATCTGTGTGTACATGTAGAGGGCCCCATAGTGTCAATCTGTGTGTACATGTAGAGGGCCCCATAGTGTCAATATGTGTGTACATGTAGAGGGCCCCATAGTGTCAATCTGTGTGTACATGTAGAGGGCCCCATAGTGTCAATCTGTGTGTACATGTAGAGGGCCCCATAGTGTCCATCTGTGTGTACATGTAGAGAACCCCATAGTGTCAATCTGTGTGTACATGTAAAGGTCCCCATAGTGTACAGCTGTGTGTACATGTAAAGGTCCCCATAGTGTCCATCTATGTGTACATGTAAAGGGCCCCATAGTGTCCATCTGTGTGTACATGTAGAGGGCCCCATAGTGTCAATCTGTGTGTACATGTAGAGGGCCCCATAGTGTCAATCTGTGTGTACATGTAGAGGGCCCCATAGTGTCAATCTGTGTGTACATGTAGAGGGCCCCATAGTGTCCAGCTGTGTGTACATGTAAAGGGCCCCATAGTGTCCAGCTGTGTGTAATACTTTGCTTTAACCTACATGTCTTGCATGGTTGATTTTTATGAACTGGTTAAGTGCATGCTATGTGATAGAAATGAACTCTGCTTCTGGTCTGCTCTCTAGCACCTGTTTTGATTGTGGTACTGTTTGCTATCTTTCTCTACCTGTGTTTCTGTATAAACACGCCTGAGTGATGATGTCTGCACAATACTCTTAGCACTGACACTTGGGAAGGTCTACTGGAATCAGCTTGGCTGTCAATTTGTAGACACCAAGTGACTTCACTTTCTTAAATATTAGAGAAACTGCTGTAAAACATTGTACATAAGATCTGTCTTTCATGTATTTGTGCATCATATTTATCGTAATTCGCAGAGCTACTCCTGCTTTGCTTTGTTTTGTCCACTTTGCCCTGCTCTCGCTTCTGAATTATGAGATTTCAGTGAGAAAACTTTCTCCAAAGTGTATACATGATCATAATATGATAAAGATAGACCTTGAATGTCTTAACATTTTTGATATATACAGTTCCAATCTATAGGGAGGGGGGTACTAGTTAGACTAAGGCTGATATATACAGTTCTAATATATAGGGAGGGGGGTACAAGTTAGACTAAGGCTGATATATATAGTTCCAATCTATAGGGAGGGGGGTACTAGTTAGACTAAGGCTGATATATACAATTCTAATCTATAGGGAGGGGGACTAGTTAGACTAAGGCTGATATATATAGTTCTAATCTATAGGGAGGGGAGTACTAGTTAGACTAAGGCTGATATATACAGTTCTAATCTATAGGGAGGGGGTACTAGTTTCTATAGGGAGGGGGTACTAGTTAGACTAAGGCTGATATATATAGTTCTAATCTATAGGGAAGGAGGGGGGTACTTGTTAGACTAAGGCTGATATATATAGTTCCAATCTATAGGGAGGGGGGTACTAGTTAGACTAAGGCTGATATATACAGTTCTAATATATAGGGAGGGGGGTACTAGTTAGACTAAGGCTGATATATATAGTTCCAATCTATAGGGAGGGGGTACTAGTTAGACTAAGGCTGATATATACAATTCTAATCTATAGGGAGGGGGGTACTAGTTAGACTAAGGCTGATATATATAGTTCTAATCTATAGGGAGGGGGGGGGTACTAGTTAGACTAATGCTGATATATACAGTTCTAATCTATAGGGAGGGGGGTACTAGTTAGACTAAGGCTGATATATATAGTTCTAATCTATAGGGAAGGGGGTACTAGTTAGACTAAGGCTGATATATATAGTTCTAATATATAGGGAGGGGGGTACTAGTTAGACTAAGGCTGATATATATAGTTCTAATCTATAGAGAGGGGGGTACTAGTTAGACTAAGGCTGATATATATAGTTCTAATCTATAGGGAGGGGGGTACTAGTTAGACTAAGGCTGATATATATAGTTCTAATCTATAGGGAGGGGGGTACTAGTTAGACTAAGGCTGATATATACAGTTCTAATCTATAGGGAGGGGGGTACTAGTTAGACTAAGGCTGATATATATAGTTCCAATCTATAGGGAGGGGGGTACTAGTTAGACTAAGGCTGATATATACAGTTCTAATCTATAGGGAAGGAGGGGGGTACTAGTTAGACTAAGGCTGATATATATAGTTCTAATCTATAGGGGGGTACTAGTTAGACTAAGGCTGATATATATATAGTTCTAATCTATAGGGAGGGGTACTAGTTAGACTAAGGCTGATATATATATAGTTCTAATCTATAGGGAGGGGGGTACTAGTTAGACTAAGGCTGATATATATACAGTTCTAATCTATAGGGAGGGGGGTACTAGTTAGACTATGGCTGATATATATATAGTTCTAATCTATAGGGAGGGGAGTACTAGTTAGACTAAGGCTGATATATATAGTTCTAATCTATAGGGAGGGGAGTACTAGTTAGACTAAGGCTGATATATATAGTTCTAATCTATAGGGAGGGGAGTACTAGTTAGACTAAGGCTGATATATACAGTTCTAATCTATAGGGAGGGGGGTACTAGTTAGACTAAGGCTGATATATATAGTTCTAATCTATAGAGAGGGGGGGTACTAGTTAGACTAAGGCTGATATATATAGTTCTAATCTATAGAGAGGGGGGGTACTAGTTAGACTAATGCTGATATATATAGTTCTAATCTATAAGGAGGGGTACTAGTTAGACTAAGGCTGATATATATAGTTCTAATCTATAGGGGGGGGGGGTACTAGTTAGACTAAGGCTGATATATACAGTTCTAATCTATAGGGGGGGGGGTACTATTTAGACTAAGGCTGATATATATAGTTCTAATCTATAGGGAGGGGGGGTACTAGTTAGACTGAGGCTGATATATATAGTTCTAATCTATAGAGAGGGAGGGGGGGGGGTACAGGTAAGACTAAAGCTGATATATATAGTTCTAATCTATAGGGAGGGGGGGTACTAGTTAGACTAAGGCTGATATATAGTTCTAATCTATAGGGGAGAGGGGGTACTAGTTAGACTAAGGCTGATATATATAGTTCTAATCTATAGGGAGGGGGGTACTAGTTAGACTAAGGCTGATATATACAGTTCTAATCTATAGGGAGGGGGGTATATAATCTTGTCCTATTATAGGATTAGGTTGATTTAATTATTGGTAAAATGTGTCCTATTATGGGATTAGGTCGATTTAATTATTGGTAAAATGTGTCCTATTATGGGATTAGGTCGATTTAATTATTGGTAAAATGTGTCCTATTATGGGATTAGGTCGATTTCTGGTATTTGCCATATAGGTTTGGTGAAATTGACATTCTGGTGAATTTCATACCATTTTTGGATGAACTTGTAAAACTTATCATTTGAAAGTTGTTTTATGGTAGCTGTATGACCTTGAAATCACATATTCCTCATGTATGTTTGTTTTTCAACTAAACATGAATTGGAATTAAAAAAAAGATTGCTTGTAAGTGTTTATATTCAGTTTTTGTATTATCATACCAATGATTTGTTTACAACAATGCTGATTAAAAACTCAGCAGAACAATCAACAATAGTGTACAACTATGAGTACTTTACACAGGTGGAACCAGCTGGATATCCTCATTGTACTCCTGTCTATTATTGGCATTATCCTGGAGGAAATGAAGACCAACGTTATCCCTATCAATCCAACTATCATACGAGTGATGAGAGTTCTCCGCATAGCCAGAGGTACGTACATCTTATACTCCAACTAACTCAGGTTCCCACATAGCCAGAAGTACGTACATCTTATACTCCAACTAACTCAGGTTCCCACATAACCAGAGGTACGTACATCTTATACTCCAACTAACTCAGGTTCCCACATAGCCAGAAGTACGTACATCTTATACTCCAACTAACTCAGGTTCCCAAACAGCCAGAAGTATGTACATCTTATACTCCAACTAACTCAGGTTCCCACATAGCCAGTGGTACGTACATCTTATACTCCAACTACTCAGGTTCCCACATAGCCAGATGTACGTACATTTTATACTCCAACTAACTCAGGTTCCCACATAGCCAGAGTTATGTACATCTTATACTCCAACTAACTCAGGTTCCCACACAGCATAGGAAATCATGTATAGGTTATTGTGAGCACCTGTATAGGGCCTGAGCAGAGAGAGATTATTTGCTCACCTGGCTTGAAGGGCCCAGTGAGCTAATGCGATGATGTGTTGTCCGTCCTGTGTCCATCAACTTTTCCTTTTATTGACTTCTTCTAAAAAACCGAAAGGCCTAGTGACATGAAATTTGGGTGGTAGATTTCTCGACCAATATTCAAGGTCACAGGGGTCAGATCTGTTGAAAATTTTTTAACTAATTCTTGTGATAAACCAAAAAGGTGAGAGGTTGATACCAAGTTATTTATGCTGGCCCATTGGGCCCCTTGTTAATTAATTAACCAATGGAGAAGGAGGAGTAGGAAGGTACATTTTATCAAATCAATTGGCAAAATAAATTTCTGTAAAATCAAAGAGTAGCTAGGCCATTATGAATTCAACCAATTGTAAGTACAATGTACATATGCAACACACAGAGCAGATAGCAGAGAGGACGTTTTCTTTTTGCAATTGAGTATAAGCCATACCTACATCAGACACTGTGATATTTTATGTAAGGTAGACCTGTGATATTTTATGTAAGGTAGACCTGTGATATTTTATGTAAGGTAGACCTGTGATATTTTATGTAAGGTAGAATTGTGATATTTTATGTAAGGTAGACCTGTGATATTTTATGTAAGGTCTACCTGTGATATTTTATGTAAGGTCTACCTGTGATATTTTATGTAAGGTAGACCTGTGATATTTTATGTACATGTAAGGTCTACCTGTGATATTTTATGTAATGTAGACCTGTGATATTCTATGTAAGGTAGACCTGTGATATTTTATGTAAGGTAGACCTGTGATATTTTATGAAAGGTAGACCTGTGATATTTTATGTAAGGTAGACCTGTGATATTTTATGTAAGGTAGACCTGTGATATTTTATGTAAAGTCTACCTGTGATATTTTATGAAAGGTAGACCTGTGATATTTTATGTAAGGTACCCTGTGATATTTTATGTAAGGTCTACCTGTGATATTTTATGTAAGGTACCCTGTGATATTTTATGTAAGTTAGACCTGTGATATTTTATGTAAGGTAGACCTGTGATATTTTATGTAAGGTAGACCTCTATTTTTGAAATGTTTATGAACGTTTAGATAATGTTTGTTTGTTTCAGTGCTGAAGCTACTAAAGATGGCGAAGAGTATCCGTGCCCTACTTGACACAGTCATACAAGCCCTTCCTCAAGTTGGCAACCTCGGTCTTCTGTTCTTCCTCCTTTTCTTTATCTTTGCTGCCCTGGGAGTGGAGCTGTTTGGTCGCCTAGGTTGGCTGTTAATTAATATACCGACATCAAATTTGAGGGGAGGGGGGTGTTCAGTTTGTCTTTATCCAGGGGAGGGGGGTGTTCAGTTTGTCTTTATCCGAGGGGAGGGGGGTGTTCAGTTTGTCTTTATCGGAGGGGAGGGGGGTGTTCAGTTTGTCTTTATCCGAGGGGAGGGGGGTGTTCAGTTTGTCTTATCCGAGGGGAGGGGGGTGTTCAGTTTGTCTTTATCCGAGGGGAGGGGGGTGTTCAGTTTGTCTTTATCCGAGGGGAGGGGGGTGGTCAGTTTGTCTTTATCCGAGGGGAGGGGGGTGTTCAGTTTGTCTTTATCCGAGGGGAGGGGGGTGTTCAGTTTGTCTTTATCCGAGGGGAGGGGGGTGTTCAGTTTGTCTTTATCCGAGGGGAGGGGGGTGGTCAGTTTGTCTTTATCCGAGGGGAGGGGGGTGTTCAGTTTGTCTTTATCCGAGGGGAGGGGGGTGTTCAGTTTGTCTTTATCCGAGGGGAGGGGGGTGGTCAGTTTGTCTTTATCCGAGGGGAGGGGGGTGTTCAGTTTGTCTTTATCCGAGGGGAGGGGGGTGTTCAGTTTGTCTTTATCCGAGGGGAGGGGGGTGTTCAGTTTGTCTTTATCCGAGGGGAGGGGGGTGTTCAGTTTGTCTTTATCCGAGGGGAGGGGGGTGGTCAGTTTGTCTTTATCCGAGGGGAGGGGGGTGGTCAGTTTGTCTTTATCCGAGGGGAGGGGGGTGGTCAGTTTGTCTTTATCCGAGGGGAGGGGGGTGTTCAGTTTGTCTTTATCCATGGTCAAAATATATCGGTCTGACCATCAGTCCGAGACTGATCTGAAGTCAGACATTATACTGTAAACAAAGATGCTATTTAGAAATTTTCTGATCACATCAAATTTGCACAAGTTCATTGCGGTGAATTATAATGGGGATGACTATAAGTTTTAATGTACTGGCTTTAGATATATCACATGACAATCTTCATTTCATATAACAATTTTAGATCCATTTATTTTAAAGAAATATTACAAGGATAATTAACACCAAATTTCAGAGAATGAAATCTATTAGGTTAAGGGCCAAGATGTTTATCAAATGGCAATTCAACTTAAATTGAAAAATGCCAATACACTGGTTCTATTTATCTAATATGGCCCTGTTGAGGGGGCACTATTGCCTCATAGTATTGTCGAGGGATGGAATAGTGCCTGTGCCGAAGGCGAGGGCACTATCTCATCACGAGACAATACTATGAGACAACAGTGCCCTTTCAACAGGGCCATAATGGGTTTAGTACATCACTTTTCCATTAAAATACACACGTATACACTAAAACTCGTTTTATTGTGCGAAACCATGGCCAGCTTTGGGTCGTTTCTCGAGACAGCCATTTTCAAGCAGACCAGTAGCATGACGTAATAGTGACGTAACTCATTAATGACATCATAATAGATTCATGTTGAACATCGATCCTTTGATAGTCCAATGGTGCCTAGCTCTATAATCTAAGGAGAATCCAATACACTAGTTATATAATCTAAAAAGAATCCAATACACTGGTTCTTTTATCTAAAGAGATTACAATATACTGGCTCTATTATCTAAAGAGAAGCCAATTCACTAGTTATATAATCTAAAAAGAATCCAATACACTGGCTCTATTATCGAAAGAGAATTTTATACACTTGTTCTATTATCTAAAGAGAAGCCAATGCGCTGGTTCTATAATCTAAAGAGAAGCCAATACGCTGGTTCTATTATCTAAAGAGAAGCCAATACGCTGGTTCTATTATCTAAAGAGAAGCCAATACGCTGGTTCTATTATCTAAAGAGAAGCCAATATGCTGGTTCTATTATATAAAGAGAAGCCAATACGCTGGTTCTATTATCTAAAGAGAAGCCAATACGCTGGTTCTATTATCTAAAGAGAAGCCAATACGCTGGTTCTATTATCTAAAGAGAAGCCAATACACTGTTCTTTTATACTCATGGGAGTTGTGAGGAGTATTAGTCAGGCATTCTGGTGACACTAATCACACTCAAGAAAGTGAGAAGAATCATGCCATCATATTTCATCAACCTTCAGCTGCAAACAGGTCAAGTTCAAAATGTTGTAACCTCATAACCATTTGTATGTTAAATAGTTTACCTGGAGTTACTGTTAAGTCATGTATTCGGTTGACGTTTCAGAGTGTTCGTTAGACCATCCGTGTGAGGGACTTGGAGAACACGCCCATTTTCGTGACTTTGGGATGGCATTCCTCACACTTTTCCGAGTTGCTACGGGTGACAACTGGAACGGCATCATGAAGGTGAGACTGAGGCAATGATTGTGAACTTCTACAATCAAACCTTATATTTTACCTTTGATTAATAGCAATTTTGACTCTTTCTGGGGTAATGTTCAGCTCACTTTTTATCAACAGGACACGCTGCGTGAGGATTGCGATGACTCGGCCATTTGTCTCACAAACTGCTGCGTGAGTCCTATTATCGCTCCTGTCTACTTTGTTATATTTGTCCTGATGGCGCAGTTTGTCCTTGTCAACGTCGTCGTAGCCGTTCTGATGAAACATCTAGAGGTAATATTGACATTCTATATATGTACTTACTGCAGTTTAACTTTATATCTTATCAAACATTCTGAAAAAAGCTTTTTTGATGCATCGAGGTTAGATTGATTGCATTGAGGTTAGAAGGATCAATCAAGTCCTGAGATTAAGATATTTTGCATGTTTTTTTTCTGAGATTGATCATTTATAGTGGAGTTGCCCCTCCCCACTTATTGCTGACTAGTTACCATGGTTTAGCATTGTCCATCTCACCATACAGCTCATCATTGTCTGCACATAACTGTTCCAATAGTTTATAGACATCAATGTACTTTAGTTTTTATTCAACTTTGAAATGGTAGAAATCGATTTGATGAATTAGACAGCTACGTATGAATGATGCATATTTTTCTTTTGTCTTTTGTCTAACAGTAACATGCTTTTAATTACGTTATGATAAATTTCAAATAGATGTTAACACTTTAGGATGTGGGCTTGATAAGTATAAATTTTAAAGCTTTAGGATGTAAATTTTATAAGCTTATACATTGTGTATAATTGATTAAGAATGTTAACTCTATAAGCATATTTATTGTTGTGGTGCAATACTAGTTTTTAACATCTCCAGATATGCTTCTAATTCATAAAATATACATCATTTCCCACTTTTCATTGGTTAAATTAACTCTTTGGTGGACAAAACAGCTGTTAATGTACCAAATACTTGTCAACTATCTATAGGATTATCAACAGTAGACTATGTAACTTGTGGAATTACAGCTCAGCCTAAATACTTGTCAACTATCTATAGGATTATCAACAGTAGACTATGTAACGTGTGGAATTACAGCTCAGCCTAAATACTTGACAACTATCTATAGGATTATCAACAGTAGACTATGTAACTGTGGAATTACAGCTCAGCCTAAATACTTGTCAACTATCTATAGGATTATCAACAGTAGACTATGTAACTTGTGGAATTACAGCTCAGCCTAAATACTTGTCAACTATCTATAGGATTATCAACAGTAGACTATGTAACTGTGGAATTACAGCTCAGCCTAAATACTTGTCAACTATCTATAGGATTATCAACAGTAGACTATGTTACTGTGGAATTACAGCTCAGCCTAAATACATGTCAACTATCTATAGGATTATCAACAGTAGACTATGTAACGTGTGGAATTACAGCTCAGCCTAAATACTTGTCAACTATCTATAGGATTATCAACAGTAGACTATGTAACTGTGGAATTACAGCTCAGCCTAAATACTTGTCAACTATCTATAATATTATCAACAGTAGACTATGTAATGTGTGGAATTACAGCTCAGCCTAAATACTTGTCAACTATCTATAGGATTATCAACTGTAGACTATGTAACGTATGGAATTACAGCTCAGCCTAAATACTTGTCAACTATCTATAGGATTACAACTATCTATAGGATTACAACTATCTATAGGATTACAACTATCAATAGGATTACAACTATCTATAGGATTACAACTATCTATAGGATTATCAACAGTAGACTATGTAATGTGTGGAATTACAGCTCAGCCTATGTCAGGGTCTGACCACACCCCTAGGGACCTAATTTCTTAGTTGAACATGAAAACAGTTGAGATACTAACCCATTTACCAAACTTTGAATTTATACAGATATGCTTTAAGGATTGGTCTCTCATTCTATCCCTGTCCTTGGTAACTTACTGAATAATATTTTACCACAATGACCTAGATATCAATGTATCCAGATGTGATACAGGCCTTCTGGGCCTCTTGTTAAACTGTATACATCATAGCAGGATTCTAGTGGAAGTTACATTTGTACAAACTTTATATGAGGTTAAGATATGAAATGAATAACCTAAAAATATTCTAGGATTTATAAAAAGTAATTTCTTTCAAAAGATACCACTACTGGAAGAATGTCCACGAAGAAGCCATGAATAAACATGATGTATGGACTATATGAAAATGGCAAAATCCTTGAAAAGGCCATGAAAATACCATGAAACCTTTAATCCTTGAAAAATAATAAAATTTCATGGCCATGACCAATAACACCATGGCTCTAAATGTACTTTCCTTTTCATGGTTTAGACACCTATAAGTCATGACCATTACAATCCTCTGATTATGTCAATATATCATTGTGGCATGAAATTATGAAGTAATTTTAGGGGTTTTATTTTAGCATGTCATGGCAACAGTCTGATTTGTTTTTCATGGCCATGGTTATTTTAATTATGGCCATGATAAAAATTATCATAATATGACTGAAAATAAATGATATTTACTAACACATCATGACAATGCTAGTAGGTTTTATTAGCTGACATGGCTTGTCCAAAGGATTGAGGTGAGCTTATGCCATACCGTGGTATCCTTAGGTGGTCAGGATTCAGCATTGTACTAATGGTGGGACTGACCCCCCTAGGGGGCTGAAGGGTGTGGTCAAAAGGGGTTATTTACCTAACTATATTGGTTGAAGCGACTTCTTCTCCATAACCACTGAATGGAAATCAGTCTTATTTGGCAGGAAGCATCCTTAGGTGCCAAGATTCAAAATTGTACTAATGGTGGGACTGACCCCCCCCCCCCCCCAGGGGGCTGAGATGCGGGGCCAAAAATGTTGTTTAGTTATATTGGTTTAAGTGACTTCTTCTCTATAATCACTGATTGGAAATCAACCTTATTTGGCAGGAAGCATCCCTAGGTGCTCAGGATAAAAATTTGTATTAATGGTGGGACTGCCGCCCCCCCTCCCCTCTGGGGGCTGAAGGGTGGGACCAAAATACTTTTTAACTTAGATTAAAAATATGATATACCTTTGCTGGGCATAAAGAGATGAACACAATCATGGTACATTGCTTTGTATTATGATTATTCCAGTAGTGTGCCCCGCCCTTGCAGAATCAACACCGGAGACGTAACTTTTAAACATTGAGATCCCCACCCCAAAACTATATACAATTACAACTGGGCATGAAGAGACAATCAAAATCATTATTTTAAATTTGATCTCAGGGTCTGCCACAATTCTTTGCATACTTGATCCCTTTGAAATTTTTGAGATCCCGAACTCAAAACTATATAATTTATACTGTTGCTTGGCATAAAGAGACAAACACAATCGTAATATTAGCATTGATGTCAGGGTCTGACGACACCCCTAGGGACCTAATTTCTTAGTTTAACTTGAAAACAGTTGAGATACTCACCCATTTACCAAACTTTTGATTTAAACAGATATGATTTAAGGATTGGTCTCTCATTCTATCCCTGTCCTTGGTAACTTACTGAATAATATTTTACCACAATGACCTAGATATCAATGTATCCAGATGTGATACAGGCCTTCTGGGCCTCTTGTTAAACTGTATACATCATAGCAGGATTCTAGTGGAAGTTCTCTAGTGGGAATATAGCAGATTTTTACCATATCACTATTTGAATGAGCATCATCAGATATTCAAATGAGCTATAATAATTATAACAATCTTATCAGCCATTATAGCCGATCAGGATGCCAGTACAGCAGGATTTCAGTGAATGATATAGCAGGATCCTAGTGATCAGTATAGCATTATTTAAGTGGACAGCAAGGCGGGTTCCTGGTGAAACTACAGAAGGATCTTTATAATAGTGGCCATTTATACAGCAGGATTTCAGTCGACAATATATAGTAGGATCTCGTTAGACAACACAGTAGAATTTCAGTGGACAACACGGCAGGAATTCGGCAGCCTCACATTGTATTAGATCCACAGAAAGGAGCAATTCAACAGGCTGTATGCCTACACCATCTTATACGTACATGCAAAAGCAACTTTCAAAAACTCAAACTCAAAAGGACTATGTATGGTTTTGCCTGTTTTGCACTCTCAAATTATTTCATTTCAAATATAGACTACATCCATCATGGAATTGTAATAATATTTATTTGTTGTTTGTGCTATGGTAACCATCCTACATTTGCATAAATTATGCATAATTTGCATAAATTATGCAAATGTAAATATTTGGTCAATTTTGGTAAATTTTAGTAAATTTTAACATAGTTTTTCACATACACAATGTAGCAACTATATAGCGCATTCTTGAACAAAGTTTGTTCAAGAGTGCGCTCAACAGTTTCTAATAGAAAAACTATCCAAAAATGGGCCAAATGACTAAATGGTCAAATTTTCCTAATTTATGCATATTTGAATGGTTGTCATGACAACCAGAGAGAGTTGAAACAACAAATAATTATTGTTTCAGTATTATCAGGGATGTATTTTATATTTGAAATACATTGATTTGAGAATTTGATAATCTGTTTCAAAATTAGATCTTTTGGGGGCCAAAAAAAGGCCTAAACCATATATTGTCCTTTATTAGAAAAGTTTTGGTGATTGACTTAAGTAAAAACGTTATTGTATCCAAATCAATACGGAACAATAACAGATCAGGTGAAATACCAAGAAGCAAATCTGAACAATACAGACAATCCTTCTTTGTTAGATCAGCAGCTGATTAGAATAGACTAAAGGACACATAGTGTGTAGCTTGCAAACCTTGAGAAGCAGCTTGCAAACCTTGAAAAGCAGCTATCTATCTCATTCGGCAAACACTGATACACACTCCCCATAACATGATTACCCCCCCATATCATGATTACCCTCCCCATATCATGTTTACCCTCCCCATATCATCATAACCCTCCCCATATCATGATTACCCTCCCCATATTACCCTCCTCATATCATGATCACCCTCCGCATATCATGATTACCCTCCCCATATCATCATTACCCTCCCCATATCATCATTACCCTCCCCATATCATGATTACCAACCCCATATCATGATAACCCTCCCCATATCATGATTACCCTCCCCATATCATGATTACCCCCCCCCCCATATCATGATTACCCTCCCCATATCATCATTACCCCCCCCCCCCATATCATGATTACCCTCCCCATATCATGATCACCCTCTGCATATCATGATTACCCTCCCAATATCATGATTACCCTCCCCATATCACCATTACCCTCTCCATATCATGATTACCCTTCCATATCATGATAACAATCCCCATATCATCATTACCCTCCCCATATCATCATTACCCTCCCCATATCATCATTACCCTCCCCATATCATGATTACCTTCCCCATATCATCATTACCCTCCCCATATCATGATTACCCTCCCCATATCATCATTACCCTCCCCATATCATGATTACCCTCCCCATATCATCATTACCCTCCCCATATCATGATTACCCTCCCCATATCATCATTACCCTCCCCATATCATGATTACCCTCCCCATATCATCATTACCCTCCCCATATCATCATTACCCTCCCCATATCATGATTACACTCCCAATATCATCATTACCCCGCATATTACACTCCCCATATCATGATAACCCTCCCCATATCATGATTACCCTCCCCATATCATGATTACCCCCCCCCCATATAATTACCCTCCCCATATCATGATTACTCTCCCCATATCATGATAACCCTCCCCATATCACGATTAGCCTCCCCATATCATCATTACCCTCCCCATATCATCATTACCCTCCCCATATCATCATTACACTCCCCATATCATGATTACCCTTCCCATATCATGATTACCCTTCCCATATCATGATTACCCTCCCCATATCATCATTACCCTCCCCATATCATCATTACCCCCCCCCCACTATCATGATTACCCTCCCATATCATGATTACCCTCCCCATATCATGATTACCCTCCCCATATCATGATTACCCTCCCATATCATGATTACCCTCCCATATCATGATTACCCTCCCCATATCATGATTACCCTTCCCATATCATGATTACCCTCCCATATCATGATTACCCTCCCCATATCATCATTACCCTCCCCATATCATGATTACCCTCCCCATATCATCATTACCCTCCCCATATCATGATTACCCTCCCATATCATGATTATCCTCCCCATTTCATGATTACCCTTCCCATATCATGATTACCCTCCCATATCATGATTACCCTCCCCATATCATGATTACCCTCCCCATATCATCATTACCCCCCCCCCCCCCACTATCATGATTACCCTCCCATATCTTGATTACCCTCCCCATATCATGATTACCCTCCCCATATCATGATTACCCTCCCATATCATGATTACCCTCCCCATTTCATGATTACCCTTCCCATATCATGATTACCCTCCCATATCATGATTACCCTTCCCATATCATCATTACCCTCCCCATATCATCATTACCCTCCCATATCATCATTACCCTCCCCATATCATGATTACCCTCCCATATCATAATTACCCTCCCATATCATGATTACCCTCCCCATATCATGATTACCCTCCCCATATCATGATTACCCTCCCATATCATGATTACTCTCCTCATATCATGATTACCCTCTCCATATCATGATTACCCTTCCCATATCATCATTACCCTCCCATATCATGATTACCTTCCCCATATCATAATTACCCTCCCCATATCATGATTACCCTCCACATATCATCATTACCCTCCCCATATCATCATTACCCTCCCCATATCATCATTACCCTCCCTGTATCATGATTACCCTTCCCATATCATCATTACCCTCCCATATCATGATAACCCTTCCCATATCATCATTACCTTCCCCATATCATGATAACCCTTCCCATATCATCATTACCCTCCCATATCATGATTACCTCCCCATATCATGATTACCCTCCCCATATCATGATTACCCTTCCCATATCATGATTACCCTCCCATATCATGATTACCCCCCCCCCCATATCATGATTACCCTCCCCATATCATGATTACCCTCCCCATATCATGATTACCCTCCCATATCATGATTACCCTCCCATATCATGATTACCCTCCCTATATCATGATTACCCTCCCATATCATCATTACCCCCCCCCCATATCATGATTACCTTCCCCATATCATGATTACCCTCCCATATCATGATTACCCTCCCCATATCATGATTACCCTTCCCATATCATGATTACCCTTCCCATATCATGATTACCCTCCCATATCATCATTACCCTCCCCATATCATGATAACCCCCCCCCACTATCATGATTACCCTCCCCATATCATGATTACCCTCCCATATCATGATTACCCTCCCCATATCATGATTACCCTCCCCATATCATGATTACCCTCCCATATCATCATTACCCTCCCCATATCATGATAACCCCCCCACTATCATGATTACCCTCCCCATATCATGATTACCCTCCCATATCATGATTACCCTCCCATATCATCATTACCCTCCCCATATCATGATAACCCCCCCACTATCATGATTACCCTCCCCATATCATGATTACCCTCCCATATCATGATTACCCTCCCCATATCATCATTACCCTCCCCATATCATGATTACCCTCCCATATCATGATTACCCTCCCCATATCATGATTACCCTTCCCATATCATGATTACCCTCCCATATCATGATTACCCTTCCATATCATGATTACCCTCCCCATATCATGATTACCCTTCCCATATCATGATTACCCTCCCATATCATGATTACCCTCCCCATATCATCATTACCCTCCCCATATCATGATTACCCTCCCCATATCATGATTACCCTTCCATATCATGATTACCCTCCCATTTCATGATTACCCTCCCCATATCATGATTACCCTTCCCATATCATGATTACCCTCCCCATATCATCATTACCCTCCCCATATCATGATTACCCTCCCATATCATGATTACCCTTCCCATATCATGATTACCCTCCCCATATCATCATTACCCCCCCCCCCCCACTATCATGATTACCCTCCCATATCATGATTACCCTCCCCATATCATCATTACCCCCCCCCCCACTATCATGATTACCCTCCCCATATCATCATTACCCTCCCCATATCATGATTACCCTCCCATATCATGATTACCCTCCCCATTTCATGATTACCCTTCCCATATCATGATTACCCTCCCATATCATGATTACCCTTCCCATATCATCATTACCCTCCCCATATCATCATTACCCTCCCATATCATCATTACCCTCCCCATATCATGATTACCCTCCCATATCATGATTACCATTCCCATATCATGATTACCCTCCCATATCATGATTACCCTCCCCATATCATCATTACCCTCCCCATATCATGATTACCCTCCCCATATCATCATTACCCTCCCCATATCATGATTACCCTCCCATATCATGATTACCCTCCCCATTTCATGATTACCCTCCCCATATCATGATTACCCTTCCCATATCATGATTACCCTCCCATATCATGATTACCCTCCCCATATCATGATTACCCTCCCATATCATGATTACCCTTCCCATATCATGATTACCCTCCCCATATCATCATTACCCCCCCCCCCCACTATCATGATTACCCTCCCATATCATGATTACCCTCCCCATATCATCATTACCCCCCCCCCCCCACTATCATGATTACCCTCCCCATATCATCATTACCCTCCCCATATCATGATTACCCTCCCATATCATGATTACCCTCCCCATTTCATGATTACCCTTCCCATATCATGATTACCCTCCCATATCATGATTACCCTTCCCATATCATCATTACCCTCCCCATATCATCATTACCCTCCCATATCATCATTACCCTCCCCATATCATGATTACCCTCCCATATCATAATTACCCTCCCATATCATGATTACCCTCCCCATATCATGATTACCCTCCCCATATCATGATTACTCTCCTCATATCATGATTACCCTCTCCATATCATGATTACCCTTCCCATATCATCATTACCCTCCCATATCATGATTACCTTCCCCATATCATAATTACCCTCCCCATATCATGATTACCCTCCACATATCATCATTACCCTCCCCATATCATCATTACCCTCCCCATATCATCATTACCCTCCCTGTATCATGATTACCCTTCCCATATCATCATTACCCTCCCATATCATGATAACCCTTCCCATATCATCATTACCTTCCCCATATCATGATAACCCTTCCCATATCATCATTACCCTCCCATATCATGATTACCGTCCCATATCATGATTACCTTCCCCATATCATGATTACCTTCCCCATATCATCATTACCTTCCCCATATCATGATAACCCTTCCCATGTCATGATTACCCTCCCTGTATCATGATTACCCTTCCCATATCATGATTACCTTCCCCATATCATGATTACCTTCCCCATATCATAATTACCCTCCCCATATCATGATTACCCTCCCTGTATCATGATTACCCTTCCCATATCATCATTACCCTCCCAATATCATCATTACCCTCCCATATCATGATTACCTTCCCCATATCATGATAACCCTCCCCATATCATGATTACCCCCCCCCCCACTATCATGATTACCCTCCCCATATCATGATTACTCTCCCCATATTATGATAACCCTCCCATATCATAATTACCATCCCCATATCATGATAACCCTCCCAATATTTGCCTCCCCATATCATGATTACCCTCCCCATATCATGATTACCCTCCCCATATCATGATTTCCCTCACCATATCATGTTTACCCTCCCCATATCATGATTACCCCCCCCCCACTATCATGATTACCCTCCCCATATCATGATTACCCTCCCCATATCATGATTTCCCTCCCCATATCATGTTTACCCTCCCCATATCATGATTACCCTCCCCATATCATGATTACCCCCCCCCCCCCACTATCATGATTACCCTCCCCATATTACCCTCCCCATATCATGATTACCCTCCCCATATCATGATTACCCTTCCCATATCATCAGTACCCTCCCCATATCATCAGTACCCTCCCCATATCATGATTACCCTCCCCATAACATGATTACCCTCCCCATAACATGATTACCTTCCCCATGTCATAATTACCCTCCCCATAACATGATTACCCTCCCCATATCATGATTACCCTCCCCATATCATGATAACCCTCCCCATATCATGATTAAGCCCAAACAGAAATCCATGATACATCAATACAGATACAGATAGGGAAAAGGATTTCAGCAGCCTTCTACTCATATCTAGACAAATCACAACACTGATCATCAAGATTAATTTTTTTGATTTTGAACAGATCAGAAAGTGTAAATTCTGCATTATAACACTAGAAAAACCAAGTTACCTATCTGTTTTTCATGCTGCACAGTATTATTGAAAGGTTATACAGATACAAACAGCAGCAGACTGTGTCCCCTTGGAAACTATTTATATCTTGAATATTCTTAAAATACACACATTCTTGACATGATCATGTTTTGCAAAAGTGTTATACATATCTTTTGTCACTTTTAGCAGAACTAATCTAAATCTAGCAAAACAGAAAACACATGCAAGTCCTTGATATGTTCCCTCAAGAATATCTTCCATGTGGTATGATGTTAATTATACATGGCCATGAATAATTTTCTCATATTGTTTTCATGGCCATGAATCATTTCAAAAAAACAAACTTAAGTCCTTTGTACCTAATTTCAAACACATTTCTAATTCATGGCCTTGAAACAACACATTACTGAACCTTTTACAGTGTACCTTGAAATTTATGTGGATATCATATATCATCTTCATGGCACTTTTCATGGCCTTTAGACTGAAAGAGTGAATATTCTGCAAAGAAAACTTGCATGACAATGATTTCTTCATGGCCATGAATGTGAGCGGTTTCATGATCATAAAATTTAATATTACTAGAAATCATGGTAATGAAATTTTTCAGTAGCCGAAATGGGTGAAAATCATGGCCATGAAATAAATTTTTTATGGGAAATTATTTAGTGTACTTGATCACATCATGTGTATTTCAAAGCACCATGAAAAATATTTAACTCATGGCATATTTTCATCGTTTTATCTTTCATGGTATTTTCATGGCAATTTCATACTTTTTTTATGGAATGTCTTTTCAGTAGTGTAAAAGATACCTTGCAACAAGAACCGCCAATGCATTTGTCTAATGGAATTTTTAAATTTACTGTCTTAAAATGTTGAGTACTAAAATGTGATGGAATATTGTATACACATAATATTGTGATAGAAAACCATGTACACAAATTGTTGTGATATAAAATTATGTACACATATTATTGTGATAGAACTCACACACATTGACTGTAAAATGTGGTTGGTTGTTCATTGTGTGACAGCTATAACATACTGTGTGTTGTCAGCACTCCGTATCACTATGACAAATATAGAGATAAATCATTGTATACCACACTTTGTCTCACTTAGAACATTGTACAGGTAAGTCATTGTATACCAAATTTCATCTCATTCAAGCCTAGTATATAGGTACATGTTCCACTCTATGTCTCATTGAGACCAGTATATAGGTAAGTGTTCCATTCTGTGTCTCACTAAGGCCAGTATATAGGTTGATGTTCCACTCTGTGTCTCACTGAGGCCAGTATATAGGTTAGTGTTCTACTCTGTGTCTCACTGAGGCCAGTATATAGGTAAGTGTTCCACTCTGTGTCTCACTGAGGCCAGTATATAGGTTAGTGTTCCATTCTGTGTTTCACCGAGACCAGTATATAGGTTTGTGTTCCACTCTGTGTCTCAATGAGGCCAGTATATAGGTAAGTGTTCCACTCTGTGTCTCACTGAGGCCAGTATATAGGTAAGTGTTCCACTCAGTGTCTCACTGAGGCCAGTATATAGGTAAGTGTTCCACTCTGTGTCTCACTGAGGCCAGTATATAGGTTAGTGTTCCATTCTGTGTCTCACTGAGGCCAGTATATAGGTAAGTGTTCCACTATGTGTCTCACCGAGGCCAGTATATAGGTTAGTGTTCCACTCTGTGTCTCACTGAGGCCAGTATAGAGGTAAGTGTTCCACTATGTGTCTCACCGAGGCCAGTATAGAGGTAAGTGTTCCACTCTGTGTCTCACTGAGGTCAGTATATAGGTAAGTGTTCCACTCTGTGTCTCACTGAGGCCAGTATATAGGTAAGTGTTCCACTCTGTGTCTCACTGAGGCCAGTATATAGGCAAGTGTTCCACTCTGTGTCTCACCGAGGCCAGTATATAGGTTAGTGTTCCACTCTGTGTCTCACCGAGGCCAGTATATAGGTTTGTGTTCCACTCTGTGTCTCAATGAGGCCAGTATATAGGTAAGTGTTCCACTCTGTGTCTCACTGAGGCCAGTATATAGGTAAATGTTCCACTCAGTGTCTCACTGAGGCCAGTATATAGGTAAGTGTTCCACTCTGTGTCTCACTGAGGCCAGTATATAGGTAAGTGTTCCACTCTGTGTCTCACTGAGGCCAGTATATAGGTTAGTGTTCCACTATGTGTCTCACTGAGGCCAGTATATAGGTAAGTGTTCTACTCTGTGTCTCACTGAGGCCAGTATATAGGTAAGTGTTCCACTATGTGTCTCACTGAGGCCAGTATATAGGTTAGTGTTCCATTCTGTGTCTCACAGAGACCAGTATATAGGTTTGTGTTCCACTCTGTGTCTCAATGAGGCCAGTATATAGGTAAGTGTTCCACTCTGTGTCTCACTGAGGCCAGTATATAGGTTAGTGTTCCATTCTGTGTCTCACTGAGGCCAGTATATAGGTAAGTGTTCCACTATGTGTCTCACCGAGGCCAGTATATAGGTTAGTGTTCCACTCTGTGTCTCACTGAGGCCAGTATAGAGGTAAGTGTTCCACTATGTGTCTCACCGAGGCCAGTATAGAGGTAAGTGTTCCACTCTGTGTCTCACTGAGGTCAGTATATAGGTAAGTGTTCCACTCGGTGTCTCACTGAGGCCAGTATATAGGTAAGTGTTCCACTCTGTGTCTCACTGAGGCCAGTATATAGGCAAGTGTTCCACTCTGTGTCTCACCGAGGCCAGTATATAGGTTAGTGTTCCACTCTGTGTCTCACCGAGGCCAGTATATAGGTTTGTGTTCCACTCTGTGTCTCAATGAGGCCAGTATATAGGTAAGTGTTCCACTCTGTGTCTCACTGAGGCCAGTATATAGGTAAATGTTCCACTCAGTGTCTCACTGAGGCCAGTATATAGGTAAGTGTTCCACTCTGTGTCTCACTGAGGCCAGTATATAGGTAAGTGTTCCACTCTGTGTCTCACTGAGGCCAGTATATAGGTTAGTGTTCCACTATGTGTCTCACTGAGGCCAGTATATAGGTAAGTGTTCTACTCTGTGTCTCACTGAGGCCAGTATATAGGTAAGTGTTCCACTATGTGTCTCACTGAGGCCAGTATATAGGTTAGTGTTCCATTCTGTGTCTCACAGAGACCAGTATATAGGTTTGTGTTCCACTCTGTGTCTCAATGAGGCCAGTATATAGGTAAGTGTTCCACTCTGTGTCTCACTGAGGCCAGTATATAGGTTAGTGTTCCACTATGTGTCTCACTGAGGCCAGTATATAGGTAAGCGTTCTACTCTGTGTCTCACTGAGGCCAGTATATAGGTAAGTGTTCCACTATGTGTCTCACTGAGGCCAGTATATAGGTAAGTGTTCCACTATGTGTCTCACCGAGGCCAGTATATAGGTTAGTGTTCCATTCTGTGTCTCACTGAGGCCAGTATATAGGTAAGTGTTCCACTATGTGTCTCACCGAGGCCAGTATATAGGTTAGTGTTCCACTCTGTGTCTCACTGAGGCCAGTATAGAGGTAAGTGTTCCACTATGTGTCTCACCGAGGCCAGTATATAGGTTAGTGTTCCACTCTGTGTCTCACTGAGGCCAGTATAGAGGTAACTGTTCCACTATGTGTCTCACCGAGGCCAGTATAGAGGTAACTGTTCCACTATGTGTCTCACCGAGGCCAGTATATAGGTAAGTGTTCCACTCTGTGTCTCACTGAGGCCAGTATATAGGTAAGTGTTCCACTCTGTGTCTCACTGAGGCCAGTATATAGGCAAGTGTTCCACTCTGTGTCTCACCGAGGCCAGTATATAGGTTAGTGTTCCACTCTGTGTCTCACCGAGGCCAGTATATAGGTTTGTGTTCCACTCTGTGTCTCAATGAGGCCAGTATATAGGTAAGTGTTCCACTCTGTGTCTCACTGAGGCCAGTATATAGGTAAGTGTTCCACTCAGTGTCTCACTGAGGCCAGTATATAGGTAAGTGTTCCACTCTGTGTCTCACTGAGGCCAGTATATAGGTAAGTGTTCCACTCTGTGTCTCACTGAGGCCAGTATATAGGTTAGTGTTCCACTCTGTGTCTCACTGAGGCCAGTATATAGGTTAGTGTTCCACTCTGTGTCTCAATGAGGCCAGTATATAGGTTAGTGTTCCACTCTGTGTCTCACTGAGGCCAGTATATAGGTAAGTGTTCCACTCAGTGTCTCACTGAGGCCAGTATATAGGTAAGTGTTCCACTCTGTGTCTCACTGAGGCCAGTATATAGGTAAGTGTTCCACTCAGTGTCTCACTGAGGCCAGTATATAGGTTAGTGTTCAACTATGTGTCTCACTGAGGCCAGTATATAGGTTAGTGTTATACTCTGTGTCTCACTGAGGCCAGTATATAGGTTAGTGTTCCACTATGTGTCTCACTGAGGCCAGTATAAAGGTTAATGTTCCACTCTATGTCTCACTGAGGCCAGTATATAGGTAAGTGTTCCACTCTGTGTCTCTAACTAAGGCCAGTATATAGGTTAGTGTTCCATTCTGTGTTTCACCGAGACCAGTATATAGGTTTGTGTTCCACTCTGTGTCTCAATGAGGCCAGTATATAGGTAAGTGTTCCACTCTGTGTCTCACTGAGGCCAGTATATAGGTAAGTGTTCCACTCAGTGTCTCACTGAGGCCAGTATATAGGTAAGTGTTCCACTCTGTGTCTCACTGAGGCCAGTATATAGGTAAGTGTTCCACTCTGTGTCTCACTGAGGCCAGTATATAGGTTAGTGTTCCACTATGTGTCTCACTGAGGCCAGTATATAGGTAAGTGTTCTACTCTGTGTCTCACTGAGGCCAGTATATAGGTAAGTGTTCCACTATGTGTCTCACTGAGGCCAGTATATAGGTAAGTGTTCCACTATGTGTCTCACCGAGGCCAGTATATAGGTTAGTGTTCCATTCTGTGTCTCACTGAGGCCAGTATATAGGTAAGTGTTCCACTATGTGTCTCACCGAGGCCAGTATATAGGTTAGTGTTCCACTATGTGTCTCACTGAGGCCAGTATATAGGTAAGTGTTCCACTCTGTGTCTCACTGAGGCCAGTATATAGGTAAGTGTTCCACTCTGTGTCTCACTGAGGCCAGTATATAGGTTAGTGTTCCATTCTGTGTCTCACAGAGACCAGTATATAGGTTTGTGTTCCACTCTGTGTCTCAATGAGGCCAGTATATAGGTTAGTGTTCCACTCTGTGTCTCAATGAGGCCAGTATATAGGTTAGTGTTCCACTCTGTGTCTCACCGAGGCCAGTATATAGGTTAGTGTTCCATTCTGTGTCTCACTGAGGCCAGTATATAGGTTAGTGTTCCACTCTGTGTCTCACCGAGGCCAGTATATAGGTTAGTGTTCCACTCTGTGTCTCACTGAGGCCAGTATATAGGTAAGTGTTCCATTCTGTGTCTCACAGAGACCAGTATATAGGTTTGTGTTCCACTCTGTGTCTCAATGAGGCCAGTATAGAGGTAAGTGTTCCACTCTGTGTCTCACTGAGGCCAGTATATAGGTAAGTGTTCCACTCAGTGTCTCACTGAGGCCAGTATATAGGTAAGTGTTCCACTCTGTGTCTCACTGAGGCCAGTATATAGGTTAGTGTTCCATTCTGTGTCTCACTGAGGCCAGTATATAGGTTAGTGTTCCACTCTGTGTCTCACCGAGGCCAGTATATAGGTAAGTGTTCCACTCTGTGTCTCACTGAGGCCAGTATATAGGTTAGTGTTCCATTCTGTGTCTCACAGAGACCAGTATATAGGTTTGTGTTCCACTCTGTGTTTCAATGAGGCCAGTATATAGGTTAGTGTTCCACTCTGTGTCTCAATGAGGCCAGTATATAGGTTAGTGTTCCACTCTGTGTCTCACCGAGGCCAGTATATAGGTTAGTGTTCCATTCTGTGTCTCACTGAGGCCAGTATATAGGTTAGTGTTCCACTCTGTGTCTCACCGAGGCCAGTATATAGGTTAGTGTTCCACTCTGTGTCTCACTGAGGCCAGTATATAGGTAAGTGTTCCATTCTGTGTCTCACAGAGACCAGTATATAGGTTTGTGTTCCACTCTGTGTCTCAATGAGGCCAGTATAGAGGTAAGTGTTCCACTCTGTGTCTCACTGAGGCCAGTATATAGGTAAGTGTTCCACTCAGTGTCTCACTGAGGCCAGTATATAGGTAAGTGTTCCACTCTGTGTCTCACTGAGGCCAGTATATAGGTTAGTGTTCCATTCTGTGTCTCACTGAGGCCAGTATATAGGTTAGTGTTCCACTCTGTGTCTCACCGAGGCCAGTATATAGGTTAGTGTTCCACTCTGTGTCTCACTGAGGCCAGTATATAGGTAAGTGTTCCACTCTGTGTCTCACAGAGACCAGTATATAGGTTTGTGTTCCACTCTGTGTCTCAATGAGGCCAGTATATAGGTAAGTGTTCCACTCTGTGTCTCACTGAGGCCAGTATATAGGTAAGTGTTCCACTCAGTGTCTCACTGAGGCCAGTATATAGGTAAGTGTTCCACTCTGTGTCTCACTGAGGCCAGTATAGAGGTAAGTGTTCCACTCTGTGTCTCACTGAGGCCAGTATATAGGTAAGTGTTCCACTATGTGTCTCACTGAGGCCAGTATATAGGTAAGTGTTCTACTCTGTGTCTCACTGAGGCCAGTATATAGGTAAGTGTTCCACTATGTGTCTCACTGAGGCCAGTATATAGGTTAGTGTTCCATTCTGTGTCTCACAGAGACCAGTATATAGGTTTGTGTTCCACTCTGTGTCTCAATGAGGCCAGTATATAGGTAAGTGTTCCACTCTGTGTCTCACTGAGGCCAGTATATAGGTAAGTGTTCCACTCAGTGTCTCACTGAGGCCAGTATATAGGTAAGTGTTCCACTCTGTGTCTCACTGAGGCCAGTATATAGGTAAGTGTTCCACTCTGTGTCTCTAACTAAGGCCAGTATATAGGTTAGTGTTCTACTCTGTGTCTCACTGAGGCCAGTATATAGGTTAGTGTTCCACTATGTGTCTCACTGAGGCCAGTATATAGGTAAGTACTCCACTATGTGTCTCACTGAGGCCAGTTTATAGGTAAGTGTTCTACTCTGTGTCTCACTGAGGCCAGTATATAGGTAAGTGTTCCACTATGTGTCTCACTGAGGCCAGTATATAGGTAAGTGTTCCACTATGTGTCTCACTGAGGCCAGTATATAGGTTAGTGTTCCATTCTGTGTCTCACCGAGGCCAGTATATAGGTTAGTGTTCTACTCTGTGTCTTACCGAGGCCAGTATATAGGTTAGTGTTCTACTCTGTGTCTCACTGAGGCCAGTATAGAGGTTAGTGTTCCACTCTGTGTCTCACCGAGGCCAGTATATAGGTTAGTGTTCTACTCTGTGTCTCACTGAGGCCAGTATATAGGTTAGTGTTCCACTCAGTGTCTCACTGAGGCCAGTATATAGGTTAGTGTTCTACTCTGTGTCTCACTGAGGCCAGTATATAGGTAAGTGTTCCACTATGTGTCTCATCGAGGCCAGTATATAGGTTAGTGTTCCATTCTGTGTCTCACTGAGGCCAGTATATAGGCAAGTGTTCCACTCTGTGTCTCACTGAGGCCAGTATATAGGTTAGTGTTCAATTCTGTGTCTCACCGAGACCAGTATATAGGTTTGTGTTCCACTGTGTCTCACTGAGGCCAGTATATAGGTAAGTGTTCCACTCTGTGTCTCACTGAGGCCAGTATATGGGTTAATGTTCCACTCTGTGTCTCTAACTAAGGCCAGTATAGAGGTATGTGTTCCACTCTGTGTCTCACTGAGGCCAGTATATAGGTAAGTGTTCCACTCTGTGTCTCTAACTAAGGCCAGTATAGAGGTAAGTGTTCTACTCTGTGTCTCACTGAGGCCAGTATATAGGTTAGTGTTCCACTCTGTGTCTCACTGAGGCCAGTATATAGGTTAGTGTTCTACTCTGTGTCTCACTGAGGCCAGTATATGGGTTAATGTTCCACTCTATGTCTCTAACTAAGGCCAGTATATAGGTTAGTGTTCCACTCTGTGTCTCTAACTGAGGCCAGTATAGAGGTAAGTGTTCCACTCTGTGTCTCACTGAGGCCAGTATAGAGGTAAGTGTTCCACTCTGTGTCTCTAACTAAGGCCAGTATATAGGTATGTGTTCCACTCTGTGTCTCACTGAGGCCAGTATATAGGTTAGTGTTCCACTCTGTGTTTCACTGAGGCCAGTATAGAGGTAAGTGTTCCACTCTGTGTCTCACTGAGGCCAGTATACAGGTAAGGGTTCCACTCTGTGTCTCACTGAGGCCAGTATAGAGGTAAGTGTTCCACTCTGTGTCTCTAACTAAGGCCAGTATATAGGTAAGTGTTCCACTCTGTGTCTCTAACTAAGGCCAGTATATAGGTATGTGTTCCACTCTGTGTCTCACTGAGGCCAGTATATAGGTTAATGTTCCACTCTATGTCTCACTGAGGCAAGTATAGAGGTAAGTGTTCCACTCTGTGTCTCTAACTAAGGCCAGTATAGAGGTAAGTGTTCCACTCTGTGTCTCTAACTAAGGCCAGTATATAGGTATGTGTTCCACTCTGTGTCTCACTGAGGCCAGTATATAGGTTAGTGTTCCGTTTTATGTCTCACTGAGGCCAGTATATAGGTAAGTGTTCCACTGTGTCTCACTGAGGCCAGTATATAGGTTAGTGTTCCACTCTGTGTCTCACTGAGGCCAGTATATAGTTTAGTGTTCCACTTTATGTCTCACTGAGGCCAGTATATAGGTAAGTGTTCCACTTTATGTCTCACTGAGGCCAGTATATAGGTTAGTGTTCCGCTCTGTGTCTCACTGAGGCCAGTATATAGGTTAGTGTTCCACTCAGTGTCTCACTGAGGCCAGTATAGAGGTATGTGTTCCACTCTGTGTCTCACTGAGGCCAGTATATAGGTTAGTGTTCCACTATGTGTCTCACTGAGGCCAGTATATAGGTTAGTGTTCCACTATGTGTCTCACTGAGGCCAGTATATAGGTTAGTGTTCCACTCTGTCTCTCACTGAGGCCAGTATATAGGTATGTGTTCCACTCTGTGTCTCTAACTAAGGCCAGTATATAGGTTAATGTTCCACTCTATGTCTCACTGAGGCCAGTATAGAGGTAAGTGTTCCACTCTGTGTCTCTAACTAAGGCCAGTATATAGGTAAGTGTTCCACTCTGTGTCTCTAACTAAGGCCAGTATATAGGTATGTGTTCCACTCTGTGTCTCGCTGAGGCCAGTATATAGGTTAGTGTTCCACTTTATGTCTCACTGAGGCCAGTATATAGGTAAGTGTTCCACTGTGTCTCACTGAGGCCAGTATATAGGTTAGTGTTCCACTCTGTGTCTCAATGAGGCCAGTATATAGGTTAGTGTTCCACTCAGTGTCTCACTGAGGCCAGTATATAGGTATGTGTTCCACTCTGTGTCTCACTGAGGCCAGTATAGAGGTAAGTGTTCCACTCTGTGTCTCACTGAGGCCAGTATATAGGTAAGTGTTCCACTCTGTGTCTCACTGAGGCCAGTATAGAGGTAAGTGTTCCACTCTATGTCTCACTGAGGCCAGTATATAGGTAAGTGTTCCACTCTATGTCTCACTGAGGCCAGTATATAGGTAAGTGTTCCACTGTGTCTCACTGAGGCCAGTATATAGGTGAGTGTTCCACTGTGTCTCACTAAGGCCAGTATAGAGGTATGTGTTCCACTCTGTGTCTCACTGAGGCCAGTATATAGGTTTGTGTTCCACTCTATGTCTCACTGAGGCCAGTATATAGGTAAGTGTTCCACTCTGTGTCTCACTGAGGCCAGTATATAGGTAAGTGTTCCACTCTGTGTCTCACTGAGGCCAGTATATAGGTTAGTGTTCCACTCTATGTCTCACTGAGGCCAGTATAGAGGTAAGTGTTCCACTCTGTGTCTCTAACTAAGGCCAGTATATAGGTAAGTGTTCCACTCTGTGTCTCTAACTAAGGCCAGTATATAGGTATGTGTTCCACTCTGTGTCTCACTGAGGCCAGTATATAGGTTAGTGTTCCGCTCTGTGTCTCACTGAGGCCAGTATATAGGTAAGTGTTCCACTGTGTCTCACTGAGGCCAGTATATAGGTTAGTGTTCCACTCTATGTCTCACTGAGGCCAGTATATAGGTTAGTGTTCCGCTCTCTGTCTCACTGAGGCCAGTATATAGGTAAGTGTTCCACTGTGTCTCACTGAGGCCAGTATATAGGTTAGTGTTCCGCTCTGTGTCTCACTGAGGCCAGTATATAGGTTAGTGTTCCACTGTGTCTCACTGAGGCCAGTTAGGTATGTGTCAGCCATATTTAACATTGATGTTTGATAAGGATAAATTCAAAACGTACGTCATGTTTATTTGGTTTCAACAAATAACTACTTCCAGATTGGGGGCAGGTTTTTTATATATTTATAAAAAAAAGTGTCCTAACCATCAACAATTTCACCAGATGAAAATATGTTTTCTCCCACCTGGTGAGGGCACCACCGGGGTTGCCATGGTGAAAGCTGACCAGTGGTACATGTCTCAATGACGTTGTATCTGGTTATACTATGAACTGCTTAATTAACAGGAAACTTACAAATACAAAGAGTTGGACGATGAAGTAGAGGAAGAGCTTCGACATGAAATGGATGATAAAAATAAAACTGAAATATTTGAACTCAAATACCAGGTGAGCTGTGAGCTTAGGCCCCTTCTGTCTGTAATGATGCATTTCTGTAGAAATTTGATGTTGTTCTGGTGATGAAATTATTGTTTCTTCTGCATATCTTCCCGGGAAAGCTTTCATGAATCTCTTTTAATAGCAAAGGGATTTAAAGGTATAATTTGGAATGACGGTGAGAGACCTATAAAATACAAAAGCCCACTTACCTGTTTCTCTATTGTATTGATGTATGCATGAATGACATATTATGTTGTGATCGGTATAGTATTGTCTGTTCTGGTTAGCACTGCACACATTTGCACGAGACTATTTAACCAAGTGTTTTCAGAAATTCATTTTTCCTTCCTTTCTCCAGAAAAGCAAGGTGAATCAAGTTATATGAAATGCTGATGGATGGCCTTTTCCTTATGTGTTCTTTATTTCTGATACCTAGACTTTTGTTTCATTTTGATTTCAGGATGTTCATTGGTGCCTTCATGTGTTTTGTTTTGCCATACCTCCCAATGGCTTGTATATTCCAGGGTCATTTTTCTAATACAGTAAAACATGTATGCTAGGAACATGCCTGCACTGAAGAACATTACACAGGTGTAAATTCAGACAAATTGTGGACTGCCTGTCTCGGCTGATAGTTGTATCACTTTTACTATGTCGGTACGTAAAGCCTCAGGTATGGGACACATTGGTCGCTTACAGTAATGTTTCTGGCAGACATGTGTTACTGCATTTCCTTCTAATGACCTTTGTTTGGACTTGTACAGATAAAGACACGAAATCCCCATTTCTTGTTATCTATAGGCCATACACAATTTCAGATTATTCTGTAAAAGTTTAGAAAATCTTTTTCAAACTTCATAATGAGAAGTTTGAATCATCAGTTAACTGGAACTTGAACTTGTAAATGATGAACTGAAAACGGTAAAAGACCAAATATTTTAAATAATAAGTGTGTTTTGAATGAAAAAACCACATACTGTTGGGATCTAGCTTCTACTTCCTGTAAAGCCTGCCTGTGTTTCTACTTCCTGTAAAACCTGCCTGTGTTTCTACTTCCTGTAACACATCCTATTGTTTGACTTTTTTCAGATAATCTACATGAAAAGTATACAATAAGCCTATGGATTGTAATAGTACCTTCTACAGCAGTGATATAATAGTATTTAAATATGATTCTTTTGGTTGACAATCATAATTATACATTATTTGCTCCAGAAACCTATATTCAATGATAATTTGATATAGTCACCATTTCTATATCTACATCAAATATGAATATGTTAAGATGAAAATAATTATAATGCTTTGTTCACAATATATTTCTGGCAATTTTTAATTGTTACTAATTAAGTCATTATGACCAACATTTTGATCTACATCAAATTACAAGTGCTGGCTCTACCGCCGTCTACACTTCTAGTGACTATACACAGGCCTAGGGTATACTTCACTTTGGTGAGGCGATTGCATTCAGGTGGAGACTGTAATTCATAGAATAGTCAAGTGTTTCTAAATTTAGTCAGAATAAAAAAACAAATATTTCTACAAGATAACAAACATCATTCTATTGATCTGGGACTCATATTGCATTCATATTGACAATAAATACAATCAGACAGATGTTTAGTGGTTATATTTATATTTCAGTTATAATCCTAAACATTATCATGTTGTTTTGTTTCAGTTTATAAAAGGTTTTCTCTTTGTATGTTACAATACCACACTGGAAGAGCTATTGAAAATCATAATCAGCTAAATGATAAATGTAAAGCTATAATGTGTTATTTGCTGCATCTTGCAAGACATTGACGTAAAGTAGGGTTACAGTTATGGCACTAAAAAAACGTCATGCAAATGCCCACAGGTCTAAACTGAATGGATAGGCTCAGTGTAAATGTCATTTGTCTAAATATACTGACAGACAAATCACTGGCGTAGAGAGTATCTACCTAAATATACTGACAGACAAATCACTGACGTAGAGAGTATCTACCTAAATATACTGACAGACAAATCACTGGCGTAGAGAGTGTCTACCTAAATATACTGACAGACAAATCACTGACGTAGAGAGTATCTACCTAAATATACTGACAGACAAATCACTGACGTAGAGAGTATCTACCTAAATATACTGACAGACAAGTCACTGACGTAGAGAGTATCTACCTAAATATACTGACAGACAAGTCACTGGCGTAGAGAGTGTCTACCTAAATATACTGACAGACAAATCACTGGCGTAGAGAGTGTCTACCTAAATATACTGACAGACAAATCACTGGCGTAGAGAGTGTCTACCTAAATATACTGACAGACAAATCACTGGCGTAGAGAGTGTCTACCTAAATATACTGACAGACAAATCACTGGCGTAGAGAGTGTCTACCTAAATATACTGACAGACAAATCACTGGCGTAGAGAGTGTCTACCTAAATATACTGACAGACAAATCACTGGCGTAGAGAGTGTCTACCTAAATATACTGACAGACAAATCACTGGCGTAGAGAGTGTCTACCTAAATATACTGACAGACAAATCACTGACGTAGAGAGTGTCTACCTAAATATACTGACAGACAAATCACTGACGTAGAGAGTGTCTACCTAAATATACTGACAGACAAATCACTGACGTAGAGAGTGTCTACCTAAATATACTGACAGACAAATCACTGGCGTAGAGAGTGTCTACCTAAATATACTGACAGACAAATCACTGGCGTAGAGAGTGTCTACCTAAATATACTGACAGACAAATCACTGGCGTAGAGAGTGTCTACCTAAATATACTGACAGACAAATCACTGGCGTAGAGAGTGTCTACCTAAATATACTGACGGACAAATCACTGGCGTAGAGAGTGTCTACCTAAATATACTGACGGACAAATCACTGACGTAGAGAGTGTCTACCTAAATATACTGACGGACAAATCACTGACGTAGAGAGTGTCTACCTAAATATACTGACAGACAAATCACTGACGTAGAGAGTGTCTACCTAAATATACTGACAGACAAATCACTGGCGTAGAGAGTGTCTACCTAAATATACTGACAGACAAATCACTGGCGTAGAGAGTGTCTACCTAAATATACTGACAGACAAATCACTGGCGTAGAGAGTGTCTACCTAAATATACTGACAGACAAATCACTGGCGTAGAGAGTGTCTACCTAAATATACTGACAGACAAATCACTGGCGTAGAGAGTGTCTACCTAAATATACTGACAGACAAATCACTGGCGTAGAGAGTGTCTACCTAAATATACTGACAGACAAATCACTGGCGTAGAGAGTGTCTACCTAAATATACTGACAGACAAATCACTGGCGTAGAGAGTATCTACCTAAATATACTGACAGACAAATCACTGGCGTAGAGAGTATCTACCTAAATATACTGACAGACAAATCACTGGCGTAGAGAGTATCTACCTAAATATACTGACAGACAAATCACTGGCGTAGAGAGTATCTACCTAAATATACTGACAGACAAATCACTGGCGTAGAGAGTATCTACCTAAATATACTGACAGACAAATCACTGGCGTAGAGAGTATCTACCTAAATATACTGACAGACAAATCACTGGCGTAGAGAGTATCTACCTAAATATACTGACAGACAAATCACTGGCGTAGAGAGTATCTACCTAAATATACTGACAGACAAATCACTGGCGTAGAGAGTATCTACCTAAATATACTGACAGACAAATCACTGGCGTAGAGAGTATCTACCTAAATATACTGACAGACAAATCACTGGCGTAGAGAGTATCTACCTAAATATACTGACAGACAAATCACTGGCGTAGAGAGTATCTACCTAAATATACTGACAGACAAATCACTGGCGTAGAGAGTATCTACCTAAATATACTGACAGACAAATCACTGGCGTAGAGAGTATCTACCTAAATATACTGACAGACAAATCACTGGCGTAGAGAGTATCTACCTAAATATACTGACAGACAAATCACTGGCGTAGAGAGTATCTACCTAAATATACTGACAGACAAATCACTGGCGTAGAGAGTATCTACCTAAATATACTGACAGACAAATCACTGGCGTAGAGAGTATCTACCTAAATATACTGACAGACAAATCACTGGCGTAGAGAGTATCTACCTAAATATACTGACAGACAAATCACTGGCGTAGAGAGTATCTACCTAAATATACTGACAGACAAATCACTGGCGTAGAGAGTATCTACCTAAATATACTGACAGACAAATCACTGGCGTAGAGAGTATCTACCTAAATATACTGACAGACAAATCACTGGCGTAGAGAGTATCTACCTAAATATACTGACAGACAAATCACTGGCGTAGAGAGTATCTACCTAAATATACTGACAGACAAATCACTGGCGTAGAGAGTATCTACCTAAATATACTGACAGACAAATCACTGGCGTAGAGAGTATCTACCTAAATATACTGACAGACAAATCACTGGCGTAGAGAGTATCTACCTAAATATACTGACAGACAAATCACTGGCGTAGAGAGTATCTACCTAAATATACTGACAGACAAATCACTGGCGTAGAGAGTATCTACCTAAATATACTGACAGACAAATCACTGGCGTAGAGAGTATCTACCTAAATATACTGACAGACAAATCACTGGCGTAGAGAGTATCTACCTAAATATACTGACAGACAAATCACTGGCGTAGAGAGTATCTACCTAAATATACTGACAGACAAATCACTGGCGTAGAGAGTATCTACCTAAATATACTGACAGACAAATCACTGGCGTAGAGAGTATCTACCTAAATATACTGACAGACAAATCACTGGCGTAGAGAGTATCTACCTAAATATACTGACAGACAAATCACTGGCGTAGAGAGTGTCTACCTAAATATACTGACAGACAAATCACTGACGTAGAGAGTGTCTACCTAAATATACTGACAGACAAATCACTGACGTAGAGAGTGTCTACCTAAATATACTGACAGACAAATCACTGACGTAGAGAGTGTCTACCTAAATATACTGACAGACAAATCACTGGCGTAGAGAGTGTCTACCTAAATATACTGACAGACAAATCACTGACGTAGAGAGTGTCTACCTAAATATACTGACAGACAAATCACTGGCGTAGAGAGTATCTACCTAAATATACTGACAGACAAATCACTGGCGTAGAGAGTATCTACCTAAATATACTGACAGACAAATCACTGGCGTAGAGAGTATCTACCTAAATGTACTGACAGACAAATCACTGGCGTAGAGAGTATCTACCTAAATATACTGACAGACAAATCACTGGCGTAGAGAGTATCTACCTAAATATACTGACAGACAAATCACTGACGTAGAGAGTATCTACCTAAATGTACTGACAGACAAATCACTGGTGTAGAGAGTATCTACCTAAATGTACTGACAGACAAATCACTGGTGTAGAGAGTATCTACCTAAATGTACTGACAGACAAATCACTGATGTAGAGAGTATCTACCCAAATGTACTGACAGACAAATCACTGATGTAGAGAGTATCTACCCAAATATACTGACAGACAAATCACTGATGTAGAGAGTATCTACCCAAATATACTGACAGACAAATCACTGGCGTAGAGAGTATCTACCTAAATATACTGACAGACAAATCACTGGCGTAGAGAGTATCTACCTAAATATACTGACAGACAAATCACTGGCGTAGAGAGTATCTACCTAAATATACTGACAGACAAATCACTGGCGTAGAGAGTATCTACCTAAATATACTGACAGACAAATCACTGGCGTAGAGAGTATCTACCTAAATATACTGACAGACAAATCACTGGCGTAGAGAGTATCTACCTAAATATACTGACAGACAAATCACTGGCGTAGAGAGTATCTACCTAAATATACTGACAGACAAATCACTGATGTAGAGAGTATCTACCTAAATATACTGACAGACAAATCACTGATGTAGAGAGTATCTACCTAAATATACTGACAGACAAATCACTGATGTAGAGAGTATCTACCTAAATATACTGACAGACAAATCACTGGCGTAGAGAGTATCTACCTAAATATACTGACAGACAAATCACTGACGTAGAGAGTATCTACCTAAATATACTGACAGACAAATCACTGGTGTAGAGAGTATCTACCTAAATATACTGACAGACAAATCACTGGTGTAGAGAGTATCTACCTAAATATACTGACAGACAAATCACTGGTGTAGAGAGTATCTACCTAAATATACTGACAGACAAATCACTGATGTAGAGAGTATCTACCTAAATATACTGACAGACAAATCACTGATGTAGAGAGTATCTACCTAAATATACTGACAGACAAATCACTGATGTAGAGAGTATCTACCTAAATATACTGACAGACAAATCACTGGCGTAGAGAGTATCTACCTAAATATACTGACAGACAAATCACTGATGTAGAGAGTATCTACCTAAATATACTGACAGACAAATCACTGGCGTAGAGAGTATCTACCTAAATATACTGACAGACAAATCACTGGCGTAGAGAGTATCTACCTAAATATACTGACAGACAAATCACTGGCGTAGAGAGTATCTACCTAAATATACTGACAGACAAATCACTGGTGTAGAGAGTATCTACCTAAATATACTGACAGACAAATCACTGACGTAGAGAGTATCTACCTAAATATACTGACAGATAAATCACTGGCGTAGAGAGTATCTACCTAAATATACTGACAGACAAATCACTGGCGTAGAGAGTATCTACCTAAATATACTGACAGACAAATCACTGGCGTAGAGAGTATCTACCTAAATATACTGACAGATATATCACTGGCGTAGAGAGTATCTACCTAAATATACTGACAGACAAATCACTGGTGTAGAGAGTATCTACCTAAATATACTGACAGATATATCACTGGTGTAGAGTATCTACCCAAATATACTGACAGACAAATCAGTTATACAGAGAGTATTTATCTGACTTGCTTCCAAATGAATTGGTCTACTGGTAGTGGAAATAATGGTCGTTTATGTAAAAAAACAATGTTGCTCGCCTCTTCGGCCCTGTGCTGTAGTTAATTGGAAAGTAACAGTCATTGCCATCATAATTAATTGGTTTTGTTTGTAAACACAGGATTCTCACCGTATGGTAGATGAAGATGATATGATAGATGGCGAGGATGAAAATGAAGAAGAAAAAGAAGAATCAACTGAAAGAGATGTCAATGAGAAAGATGAAGAGATGGAGGTAATTGAATATAGAAAGGGGTAAATAGATGATGGTAAATCTTGTTAAGGTATAATTTGCATTCAAGCGACCCCCTAATGGAATAAACGGATGAAGTTGGAAATATAAAACCCCGCTGAAATCATTACTTAAACCAATCAACTTGGAAGTATAACATGGCTCGGATGAGCGACATCACATCATTTAATTTATAATCCATTCACGGACAAAATGATCAGTTAATCTTAATATTCAAAATATTACATGGTCATGCTCCTTATACTTTCAAGAATAATTAACCCTTTTATAAAACCAAATTTATATCCACTATGTAGAAATGGAACGTTTAACACTTCTCTCTGTATATCCACTACGTAGAAATAGAACGTTTAACCCACCTCTCTGTATATCCACTACGTAGAAATAGAACGTTTAACACTTCTCTCTGTATATATCCAAAACGTAGAAATAGAACGTTTAACCCTTCTCTCTGCATATCCACTACGTAGAAATAGAACGTTTAACCCACCTCTCTGTATATCCACTACGTAGAAATAGAACGTTTAACCCACCTCTCTGTATATCCACTACGTAGAAATAGAACGTTTAACCCACCTCTCTGTATATCCACTACGTAGAAATAGAACGTTTAACCCACCTCTCTGTATATCCACTACGTAGAAATAGAACGTTTAAACCACCTCTCTGTATATATCCACTACGTAGAAATAGAACGTTTAACCCTTCTCTTTGCATATCCACTACGTAGAAATAGAACGTTTATCCCACCTCTCTGTATATATCCACTACGTAGAAATAGAATGTTTAACCCTTCTCTCTGTATATCCACTACGTAGAAATAGAACGTTTAACCCACCTCTCTGTATATCGACTACGTAGAAATAGAACGTTTAACACTTCTCTCTGTATATATCCACTACGTAGAAATAGAACGTTTAACACTTCTCTCAGATATCCACTATGTAGAAATAGAACGTTTAACACTTCTCTCTGTATATCCACTACGTCGAAATAGAACGTTTAACCCGCCTCTCTGTATATCCACTACGTAGAAATAGAACGTTTAACACTTCTCTCTGTATATCCACTACGTAGAAATAGAACGTTTAACACTTCTCTCTGTATATATCCACTACGTAGAAATAGAACGTTTAACCCACCTCTCTGTATATCCACTACGTAGAAATAGAACGTTTAACCCTTCTCTCTGTATATCCTCTACGTAGAAATAGAACGTTTAACACTTCTCTCTGTATATCCACTACGTAGAAATAGAACGTTTAACCCACCTCTCTGTATATCCTCTACGTAGAAATACAACGTTTAACCCTTCTCTCTGTATATCCTCTACGTAGAAATACAACGTTTAACCCTTCTCTCTGTATATCCACTACGTAGAAATAGAACGTTTAACCCACCTCTCTGTATATCCACTACGTAGAAATAGAACGTTTAACACTTCTCTCTGTATATACACTACGTAGAAATAGAACGTTTAACACTTCTCTCTGTATATATCCACTATGTAGAAATAGAACGTTTAACCCTTCTCTCTGTATATCCACTACGTAGAAATAGAACATTTAACCCTTCTCTCTGTATATCCACTACGTAGAAAAAGAACGTTTAACCCACCTCTCTGTATATCCACTACGTAGAAATAGAACGTTTAACCCACCTCTCTGTATATCCACTACGAAGAAATAGAACGTTTAACACTTCTCTCTGTATATATCCACTACGTTGAAATAGAACGTTTAACCCACCTCTCTGTATATCCACTACGTAGAAATAGAACGTTTAACACTTCTCTCTGTATATATCCACTACGTTGAAATAGAACGTTTAACCCACCTCTCTGTATATCCACTACGTAGAAATAGAACGTTTAACACTTCTCTCTGTATATACACTACGTAGAAATAGAACGTTTAACACTTCTCTCTGTATATCCACTACGTAGAAATAGAACGTTTAACACTTCTCTCTGTATATATCCACTATGTAGAAATAGAACGTTTAACCCTTCTCTCTGTATATCCACTACGTAGAAATAGAACGTTTAACCCACCTCTCTGTATATCTACTACGTAGAAATAGAACGTTTAACCCACCTCAATGTATATCCACTACGTAGAATTAGAACGTTTAACCCTTTTCTCTGCATATCCACTACGTAGAAATAGAACGTTTAACACTTCTCTCTGTATATATCCACTACGTAGAAATAGAACGTTTAACCCACCTCTCTGTATATCCACTACGTAGAAATAGAACGTTAAACACTTCTCTCTGTATATATCCACTATGTAGAAATAGAACGTTTAACCCACCTCTCTGTATATCCACTACGTAGAAATAGAATGTTTAACCCACCTCTCTGTATATCCACTACGTAGAAATAGAACGTTTAACCCACCTCTCTGTATATCCACTACGTAGAAATAGAACGTTTAACCCACCTCTCTGTATATCCTCTACGTAGAAATAGAATGTTTAACCCACCTCTGTATATCCACTACGTAGAAATAGAACGTTTAACACTTCTCTCTGTATATCCACTACGTAGAAATAGAACGTTTAACCCATGTCCACTACATATTCGAAAATCAAGAATCAAGAAACGGTTATATAAAACTTCGTCAGCTTTGAAATTGATGTAACAAATTAAATCTTGACCTTTTTAATGATAATTTAAAAGACAATCCTATTTAATATTTGTGGTCTTTTTAACAATTATACTTGATATGAATTGACCTCTTTTTGAGAAAATAAATACAGAATAACAAAGCGTCAACAAAAGATTTGCACAAAGCTTCTTAAAAAGGTACAAGATAATAAGGCCAGGTGTGCCGGAAGAGTAAGCGTCTTCTGGTTGATCGACGACACTGCGGCCATGTAAATTAACTCAGATGTAGTTCACTCAGTATAAAGACTGGTAATTCAGAGTGAAATAGAGTGAAGAGAGATAACATTGTATTGAAAAGGAACCCAAGCTTTTCCTTGATGACATGAATCAGGAATGTTCTCAGGTCTCTAAACATTGTTTTCAGATGATGTTAAAGAGTAAAACACCAGTCCCGTCATATGTACGTAAACTGAAAACTCCAATCTGCAAACAAGCGTCTCTCCCTCCAAGCTTTACCTTCCGACCTCCAAGCAATGAACCTCCGAATGATGGGGAACCCTCTCATGGTAAGTATTCAATGAATGAAAAATAGGCCAATGAAGAGCAAGAGGCCAATAGGGCAGAGTCCAGAATATCAGCCTGTTGATTTTTACAATTTTTAATCCACAATCACCAACAAAATAAGAGTTGATATTCAGTCAAAATAGCCAAATTACCTTGTTTGGTCCCGCCCATCATACCCCAGGCGAGTGGGGTTAGTATAGTGCTACCATTTTTACAATTCCGAGTCTCTATCATCTATCTATCCCCTCTACCCATGAATTTCCCAACCAAATAGTATTGGCAGTGCATAGTTCTAGATAAGTTATTTATTTTCATATATTCTAGTTGCCTTCTTTTGGCTCTTCTCAGCCTCCCTGGGAATCAGCTTTATAATTTTTACACTTTTGAATTCCAACTACCTACGGATGCTACCAGTAAAGTATGCTTTGTATTCATTCCTGGGTTCAAGAGAAGAGACAGATTAAACCAATACAGCAAAAATGACCCTTTTTGGACACCTCCCTTTGCCCTTATCATTCATATGATTTTGAATCCCCACCTTTTATGGATGCTTCCAACCAAATATGAATGATATATATTGCTTGTGTCAATTAGGCCAATTTTTTTCTTTTTGGCCCCCCCCCCCCCTGATCTCCTGGGGGGTCAGCACCACCATGCAAATTGTTATGTATTTGTGTCCTTGTGTTACAGGGTCTCTCCTAGTGCCTGTTGACATCACAATATCCAGCTTTGACAGCAATGTAGATTTGTCTGGGTCATCAACCCTGGATGTGCCACTTACACCTTCTACCTGCTATTCTGACAACTCCAGTTATATGGAAACAAACCTTGACAATGACCCGTTACCTGTGGAAGACACCGGTGATAACATGTGTCGTATACCACATATGAACTACCTAAATCCTAATGCAAAAACAGTCAGTCCACAACAAAAACAGCGCTTTAAAGACAGAAAACTTGTACGCCAAAAAAGTTGTGATTATGATAGTCCCCCGATCACTGAGGAGTGTGTTAATACACGCGGGAAACTTCTGCTATCTCCTTGCCAAAAGTATCGAGAGAAAGTGTCACAATCGCAGCCCTCCTTATTGATTGTGGGCATGGAGTCCATCAAAGGTTCAAAACTGTCAAAACTGTCAGCATGTTCAAGCCAACGGCGACTCAGCTATCTGCAGCGAAGTCAAAGTAGTGGTGCGGAGAAAGCGCGAGTGCGAGACCGCTACTGTTCTGGTGCTAGTCCACACAGACCACAAAATGATTCTCAGCATAAACAAACGACAAAAGGCTACTCTGTCTTGCACCCATTAGCACAAGACTGTCCTACAGAAAAAGTAGACTCTCTCAATTCTTCATTCACTCCTAGTAATCCTAGTCAGTTAAACCGTAGCAGTACATGTGACTCGCAGTCGAATGACAATGATTGCTCTACCACCAGCGATTGGACAGGTGACGAAGCAGCTTGTGACGAGGAGGTGCGACAGATCACTGGTGATGACACAGAGGAGGAAGAACTAGGTGATGACCTTGTAGATTCTGCGGCTTACTTCTCTCCTGATATACCCGGTGAAAGAACCCTGTTACTTGCCGAGGCACCAGAGGATGATGATGCACTCAGTAACACACCTACAGACACAATGGAGAGCAGGCAGAGCATAATAGACTCACAAAACAGTAAACACCAGGTGTGTCGCATTGACAATAGTCCCACAGACACTTCAAGTAGTCAACAGAGCATGATAGATTCACAGGATAGCAAGCAGCAGGTTTGTCATCATGACAATATTCCTAATAAAAAACAGCTTCCTACAGTGCCTTGTCATGTAACAGACAGTTCCAGTAGCCACCATAGTAACCTCTCTAGTTGTCGTGACAATAACCCTTGTCACCATAGTAAACAAGACAATAAGTGTAATGGTGGTCAACCTTCGGTCGTAGTGCAGCCACCTTCCTCAGGAGAACATTTTGTTGACTTGGAGCAGGGCGCCAATTGTGATAGCTCTGCATCAAAAAGAGGGAGTAACACTTACTTAAGCACAACAAACATGGGGGGCAATTCAAGCTCCGGCACAGCCAACATGGGGGGCAATTCAACCTCCGGCACAGCCAACATAGGGGGCAATTCAACCTCCGGCACAGCCAAATTTCCTGTGATACATTTTGATGACCCACTACAAGTGCGCAGAAGACACTGTTCCACAAATTCAGAAGACGGTGAATGCTAATTAGTGTCGACTGAAGTCCTTACTTATTCATCATATCAATAGTGACATCACATCCTGTATAAGTGATAATGTGTCACAAAGTTGTTTTAGATGCCGGGCAATTGTGTCCAAAGCTTGATTACAATCCAATAGATGTCATTCCTACTTTTACATCTTAATGTTTACATCATTCTAAAATTATTAGAGAGAAAAAGATACTGAAAATGATTTTATTTACATTAGTTTTTATGTTGTGTTCCGTGTTTTACAAGTTATCATGTCAAACTTAAGATCTTTCTAATCATTTCATAGTCTGTGTTGTACGTCTTCACCGGTTTGTGGATATTTAAAACTGTGTTTTATACTGCCAGCATCAGTTACATGATCATCTTTATTGTGACCACGATTCACCTGTCCATACATGTATATCTATTAGGGATTAATTTGAATACTTGATTTAGGAGAGTTGAGCAAAAAACTAGAGTGGGTTGCAATTGCATTTTTTTAAATATCTTCTTTATAAAACTTACTTTGTACATGTTCAATATATTGTCATATCTGCAAATTTATTGCGATTCTACAAATGAAAAAAAATGTTTTTAAACCGCAAACGTTTTCAATGTATTCATGTTTTAAGAGACTTATCAAAGTCACATTTATCTGTTATAATTTATATGTTGAAATTAAAACTTTATATTTGTCCTTCTCTAGAGATTTACTTTATTGGGTAGCTCGTGACATTTTCTTTGTTAATTGTACTCTCATCATTCTTAAGAGCATTTTCATTTGTGTTTAACTTGTACTATAATCAGGGATTATGTGATCATCAGCCAACTTTCACTAGGTATACCTGTAATTTACAAAAGGGTCTACAAGTCGGATTGTATATAACAAGTCAGACGGTCTCGTCTGTATATAACAGGTCAGACGGTCTCGTCTGTATATAACAGGTCAGACGGTTTCATCTGTATATAACAGGTCGGACGGTCTCGTCTGTATATAACAGGTCAGACAATCTCGTCTGTATATAACAGGTCAGACAATCTCGTCTGTATATAACAGGTCAGACGGTCTTGTCTGTATATAACAGGTCAGACAATCTCGTCTGTATATAACAGGTCAGACAGTCTTTGTGCTACACGGTAGAAAGGTGTCGCTATTGTCCCTGTGCTACACGGTAGACGGGCGTCGCTAGTCCCTGTGCTACGCGGTAGACGGGCGTCCCTAGTCCCTGTGCTACACGGTGGACGGTAGTCGCTAGTCCTTGTGCTACATGGCAGACGGGTGTCGCTAGTCCTTGTGCTACATGGCAGACGGGTGTCGCTAGTCCTTGTGCTACACGGTAGACGGGTGTCGCAAGTCCCTGTGCTACATGGCAGACGGGTGTCGCTAGTCCCTGGGCTATACGATAGACGGGTGTCGCTAGTCCCTGTGCTACACTGTAGACGGTAGTCGCTAGTCCCTGTGCTACATGGTAGACGGGTGTCGCTAGTCCCTGTGTTACACTGCAGACGGGTGTCGCTAGTCCCTGTGCTACACTGCAGACGGATGTCGCTAGTCCCTGTGCTACATAGTAGATTGGCGTCGCTAGTCCCTGTGTTTCATTGTAGCATGGTGCAACTGTCAAAATGTTAGTTAAAGGAGATATTTTGTGTTTGACATTATTCATCTTGTAGATTTCAGAAATGTTGAGAGTTTTTAAATGTGAAGTTGGTGCAATTGATTTCTCATAGCACATATGCATTAATATTACTGTGTGAAGTTAGAACAACTTGACTTCTACAATGAGTTGGGTGTACGTGTAAGTCGTAGTCCTAACTTCACACATTTCTGGTAAATCAGGAGCACTGAATTTATGAATACATTTATATCATTGATATGCAAGTAGTATGCTGTTGGAGTAAGTGACAGGTTTTTATAAGAGATTACCGTTGGGTGTATTGTTGATATCTTCCTCCCTGGATGCACGGAGAACTGTGATGCCAATATTTATTGTTCAGTACAAATGCTTTTTTTAAATTAAACATTCAGAAGTTGTCAAAATATTTTGAGGATGAAGTTCTTACTACAAATCATTACGATGGTGCAAAATTGCATTTATTTTACTAATTAAACATGCGTGTGGCTAATAGAACATATGTCAAACATTATGTCAGCTGTAGAACATGCAACACATCATGTAATTTATAGAACATCAAAAGCCACATGTTTATTACTAATAAGAGTGTAAAAGATTACCTATGTCGATTTATATAATAAAATCTCCCAAGTTTATAGCTTACCTGAACAAAAGTATCGGTGAGTTGATGCCGTGACACTTTGTCAGTTGTCTGTTCTCCATCATTCAAATGTTTAGGTCACCTGAGACGAAGTCTGAAGTGACCTATTCCAATCACTTTTCGTCCGTCGTGCGCCGCCCGTAAACTTTTGACGTTTCGACTTCCTCTCCAGAACCAGTGGATGGAATATTTGCAAACTTTTTAGTTAATGAGGATACAGATTTATAAAATTGGGATTCCTGCCCCTATCCTTGGTGCTAGGGCAGGGCGCAAAAGAGAAAAATATCCTAAATTTCAAAAATCTTCTTCTCCAGATTCAGAGATACTACAGCCTATTTCTCTACATGGATAGAAAGATCATCAGGGGCTTTGCTAAATGTGTAAATTCAGTACCCCCTGACCATTCATTTCCTCTCGGGGAGGGGAGGAAGTTTACTATGGTTTATATAAGAAAATAATACTTTTAGGTATATTTTGTCCATATTTCTTGAGTTAACCATTCCTGCTTGGTGACAATCATTCCAAAAGTTTTAGAATTGTTTTCCTGTAGTGATATGACAAATGTTGTAATTCGCCTATTTTATATGTTGATTTCATCATTGAAATTGGGCTACCATACCTATATAACATTACTCAGATGACCGCTCAGGCCATTGGGCCTCTTGTTCTTTTAAATGCTACTTGTTTTGAGTGGTTGGATGAATGTTCACTAATCTGGCCTTGAAGATTTTTTGACAAAGGGAACGAAATTCTGTATAAATGTATGGTATTATCCGCACTCGGGAATAGGGACGGGGCCCAGAGAATGGAAGTTAACTGAACTCGCCATTATCAGCCTTCTTCGGTACGATTGCAGAAATTTAACCAAATTTGGTCGGAGTATGATTAAAATAGAATGCAGTGCCTGTCAGAGAGTCCAAGTCCTATAGAGAAAAGGTTCATAATGTAAAATTATATTGCATAATCGGAGTAGGTATAACGGACCATGTAGGGAAATTTAGGGTGAACATCTTTTCGCTTTCTGTATGACAAGAGGGATTAATTATTAATTAGGATGATTCCCGTAATTGAAAATCAACATTGCTTGTGGAAATTCACCATGCTTAATAGTCTTCTTTGGAAATTACATTACAGATGTTTAAGGTAATTCAGATTTCCCCCTCGCCATCTGAAATGTTTTCTTCCTATGGAAATTTGTGAGTTAAGGAACGTCCAAGACATCGGGACATGGGCTTCTTGCTACATGAAATTTGGAAATTAAACCAAAAGAAATACGAAACTGTTTATTCTTCTTGAAGAAACGAGTTTCAATCTTGATTGGAACATAACTTTGCAAAGGATTAATCAGTTCACGTAATTTGATATAGAACTTCTGTATTTTGCATTTATGCTAATATAATTGAACACATAATATAGCAAGCATGTAAATCTCGCGTAAAAGACAGAGCATAACAATGCTTATCACAGAAATTCGATTGTTTGTCATTTGGAATGTCAATCATAGATAACATGCCTAAAAGTACACAAGACGCACACACTCGCAGCAACTTTCAAATGCTACACTTACTATAAACACATGGATCAACTACAATAAACACACGGATCACTTACAATACACACACGGATCACTTACAATACACACACGGATCACTTACAATACACACACGGATCACTTACAATACACACACGGATCATTTGCAATACACACACGGCTCACTTACAATAAACACATGGATCACTTACAATAAACACACAGCTCACTTACAATAAACACATGGATCACTTATAATAAACACACGGATCACTTACAATAAACACACGGCTCACAATAAACACATGGATCAACTACAATAAACACATGGATCAACTACAATAAACACATGGATCACTGACAATAAACACATGGATCACTTACAATAAACACACGGATCACTTACAATACACACACGGCTCACTTACAATAAACACATGGATCACTTATAATAAACACATGGATCACTTACAATACACACACGGCTCACTTACAATAAACACATGGATCACTTATAATAAACACATGGATCACTTACAATACACACACGGCTCACTTACAATAAACACATGGATCACTTATAATAAACACATGGATCACTTACAATAAACACATATACCACTTACAATAAATACATACACCACTTACAATAAACACATACATCACTTACAATAAACACACGGCTCACTTACAATAAACACACGGCTCACTTACAATAAACACACGGATCACTTACAATACACACACGGCTCACTTACTATAAACACATGGCTCACTTACAATAAACACATGGATCACTTACAATAAACACACGGCTCACTTACAATAAACACATGGATCACTTATAATAAACACACGGATCACTTACAATAAACACACGGATCACATACAATAAACACATGGATCAACTACAATAAACACACGGATCAATAATAGTAAACACAAGGATCACTTACAATAAACACATACATCGCTTACAATAAACACAAGGATCACTTACAATAGACACACGGATCACTTACAAAAGACACACGGATCACATACAATAAACACAAGGATCACTTACAATAAACACATGGATCACTTACAATAGACACACGGATCACATACAATAAACACACGGATCACATACAATAAACACACGGATCACTTACAATAGACACACGGATCACTTACAATAAAAGCAAAATAAACACACGGATCACTTACAATAAACACACGGATCACATACAATAAACACACGGATCACATACAATAAACACACGGATCACTTACAATAGACACACGGATCACATACAATAAACACACGGATCACATACAATAAACACACGGATCACTTACAATAGACACACGGATCACTTACAATAGACACACGGATCACTAACAATAAACACACGGATCACTTACAATAAACACATGGATCACTTACAATAGACACACGGATCACTTATAATAAACAAAAGGATCACTTACAATAAACACACGGATCACATACAATAAACACACGGATCACTTACAATAAAAGCAAAATAAACACACGGATCACTTACAATAAACACACGGATCACATACAATAAACACACGGATCACATACAATAAACACACGGATCACTTACAATAAACACACGGATCACTTACAATAAACACACGGATCACATACAATAAACACACGGATCACTTACAATAGACACACGGATCACTTACAATAAAAGCAAAATAAACACACGGATCACTTACAATAAACACACGGATCACATACAATAAACACACGGATCACATACAATAAACACACGGATCACTTACAATAGACACACGGATCACATACAATAAACACACGGATCACATACAATAAACACACGGATCACTTACAATAGACACACGGATCACTTACAATAGACACACGGATCACTAACAATAAACACACGGATCACTTACAATAAACACATGGATCACTTACAATAGACACACGGATCACTTATAATAAACAAAAGGATCACTTACAATAAACACACGGATCACATACAATAAACACACGGATCACTTACAATAAAAGCAAAATAAACACACGGATCACTTACAATAAACACACGGATCACATACAATAAACACACGGATCACTTACAATAAACACATACATCACTTACAATAAACACACGGATCACTTACAATAAACACACGGATCACATACAATAAACACACGGATCACATACAATAAACACACGGATCACTTACAATAAAAGCAAAATAAACACACGGATCACTTACAATAAACACACGGATCACATACAATAAACACACGGATCACATACAATAAACACACGGATCACATACAATAAACACACGGATCACTTACAATAGACACACGGATCACTTACAATAGACACACGGATCACTTACAATAAACACACGGATCACTTATAATAAACAAAAGGATCACTTACAATAAACACATACATCACTTACAATAAACACGGATCACTTACAATAAACACATGGATCACTTACAATAAACACACGGATCACTTATAATAAACACATGGATCAACTACAATAAACACACGGATCACTTACAATAAACACATGGATCACTGACAATATACACACGGCTCACTTACAATAAACACATGGATCACTTACAATAAACACACGGATCACTTACAATAAACACATGGATCAACTACAATAAACACACGGATCACTTACAATAAACACATGGATCACTTACAATAAACACGGATCACTTACAATAAACACACGGATCACATACAATGAACACATGGATCAACTACAATAAACACACGGATCACTGACAATATACACACGGCTTACTTACAATAAACACAAGGATCACTTACAATAAACACATACACCACTTACAATAAACACACGGATCACTGACAATGAACACACGGATCACTTACAATAAACACACGGATTACTTACAATAAACACACGGATCACTTACAATAAACACATGGATCAACTACAATAAACACACGGATCGTTTACAATAAACACATGGCTCACTTACAATAAACATACGGATCAACTGCAATAAACACATAGTAGGTGTGTGAATCTGCACGGAGCTATTATTTGAATCACACGAAGCCAAAAACTGAATCGTACACAAAGTAGCTAGGCGTGTCAGTAGAACTTAAACGAACGTGTGGAACGCGTAAAAAATGAATCGCATAGTCGGCATGTCAATAATACAAAACAGACATGGGATCACAAATAAAACATCACATACAAAACAGACATGGGATCACACACAAAGCAGACATGGGATCACATACAAAACTGGCATTGAATCACACACAAAACAGACATGGGATCACACACAAAACAGACATGGGATCACATACAAAACTGGCATTGAATCACACACAAAACAGACATGGGATCACATACAAAACAGACATGGGATCACATACAAAACAGACATGGGATCACATACAAAACAGACATGGGATCACACACAAAACAGACATGGGATCACATACAAAACAGACATGGGATCACACACAAAACAGACATGGGATCACACACAAAACAGACATTGAATCACATACAAAACAGACATGGGATCACATACAAAACAGACATTGGATCACACACAAAACAGACATTGAATCACATACAAAACAGACATGGGATCACATACAAAACAGACATTGAATCACACACAAAACAGACATGGGATCACATACAAAACAGACATGGGATCAAACACAAAACAGACATTGAATCACACACAAAACAGACATGGGATCACACACAAAACTGGCATTGAATCACACACAAAATAGACATGGAATCACACAAAACTGACATGGGATCACACACAAAACAGACATGGGATCACATACAAAACAGACATGGGATCACATACAAAACTGACATGGGATCACATACAAAACAGACATGGGATCACACACAAAACAGACATTGAATCACACACAAAACAGACATGGGATCACATACAAAACAGACATTGAATCACACACAAAACAGACATGGGATCACATACAAAACAGACATGGGATCACATACAAAACAGACATTGAATCACACACAAAACAGACATGGGATCACATACAAAACAGACATGGGATCACACAAAAAACAGACATTGAATCACATACAAAACAGACATGGGATCACATACAAAACAGACATTGGATCACACACAAAACAGACATTGAATCACATACAAAACAGACATGGGATCACATACAAAACAGACATTGAATCACACACAAAACAGACATGGGATCACATACAAAACAGACATGGGATCACACACAAAACAGACATTGAATCACACACAAAACAGACATGGGATCACACACAAAACTGGCATTGAATCACACACAAAATAGACATGGGATCACATGCAAAACTGACATGGGATCACACACAAAACAGACATTGAATCACATACAAAACAGACATGGGATCACATACAAAACAGACATTGAATCACACACAAAACAGACATGGGATCACATACAAAACAGACATGGGATCACACACAAAACAGACATTGAATCACACACAAAACAGACATGGGATCACACACAAAACTGGCATTGAATCACACACAAAATAGACATGGGATCACATACAAAACTGACATGGGATCACACACAAAACAGACATGGGATCACATACAAAACAGACATGGGATCACACACAAAACAGACATGGGATCACATACAAAACAGACAATGGGATCACATACATAACTGACATGGGATCACATACAAAACAGACATGGGATCACACACAAAACAGACATTGAATCACACACAAAACAGACATGGGATCACATACAAAACAGACATGGGATCACATACAAAACAGACATTGAATCACACACAAAACAGACATGGGATCACATACAAAACAGACATGGGATCACATACAAAACAGACATTGAATCACACACAAAACAGACATGGGATCACACACAAAACAGACATGGGATCACATACAAAACAGACATTGAATCACACACAAAACAGACATGGGCTCACATACAAAACAGACATGGGATCACATACAAAACTGGCATTGAATCACACACACAGTAGGAATGTAAATCTCGCACAAAGTTAGCATATAGGAATTAACATATCAGTTTCACAAAACAAATATGTGAATCGCACATAAGGCAGACATCCAATGACATTTATCATTCTAACATTCTGAACCTCACTGTTGTCTTTCTATAGAACTTTTTATCAGAGAATATAGACTGCAAACCGAACATTTATGATGACAATCTATCTAGTTATAATAGAGAGGAATGGGCTAGTATTGTACATGTGACTGGTATGTGATCGCCAGATCTAGAGGATAGCAAGATAAGATTTTTGTTAACAAAGAGCGATGCACATTTTGTGACCTGTTTTGTTTACCGCCCCTGCCTTACACTTTTTATAGTTTATAAAGCTGGTACGACTTGTTATCTGTTCTATGCTGGTGTTTCACCTTTTGTAACCGTTCCTGACCTTACCAGTTCTACAGAGACATTGTTTTAAACAAATAAATTTTGCACCATCATATTGTTGTCTTTCTTTCTTGCAGTGAAAACAATTATCAAAGATCACCAAAATGTCAACAAAACTATAATCAGAACACAAACTCAATTAAACCAGGGTCAAATTATAAACAAAGGAAAGATTTACACTGACCATTGAAAAGAACAAGATAATAAGACCAGGTGTTCTGGAAGAGTAAGCGTCCTCTGCTTCATCGGCGACACCCCCATGCAAATCTTAAGACAGATCCAAGCAAATGACATGAACTCAGAGTGAGACTAAAGGCATAATTACAACGAACAGGCACACCATTTAGCATATTCAAAAACGCCCATCTTCATATCATACAAGGATGTAGAATATTTCTGAATGAGACCGATGACGAACATAAAACTTGCTCATAGTCGTCACCAACCTGTATCTCTCGAATCCATGTGCCATAAGTTTGTTCGACAGCAGCTGACATCTATCACAAAAATCTCGATATTCAGAGCAAGCCCTAGCATAGCTCATCAACTGCGACATGTAAACACCATAGGATGAAACAGAAATGTTACTACCTATAAAGGGAAAATTCACGATTGGAAAATCGAAATCGTCGGGTTTGTCGTACAGCTAAAACGTAAGCTGTTCGAGTTGGTCATAGTTTAAGTAAAGATCGAGATAAGAAGCTAAGTGTAGAAGAGCCTGTTGTATCCTTGATTTTAAGTCCAGAAGAGTATATACGATCGACTAGGTCAACAAATTTGTTGTTTGTAGAAAACACATTGTCGATATACCTGAAAGGGGAAATTGAAAGATTTGGCAAGGTTTTTGCTACCTGTCCTGATAAACTCCTCGACAAATTCAGCCTGGTATGAAAATAAACACAAGTCACCTAATAGTTTGGCGCAGTTAGTTCTCATTGGAATGCCAACAATCTTTCCTCCGAACTCAGCAAAGATATTGTCAATCAGGAATTCAATCATTCGTACTATATGTATATCTTCTTCAGTAAAATATCCCATCCTAGCTTTTGTTGTTTTTTTCCACAAAGATAGCTCACAACCATCTGTTGGTATCGTCGTCCACTTGTTGAATAACGAGATATCTGATACCTCCTTTAAAGATGACGTAACACACACATGTGCTGTGTGTGGTATGATAATGCATATAGGACGGAAAAATCAAAGGTTTTTATAGACGTAACATTTTTAAGATGGGGATCTTCCGATTTTTTTTTTTTTTTATTAAATCCACATCCCATCCCGTTAATGCGACTCCTTAGTATACAATGTAACAATAAGTCTAAAACCGTTATTTAATGGTACGAAGGATGGTAGTAAGAAGTTTTGATAATGGATTGGTTGAGCAATAAAAATGGCCAGCGATAAAACGATTCTTGTGCAGTTTAGATATCCAAAATGAATTAGGTAAAAATTACTCAAAAGTATTTAATTAACCAATAAAAAGTGTCAAAAGAACATCGATGGTGCCGATCATGTAAGTCAAAGTCGAACCTAGACAACCTTGCATCGAGAATTTGTGTTATATCAACAAAATCAAGGTAGGCATCATTCCTTTGATTGCGTTAGGGTTAGGGTTAGGGTTAACCCTAACCCTAACCCTGAGTTTTGTCTCGAGGAAGGTAGGTTAACCAACACTCCTGGACGATAACAAGATATTCTAGTAATGAATAGGTATGGTTGACTTGGCTTCCGTTGATGAGAAGATATTTTGGTAATTAACATGCAAGTATGACTGGGCTTCCGGTTGATAAAAGATATTTTAGTAATGAATATGTATGCTTGACTTTGCTTCCGGTTGATATAAAGATATTTTTGTAAAGAAGATGAATGGTTGACCGGGCTTCCGGTTGATATAAAGATATTTTTGTAAAGAAGATGTATGGTTGACCGGGCTTCCAGTTGATATAAAGATATTTTTTGTAAAGAAGATGTATGGTTGACCGGGCTTCCGGTTGATATAAAGATAGTTTGTTAATGAAGATGTGGGATTGAATAGGCTTTCGACGTTCAGAAGGGTATATACGATCGACGTGGTCAGCAAACTTCTTGTTTAAAGACAACACATCGTCGATATATCTAATAGTGAAATTAAAAGATCTAGCAAAGTTTTTGTTACCTGTCCTGATTAGCTCTTCCACAAATTCAGCCTCGTATGAAAACAAAAACAAGTCAGCTAAGACTGGGGTACAGTTTGTTCCAATGGGAATGGCAACAGTCTGCTGGAAAATCTTTCTCCCGAACTCAACAAAAATATTGTTGACCAGAAATTCAATCATCCTTTCTATATCTTCTTCAGTTTATTTCCTCCTAGCTTTTGTCGTGTTTTTTCACAAAGTGTGCTCCAAGATAGCTCACTACCATATATCTGTATCGCCTTTCTTGGAATAGAAAGCTCTAATGACAAGAGATCAAAGACATTCATTCAATTTTGTATGCAGTATGGCAGTGTACAGGGTGGAAAATCAAATGTTTTAACCAAAAAGACATTTTTAGGGGGTGGTGTTCAAGATTGATCAAAAGATCTTTCGAGTTTTTAAAAATCCACATCCCATTAATTCCACTTCTCGAGTATACAGTGTCACAATAAGACTGAAGCCCTGATTTTATGGTACTAAGAATGATATTAAAAAGTTTTGATAATGGCTTGATCCACCAATTAGCATAGCCAGCGATAAAAACTTTAAGGATCCTTGTGTAGTTTCGGTATCCAATAAAGACGAGGCAGGTCAGAAGCATGGTTAGACAGTATTTCATCTTTTTGCAAGCCATAAATCTAATAGCGTTTGCAAATCATGATCAAGTTGTTACATGCTTTGTCTGCAGACACAACCACATACTTATCACGTAGATCGTTGTTCGAACATCGGGTCAAGGAATATCGACTTGTGTTTATTTTTCATTCTGTAACGCATATTGCTTATCTTTTCTGAATGAAGGACCTGATAGACTTCACCCACTCTGAAAGTGAATCCAATTCAGCATGCCACGCACATTCCAATTGATGGATGGATTCTCTCGATAATTAGGACCTTTCATGAAAATCCCCGAAGGTTTGTGTTGGGGATAATATTCAGATTACCAGTTACTATGTGTCCAGCTGGGCCATAGCAATATGGGGATGAAGAACATGAACATACTGAAGGAGGAGTCATTCTAAGGTAATGTATTTTCAATTGTTGCAATGTTTACTTGTAATTGAAAAGTTGTGGTGCAATAGGTATAGGATAACTATATATAGGAAATTATCGGTTTACTTTTATATCCGAAGTGCGGTGGTATGTAAGCTTGAAAAGACTTTTGGTGCAAGATATTGCTGATGTTAATGGCATCAATCCCCTTCTTGGCAAATTCGACTTTCATAAAATGTCGAGTCGAAGGTGCCTCTTGCCTGCCCGTTCGAACGACGTGAATTAGAGAACTACGGTACGCATATGTCGGACGACGTGAAACAGAGGAAAACGATATGCGATATATCGGAACAGAATTAATTAGAGAACTACGGTACGCATATGTCGGACGACGTGAAACAGAGGAAAACGCTATGCGATATATCGGAACAGCATTAATTAGAGAACTACGGTACGCATATGTCGGACGACGTGAAACAGGAAAACGATATGCGATATATCGGAACAGCATTAATTAGAGAACTACGGTACGCATATGTCGGAAGACGTGAAACAGAGGAAAACGATATGCGATATATCGGAACAGCATTAATTACAACAACACTTTAAACGATATATCAGAATAACGTAAATAAAAATTAGAGAATTAGAACAATACGATATATCGGAACAACGTGATTTAGAACAATACGATATATCGGAACAATGTGAATTAGAACAATACGATATATCGGAACAATGTGAATTAGAACAATACGATATATCGGAACGTGAATTCGAATCATACAATATATCGGAACAACATTAATTAGAACAATACGATTTATCGGAACAACGTTAATTAGAACAATACGATATATCGGAACAACGTGAATTAGAACAATACGATATATCGGAACAACGTGAATTAGAACAAAACGATATATCGGAACAACGTGAATTAGAACAATACGATATATCGGAACAACGTGAATTAGAACAATACGATATATCGGAACAACGTGAATTAGAACAATACGATATATCGGAACAATGTGAATTAGAACAATACGATATATCGGAACAACGAGAATTAGAACAATACGATATATCAGAACAACCTGAATTAGAACAATACGATATATCGGAACAACGAGAATTAGAGTAATACGAGAATTAGAACAATACGATATATCGGAACACCGTGAATTAGAACAATACGATATATCGGAACAACGAGAATTAGAACAATACGATATATCAGAACAGCGTGAATTAGAACAATACGATATATCGGAACAACGAGAATTAGAACAATACGATATATCGGAACAACGTGAATTAGAAGAATCCGATATATCGGAACAGCGTGAATTAGAAGAATACGATATATCGGAACAGCGTGAATTAGAAGAATACGATATATCGGAACAACGTGAATTAGAAGAATACGATATATCGGAACAGCGTGAATTAGAAGAATACGATATATCGGAACAGCGTGAATTATAACAATACGATATTTCGGAACAGCGTGAATTAGAAGAATACGATATATCGGAACAGCGTGAATAAGAAGAATACGATATATCGGAACAGCGTGAATTAGAAGAATACGATATATCGGAACAACGTGAATTAGAACAATACGATATATCGGAACAACGTGAATTAGAACAATACGATATATCAGAACAACCTGAGTTAGAACAATACGATATATCGGAACAACGTGAATTAGAACAATACGATATATCGGAACAATGTGAATTAGAACAATACGATATATCAGAACAACCTGAGTTAGAACAATACGATATATCGGAACAATGTGAATTAGAGTAATACGATATATCGGAACAACGTGAATTAGAACAATACGATATATCGGAACAGCGTGAATTAGAGTAATACGAGAATTAGAAGAATACGATATATCGGAACAATGTGAATTAGAACAATACGATATATCGGAACAATGTGAATTAGAACAATACGATATATCAGAACAACCTGAGTTAGAACAATACGATATATCGGAACAATGTGAATTAGAGTAATACGATATATCGGAACAACGTGAATTAGAACAATACGATATATCAGAACAACCTGAGTTAGAACAATACGATATATCGGAACAACGTGAATTAGAACAATACGATATATCGGAACAGCGTGAATTAGAACAATACGATATATCGGAACAATGTGAATTAGAACAATACGATATATCAGAACAACGTTTAATATATTGAACAGTTTTTCGTTCATCTTGATCGAAAAGGAGCAACAAAGAACGAACAACATCATCTTACAAGCTGAAATTTACAGAAGTCTTAGTAAAATATAGGGCAAATGACATAGGTGCACTATTAGATTAATGCAATCAGGCAGGATGACGAAGGTGAAAAGTTAAATACACCAATTAAATTTTGATGTGTTGTACGTGAAAGTGAGTCATAAATGGTGAAACATGAACGCAAGCGGGCATATCTAAAGACGCTTTGAAGTGGGAACTATCCAAAGTGAATTGACAGGATATCAAAACCGTGGGAAGTAGCTAGTATCGTTTTGTAACCTTATTTTCAGCAAGAATTTGTCCGTTTTTACTTAAATGTTTGGACGCAACTTCCAATGGTATACGAAAAGCGGCTAAACGGGTATTTCCTGCTCCTCAGAGTCGTCTATGATCGCCGATAAGTAAAATTTTGTCAACATTCCGAAATCGACAGTCCTATAAAGTCTTGGTCACTTTCAAGTCGAGTCATAAATTAGAACAATGAATATTGTCCAGACCGTCGGTCATAATGCTCCAAGCTTAACCAAGAGTTTCAGACTACAATGAAATTGACATGTGACACTTTTTGTGACAAGTCGGTTACATGTCAGTTATCGTACTCAAGGGGCGGAGCTAATTTTATCGCACTACGAGGTTAAGGATAATTAACAATTAGTCCGTGTGGTATCCCCACACCAGAACCAATCAATCCGCCCCAAACGTTTCCCTCTCAGAAAGACAAGCGCCGGTAAAACGTTCACCACGAAGTCCATATACACAACGTCGGCCATCTTGACGAAACAGTGAATCGATACTCATCTGTGGAAAACGCGTCTATATCGATGTATTTGGAACAATCTTGGAACATGTCCCGTCAACCAAGTTAAACGACGCGCAGGGCGTGCAAACGTAAGGACAAAGAGATCGGAGACTGTTCGATCAGTTGCAGGACAAAGGTGGCAAGGCGTATAGTCCCTATCTCGACGGGAACGTCCCGATAGGGGACGGTTGGCATCGCTTCCAGTTTCTTCCAGGCACCTGACAAGTCGTTCTATGATATAAATGTTCACACCAAATTGCCTTGCATCCTATTGTTGCTCTTGACCTCCCCAACGGATGTAATAGCAAATGGTTATATTTAACTTTAAGTATCGGAAAGCTATGTGTATGTCTCAAGAGTATCAACAGGTATAACAAAATGTGATGAGCAACCTGTTATCATTAACCTGTATATAATTTTTGCTGTTTTATACTTTCTCTGTGGGGTACGGTACATCACGCAGCTTAGCAAATTATACACCGCATTAAGCTGAAAGTGACCTTGGCATTTATGTATTAAAATCCTAACACCATGAAACATACAACTAGTTTAAAGATCACCGCACTAATATTCTGTGTCTTCTTGATGTTCTATGTTGGAAGGGCGCTTAATTTTCTTTCTCTATGTCTACAGTTGCCTCCCTTGATGTGAGCTGCTGTTGCCACATATCAGCATAGATACCATGGACATCCAAGAGCTCCTGGTGACTGAAACAGAAAACCACACAAAGCTGTATTCCAACTCAGTGATGGCTCCATCAAAACCAGCACGATAAATTATACTGTCAACCATTGGTAATTATACGGAAGTCAATCACATATAAATTATACTACAGAAAATAAATTAGAGAATACCAAAGCGTTAACAAAATCATTATTCGAACTCCAAATCGATTAAACCAAGGGCAAAATATGAACAAAGGAAAGGTTTACATGGAGACCCTTGTGAAAGTACAGGAGAATAAGACCAGGTATTACGGAAGAGTAAAGGTCTTCTGCTTCATCGACGACACCCGCCATGTAAATCTTTGTCACATCCAAATAAACATCAAGTTCTCAAAAATAGAACCGAGTATCATTGTCGATCATAACAAGTAAGCAAAATAATGAGAACACTTAAAAGCGTCCATCTTCATATCACTTAAAGATACAGAATATTTGTCTATGAGACAAAGATGGCGACCATAAAACTTGGGCATAGTTCTGATCAACCTGTTTCTCTCGTATCTTTGTGTTGTTAGTTTGTTTGTCAGCAGTCGACATCGATCACGAAAATCCCGATATTTAGAGCAAGCCCTAGAATATCGAATCAACTGCGACATGTAAACACTATAGGTTGGAGAAACAGGCATGCAGGGATCCCTGACCCTAAAGTGGACTAGCAGGAGTATGGCTTAAGCTTACCTGCCCCTCTCAACAATCTCGCCCTCCTCCATAACCAGAATCTGATGTGCGTGGATGATGGTCGACAGACGATGGGCCACGACTATGGTTGTGCGTCCCTCACACACACGCAACAGTGAATTTTGAATGTTCCTCTCCGTTTTTGTATCTAGCGCAGACGTCGCCTGGTATGCATAAAATAATGTAAAATATGTGATATCGCTTGTATTAGTGTATATTTTATTATATGATTGGTATGTAAAACCATTACTCATATGTTAAAATTGGATCACATGGCATTAATTATTCCTGTGTAGTTAATGCACAGCAAACTCAAAACATGACGGAGACCGTCTAGATGCCGCAGGGGTAATCAAGTGCTGGTATTTCATATATATATAACTTCAAGATAATACAATGTTACACTTATTCTTTATTCTTAGCATGGATGTTCCTTTTTGTCGAATAAATTGTTGAAATTTATTTATTTTGTTCACTCATTTGTTCTAATTTTAAAGACAAATCAGTAAAAATCATTTAATAAAGTAATGCAGACTTCAGTTTCGACCTCAGTGAATAATGCCTAGGTCAGGTCCGTAAAACCATGTTTTGCCCTCAACCGAAGTCTGTATTTGTATTATGTACTAATATATATCATAATATTGCAGTTTATATTAATCTGGGTTTTTTAAAAATATATCTAACATGATACAATTACGACATGAAATTTTCATTTAAACCATAGACTGTGAGTATGGCCTAGACAGGATTGGGGGACTGATTGATCGACTAATACAACGAGCAATCTGGTGGCGAATCTCTGACATTTTGTGAATATGTTTGTTTCAGCGGCATATAATTCAACAATACAAACAAGAGGCACAGAAGGCCTGTGTTGCTCACCTGGATAAATTGGTATCTAAGTAATCATAGTAAAATATTCTCCAAAAAATTCTTCTGGGCAAGGGCAGACCCAAAGAATTTTCCTTTAAGTATATCTGTATAAATTAAAGATTGGTTAATGGGTGGGTATCTTAACTCACTGCATTCAAACGCAACTGAGAGTCAATGTCCCTTTGACTGTGGCTTGACCCTTAAAATGAACATCAATGTGAATATCATGATTGTATTTGTCTCTGAATAATTTTGGGGTGCAAGGGCATGGCAGACCCTAGAGTCAAATCTAAACTCATATTTTTGATCTTCTCTTTATGCTCAGCAATTGTATTGATAGTTTTGGGGTGGAGATCTCAACCCTTTTAAAAGTTATGACTCAAGAGGTCAAGTCTGTAAGGGTGTGGTAGACTCTGGAGTCAATTCTAAAATAATATTTGTGATCATCTCTTTATGCTCAGCACTTGTGAATATAGTTTTGGGTTGGGGATCTCAATCGCTTAAAAGTTATGACTCAAGAGTTAAGTCTGCAAGGGTGTGGCAGACCCTGGAGTCAAATCTAAAATCATATTTGTGATCGTCTTTTTATACTCAGCAATTTGTATTTACATTTTTGGGGTGGGGAATTCAACCGTTTAAAATTCATGACTCAAGAGTCAAGTCTGCAAGGGCGTGGCAGACCCTTGAGTCAATTCTAAAATCATATTTGTGATCGTCTTTTTATACTCAGCAATTCTATATACAGTTTTGGGGTGGGGATCTCAACCGTTTAAAATTCATGACTCAAGAGTCAAGTCTGCAAGGGCGTGGCAGACCCTTGAGTCAATTCTAAAATCATATTTTTGATCTTCTCTTTATGCTCAGCAATTGTATTGATAGTTTTGGGGTGGAGATCTCAACCCTTTTAAAAGTTATGACTCAAGAGGTCAAGTCTGTAAGGGTGTGGTAGACTCTGGAGTCAATTCTAAAATAATATTTGTGATCATCTCTTTATGCTCAGCACTTGTGAATATAGTTTTGGGTTGGGGATCTCAATCGCTTAAAAGTTATGACTCAAGAGTTAAGTCTGCAAGGGTGTGGCAGACCCTGGAGTCAAATCTAAAATCATATTTGTGATCGTCTTTTTATACTCAGCAATTTGTATTTACATTTTTGGGGTGGGGAATTCAACCGTTTAAAATTCATGACTCAAGAGTCAAGTCTGCAAGGGCGTGGCAGACCCTTGAGTCAATTCTAAAATCATATTTGTGATCGTCTTTTTATACTCAGCAATTCTATATACAGTTTTGGGGTGGGGATCTCAACCGTTTAAAATTCATGACTCAAGAGTCAAGTCTGCAAGGGCGTGGCAGACCCTTGAGTCAATTCTAAAATCATATTTTTGATCGGCTCTTTATGCTCTGCAATTCTGAATATAGTTTTGAGGTGGAGATATCCATTGATTGATGGATTTTGTTTATCGGATTTGTCAAAACCAGGCATCAAGGGGAACCTACATATTAAATTTTTTAATGATCCATACAGTACTTCCCAAGAAATAGCGATAACAAACTATTACTTGAAAAATCCAAGATGGCTGCCTGGCAGCCATATTGTTTATTGTCCGAAAATGATATTTGAGAATGATCCATCCACTACTTTTTCAGAAATAGCGATAACAAGAATTGTTTAAGGACGGACGACGGACCACGGGCGCAGGTTGATTTGACCCCAAAACATATAAACTCATTTTACTACGAACGCATCAATGGTCATAAAAACGGAAGACGAATGGGAAAATCAGATTACTTTTAGTATCCTACATTTGTACCTCATCAAGAAGAACAACCGCCGGAGACTTGAGCAAGGTCCTGGCAATAGCGACTCGTTGTTTCTCACCACCACTCAACTTGAGGCCCCGCTCCCCCACAAGTGTATCATATTCTGCAATACAACATGAGGAAAAACAAGCTGGTATCGTTAACATGTAAAAGAGGAGAAAGGTGCTATAGTATGGCTACTTGCATGGCTTATTTTAAGGGGGGTTAGGAGAATACCAAAGCGTCAACAAAACCATAATCCGAGCTCAAAATTGATTAAATAAGAAGTAAATAGAAACCGAGGAAATAATTACATGGAGACCTTCGAAAAAGTACAAGAGAATAAGACCAGGTTTTCCAGAAGAATAAGCGTCTTCTGCTTCATCGACGACACCCACCATGTAAATCCTGTTCACATCCAAGTAAGCATCAATGCTCAAAATGAGAACAATGTTTTAAAATAGGTATCTTATGACATAAATGTCGATTGCTTTAAACATTCACGGAGGGGTTGTAAGCGTTAAACTTTCATAGCAAATTGTTTTATGAGGTATCAAACAAGGTAACTTGATAATTTTGAAACTTGCTGTTAGGAAAATTGAGTATCCTGTCGTGAATGTCTGCTGCCTCGGCCGCCTCCTCCACCCCTCCTCCGTGGAAGTGACATTGCCGTATCGGATGTTGTATTTGATGTTGCTATTAAACATGGCAATGTCCTGTGGTACCACTCCAATGGCCTTCCTCAAACTCTCCTGTTGTACCTGTTACAATATATCATTTTCAAAGAAACAAGAGACCCATGGGCCTTAACGGTCACCTGAATTTTGATGCACTAGTACCAATAACTTTTGTTGTTGTGACATTATCCTGAAATTATCATTAACTTAAACCAAGTTTGAGCTAGAAAACTTACAGGTAAAAAAGGGCCCTGCTAATAAAATTGTCTATTATTATCTCCCAAAATCATTGATATTTGAGCTTTGAACCCAAATCAAACTCAATGACTTTAATTTTTGTTTAATTAACTTCTCAAAAAAGAGATCCTTGAGCGATCTTGGCACCCATCATCGATCATTTTTTCATTCATTCTTCGAAAGATGAATTTTCCCCTCCTTTTAACCTTCATTTGTGTATATTGCCCTATGGAAATGGACTTTCTTGTGAAAAATAATAACATTTGAAATAAGGTGTCTAATCAGAAGTTCAGTTTTTCTGATATTTTATCTCCAAAATCAAGAACTATGTGATCGTCTCTTTATGCTCAGTAATTGTATATAAAGTTTTGGGGTGGGGATCTCAACCGTTTAAAAATTATGACTCAAGAGTCGGGTCTGCAAGGGAGTGGCAGACCCAAGGGTCAAATCTAAATAATATTTGTGATTGCTCTTTATTCTCAGCAATTATATTATATAGTTTTGGGTTGGGGATCACAAATGTTTAAAAGTTATTACTTAAGAGTCAAGTCTGCATGGGCGTGGCAGACACTGGGGGTCAATTCTAAAATCATAATGGTGATCGTATCTTTATGCTCAGCAATTGTATATATAGTTTTGGCATGGGTTTCTCAATTGTTTAAAAGTTATGACTCAAGAGTCAAGTGCGCAAAGGTGTGGCAGACCCTGGGGTCAAATTTAAAATCATATTTATGACAGTCTCTTTATGCTCAGCAATTGTATATATAGTTAAACAATGCATCAAGGGGAACCTAGAATTGGAATTTGAGAATGATCCATCCAGTACTTTTCAAGAACAACAAACTATTACTCACAAATCCAAGAAGGCCGCCTGTCGGCCATATTGTTTATCGGATTTGTCTGAAAATTTTTTCAACATCAATCCGAGATCTCCTGGGTATTATTCCAACCAAGTTTCAATTATTTCCGACTGAAAATGAACAAAATATGTTCAATAGTGTCATTTTCCTATATAAACCATAGTAAACTTCACCCAATCCCCAGGGGAGATTGTGAAGTCCAGGGGGCATGCAATTTACGATTTTGATAAAGGATCTTCATACCTATCCATTTACGAAGAGTATTTGATTCTGGCATATCTTGGTCTGGAGAAAAAGATATTTGAAGTTTTCCTAATTTGACCACTATTGACCCCTCCCTCAGGCCCGTAGGGGGGTTAGGACTATATAATTTAACAATTTTGGTGCATCTTTGGCCAGGGAAGGTTCCTGCCAAATTTCATTTCAGATCGGTTCAAGAGTTTTTGAGAGGAAGTTGAAAATGTAACTTGTTTACGACCGACTGACGGCGCACGACGACGGACCTTAAAATTCAAGCTGAACAAATTCAAGAAATATATTATTTGAATTATTTTACGGTACATATGATCTTTCTTTTAACTTAAATGCGTACCCACTATTATAGGAATGCTATTTTGTTCTTTAAGGGCAATACCATAGTTCACAAAGAAAAACAAAACAGGTGACGCGTTACCTGAGATATGTCCTTTCCATCTATAAGGATGCTGCCATCTATCACGTCGTAGAAGCGAAACAGCAGCCTCACCACTGTACTCTTACCACTACCAGAGTGACCCACCTGTCAAGGTAAATATAACATTCTGTTAATCATACCACCTCACTAATGTACTCTTACCACTACCAGAGTGACCCATCTGTCAAGGTAAATATAACATTCTGTTAATCATACCATCTCACCACTGTACTCTTACCACTACCAGAGTGACCCACCTGTCAAGGTAATTATAACATTCTGTTAATCATACCACCTCACTACTGTACTCTTACCACTACCAGAGTGACCCACCTGTCAATGTAATTATAACATTCTGTTAATCATAACACTGTACACTATCAACTATTGGAGTAACAAACCTGTTAAGGTAATTTTAACATCTTGTTACCAATTCCACCTGACAACCATGCTTTTCCAATCACCATAGTGACACATCTATCGAGGTTAAACTTTGATATGACATTACTACCAAACTTTCTTCTTATTGGTGATAAGACGGGATACAATATACCATACCATGTTTTATTTTTTGGTGAAAAGACGTTATGATTAACTATTTTAGCTCATTTGTTTTGTTTTTAGCTGAAACATATGAATATTTGATTTTGTGTATAAACAATATAGAGCATTTGCCTATTCGCAATGAGATTTGACAGTTCGGTATGGATAATAATAGCGAGGTTTTTCATGATGAAACCAAACATTTATATAGAGAGCTAATACAATTTGTAAAATTGCCAATGTACCTTTACACATAGAAAATAGTATTCAAACAGTTACGGTTAAAATGTAGTACTTGCTTTTAACAAGAGACACAGAGAGCCTGTATTGTTCACCTGGATACATTGGCATCTAGGTAATCATGGTTAAATACTTTCCAAAAAGATCCATATAGGACTTTGGTCAAAATTTGGTAAAAATCCATTTAACTTTAGGACAAGTAGTGATTAAAAAGGCTTTACCTCTATTTCTCCCTTTGGGCCCTGCACCCCTAACCCCTTAGAGGTCAGCATCACCTTTTATGTAAATCTGTGTCCCTTCACCTAAGGGTGTTTCTGATAAATTTGGACAAAAATCCATTCATAACCTGATGACGAGTAGCGATTTAAAAGAATTACCACTATTTCCCCTATTGGGCCGCGACCCTTTGGGACTAGTAGCGATTTAAAAGAATTACCACTATTCCCCCTATTGGGCCCCGACCCTTTGGAACTAGTAGCGATTTAAAAGAAAAGATGAAGGACGATGGACGGACGACGGATGGAAAACAGTAGCCGCGCCATATCATAACCTCACTGGCCCTTTGGGCAAGGTGAGCTAACAAGAGGCCCAATGGGCCTGCATCGCTTACCTGGTATCAATCTCTGACTTATATTATAGTGTAACCCTAAAGTCCTCTAAAATCTTTTACAGCAAGACATTTAGAAGAACATGTTAAGATTTAAACATATTTCAACCCTGTGACCTTATAAGACAACATCATTTTCATTTTCAAATTTTGTTTGGCTTCATCCCAGGAAGCTACCAGCCAAATATCACGTATCTAGGCATTTGGGTTTATCAGAAGAAGTCGCTCAAAGCTTTTAACCGATTTGACCACTGTGACCTTTAATATGGGTCAAGCTCATTTTCCTTCCCAAATTTTGTCAAGCTTCATACAAGGAACCTTTCAGCCATATATCATGCTTCTAGGGCTTTTGGTATTTCAGATGAAGTCATTTAAAGGTTTTAACTGATTTGACCCTTGTGACCTTGAATATAGGTCAAGGGGATTTCTTTTCGCAAATGGCTTCATCCAAGGAACCCTTCAGCCAAATATCATGCTTCTAGGGCTTTTAGTACTTCAGAAGAAGTCGTTTGAATGTTTTAACAGATTTGACCCCTGTGACCTTGACTATAGGTCAAGGTCATTTCTATCAGCAAACTTTGTCTGGCTTCATCCAAGGAACATTTCAGCCAAATATCATGCTTCTAGGGCTTTTAGTATTTCAGAAGAAATCATTTAAATATTTTAACAGATTTGACCCCTTTGACCTTGAATATAGGTCAAGGTCATTTCTGTTCGCAAACTTTGTCTGGCTTCATCCAAGGAAGGAAGGAAGGGAGGACGGACGGACGGATGACGGACGGATGACGGACGGACGTACGGACGAAGACGCTGCACCATCACATTAGCTCTAGAAGATTTCCAGAATTTAAGCTATAATCTGTTTAGACTTTAGTTAGTCTTCTTCCCCTATTTATGTCAAAGCATTCTCAACATTTGCCCATTATCATACTTAAGAGTTATCTTACATTTTTGTATGTTGGTCTTGAGCTCCAGTCCTTATGTTACAGTATAACCTGTCTAAACCAAAACTTTCAAAATTCGAAAACTTATTTATAATGGCCTAACAATCTAATCTGTGCATTTCTTTCTGAATCCAACCGTGTTCTGCCTTGGCAGTCAAGACTCTTGTATGGACCGGTCATAGCATTTGATCCCACTGACTTTTGGACTGGACAGGTTGTACTGTATCTATTCTTATACAGCTCACACCCATTATGATGTTATTATATATTAAATGGAAACTCTTAAATGAAATTTTTCCTTATTACGTCTTGGCATATTTATAGTTAATTTTTTATCTGCCAGCCAGAGACCAGATGTGGTAGGTCTAAGTGAAACCATGGACAGTGCGGCCTACACTCTGTGTCTTCTGGCTGGTCCAGAATTTTGATCTCATATATACTGAATAATTAATAAGCCTAAATTTATAATATTGTATTTCCATAACCAATAGATATAACAGAGCTGCTGTATATATGTTTGTTGTAACTTTCATTTCAGTAAATATTTATCATAATTACCATTCAAAAACAATAAGATCCATTGACTGTTTAATTAATTGGTTACTTTATGACTTACTTAATTTATTAATATATATATATTTTTTCATATACAATTTTGCCACCAGTGTATTACTTACATGGAGAGGGCTTATATAGGCTGTGCCTGTTGCCCAATCCCTTTGACAATTAAAATTCTGTATGTCAATAAAATCTGTTGAAATGAAATGATCACATTAGCTCACCTGGCCTGATTCCTGTGCCAAGCAGAGAGTACAAATGACGTTTAGGTACTGACAAAGCTCGCAAAGGAGTTGTCAACTACTGTTTGTGGTCAAAACCAAGTGAGCACCAGATATAGTCTGGGTTGTAAATCTAGCATGCAAAATAATTAATATAAAGGTAGGATATAAACGCAATATTTTGTATTTTTGTAGGTATATTTACCAAGGCATAGGTTTGACCAGGGGGCACACAGAAAGATACATTTTTTAGAATTGGTTTTCTGAAAGAAAAAAATACATTCAAAATCAGAGAATATATCGAAGCGTCAATAAAACAACCAATTCAAAAAGGCGCAAACATATGAACAAAGGAAATATCAACAACGAGACTCTTGACACTAAAATAAGACCAAATGTTCCAAAAGAGTAGGTATTCTCTGCTTTATCGACGACGCCCGCCTAATAAATGTTGGTCACATCCTAGTAAACGTCATGTCCTCGAGGTGAGAACCAATTCATCATTCTCAATCACAACAAGTAAGGACAATAATAAGCATATTCAAGACCCAATATACGTAACTTTCGGCAAAATGTGAAGCGAAATTCAAGCCTAATAACTTTTTATATTTATAGATTTAGTTAAGATTAACTGATATCAGCAATATTCAAGATGAATTCTTGCGCAGTTACCGGTACATAATAGCAGTTGAAACTCGGTATTTGTAAGCACGCGTCCATTTTGAACTGTCTTCTAACTTCGGTTTGTTGTTGAAGTGGGCCCCACCTGAATTATTTCCAATTATTTGCATTTTTGTCAAGAGTTTCTTGTTAGTTACCGCTCAGGTTTACATCGTTTTAGATTTATTTTTGCATGATTATCAACTGGATTTTTTTTAAGGATCACGAAAAATTTCCCGAAGCTACGAATATTGGGCCGTTAAATTCTAAAAGTCCTCATCAACCGGCATCTCTCAAATACCTATGTTGTACGTTTGTTTGTCAGCAGCCGATACAAAAATATACCCCAGAACGTGTGTGTACTATAGTTATATGGACAGTAAGACGATTACACTCGGCTATTTGAACTGGCTCTAAGATCAACATAATCTTTTTTTTTCTGTAGTTTGAAATGAGTACCAAATCGGTGCAGATATGAGATCGTACCTATTATCGTAGTGAAACGACACATTCCTGAATTCTATTTCTCCATTTGTGATATCAATGGGTTCAGCTCCGGCCACGTCTTTTACCTACAATCATATCCATGTCATTATGAGTGCGCTTATGATGAACGATAGATATTTCAATATTGGTGTTCTTTTTTGCAGCAAATCTAACAACCATATATTAGCATGTAATGTTTTTGTTATAATTTGTTTGTACAATATTAAACCGTGGTATACCATAATCTTACCTCCTGTGTCTCGCTAAACAGGTCAAACATATTCTCCATGTCTACAAATGCTGTTTGTATCATTCTGTAAACAAAGCCGAGTATATCATAACATACCAGAAATATGTAATTATGGCGAGCAAGGGCCTGCACACTGCATACATAATAATTTTATAAGATGACGAGGGCCTTGGACGCTGCATACATGTATATATAATAGATTTAACTATATGACAAGGGGCCAGCACACCCACTATATAAATAACATATCACAAGGACAAGGACCCTGTACACTACATATGTAACAGACCGATATATATAACAAGGGCCAGCACACTGCATACATAATCATTTTATAAGATGACGAGGGCCTTGGACGCTGCATACATGTATATATAATAGATTTAACTATATGACAAGGGGCCAGCACACCCACTATATAAATAACATATCACAAGGACAAGGACCCTGTACACTACATATGTAACAGACCGATATATATAACAAGGGCCAGCACACTGCATATATAACATATCAGTACAGAAGACAAGTTCCCTGCCAACTAAATAGGTAATAGATTTATTGAGATGAAGAGGGCCATGGACGCTGAATATGTTATAATATTCTTTTATTGATGCAAATAACTTGAGTTATGGATTTGAAGCTCAAATTTTGATCATTTTCATAAGGAAAAACTGATTAACAAACGACAATAATATCTTAAAAGAATAGTCTAATGATGTATATCAGCTGGTGAAATTTATATAACAAGAAGCCCATGGACCTATTTGGTTCCTGGGTTTGATGTACTTGTACAAATAACTTTTGTTGTTGTGTCCTTAGACTGAAATTGTCTTTTTCCTTAACATTGACAGTTAAAAGGGTCCTGTTTATAAGTCTATTTATATCGAACGCAACCATCGAACTCAGTGACTTTGATCTTTGTTCAACTGTCTTCTCAAAAAAAGAAAGTTACAAACGGTTTGTTTGATCTGTGACCTTGAAATCATCGACCTGGTGACCTTGATGTTTTGTCAGTCGACTCCTTGTTTTAATTCTGATCACCTTCTTCACAAGGTCATAACAAAGCGTTTATGAGCGAAAAGATACAAAATTTCACTTGACATATGACCTTGACTTTTGGTCAGTAGACTGCTTGATTAATTCCAACCAACTTTAAAAAATTGCTTCATACATTGTAATGTTGTAGCAAAATACTCTTCAGTGAAAATATATATAACTTGACCATGACATTGGCCCAGTGACCATCACTTTCGAGTAGTTGACTCCTCGCTTTATCCTGTTTCACTAAATCATAACAAAATGTTCATCAGTAAAAAGCTACAAAGTTTGACTTGACCAAACACAGTGAACACAGTGATCTTGACCTTGGACCTTGGTTTTGGACCTCAGAAAGTATTTCTGTGATCTGAACCTCTTGACAAATGTTATCTTTCTCTTTAAAAAGTCCCTTATTTTACTAGTTCCTAAAATTACTAAAAGGTTTGAAATTTACAATTAGACATTAAGACCCTTCAATCATAAGAAATATATGGCTCTGAAGAAAACGATTACAGAAATTGTAGTCAATTTGACTCTTTTGAGCACCTCCTCACAGCCCCGGGGGTGGGCCAATGTTAAAATTATCCTAACTTCACATCCTCATCTCCTGGCTTAAACCCCAACAAAGTTTGCATTATTTCCAACTGGACATGAACAAAATATATCCAAAAGTGTCATTATCCTATATATACTATAATAAACTTCACCTCTGAAGTCAGCAGTGCGTAAATCAACAATTTTGATAAAGCACCTAAAGACCTTTCTATCTGTTAAGAGTACTTGATTCCCAGCATATCTGGGTCTTAAGAAGAAGATTGTTGAAGTGTTTAGCTAATTTGACCCTTTTGAGCCCCTCCACAAAGCCCCGGGCGTGAGCCAGAATAATAATTTCCCAGATATCAAACAGTCACCTGCCCAATTTAATTCAAATTGGATCAGGTGTTTTGAGAAGAAGATGCAAATGTAATGGACGAAGACAGACAAAAAAGGATTAGAACAGGTCACGTTAGACTTTACCTAGAGCTAGGTATTCCTGAATACATATTCCATTACTCGTCCGATAAATATGGGGACATGTGATATTATATTGCACTGTTGTAAGATGAATGACCGAATAAAGACACAGTGATAAAACTATTTGAGTCAATATTGCCATATTCCAATTTACAAAAAAAAAAACAACATTCAGAAGTACAGATAAACATACCACTGAAGTTTAATTAAATAATGTCATGATAACCTAGTTTTGAAGAACTGATCTTCTTGTTCAAAATCTTTTAACAGGTCCAAAGAGTAACAGAAAATGTGTATAATATTATTATGTACCGTGCTACTACTCAAATGAGATAAATGTGGCTATTGAGGCTCGAAAAAATGAACTAAACTGCATTAATTTAAAATGATAAAACACTGTTATAGAGTTCAGAAATAAATTCACTGTTTTAAAATGGCCAAAGCTGGAAAATGTTACAGGATATTATTACATTACTTTATAATAATGTAAGTCACAGTGATCCTTTTTATTTTTGTTAAAACTCCATTATAATAGTCTCTGTTGTCTATTTTTAACGGAAGAGTACGTTAATCACGGTTGAAGACTCAAATTTTACTGTCGGCAGATACATTAGAGATCATTCCTAAACCAAACCACTTTTGTTTTTAACAACCAAGTGGCAGAAGGTAGATAAACATTATTTCTACACCAAAAAGATCAGGATTGGTGTTGGTTTACGACATTTTCACAATACTGGTAGTTATATGAAAACCATCAATTTTTTTCGAAACATTTGCCATAACTGTCTGTCAAAAATCATTTTGAATATTTCTGTGTACAAAAACTTATGAATGCGATATTGTTTAGATCAACCTTCAATATTGCTATTATGAATCATACCTGTAATAGTTGCCTATCTATTATATTCGCACCTGTAATAGTTGTCTACGTGTAGCTATTACATTCGTACCTGTAATTGTTGCCTAGCTATTACATTCGTACCTGTAATTGTTGCCTAGCTATTACATTCGTACATGTAATAGTTGTCTAGCTATTGAAATCGCACCTGTTATTGTTGCCTAGCTATTACATTCGCACCTGTAATAGTTGTCTACGTGTAGATATTACATTCGTACCTGTAATTGTTGCCTAGCTATTGAATTCGTACCTTTAATAGTTGCTTAGCCATTGAATTCGTACATGTAATAGTTGTCTAGCTATTGAAATCGTACCTGTTATTGTTGCCTAGCTATTACATTCGCACCTGTAATAGTTGTCTACGTGTAGCTATTACATTCGTACCTGTAATTGTTGCCTAGCTATTACATTCGTACATGTATTAGTTGCCTAGCTATTGAATTCGTACCTGCAATAGTTGCTTAGCCATTGAATTCGTACATGTAATAGTTGTCTAGCTATTGAAATCGTACCTGTTATTGTTGCCTAGCTATTATGAATCATACCTGTAATAGTTGCATATCTATTACATTCGCACCTGTAATAGTTGTCTACGTGTAGCTATTACATTCGTACCTGTAATTGTTGCCTAGCTATAACATTCGTACATATAATAGTCGCCTAGCTATTTTTTCGTACATGTAATAGTTACCTATCTATTACATTAGCACCTGTAATAGTTGCCTACATGTAGCTATAACATTCATACCTGTAATAGTTGCATAGCCATTGAATTCGTACCTGTAATAGTTGCTTGGCTATAACATTCGTACCTGTAATAGTTGCCTAGCTATTACATATGTACCTTTAAAGTTTTTTAGCTATAACATTCATACCTGTAATAGTTACCTACTCATTGAATTTGTACCGGTTATAGTTGCCTAGCCATTGAATTCATACCTGTAATAGATGTCTGGTTATTACATTCGTACCTGTAATAGTTGCGTAGCCATTGAATTCGTACCTGTAATAGTTGCCTAGCCAATGGATAGGGCCATACAGCTGATTGATGTAGGTCCCGAACAACACATAATCACCAATAGTGAGTTGCATACCCTTGAGGCTGTGAACCACTCCCCAGCCACATAAAAGTGTACCTGTCATCAATCCAAACGTGATCACTACGTTTTGGGTCAAGTTTAGCAGATTGAATGCTATTGCATTCACAAATTCGGCTTTCTGCAACGAACACATGGTTTATAAAGTGTAGTTCCTAGTTTAACAGGTGATCAAAGATCAAAATAATTTTTTTATCCAGTCCCCTCTGTATCCGCCGAATTGTCCGTAGTGCAGGTCTGGGTGACCAATCTAGAATGAATCGACAAAAAAGGTGCTCTGTGTTTGAGAATGCACATTCGGTAACTGAAGAATTATTAATCATTAAAATATGAAACTCAACTCTAAAGTGGATGGGAACGTCCTATAATGATTTTTGGAGCAGTTCCTGAAAAAGATAAAGGTCATCACTGTTGCATTAAAACCTTATTATACAGATTTGTAGTAAAACCTTATTATACAGATTTGTAGTAAAAGCGTATTCTACAGATTTGTAGTAAAAGCTTATTCTACAGATTTTTAGTACAAGCTTATTCTACAGTTTTGTAGTAAAAGCTTATTCTACAGATTTGTAGTAAAAGCTTATTCTACAGATTTGTAGTATAAGCTTATTCTACAGATTTGCAAAAAAAGCTTATCCTACAGATTTGTAGTAAAAGCTTATTCTACAGATTTGTAGTATAAGCTTATTCTACAGATTTGTAAAAAAAGCTTATTCTACAGGTTTGTAGTAAAAGCTTATTCTACATATTTGTACAGAACTTTTATGTTTTTCTCGGACACTCATTGATTACTTGATAGCATATCCTGTACGTGATTTTGTTCGAGAGTACAGCTGTTATGGCAGCTCTCCAATTTCCTCTACAGTTTAGCGCGAACAATTACATTGTAGAGCTCCTACGCGATAACTCCTGCTGCCTAACTTGTAGCGCTTACTCCTTTGGAGACGACTCACTTCATTAATACTGCATGCATGTGTATATGTGTACATGCAGGCGTGCATGTATGTATGCACGTGTATTTGTGCTAATATATGTGTGTGTGAGGGTATGTATGTGTACATGCGTGAATTCATGTGTATGTGCATGGATGTATGAATCCTTGTGCAATGAGTCATAACATTAGTGCATGTCCATGAGTACTTACATGTGCACATGCATGTCTGTATATGTATGTATGTGTATTATGTGTTTATACATATGTATGTGCTTGTGTGTGTACATCTACCTGTATTCTGGCTGTATGGTGATGCATTTATGTATTCGTTATATGTGTACATGTTTATTGTTGTTGAATAAAAATATAAAAAAATACTGCCACTGTTATTTGATATGCTCACTCTTTTGGAGGCGACTCACTTCATTAATACTGCCACTGCTATTTGATATGCTCACTCGTTTTGGTATTTTTGTTGTTTTTGCTCATACCGTAATGTAAATACTACCGTACCTGGTACTTAGCGATTGCTTCCTTGTATTGGTTCTTCTCAAAGTCTGCAGCACCGTAATACTTTACCTGAAAATACAGTCACAAAATGTCACCACTAAATAATAGTATATCGTAAACAACAATAAGTCTGCAGAACCGTATTACTTTACCTGAAAATACAGTCACAAAATGTCACCACTAAATAATAGTATATCGTAAACAACAATAAGTCTGCAGCACCGTATTACTTTACCTGAAAATACAGTCACAAAATGTCACCACTAAATAATAGTATATCGTAAACAACAATAAGTCTGCAGCACCGTATTACTTTACCTGAAAATACAGTCACAAAATGTCACCACTAAATAATAGTATATCGTAAACAACAATAAGTCTGCAGCACCGTATTACTTTACCTGAAAATACAGTCACAAAATGTCACCACTAAATAATAGTATATCGTAAACAACAATAAGTCTGCAGCACCGTATTACTTTACCTGAAAATACAGTCACAAAATGTCACCACTAAATAATAGTATATCGTAAACAACAATAAGTCTGCAGCACCGTAATACTTTACCTGAAAATACAGTCACAAAATGTCACCACTAAATAATAGTATATCGTAAACAACAATAAGTCTGCAGCACCGTATTACTTTACCTGAAAATACAGTCACAAAATGTCACCACTAAATAATAGTATATCGTAAACAACAATAAGTCTGCAGCACCGTATTACTTTACCTGAAAATACAGTCACAAAATGTCACCACTAAATAATAGTATATCGTAAACAACAATAAGTCTGCAGCACCGTATTACTTTACCTGAAAATACAGTCACAAAATGTCACCACTAAATAATAGTATATCGTAAACAACAATAAGTCTGCAGCACCGTATTACTTTACCTGAAAATACAGTCACAAAATGTCACCACTAAATAATAGTATATCGTAAACAACAATAAGTCTGCAGCACCGTATTACTTTACCTGAAAATACAGTCACAAAATGTCACCACTAAATAGTAGTAGATCGTAAAAAACAATAAGTCTGCAGCACCGTATTACTTTACCTGAAAATACAGTCACAAAATGTCACACTAATAATAGTATATCGTAAACAACAATAAGTCTGCAGCACCGTATTACTTTACCTGAAAATACAGTCACAAAATGTCACCACTAAATAGTAGTAGATCGTAAAAAACAATAAGTCTGCAGCACCGTATTACTTTACCTGAAAATACAGTCACAAAATGTCACACTAATAATAGTATATCGTAAACAACAATAAGTCTGCAGCACCGTATTACTTTACCTGAAAATACAGTCACAAAATGTCACCACTAAATAGTAGTAGATCGTAAAAAACAATAAGTCTGCAGCACCGTATTACTTTACCTGAAAATACAGTCACAAAATGTCACACTAATAATAGTATATCGTAAACAACAATATAAGTAAGATGCTTAGTAGGTGAGAACATGAATATTGTCTTTCAATAACTCAATCTGCACCAACAAATGCATACAGATCTTATATGTAACTACATCATGAACCAGCAAATGTATACAGGTTTTATATGTAAATAACTACAACATGCACCAACTACAACTAAAATGTATACAGGTCTTATATGCAAATAACATGTCGTATATGTAAATAACTACAACATGCACCAACTAATGTATATAGGTCTTATATGTAAATTACTTCAACATGAACCAACAAATGTTTTCAGGTTTTATATGTAAATAACAGGTTTTATATGTAAATAAATACATGCACCAACAAATGCATACATGTGTTGTATGTACAAAGCTACAGGATTTATCGACAAACGAGTTCAACTATCTGTATAAAACATCAAGAATAAGTGAAAACGCAAATGACAATTCCAAAACAAAACCATAATCCGAACATGAATCATTAAACTGGGGGCAAAGTATGAAAGGTGTACATGGAAACGAAAGAACAAAAGAATTAGGCCAGGTTTCTTGAAGAGTAAGCGTCCTCTGCTTCAACGATGAGACCCAACATTCCAGTAAATGTCAAGTCCTCAAAGCGAAACCAGAGTCATCATTCTCAATAAAAAGTAAGAACACTAATGAGCATACTCACAAACGACCATCTCAATTAAGAATAAAAAATATTTCTCAGACAAAAATGGCGACCATAAAACTTGCTCATAGTTCTTATCAACATGCATCTCTAAAATCTCTGTGCAGTAACGACAGGAAATTAAAATGGTCACGTTTATAAAATAGCTTATTAGTAAGCTGTCTATGTTTGTCACATTTTAAGTACCGAGGAAAACAGCAAAAAATGAGTTTCTGAATTCGTGTAGTTGCCTATAAACGTGATTTCTATCAATACATCATTTCCAGTTTAAGTATTGGTATCTGTGAAAATGATTGTATCGTTAACATTTTTGAACACTATTCATATACCTGTACTATCTTCATGCCAGTTTGGTATCAAGACAACTGTATTTGCAAAAAGTACAATGTACAACACTGGTAGCAAAGTACAGAAGAAATTATCGATTTCGAAAAACCAAGGCCTAAATCTTTGAAATGTATATTTGTAAAGTGCAATATATTTCCAATGCATATGAAGTATTAAAAGTGGATACATTTAGTTATGTGTATGTCACTTGACTAATATGGTTACCGATTCAATTTTTTTTTAAAATAAGGGCCAGAAAACTCTTTTTTTTTCTCAAATCAGTAAATCAGTAGTACATAATGTTGTACATACTTGGTTGGAGATTTATCTCTGTCCAAGTTGCAACCGTTTGCTTGGATTTATTTACTATTTACACTAATGTGCTGTTAGGTCAGAGTTTCACTTCCTGTAAAGCTACCTTTTTATGCGGAGACATCATTTTAGAATGACGGAAATTGTTAATCTGAAACCAAAATCATTTTACAAATGCAGAATCCACTCTGTCATGCTTATGTCGGTTTCCACACTTTTTCTTCCAATTTTACATGCATAATATTTCGGGCGTTAATTATGTTAAAGAAAAAAAAACCGGTTTGTCATTTAATATAAAATATACTTGATATTAAATGGCAAACAATTGAATTTTCTTTTTATAACACTCATCAATATCTACTGTTGTTACCATTTTCCCCAATAGACAGGTCCTGGCAGACGAAAACAATACCAAGGGGCAATGGGGAGTTCGATCAAGGGGAAAAACTTTTGCAACAGGAAAGTATTTCCCGCAAAACCTTACATTTTCACTGCAAAATATTATATTTTCACTGCTCACAGGGATCACTTTGGGGCGAGATTTGGGGATTTTTAATCTAATTTTCCCCGAAAATCTCATTAAATTTCAAAATTATATTATTTATATAGAAAAATCTCATAGATATTTTGCTGATCCCATAAAAAGCCCCCAAACTCTCCCATAGGTTTTTAGAGTCAGATTTATTCCTGACTCATATCTGCAGGGAAAATATAAGTTTTATTAGTTTGATAATTTTCTTTTTCACACAGTCAAAAATGTAATAAAACAAAGATTTCACCCATGGCTATTACATGCTACTGTACTCTGTTATCACAAGATGTAGTTGCTTACCGTTTCAAAATTCAGTAAAGCATCCACTGCTTTTGCATTTTTTTCATTGTCGAGTCTGTTCATATCTCGTCTGTACTTTGTTCTCCATTCCGTTAAAACCACTGATAAATCTTTTGTATAAAATATCAATACAGACAAGATCGTTAGTATACATAAATCAGAAAACACCGAAACATCAACATTAACATAATCTCAAAATTGATTAAACTAGGGACAAATTAGGAAGAAAGGAAATATTTAAACGGAGACGTTTGAAAAGGTACAAGATAATACCACCTGGTTTTTTGGATGAGAAAGTGTCTTCTGCTATATCGACGACATCCCACACGTATAGTGAAAATCGATTCATCATTCTTAACCACAACAAGTAGGCATATTTATAAGCATATTCAAAAACGTCAAACTTCATAAGGACAATAGCAATACTTGCGAGATGGCGACTATTAAAATTACTCGCAGTCTAAATCTACCTACATACATATTGTATGGTGTTTTTTTTTAGTGATGTCAATGCCATCGACATATGTTCATTTCAGAATATTTATTATTGAGTTCTTTAATACAATGAATGAGGAAACAGGCAGAGCCTATGAGCGCTATCTTCTCACAATAATAAATACATCTGTTATTTGTATGCATCAAACTGAATTCAAGTGTGGATAACACATAGATAACATGTCAACTACATATGGATAGCTTTATGTCATTATCTTTTTACCATTTGTGTTAAATATTTTGACTGCAACTTGATCAAAGAGAAGAAAATATGCAAATAAACTAGTGGACAGCACCTTGTACAATTTAGTCCCGGGGTTAATTGTATCGTAAATGCAGTTACATGTTGTACAATTTAGTCCCGGGGTTAATTGTATTGTAAAGGCAGTTACATGTTGTACAATTTAGTCCCGGGGTTAATTGTATCGTAAAGGCAGTTACATGTTGTACAATTTAGTCCCGGGGTTAATTGTATCGTAAAGGCAGTTACATGTTGTACAATTTAGTCCCGGGGTTAATTGTATTGTAAAGGCAGATACATGTTGTACAATTTAGTCCCGGGGTTAATTGTAATGTAAAGGCAGTTACATGTTGTACAATTTAGTCCCGGGGTTAATTGTATTGTAAAGGCAGTTACATGTTGTACAATTTAGTCTCGGGGTTAATTGTATTGTAAAGGCAGTTACATGTTGTACAATTTAGTCCCGGGGTTAATTGCATTGTAAAGGCAGTTACATGTTGCATTTGATTCGCTGTTCAAGGGCTTGCTCTTTAAGAAAATTTCTATTCCCAACTTTTCGCAAACTGAAGCTATTGGTCAACATTACCCAGGGATGTAAAAGGAAGTATGCCTGTATGCATAACAAGCACTAATGAAATGGCGATAACCAGCTAGTCAGGTGCCATCATGATGGATAATCACTGGGGGCAGTGCATGTGGAAGAGCTAGTGACAGAGAGAAAGATAAATAGGAAAGAGACAGAGAGACAGAGATCAAGACAGTGAGAGGGTGGTAGCAGACGACGATAGGACAAAAACGGATAGATTCTCACAGAGACGCATAACTCTGCAGAGAAACAGAATAAACCTCGACGCAAACAACTACTGTGACAATCGTGATTTGTTACTCTGCTTATGAACGAACTTACGGCAAAGGAATTCGAGAGATGCCAGTTGATGTAGACAATGTAAACAGTTCTATGGTGTCTTTCTTTGTTTCATTGGATATCCGTATCATATGAAGGACGACGTTTTTGAATACGGTTTTTATTATGTTATGCTGTTATTGAAAATAATACTTCAGTTCTCACTTTGAGGACGTGACATTTACTTGGACGTGGCCTTGATTTACAAGGCGGGTGTCGTCGATGAAGCAGAATTTACTTACTTTTCTGGTGCATTTGGTCTTATTCTCTTGTCCCTTTTAAAGTTTTCCATATAAGTCTTTCCTTCGTTCATATTTCTTCCCTGGTTAAATATAATTCGAGGTTATTTATTATTGACGCTTCGATACTTTTTTTAACCACTTAAAGAAAAGCAATAAGAATACTGCAACTACCATGGATAAACATTTTTCTGTATATTGTAAATATATAACATTATTTCTACTGATGGACCTTTCACATTGCAAATACATACTGTCATTACCACTGATAAACCTTTTACATTGTAAACACATACGGTCATTACCACTGATAAACCTTTTATATTGTAAATACATACTGCCATTACTACTGATAAACCTTTCATATTGTAAATACATACTGTCACTACCACTGATAAACCTTTTACATTGTAAATACATACTACCATTACCACTAATAAACCTTTTATATTGTAAATACATACTACCATTACTACTGATAAACCTTTTATATTGTAAATACATACTGCCATTACTACTGATAAACCTTTCATATTGTAAATACATACTGTCACTACCACTGATAAACCTTTTACATTGTAAATACATACTACCATTACCACTAATAAACCTTTTATATTGTAAATACATACTACCATTACTACTGATAAACCTTTTATATTGTAAATACATACTGCCATTACTACTGATAAACCTTTCATATTGTAAATACATACTGTCATTACCACTGATAAACCTTTTACACTGTAAACACATACTGCCACTACCACTGATAAACCTTTTATATTGTAAATACATACTACCATTACCACTAATAAACCTTTTATATTGTAAACACATACTGCCACTACCACTGATAAACCTTTTATATTGTAAACACATACTGCCACTACCACTGATAAACCGTTCATATTGCAAACATATACTGCCATTACCACTGATAAACCTTTTATATTGTAAACACATACTGCCACTACCACTGATAAACCTTTTATATTGTAAACACATACTGCCACTACCACTGATAAACCGTTCATATTGCAAACATATACTGCCATTACCACTAATAAACCTTTTATATTGTAAATACATACTGCCACTACCACTGATAAACCTTTTATATTGTAAACACATACTGCCATTACTACTGATAAACCTTTCATATTGTAAATACATACTGTCACTACCACTGATAAACCTTTTATATTGTAAATGTATACTACCATTACTACTGATAAACCTTTTACATTGTAAACACATACTGCCATTACTACTGATAAACCTTTTACATTGTAAATACATACTGCCATTACTACTGATAAACCTTTCATATTGTAAATACATACTGTCATTACCACTGATAAACCTTTTATATTGTAAATACATACTGTCATTACCACTGATAAACCTTTTACATTGTAAATGTATACTACCATTACCACTGATAAACCTTTTACATTGTAAACACATACTGCCATTTCTACTGATAAACCTTTTACATTGTAAATACATACTGCCATTACTACTGATAAGCCTTTTATATTGTAAATACATACTGCCATTACTACTGATAAACCTTTCATATTGTAAATGTATACTGCCATTACTACTGATAAACCTTTTACATTGTAAATGTATACTACCATTACCACTGATAAACCTTTTACATTGTAAACACATACTGCCATTACTACTGATACATATTTTACATTGTAAATACATACTACCACTACCACTGATAAATCTGTTACATTGTAAACACATACTGCCATTACTACTGATACATATTTTACACTGTAAATACATACTACCACTACCACTGATAAATCTGTTACATTGTAAATACATACTGCCACTACCACTGATAAATCTGTTACATTGTAAATACATACTACCATTACTACTGATAAATCTGTTACATTGTAAATACATACCGCCACTACCACTGATAAATCTGTTACATTGTAAATACATGCTGCTTCTACCACTGATAAACCATTTATATTGTAAACACATACTGCCACTTCTACTGATAAATCTTTTATATTGTAAAAACATACGGCCACTACTACTGATAAACCTTTTATATTGTAAACACATACTGCCACTACCACTGATAAACCTTTTATATTGTAAACACATACTGCCACTACCACTGATAAACCTTTTACATTGTAAATACATACTGCCATTACTACTGATTAACCTTTTACATTGTAAACACATACTGCCATTAAAATTGATAAATCTTTTATATTGTAAATACATACTACCATTTCTACTTATAAACCTTTTACATTGTAAACACACACTGCCATTACTACTGATAAACGTTTAATATTGTAAATACATACTGCCACTACAACTGATAAACCTATAGCATTGTAAACACATACTGCCATTACTACTGATAAACGTTTAATATTGTAAATACATACTGCCACTACCACTGATAAACGTTTAATATTGTAAACACATACTGTCATTACTACTGATAAACGTTTAATATTGTAAATACATACTACCATTACTACTGATTAACCTTTTATATTGTAAATACATACTGCCACTACCACTGATAAACCTTTTACATTGTAAACACATACTGCCATTACTACTGATTAACCTTTTACATTGTAAATACATACTGCCATTACTACTGATTAACCTTTTACATTGTAAACACATACTACCATTAAAACTGATAAATCTTTTATATTGTAAATACATACTGCCATTACTCCTTATAAACCTTTTACATTGTAAACACATACTGCCATTACTACTGATAAACGTTTAATTTTGTAAATACATACTGTCACTACCACTGATAAACGTTTAATATTGTAAACACATACTGCCATTACTACTGATAAACCTTTTACATTGTAAACACATACTGCCATTACCACTGATAAACCTTTGACATTGTAAGATCATACTGCCATTACTACTGATAAACCTTTTTACATTGTCAATACATGTTGCAACTACCCCTGATATTACACAGCTGATAAAGAATGATTATATTTATACAATAAATAAATTCAGACATCACGTAATGAAAAGTTTAATAAGAAATAAAAAAAACTAACAAACATTATTAAGACAAGCTCACATAACAACAAAAGAAGGAATATTAGACAATATTGACATACCTTAAGGTAGTGAGAAAATATTGACATACTTTAAGGTAGTGAGACAATATTGACATACTAAGGTAGTGAGAAAATATTGACATACTAAGGTAGTGAGACAATATTGACATACTAAGGTAGTGAGACAATATTGACATACTTTAAGGTAGTGAGACAATATTGACATACTTTAAGGTAGTGAGACAATACTGACAAACTAAGGTAGTGAGACAATATTGACATACTAAGGTAGTGAGAAAATATTGACATACTAAGGTAGTGAGACAATATTGACATACTAAGGTAGTGAGACAATATTGACATACTTTAAGGTAGTGAGACAATATTGACATACCTTAAGGTAGTGAGACAATATTGACATACTAAGGTAGTAAGACAATATTGACATACTAAGGTAGTGAGACAATATTGACATACTTTAAGGTAGTGAGACAATATTGACATACTTTAAGGTAGTGAGACAATATTGAAATACTTTAAGGTAGTGAGACAATATTGACATACTTTAAGGTAGTGAGACAATATTGACATACTTTAAGGTAGTGAGACAATATTGACATACCTTAAGGTAGTGAGACAATATTGACATACTTTAAGGTAGTGAGACAATATTGACATACTAAGGTAGTGAGACAATATTGACATACTAAGGTAGTGAGAAAATATTGACATACTAAGGAAGTGAGACAATATTGACATACTAAGGTAGTGAGACAATATTGACATACTTTAAGGTAGTGAGACAATATTGACATACTAAGGAAGTGAGACAATATTGACATACTAAGGTAGTGAGAAAATATTGACATACTAAGGTAGTGAGACAATATTGACATACTAAGGTAGTGAGACAATATTGACATACTTTAAGGTAGTGAGACAATATTGACATACTAAGGTAATGAGACAATATTGACATACTAAGGTAGTGAGACAATATTGACATACTAAGGTAGTGAGACAATATTGACATACCTTAAGGTAGTGAGACAATACTGACATACTTTAAGGTAGTGAGACAATATTGACATACTAAGGTAGTGAGACAATATTGACATACTAAGGTAGTGAGACAATATTGAAATACTTTAAGGTAGTGAGACAATATTGAAATACTTTAAGGTAGTGAGACAATATTGACATACTAAGGTAGTGAGACAATATTGACATACTAAGATAGTGAGACAATATTGACATACTAAGGTAGTGAGACAATAGGTAGTGAGACAATACTGACATACTTTAAGTTAGTGAGACAATATTGACATACTTTAAGGTAGTGAGACAATATTGACATACTTTAAGGTAGTGAGACAATATTGACATACTAAGGTAATGAGACAATACTGACATACTTTAAGGTAGTGAGACAATATTGACATACTAAGGTAGTGAGACAATATTGACATACTAAGGTAGTGAGACAATATTGACATACTTTAAGGTAGTGAGACAATAGGTAGTGAGACAATACTGACATACTTTAAGTTAGTGAGACAATATTGACATACTTTAAGGTAGTGAGACAATATTGACATACTTTAAGGTAGTGAGACAATATTGACATACTAAGGTAATGAGACAATACTGACATACTTTAAGGTAGTGAGACAATATTGACATACTAAGGTAGTGAGACAATATTGACATACTTTAAGGTAATGAGACAATATTGACATACTTTAAGGTAGTGAGACAATATTTACATACTAAGGTAGTGAGACAATATTGACATACTTTAAGGTAGTGAGACAATATTGACATACTTTAAGGTAGTGAGACAATATTGACATACTTTAAGGTAGTGAGACAATATTGACATACTAAGGTAGTGAGACAATATTGACATACTAAGGTAGTGAGACAATATTGACATACTAAGGTAGTGAGACAATAGGTAGTGAGACAATACTGACATACTTTAAGGTAGTGAGACAATATTGACATACTTTAAGGTAGTGAGACAATATTGACATACTTTAAGGTAGTGAGACAATATTGACATACTAAGGTATTGAGACAATATTGACATACTAAGGTAGTGAGACAATATTGACATACTTTAAGGTAGTGAGACAATATTGACATACTTTAAGGTAGTGAGACAATATTGACATACTTTAAGGTAGTGAGAAAATATTGACATACTAAGGTAGTGAGACAATATTGACATACTAAGGTAGTGAGACAATATTGACATACTAAGGTAGTGAGACAATATTGACATACTAAGGTAGTGAGACAATATTGACATACTAAGGTAGTGAGACAATACTGACATACTTTAAGGTAGTGAGACAATATTGACATACTTTAAGGTAGTGAGACAATATTGACATACTTTAAGGTAGTGAGACAATATTGACATACTTTAAGGTAGTGAGACAATATTGACATACTAAGGTAGTGAGACAATAGGTAGTGAGACAATACTGACATACTAAGGTAGTGAGACAATATTGACATACTTTAAGGTAGTGAGACAATATTGACATACTAAGGTAGTGAGACAATAGGTAGTGAGACAATATTGACATACTAAGGTAGTGAGACAATATTGACATACTAAGGTAGTGAGACAATAGGTAGTGAGACAATACTGACATACTAAGGTAGTGAGACAATATTGACATACTTTAAGGTAGTGAGACAATACTGACATACTAAGGTAGTGAGACAATATTGACATACTAAGGTAGTGAGACAATATTGACATACTAAGGTAGTGAGACAATAGGTAGTGAGACAATATTGACATACTAAGGTAGTGAGACAATATTGACATACTAAGGTAGTGAGACAATAGGTAGTGAGACAATACTGACATACTAAGGTAGTGAGACAATATTGACATACTAAGGTAGTGAGTCAATATTGACATACTAAGGTAGTGAGACAATAGGTAGTGAGACAATACTGACATACTTTAAGGTAGTGAGACAATATTGACATACTTAAAGGTAGTGAGACAATATTGACATACTAAGGTAGTGAGACAATACTGACATACTAAGGTAGTGAGACAATATTGACATACTAAGGTAGTGAGTCAATATTGACATACTAAGGTAGTGAGACAATAGGTAGTGAGACAATACTGACATACTTTAAGGTAGTGAGACAATATTGACATACTTAAAGGTAGTGAGACAATATTGACATACTAAGGTAGTGAGACAATATTGACATACTAAGGTAGTGAGACAATATTGACATACTAAGGTAATGAGACAATATTGACATACTAAGGTAATGAGACAATATTGACATACTAAGGTAGTGAGACAATACTGACATACTTTAAGGTAGTGAGACAATATTGACATACTAAGGTAGTGAGACAATATTGACATACTAAGGTAGTGAGACAATAGGTAGTGAGACAATACTGACATACTTTAAGGTAGTGAGACAATATTGACATACTAAGGTAGTGAGACAATATTGACATACTAAGGTAGTGAGACAATATTGACATACTAAGGTAGTGAGACAATATTGACATACTAAGGTAATGAGACAATATTGACATACTAAGGTAATGAGACAATATTGACATACTAAGGTAGTGAGACAATACTGACATACTTTAAGGTAGTGAGACAATATTGACATACTAAGGTAGTGAGACAATATTGACATACTTTAAGGTAGTGAGACAATATTGACATACTTTAAGGTAGTGAGACAATATTGACATACTTTAAGGTAGTGAGACAATATTGACATACTAAGGTAGTGAGACAATATTGACATACTAAGGTAGTGAGACAATATTGACATACTAAGGTAGTGAGACAATATTGACATACTTTAAGGTAGTGAGACAATATTGACATACTTTAAGGTAGTGAGACAATATTGACATACTTTAAGGTAGTGAGACAATATTGACATACTTTAAGGTAGTGAGACAATATTGACATACTAAGGTAGTGAGACAATATTGACATACTTTAAGGTAGTGAGACAATATTGACATACTTTAAGGTAGTGAGACAATATTGACATACTTTAAGGTAGTGAGACAATATTGACATACTAAGGTAGTGAGACAATATTGACATACTAAGGTAATGAGACAATATTGACATACTAAGGTAATGAGACAATATTGACATACTAAGGTAGTGAGACAATATTGACATACTAAGGTAATGAGACAATATTGACATACTAAGGTAATGAGACAATATTGACATACTAAGGTAGTGAGACAATACTGACATACTTTAAGGTAGTGAGACAATATTGACATACTTTAAGGTAGTGAGACAATATTGACATACTAAGGTAGTGAGACAATATTGACATACTAAGGTAATGAGACAATATTGACATACTAAGGTAATGAGACAATATTGACATACTAAGGTAATGAGACAATATTGACATAGTTTAAGGTAGTGAGACAATATTGACATACTAAGGTAGTGAGACAATATTGACATACTTTAAGGTAGTGAGACAATACTGACATACTTTAAGGTAGTGAGACAATATTGACATACTAAGGTAATGAGACAATATTGACATACTAAGGTAATGAGACAATATTGACATACTAAGGTAATGAGACAATATTGACATACTAAGGTAATGAGACAATATTGACATACTAAGGTAATGAGACAATATTGACATAGTTTAAGGTAGTGAGACAATATTGACATACTAAGGTAGTAAGACAATATTGACATACTTTAAGGTAGTGAGACAATATTGACATACTTTAAGGTAGTGAGACAATATTGACCTACTAAGGTAGTGAGACAATATTGACATACTTTAAGGTAGTGAGACAATATTGACATACTTTAAGGTAGTGAGACAATATTGACATACTAAGGTAGTGAGACAATATTGACATACTAAGGTAATGAGACAATATTGACATACTAAGGTATTGAGACAATATTGACATACTAAGGTAATGAGACAATATTGACATACTAAGGTAATGAGACAATATTGACATACTAAGGTAGTGAGACAATATTGACATACTTTAAGGTAGTGAGACAATAGGTAGTGAGACAATATTGACAAACTTTAAGGTAGTGAGACAATACTGACATACTTTAAGGTAGTGAGACAATATTGACATACTAAGGTAGTGAGACAATATTGACATACTAAGGTAGTGAGACAATATTGACATACTAAGGTAGTGAGACAATATTGACATACTAAGGTAGTGAGACAATATTGACATACTAAGGTAATGAGACAATATTGACATACTAAGGTAATGAGACAATATTGACATACTAAGGTAGTGAGACAATACTGACATACTTTAAGGTAGTGAGACAATATTGACATACTAAGGTAGTGAGACAATATTGACATACTTTAAGGTAGTGAGACAATATTGACATACTTTAAGGTAGTGAGACAATATTGACATACTTTAAGGTAGTGAGACAATATTGACATACTAAGGTAGTGAGACAATATTGACATACTTTAAGGTAGTGAGACAATATTGACATACTAAGGTAGTGAGACAATATTGACATACTAAGGTAATGAGACAATATTGACATACTAAGGTAATGAGACAATATTGACATACTAAGGTAGTGAGACAATATTGACATACTAAGGTAATGAGACAATATTGACATACTAAGGTAGTGAGACAATACTGACATACTTTAAGGTAGTGAGACAATATTGACATACTTTAAGGTAGTGAGACAATATTGACATACTAAGGTAGTGAGACAATATTGACATACTAAGGTAATGAGACAATATTGACATACTAAGGTAATGAGACAATATTGACATACTAAGGTAATGAGACAATATTGACATAGTTTAAGGTAGTGAGACAATATTGACATACTAAGGTAGTGAGACAATATTGACATACTTTAAGGTAGTGAGACAATATTGACATACTAAGGTAGTGAGACAATATTGACATACTTTAAGGTAGTGAGACAATACTGACATACTTTAAGGTAGTGAGACAATATTGACATACTAAGGTAATGAGACAATATTGACATACTAAGGTAATGAGACAATATTGACATACTAAGGTAATGAGACAATATTGACATACTAAGGTAATGAGACAATATTGACATACTAAGGTAATGAAACAATATTGACATAGTTTAAGGTAGTGAGACAATATTGACATACTAAGGTAGTAAGACAACATTGACATACTTTAAGGTAGTGAGACAATACTGACATACTTTAAGGTAGTGAGACAATATTGACATACTAAGGTAGTGAGACAATATTGACATACTTTAAGGTAGTGAGACAATATTGACATACTTTAAGGTAGTGAGACAATATTGACATACTAAGGTAGTGAGACAATATTGACATACTAAGGTAATGAGACAATATTGACATACTAAGGTAATGAGACAATATTGACATACTAAGGTAATGAGACAATATTGACATACTAAGGTAATGAGACAATATTGACATACTAAGGTAGTGAGACAATATTGACATACTTTAAGGTAGTGAGACAATAGGTAGTGAGACAATATTGACAAACTTTAAGGTAGTGAGACAATACTGACATACTTTAAGGTAGTGAGACAATATTGACATACTAAGGCAGTGAGACAATATTGACATACTAAGGTAGTGAGACAATATTGACATACTAAGGTAATGAGACAATATTGACATAGTTTAAGGTAGTGAGACAATATTGACATACTAAGGTAGTGAGACAATATTGAAATACTTTAAGGTAGTGAGACAATATTGACATACTAAGGTAATGAGACAATATTGACATAGTTTAAGGTAGTGAGACAATATTGACATACTTTAAGGTAGTGAGACAATATTGACATAGTTTAAGGTAATGAGACAATATTGACATAGTTTAAGGTAGTGAGACAATATTGACATAGTTTAAGGTAGTCAGACAATATTGACATACTTTAAGGTAGTGAGACAATATTGAAATACTTTAAGGTAGTGAGACAATATTGACATACCTTAAGGTAGTGAGACAATATTGACATACTAAGGTAGTGAGACAATATTGACATACTAAGGTAGTGAGACAATATTGACATACTAAGGTAGTGAGACAATATTGACATACTTTAAGGTAGTGAGACAATATTGACATACTTTAAGGTAGTGAGACAATATTGACATACTTTAAGGTAGTGAGACAATATTGACATACTAAGGTAATGAGACAATATTGACATACTAAGGTAATGAGACAATATTGACATACTAAGGTAGTGAGACAATACTGATATACTTTAAGGTAGTGAGACAATATTGACATACTAAGGTAGTGAGACAATATTGACATACTTTAAGGTAGTGAGACAATATTGACATACTTTAAGGTAGTGAGACAATATTGACATACTTTAAGGTAGTGAGACAATATTGACATAGTTTAAGGTAGTGAGACAATATTGACATACTTTAAGGTAGTGAGACAATATTGACATACTAAGGTAGTGAGACAATATTGACATACTAAGGTAGTGAGACAATATTGACATACTTTAAGGTAGTGAGACAATATTGACATACTTTAAGGTAGTGAGACAATATTGACATACTAAGGTAGTGAGACAATATTGACATACTAAGGTAGTGAGACAATATTGACATACTTTAAGGTAGTGAGACAATATTGACATACTTTAAGGTAGTGAGACAATATTGACATACTAAGGTAGTGAGACAATATTGACATACTTTAAGGTAGTGAGACAATATTGACATACTTTAAGGTAGTGAGACAATATTGACATACTAAGGTAGTGAGACAATATTGACATACTAAGGTAATGAGACAATATTGACATACTAAGGTAATGAGACAATATTGACATACTAAGGTAGTGAGACAATATTGACATACTAAGGTAATGAGACAATATTGACATACTAAGGTAATGAGACAATATTGACATACTAAGGTAGTGAGACAATACTGACATACTTTAAGGTAGTGAGACAATATTGACATACTTTAAGGTAGTGAGACAATATTGACATACTAAGGTAGTGAGACAATATTGACATACTAAGGTAATGAGACAATATTGACATACTAAGGTAATGAGACAATATTGACATACTAAGGTAATGAGACAATATTGACATAGTTTAAGGTAGTGAGACAATATTGACATACTAAGGTAGTGAGACAATATTGACATACTTTAAGGTAGTGAGACAATACTGACATACTTTAAGGTAGTGAGACAATATTGACATACTAAGGTAATGAGACAATATTGACATACTAAGGTAATGAGACAATATTGACATACTAAGGTAATGAGACAATATTGACATACTAAGGTAATGAGACAATATTGACATACTAAGGTAATGAGACAATATTGACATAGTTTAAGGTAGTGAGACAATATTGACATACTAAGGTAGTAAGACAATATTGACATACTTTAAGGTAGTGAGACAATACTGACATACTTTAAGGTAGTGAGACAATATTGACATACTTTAAGGTAGTGAGACAATATTGACATACTAAGGTAGTGAGACAATATTGACATACTAAGGTAATGAGACAATATTGACATACTAAGGTAATGAGACAATATTGACATACTAAGGTAATGAGACAATATTGACATACTAAGGTAATGAGACAATATTGACATACTAAGGTAGTGAGACAATATTGACATACTTTAAGGTAGTGAGACAATAGGTAGTGAGACAATATTGACAAACTTTAAGGTAGTGAGACAATACTGACATACTTTAAGGTAGTGAGACAATATTGACATACTAAGGCAGTGAGACAATATTGACATACTAAGGTAGTGAGACAATATTGACATACTAAGGTAATGAGACAATATTGACATAGTTTAAGGTAGTGAGACAATATTGACATACTAAGGTAGTGAGACAATATTGAAATACTTTAAGGTAGTGAGACAATATTGACATACTAAGGTAATGAGACAATATTGACATACTTTAAGGTAGTGAGACAATATTGACATACTTTAAGGTAGTGAGACAATATTGACATAGTTTAAGGTAATGAGACAATATTGACATAGTTTAAGGTAGTGAGACAATATTGACATAGTTTAAGGTAGTCAGACAATATTGACATACTTTAAGGTAGTGAGACAATATTGAAATACTTTAAGGTAGTGAGACAATATTGACATACCTTAAGGTAGTGAGACAATATTGACATACTAAGGTAGTGAGACAATATTGACATACTAAGGTAGTGAGACAATATTGACATACTAAGGTAGTGAGACAATATTGACATACTTTAAGGTAGTGAGACAATATTGACATACTTTAAGGTAGTGAGACAATATTGACATACTAAGGTAGTGAGACAATATTGACATACTAAGGTAGTGAGACAATATTGACATACTAAGGTAGTGAGACAATATTGACATACTTTAAGGTAGTGAGACAATATTGACATACTAAGGTAGTGAGACAATATTGACATACTTTAAGGTAGTGAGACAATATTGACATACTAAGGTAGTGAGACAATATTGACATACTTTAAGGTAGTGAGACAATATTGACATACTTTAAGGTAGTGAGACAATATTGACATACTTTAAGGTAGTGAGACAATATTGACATACTTTAAGGTAGTGAGACAATATTGACATACTTTAAGGTAGTGAGACAATATTGACATACTTTAAGGTAGTGAGACAATATTGACATACTTTAAGGTAGTGAGACAATATTGACATACTTTAAGGTAGTGAGACAATATTGACATACTAAGGTAGTGAGACAATATTGACATAGTTTAAGGTAGTGAGACAATATTGACATACTAAGGTAGTGAGACAATATTGACATACTTTAAGGTAGTGAGACAATATTGACATACTAAGGTAGTGAGACAATATTGACATACTAAGGTAGTGAGACAATATTGACATACTTTAAGGTAGTGAGACAATATTGACATACTTTAAGGTAGTGAGACAATATTGACATACTAAGGTAGTGAGACAATATTGACATACTTTAAGGTAGTGAGACAATATTGACATACTAAGGTAGTGAGACAATATTGACATACTTTAAGGTAGTGAGACAATATTGACATACTAAGGTAGTGAGACAATATTGACATACTAAGGTAGTGAGACAATATTGACATACTTTAAGGTAGTGAGACAATATTGACATACTTTAAGGTAGTGAGACAATATTGACATACTAAGGTAGTGAGACAATATTGACATACTAAGGTAGTGAGACAATATTGACATACTTTAAGGTAGTGAGACAATATTGACATACTTTAAGGTAGTGAGACAATATTGACATACTTTAAGGTAGTGAGACAATATTGACATACTAAGGTAGTGAGACAATACTGACATACTTTAAGGTAGTGAGACAATATTGACATACTTTAAGGTAGTGAGACAATATTGACATAATTTAAGGTAGTGAGACAATATTGACATACTTTAAGGTAGTGAGACAATATTGACATAATTTAAGGTAGTGAGACAATATTGACATACTAAGGTAGTGAGACAATATTGACATACTAAGGTAGTGAGACAATATTGACATACTTTAAGGTAGTGAGACAATATTGACATACTAAGGTAGTGAGACAATATTGACATACTTTAAGGTAGTGAGACAATATTGACATACTAAGGTAGTGAGACAATATTGACATACTAAGGTAGTGAGACAATATTGACATACTTTAAGGTAGTGAGACAATATTGACATACTTTAAGGTAGTGAGACAATATTGACATACTAAGGTAGTGAGACAATATTGACATACTTTAAGGTAGTGAGACAATATTGACATACTTTAAGGTAGTGAGACAATATTGACATACTAAGGTAGTGAGACAATACTGACATACTTTAAGGTAGTGAGACAATATTGACATACTTTAAGGTAGTGAGACAATATTGACATAATTTAAGGTAGTGAGACAATATTGACATACTTTAAGGTAGTGAGACAATATTGACATAATTTAAGGTAGTGAGACAATATTGACATACTAAGGTAGTGAGACAATACTGACATACTTTAAGGTAGTGAGACAATATTGACATACTAAGGTAGTGAGACAATATTGACATACTTTAAGGTAGTGAGACAATATTGACATACTAAGGTAGTGAGACAATATTGACATACTAAGGTAGTGAGACAATATTGACATACTAAGGTAGTGAGACAATATTGACATACTAAGGTAGTGAGACAATATTGACATACTTTAAGGTAGTGAGACAATATTGACATACTAAGGTAGTGAGACAATATTGACATACTAAGGTAGTGAGACAATATTGACATACTAAGGTAGTGAGACAATATTGACATACTTTAAGGTAGTGAGACAATATTGACATACTTTAAGGTAGTGAGACAATATTGACATACTTTAAGGTAGTGAGACAATATTGACATAGTTTAAGGTAGTGAGACAATAGGTAGTGAGACAATATTGACATACTTTAAGGTAGTGAGACAATATTGACATAATTTAAGGTAGTGAGACAATATTGACATAATTTAAGGTAGTGAGACAATATTGACATACTAAGGTAGTGAGACAATATTGACATACTTTAAGGTAGTGAGACAATATTGACATACTTTAAGGTAGTGAGACAATATTGACATACTTTAAGGTAGTGAGACAATATTGACATACTAAGGTAGTGAGACAATATTGACATACTTTAAGGTAGTGAGACAATATTGACATACTAAGGTAGTGAGACAATATTGACATACTTTAAGGTAGTGAGACAATATTGACATACTTTAAGGTAGTGAGACAATATTGACATACTAAGGTAGTGAGACAATATTGACATACTTTAAGGTAGTGAGACAATATTGACATACTAAGGTAGTGAGACAATATTGACATACTAAGGTAGTGAGACAATATTGACATACTTTAAGGTAGTGAGACAATACTGACATACTAAGGTAGTGAGACACTATTGACATACTAAGGTAGTGAGACAATATTGACATACTAAGGTAGTGAGACAATATTGACATACTTTAAGGTAGTGAGACAATATTGACATACTTTAAGGTAGTGAGACAATATTGACATACTAAGGTAGTGAGACAATATTGACATACTAAGGTAGTGAGACAATATTGACATACTAAGGTAGTGAGACAATATTGACATACTTTAAGGTAGTGAGACAATATTGACATACTAAGGTAGTGAGACAATATTGACATACTAAGGTAGTGAGACAATATTGACATACTTTAAGGTAGTGAGACAATATTGACATACTTTAAGGTAGTGAGACAATATTGACATACTTTAAGGTAGTGAGACAATATTGACATACTTTAAGGTAGTGAGACAATATTGACATACTTTAAGGTAGTGAGACAATATTGACATACTTTAAGGTAGTGAGACAATATTGACATACTTTAAGGTAGTGAGACAATATTGACATACTAAGGTAGTGAGACAATATTGACATACTAAGGTAGTGAGACAATATTGACATACTTTAAGGTAGTGAGACAATATTGACATACTTTAAGGTAGTGAGACAATATTGACATACTTTAAGGTAGTGAGACAATATTGACATACTTTAAGGTAGTGAGACAATATTGACATACTTTAAGGTAGTGAGACAATATTGACATACTAAGGTAGTGAGACAATATTGACATAGTTTAAGGTAGTGAGACAATATTGACATACTTTAAGGTAGTGAGACAATATTGACATACTTTAAGGTAGTGAGACAATATTGACATACTAAGGTAGTGAGACAATATTGACATACTAAGGTAGTGAGACAATATTGACATACTAAGGTAGTGAGACAATACTGACATACTAAGGTAGTGAGACAATATTGACATACTAAGGTAGTGAGACAATACTGACATACTTTAAGGTAGTGAGACAATATTGACATACTAAGGTAGTGAGACAATATTGACATACTAAGGTAGTGAGACAATATTGACATACTTTAAGGTAGTGAGACAATACTGACATACTAAGGTAGTGAGACAATATTGACATACTAAGGTAGTGAGACAATATTGACATACTAAGGTAGTGAGACAATATTGACATACTAAGGTAGTGAGACAATATTGACATACTTTAAGGTAGTGAGACAATATTGACATACTTTAAGGTAGTGAGACAATATTGACATACTAAGGTAGTGAGACAATATTGACATACTAAGGTAGTGAGACAATATTGACATACTTTAAGGTAGTGAGACAATATTGACATACTTTAAGGTAGTGAGACAATATTGACATACTAAGGTAGTGAGACAATATTGACATACTAAGGTAGTGAGACAATATTGACATACTAAGGTAGTGAGACAATATTGACATACTTTAAGGTAGTGAGACAATATTGACATACTTTAAGGTAGTGAGACAATATTGACATACTAAGGTAGTGAGACAATATTGACATACTAAGGTAGTGAGACAATATTGACATACTTTAAGGTAGTGAGACAATATTGACATACTTTAAGGTAGTGAGACAATATTGACATACTTTAAGGTAGTGAGACAATATTGACATACTAAGGTAGTGAGACAATATTGACATACTTTAAGGTAGTGAGACAATATTGACATACTAAGGTAGTGAGACAATATTGACATACTAAGGTAATGAGACAATATTGACATACTAAGGTAATGAGACAATATTGACATACTAAGGTAGTGAGACAATACTGACATACTTTAAGGTAGAGAGACAATATTGACATACTTTAAGGTAGTGAGACAATATTGACATACTTTAAGGTAGAGAGACAATATTGACATACTTTAAGGTAGTGAGACAATATTGACATACTTTAAGGTAGTGAGACAATATTGACATACTAAGGTAATGAGACAATATTGACATACTTTAAGGTAGTGAGACAATATTGACATACTAAGGTAGTGAGACAATATTGACATACTTTAAGGTAGTGAGACAATATTGACATACTTTAAGGTAGTGAGACAATATTGACATACTAAGGTAGTGAGACAATATTGACATACTTTAAGGTAGTGAGACAATATTGACATACTTTAAGGTAATGAGACAATATTGACATACTTTAAGGTAGTGAGACAATATTGACATACTTTAAGGTAGTGAGACAATACTGACATAGTTTAAGGTAGTGAGACAATATTGACATACTTTAAGGTAGTGAGACAATATTGACATAGTTTAAGGTAGTGAGACAATATTGACATACTAAGGTAGTGAGACAATATTGACATACTTTAAGGTAGTGAGACAATATTGACATACTTTAAGGTAGTGAGACAATATTGACATAATTTAAGGTAGTGAGACAATATTGACATAGTTTAAGGTAGTGAGACAATATTGACATACTTTAAGGTAGTGAGACAATATTGACATACTAAGGTAGTGAGACAATATTGACATAGTTTAAGGTAGTGAGACAATATTGACATACTTTAAGGTAGTGAGACAATATTGACATAGTTTAAGGTAGTGAGACAATATTGACATACTTTAAGGTAGTGAGACAATATTGACATACTAAGGTAGTGAGACAATATTGACATACTAAGGTAGTGAGACAATATTGACATACTTTAATGTAGTGAGACAATATTGACATACTTTAAGGTAGTGAGACAATATTGACATACTAAGGTAGTGAGACAATATTGACATACTTTAAGGTAGTGAGACAATATTGACATACTTTAAGGTAGTGAGACAATATTGACATACTTTAAGGTAGTGAGACAATATTGACATACTAAGGTAGTGAGACAATATTGACATACTTTAAGGTAGTGAGACAATATTGACATACTTTAAGGTAGTGAGACAATATTGACATACTTTAAGGTAGTGAGACAATATTGACATACTTTAAGGTAGTGAGACAATATTGACATACTTTAAGGTAATGAGACAATATTGACATAGTTTAAGGTAGTGAGACAATATTGACATACTTTAAGGTAGTGAGACAATATTGACATACTTTAAGGTAGTGAGACAATATTGACATACTAAGGTAGTGAGACAATATTGACATACTAAGGTAGTGAGACAATATTGACATACTTTAAGGTAGTGAGACAATATTGACATACTTTAAGGTAGTGAGACAATATTGACATACTAAGGTAATGAGACAATACTGACATACTTTAAGGTAGTGAGACAATATTGACATAGTTTAAGGTAGTGAGACAATATTGACATACTTTAAGGTAGTGAGACAATACTGACATACTTTAAGGTAGTGAGACAATATTGACATACTTTAAGGTAGTGAGACAATATTGACATACTTTAAGGTAGTGAGACAATATTGACATACTAAGGTAGTGAGACAATATTGACATACTAAGGTAGTGAGACAATATTGACATACTTTAAGGTAATGAGACAATATTGACATACTAAGGTAGTGAGACAATATTGACATACTAAGGTAGTGAGACAATACTGACATACTTTAAGGTAGTGAGACAATATTGACATACTTTAAGGTAGTGAGACAATATTGACATACTTTAAGGTAGTGAGACAATATTGACATACTAAGGTAGTGAGACAATATTGACATACTAAGGTAGTGAGACAATATTGACATACTTTAAGGTAGTGAGACAATAGGTAGTGAGACAATATTGACATACTTTAAGGTAGTGAGACAATATTGACATAGTTTAAGGTAGTGAGACAATATTGACATACTTTAAGGTAGTGAGACAATATTGACATAGTTTAAGGTAGTGAGACAATATTGACATAGTTTAAGGTAGTGAGACAATAGGCAGTGAGACAATATTGACATACTTTAAGGTAGTGAGACAATATTGACATAATTTAAGGTAGTGAGACAATATTGACATAATTTAAGGTAGTGAGACAATATTGACATACTAAGGTAGTGAGACAATATTGACATACTTTAAGGTAGTGAGACAATATTGACATACTTTAAGGTAGTGAGACAATATTGACATACTTTAAGGTAGTGAGACAATATTGACATACTTTAAGGTAGTGAGACAATATTGACATACTTTAAGGTAGTGAGACAATATTGACATACTAAGGTAGTGAGACAATATTGACATACTTTAAGGTAGTGAGACAATATTGACATACTTTAAGGTAGTGAGACAATATTGACATACTAAGGTAGTGAGACAATATTGACAAACTTTAAGGTAGTGAGACAATACTGACATACTTTAAGGTAGTGAGACAATATTGACATACTAAGGTAGTGAGACAATATTGACATACTTTAAGGTAGTGAGACAATACTGACAAACTAAGGTAATGAGACAATATTGACATACTTTAAGGTAGTGAGACAATACTGACATACTAAGGTAGTGAGACAATATTGACATACTTTAAGGTAGTGAGACAATATTGACATACTTTAAGGTAGTGAGACAATATTGACATACTTTAAGGTAGTGAGACAATATTGACATACTTTAAGGTAGTGAGACAATACTGACAAACTAAGGTAGTGAGACAATATTGACATACTTTAAGGTAGTGAGACAATACTGACATACTAAGGTAGTGAGACAATATTGACATACTAAGGTAGTGAGACAATATTGACATACTTTAAGGTAGTGAGACAATACTGACATACTAAGGTAGTGAGACACTATTGACATACTAAGGTAGTGAGACAATATTGACATACTAAGGTAGTGAGACAATATTGACATACTTTAAGGTAGTGAGACAATATTGACATACTAAGGTAGTGAGACAATATTGACATACTTTAAGGTAGTGAGACAATATTGACATACTAAAGTAGTGAGACAATATTGACATACTTTAAGGTAGTGAGACAATATTGACATACTAAAGTAGTGAGACAATATTGACATACTTTAAGGTAGTGAGACAATATTGACATACTTTAAGGTAGTGAGACAATAGGTAGTGAGACAATATTGACATACTTTAAGGTAGTGAGACAATATTGACATACTTCAAGGTAGTGAGACAATATTGACATGCTTTAAGGTAGTGAGACAATATTGACATACTTTAAGGTAGTGAGACAATATTGACATACTTTAAGGTAGTGAGACAATATTGACATACTAAGGTAGTAAGACAATATTGACATACTTTAAGGTAGTGAGACAATATTGACATACTTTAAGGTAGTGAGACAATATTGACATACTTTAAGGTAGTGAGACAATATTGACATACTTTAAGGTAATGAGACAATATTGACATACTAAGGTAGTGAGACAATATTGACATACTTTAAGGTAGTGAGACAATATTGACATACTAAGGTAGTGAGACAATACTGACATAATTTAAGGTAGTGAGACAATATTGACATACTTTAAGGTAGTGAGACAATATTTACATACTAAGGTAGTGAGACAATATTGACATACTTCAAGGTAGTGAGACAATATTGACATACTTTAAGGTAGTGAGACAATATTGACATACTTTAAGGTAGTGAGACAATATTGACATACTTTAAGGTAGTGAGACAATATTGACATACTTTAAGGTAGTGAGACAATATTGACATACTTTAAGGTAGTGAGACAATATTGACATACTAAGGTAGTAAGACAATATTGACATACTTTAAGGTAGTAAGACAATATTGACATACTTTAAGGTAGTAAGACAATATTGACATACTTTAAGGTAGTGAGACAATATTGACATACTAAGGTAGTAAGACAATATTGACATACTTTAAGGTAGTGAGACAATATTGACATACTAAGGTAGTGAGACAATATTGACATAGTTTAAGGTAGTGAGACAATATTGACATACTTTAAGGTAGTGAGACAATATTGACATACTAAGGTAGTAAGACAATATTGACATACTTTAAGGTAGTGAGACAATATTGACATAATTTAAGGTAGTGAGACAATATTTACATACTTTAAGGTAGTGAGACAATATTGACATACTAAGGTAGTGAGACAATATTGACATACTAAGGTAGTGAGACAATATTGACATACTAAGGTAGTGAGACAATATTGACATACTTTAAGGTAGTGAGACAATATTGACATACTAAGGTAGTGAGACAATATTGACATACTAAGGTAGTGAGACAATATTGACATACTTTAAGGTAGTGAGACAATATTGACATACTTTAAGGTAGTGAGACAATATTGACATACTAAGGTAGTGAGACAATATTGACATACATTAAGGTAGTGAGACAATATTGACATAGTTTAAGGTAGTGAGACAATATTGACATACTAAGGTAGTGAGACACTATTGACAAACTTTAAGGTAGTGAGACAATATTGACATACTTTAAGGTAGTGAGACAATATTGACATACTAAGGTAGTGAGACAATATTGACATACTTTAAGGTAGTGAGACAATATTGACATACTAAGGTAGTGAGACAATATTGACATACTAAGGTAGTGAGACAATATTGACATACTTTAAGGTAGTGAGACAATATTGACATACTTTAAGGTAGTGAGACAATATTGACATACTTCAAGGTAGTGAGACAATATTGACATACTTTAAGGTAGTGAGACAATATTGACATACTAAGGTAGTGAGACAATATTGACATACTTTAAGGTAGTGAGACAATATTGACATACTAAGGTAGTGAGACAATATTGACATACTTTAAGGTAGTGAGACAATATTGACATACTTCAAGGTAGTGAGACAATATTGACATACTTTAAGGTAGTGAGACAATATTGACATACTAAGGTAGTGAGACAATATTGACATACTTTAAGGTAGTGAGACAATATTGACATACTAAGGTAGTGAGACAATATTGACATACTTTAAGGTAGTGAGACAATATTGACATACTTTAAGGTAGTGAGACAATATTGACATACTTTAAGGTAGTGAGACAATATTGACATACTTTAAGGTAGTGAGACAATATTGACATAATTTAAGGTAGTGAGACAATATTGACATAATTTAAGGTAGTGAGACAATATTGACATACTAAGGTAGTGAGACAATATTGACATACTTTAAGGTAGTGAGACAATATTGACATACTAAGGTAGTGAGACAATATTGACATACTAAGGTAGTGACACAATATTGACATACTAAGGTAGTGAGACACTATTGACAAACTTTAAGGTAGTGAGACAATATTGACATACTTTAAGGTAGTGAGACAATATTGACATACTAAGGTAGTGAGACAATATTGACATACTTTAAGGTAGTGAGACAATATTGACATACTAAGGTAGTGAGACAATATTGACATACTAAGGTAGTGAGACAATATTGACATACTTTAAGGTAGTGAGACAATATTGACATACTTTAAGGTAGTGAGACAATATTGACATACTTTAAGGTAGTGAGACAATATTGACATACTTCAAGGTAGTGAGACAATATTGACATACTTTAAGGTAGTGAGACAATATTGACATACTAAGGTAGTGAGACAATATTGACATACTTTAAGGTAGTGAGACAATATTGACATACTAAGGTAGTGAGACAATATTGACATACTTTAAGGTAGTGAGACAATATTGACATACTTTAAGGTAGTGAGACAATATTGACATACTTTAAGGTAGTGAGACAATATTGACATACTTTAAGGTAGTGAGACAATATTGACATAATTTAAGGTAGTGAGACAATATTGACATAATTTAAGGTAGTGAGACAATATTGACATACTAAGGTAGTGAGACAATATTGACATAGTTTAAGGTAGTGAGACAATATTGACATACTTTAAGGTAGTGAGACAATATTGACATACTTTAAGGTAGTGAGACAATATTGACATAATTTAAGGTAGTGAGACAATATTGACATACTAAGGTAGTGAGACAATATTGACATAGTTTAAGGTAGTGAGACAATATTGACATACTTTAAGGTAGTGAGACAATATTGACATAATTTAAGGTAGTGAGACAATATTGACATAATTTAAGGTAGTGAGACAATATTGACATACTAAGGTAGTGAGACAATATTGACATAGTTTAAGGTAGTGAGACAATATTGACATACTTTAAGGTAGTGAGACAATATTGACATAATTTAAGGTAGTGAGACAATATTGACATAATTTAAGGTAGTGAGACAATATTGACATACTAAGGTAGTGAGACAATATTGACATAGTTTAAGGTAGTGAGACAATATTGACATACATTAAGGTAGTGAGACAATATTGACATACTTTAAGGTAGTGAGACAATATTGACATACTAAGGTAATGAGAAAATATTGACATACTTTAAGGTAGTGAGACAATATTGACATACTAAGGTAATGAGAAAATATTGACATACTAAGGTAGTGAGACAATATTGACATACTTTAAGGTAGTGAGACAATATTGACATACTTTAAGGTAGTGAGACAATATTGACATACTTTAAGGTAGTGAGACAATATTGACATACTAAGGTAGTGAGACAATATTGACATACTAAGGTAGTGAGACAATATTGACATACTAAGGTAGTGAGACAATATTGACATAGTTTAAGGTAGTGAGACAATATTGACATACTTTAAGGTAGTGAGACAATATTGACATACTTTAAGGTAGTGAGACAATATTGACATACTTTAAGGTAGTGAGACAATACTGACATACTTTAAGGTAGTGAGACAATATTGACATAATTTAAGGTAGTGAGACAATATTGACATACTTTAAGGTAGTGAGACAATACTGACATACTAAGGTAGTGAGACAATATTGACATACTTTAAGGTAGTGAGACAATATTGACATACTTTAAGGTAGTGAGACAATATTGACATACTTTAAGGTAGTGAGACAATACTGACATACTAAGGTAGTGAGACAATATTGACATACTTTAAGGTAGTGAGACAATATTGACATACTTTAAGGTAGTGAGACAATATTGACATACTAAGGTAGTGAGACAATATTGACATACTAAGGTAGTGAGACAATATTGACATACTAAGGTAGTGAGACAATATTGACATACTAAGGTAGTGAGACAATATTGACATACTAAGGTAGTGAGACAATATTGACATAGTTTAAGGTAGTGAGACAATATTGACATACTTTAAGGTAGTGAGACAATATTGACATACTAAGGTAGTGAGACAATATTGACATACTTTAAGGTAGTGAGACAATATTGACATACTTTAAGGTAGTGAGACAATATTGACATACTTAGGTAGTGAGACAATATTGACATACTTTAAGGTAGTGAGACAATATTGACATACTTTAAGGTAGTGAGACAATATTGACATACTAAGGTAGTGAGACAATATTGACATACTAAGGTAGTGAGACAATATTGACATACTAAGGTAGTGAGACAATATTGACATACTAAGGTAGTGAGACAATATTTACATACTAAGGTAGAGAGACAATATTGACATACTTTAAGGTAGTGAGACAATATTGACATACTTTAAGGTAGTGAGACAATATTGACATACTAAGGTAATGAGACAATATTGACATACTTTAAGGTAGTGAGACAATATTGACATAGTTTAAGGTAGTGAGACAATATTGACATACTTTAAGGTAGTGAGACAATATTGACATACTAAGGTAGTGAGACAATATTGACATACTTTAAGGTAGTGAGACAATATTGACATACTTTAAGGTAGTGAGACAATATTGACATACTTTAAGGTAGTGAGACAATATTGACATACTAAGGTAGTGAGACAATAGGTAGTGAGACAATATTGACATACTAAGGTAGTGAGACAATATTGACATACTAAGGTAGTGAGACAATATTGACATACTTTAAGGTAATGAGACAATATTGACATACTTTAAGGTAGTGAGACAATATTGACATACTTTAAGGTAGTGAGACAATATTGACATACTTTAAGGTAGTGAGACAATATTGACATAGTTTAAGGTAGTGAGACAATATTGACATACTTTAAGGTAGTGAGACAATATTGACATACTAAGGTAGTGAGACAATACTGACATACTTTAAGGTAGTGAGACAATATTGACATACTAAGGTAATGAGACAATATTGACATACTAAGGTAGTGAGACAATATTGACATACTTTAAGGTAGTGAGACAATATTGACATACTTTAAGGTAGTGAGACAATATTGACATACTTTAAGGTAGTGAGACAATATTGACATACTTTAAGGTAGTGAGACAATATTGACATAGTTTAAGGTAGTGAGACAATATTGACATACTTTAAGGTAGTGAGACAATATTGACATAGTTTAAGGTAGTGAGATAATATTGACATACTAAGGTAGTGAGACAATATTGACATAATTTAAGGTAGTGAGACAATATTGACATACTAAGGTAGTGAGACAATATTGACACACTAAGGTAGTGAGACAATATTGACATACTAAGGTAGTGAGACAATATTGACATACTAAGGTAGTGAGACAATATTGACATACTTTAAGGTAGTGAGACAATATTGACATACTTTAAGGTAGCGAGACAATATTGACATACATTAAGGTAGTGAGACAATATTGACATAGTTTAAGGTAGTGAGACAATAGGTAGTGAGACAATATTGATATACTTTAAGGTAGTGAGACAATATTGACATAGTTTAAGGTAGTGAGACAATATTGACATACTTTAAGGTAGTGAGACAATAGGTAGTGAGACAATATTGACATACTTTAAGGTAGTCAGACAATATTGACATAGTTTAAGGTAGTGAGACAATATTGACATAATTTAAGGTAGTGAGACAATATTGACATACTAAGGTAGTGAGACAATATTGACATACTTTAAGGTAGTGAGACAATATTGACATAGTTTAAGGTAGTGAGACAATATTGACATACTTTAAGGTAGTGAGACAATATTGACATAATTTAAGGTAGTGAGACAATATTGACATACTAAGGTAGTGAGACAATATTGACATACTAAGGTAGTGAGACAATATTGACATAATTTAAGGTAGTGAGACAATATTGACATACTTTAAGGTAGTGAGACAATATTGACATACTTTAAGGTAGTGAGACAATATTGACATAATTTAAGGTAGTGAGACAATATTGACATACTAAGGTAGTGAGACAATATTGACATACTTTAAGGTAGTGAGACAATATTGACATACTAAGGTAGTGAGACAATACTGACATACTTTCAGGTAGTGAGACAATATTGACATAATTTAAGGTAGTGAGACAATATTGACATACTAAGGTAGTGAGACAATATTGACATACTTTAAGGTAGTGAGACAATATTGACATAGTTTAAGGTAGTGAGACAATAGGTAGTGAGACAATACTGACATACTTTAAGGTAGTGAGACAATATTGACATACTTTAAGGTAGTGAGACAATATTGACATACTTTAAGGTAGTGAGACAATATTGACATACTAAGGTAGTGAGACAATATTGACATACTTTAAGGTAGTGAGACAATATTGACATACTTTAAGGTAGTGAGACAATATTGACATACTTTAAGGTAGTGAGACAATATTGACATACTTTAAGGTAGTGAGACAATATTGACATACTAAGGTAGTGAGACAATATTGACATACTTTAAGGTAGTGAGACAATATTGACATAATTTAAGGTAGTGAGACAATATTGACATACTTTAAGGTAGTGAGACAATATTGACATACTTTAAGGTAGTGAGACAATATTGACATACTTTAAGGTAGTGAGACAATATTGACATACTAAGGTAGTGAGACAATATTGACATACTTTAAGGTAGTGAGACAATATTGACATACTTTAAGGAAGTGAGACAATATTGACATACTAAGGTAGTGAGACAATATTGACATACTAAGGTAGTGAGACAATATTGACATACTTTAAGGTAGTGAGACAATATTGACATACTAAGGTAGTGAGACAATAGGTAGTGAGACAATATTGACATACTTTAAGGTAGTGAGACAATATTGACATACTAAGGTAGTGAGACAATATTGACATACTAAGGTAGTGAGACAATATTGACATACTAAGGTAGTGAGACAATATTGACATACTAAGGTAGTGAGACAATAGGTAGTGAGACAATACTGACATACTTTAAGGTAGTGAGACAATATTGACATACTTTAAGGTAGTGAGACAATATTGACATACTAAGGTAGTGAGACAATATTGACATACTAAGGTAGTGAGACAATATTGACATACTTTAAGGTAGCGAGACAATATTGACATACTAAGGTAGTGAGACAATATTGACATACTTTAAGGTAGTGAGACAATATTGACATACTTTAAGGTAGTGAGACAATATTGACATACTAAGGTAGTGAGACAATATTGACATACTAAGGTAGTGAGACAATAGGTAGTGAGACAATACTGACATACTTTAAGGTAGTGAGACAATATTGACATACTTTAAGGTAGTGAGACAATATTGACATACTAAGGTAGTGAGACAATATTGACATACTAAGGTAGTGAGACAATATTGACATACTTTAAGGTAGTGAGACAATATTGACATACTAAGGTAGTGAGACAATATTGACATACTTTAAGGTAGTGAGACAATATTGACATACTAAGGTAGTGAGACAATATTGACATACTTTAAGGTAGTGAGACAATACTGACATACTTTAAGGTAATGAGACAATATTGACATAGTTTAAGGTAGTGAGACAATATTGACATACTAAGGTAGTGAGACAATATTGACATATTAAGGTAGTGAGACAATATTGACATACTTTAAGGTAGTGAGACAATATTGACATACTTTAAGGTAGTGAGACAATATTGACCTACTAAGGTAGTGAGACAATATTGACATACTAAGGTAGTGAGACAATATTGACATACTTTAAGGTAGTGAGACAATATTGACATACTAAGGTAGTGAGACAATATTGACATACTAAGGTAGTGAGACAATATTGACATACTTTAAGGTAGTGAGACAATATTGACATACTTTAAGGTAGTGAGACAATATTGACCTACTTAAAGGTAGTGAGACAATATTGACATACTTTAAGGTAGTGAGACAATATTGACATACTTTAAGGTAGTGAGACAATATTGACATACTAAGGTAGTGAGACAATATTGACATACTTTAAGGTAGTGAGACAATATTGACATACTAAGGTAGTGAGACAATATTGACATACTAAGGTAGTGAGACAATATTGACATACTTTAAGGTAGTGAGACAATATTGACATACTTTAAGGTAGTGAGACAATATTGACATACTTTAAGGTAGTGAGACAATATTGACATACTAAGGTAGTGAGACAATATTGACATACTTTAAGGTAGTGAGACAATATTGACATACTAAGGTAGTGAGACAATATTGACATACTAAGGTAGTGAGACAATATTGACATACTTTAAGGTAGTGAGACAATATTGACATAATTTAAGGTAGTGAGACAATATTGACATACTTTAAGGCAGTGAGACAATATTGACATACTTTAAGGTAGTGAGACAATATTGACATACTAAGGTAATGAGACAATATTGACATAGTTTAAGGTAGTGAGACAATATTGACATACTTTAAGGTAGTGAGACAATATTGACATACTTTAAGGTAGTGAGACAATATTGACATACTTTAAGGTAATGAGACAATATTGACATACTAAGGTAGTGAGACAATACTGACATACTTTAAGGTAGAGAGACAATATTGACATACTTTAAGGTAGTGAGACAATATTGACATACTAAGGTAGTGAGACAATATTGACATACTTTAAGGTAGTGAGACAATATTGACATACTAAGGTAGTGAGACAATATTGACATACTTTAAGGTAGTGAGACAATATTGACATACTTTAAGGTAGTGAGACAATATTGACATACTAAGGTAGTGAGACAATATTGACATACTAAGGTAGTGAGACAATATTGACATACTAAGGTAGTGAGACAATATTGACATACTAAGGTAATGAGACAATATTGACATACTAAGGTAGTGAGACAATATTGACATACTAAGGTAGTGAGACAATATTGACATACTAAGGTAGTGAGACAATATTGACATACTAAGGTAGTGAGACAATATTGACATACTTTAAGGTAGTGAGACAATATTGACATACTAAGGTAGTGAGACAATATTGACATACTAAGGTAGTGAGACAATATTGACATAGTTTAAGGTAGTGAGACAATATTGACATACTTTAAGGTAGTGAGACAATATTGACATACTAAGGTAGTGAGACAATATTGACATACTTTAAGGTAGTGAGACAATATTGACATACTAAGGTAGTGAGACAATATTTACATACTAAGGTAGAGAGACAATATTGACATACTTTAAGGTAGTGAGACAATATTGACATACTTTAAGGTAGTGAGACAATATTGACATACTAAGGTAGTGAGACAATATTGACATAGTTTAAGGTAGTGAGACAATATTGACATACTAAGGTAGTGAGACAATATTGACATACTTTAAGGTAGTGAGACAATATTGACATACTTTAAGGTAGTGAGACAATATTGACATACTAAGGTAGTGAGACAATATTGACATACTAAGGTAGTGAGACAATATTGACATACTTTAAGGTAGTGAGACAATATTGACATACTAAGGTAGTGAGACAATATTGACATACTTTAAGGTAGTGAGACAATATTGACATACTAAGGTAGTGAGACAATATTGACATACTTTAAGGTAGTGAGACAATACTGACATACTTTAAGGTAATGAGACAATATTGACATAGTTTAAGGTAGTGAGACAATATTGACATACTAAGGTAGTGAGACAATATTGACATATTAAGGTAGTGAGACAATATTGACATACTTTAAGGTAGTGAGACAATATTGACATACTTTAAGGTAGTGAGACAATATTGACCTACTAAGGTAGTGAGACAATATTGACATACTAAGGTAGTGAGACAATATTGACATACTTTAAGGTAGTGAGACAATATTGACATACTAAGGTAGTGAGACAATATTGACATACTAAGGTAGTGAGACAATATTGACATACTTTAAGGTAGTGAGACAATATTGACATACTTTAAGGTAGTGAGACAATATTGACCTACTTAAAGGTAGTGAGACAATATTGACATACTTTAAGGTAGTGAGACAATATTGACATACTAAGGTAGTGAGACAATAGGTAGTGAGACAATATTGACATACTAAGGTAGTGAGACAATATTGACATACTAAGGTAGTGAGACAATATTGACATAGTTTAAGGTAGTGAGACAATATTGACATACTTTAAGGTAGTGAGACAATATTGACATACTTTAAGGTAGTGAGACAATAGATAGTGAGACAATATTGACATACTAAGGTAGTGAGACAATATTGACATAATTTAAGGTAGTGAGATATTAGTGACATACACATATATGTTGCCATACAGAAGAATACAATGAGACCGAAGAGGTAGTTAAATGATGACACAAAGAAGATAATTGCAATGGTAATGTCCACTAGTATCGGCAGGATATGGAACAGCAGGTGGCTACAACAGAAAACAGAAAACCAAATCTCCTGGTTATTTACTTCATTTTTGTGCAATTCTATAAAACATGTTTTCATCCTGTAATTCCGATGATATTCATCGTAAACTAAATAATGAAGGAGGTTGCATTTTATAGACAGATAATCGTGACTAGAATTCTACAGAAAGCTAATCCTGGATAGGATTCTACAGACAGCTAATCCTGGATAGGATTCTACAGACAGCTAATCCTGGATGGGATTCTACAAACAGCTAATCGTGGATATAGGGTTCTACAGACAGCTAATCGTGGATGGGATTCTACAAACAGTCAATGGTGGATGGGATTCTACAGACAGCTAATCGTGGATGGGATTCTACAAACAGCTAATCGTGGATATAGGGTTCTACAGACAGCTAATCGTGGATGGGATTCTACAAACAGTCAATCGTGGATGGGATTCTACAGACAGCTAATCGTGGATGGGATTCTACAGACAGTCAATCGTGGATGGGATTCCACAGACAGCTAATCGTGAATATAGGGTTCTACAGACAGCTAATCGTGGATGGGATTCTACAAACAGTCAATCGTGGATGGGATTCTACAGACAGCTAATCGTGGATGGGATTCTACAAAAAGTCAATGGTGGATGGGATTCTACAGACAGCTAATCGTGGATGGGATTCTACAGACAGCTAATCGTGGATATAGGGTTCTACAGACAGCTAATCGTGGATGGGATTCTACAAACAGTCAATGGTGGATGGGATTCTACAGACAACTAATCGTGGATGGGATTCTACAGACAGCTAATCGTGGATGGGATTCTACAAACAGTCAATCGTGGATTGGTTTCTACAGACAGCTAATCGTGGATAGGATTCTACAAACAGTCAATGGTGGATGGGATTCTACAGACAGCTAATCGTGGATATAGGGTTCTACAGACAGCTAATCGTGGATGGGATTCTACAGACATCTAATCGTGGATTGGATTCTACAGACATCTAATGGTGGATGGGATTCTACAAACAGTCAATAGCGAATATAGGGTTCTACCGACAGCTAATCGTGGATGGGATTCTACAAACAGTCAATCGTGGATGGGATTCCACAGACAGCTAATCGTGGATATAGGATTCTACAGACAGCTAATCATAGATAAGATTCTTCAGACATATAATCGTGGATGGGATTCTACAGACAGCTAATCATAGATAAGATTCTTCAGACATATAATCGTGGATGGGATTCTACAGGCATATAATCGTGGATGGGATTCTACAGACAGGCAATCTTTTATAGGATTCTACAGACAGGCAATCTTTTATAGGATTCTACAGACAGCTAATCGTGGATGGGATTCTACAGACAGCTAATCGTGGATGGGATTCTACAGACAGCTAATCGTGGATGGGATTCTACAGACAGGCAATCTTAGATAGGGTTCCACAGACAGCTAATCTTAGATAGGATTCTACAGACAGTCAATCTTAGATAGGGTTCTACAGACAGGCAATCTTAGATAGGGTTCTACAGACAGGCAATCTTAGATAGGATTCTACAGACAGGCAATCTCAGATAGGGTTCTTCAGACAGGCAATCTTAGATAGGGTTCTACAGACAGGCAATCTTAGATAGGGTTCTACAGATAGTCAATCTTAGATAGGGTTCTACAGACAGGCAATCTTAGATAGGATTCTACAGACAGCTAATCATAGATAAGATTCTACAGACATCTAATCGTGGACGGGACTCTACAGACAGCTAATCGTGGATAGGATTCTACAAACAGCTAATCATAGATAAGATTCTACAGACATATAATCGTGGATTGGATTCTACAAACAGTCAATCGTGGATGGGATTCTACAGACAGCTAATCGTGGAAAGGATTCTACAGACAGCTAATCGTGGATGGGATTCTACAAACAGTCAATCGTGGATGGGATTCTACAGACAGCCAATCTTTTATAGGATTCTACAGACAGCTAATCGTGGACGGGATTCTACAGACAGCTAATCGTGGATAGGATTCTCCAGACAGCTAATCATAGATAAGATTCTACAGACATATAATCGTTGATGGGATTCTACAGACAGTCAATCTTAGATAGGGTTCTACAGACAGCTTATCTTAGATAGGGTTCTACAGACAGGCAATCTTAGATAGGGTTCTACAGACAGTCAATCTTAGATAGGGTTCTACAGACAGGCAATCTTAGATAGGATTCTACAGACAGGCAATCTTAGATAGGGTTCTACAGACAGCTAATCTTAGATAGGGTTCTACAGACAGTCAATCTTAGACAGGGTTCTACAGACAGGCAATCTTAGATAGGGTTCTACAGACAGCTAATCTTAGATAGGATTCTACAGACAGGCAATCTTAGATAGGGTTCTACAGACAGGCAATCTTAGATAGGGTTCTACAGACAGCTAATCTTAGATAGGGTTCTACAGACAGGCAATCTTAGATAGGGTTCTACAGACAGTCAATCTTAGATAGGGTTCTACAGACAGCCAATCTTAGATAGGGTTCTACAGACAGCTAATCGTGGATGGGATTCTACAGACATCTAATCGTGGACGGGATTCTACAGACAGCTAATCATAGATAAGATTTTAAAGACATATAATCGTGGATGGGATTCTACAGACAACTAATCGTGGATAGGATTCTACAGACAGCTAATCATAGATAAGATTCTACAGACATATAATCGTGGATGGGATTCTACAAACAGTCAATCGTGGATGGGATTCTACAGACCGCCAATCTTTTATAGGATTCTACAGACAGCTAATCGTGGATGGGATTCTACAGACATCTAATCGTGGACGGGATTCTACAAACAGCTAATCGTGGATAGGATTCTACAGACAGCTAATCATAGATAAGATTCTACAGACATATAATCGTGGATGGGATTCTACAGACAGCTAATCGTGGATAGGATTCTACAGACAGCTAATCATAGATAAGATTCTACAGACATATAATCGTTGATGGGATTTTACAGACAGCTAATCGTGGATAGGATTCTACAGACAGCTAATCTTAGATAGGATTCTACAGACAGGCAATCTTAGATAGGGTTCTACAGACAGGCAATCTTAGATAGGGTTCTACAGACAGGTAATCTTAGATAGGGTTCTACAGACAGGCAATCTTAGATAGGGTTCTACAGACAGCTAATCTTAGATAGGATTCTACAGACAGGCAATCGTAGATAGGGTTCTACAGACAGGCAATCTTAGATAAGGTTCTACAGACAGCTAATCTTAGAGAGGGTTCTACAGACAGGCAATCTTAGATAGGGTTCTACAGACAGTCAATCTTAGATAGGGTTCTACAGACAGGCAATCTTAGATAGGGTTCTACAGACAGCTAATCGTGGATGGGATTCTACAGACATCTAATCGTGGACGGGATTCTACAGACAGCTAATCATAGATAAGATTTTAAAGACATATAATCGTGGATGGGATTCTACAGACAACTAATCGTGGATAGGATTCTACAGACAGCTAATCATAGATAAGATTCTAAAGACATACAATCGTGGATGGGATTCTACAAACAGTCAAACGTGGATGGGATTCTACAGACCGCCAATCTTTTATAGGATTCTACAGACAGCTAATCGTGGATGGGATTCTACAGACATCTAATCGTGGACGGGATTCTACAAACAGCTAATCGTGGATAGGATTCTATAGACAGCTAATCATAGATAAGATTCTACAGACATATAATCGTGGATGGGATTCTACAGACAGCTAATCGTGGATAGGATTCTACAGACAGCTAATCATAGATAAGATTCTACAGACATATAATCGTTGATGGGATTTTACAGACAGCTAATCGTGGATAGGATTCTACAGACATCTAATCTTAGATAGGATTCTACAGACAGGCAATCTTAGATAGGGTTCTACAGACAGGCAATCTTAGATAGGGTTCTACAGACAGGTAATCGTAGATAGGGTTCTACAGACTATCAATCTTAGATAGGGTTCTACTGACAGCTAATCTTAGATAGGATTCTACAGACAGGCAATCTTAGATAGGGTTCTACAGACAGTCAATCTTAGATAGGGTTCTACAGACAGCTAATCTTAGATAGGGTTCTACAGACAGGCAATCTTAGATAGGGTTCTACAGACAGTCAATCTTAGATAGGGTTCTACAGACAGTCAATCTTAGATAGGGTTCTACAGACAGGCAATCTTAGATAGGATTCTACAGACAGGCATTCTTAGATAGGATTCTACAGACAGGCAATCTTAGATAGGAATTTACAGACAGGCAGTCTTAGATAGGGTTCTACAGACAGGCAATCTTAGATAGGGTTCTACAGACAGTCAATCTTAGATAAGATTCTACAGACAGGCAATCTTCGATAGGATTCTATCCAAACAATTAGGATACTAGTATATTACAGATCATACAATTTCTATTTTATGTCTGCCTTGGGATAAACTCAGGAATGGTCAGATATTGACCTTAAAAACATCACTATACGTCAATAATTCATAATGCTTTTAAATACCATGCAAAGACAAAAATATTTGTAAAGTTTTGAAGATCATCTATGTGATAGTGAATGATGCTGCAGAAACCTGTATTACACTTTATCTAAAGATTTGATGCCAACGTCAAAGGTATACGGAATCTGTTAAATACCGTAGTAGTGACGTAGAATGTGATCGACGCCAGACGTAACGTCATGTTAATCTACTTCAGAATGAAATACCTGGTAATGGACGGCAGACGTAACGTCATGTTAATCTACTTCAGAATGAAATACCTGGTAATCGACGCCAGACGTAACGTCATGTTAATCTACTTCAGAATGAAATACCTGGTAATGGACGGCAGACGTAACGTCATGTTAATCTACTTCAGAATGAAATACCTGGTAATCGACGCCAGACGTAACGTCATGTTAATCTACTTCAGAATGAAATACCTGGTAATGGACGGCAGACGTAACGTCATGTTAATCTACTTCAGAATGAAATACCTGGTAATGGACGGCAGACGTAACGTCATGTTAATCTACTTCAGAATGAAATACCTGGTAATGGACGGCAGACGTAACGTCATGTTAATCTACTTCAGAATGAAATACCTGGTAATGGACGGCAGACGTAACGTCATGTTAATCTACTTCAGAATGAAATACCTGGTAATGGACGGCAGACGTAACGTCATGTTAATCTACTTAAGAATGAAATACCTGGTAATGGACGGCAGACGTAACGTCATGTTAATCTACTTCAGAATGAAATACCTGAGCAACATGTTGATACTGTTGGTACCTCGGTCCACTATTTTGAGCACTTCACCTGTCTGGCGATGGAGGTGCCATCTCAATGATAGACTGTAAATTAGTTATAGGTCAATTACACATAACTAATATCTCATAAAATGTTGATCACAGGAAAGTAATATGAGACAACCCAGGTGGAGTATAAAATGGTCTGGGGTGGGTGTTGCAGTACAGTGTTTATGTGCTGTAGCATTCAAGTGAAGTGGCACTCTAAAAGATGCCGTTGGAAACACGGTCCCACTACAAACAGAACACAATTCATCTCCAACACACACACACAAACACATGCATACACACATATGGAGATATTAGCCAGGTGGTGTATGACAAGTAGTTGGCGCCTGATAAGGCAGCTCCTGCAAACTCCTCCGAATTGTATATGTGTTAATTGTATTGATTGTATGATAATTGTATATCTATGTACTGTAAAGCGCGTAAGAGTGGCTTATGTTAGCTAGATGAGGGGCTATATCAAATGCTGTATATTATTATAAATTATTAATTTCTCGAACAGTTTTGTCACAGGAAAATCACATCAATATTTTTTTTCTAAAAAACAATAACTAACAACAAATTATATAAAAAGAAAAAAGAAGATATAGGAAATGAACAATTTCTAAGGGCAGCTGTGTTAGCACAATATCAGCATTTAAGGAATCTGTTGCAATACCAAAACTATCATAGAGTCTGAATAAGGACAAATGCTTAAAAAGAATACTAAATTTAAGAGAATACTAGATAGATATGAAATCCTAAATATTCTTAGACCATATCAGTTCACAAGTATAAATTTCTTACAAACTGGTTGTATTTAAAGTTAAACAAAACTAAAACACTGACACGTCAGGAACTGAACCTAACAGTTTAGCAGTTAAGAAGTATAAATCTTGACTAGATCTTCGATCTGATTACCTTGATGTTAGTCAGTGGACATGTTGTGATACTTCCAAAGCTTAATAATGGCATAGCAAATTGTTAAGCATTTAAGAAATGTAAAATTTATGGAGTCCCATGAAAAACCAAAAGTTTGAAACCTTTACTTTGGAGGACAAAAACGAATAAAGTACGCGACACAACTTCTTAAAATGGTTTACAGTCATTCAAAAAAAATCAGAGAACACCAAAGCGTCAACAAAACCATAATCCGAACTTTAAATCGATTAAACTAGGGGCAAAATAGGAACAAAGGACAGATTTACATGGATACTCTCGTAAAAGCACAAGAGAATAAAACCAGGTGTTCCGAAAGAGTAAGCGTCTTCTGCTTCATCGACGACACCTGCCATATAAATCTTGGTCACATCCAAGTAAGCATCAATCCTCAAATCAGAACCCAGTCATCATTGTCATCATAACAAGTAAACACACTAACAAGCAAACTCAAAAACGTCCATCTTCATATCACACAAAGATACAGAACATTTCTCGATGGGACCAAGATATAACATGATGTAATAATCTCCTCATTATACATGTAAAAAGGCCACAATGCTTGTCCTCACTGAAGTTTGCTCATGTCTGTATGACTAACATATAGCCAATACCAGGTCACATTATTAAATAGCAATAACTTTCTTGATTTAATTACAGAAAATTAAAACGTCATCGTTTAGTTTATGTAACTCCTATCTTTTGGGGCTAATTCAGTTTCCTTTATCCTACCTAAATAGATGCACGACAACATAATTCGTACGCCGATAAAGCAAGTTTGGTCTTATTGGATACATGAGCTTATGGTACTGCTTGAGCAAATTTTAAATTTAAAGTAATATCTACGGTAGAAGCGTCGACAAAACAATATACCCCAAAGGCTACTCCTGAAAGTGATTGCTATGAGCCAAAAGGCCTTCCTTCGGAGTGTCAAAAACATGTCCTACCTCTGCAAGTGATGAAACAAGCTGAGCTGTATGTGTTTGGTGGTGTACTGCTGAACAGGCACCCAACAGAAGTTCCGTGCGTTGTTCAGCATACCGGAGTTACCTGTGGGGTTAATATCCATGGATTCATTTACGTCAAAGATAAATATTTACAACAGCAATATGACAATGGGTGTGGTTGTAACATACTTACCTGCACCTCCTCCCTTAAGGAACATGAGGAAACAATACAGAACAATTTTCTCCCAGTTGAAGAGAGGACCGGTCCCCATTATTTTCCTCTCGCTGTTGTAAGTTAAAGTATCAAGTCCAGATTCCGTCACCGAGTCGGATGTGCGTCCTGTTTCCAGAGATGTTTGTGAGGGAGACGTTGGCAATATGTCAGCAGGATGTCCTGTCACTAGGGTCGTCCAGGAGGGGATCGGTAACATCAGATTATCCCCGGTCGCAAACTTCATTTGGTTTACTACGTCCATTGAAAAACTGTCGACTGAAAAGCAAGATATTGAAAAAAGGAAATATTTTAAAGAGGTTTTACGCAGCTGACCTTCTACATTAGTAAAGAAATGTTAGATAAACACCTTTTGTCCCCTGGCATCACTGGAGTCTGAAGAGTCATTTTTCCGGCATAGGGTATCTGTTACTAAATTAAAAGGTGCAGCATATATGTGTGTTACGTCATCTTTGATTATAGGAGATGGCAGACTCTGCTGGTGGATTGTTTAGTCCCCGAGGTTTGCTGGATCATCCATGGCCACAGTTAATTTAAGTAGTGGCACGGTACATAATATACACAATTTCGTAGTACACGATTTAAGATTATACATAATTAGTTTAGTCTTACGCACCTGACCCTTCTGCTTCTATTTTATTTAAGAAATTTTGAATTTCCACCTTTTGGCCCCTAGCATCACTGAATGGTCCTAGGAGGACTAAACAGCTATATGATGCAGTTTAATTATGTTTTTCGGCCTACTTTATCTATCACTATATTTAAAAAGTGCAGCATATGTGTGTGGTATGTCATCTTTGATACAACCAAAAAGCTAATACACAAAATATTGTGGGGACAACAATTCTTCTTAATAAATTATGTTTTTACTGAAATATAGAAATTATTCTTATCATATGCTTTCCCTTCACTGGACGCTCGTTACAGGACATGTCATTACGTAAGGTTTCGTATCAATGTAAGTTTATTCGACGTTCATCAGCAAACCAACTGTGACATGGAAACACCTTAGGTTGGAGAAGTAGAGATGTTACTATCAAGAAAGGAAAAGAAAAGTCGAAATCGTCACGTTTATCGTACAGCTTAGTTTAAGCAAAGATATAGAAAAGCAGCTGTTGTCGTAAAAGTAAGTTGTGTCCTTTATTTCAAGTTCAGAAGGGTAAAAACGATCATCTAGGTCGACAAACGTCCTTTTGTTTATAGAAACCACGTCGTCGATATACTTTAAAGTCAAAGTCAAAGATTTGGCAAAGGTTTCTGTTAGAATAACACTGAACTTTACAGCTGTTTCGCCCTTCTAGCACTCGTCACTGATGCTAGGCAAGGGCCTTAAAACGGAAGTCTAGGACGTGACTGAGGAAGCAAAATCATCATAGAAATGTCAAAATCATCATAGACATGTCAAAATCACCATAGAAATGTCAAAATCATCATAGAAATGTCAAATCATCATAGAAATGTCAAAATCATCATAGAAATGTCAAATCATCATAGAAATGTCAAAATCATCATAGACATGTCAAATCATCATAGAAATGTCAAAATCATCATAGAAATGTCAAAATCATCAAAGAAATGTCAAAATCATCATAGAAATGTCAAATCATCATAGAAATGTCAAAATCAACATAGAAATGTCAAAATCATCAAAGAAATGTCAAATCATCATAGAAATGTCAAAATCATCAAAGAAATGTCAAAATCATCATAGAAATGTCAAAATCATCATAGAAATGTCAAAATCAACATAGAAATGTCAAAATCATCATAGAAATGTCAAAATCAACATAGAAATGTCAAAATCATCAAAGAAATGTCAAAATCATCAAAGAAATGTCAAAATCATCATAGAAATGTCAAAAGCATCAAAGAAATGTCAAAATCATCATAGAAATGTCAAAATCATCATAGAAATGTCAAAATCAACATAGAAATGTCAAATCATCATAGAAATGTCAAAATCATCATAGAAATGTCAAAATCATCATAGAAATGTCAAAATCATCATAGAAATGTCAAAATCCTCATAGAAATGTCAAATCATCATAGAAATGTCAAATCATCATAGAAATGTCAAAATCATCATAGAAATGTCAAATCATCATAGAAATGTCAAAATCAACATAGAAATGTCAAAATCATCATAGAAATGTCAAATCGTCATAGAAATGTCAAATCATCATAGAAATGTCAAATCATCATAGAAATGTCAAAATCATCATAGAAATGTCAAAATCATCAAAGAACTGTCAAAATCATCAAAGAAATGTCAAAATCATCATAGAAATGTCAAAATCATCAAAGAACTGTCAAAATCATCAAAGAAATGTCAAAATCATCATAGAAATGTCAAATCATCATAGAAATGTCAAAATCATCATAGAAATGTCAAAATCATCATAGAAATGTCAAATCATCATAGAAATGTCAAAATCAACATAGAAATGTCAAAATCATCATAGACATGTCAAAATCATCAAAGAAATGTCAAAATCGTCATAGAAATGTCAAAATCATCATAGAAATGTCATATCATCATAGAAATGTCAAATCATCATAGAAATGTCAAAATCGTCATAGAAATGTCAAATCAACATAGAAATGTCAAAATCATCATAGAAATGTCAAATCATCATAGAAATGTCAAAATCAACATAGAAATGTCAAAATCATCATAGAAATGTCAAAATCATCAAAGAAATGTCAAAATCATCAAAGAAATGTCAAAATCGTCATAGAAATGTCAAAATCAACACAGAAATGTCAAATCATCATAGACATGTCAAAATCATCAAAGAAATGTCAAAATCAACATAGAAATGTCAAAATCATCATAGAAATGTCAAATCATCATAGAAATGTCAAAATCATCAAAGAAATGTCAAATCATCATAGAAATGTCAAAATCATCATAGAAATGTCAAATCGTCATAGAAATGTCAAATCATCATAGAAATGTCAAATCATCATAGAAATGTCAAAATCATCATAGAAATGTCAAAATCATCAAAGAACTGTCAAAATCATCAAAGAAATGTCAAAATCATCATAGAAATGTCAAAATCATCAAAGAACTGTCAAAATCATCAAAGAAATGTCAAAATCATCATAGAAATGTCAAAATCATCATAGAAATGTCAAAATCATCATAGAAATGTCAAATCATCATAGAAATGTCAAAATCAACATAGAAATGTCAAAATCATCATAGAAATGTCAAATCATCATAGAAATGTCAAAATCAACATAGAAATGTCAAATCATTATAGAAATGTCAAAATCATCATAGAAATGTGAAAGTCATCATAGAAATGTCAAATCATCATAGAAATGTCAAAATCATTATAGAAATGTCAAAATCATCATAGAAATGTCAAAATCATCATAGAACTGTCAAAATCAACATAGAAATGTCAAAATCATCATAGAACTGTCAAAATCATCATAGAAATGTCAAAATCATCATAGACATGTCAAAATCAACATAAAATGTCAAAATTATCATAGAAATGTCAAAATCATCATAGAAATGTCAAAATCAAGATAGGGCGGTGCACTAACACTGCTAGTAAGAACCTGTGAGGTATGAAATTAGGCATTTCTGTTGTTTCTGTACTTACTGATATCCTTGCTGATAATGGGTACCATCAGGTTGACAACCCGACCAAGCACCAGTAGTATCACACAAACAAACACCAACACCTGTTTGTATGCACTTCCTTTGGGCCAAACATATGGTAACATCATCCGTAATTTCTTGAACACGTTGGCCCATGTGGATTCGTTCCTAGCCTTCTTTTTATTTAGGTAGTCCTCCTGCTCAGGAAATACAGGAGGATTTTAATGTTTGGTTGTAAAGGAAGCATATTTAAGTCTAAAAATGTACGTTTACTTTTATCTTTCTGTGATGCATCATGAAGAGCAGATGAATTCTGAAGAAATATTGAAATTAATGATATCGAAGCACTGACCTTGTGTTGTGTTGGGGGACACAAAGCTGATGGTAGGAGCTTCAAGCTGATTAACAGTAGACAGCTCCCGACTCTAACCATCCAAAGACCAAACTCTGTCTTAGTCGCAGCTCTGACAACATAAACATGTCAATCAGTACATCTGAATTGGTTGTCATTTCCATTTCTCCTGTTTTTTTACAATTTAATTTTTCAAACCATTCTTTCCGCAACAGAAATTCGAAACTGCAATCCACAAATCTATAACCTATACAAGTAACAGTTTAAGTGATTCTCAATCATACAAGTAACAGTTTAACTGATCCTCAATCATACGGTAACAGTTTAACAGATTCTCAATCATACAAGTAACAGTTTAACAGTTTCTCAATCATACAAGTAACAGTTTAACAGATTCTCAATCATACAAGTAACAGTTTAACAGATTCCCAATCATACAAGTAACAGTTTAACAGATTCCCAATCATACAAGTAACAGTTAAACAGATTCTCAATCATACATGTAACAGTTTAACAGATTCCCAATCATACAAGTAACAGTTTATCTGATTCCCAATCATACAAGTAACAATGTGACTGATTCTTAATCACAACACAACATATCTTAACAATGTTCCTCACATGCCATGAACCGTTGCATCTTTCTCAACCTAACACTCAACACTCACCTCCCCATTGTCCACCAGTACCATGGACTAAACAATCTCTCAACCTAACACTCACCTTCCCATTGTCCACCAGTACCATGGACTAAACCATCTTTCAAACTAACACTCACCTTCCCATTGTCCACCAGTACCATGGACTAAACCATCTCTCAACCTAACACTCACCTTCCCATTGTCCACCAGTACAATGGACTAAACCATCTCTAAACCTAACACTCACCTTCCCATTGTCCACCAATACCATGGACTAAACCATCTCTAAACCTAACACTCACCTTCCCATTGTCCACCAGTACCATGGACTAAACCATCTCTCAACCTAACACACAACACTCACCTCCCCATTGTCCACAAGTACCATGGACTAAACCATCTTTCAAACTAACACTCACCTTCCCATTGTCCACCAGTACCATGGACTAAACAATCTTTCAAACTAACACTCACCTTCCCATTGTCCACCAGTACCATGGACTAAACCATCTTTCAACCTAATACTCACCTTCCCATTGTCCACCAGTACCAAGGACTAAACAATCTCTCAACCTAACACTCACCTTCCCATTGTCCATCAGTACCATGGACTAAACAATCTCTCAACCTAATACTCACCTTCCCATTGTCCACCAGTACCATGGACTAAACAATCTCTCAACCTAATACTCACCTTCCCATTGTCCACCAGTACCAAGGACTAAACAATCTCTCAATCTAACACTCACCTTCCCATTGTCCATCAGTACCATGGACTAAACAATCTCTCAACCTAATACTCACCTTCCCATTGTCCACCAGTACCATGGACTAAACCATCTCTCAACCTAATACTCACCTTCCCATTGTCCATCAGTACCATGGACTAAACAATCTCTCAACCTAACACTCACCTTCCCATTGTCCACCAGTACCATGGACTAAACCATCTTTCAAACTAACACTCACCTTCCCATTGTCCACCAGTACCATGGACTAAACCATCTCTAAACCTAACACTCACTTTCCTATTGTCCACCAGTACCATTGACTAAACCATCTCTCAACCTAACACTCACCTTCCCATTGTCCACCAGTACCATGGACTAAACCATCTCTCAACCTAACACTCACCTTCCCATTGTCCACCAGTACCATGGACTAAACCATCTCTAAACCTAACACTCACTTTCCTATTGTCCACCAGTACCATGGACTAAACAATCTTTCAACCTAATACTCACCTTCCCATTGTCCATCAGTACCATGGACTAAACAATCTCTCAACCTAACACTCACCTTCCCATTGTCCACCAGTACCATGGACTTAACCATCTTTCAAACTAACACTCACCTTCCCATTGTCCACCAGTACCACGGACTAAACCATCTCTAAACCTAACACTCACCTTCCCATTGTCCACCAGTACCATGGACTAAACCATCTCTCAACCTAACACTCACCTTCCCATTGTCCACCAGTACCACGGACTAAACCATCTTTCAAACTAACACTCACCTTCCCATTGTCCACCAGTACCACGGACTAAACCATCTCTAAACCTAACACTCACCTTCCCATTGTCCACCAGTACCATGGACTAAACCATCTCTCAACCTAACACTCACCTTCCCATTGTCCACCAGTACCACGGACTAAACCATCTTTCAAACTAACACTCACCTTCCCATTGTCCACCAGTACCACGGACTAAACCATCTCTAAACCTAACACTCACCTTCCCATTGTCCACCAGTACCATGGACTAAACCATCTCTCAACCTAACACTCACCTTCCCATTGTCCACCAATACCATGGACTAAACAATCTCTTAACCTAACACTCAACACTCACCTTCCCATTGTCCACCAGTACCATGGACTAAACAATCTCTCAACCTAACACTCACCTTCCCATTGTCCACCAGTACCACGGACTAAACCATCTCTCAAACTAACACTCACTTTCCTATTGTCCACCAGTACCATGGACTAAACCATCTCTCAACCTAACACTCACTTTCCTATTGTCCACCAGTACAATGGACTAAACAATCTCTCAACCTAACACTCACCTTCCCATTGTCCATCAGTACCATGGACTAAACCATCTCTCAACCTAACACTCACCTTCCCATTGTCCACCAGTACCATGGACTTAACCATCTCTCAACCTAACACTCACCTTCCCATTGTCCACCAGTACCATGGACTAAACAATCTCTCAACCTAACACTCACCTTCCCATTGTCCATCAGTACCATGGACTAAACAATCTCTAAACCTAACACTCACTTTCCTATTGTCCATCAGTACCATGGACTAAACCATCTCTCAACCTAACACTCACCTTCCCATTGTCCACCAGTACCATGGACTAAACAATCTCTCAACCAAACACTCACCTTCCCATTGTCCACCAGTACCATGGACTAAACAATCTCTAAACCTAACACTCACCTTCCCATTGTCCACCAGTACCATGGACTAAACCATCTCTCAACCTAACACTCACCTTCCCATTGTCCACCAGTACCACGGACTAAACCATCTCTCAAACTAACACTCACCTTCCCATTGTCCACCAGTACCACGGACTAAACCATCTCTCAACCAAAGACTCACCTTCCCATCTTCCACCAGTACCATGGACTAAACCATCTTTCAAACTAACACTCACCTTCCCATTGTCCACCAGTACCACGGACTAAACCATCTCTCAACCTAACACTCACCTTCCCATTGTCCACCAGTACCACGGACTAAACCATCTCTCAACCAAAGACTCACCTTCCCATCTTCCACCAGTACCATGGACTAAACCATCTCTCAACCTAACACTCACCTTCCTATTGTCCACCAGTACCATGGACTAAACCATCTTTCAAACTAACACTCACCTTCCCATTGTCCACCAGTACCATGGACTAAACCATCTCTCAACCTAATTCTCACCTTCCCATTGTCCATCAGTACCATGGACTAAACCATCTTTCAAACTAACACTCACCTTCCCATTGTCCACCAGTACCACGGACTAAACCATCTCTCAACCAAAGACTTACCTTCCCATCGTCCACCAGTACCATGGACTAAACCATCTTTTAAACTAACACTCACCTTCCCATTGTCCACCAGTACCAAGGACTAAACCATCTCTCAACCTAACACTCACCTTCCCATTGTCCACCAGTACCATGGACTAAACCATCTTTCAAACTAACACTCACCTTCCCATTGTCCACCAGTACCACGGACTAAACAATCTCTCAACCAAAGACTCACCTTCCCATCGTCCACCAGTACCATGGACTAAACAATCTCTCAACCTAACACTCACCTTCCCACTGTCCACCAGTACCATGGACTAAACCATCTTTCAAACAAACACTCACCTTCCCATTGTCCACCAGTACCACGGACTAAACCATCTTTCAAACTAACACTCACCTTCCCATTGTCCAACAGTACCATGTACTAAACAATCTCTCAACCAAATACTCACCTTCCCATTGTCCACCAGTACCATGGACTAAACCATCTCTCAACCTAACACTCACCTTCCCATTGTCCACCAGTACCACGGACTAAACCATCTTTCAAACTAACACTCACCTTCCCATTGTCCACCAGTACCACGGACTAAACCATCTCTCAACCAAAGACTCACCTTCCCATCGTCCACCAGTACCATGGACTAAACCATCTTTTAAACTAACACTCACCTTCCCATTGTCCACCAGTACCATGGACTAAACCATCTTTCAAACTAACACTCACCTTCCCATTATCCACCAGTACCATGGACTAAACCATCTCTAAACCTAACACTCACCTTCCCATTGTCCACCAGTACCACGGACTAAACCATCTTTCAAACTAACACTCACCTTCCCATTGTCCACCAGTACCATGGACTAAACCATCTCTCAACCTAACACTCGCCACTCACTTTCCTATTGTCCACCAGTACCATGGACTAAACAATCTCTAAACCTAACACTCACCTTCCCATTGTCCACCAGTACCATGGACTAAACCATCTTTCAAACTAACACTCACCTTCCCATTGTCCACCAGTACCAAGGACTAAACCATCTCTCAACCTAACACTCACCTTCCCATTGTCCACCAGTACCATGGACTAAACCATCTTTCAAACTAACACTCACCTTCCCATTGTCCACCAGTACCAAGGACTAAACCATCTTTCAAACTAACACTCACCTTCCCATTGTCCACCAGTACCATGGACTAAACCATCTCTCAACCTAACACTCACCTTCCCATTGTCCATCAGTACCATGGACTAAACCATCTCTCAACCTAACACTTACCTCCCCATTGTCCACCAGTACCACGGACTAAACCATCTCTCAACCTAACACTCACTTTCCTATTGTCCACCAGTACCATGGACTAAACAATCTCTCAACCTAACACTCACCTTCCCATTGTCCATCAGTACCATGGACTAAACAATCTCTCAACCTAACACTCACCTTCCCATTGTCCACCAGTACCATGGACTAAACCATCTCTCAACCTAACACTCACCTTCCCATTGTCCATCAGTACCATGGACTAAACAATCTCTCAACCTAACACTCACCTTCCCATTGTCCACCAGTACCATGGACTAAACAATCTCTCAACCTAACACTCACCTTCCCATTGTCCACCAGTACCATGGACTAAACCATCTCTCAACCTAACACTCACTTTCCTATTGTCCACCAGTACCACGGACTAAACCATCTCTCAACCTAACACTCACCTTCCCATTGTCCACCAGTACCATGGACTAAACCATCTTTCAAACTAACACTCACTTTCCTATTGTCCACCAGTACCATGGACTAAACCATCTTTCAAACTAACACTCACCTTCCCATTGTCCACCAGTACCATGGACTAAACCATCTTTCAAACTAACACTCACCTTCCCATTGTCCACCAGTACCATGGACTAAACCATCTTTCAAACTAACACTCACTTTCCTATTGTCCACCAGTACCATAGACTAAACTATCTCTAAACCTAACACTCACCTCCCCTTTGTCCACCAGTACCATGGACTAAACCATCTCTCAACCTAACACTCGCCACTCACTTTCCTATTGTCCACCAGTACCATGGACTAAACAATCTCTAAACCTAACACTCACCTTCCCATTGTCCACCAGTACCATGGACTAAACCATCTTTCAAACTAACACTCACCTTCCCATTGTCCACCAGTACCCAGGACTAAACCATCTCTCAACCTAACACTCACCTTCCCATTGTCCACCAGTACCATGGACTAAACCATCTTTCAAACTAACACTCACCTTCCCATTGTCCACCAGTACCAAGGACTAAACCATCTTTCAAACTAACACTCACCTTCCCATTGTCCACCAGTACCATGGACTAAACCATCTCTCAACCTAACACTTACCTCCCCATTGTCCACCAGTACCATGGACTAAACCATCTCTCAACCTAACACTCACCTTCCCATTGTCCATCAGTACCATGGACTAAACAATCTCTCAACCTAACACTTACCTCCCCATTGTCCACCAGTACCATGGACTAAACCATCTCTCAACCTAACACTCACCTTCCCATTGTCCACCAGTACCATGGACTAAACCATCTCTCAACCTAACACTTACCTCCCCATTGTCCACCAGTACCATGGACTAAACAATCTCTCAACCTAACACTCACTTTCCTATTGTCCACCAGTACCATGGACTAAACAATCTCTCAACCTAACACTCACCTTCCCATTGTCCATCAGTACCATGGACTAAACAATCTCTCAACCTAACACTCACGTCCCCATTGTCCACCAGTACCATGGACTAAACCATCTCTCAACCTAACACTCACCTTCCCATTGTCCACCAGTACCATGGACTAAACAATCTCTCAACCTAACACTCACGTCCCCATTGTCCACCAGTACCATGGACTAAACCATCTCTCAACCTAACACTCACCTTCCCATTGTCCACCAGTACCATGGACTAAACAATCTCTCAACCTAACACTCACCTTCCCATTGTCCACCAGTACCATGGACTAAACCATCTCTCAACCTAACACTCACCTTCCCATTGTCCACCAGTACCATGGACTAAACCATCTCTCAACCTAACACTCACCTTCCCATTGTCCACCAGTACCACGGACTAAACCATCTCTCAACCTAACACTCACCTTCCCATTGTCCACCAGTACCATGGACTAAACCATCTTTCAAACTAACACTCACTTTCCTATTGTCCACCAGTACCATGGACTGAACCATCTTTCAAACTAACACTCACCTTCCCATTGTCCACCAGTACCATGGACTAAACCATCTTTCAAACTAACACTCACCTTCCTATTGTCCACCAGTACCATGGACCAAACCATCTTTCAAACTAACACTCACCTTCCCATTGTCCACCAGTACCATGGACTAAACCATCTTTCAAACTAACACTCACTTTCCTATTGTCCACCAGTACCATGGACTAAACCATCTCTCAACCTAACACTCACCTTCCTATTGTCCACCAGTACCACGGACTAAACCATCTTTCAAACTAACACTCACCTTCCCATTGTCCACCAGTACCATGGACTAAACCATCTCTCAACCTAACACTCACCTTCCCATTGTCCACCAGTACCATGGACTAAACCATCTTTCAAACTAACACTCACCTCCCCATTGTCCACCAGTACCATGGACTAAACCATCTTTCAAACTAACACTCACCTTCCTATTGTCCACCAGTACCACGGACTAAACCATCTTTCAAACTAACACTCACCTTCCCATTGTCCACCAGTACCATGGACTAAACCATCTCTCAACCTAACACTCACCTTCCCATTGTCCACCAGTACCATGGACTAAACCATCTCTCAACCTAACACTCACCTTCCCATTGTCCACCAGTACCATGGACTAAACCATCTTTCAAACTAACACTCACCTCCCCATTGTCCACCAGTACCATGGACTAAACCATCTCTCAACCTAACACTCACCTTCCTATTGTCCACTAGTACCATGGACTAAACCATCTTTCAAACTAACACTCACCTTCCCATTGTCCACTAGTACCATGGACTAAACCATCTTTCAAACTAACACTCACCTTCCCATTGTCCACCAGTACCATGGACTAAACCATCTTTCAAACTAACACTCACCTTCCCATTGTCCACTAGTACCATGGACTAAACCATCTTTCAAACTAACACTCACTTTCCTATTGTCCACCAGTACCATGGACTAAACCATCTTTCAAACTAACACTCACCTTCCCATTGTCCACCAGTACCATGGACTAAACCATCTTTCAAACTAACACTCACTTTCCTATTGTCCACCAGTACCATGGACTAAACCATCTCTCAACCAAACACTCACCACTAACTTTCCCATTGTCCACCTCACCTTCCCATTGTCCACCTCACCTTCCCATTGTCCACCAGTACCATGGACTAAACCATCTCTCAACCAAACACTCACCACTAACTTTCCCATTGTCCACCTCACCTTCCCATTGTCCACCAGTACCATGGACTAAACCAGGATACACAGGCCAACATTTCCCTCATCCCAACAAGGCATAAGAACCCCGTCAACAGCCAGTTTGATGCGTTGTCCTGTTTTATTGCTCTATTGTTCGGCATTGAAGACGAGGCGCTTTCTAAGCTGAGATACATCATCCACGTGAGTCCGCCAAGGACAGCGGTCAAGACTTGCTGTCCCGTGATGTCCCTCTGGCCAGTCACCGTGTCATCCAGTACGCCACGTACCGCAGATTCAAACACCAGCAAACTTCCTAAGGAATTCAGTCGTCAGAAAAAGAGTCATGTTAAACCAGAGTGAAGTCACTATTACAGATAATGTCCCTTTGGTGGGAGATGTTATCAGAGTATGCACTTGTATTTGAATTTACACATACGGTACGTTTTATTATCTTTATACAAAGTTATAACTGCTGTGTATTTACGTATAACAATAAAAAAACAGCCAAACTGAGTTGGTTTGCAACAAAACAAAAATAAGAAACGAAACCAGCAGACAAATATATAAAAAGATTAGCTATATACCTAATATCATTCGAATGGTATAATAGCAAGACGTTTGACTGAATTCCGTTTTCTGTTCTTCGGAAGCATCTGCCTGCAAAGGATTCTCGACGTCGTGTTTGTTTCCCTCTTTCCGCTTACGTCTTCTCATTCGCTTTTTCCGTAACAGGATATAGATTCTAATAAAGAGGATGTAGGTGAAGGGTATCATGGTCCCCAATGTGCCGTACAAACAGGGATCTATCCCATCGTCCTGCCAGCCATTACGACCTGTGCCGTTCAGACAGTACTGCATCTGTTAAAATAAGATAAGTGGATAATGTATATTACAGTTGTAGCTGGTTCTGTAAAGACAGCCCGCGATTTCCCCTAAACACGCTCTTGAAGCTCCAGTGCCTGCCTTTATGTTTTCATTTAAACTGAGGTTAGCTACTTTTAGTATGACAGTTTGAGTAATGTGACCAAGTTTCAATTCAATTTGATAATTATAACACTGTGAATAGTAGACTTTAATGTAAATGTTGACGCGGTCGCCGCCACCGCCAGAAACACAGCGAATAGTAGACTTTAATGTAAATGTTGACGCGATCGCCGCCACCGCCAGAAACACTGTGAATAGTAGACTTTAATGTAAATGTTGACGCGGTCACCGCCATCGCAGGAAACACTGCGAATAGTAGACTTTAATGTAAATGTTGACGCGGTCGCCGCCACCGCCGGAAACACTGGGAATAGTAGACTTTAATGTAAATGTTGACGCGGTCGCCGACACCGCCTGAAACACAGCAAATAGTAGACATGAACGTAAATGTTGACGCGGTCGCCGCCACCGCCGGAAACACTGTGAATAGTAGACTTTAATGTAAATGTTGACGCGGTCGCCGCCACCGCCGGAAACACTGGGAATAGTAGACTTTAATGTAAATGTTGACGCGGTCGCCGACACCGCCTGAAACACAGCAAATAGTAGACATGAACGTTAATGTTGACGCGGTTGCCGCCACCGCCGGAAACACTGTGAATAGTAGACATGAACGTAAATGTTGACGCGGTTGCCGCCACCGCCGGAAACACTGTGAATAGTAGACATGAACGTAAATGTTGACGCGGTCGCCGCCGCCGCCAGAAACACAGCGAATAGTAGACTTTAATGTAAATGTTGACGCGGTCGCCGCCACCGCCGGAAACACTGTGAATAGTAGACATGAACGTAAATGTTGACGCGGTCGCCGCCACCGCCGGAAACACTGTGAATAGTAGACTTTAATGTAAATGTTGACGCGATCGCCGCCACCGCCGGAAACACTGTGAATAGTAAACATGAACGTAAATGTTGACGCGGTCGCCGCCACCGCCAGAAACACTGTGAATAGTAGACTTTAATGTAAATGTTGACGCGGTCGCCGCCACCGCCGGAAACACAGCGAATAGTAGACTTTAATGTAAATGTTGACGCGATCGCCGCCAACTCCGGAAACACTGTGAATAGTAAACATGAACGTAAATGTTGACGCGATCGCCGCCACCGCCGGAAACACTGTGAATAGTAGACTTTAATGTAAATGTTGACGCGATCGCCGCCACCGCCGGAAACACTGTGAATAGTAGACTTTAATGTAAATGTTGACGCGATCGCCGCCACCGCCGGAAACACTGTGAATAGTAGACTTTAATGTAAATGTTGACGCGGTCGCCGCCACCGCCGGAAACACTGCGAATAGTAGACATTAACGTAAATGTTGACGCGGTCGCGGCCACCGCCAGAAACACTGTGAATAGTAGACATGAACGTTAATGTTGACGCGGTCGCCGACACCGCCTGAAACACAGCAAATAGTAGACATTAACGTAAATGTTGACGCGGTTGCCGCCACCGCCGGAAACACTGTGAATAGTAGACATTAATGTAAATGTTGACGCGGTCGCCGACACCGCCTGAAACACAGCAAATAGTAGACATGAACGTTAATGTTGACGCGGTCGCCGCCAACTCCGGAAACACAGCGAATAGTAGACTTTAATGTAAATGTTGACGCGGTTGCCGCCACCGCCGGAAACACTGTGAATAGTAGACATGAACGTTAATGTTGACGCGGTCGCCGCCACCGCCAGAAACACAGCGAATAGTAGACTTTAACGTAAATGTTGACGCGGTCGCCGCCACCGCCGGAAACACTGTGAATAGTAGACTTTAATGTAAATGTTGACGCGATCGACGCCACCGCCAGAAACACTGCGAATATTAGACTTTAACGTAAATGTTGACGCGGTCGCCGCCACCGCCAGAAACACTGCGAATAGTAGACATTAACGTAAATGTTGACGCGGTCGCCGCCACCGCCGGAAACACTGCGAATAGTAGACTTTAACGTAAATGTTGACGCGGTCGCCGCCACCGCCGGAAATACTGTGAATAGTAGACATTAACGTAAATGTTGACGCGATCGCCGCCACCGCCGGAAACACTGTGAATAGTAGACATTAACGTAAATGTTGACGCGGTCGCCGCCACCGCCTGAAACACAGCGAATATTAGACTTTAACGTAAATGTTGACGCGGTCGCCGCCACCGCCAGAAACACTGCGAATAGTAGACATTAACGTAAATGTTGACGCGGTCGCCGCCACCGCCGGAAACACTGCGAATAGTAGACTTTAACGTAAATGTTGACGCGGTCGCCGCCACCGCCGGAAATACTGTGAATAGTAGACATTAACGTAAATGTTGACGCGATCGCCGCCACCGCCTGAAACACAGCGAATAGTAGACTTTAACGTAAATGTTGACGCGGTCGCCGCCACCGCCGGAAACACTGTGAATAGTAGACTTTAACGTAAATGTTGACGCGATCGCCGCCACCGCCTGAAATACTGTGAATAGTAGACATTAACGTAAATGTTGACGCGATCGCCGCCACCGCCTGAAACACAGCGAATAGTAGACTTTAACGTAAATGTTGACGCGGTCGCCGCCACCGCCAGAAACACAGCGAATAGTAGACTTTAATTTAAATGTTGACGCGATCGCCGCCACCGCCAGAAACACAGCGAATAGTAGACATTAACGTAAATGTTGACGCGGTCGCCGCCACCGCCGGAAACACTGTGAATAGTAGACATTAACGTAAATGTTGACGCAGTCGCCGCCACCGCCGGAAACACTGTGAATAGTAGACATGAACGTTAATGTTGACGCGGTCGCCGCCACCGCCAGAAACACAGCGAATAGTAGATTTTAACGTAAATGTTGACGTGGTCGCCGCCACCGCCGGAAACACTGCGAATGGTAGACTTTTACGTAAATGTTGACGCGGTCGCCGCCACCGCCGGAAACACTGCGAATAGTAGACTTTAACGTAAATGTTGACGCGGTCGCCGCCACCGCCGGAAACACTGCGAATAGTAGACATGAACATAAATGTTGACGCGGTCGCCGCCACCGCCGGAAACACTGCGAATAGTAGACATTAACGTAAATGTTGACGCGGTCGTCGCCGCCGGAAACACAGCGAATAGTAGACTTTAACGTAAATGTTGACGCGGTCGCCGCCACCGCCGGAAACACTGCGAATAGTAGACATGAACGTAAATGTTGACGCGGTCGCCGCCACCGCCGGAAACACTGTGAATAGTAGACATTAACGTAAATGTTGACGCGGTCGCCGCCACCGCCGGAAACACTGCGAATAGTAGACTTTAACGTAAATGTTGACGCGGTCGCCGCCACCGCCGGAAACACTGTGAATAGTAGACATTAACGTAAATGTTGACGCGGTCGCCGCCAACTCCGGAAACACAGCGAATAGTAGACTTTAACGTTAATGTTGACGCGGTCGCCGCCACCGCCGGAAACACTGCGAATAGTAGACATGAACGTAAATGTTGACGTGGTCGCCGCCACCACCGGAAACACTGCGAATAGTAGACATTAACGTAAATGTTGACGCGGTCGCCGCCACCGCCGGAAACACTGCGAATAGTAGACATTAACGTAAATGTTTACGCGGTCGCCGCCACCGCCGGAAACACTGCGAATAGTAGACATGAACGTTAATGTTGACGCGGTCGCCGCCACCGCCGGAAACACTGGGGTAGCAGTGTACAGAAGGCTTTTGTGGCCATGGGTGATATTTTTGTACAATGAATAACCCCTATAATAGCATGCCTATGAAAATCTAAAAAAAAAATAAGGAGTAAAATTGGCTTAAGCATGATAAAGTGGACTTTGTGGACTTCACATTTGTAAAAAGAGAAAAAAAAATTTTGGTTGGAGATTAAAATTTTGACCCTTCCGAAATGGGTGTCTACACATGAAAAGCTAGCTTTACCGGAAGTGAAATTTCGACAACAGCACCTGAGGGAAAATAGCGAAAAATCTAAGCGTACGACCTATGCTGGAACAGATATAATTCTGCAACCAAGGTAGTAAGCTTTCATTTTAGATAGAACTTAAGAAAAAAATTCCTATCTGCATAGGTCAAATTTTGTGTCAAAAACAGTGATATTTTGCATTTTTCGGTAATTTTTGATGTGGTAACCATGGTTTCCACACAAGTGCCATACATAGGATACATCAGTGTATACACTTCATAGTCTTTTTTATGAATTGGAAATGATGTACAATTTACAAAAATGTGTACATTTACATCTATGCAGTGTACGGTAAAATCTCTGTGTTGACAATTCTCAGGCATTGGTCTTTTTTTCCATAAATCTCTAGGGTACTGTACACAGCTACCATATACAGCACACAAAAAGTCATGTTTTTGAAAAAAATAACTTTTCATGCTTGTTTGATATTTACCTTGATTTATTTTAGGTTAAATCTAATTACTAAACTTAAGAAATCAAAATGAACCATTATACGTGCATGCACAAAGGGAAGTAACTCGTGTAATTTTGTTACATTTGTGATTGCATAAATAGGCTTTTTATCTTGATTTCTGTTAACATTTTATTATACATTTAAAGTGATCATATTTTGATCTATGTTCTACTAAACAACATATATCATTTACAGGCTATATCTCTTGAGTCATTCAGACATAATTTTAGTCTTTTTCATTCATATCAGCACTCGGTATCCATGGATACTGTACATAAATTTATATTTATTAAAAATAGGTAAAATTGTCTGTTTTCAATCAAATTTTGCTATTTTATCTGATTTCCCCCCAAACTAAACCAGCATAATGATTAATCTAGTAAAGTCAATCATGAAAATTATGATTTTCCAGAATGACAGATGCAGAAAATGAGTTTTGAGTGAAATTTGATGGTTTTCACAATTTCTGAGAGTCACCGTCATTTCTCGGTGAAGCTCGGTGAAGATAAAAGCAGCAAATTTTGCTTTGGGGTTATTTGTCTGTTATTTCAGTATCTGACATTTTCGCAGTGTTCGTCGGCTAGGGCAGATGTGTCTGTTGCCAGAGTGTTGTTGTGATGGGTTTCCTGGTAGCCATTTTGATCTCAGTAATTATTGATGATGTCATACATACCCATTGATGACGTCACAGTTTTGATGACATCACAGTAACTATGACGTCATAAAATAAGATAAAAACATAACATTATCTCTAAACTGTCTTGTTTTTCCCATGCATAGGATCTCAAAGCGTCCAATTTCACCCATAATGGAATTTTATTAATGAAAACTACAAACTTATTGAGGTTTTCATTTTTCAGATTATCTCCCTTTATTGATAGTCAGAGAACAGAATTGGTAAAAATTCACCTTTCAGGGAAATTCATTTTACTCAGTAACTATTCAAGGGAGAAAGGAAACGGATACATCATTTTGTTCATTGTGTCATTTTCCAGACATCTAAAGGGTTTTGATTAAATTTTAAGGAATACAAAGTGATGTATATGGTAGCAGTGTACAGAAGGCTTTTGTGGCCATGGGTGATATTTTTGTACAATGAATAACCCCTATAATAGCATGCCTATGAAAATCTAAAAAAAAAATAAGGAGTAAAATTGGCTTAAGCATGATAAAGTGGACTTTGTGGACTTCACATTTGTAAAAAGAGAAAAAAAAATTTTGGTTGGAGATTAAAATTTTGACCCTTCCGAAATGGGTGTCTACACATGAAAAGCTAGCTTTACCGGAAGTGAAATTTCGACAACAGCACCTGAGGGAAAATAGCGAAAAATCTAAGCGTACGACCTATGCTGGAACAGATATAATTCTGCAACCAAGGTAGTAAGCTTTCATTTTAGATAGAACTTAAGAAAAAAATTCCTATCTGCATAGGTCAAATTTTGTGTCAAAAACAGTGATATTTTGCATTTTTCGGTAATTTTTGATGTGGTAACCATGGTTTCCACACAAGTGCCATACATAGGATACATCAGTGTATACACTTCATAGTCTTTTTTATGAATTGGAAATGATGTACAATTTACAAAAATGTGTACATTTACATCTATGCAGTGTACGGTAAAATCTCTGTGTTGACAATTCTCAGGCATTGGTCTTTTTTTCCATAAATCTCTAGGGTACTGTACACAGCTACCTGGGAATAGTAGACTTTAACGTAAATGTTGACGCGATCGCCGCCAACTCCGGAAACACTGTGAATAGTAGACATGAACGTTAATGTTGACGCGGTCACCGCCACCGCCAGAAACATAGCGAATAGTAGACTTATGAAGAAGAAATAGTTACCAGAAAAGCAATTCATTATATAGAGAAGGCTCGTTCTTTCAGGTATTCATGTTCGATCAGTCAGTATCAGTAGTTCTATAAATAGATTAACAAAATTTCCCCGTCGTTTGTGAGTCCTCTTGTGTGTGTATAGGGCCGAGAGTTAACGATGAAATGTTCCGAAAAGAGGGGGCGGTCTTCCTCTGAATTTAGACATCCAATGACAGCACGCGGTTGACGTCAACCTCAATGAATATGTAACGAAATGGCCGGCAAGCCGCCGAGAACCTGAGACACGGAAATTTTGCGTGTTTTTGGAGGAAATAGAGATTATTTCTGAGGAAGGAGGATACATTTGACTTGCATTTAGGAGTTGTCTATCTTTCCAAAGGTAACAAGCGTTTTCGTACCTTACCAGAAATGGGATTTTTGATGCAAGAAAGGTAGGTGGGGTCGATTTTTTCGATCCGGAAAGCTTTCCACCCTTTAGCTTTTATGACTACTGAGGGGGCATTTTTATCGAAAATTGATCTAAACCCCCCAAATGTGTAAAATTACTCTAAACATCCTATTTTAGGTCCAAAACTAGCTGTAACAAATTCTCAGGTCCCTGTGCTGTGTGATGTATACAAGTGTTCATTATTAACTTACATTTTTAGGAGTAATAAATAGCGTGTTCCATTTAGCGGAACGTTCCGGTTGTTCCAGAACGAACCGGACGTTCAGCTAAATGGAACACGATGTTCCGTAGGAACGAACCGGTTCGTCGGGAACGTCTAATTTGAGGGTTCCAAGTTGGATCCAATATGGCGACCAGAGAAAGGTTTTCGTTACAGATGTTGAATAAATTGTAAATAGACATAACTGTAACCAGTTAGACTGCATTTAATTAGTAAAATATATCTCTTCCAACTCCAAGTGGCATCGTAGTGTATAAAATTTGTAAATAACAGGGATTACTCGCATTGTTTTGCGGATTTTATGACGGAACCGTTTTGGTTTTTTCCGGAAAAGTTGTTTCTTTTTCCTTTTCGAATATAAGATTTTCACCCGCAGGAACGGAATTCGGCACGTTCTGTTCCATTTAGCGGACCAGTTCCAAGTTGGCACATCTGGAATGTTTCGATAAATGGAACACGCTATAAGTTAAGCAATTGTGATTTCATATATGATGTACTGTATGCCTATTGTATATCTAGTTGTTATAATCATATATGTACTGTGATATTTTGTTAAAATACTTTTTATACACAAGTTTGTCGCAAGAATAGCACTACAGTGCCAATGTTATTATGTATGCGACGTTAAATAAAGCTTCTTGACTCTTGAAGGCCAGATATGATTCGATCACGAGGCTTTCCGAACTCTAGATGGATGTTCGAGGCTTTCCAAACTCTAGATGGATGCTAACCAATCGCGCTATATTGGTTGCCTACAATTATCCGCTACATCATTATACATGTACGTACAAGGAGTTAATGGTTACCATGACATCTACAACACGACCTGTGCCACTGAAATAAAACAGCAGTACTTACATTTCTGACACATACAACGATTGTTGAGGGAGGTGGACACCGGTATGTACAGTGATAAGGTATCGTATACATGTACATCACCCTATCTTGATCGAGTGCAAACAAACACACATGTGATATATATACTGGTACACACCAACTTATAAAGGTGATGGAATTTTGTATCGGTTAAAATAGTTTATTATTTTTATATACATATGGTATTTAAAAAGTAAGTACCCAGTGTATATACCTGCAACGCTCTTCCAATGGCCTCTAAGTGAATTAGAAATACAGACAGGTGTGTCGTGTAACCTGCCTGCACTATGTACTGTAAAAACCAATATTTTGCGCGAGGAACTTTTCAGTAAATATGCCTCCAAACTGTTAACGACTTTTTCGCACTATTAGTACTGTATACCTTTAAAACTAGTATAAACTGCAGAGTTGAGTGGCGTTAAATATCGAAGTGGTTGATTCTTTGTTAATTCTATGGTTCAATTGACGATAATGGGTATGTACTTGTTTTGAGTATTTTTTTTTATAGTACAGGAGTAAGAATATTTCTGATTTGTTAATAAAAGAAGGCCTCTCATTGGCTGGCCAGGTATATAAATACAGGCTCCATCAGCTGGAAAGCTGGCTCTATGTTCTGGCAGTCGAAGTGGAAAGATCACTAAGGAAAAAAGGTAATTAGTGACCAAGGTGCATAAGTTTGGGCCTAGCTGCATAAGCTAGGGTTCCACCGTACTCTATATAGATCAATGCCAAAATAAATTGTATTACTCGGTTAAGTATACAGTCACAGGTTATCAAAGAACAGGGCGACGTACTATTGATAGAAAGGGACAGGTACTAAGACACTGGTTTTACCAAGACTTCAGGGTTTACCAAGGCATAGCCTTCATAGCGTGTAGAGTGACTTGGTCAAAAGGTAGTCGCGGTAAAGGGTGACGTGGTCAAAGTGTGTCGCGGTCAAGGGTGTACACAGTCACTGTCTTGGTCAAAATGACTTGGTCAAGTTGTGTTGCGGTCAAAGTTGTACACCGTCACTGTCGCGGTAAGGGATGACTTGATCCAGGTGTGTCGCGGTCAAAGTTGTACACCGTCACTGTCGCGGTAAGGGATGACTTGGTAAAGGTGTGTCGCGGTCAAGGTGTACACAGTCACTGTCGCGGTAAGGGATGACTTGGTACAGTTTAAAGGTGTGTCGAGGTGAAGGTGTACACAGTCACTGTCACGGTAAGGGGTGACTTGGTCAAGGTGCATGTGTGCCGTGGTCAAGGTGTACACAGTCACGGGTGTCGCCGTAAGGGGCTATTTACTGTTGATACAGGGTGACGGATATATTGTGATACAGTGTTTTATTTGGTTTTTGACTATATTAGTTTTAGAGGAATATTGTGATCAATGTGAAATAACTACCGGGTGTAGTTTTGTTAATAGTTGTTTGAATCATTAGGCAATGATAATTCTAGTCAGTTAGACGGCCATTACGTTGGAGATATTGTCAGCATTTATTTGTTTCAACATTGACTGGGTCCAAGATAGAACTTGGTAACGAACTGCAGGCACGCAACCGTTACAATATGTTCGGGTGTGGATATATTCGCGGAGATTCAATACAAGAGAAATCAGCTTATTTCCACATCGCGAACAATTTCACTTTTACAGTAGTTTTGTCAACTAAGATAACACGTGTATGTATGTATATTTGTATCTGGATAACACGTGTATGTATGTATATTTGTATCTGGATAACACGTGTATGTATATGTATATTTGTATCTGGATAACACGTGTATGTATGTATATTTGTATCTGGATAACACGTGTGTGTATGTATATTTGTATCTGGATAACACGTGTGTGTATGTATATTTGTATCTGGATAACACGTGTATGTATGTATATTTGTATCTGGATAACACGTGTATGTATGTATATTTGTATCTGGATAACACGTGTGTGCATATGTATATTTGTATCTGGATAACACGTGTATGTATGTATATTTGTATCTGGATAACACGTGTATGTATGTATATTTGTATCTGGATAACACGTGTATGTATGTATATTTGTATCTGGATAACACGTGTATGTATGTATATTTGTATCTGGATAACACGTGTGTGTATATGTATATTTGTATCTGGATAACACGTGTATGTATGTATATTTGTATCTGGATAACACGTGTATGTATGTATATTTGTATCTGGATAACACGTGTGTGTATGTATATTTGTATCTGGATAACACGTGTGTGTGTGTATATTTGTATCTGGATAACACGTGTGTGTATGTATATTTGTATCTGGATAACACGTGTGTGTATGTATATTTGTATCTGGATAACACGTGTATGTATGTATATTTGTATTTGGATAACACGTGTATGTATATTTGTATCTGGATAACACGTGTATGTATGTATATTTGTATCTGGATAACACGTGTGTGTGTGTGTATATTTGTATCTGGATAACACGTGTATGTATGTATATTTGTATCTGGATAACACGTGTATGTATGTATATTTGTATCTGGATAACACGTGTGTGTATGTATATTTGTATCTGGATAACACGTGTATGTATGTATATTTGTATCTGGATAACACGTGTGTGTGTGTGTATATTTGTATCTGGATAACACGTGTATGTATGTATATTTGTATCTGGATAACACGTGTGTGTGTGTGTATATTTGTATCTGGATAACACGTGTATGTATGTATATTTGTATCTGGATAACACGTGTATGTATGTATATTTGTATCTGGATAACACGTGTGTGTATGTATATTTGTATCTGGATAACACGTGTATGTATGTATATTTGTATCTGGATAACACGTGTGTGTGTGTGTATATTTGTATCTGGATAACACGTGTATGTATGTATATTTGTATCTGGATAACACGTGTATGTATGTATATTTGTATCTGGATAACACGTGTGTGTATGTATATTTGTATCTGGATAACACGTGTATGTATGTATATTTGTATCTGGATAACACGTGTATGTATGTATATTTGTATCTGGATAACACGTGTGTGTATGTATATTTGTATCTGGATAACACGTGTATGTATGTATATTTGTATCTGGATAACACGTGTGTGTGTGTGTATATTTGTATCTGGATAACACGTGTATGTATGTATATTTGTATCTGGATAACACGTGTGTGTATGTATATTTGTATCTGGATAACACGTGTATGTATGTATATTTGTATCTGGATAACACGTGTGTGTATGTATATTTGTATCTGGATAACACGTGTGTGTATGTATATTTGTATCTGGATAACACGTGTATGTATATGTATATTTGTATCTGGATAACACGTGTGTGTATGTATATTTGTATCTGGATAACACGTGTATGTATGTATATTTGTATTTGGATAACACGTGTATGTATGTATATTTGTATCTGGATAACACGTGTGTGTATGTATATTTGTATCTGGATAACACGTGTGTGTGTGTGTGTATATTTGTATCTGGATAACACGTGTGTGTATGTATATTTGTATCTGGATAACACGTGTATGTATGTATATTTGTATCTGGATAACACGTGTATGTATGTATATTTGTATCTGGATAACACGTGTATGTATGTATATTTGTATTTGGATAACACGTGTATGTATGTATATTTGTATCTGGATAACACGTGTATGTATGTATATTTGTATCTGGATAACACGTGTGTGTATGTATATTTGTATCTGGATAACACGTGTATGTATGTATATTTGTATTTGGATAACACGTGTGTGTATGTATATTTGTATCTGGATAACACGTGTGTGTATGTATATTTGTATTTGGATAACACGTGTATGTATGTATATTTGTATCTGGATAACACGTGTATGTATGTATATTTGTATCTGGATAACACGTGTGTGTGTGTATATTTGTATCTGGATAACACGTGTATGTATGTATATTTGTATCTGGATAACACGTGTGTGTATATGTATATTTGTATCTGGATAACACGTGTGTGTATGTATATTTGTATCTGGATAACACGTGTATGTATGTATATTTGTATCTGGATAACACGTGTATGTATGTATATTTGTATCTGGATAACACGTGTATGTATGTATATTTGTATCTGGATAACACGTGTATGTATGTATATTTGTATCTGGATAACACGTGTGTGTATGTATATTTGTATCTGGATAACACGTGTGTGTATGTATATTTGTATCTGGATAACACGTGTATGTATGTATATTTGTATCTGGATAACACGTGTGTGTATGTATATTTGTATCTGGATAACACGTGTATGTATGTATATTTGTATCTGGATAACACGTGTATGTATGTATATTTGTATCTGGATAACATGTGTGTGTATGTATATTTGTATCTGGATAACACGTGTATGTATGTATATTTATATCTGGATAACACGTGTATGTATGTATATTTGTATCTGGATAACACGTGTATGTATATGTATATTTGTATCTTGATAACACGTGTATGTATGTATATTTGTATCTTGATAACACGTGTATGTATGTATATTTGTATCTGGATAACACGTGTATGTATGTATATTTGTATCTGGATAACACGTGTGTGTATGTATATTTGTATCTGGATAACACGTGTATGTGTGTATATTTGTATCTGGATAACACGTGTATGTATGTATATTTGTATCTGGATAACACGTGTGTGTATGTATATTTGTATCTGGATAACACGTGTGTGTATGTATATTTGTATTTGGATAACACGTGTATGTATGTATATTTGTATCTGGATAACACGTGTATGTATGTATATTTGTATCTGGATAACACGTGTGTGTATGTATATTTGTATTTGGATAACACGTGTGTGTATGTATATTTGTATCTGGATAACACGTGTATGTATGCATATTTGTATCTGGATAACACGTGTATGTATATGTATATTTGTATCTGGATAACACGTGTATGTATGTATATTTGTATCTGGATAACACGTGTGTGTATGTATATTTATATCTGGATAACACGTGTATGTATGTATATTTGTATCTGGATAACACGTGTATGTATATGTATATTTGTATCTTGATAACACGTGTATGTATATTTGTATCTGGATAACACGTGTATGTATGTATATTTGTATCTGGATAACACGTGTATGTATGTATCACGTGTATGTATGTAACACGTGTATGATAACACGTGTATGTGTGTATATTTGTATCTGGATAACCATCTTCGCTAGCCAAGGGTTACGATCCGCATACTCATCTTCACCCTTGGCATATATAGACCACATTTCGTAAATCCCGCGACGAGAATTTTCATTGGATGCAGCTAGGTCTGGCTGCGTCCAATCAGAGCGCACCTTACATTTGATCACGCGCTCTACTAATGGGACAGAAAAAATGTAAACAAACATGGCACAGTGTCGACTGTGTCATGGATCTTTACCAGTAAAACAGAGAAGAACAATCTTCAACGACACCATTTACGGCAAGGACTCAGTGCGTCGATCGCCGTTTCCTGATGCTGTCTAATTTGATCAAGCTTGAATTTTTCATAGATCAACCGAATGAGATGTTCTTCCTTGTTTACATTCATTGCAGAAGCCGTTTTGTTACACGCAATTTTGATTGGTCGGTGATTACGTGATTCAAAGGGACACAACGCACACCGACCGCTAGGTGGCAGACCCGGGAGCTTTCAATTTTGCCATGATATATTCCAGGGGTGTAGATTACATAGGTGATCGTAACCCCTGGATATCGAGGATGCTGGATAACACGTGTGTGTATATGTATATTTGTATCTGGATAACACGTGTATGTATGTATATTTGTATCTGGATAACACGTGTATGTATGTATATTTGTATCTGGATAACACGTGTATGTATGTATATTTGTATCTGGATTTAACCGATTGCGCAAGGCCAATGCTTACTGTAGAAACGAGCACAGTGTTACATTCAGGTATATCGAAGATGTGTTGTCTTTGGATACCAAAAAGTTTCCTAACCGATCACATATACGCACTTTTGAATTTGAAATTAAGAACACTACACATATACGCACTTTTGAATTTGAAATTAAGGACACTACAGACTCTTCTGAATTAACCTGCTTACCGCGATCTGAACTTAAATTGTGACGACATGGACAGCTTACTATATATAAGCTGTATGATTAACGTGACGATTTCGATGTTCCTATTATAAAGTTTTCTTTTCTTGATAGCAATTTCCCTCCTTTTCTGACATATAGCGTTTACCTGTCGTAATTGATTCGTTATTCTATGACTTGCCCTAGATATCGGTATTTCCGTAATTAATGTCGGATGCCGACGAACAAACGTATGATCAGAGAAAAGCATGTTGATTAAGACTAAGAGCAAGTATTTTGTTCGCCGTCTTTGTATCTCTGTCTAGGTACCTCCACTGTCAGTTTAATTCCAAATAATGTACTAGTTTGGTTTTGGTAAATATTGGAAGACCTGTAATTATGCTACCACTTCCATAGTGTTTACTTGTATCGAGATCCGAGGATTACCAGGGTCACAAACCTCACGTGCATATTTTAGAAGTGGATGAATATAGTAAATACATTTTCAATGCCTTTTCTAGTTAGGAAACATTTCAATTTTCGAAGTGTAGAGATGTACTTAGCAGAATTGCTTTATAGTTATTGTGATAATCAATAAGAAAATGCCAGGATGTTTTATGGTTCTAACAGTGGGTATGTTTCAATTTCCAAGGACAATATTTAGAATGTTTGGGAAGGAAACTGTTATTACAAAGGTCATATGTAGACCATACATTTTGCTGCTCTTAGTCGTAATTCAGAACATGCTTAATATCTGTGATATTTTTGGACGAGTATATCCAATCGTCAGCAAAGAGTCAAGAAAAGGGACCCAAGGACAGAACCTTGAGGAACCCCAGCTTTAACAGTGACTTGTGAAGACGTATGGTTGATTGCTTTCTATAGATTAGATACTTAGTAAACCAGTTTAATTTTTACATTAAAACCCCATGACAGACTTTATCAAAGACTTTCGATAAGTCGCAAAAAATTCACCCCTTAGCCGATGTCTTTTTCCCCTCTAGTGCCAATACAAGTTGTAAACTTGTAAAATGATTTGGTAAACATCATAAACACCATAGGCGGATTCAAAGGGGGCGCAGCCGCCCCCCCCCCCTCCCCTCCTTAAATTTGCCTAGTGAGCATTTTTTCCATGAATTAAAACTAAACATTTCATCATCAGATAGCATTACAAAGCATATACTGAGTATTGGGTACAAATATTGATAAAAACAATTCGGACTACGCCCAAATTCAGACAATACTCATATATTAATTGAGTGTAATTATACGTCTGACAATTAACTACCCCCTCCCCACTTCTTCCATGTTTCTTTTTTCTCACAATTTGGCTGATATCGATCACACGATGACATACGAGGGTTGTTCTAAAACTTTTACAAATGACCTGTTTTGTCAGAAACGCTTATCAAAATTTTTTTTTTTTTTTAATTTCGGAAAAAGGAAAAAATCACACGGGGCAATGTCTGGGCTATGTGTAGGGTGTGGTAATACATTGACCTCTTCCGACTTAAAAAACTGGACTAGAGTTGCTGATTTGTGGGCTGGGGCATTGTCATGTAACAATTGGACATGCTAGAGACCTGTTTTAGGACGGTTTTTCTCAATTGTGTTCGCAACTAAATTCTTATAGAAGCTTCTAGACATACCCCTACCTTTTGGAACAGCAGTTTGCATGATTGGTTCACTAATTCCAGTGATCAATTTATGGTCTATTTTCATGGGTCCTTTAGTTCATATTGCGAAAAATTATGGGTCCCACAATGTTAAATAAAAGTCTTTTACGAGTCCTGTACTCATAATTGCATGAGTAAAGGACTCACGATTGCACCTAGATTGATCACTGTATTTCTAAAGAATATTACGTACAACACTTTCTTTGCTGTCAGTGTTGGTTTAGCAATATTGGACATTTTGGCATGTTTCAAAGCCCATATCCTATTGTCAACTTTCCTCTTAGGCTCATGAAAATGCACTCATGTCTCATCACCCGTTATGAGACTATTAAATGCCCTTTTCTGATATTTTTGATACTTCAAGTTTCTTAGCCATTTGTACGCTTCCTTTTGCCAGTGAGTAAATACGGGATCCAACGAGCACTTTTTTCCTAACCTTGAGCATTTTCTTCAGAATGAATTGAACAGATGTTAAAACCAAGTTTAAGGACTAGGTACAGCCATATTGGTTGTCACCTGAATGAAAATGGTAATATTGAACTTTCAATGTTTCCTTCAAATATATGGCATAAGCTTTATCCCATTATGTTTAATATTGATATAAAATGCAGTTCAGCCCCCAAAATTAAAAAAATCTGTACTTAGGAAAAAAATATTCAGTAAATAATATCTAAATGGGAGTGCGCAAATATTTTTCATATAGTTATTTGAAACATTAAAAAATATATATATATAAAGTTACTGCTATGTTCATAGAATGATAACCCAGTGTTAAAATTTCGATATTATTCTGTAAATCAGAGTATCAGGGAGAAATACACAGGTACCCCCTCTAAAAAATGTCGTCAATTGCATGCTGTTTTCAGTTCAGGTAAAAGTAGTTACATGTATCTCGTGGAGGTAATATAGGGGCATTATTTTATACTAAATAGGTCATTTGTCATGTAAATGTAAGTTTGGCGTCAAATAAATGTATAAAATTAAAATAATAACACCGACATAACGTAATTTACATTGTAAATACGGTTACATAATTACTAATTAAGTTTGAGAAATGTATTTTGATACCCATGTGCCTCAACTGCCACACATGTTTACAATGGCAACAATTTACGCTAGTGATGTTTGACAGGTGCGAAGCCGAGAACGAATCGGTATAATCAGTGAGTTTATACTGTCCGATCCACGCGGAAGTGTGTTATATATACGAATTCAATCAGAATATATGCAACACAAATTAAACGATGTTGACAATTCTTTCAAAATCATTAAATCACCTAAAAAAACACAGCCTGAAGTGCCGACGAACATCTTTTCACGTGCTATACAGGAAAACTGGCAATCGCTAAAAACAATTTATCGTGATAGAAATTTGCAGTTTTTGCTTTGTGACGATATACCAAGTAACATTAACCTTTACTGCATGCTTGAATCCAATTAAAATGTTAATATTGTCGATGTTTCACATGCCTCTAAGTCAGGCGAATGAATATCTAAAAAAGTAAATAGTTCAAAATGGAGGGCAGATGAGTATATTTCGCTACATGCAACGGGAAGATGTTTGGTTTAAGAGATCTGACATCATGTCATAACTCGTCATACTGCAGACGGTAAGATTTTTGTTTTGGCTATGCGGCGTACGTGCCACATAAATTTGTCGATCGGCGATGGAAATTTTTAAAATTTGACCCAGATGTGATCGATGTTCTGAATGCGCGTAAGTTGCCATTCTTGTGGCTAGAACGTTCTCTTATTCTGTGGTTTTCAATTGAAAGAGGGATTTATTCAAAAAATCGAAGGCTCGTCCATCATTCTGTGTATATTAAACAAACAAAAAACTATATTCATTGTTTTTATTATCTTTCGCAGTATTCTGCAAACGTGCACACGTTTTTAGGCATATAACACAAAATATCAGAAAAACCACCAAACGTACCAAAATATGGCTGAAATGATCGATTCTCCATCACAAAATGTTCTTTGTGGTCTATTTTGGTAATGTATTTTGCAGTTTTGAGAAAAATAACTAGTTTTGAGAAAAATAACTAGTTTTGGTAAAAACACCTACGCCATATTGAATTGGCCTGTACCTAGTCCTTAATTTCATAAACGCTGACCTAGGTATCCCTCATCGTCGGAAACCCACGGTACACTTCTCTGACGTTTGCATCCCGTGGGTTTAAATCGAAAGAAACTCTCGTTTTCGTACTAAAATAGTAGCCAATCATATTGATGGTTTCATCCGTGACTACATACAGCCGGGACATCCAGCTGGGGTATTCCGTTTCATTTGTAGCACCGCCTGTCAACAAAACCTGTCGATTGTGTTATAATTGTGCCGATTGTGATTAAAATATAAGGTCCTGCTATGCGGCGATTGACATCGGCGTCATGCCTACAGAAACATACTGGTCGTGGTCACGGTAAAATCATCTAACAGAGTGTCACGAGAAACGAGACTTCTATTCAGGGAAGCGAAGGTTTATACCGATTCTGGCCCACGGGATGCAAACGTCAGAGAAGTGTACCGTGGGTTTCCGACGATGGGTATCCCTAAGTAAAGGGCATCTAAGATGCCGTGTACTCACGAATACCTAGGTCAGCGGTTATGAAATTTCATTCTGGTCACGAATCGGTCAAAGATTCTTTGATCGATTCGTGACCAGAATGAAATTGAGTAAACCATCTGTAAACTGTGGAAAATGACATTCGTTTATACCCACAAACAGCACATATCTCATCAGGTATAGTTTTGACGCTCACTCCAAACATACAGGGGACTTTTATATATTACCTGATTTCAGCGACAGTGTTTATTACCTGATTTCAGCGACAGTGTTTATTCGTTTTCAATCATTTTCAACACTGTGTATTGCAAGTGATCTGGTTTGTGGATTTCAATGAAATACATATAAACAATATACAGCGATGAGTGGTGAACTAGTTTATACTGGTTTAAGAGTCATCTGTATAGCTTATCTATATATATTGTACAAGCTTATTAATGACTATTTCGGGCACATTTGACAGAAGTAACTTGATCAATTGTCGGTATAGAACATGGCAAACCTGGACCGTATTATTGACATGCAATTTGCTAAGGTACAGTAGTTTTAAAATTTGACAAAACATGCGAAAAATGTATATTCCAGGGCGGAACAATTAGCTCATGTAGATCACCCATGTTGAACAAAAGAACAATGTCGTTGTACTCTCAAGGGACATTTGTGTGACTGGATATGGCTAAATCAAAGTAAACAAATTGATTAAGTTTTGACCTTGAATCTGAACAAGATGAAAAGACTGTTTTCAAGACAAATGTTTAAAATGTTGTGTTTAAGGCTTTTTATGAAATCTGCTTTTTTCACATTAAACTCAGCAGTTGAACTATTTTTCCTAAAATCAGTCTTACTGTTCTGTGTAGAAGTCGTTTAGTCTCTAAAGAGAGCATTTGTGATGATTGAAATACCTCCCTATATGCTATTTTTGTGTGAAGTTATTCACAACCCCCTTTTGCATTTCAAGGTCAAATCAAAACCAATGTGTACGCTTCGAAAGAGCGATATCCAGTCAAACAAGCATCCCTATCGTGTGCTATAGACACTTGAGATTACGATGGTATTGTTGTTTTTCTGGCTTCGTATATTGTATAACTTAAAATTATCCCAAAGCTGCATCTTCCCACAAAGTCACTTTATTTTAAAACCCCTGATCATATATAGAGGCCATGTTTGAATATATTAACAAAGCTTATGTAATGACAAATATCTTGGTATTTTAAATTACTATATTTGTTGGTATATTAAATTACTATATTTGTGACATACTTGGTTGTTTCCTTTTGTTTTAAAATTCATCCTAATTTGTCTATTTAGATGATCCTTAATGCACGTAAATCACGTGATTCCCGAGTAACCTGTGCGTTTGCAACAATTTTCGAACACTTCTCGTTTGAACAACAAGATGCAATGTATAATGTTGTTGTGAACTGAAGGTGGATGAGAGGCCGAATTCCCTTTACACAAAAGTTCATTTCGGAAAAAAAGTGTACGCCCCCCCCCCCCCCCCCAACCCAACCCAAAATCCTGGATGCGCCTAAGAACATACCATTGTCAACATGCGTCAGATTTACCGTGTTATCTTTAATTTTAACCTACCATTGTCAACACGCGTCAGATTTACCGTGTTCTCTTTAATTTTAACATACCATTGTCAACACGCGTCAGATTTACCGTGTTCTCTTTAATTTTAACATACCATTGTCAACACGCGTCAGATATACCGTGTTATCTTTAATTTTAACATACCATTGTCAACACGCGTCAGATTTACCGTGTTCTCTTTAATTTTAACATACCATTGTTAACACGCGTCAGATTTACCGTGTTCTCTTTAATTTTAACATACCATTGTCAACACGCGTCAGATTTACCGTGTTCTCTTTAATTTTAACATACCATTGTCAACACGCGTCAGATTTACCGTGTTCTCTTTAATTTTAACATACCATTGTCAACACGCGTAAAATATACCGTGTTATCTTTAATTTTAACCTACCATTGTCAACACGCGTCAGATATACCGTGTTATCTTTAATTTTAACCTACCATTGTCAACACGCGTCAGATATACCGTGTTATCTTTAATTTTAACCTACCATTGTCAACACGCGTCAGATATACCGTGTTATCTTTAATTTTAACATACCATTGTCAACACGCGTCAGATTTACCGTGTTATCTTAAACTTTAAAAACGAGACAAACTTACTAGGCCTACAATGCTTACCACGTGGCATTTTATAAAACTCATTATCTAAATATATATAAGCTGCCCTTAACATCTTCAAAACAGTGTATAAAGTGGCTTTGATGAACAAATATAAAGTACTTTAAGACCTTTGATCTGATTTGACACTGAACTTGTAGTTTTCTTTTCATTTTGGATGACACGACCAAGATTTACTAGGTCATCATCAGACTTGATTGACTAGTCAATATAGGGTTTAATCGGGACAAAATTGCAACAGAAACTGTTTTTAGTTTTCCTAGAAGGTGGATACCTATATTTGAACAGAAAAAAAAGTCTACCTTTGGGAAGCCGTTTTTTTCGCACAAATTGGGGGTCAAGAATTTCAGCGTAATTGCTTACTGGGCCAACTTTGAAGTGAAATAACCAATTATTAAGCAATTCTGATTGTAAAACGAATAGTTATAAGTCATAACCGGTTTATGTATATTACAGATTAGCGAAAATTGTTTTACTGATATGTCATGTTGAAAAAATATTAATCCATCAATATCACTAAAAATTCATTTTACTTGATGATATTTTACTTTTTTTTCACATTTTAAGAGCAGAAAATATCATTTAATATTCTCAGTTGCAAAATAACATTAAATTTAATCTTTAAAATAATATTATTTGATTCAATGTTTTAATTTAACCGATGATTGATTATCATACAAAAAAGTTATTTAACATCAAAGTCATCAAAATGTGCTGATTTTGCACTTTTTTGAAGTCCATATTATATGCTTTGCATATCTCTTTCACATGTGTTTTAATAATATGGAAGGCAAATGCTTAAGTCATTTTTATTTTCATTAAAGTGTTTGTATTGTTTATCTTAAATACTAAATTGGATAAGATAAATTTGCCTTTATGCTTAAAATCAAATCTTGAAACCACTACCTTATTCAGGTAACCTGAACAGTCCAGAATGGCCACTTTTCTGAACAACGAAATTTCTAATTTCCCTGCCAAGTTTAATCAGATTACATGAAGACTTTGTTAGAATTATTACCATAAAATGGTTGTTTTAATGCAATTAATCCGAATTTTAACATCCAAAAAACCTAATAATTTAATTGAAAAAAATAATGTATTTTTACTACTGACCATTATGGAACAAAAGAAAATATTTTTTCACTCAACCCAAAATATGTTATTAAATCACAATTCGCATTAAAGGCCTTATATACGTACTATAGGAAATTTTCCAGATTCTGAAATAATTATGAAAAAAAACCCAGTTCATAACCATGCAAAAATAAGCCTAAAACGAAGTAAACCTGAGTGGTAACTTACAAGAAAATCTTGACAAAAAAATCCAAAGAATTGAAAATAGTTCAGGTGGGGCCCACTTCAACAACAAACCGGAGGTAGAAGACAGCTAGAAATGGACGCGTGTTTACAAATACCAAGTTTCAACTGCTGCTGTACCGGTAACCGCGTAAGAATTCATCTTTAGTATTGCTGATATCAGTTAATCCTAACTAAATCTATAAATATAATAAGATATTAGACTTGATTTTCGCTTCAAGTTTTTGCCGAAAGTTACGTATATTGGGCCTTTAACCATCAAGACAATCTTATTGTCTTTAGCCAAGCCAAGTTATTTAGCAATCGGATACAACACAAAAAAGTTATGCATATTTTTGTTATTTAGAATGATGAACTTAGTCATTTTTTGCCGTTATGCCCAAATAACATGTAATAGTGTTTTGAATATTTGATAATCAATATATTAGCAAACTGACCTTACCAAATAAGTATTCAAAATAACCATTGTACATACATGAAAGCATGTGAACAGATTTTTACAGTTTGCTTTTAACTTTATTAAAGTACAGGTCGCATAAAATTAGAAATCGTTCAATATTGACGTTGAAACCGTTCAAAATTGGCCTCGCAGCCAACTTTATGAAGATAAAAATAAAATACTGTATGAAAGCAAAATGTCTCATATAAGAAAATTTAATACATATGTGATATTTTAATGGATTAATTCATATCTAGCAATGATACTTATGATGCTTTTTAGTGACTTTTGACTGTACATTATTTCTTGATGCAATAATTCCTATCGATTTAATTTAGTTGTTTGTATTAAATATGAACTAGTTAAACAATGTAGTTAATAATTAAATATGAAAAATGTTTTTGGGAATTAAATGTTTCACTTTAAAGTTGCACCATTGAGCAATTATGCTTATTTCTTGATCCCAACTAGTGCGAAAAAAAGTGATTTTCCAAAGGTAGATTTTGGTAGACTTTTTTCTGTTACGGTATAGGTATCTGCCATTCAAAAAATATGGAAATAAATTCTGTAGCAATTTTGTCCCGGTTATCCCTATATTTTGGCTAATTTGACTATCCTATGGCTAGATTTTATTGTTTAATATATGTTTTACTGTCCTGCATCCAGAATGGGTCGATGTTTTTGAGACGCCGGTTTTTTTCCAGTACGTTTACAAAGCGTTCTGCTTGTAGAGGGTTAGAAAACGTCATGGCCTGATCTGGGGTTACCAATATATTTTGGCCAGCGAAGTCCATCGTATATATACAGGTCGGGGAGATCACTATATTTTGAAGTAAGCATAAAATCACGCGACAACATTGCTCCCATAATGCATTTTCCGATTCCGCCAACCGCTTGAAAGAAGTTTGATCACGTGAGACATTTGACTACGACTTTTACTACACAAAACACGTGTTTTGTACAGGTTGGGGATAAACCCCTGCGGAACGTGGTTTTATCTCAAAAGTCAAAAACAGGTTGGTAATTAGTTTATTTTTACCGTGGCGTTTTTTGAGTAAAAAAGTAGAACTTTTTTGCAGACTATGTTAAAAAAAAACATGCTACCATTTTAACACGGTAGTGTTGTCTAACTTTTTACTGCTTAAATACGGATCAAGTGCTTTAACTCTGTTTGGATACTTGTCAATTGTCTTACATATAAATGACAAAAATCAAGTGTTGTTCAGTATTGTATTTATTCAGAATTCTCACTGTTCAATATCAGTACATCCTCTCGTATCTCAGCAAGAACTCCTAACAAAAAAGATTTCGTTTTCTTCTTTACATGTTGCACTTTCATTCTATTGACCATTTCGTCTTTCACAGTCATTCAAAAGTCTCACATTCTCCTCAGTCATTGTTAATAGTTCAGCCTTGGTTCGGTTGCTGTCTTTCTCGAAATTTCTTTTTTCATTTTGAGATAGAGGAATTTTCCAGAGTTGTTTTCTTTTTGAAGGGTATTTACCAGGACTGTTTTTGAAAACATCTAATAGTTGGTTAGCTCTATTTATACTGTCTTGTCGGAAACTCATAACGTTTTGACACATATCTACTTTATTGTCAATCGAACAAACTTTCCTTTCTTTCAATGGTGAAATAATTAGTGTTTTCCTCAAATTTTTTTAAAATTCATCTCTTTCGGTGGTAAAGAAGTATTTTCTGGTAAAGGGATAGCCAAAAGTTTATGAATAGTTTTACGTAGTTTTGATTTTTTATAACAGACTGCCATTTTGCGCTATCAGCTATTCCACTGACCCACTTTTTTACATCACGATTGTATTCCTCCAGGATAAAATCTATGTCGGATCGCCCACTTCTACTTACAAGTCTGCATCTTTGAAACAAATTGTGAACATCTGATGGCATAAAATGGCAGTATACCTGGTTATATAAATCAATTATCTTATATTTGGAATGGTTCCTACCAAACCACAATTCTCTGAAAAGTGACCGTCCTGTTTCAATTAAATTATCGTTGTTTGTCCTGACCCCTCGTCGAAAAGTAAATATGCTTTCAAGATATCTCAAAACATGGTTCACCACGTAATCTATAGTGGAATCGTTAAATGCGCTAATCCAAATGAAAACCGATACAATATCCATGCCGGCTGAAGTTGAAGAATTTACATACATTAAAGGAAGTTCGGTCCATACAGCTTCGCGAAATTTCCTTAAGTTTATGGATAGTAATAACATTGTGTATTGTGTTTTCTTTTATAGGGCAAAACGTTCAAGAAAAGGGCACGTGCAATACATTATTTCGTGTTTTCTCGATGTTCAGCTGTTGTAAAATTTGTCCTACGTGTATCAGTGTTTATTACACACTGGTTGTGACCCCGGGGACGAGTACACCTTGACACGTGCCACGTGTTAGATACACCCTGTTCAAGGGGAATTAACACATTTGCGAGTGCCTTAGGAACATAACCAATTGTATGAAGAAAAAAGAATTACTGCGAAACTGGCACAATAAGAATTGAGAACTTGGATTTTGAATGTAAATTTGGTTTTGTTGACTTTATTTAGGCTACAAAAAAGTTCTACTTCTTTATTAAAAAAACGCCGAGGTAAAAATAAAGGTGTTTGTTCACATTAACTAATTTCTAACCTGTTTTGACTTTTGAGATAAAACCACGTTCCGCGGGGGGGTTATCCCCAACCTGTACAAAACACGTGTTTTGTGTAGTAAAAGTCGTAGTAAAATGTCTCACGTGATCAAACTTCATTCAAGCGGTTGGCTGAATCGGAAAATGCATTATGGGAGCAATGTTGTCACGTGATTTTATGCTTACTTCCATATATAGTGATCTCCCTGACCTGATATAAAGTATTCACTTACATTAATGTATCAAGCTTTGAGGAACCCGTCGCCATGCGATGGTTCGGGTCAGGGACCTTCATGTATGGCTTTAGACGTCTCTGCTCGGGTGTATCTACCCGTTCAGTAACCATAGATATAATAATCGTCAATATATGTTCAGTGTTTCTTACTTACTTGGATTTCGCTTCTAGAATGCCTCGGAAAACCGCTGGTCAATTTGTATCACACCACATATTGTACCACCTATGCTCACCGGGACATCACGTGATCAAAATTGCTGTGTCACGCAGTTAGTAAATCCATTTAGCTACCTGGACTTCGTAAAGACCTTTGATACCTACACCTGAGACACCACTGACTTAATGAGCTCAAGGGATATAGCCGCATTTTGGAATGACAATTGTTTTATTTCTCATAAACAATACAGTGTAGAATATATATATACAAATGGGTGACATTAATACACGGATGAACAGGATGGACATCATTGTTTTAAATTGATTTCCATATTAATATCAGTAATAAATTTAGCCAATGATATCAATTCATGTTGAGTTACTTAATTGAACAATATATGAAATTTAAATGCGTTTGGTCTAAAATAATAGTATCTGGACATATATTTTTGTCTACTATTGAAGATTGTTTCTTGCGTACAATTAAATAATGAAATTCGTCGCCAATTTCACTTAAATTACATAAATTACATATTCTAAACTCATGTGGTATATAAGTACTTTTCTAAACAAAGTTCATTTTTATAGATTCTATAATTTATTCCTTTCGGAGAGGTATACATTTCATTTCTCCAGTTAAATATAAAATTTCCATTTGATTTATAAAATATGGCACTCTTTAGCCAATGTATACTAGAAAACTCTTGTTTGTTGAAAATATGCATCAAATTACATTCTTCAAATATACTTTTCACACATTTTAACCATGTAAATTCATAATTAGATAAAATTGCGAGCATTTTATAACTTGGTGTATTCCGGTTTTTCGTTAGTTTAGCCCAGAATCCAACCATTCTGACTTTTACATTAATATATAGCGGAAACCTGCCAAGTTCTCCGTATGTGGTATTGGGGTTCTTGCAGAATAAAAAAACCATTCAGAGCCGGTTATCCTTTCAGTGGATACTTTATTTTCCCCTTGTATATGGTACCGGGGATGATCCACTATACTGCAGCGAAGTTCTATATAATATATATGTATCACTGGATCTGGTGGTAAGGCGATCGATGTTACCTCTACGAGGAGCAGATTGGAAGTGAGTAGAACAGACAGAATAGAGAAGCAAAGAAAGCATAAAGGCGGGAAGAAATATCGCAATGCGACAGGTGTCATAGGTCAGTTTGGTCAGTTGTAAAACAGGTCTATAAAAGCATACACAATTACGTCGCACTCACACACATTCCAGACAAAACGAAAGTAGCACATGTGACTATACTATGACGAACTACAATAACGAAAACGGAACGCGGATTATGGATTAAAACGGACGACACGTAATTACACGGAACATTTAAACATTACTGATTAGATTAGATATGTTTCATCTAATTCTCAAATATATAAATATAAAATAAATAACTAATCTAACAGGATGCTACATACACCCCCTGTTTAGAACTATGTTGCCCTCAACATAACGAGGGTATCAACGTACCTGTGAATAAAGAACGTTATTGATATCAATATATGTATCAAACCAATATACTCAAATATTGATGAGGTATGACCAGATATCTATAAAACAGAACGTAATGAAAATACCAGTTTAATACAATAGTAGCAAAGTCAATAAAATCTAGTAAATCACCAAATCCGTTGCCATGACGAAGTCCCCATATCTACCCGGCTTCCGTCTAGTCCAGCTTAACCGTCGAACTTCGGTTGATAATGGGGTACCAATATATATCCTGCACCTCCTCAACAACCGAGTGTTCCTCTTCTTGGAACTCAGTTTCCTTTACAGAGGTTTCCTCATTGTCTTATTCACTGGTCGACTCATGGTCTACAGGGTTGCCTCCGTCGACATCCGATGGAACGTCGGGCGGATCCTGCAACTGGTGAGGTACCGACACCCACAAATCCCCTTCTCCCTCACTATCATCGCTGGTCTCATCTTCCAACCTGTTATCCACAGATTGGCTCGGTGGAGGTGGGGGCTGATTCCTGATTCGGGGCTTGGGTGTAGGCCTTTGCTTCGGTTAAGGTGTTTGGTCTCTCTTGTAGTCTGGTAATGGGTCAAGATGCCCGATGGGTAGGAGCAGATTCCGATGTAGTGCCCTTCTCCTGCCTTCATCATTTTGTTTCCTGACCACAAACACTAGTATGGTTGGGTCCTCCTTCTAACGGTCGGCTAGCTTGTGTTTTCCGTCAAAGGCAACTATCCTTACTAGGACTCTGTCTCCTACGGATGTGCAAGCTCCTTGTACCCGTTTATCGTATCCGGTTCGTTGCTTTTCCTGGGCATTGGATGCTTTAAGCAAGGCCGTGTTTTATGCTTCTTGGAAGTCTTCTTCTGAGATCTGCTACATATTCCGTGCTGGTAACCTTTGAGGCATGCTGATCTTGTCCAATGTCGAATGCTAAATCTACCGGTAACCTTGGTTCACGACCATACATCAAGTAAAATGTTGATTATCCGGTGCTGTCATTCTTTGTGGAATTATAAGCATGCACTAATGCTGCGACATGAGACTTCCAGTCCAACTTCTGGGCATGTTCCAATGTCCCTAGCATGCTTAATAATGTACGGTTGAACCTCTCACACTGGTCGTTCCCTTGGGGTTGGTATGGAGTGGTCTCTGATGGTTGCATCCCAATCAACTTGTACAACTCCTTCATCAGGTTACTTTGGAAGTTAGCTCTGTGGTCAGTGTGGATTCTCTTTGGCAGACTGTAGTGAATAATGAAGTTATTCAATAGAGCATCTGCGGTTGTCTTGTGTAACAAGGTAGGCATATGATATATCACGGTAGCTGTACCATCTGGAAGTATTAATTAGCCTAGATGCTGTGATTTGTTATTAAAGTAAACTAGTGGTTAATTAGGTCTCTGTCTATTACATCAGTAAACCGGGGCAGGGTGCAGTATTGGTCAGTTAATTAACACCAGCTGGAAATTAATTATTAATGCAGACGGCACTACTTTGCACACGAAGGGGGTTAGTAATGATAAGTATGAGCTAGTATTGGATAGAGTCAGTCTGTGATTAAAAATACCGTGCATTAGGTCCTTGTACAGTCTGTACCATGAGAAGACTCTGGACTAGGTCTTTGACAGTCTACACGAGAGACTGCCAGGAGGGCTACAGGCTAGTGCTAGTAAATATGTAGAAGACTTACAAGTTGACAATTGACTTAGCCAGACTGAGACACAACGCTGAAGTACTTTCAAGTTTAATGATGTTGTAATACCATGAACACGTACTTGTGATGTCGGTGTAATTTACGATCACGAATAAACTGTCTATTATGTGTCGTTGCTGAATTGTGTCACACTTGGACGTCTGGTTCTTAGTAGGAGTGGCGACAGCATATCTTGTGAAATGATCTGTGATCACCATGTTCTGTATGTTTCCTTTCGAATGCTCCAATGTTAAAAAGTCCATGCAGACCAATTCCAGTGGTTACGATGTGGATATGGAAACCAACGTTGCCCTCCCATTGGTTGGTGTTTTACGTCTTAAACAACGTGAACATCCTTCGATCCATTTCTCAATGTCGGCTGTCATAGCAGGCCAGTAGAATATGTCTATACAGGGAGCTGTGGTCCTGCTCACACCAAGATGACCCATGTTGTTGGGTAGACTATGTAACACGAATGTAACGAGTTCCTGTGGCATGACGAGTTGTCGTTTGGTCTTTCCATCCACCACTGATTCCCTATATAATATTCCTCTAATGACCTTCAGCGAATCAAACTGACGATACAGATGAGGGTTCCAAAGGTTGTTGACATGTCAGCTTTAGTAGGTCTGCGTCCACTGGGGACAGCATCTAGACATGGTTCAAGAACAGGATCTCTCCTCTGTGAGGTCCTCAAATCATGATGTCCTATGTCCTCAATGAAGTCCTCATCCGAAGATGATACAGTAGACTTGTCCAAATTCAAGCTTCCCATGTATGGCTGCTGTGCCCGACACATCTGGAAAATGGCTTCCATAGAATCACGTTTGATTGACGTAGTCTCAGCGTCTGGCCGGTTTGGCAACCGAGACAGAACATCTGCATCCACGTTTGATATCGCAGGCCTATATTTGATGGTAAAGTTGAATGCTGACAGGGCTGCAAGCCAACGGTGTCCAGTGGCGTCCAACTTCGCGCTGGTTAACTCGTAGTTTAGAGGATTGTTGTCGGTAAGCACAGTGAATTGGTATTGATACAAGTAGTCCTGAAACTTTTCGGTCACGGCCCACTTCATGGCCAAAACCTCTAGCTTGGGGGCGGGGTGGTCCTTCTCTGAACGGGAAAGTCCTCGACTAGCGTAGGAGATCACTTTCATCCCGTCATCATGTTGCTGATACAAGACAGCACTAAGTCCCTGATGGCTGGCTTCTGTATGTAGTTCAAATGGTCTGTCATAATCAGGGTATGCTAGGATCGATGGTGACGATAATGCATCCTTTAGCTTCCTAAACGCTGTCTCATGAATCTCCTCCCATTTCCATTCCTTATCTGATGCCTTCCCTTTCTTCAAAGATCCTTTTCCCTTCTTTGGTGTTGGCATAAGGTCTGTAAGACGCCTGGCTATGTTCGAGAATCCCTAATGTATTTCCGATAGTAGCCGGCGAAACCAAGAAAACTACGAACATCTTCAGGGCAGGTGGGCGTCTTCCGGTCTCTTATCTTATCAACCTTGTCAGGGTCAGCTTCGATCCCATCCTCTCTCACTACAAATCCTAGGTACTTCACTTTACTTTTGAAGAAAGTACATTTCTTCGGAGAAAGTTTAATCCCATGCTGTCGGAGTCGATTGAGGACCCTGGAGAGTTTCTCAAGATGTTCCTCGAATGTCGCTGAGAAAATGATGACATCATCCAGGTATATAAAGCAATCCACCATGTGAAGCTCACCAAGGCACTGCTCCATTAGCCGTTGATAAGGGGAAGGTGCATTCGCTAGACCGAAAGGCAACCGGTTGAATTCATAGAACCCGAGGGGGGCAACTGTACTGTTCTTCTACTTCCACCTGATGGTACCCTCTCTTCATGTCCAGAACAGAGAAAAAAATGGAAAGCAGAAAGAGAATCCAGAATTTCTTCAATCCTTGGAGGAGCGTTTGCATCTTTGATTGTCCTTTGGCTCAATTGACGATAGTCGATGCACATCCGGAGTTATTCTTTTTTACGGGCTATTTCCACTCCAGAAGCCCAGGGTGAGTGAGATTCGTCGCATCACTCCACAGGCAAGTAGCTGCTGCAGATGATCATTCACCTCCTGAACATTACCAGGTGGTATTCTCCGGTGTCGTTGTTTGAAGCAGCGATCATCATCCAACTCAATCCTATATGGGTAACACCATCTGTGTGTCCAAGGTCTAAATCCCCGCTGGAGAATACATCCAGATACTTACTAAGTATTTTCTACTTATGTATTTTCCTCTAAGTAGCAGAGTATCATCCAGAAATGGTGAAAAAGTTGCCTGATCCAACACACTGGCATCGATAGGTTTCACTCCATCTACTTCCTGGACAGCAATGGTATTCTTGACAGCAACGGGTTGTATGTCGCAAACTAATCCACGCGGAGGAACTAATACTGTTCTGGTGGTGATATTGGAGACGTTCACGCTGATTATTCCATTTTGTTGATATTTATAGATGAAAACTGCTGGGGAAACGTTAGTACTGAAGAGGACGTGGTATGCAAGAGCGCGCAAATATTAGGGTATGACATCTCTTTCTCAACCTTGCAGTGGATGTTGACTTGTCGGTTGGGTGGTATCAACACATTGTCCCTCTCTGCAAGACAGTAGTTGTTGTGCTGTAGTTGCTTCTCCAGCAGTGATACCCACCGAAAAGACATGTACCATGCCGTAGTTATAGGTGCTTCCTGAAGATAACGCGGTCCAAACCATTCCTGGCATCTCTTCATAAAATGGGATAGCACATTGGTTGTAAGCAGAACTGGGATACGCTTATTGAAGTCATAGTCAGGGATGACAAGTAAAAGGCAGTTGTCCTTTTCCTCACCCTCTCTTCTTAAACTGTCGACTTGTATATTTACTTCCATAAATCCTATGTATGGCAGTAAATTTCCACCAGCAACTTCAATCTTAAGTGCTCCATCCTTAAGTGGCTGTAGTGGTATATGAGCAAGATGAGTCCTGTAAAAGGTTTCTCCAACACTCGACACAGTATCACTTGTATCCAATAATGCCTTGGTCTCCAGTCAATGAAAATGTCGGCTATGTTGCACCTCCCCGATAAACCAGGTGGTCCCTCATCTGGTGTCTTTCCAGTAGCATCTGTGCTGTGAGGTTGATGAACTTCAAGACCTACGGGTAACCTCCGTCCATAGGTCTTTGGCAGTTTAAATTCCCTCTTATATGGTCAAGTCGAGCACGACATCCCAGCTGTATATTGTCCCATTTTGTCCACATCGGAAGCACTTGGGTTCCTCATAGAAGTCCCGTAGCTTTGGATCTCTGCAGGGCTGGTCATCTCCATACTGTTGTGGTGTCGCCTGTCTAGTACCACCTGATCCATTATGTCCAGCATTCCCTCCATGGTTACCACGATATCCACAATTACCACCCTTATGTCCACCATTTCCTTTACCTTGATGTTTTGTCTTCTTTTCCTCAAACTTGTCAAATCTGGTTGAAAGCTGTTTCATCATCTGCTTAAGTTCGTCTATATCTGAACTTCTACTGGTTTCTGATATCATCTTTACATGGGCGGTTTCTTTCATAGGCACTTCCTTTGGATCTAACCCACAACTAAACTCAATTCTTCTCACTGCCTGCCGAAGTTGATCAAAACCCTTTATTGAATTGAATTTATGTCCACTGACGTTCTTCAACTCGGGTCTCAGTCCCTTGTAAAATGCTGAACGCAGCATGGACTCGGTCTTGGCTTGAGTTAGTCCTCCCTTCTCAGTTGCTATGGCTAAGGTGTCCACCAATCGTAGACCCCAAGATGTCACAGACTCTCCTTCCTTCTGCTTTGCACTATAAAATGCTCCAAGAAGCATCTCTATGGATTCGTTCCTATCATACACAGACTCCATCTTCTCAAGGATAGTTGATAAGGTTGCCTGGGGTCCAAGTCTCATCAACACACTCTTGGGCTCCCCTCTTAAGGATGTTCTAACTGCCTCATTGATGCTCTCCTTGGAATGTGTATCTTCTAGCATGTGACACTTCACCTTGTTCTTACACTGCTTATAGGTTACATCTCCTTTAGATATTGGTGGATCTCCAGAAAAGGTTGACAATCTGGGTCGCGTGGTGCTGAGATGAGTGGAAAGCATCCCTAGTGCAGCAGGGGAAGGCTTAGTATCCTCCTGTTCAGGTTGATCTTTCTGTTGAGCCGCGTAGTCCGAAATCCACTGTTGCAAACCAGCCACTCCTTCAGCCTTAGGAACTGCTCCCATTGCCTTAAACATGGCGTGGAGTGCCTTAGCTTCCTCTGTTTCTGACATGATTCTTATTAATCACACTTACCAAGTGATATAAAATACTACATTAACTACAAAGTAATGAAATATCTACAAATAACTGGTTACTGAAAAAAATGAACTCCAGTTCCAGTTATGTTTGGTGAGCATAAACACAATGACAACGTAAGCACAGTCCAATTATGCGATAATCTGGAAAACAAATACAAGTCAAATAGATGTGGTGACCTGAAACAAAATATTACTTACCTCAGTCCATATAAGCAATATTGAGATTCCAGAGATCAAATATTGACTATAATTACAGTGTACCTAATTAAGGAGGCTAATTAAAGTAAACAAGACAAGACATCTTAAAGGCCCAATATACGTGACTTCAGGAAATTTTTCCTGATTCTGAAAAATTCTGAAAATAAATCCAGTTGATAACCATGCAAAAATAATTCTAAAACGAAGTAAACCTAAGCGGTAACTAACAAGAAACTCTTGACAGAAAAATCCAAAGAATTGAAAATAATTCAGGTGAGGCCCACTTCAACAACAAGTCGAAGTTAGAAGACAGTTCAAAACGGAAGTATGTTTACAAATACCGAGTTTCAACTGCTGCCGTACCGGTTACCACTTAAGAATTCATCTTGAATATTGCCGATATCAGTTAGTCTTAACTAAATCTATGATAATAACAAGAGCACCGCAAGCGGAGGCATGATACGCCCGTCGTACCCTATCGGAAGTATAATGGTATGGAAACACAAAGAAAGTTCTGACACTTTCTACATAATATTTGAAAACTACATCAGATACAAAGTCCTAAAGGGCAATAACTCTAGTAAATATTGTCAAATTAAACTGTCATTCAGGAAAACACAATTTCATGTCATAATGATTAAACCTATCAAGTTTTGAAGATATCGATTTAAAATTGTAGGAGAAGATCTGCGGACAAACAATAATTTACAACAGAAATGCATTTTCTATTATAAATGCCTATATGTTGCAATTGCAACTATGCGATGCTGTTACGCGAAAAGTTAAAATAACTCAACAAAACCCGTAATATATGTTAAATATTATAGATATTCGAAGTACCATACAAAATTTTAGAGGAATTGAAGAGAACGTAAAAAAGTTCTGACATTTTCAACATAATGTCTGAAATTGCATCAGATACGGAGTTCCAAAGGGCCATACCTCTAGTAAATATAGTAGAAACAAACTGTCATTCAGGAAAACATAACTTCATCTCATGATGAATAAGCCTAGCAAGTTAGAAAGATATCGGTTGAAAACTGTAGAAGGAGATCTCCGGACAAAACAACAGTTTACAACAGAAATGCATTTTCTACATAAAGCCTACATTTTGCACTTGCAATTATGCAATGCTGTTTGGCGAAAAGTTGAAATAACTCAACAAAACCCGTAATATATGTTAAATATTATAGATATTCGAAGTACCATACCAAATTTCAGAGGAATTAAAGAAAACGCAAAAAAGTTCTGACATTTTTTACATAAGATCTGAAATTGCATCAGATACGGAGTTCCAAAGGGCCATAACTCTAGTAAATATAGTAGAAACAAATTGTCAATCAGGAAAACACAACTTCATCTCATGATGATTAAGCCTAGCAAGTTTGAAAGATATCGGTTGAAAACTGTAGAAGGAGATCTCCGAACAAAACAACAGTTTACAACAGTTTACAAAAGAAATGCATTTTCTATATATAAATGCCTATATGTTGCAATTGCAATTATGCGATGCTGTTACGCGAAAAGTTGAAATAACTCAACAAAACCCGTAATATATGTTAATATTATAGCTATTCAAAGTACCATACAAAATTTTTGAGGAATTGAAGAAAACGCAAAAAAGTTCTGTCATTTTCAACATAATGTCTGAAATTGCATCAGATACAGAGTTCCAAAGGGACAAAACTCTAGTAAATACAGTAGAAACAAATTGTCATTTAGGAAAACACAACTTCATCTCATGATGATTAAGCCTAGCAAGTTTGAAAGATATCGGTTAAAAACTGTAGAAGGAGATCTCCGGACAAAACAACAGTTTACAACAGAAATGCATTTTCTACATAAAGCCTATATTTTGCAATTACAATAATGCAACGCTTTTACGCGAAAAGTTGAAATAACTCAACAAAACCCGTAATATATGTTGAATATTATAGCTATTCGAAGTACCATACAAAAGTTTAGAGGAATTGATGAAAAGGCAAAAAAGTTCTGACATTTTTACATAAGGTCTGAAATTGCATCAGATACGGAGTTCCAAAGGGCCATAACTCTAGTAAATATAGTAGAAACAAATTGTCATTCAGGAAAACACAACTTCATCTCATGATGATTGAGCCTAGCAAGTTTGAAAGATATCGGTTAAAAACTGTAGAAGGAGATCTCCGGACAAAACAACAGTTTACAACAGAAATGCATTTTCTACATAAAGCCTATATTTTGCAATTACAATAATGCAACGCTTTTACGCGAAAAGTTGAAATAACTCAACAAAACCCGTAATATATGTTGAATATTATAGCTATTCGAAGTACCATACAAAAGTTTAGAGGAATTGATGAAAAGGCAAAAAAGTTCTGACATTTTTTACATAAGGTCTGAAATTGCATCAGATACGGAGTTCCAAATAGGGCTGGGCGGTTTTACTGGTATACCGGTATACCGTGGTATAAAGTTGACATGGTACGTACCGTGGTACTTTTGTCCTGTACCGGTTTTTTGGGAACTTTCATTTAACTTGAGCCTATCAATGAACTATTTGTTACATAGATCAATTGGAATTCCAACATGGTTTAGTTATAATTTCCTATAAGTTTGCTGATCAACAAGGACAGACATAGCTTCACTCAAACAATATTAGAGGATAACAAAAAGAGAAACTTATGACAGGCCACTTGTTGATTTGCTTCAGAACAAAAACAGCCAGAGACCTTTAGCTAGCTAATTAATAAAATCAAGGTGGTATACCGTGGTACGTACCGCAGTATTTGCCTAAATACCTTGGTATACCGTGGTACTTTTGATTTTGTGGTACCCAGTTCTAGTTCCAATGGGCCATAACTCTAGTAAATATTGTTGAAACAAACGGTTATTCAAGAAAACACAACTTCATGTCATGATGATTAAGCCTAGCAAGTTTGAAAGAAATCGGTTGAAAACTGTAGGAGATCTCCGGACAAACAAAAGTTTACGACGGTTGGACGGACGGACGGACAACGCCATACCATAATACGTCCCGTCATTTTTGACGGGCGTATAATAAAAATGATTCTGAATGTTTAGAAGGTGAAATTACTTTGGAAGAAGAAGCTAAAACTCTAATTTGAATACACACATACAAATGTACATGGGTTTCCGACGATGTTATACATACGTGTAATGTAGCAAGCTGAAATGCCACAAAACTCCTGATAAAATGCCATTTGAAGTCTTTGTCATATATGTATCTGTGAATCCAGGCAGTTGTCACTAGTGTTGAACTTCAAATATTAAAGTTATTAGCTCGAAAGCTTAGTTATAACATATAGTAAATTATTTAGTTGTGCGAGTCCTGAATTGGATTTTCATTCCGGTTTGAGATCGCCGGGAATAAGTATGCGTTTTACGTTTCCGTTTACTTTCGCCGTGTACGTACTGATGGATACTAGGGCCTAACAAGAAAGTAAGGAATCCTATACCATGTGTTAACCTTTGAAACCTCCATTGGCTTTTGAGGGATATGTCCCTCATTCCAAATTTCCAACAAGGCATCGCAAACGATACAAATCCCCTTGCATGCTAACACACCCAAAATGGGGGGTGGGATTATTGCAGGACATTGAAATAACATCAGTTGTCATTTGCACTGAACTGCAATAGACATAGATGGGCTCATTGCCAGATAAATATGGTATATATTGTTATGCATTCAACAGTTTCTGGTTATGCATCACACCAGCAACTTCATTTCCTGATAGTGATTATAATTATGTGTGTATCTAAATGCATGTATATAAGCATTCTCCTTTGTTCAGAAAGTTTAATTAGCAAAGTACATGATAATTTTCTTGGATGAAGTTGCAAGAGTGCTGACAAAGATTTTCTATAAATAGTAACGGTGACCTTGACCTTGACCCTGGCACCCTGAAACACGAACTCGTTCGAGGTATTACCATGCTGGACCCATACATGAAGTCGCAAGAGTGCTGACAAAGATTTTCTATAATTAGTAACGATGACCTTATCCTTGACCTTGGCACCCTGAAACAGGAATTCATTCGAGGTATTCCCATGCTGGACCCATATATGAAGTTTGGTCAGGATCCATTCAAAAATGAAGTCACAAGAGTGCTGACAAAGATTTTCTATAATTAGTAACGATGACCTTATCCTTGGCACCCTGAAACACGAACTTGTTCGAGGTATTCCCATGCTGGACTCATATATGAAGTTTGGTCAGGATCCGTTCAGAAATGAAGTTGCAAGAGTGCTGACAAAGATTTTCTATAAATAGCAATGGTGACCTTGACCTTGGCACCCTGAAACAGGAACTCGTTCGAGGTATTACCATGCTGGACCCATACATGAAGTTTGCTCAGAATCCTTTCAAAAATGAAGTCGCAAGAGAGCCGACAAAGATTTTCTATAATTAGTTACGCTGACCTTATCCTTGACCTTGGCGCCCTGAAACAGGAATTCATTCCAGGTATTCCCATGCTGGACCCATATATGAAGGTTGGTTAGGATCCATTCAAAAATGAAGTCACAAGAGCGCGGACAAAGATTTTCTATAATTAGTAAGGCTGACCTTGACCTTGGCACCCTGAAACACGAACTCGTTCGATGTATTACCATGCTGGACCCATATAGGAAGTTTGGTCAGAATCCGTTGAAAAATGAAGTCGCAAGAGCCCCGACACAGATTTTCTATAAAAAGTAACGGTGACCTTGACCTTGGCACCCTGAAACACGAACGTGTTCGAGGTATTCCCATGCTGGACCCATATATGAAGTTTGGTTATAGGATCCGTTCAGAAATGAAGTCGCAAGAGCTCTGACAAAAAGTGAACATACATCCGTATGACTTACGCACGTACGTACGTACTTACATACGTACGAACGGAACGCTATATCCCTTCCCCAACTTTCGTCGCGAGGGGATAATGAGGGAGAATGTGCGTGAAATGCGACTGAAACTGCATTGCTCAATTTGTCTTTCCCATTTTATGTATCTGTAGCAGGGGAGGTTTCAATACAATAAAATACATAATGTAACGTCTCTTAGTAATATGGTAGACAATTTTATCTCATATATATCGTAGCATTATACGTACGCTACCGGAAGTGATCTTGGCAGCTCGGCGACTTATGCTAAAATGGTATATTCGTGCCCAGTATCTGGTACAGAGGTTATTTACATACCTGTAATTATTCTTTAGAGTGTTAAGTTGAAATGTGACGTCGCCAGGTCATGTCGGGGTGACTGAGTATGACCCTATCGTACGAGTTGTTGACAGTATATAGTCGTCGCGAGACACTACTGAAATACAGTGCTGCACGAGAAATTTTACGTGCATATTCTGTATACGTAGGCTAGACGAAGGTAGAAATACGGGTGCGTGGTTTAGTATAGCGGGCAGTCGAACGTATTTGTTTTCCGAGGTGTGCCACATTTTGCAGAGCCAGGTATTTATGTATTAGCTCTGGTGGGTGTAATTTCAATGGGGAGGGGGTCGTACATGTATGTAGGACCCTAGTACTAATATTAATACCCGGCCTCCTATGGCTCTGCCCCGGCTGGGTATTAAATCGGTCCCATGCCTCGTAATGGAGCAAGCCCGGTGTGATTCACACCGGGGCGATTTTTGCATCACTTAGCGCCCGATTGGTTCTCATCGATAAATATACTTAAATTATAAACCATTTCTGTCGATCTCCAACCCAACTTTTAATTAAAATCCACCTAAAATATCGTTAAATATTAAGTTTACGTAACGAAGCATAAACTGAAATAAGTAGCGGCAGCCATGATTAAGAGTTCAGTAATTTTTTGGGTTTCTTTTCTGGAGAGTTCGTTCCTCTAAATTTGCGAATAAGGAAGTCGTAGTAAACCGTAGTTACTCCATATTTGGCCATGCAGACCATATATAAAAACGAGATTTGAGATAACCTCACACGTGAACTGTCATGGCGGTAGTTTCTTGTGTTTGTCAAGGTTCTGCTAATTTTGTAGAAAAAATGTTGTATCATGTTAAACACTCGATATTTCAGCAATCCTGCATTATTTTGACAACATTATGCTCAAATGAGGTGGTTATTAAATAAAATATTACAGATTGAACACTTTTGATTTTGCTCCACTACCAGGCATGGGACCGCTTCGTAGCTCTAACGACGCAATATAAATAATCGTCTCGTCGTGAAGAGCTACGATATCGCAGCTAGTAGGACCCAGACAAAGGGGCCGTTCGATTCATGGTGTGAAAGTAAGATTAATCATCTTGTACATACTCATCATTACCCCGTTGTGAAAATAAATATTCGTGAAATGTTAATCTCGAGTCTATTATTACTTCATCATTAGCAGACAGCTTTCTGATCTAGGCCTAAAACCTACCGAACCGAAACATAAGGCGATGCGGATTTCCGGGACACACTACCTACCGGTGTGAATTGCCCGGAACCCTGACTCGTCCTACTACATATCAATATAATTTAAAAAAGTGTTCATTTGATCCAGACACATCTGTTATGGTCATTACACACACCCTGCAGTAACAACTTATTGTTTACTTACTGTATTGCAACACTTCAAGGGTACATTCGCGCTACGGGTTGAACCAGCTGAACCAGTTGAAAACACCAGGCACAGATTTTGGACCGAGGCTGACCTCTGGAAAATCTGGCACGCGTCCAGACGAACCTGGCCGAAACTAAATTGCTGACTATTGCTAGTTTGTGTTGTTTATTTCTTAAACAATGACATTTCAGATGAAGACGTTAAAATTTGTTACATAATTAAGTGGACGTGTGAAATAACGGCATTTTATTTTTAATATGTAATATTGATTTCTCCTCCGAAACTGTGGATTTTTAGCTCTGCCTATGGTTCGGTCCAAGTGCGTTCGTTTATTATCGTGGTTTATTTCTGTCCCTCCTGTGCCGGTTCAACCTGTAGCGCGAATGTACCCCAGATAGTCTCCTGGACTAGTACTAGTGCCGTTGCCCTGAAATGTTTCACTGTCCCGGAGCTTGCGGTTCCAAGTGACGAGGTGACCTCACCAACTTACAGGTTGTCATGTGATAAGCCTATATTTAGAAGCAAAAGTCTGATAAAAACTGGAAACATTTAAACTCTACCAAGGTTTGGGCTAGGCTGGTCTGCGAAAATCTTGGATGTAGATTTTGAGTTTGTGTGAGTTTGGACTTGGATGAGGGAGATTTCGAGAGACTGATAAATGTTGATCAAAACGAGGGAGTCTCTCTCGTAATGTGGGAGGGATAGCCGGGTATGCTGAACAGTTTACTAGTGTGTTTATAATCTATAACCAAGTTATACTTCAAAATGTTATAGGCGGTTCGCTAATGTTTAAGGTTACCTTTACAAGCTGTCATGTGTTTGGACACAACAGGTCTCCTTCTCTATCAAACAGACAAAAGAAACATTTGTATGTTCCACCAAGCCATTTATCATTTTGTAGAATAGAATAAGACAATGCTTCTTTCTTCTAGTGGTGTCAAGTCTAAATCATTGACCATCTTTTGATACACTTGATTTTAGCACCAAGTATGAGTATAATGTAAATATGATAAAAGCAAGGCCTTAAAAGAATCAGCTTTAGTAAATCTGTGATATTTATGGAGAACCATTCATGTACTTGTTCAGAAAGAGAAAATTTCCATAAATCAAAGTCGGCAAATTGAGAAAAAAAGACCAGCTTCTCAAGCAACGATAGAGACAAATAATGCAACACACATCAGCTGAAAGATATTCCGGTTATTTTGAACATTCTGTAAATAACTGGTGAAGGCCAAGTGTGATGTAACGTAATTATGTGTGAAGTAACATAATTGTGTGACATGTTTGCTTTCCGGTATCCCAACTAGAAGGCAAATTGGAGCAACAAGGGGATCGAAACAACTCGGTTTATGCACGTATGAGTTACCATTCAAGAGCTCCGTCTGTGATAATTAGTAGTGCATGGTGTATGTGTCAATGATCGGAAATGATCGATAAACGGTTGATTATTGTTTGCCGATTACGATTATCGATCATGTTTTGTATAATCAATTAATCGGTTTGTGAATAAGATGTTATATTGTCCATTTTAAATGACATCAAAACATCAAATACATTATAGCATTGACTTTAATGTAATATGTGCATTTTCATTTTCTAGTAAAATGAAATAACCATTTCAAAAACGCAAGTTTGATTATTGATTTCAATACAATGATTTTATTTTGGATATTAATAGCAAGTGAATTTGTGGCTCTTTCTGGTAAAAAAACATTCTATTTTCTTTACATTTGTGATGAATAAATATATTTCGTAACCCTACCTTCGATGATTAAGTATAATGTTCAGGTTCTGTTGGCGTTAATCATTTTGTGTTATCTTTGTTATTCAAACGCTTAGCAGATAGATAGTTTTTAGGCATACCATACAAACATTCATGTGAGTGTACCATATTTGCCGCTAGGGGTCACTAGGATAGACGGAGGGTATATAAGGCCAGATTCCAGCGAGAATCGGATAGTTCTGTTCTGAGCTCGGCGTGTTAACACTAGCTATAGACCGTGAGTCTGGCTTTGTGTAGTGAGAGATAGAAGTGGCTGTTGTCAGCCTGCCTTGATCCTACCAAAGCTGTATAGTGTTAACAAACGACTAGACCTAGCTGTATTGTGGTTCTGACCAGAGGGTAGTCGTAGCACGTGTATCAATTAGCACTGTGTGTGCATGGTCACCAGCTAGGGTTTGTCGTAGCTAGCTGGGAGTGTGCCGTGCATTGGTAGCCGGCGTTAGTTTTACTGTTTACTGCCTAGGGGACACTGCCCTAGGTGTACGGTAGTGTGTGTACATATATACGTGTAGTCATAGTGAGTTATATTTGATACGGAGCAGATAGCTTTGATTATAGTTTCATTCCATAGGCTTGGACACAGAGCGATAGATGTGACTGAATAAGTCGTACCTTGATTTGTGTCCTTTCTATAGTTGTATAGTGCCTCGACTACAGATAGGTACCGTGGTTATTGTTCGGAGCGTCATTGCTCACAGCTACCTGTGTCGTGGGTATACCGTGAGGTCGCGAGTATACAGCAGCTCACGACTACTGCAGTAGGTTGTGAGCGCTCATGACCATAGGTCTAACTCTTGAGTTGTCGTCGCTAGCACTGTAGCCTGTGTTAGTGCGTAGTGTGGTTATGACACACTTGTAACCACAGCCCGAGTAGAGCACAGCGTATCGACGTTGGTCGTGACACGGTGGTCGTCGACATAGTCGATAGTACTGTACATTAGGGCATTGACAGCAAGCAGCTGTATAGTGTATATATAGTTTACAACTTGAATAAATGTTTTGAGTTATTTTATGTGTCAGCAGTCTCGTTTGTACCTGTGTGTGCGGTTGTAGGATAACTCTGCATGTTACAGTGTTTCTTTACCGTTGTCAGAGTCCCGTGTACATGTACAGCGAGGTACGCTGTGACATTCTGTATATAATGCTTAGTGTTACTAGGTAGTAACACATATTTGTATATATTTGCAACTGTAGTATGTTTATAGTCAGGCCTATAGCACAGGGATCCTTAGAAGTGACTAGGGTACGGACCCCGATATGTTACACATTTCTATTTTCAAAGAGCAACCGATTATATTTACAACTCTCCCTTCTTGAGCTTAGTAAACTTGATTGCGAAAAAATTAGCGTATACTCAATGAAAATGGCTTGGCGGATTGATATTTGTTCAAATATGGCGTCGTTCCCGCTTCAGAACAATAACTGTTCGCTGACGGCCATTGTTTGGTTCCTTCAAGATTTTGAAACATGAAACATATATTGAATCCATTCCGTCTGATTATAAAATAAACTGTTTCTGGCAAACTTTTTATTCCAATGACGCACATTCGAAATTCTTTGACAGTAACGCAAAAATAGCGTCGTCTGACCGCGTCACAACCAGATCACTGTGTCAATGCGTGTACTGTACATAACGACCGTTATAAATAAAGAAAAAAATTTGAAATGCTAGTCATATTATTTAAAACCAAATTTACAAATGATGTACCTGGTAATGAAGAAAAATAGTGTTGTTCACTTTGTAATTTCTGAACTATTATGTTACCACTATATTGATGAAATTCAATGGGACTATATTATCATAGCAACCACGGCCATCATAGTAACCCGCTTTGATTGTTTTTTTCTTCGTATAGCACTTGGAAATTAATAATGATGTAAATATATGGATTGTACCTTATTTAGACTGTGTATACGGTATTATGCCCCCAGTTGGCAAGGAACATATTCAATATGGAGCGCTAATGCGCACCATACAATATGTTCATTGCCAACTGTGAGCATACTACCGTATACGCAGTCAAAATGAGGTACAATCCTTATATAATCATAAAATTGGTTTATGAGGTCATCCGATTACAACTAATCATCGGTTGGTGTTTTCAACCGATTATCCAACACTAATAATTAGTACATTTTGTATATACAAACATTCTGAACCGAGAAATAAACAATATTTCACAAGAAAGAGGAGAAATGAAACAAGTGAGACAAGCGGGGTGCGAACCCAAGACCTCTAGGTTATGGAACCAGGACGTTACCACCAGACCAAAAGGTCCGAACCAGTTGAACTGGTTTTTAATTTCCTGATATCGTTATGCAAAGTCGTCTCTACATAACATCCCCCTCCTTAAAGTGAAATCACATCGAATAATTAAAGGTACTCACTGGCGTCGCGGACGAGCCCTCAATTTTCTGTTACATGATTATAACACAAAAACAAAATCAGCATCTAAATTCAAAGCACAATTTTATGATATATATAAAATATGTACGGATTACGAATTACAATTAAATGGAATGGTATACAAAATACAGTCAATCAACTTATATAATTATCTGTATGAACAGCTGTCCTTGTGTGATCCTTCCTATCTGTTAATCCAGAATTAAGAATGTTAATCACAGTTAACCTGCAGTTAATATCCCAACAGTTTACAGTTCCAGGCCTACAGTTCCAGGCCTTTAATAATATCCCACAGATAAACCAGGTCTGTCCTTAACATTTTCTGTCTGGCTATTTATACTAATAACCATCATAAGACTAGTGTTATCTATAAACTTCTGGAATCTACATGACTCTCAAACAAATTATTATGAAACAGAAAATTACAGAATCCACTAGAAAGCTTTGGTAAACACAAACATATTACAAACACAGTTCAACTTTTGAATTTCTAGAAAATCTAGAGTTGCTTCCTTTATGCCTCACATATCAATTTCCATAGCAACAACTTGTTTGTAATGTATTGTATGTGTGTTATACTGTTTATGTTGCACCACTACATTGCATTGCAAATTACCTGTGATATAAATATATGCATCGTCTCTGCATGGCATTATATCACTATGTTCAGTTCAGCTCCAGTGCAGCAAGTATAATTGTAAAATTGTGACCTGTGATAATGATCCTTAATGATAAAGAAAACTTGAATTACTGGAATTCTGGTAAGGGATCAGTCATTCTTACATTGCTTTTGTTGACTGTATTGTTTTGTGATCATGCAGGTGTCATTGATGAACTGAGAAGATGGTCAACGTCACCAAAGGAGTCCTGGTAGAATGTGACCCTGCCATGAAGCAATTTCTTCTCCATTTGGATGAAACTGATGCATTTAAAACCAAGTTTGTTCTACAAGACCTAGATGAGACACACCTCTTCATATCAGCTGACATCTTGGGTACACTTCAAAACAGAATTGATGACATTATGGACCGATTATCATTTCCTCTTGTAGAAAAATAAACATTAGTCAAACATCAGCTTAACTCATGTCATTAATTCTGTATACTAGATGCTAATTGTTTCATTTGGAAATGTGCATCTCAGTCATATCATGTTTATGACCTTTTTTTAAAAAGAACCGTAAAAGATGGCTGTGCCACTTGGGTGGAATGTTTTTAAGAGAAGGCTCCTGATGGACTCTCCTTTATTTGAAGAAGGAAACCTCATATGCTACTTTGCATCTAAACAATTTCTTATGGTCAACGAGGAAGAAGAATGCATAAGCAGGTAACTATAAATCATTCCAAATCTAGAGCCACCATCTCATACTTTGCAATATTAACATCCCATATTAGGTGAGATGCTCTGGATTTGGACTCTTAATAGAGTGTTTTCATCCCTATTTAGAAGAAATGCTCTAGATTTGGACTTGTAAATAGAGTGTTTTCATCCCTATTTAGGAGAAATGCTCTGGATTTGGACTTGTAAATAGAGTGTTTTCATCCCTATTTAGGAGAAATGCTCTGGATTTGGACTAGTAAATAGAGTGTTTTCATCCCTATTTAGGAGAAATGCTCTGGATTTGGACTTGTAAATAGAGTGTTTTCATCCCTATTTAGGAGAATTAAATGCTCTTGATTTGGACCCATGAATTGAGTGTTTTCAACCAATGAGTTAATTGCTTAACCATTCCTGATTTCATTTGAAAGTAAAACTCATTACATTTCAAATGAAATTATAATTTTGTTTCTGAGGAATTTATTTATGTTTCAATTTTGAGCATATATACACATCTATTTTCCTATGGGGATTAAAGAAAAAAATAGCATGGAAGTTTGGTGTTACAACCTCAGTCAAACAAATTGTCTGATACCATAGACTACCATCAGGCTGATATCAAATTAACTGTAAGTCTTCTAGATTGTATGAAATGTTTGTTTTAATTTTCAGTGAAGGAAACCTGAAATTTTTGTGTCAGTTAGCCAACTGTGGAGAGGTATTCTGTTCCAGTTCAAGGTATATAGACGACATCAATACTGGCCCCCTTTAATCACTATACAAGTACATGTAGGATAATAGACTAAGAGATCGATTATTATAACACTTTTTGCTCCTTGAAAACTAATTTATTTCGGAATGAACCAAATCAATTACAGATTTCATTAAGGTCTTATCAAATTCAAAATATGTTTTGAATATTTTTTGTAACAAGTTTGTGGAACAGTCATTTTTGCTGTACCTTGATAATGCTTGATTCCTTTCTAGCAGGCATCAAATGTAGATTATATTACAGCTACGACCTTGTATTATATTACAGATACGACCTTGTATTATAGTCTATGATACATAGATTATATTACAGCTACGACCTTGTTAGCTCACCTGGTCCGAAGGACCGAGGTGAGCTTATGCCATACCGTGGCGTCCGTCCGTCGTCTGTCCGTCCGTCGTCCGTCAACAATTTCTTTAAACAACTTCTCCTCCATAACCACTGATAGGAAATCAACCTAATTTAAGCATCCTTAGGTGCCCAGGATTCAAAATTGTACTAATGGTGGGACTGACCCCCTAGGGGGCTGAGGGGCGGGGCCAAAAGGGGTTATTTAGCTATGTCGGTTTAAGCGACTTCTTTTCCATAACCACTGATTGGAAATCAGCCTTATTTGGCACAAAGTATCCCTTGGTGCTCAGGATTCAAAATTGTACTCATGGGGGGACTGCCCCCCTAGGGGGCTGAGGGGTGGGGCCAAAAACCGTTATTTAGCTTTATTGGTTTAAGCGACTTCTTCTCCATAACCACTGAATGGAAATAAACCTTATTTGGTAGGAACTATCCCTAGGTGCTCAGGATTCCAAATTGTACTAATGGTGGGACTGATCCCCTAGGGGGCTGAGGGGCGGGGCCAAAAACCGTTATTTAGCTATATTGGTTTAAGCGACTTCTTCTTCATAACCACTGATTTGTAATCAACCTTATTTAGCAGGAAGCATCCTTAGGTGCTCAGGATTCCAAATTGTACTCATGGTGGGACTGACCCCCTAGGGGGCTGAGGGGCAGGGCTAAAAACCGTTATTTAACTATATTGGTTTAAGCGACTTCTCCATAACCACTGATTGGAAATCAACCTTATTTGGTAGGAACCATCCCTAGGTGCTCAGGATTCAAAATTGTACTAATGGTGGGACTGACCCCTAGGGGGCTGAGGGGCGGGGTCAAAAAGGGTTATTTAGCTATATTAGTTTAAACGACTTCTTCTCCATAACCATTGATTGGAAATGAGCCTTATTTGGCAGGAAGCATCCCTAGGTGCTCAAGATTTAAAATTGTACTAATGGTGGGACTGACCCCCTAGGGGGCTGAGGGGCGAGCCAAAAAGAAAATATTTTATCATGATTACCTAGATACCAATGTATCCAGGTGAGCGATACAGGCCCTCTGGGCCTCTTGTATTATATTACAGCTACAACCTGTATTATATTCAATGATACATAGATTATATTACAGCTACGACCTGTATTATAGTCTATGATACATAGATTATATTACAGCTACGACCTGTATTATAGTCTAGTATAAATAGATTATATTACAGCTATGACCTGTATTATAGTCTATGATACATAGATTATGTTACAGCTACGACCTTGTATTATAGTCTTTGATACAAAGATTATATTACAGCTACAACCTGTATTATAGTCTATGATATGTAGATTATATTACAGCTACGACCTTGTATTATAGTCTTTGATACAAAGATTATATTACAGCTACAACCTGTATTATAGTCTGTGATATGTAGATTATATTACAGCTACGACCTTGTATTATAGTCTATGATATGTAGATTATATTACAGCTACGACCTGTATTATAGTCTAGTATACATAGATTATACTACAGCTACGACCTGTATTATAGTCTAGTATACATAGATTATATTACAGCTACGACCTTGTATTATAGTCTTTGATACAAAGATTATATTACAGCTACGACCTGTATTATAGTCTAGTATACATAGATTATACTACAGCTACGACCTGTATTATAGTCTAGTATACATAGATTATATTACAGCTACGACCTTGTATTATAGTCTTTGATACAAAGATTATATTACAGCTACAACCTGTATTATAGTCTATGATACATAGATTATATTACAGTTACGACCTTGTATTATAGTCTATGATACATAGATTATATTACAGCCACGACCTGTATTATAGTCTATGATATGTAGATTATATATTACATCTACGACCTGTATTATAGTCTATGATACATAGATTATATTACAGCTTCGACCTGTATTGTAGTCTATATGTCGATTATATTACAGCTATGACCTTGTATTATAGTCTATGATATGTAGATTATGTATTACAGTTACGGCCTGTATTATAGTCTATGATACATAGATTATATTACAGCTTCAACCTGTATTGTAGTCTATATGTAGATTATATTACAGCTACGACCTTGTATTATAGTCTATGATACATAGATTATATTACAGCTACGACCTGTATTATAGTCTATGATATGTAGATTATATTACAGCTACGACCTGTATTATAGTCTATGATATGTAGATTATATATTACAGCTACGACCTTGTATTATAGTCTAGTATACATAGATTGTATTACAGTTAAGACCTGTATTATAGTCTATGATATGTAGATTATATTACAGCTACGACCTTGTATTATAGTCTAGTATACATAGATTATATTACAGCTACGACCTGTATTATAGTCTAGTATACATAGATTATATTACAACTACGACCTGTATTATAGTCTATGATATGTAGATTATATATTACAGCTACGACCTTGTATTATAGTCTAGTATACATAGATTATACTACAGCTACGACCTGTATTATAGTCTAGTATAAATAGATTATATTACAGCTATGACCTGTATTATAGTCTAGTATACATAGATTATATTACAACTACGACCTGTATTATAGTCTATGATATGTAGATTATATATTACAGCTACGACCTGTATTATAGTCTATGATATGTAGATTATATTACAGCTACGACCTGTATTATAGTCTATGATATGTAGATTATATTATAGCTACGACCTGTATTATAGTCTATGATACATAGATTATATTACAGCTACAACCTTGTATTATAGTCTAGTATACATAGATTATATTACAACTACGACCTGTATTATAGTCTATGATATGTAGATTATATATTACAGCTACGACCTGTATTATAGTCTATGATATGTAGATTATATTACAGCTACGACCTGTATTATAGTCTATGATATGTAGATTATATTATAGCTACGACCTGTATTATAGTCTATGATACATAGATTATATTACAGCTACAACCTTGTATTATAGTCTAGTATACATAGATTATATATTACAGCTACGACCTGTATTATAGTCTGTGATATGTAGATTATATTACAGCTACGACCTGTATTATAGTCTATGATATGTAGATTATATTATAGCTACGACCTGTATTATAGTCTATGATACATAGATTATATTATAGCTACGACCTGTATTATAGTCTATGATACATAGATTATATTACAGCTACAACCTGTATTATAGTCTATGATACAAAGATTATATTACAGCTACAACCTGTATTATAGTCTATGATACATAGATTATATTACAGCTACAACCTGTATTATAGTCTATGATACAAAGATTATATTACAGCTACAACCTGTATTATAGTCTATGATACATAGATTATATTACAGCTTCGACCTGTATTATAGTCTGTGATATGTAGATTATATTACAGCTACAACCTGTATTATAGTCTGTGATATGTAGATTATATTACAGCTACGACCTGTATTATAGTCTATGATATGTAGATTATATATTACAGCTACGACCTGTATTATAGTCTATGATACATAGATTATACTACAGCTACGACCTTGTATTATAGTCTGTGATATGTAGATTATATTACAGCTACGACCTGTATTATAGTCTATGATATGTAGATTATATTATAGCTACGACCTGTATTATAGTCTAGTATACATAGATTATATTACAGCTACAACCTGTATTATAGTCTATGATATGTAGATTATACTACAGCTACGACCTGTATTATAGTCTATGATATGTAGATTATATTACAGCTACGACCTGTATTATAGTCTGTGATATGTAGATTATATATTACAGCTACGACCTGTATTATAGTCTATGATACATAGATTATATTACAGCTACGACCTGTATTATAGTCTAGTATACATAGATTATACTACAGCTACGACCTTGTATTATAGTCTGTGATATGTAGATTATATTACAGCTACGACCTGTATTATAGTCTAGTATACATAGATTATATTACAGCTACGACCTTGTATTATAGTCTGTGATATGTAGATTATATTACAGCTACGACCTGTATTATAGTCTAGTATACATAGATTATACTACAGCTACAACCTGTATTATAGTCTAGTATACATAGATTATACTACAGCTACAACCTGTATTATAGTCTAGTATACATAGATTATACTACAGCTACGACCTGTATTATAGTCTGTGATATGTAGATTATATATTACAGCTACGACCTGTATTATAGTCTATGATACATAGATTATACTACAGCTACGACCTTGTATTATAGTCTGTGATATGTAGATTATATTACAGCTACGACCTGTATTATAGTCTAGTATACATAGATTATATTACAGCTACGACCTTGTATTATAGTCTGTGATATGTAGATTATATTACAGCTACGACCTGTATTATAGTCTAGTATACATAGATTATACTACAGCTACAACCTGTATTATAGTCTAGTATACATAGATTATACTACAGCTACAACCTGTATTATAGTCTAGTATACATAGATTATATTACAGCTACGACCTTGTATTATAGTCTATGATACATAGATTATACTACAGCTACGACCTTGTATTATAGTCTGTGATATGTAGATTATATTACAGCTACGACCTGTATTATAGTCTATATGTAGATTATATTACAGCTACGACCTGTATTATAGTCTATGATACATAGATTATATTACAGCTACGACCTGTATTATAGTCTATGATACATAGATTATATGACAGCTACGACCTTGTATTATAGTCTATATGTAGATTATATTACAGCTACGACCTGTATTATAGTCTATGATACATAGATTATATGACAGCTACGACCTTGTATTATAGTCTATGATATGTAGATTATATTACAGCTACGACCTGTATTATAGTCTATGATACATAGATTATATGACAGCTACGACCTTGTATTATAGTCTATGATATGTAGATTATATTACAGCTACGACCTTGTATTATAGTCTATGATATGTAGATTATATTACAGCTACGACCTTGTATTATAGTCTATGATATGTAGATTATATTACAGCTACGACCTTGTATTATATTACAGCTACGACCTTGTATTATAGTCTATGATACATAGATTATATTACAGCTACGACCTGTATTATAGTCTATGATACATAGATTATATGACAGCTACGACCTTGTATTATAGTCTATATGTAGATTATATTACAGCTACGACCTGTATTATAGTCTATGATATGTAGATTATATTACAGCTACGACCTGTATTATAGTCTATGATACAAAGATTATATTACAGCTACGACCTGTATTATAGTCTATGATACATAGATTATGTTACAGCTACGACCTGTATTATAGTCTAGTATACATAAATTATATTACAGCTACGACCTTGTATTATAGTCTATGATACATAGATTATATTACAGCTACGACCTTGTATTATAGTCTATGATACATAGATTATATTACAGCTACGACCTGTATTATAGTCTATGATACATAGATTATATTACAGCTACGACCTGTATTATAGTCTATGATACATAGATTATATTACAGCTACGACCTGTATTATAGTCTAGTATACATAGATTATATGACAGCTACGACCTGTATTATACTATTATGATATGTAGATTATATTACAGCTACGACCTGTATTATAGTCTATGATACATAGATTATATTACAGCTACAACCTGTATTATAGTCTATGATACATAGATTATATTACAGCTACGACCTGTATTATAGTCTATGATACATAGATTATATTATAGCTACGACCTGTATTATAGTCTATGATACATAGATTATATTACAGCTACAACCTGTATTATAGTCTATGATACATAGATTATATTACAGCTACGACCTGTATTATAGTCTAGTATACATAGATTATATGACAGTTACGGCCTGTATTATAGTCTATGATACATAGATTATACTACAGCTACAACCTGTATTATAGTCTAGTATACATAGATTATATGACAGCTACGACCTGTATTATACTATTATGATATGTAGATTATATTACAGCTACGACCTGTATTATACTATTATGATATGTAGATTATATTACAGCTACGACCTTGTATTATAGTCTGTGATATGTAGATTATATTACAGCTACGACCTTGTATTATAGTCTAGTATACATAGATTATATTACAGCTACAACCTGTATTATACTATTATGATATGTAGATTATATTACACCTACACTTATTACAATTATAAGTCTATAATATGGATAGTCCCTGACCTGGTTTGCTTCATGCAAAGATTATTTTACACAACCAAAATATGTTTTTATATGATGTTTCGATGAATAGTAATATATGACCATCAAAGTGTATGCATACAACAGGTGTAAAATTTGTACAAGTTGGAAACACACTAGGAAGTTTCTGACGCACAAGAAGGAAAGAAATTCACCAGATCAGAAAAGAAGCAAGCGAAGTCTCAGATAAACAAAACGGCAATCACAGACCATGCCGTACAGAGCAATCACAGACCATGCCGTACAGAGCAATCACAGACCATGCCATACAGAGCAATCACAGACCATGCAGTACAGAGCAATCACAGACCATGCAATACAGAGCAATCACAGACCATGCTGTACAGAGCAATCACAGACCATGCCGTACCGAGCAATCACAAACCATGCCGCACAGAGCAAACACAGACCATGCCGTACAAAGCAATCACAGACCATGCCGTACAGAGCAATCACAGACCATGCCATACAGAGCAATCACAGACCATGCAGTACAGAGCAATCACAGACCATGCTGTACAGAGCAATCATAGACCATGCCGTACAGAGCAATCATAGAACATGCCGTACAGAGTAATCACAGACCATGCCGTACAGAGCAATCGTAGACCATGCTGTACAGAGCAATCGTAGACCATGCTGTACAGAGCAATCGTAGACCATGCCGTACAGAGCAATCACAGACCATGCGGTACAGAGCAATCACAGACCATGCCGTACAAAGCAATCACAGACCATGCCGTACAGAGCAATCACAGACCATGCCATACAGAGCAATCACAGACCATGCAGTACAGAGCAATCACAGACCATGCCGTCAAGAGCAATCATAGACCATGCCATACAGAGCAATCACAGACCATGCCATACAGAGCAATCACAGACCATGCCATACAGAGCAATCACAGACCATGCTGTACAGAGCAATCATAGACCATGCCGTACAGAGCAATCACAGACCATGCTGTACAGAGCAATCACAGACCATGCCATACAGAGCAATCACAGACCATGCCATACAGAGCAATCATAGACCATGTTGTACAGAGCAATCATAGACCATGCCGTACAGAGCAATCATAGACCATGCCGTACAGAGCAATCATAGAACATGCTGTACAGAGCAATCGTAGACCATGCCGTACAGAGCAATCATAGACCATGCCGTACAGAGCAATCATAGACCATGCCGTACAGAGCAATCATAGACCATGCCGTACAGAGCAATCATAGACCATGCCGTACAGAGCAATCATAGACCATGCCGTACAGAGCAATCATAGACCATGCCGTACAGAGCAATCATAGAACATGCTGTACAGAGCAATCATAGACCATGCCGTACAGAGCAATCATAGAACATGCTGTACAGAGCAATCGTAGACCATGCCGTACAGAGCAATCACAGACCATGCCGTACAGAGCAATCATAGACCATGCAGTACAGAGCAATCATAGACCATGCTGTACAGAGCAATCACAGACCATGCCATACAGAGCAATCACAGACCATGCCGTACAGAGCAATCATAGACCATGCAGTACAGAGCAATCACAGAACATGCCGTACAGAGCAATCATAGACCATGCCGTACAGAGCAATCACAGACCATGCCGTACAGAGCAATCATAGACCATGCAGTACAGAGCAATCACAGACCATGCCATACAGAGCAATCACAGACCATGCCATACAGAGCAATCACAGACCATGCCGTACAGAGCAATCACAGAACATGCTGTACAGAGCAATCATAGACCATGCCGTACAGAGCAATCATAGAACATGCCGTACAGAGTAATCACAGACCATGCCGTACAAAGCAATCACAGACCATGCCGTACAGAGCAATCACAGACCATGCCATACAGAGCAATCACAGACCATGCAGTACAGAGCAATCACAGACCATGCTGTACAGAGCAATCATAGACCATGCCGTACAGAGCAATCATAGAACATGCCGTACAGAGTAATCACAGACCATGCCATACAGAGCAATCGTAGACCATGCTGTACAGAGCAATCGTAGACCATGCTGTACAGAGCAATCGTAGACCATGCCGTACAGAGCAATCACAGACCATGCGGTACAGAGCAATCACAGATCATGCCGTCCAGAGCAATCACAGACCATGCCGTCAAGAGCAATCACAGACCATGCTGTACAGAGCAATCACAGACCATGTTGTACAGAGCAATCGTAGACCATGCCATACAGAGCAATCACAGACCATGCTGTACAGAGCAATCACAGACCATGTTGTACAGAGCAATCACAGACCATGCTGTACAGAGCAATCACAGACCATGCCATACAGAGCAATCACAGACCATGCCGTACAGAGCAATCACAGACCATGCTGTACAGAGCAATCACAGACCATGTTGTACAGAGCAATCACAGACCATGCCGTACAGATCAATCATGTGATTGACGGGGAAAACTCCCAAGTGTTAGACAGAGAGGGCAATTTGCTGAGGCAGCAGATTAAAGAATCCATCTGGATACACAGAAGTGGGCAGGTTCTAAATCGGGATGAGGGGGCTCACAGACTCACACATTTAGGACCAAGTCATAAACATAAACAATCTAGTCATTTGGGTACAAGGAATTTACTATTGTACATACGCCTAACAGCATAGACGAAATGACCAATTTGTCATTTACCAACTCGTACAAATTTTACACCTGATGTATTCATAGATTTTGTTGGTCATTAGTCTGATAAAAGTGACAGGGTACACATCGTATTAGTCACATAAAAACATATTTTGGTTGTGTAAAATAACCTTTGCATAAATCATACTTTCCATCCTGTAGAAAAAAAGAACTGGTATGCTATTTTCTACTCCGTGTTTTATACAGCTATGAGAGCCATTATAGCCTGGTCCACAGCCGAGTTTGCCAGACATGCCGTAAACACTTTCCAACCGACCACCTGCTGGATCTGCACATCTTGGAGTGGCATGACACCATGTTTGCACTGCAAGCTCAGAAACAGCCAATGGTAATTGTTCTTACTTGGGTTGAACCAATGGAAATTTTATGCGTGTATGCATGGTATAGCTATAGCAAATGGTAAGTTGAGAGATGGGGCCGAAACTTATGTAACATATTCCACCCAATAAGAGCCACCCCACCCTCCTTAATGGCACATGTTGTAAGACATAAAACAATGATAATTACACTGACAATAACTTCTCATGCTAATTACATAAATAACCACATGTACCACATTCTGGCCCATGGCTTATTGGTGATTTTAGGTTAATTAGGTCCAAATAAATATACCCCTTTTTAGTATTTTACTTCAGTTTTAGCACAATGGAAGGTTATTGGGTCAAAACGGTAAATGTTTTTACTCTTGCAGTACCGCTGTCTGGTACAGTCGACAAACATAGGCATTTGTGCTTGCTGTGTATACAACAAAAAAGTATGTGGTCTCATCCCTGTTGCCCTGTACACATGACAAGAGACTTCAGTGTTATTTGTCTATGTTTAGCTGATTATAACACAAATCTGAGGTATGCATCAATACATAGTCTTAATTGAAGACAAAATTCTAGTTTATTGAGTAAATCTTACTTACCGAAGGATGAGACCTGGTTTATTTGAGGGATAAAACCTGATGTGTTGATTTCATGAATAAACCAGTTTTATGAGATGGGCACTTCCTGGTTGAGAAGTTAACCTTGTTACATGTGGAAGAAAATCGGATTTACCAGAGGAATAAAATCTAGTCTTTCTGATAAATAAACATGATTAACTTAAGAAAATAACATTGTCTAGTTGAGGAATACATCCTCTTTTGTCCTTTACTAATAGGTGTACGAGCTGGTTTTATTGAGGAATACATCCTTTTTTGTCCTTTACTAATAGGTGTACGACTTGGTTTTATTGAGAAGTCATCCTCTTTTGTCCTTAACTAAAAGGTGTATGACCTGGTTTTTTTGTGGAATCATCCTCTTTTGTCCTTTACTAATAGGTGTACGACCTGGTTTTTTTGTGGAATCATCCTCTTTTGTCCTTTACTAATAGGTGTACGACCTGGTTTTTTTTGTGGAGTCATACTTGACTGACCTTGGGAGTGATTATAATGTTAATGGCATGCTTCAAGTATGGTGAAGAGGTAGATACATTAAAAGATCTTGACTTTTTTCAGTTTCAGTGTTTGGTAGAGTCATGCAATAACAGATTTTCAACTAGGAAAGAAAGAAAAAATCATGTTGTGAGAGTTCATAAGTACCCCAGTAACTACCGATTTGACCAGGAACACAGTAGACATAGAGCTTGGTAAGTATATTACATAGCTATAGTTAAGATGTTCAAGTCACAAACTTGAACTAAAAATGTTTTTAGCTCACCTGGCCCGAAGGGCCTAATGAGCTTATCATGTGATGGTGCGTCGTCCACCCTGCGTCCGTCAATTTTTCCTTTAAGCAACTTCTTCTAAAATACCAAAAGGCCTATAGTGACATGACATTTGGCTGGTAGCTTTCTTAGAAGCTGAACAAAGTTGTGTGGAAAAAAAAACAACAAAACTTTGACCTACTTTCAAGGTCACAGGGGTCAAATATGTCGAAACATTTATACGACATCTTCTGGAATACCATCAGGCATAGAGACTTTATATTTGACTGGTAGCTTCCTTGGATGAAGCCAAACAAAGTCTACTAAAAGAAATGAACTTGACCTATATACAAGGTCACAGGGGTCAAATCTTCTTCTGATTTACCAAAAAGCCGAGAAGCATTATATTTGCTTGGTCTGTCCCATAATCATAGGTCACATCGATTTACAAAAGTAAAATTTTGATGTTTTAACTTTTCCGAACACAAAATTGGTTTGGTATTTGGAATTCAGAGGGATCGGTATTAGAACATTTTTGATTTCTATAATAATCCATATATATTTAGTTCGGCATGATAAGGGAAGTTGCACTGTATACGCACTTTGTACAGGTTCAGATTTAGATTAAAAAAATTAACGTTGTACATTAATTAGTGCTGCACAAACAGTGCTGAAATTAAATTTCAGTAACTGCTAAAATAAGTATGTTTACAGTATGTCGAAGAACTCTTGGACATTTGGTTAACACTAAGGTCACTATGTTTATTTTTAGAAAAAATCTTGTCAGTACTCTGGTGACTTCATTCCTTGAGGGAATTTAATGGAACTTCACACAATATCAAATGATCACAATATCTCAGACATGTTTGAGTTTCTAGGGTGTCGGGTTAATGACAAGGTCTCAAGTGACCTATTCCAATCACTTTCCGTCCGGTGTTGTGCATAAACTTTTCACATTTTCGACTTCTCCAGAACCAGTGGGTGGAATCTTTTAAAATTTGGCCAAAATGATCCTTAGTTGATGAGGATATATATTTGTAAAATTCCTGCCCCTACCCCAGGAGCCAGGCCATTTTTGGCCCCAAAGGGGAAATTATCCTAAATTTAAAAAATCTTCTTCTCCAGACTCAGAGGTACTACAACCTCTTTTTATACATGGATAGAAAGATCAGGGGCTTTGTTTAATTTGTAAATTTCAGTACTCCTGGGCTATCCGTTCCCCCTCGGGGAGGGGGTAAAGTTTACAATAGCCTATTGAAGTTATATAGGGAAATAATACTTTAAGTATATTTTGTCCATGGGCCTCTTGTATGTTGATTTTATCATTAATATTGAGCTACCATACCTATAACATTACTCAGGTGACCACTAAGGCCCTTGGGCCTCTTGTAATAAAATAGTTGTAAGAGCTCTAGCACCTTCATTCCTTGAGGGATTTCCCATCAAGCTTACAAAGGCCATGACTATTAAATTGATGATACATGTAAGGAATTGAACTGGAAAAATAGCACATAACATGTATATTGAGGATATAATACACAACTCTAAATCTCTCTTATTGGTAATTGAATTAGTATGACAAAACCAACAATTTATAACATTTTGTTTGTATTATTTATTTCAATTTCTTGTATTGTTACATTAAGATCAGACAAGTTATTTGTATTCTTTTCAGTTTTCAAATCAATGCCAAGGCTATCCATCATCTTGATCATGTTTATAAATCATTACAGTGTAACAGCTAGCAGGGGTCTGTTTAGGGCATGTGTTGTTAAAATAGTATGCTTGTTTTAGTTGCAATTGAATAAAACTACATGATTGTAGCAAAGTGGGAGAGCGAACTGTGGAAATGGAAATGAAGGAAGAACTAGATGAGGTCAAGGACAAAGCTCCAGGTAACACATTCAAGATTTCAACATTTTTTGATAGTGGACTATTCAAATCACCCTGTGTTTGTGGTCTGTCCTTGAACATTTCTTAATGCTGTTTCTTGAAAGTCCACGGTGGAACTTTCCCAATTTCATATTTATAGGTTGCTCTTGGTATGTTGTTGTGCCCTTTTTATTTTGGGACTGATCAGAAAAAAAAATGGCTGACAATGAAACCGTCTTGGATTTTGACATTGAAAGTTTGTTGTTCCCAGTTTTTGAGGCGATTCGAAAAAAACAATATGGCTGACATGCAGCCATCTTAAATTTAGTATTAATGGTTTGTGACCACTATTTCTTGAAAAGTACTGAATTGATCCTTCTCAAATTCCATATGCAGATTCCATTTGGTCCATATAATTGTGCATTGTCCAGAATTTTGCTGATTAAAAAAACAATATGGTCAACAGGCAGCCATTTTCGATTTTGACAGTTATAGATTGTGTTCACTACTTCTTGAGAAATACTTGCTGAATCTTTCTCAAAATTTCATATGTAGGTTCCCTTTGGTACTCAGTTCTGCCTTTTGGATTTGGGACTGATCAGAAAAACAAAATGGCTGACAGATGGCCATCTTGGATTTCAAAATTAATGTCTACTATTTTTTGAGAATGTATGCTCCTCTCGGTCCTTTTATTTGTTGCTATATTGTTTTTGGGACTGACTTGATGTTAGCTTTTTGCTCACAGGCTATTATTAAACGAAAATTATGTTGAATGTTTGTATAATGCGATCATGCAGATCAATTCCAACTAAATAACCATATTAGGAAGACTGCTTTACCTTTATGCCCTCCGGTGATTGAAAATCACATCCAGTATGGCTGACGTTCACTATGAACTATGAAATGTATTTATATAAGCTAATAAAGGCAAAACCTCACATATGATTAAAACCCTTTGGCTGCTATTTGGGACAAAAGTCGTGTTGATAAAATTGGCCCTCACTGTTGATCGCGACAAAAGTGTAATTTTCAATTGGTAGTAGTGGGGAAGTAAAAGCTCTCGTCAGTGGCTATATTTGGAATTCCTATATTTCTGTCTAAAAACAAAAGTAGATTACTTCCGATTGGTTCTGATGGCGACATTCGATACTCTTGTGAGTTTATGATAATATGTTGCACAAGACAACTGAGCATGGTGCAAATTAATTAATAATGAATCAATTACATGACAATTGTATCGTAATCAGTAACACTTGAATGAGTGATTAATATAAGTTGCATAACTTGTTTCGTAATTATTGTAAAATAAATAAAGTTTATGTTATATAATGAGTTCTTTTTATATCTGGCGAACCCTTCAACACATGCGACAAAGGTAGATCTGGTTTCTTTCATTTGCATGTACAAAACAATGAATTTACCGATTTTTCCAGTTCGATTCTCAGAAAGAATATTTGTTAAAATAATTATCTGTGATGAAAAATCAGTCATATCCTGACCCCGATACATTAAAATGCTGAAATATGCGGTGAGATGAATGAAAGACTGAAACAAACATGTCTACCCAAGAATCGCCCGAAATATTGAATTTTAGAAAATTGAAATACACGAATGAAAAGTTTCTCTTTAATGATTTGCTTAAAAAAAGTATATTATTTTGTGATTTTAATGGGAAAATTCTAGGTTTGCAGTTATATCCAAGAAGACCCATAAATGGACATGGTAATCATTTCATCTCAGACATTGCACAACACAACTATTAATAAAGTATTTCAATATTATTATACCCCCCCGCAACGAAGTTAGGGGGGGTATACTGGAATCAGCTTGTCTGTCCGCCTGTCAGTCTGTCCGTCTGTCTGTCCGTCTGTCCGTCTGTCCGTAGAAAAATGTTGTCCGGACAACTCCTCCTAAACTACTGGATCGATTTCAATAAAACTTGGCAGTATTGTTGGGGACCATGTGTAGATGTGCATGCAGGGTTTCGTTTGTCAAAACTTTGGTTGCCATGGTAACCAGGTCACTATACACAGGTTTCCATAATAAAATGTTGTCCGGACAACTCCTCCTAAACTACTGGATCGATTTCAATAAAACTTGGCAGTATTGTTGGGGACCATGTGTAGATGTGCATGCAGAGTTTCGTTTGTCAAAATTTTGGTTGCCATGGTAACCAGGTCACTATACACAGGTTTCCGTAATAACGTGTTGTCCGGACAACTTCCTATAAACCACTGGATCGAGTTTAATGAAACTTGGCAGTATTGTTGGGGACCATGTGTAGATGTGCATGCAGAGTTTTGTTTGTCAAAATTTTGGTTGCCATGGTAACCAGGTCACTATACACAGGTTTCCATTATAATGTGTTGTCCGGACAACTCCTCCTAAACTACTGGATCAATTTCAGTGAAACTTGGCAGTATTGTTGGGGACCATGTATAGATTTGCATACAGGGTTTCGTTTGTCAAAATTTTGGTTGCCATGGTAATGAGGTGACTATACACAGGTTTCCGTAATAACATGATGTCTGGACAACTTCTTCTAAACTACTGGGTCATTTTCAATGAAACTTCGCAGTAAGTAATGTTGAGGATTACTATACACAGGTTAAAATTTGTCCGTTCCCATGGGCTAATTTACACCACTATTAATATAAACGTAAGATGCATTGTATTGAAACAATCAGCATCATAAATTTTCTTATTAATATGTATATCACCTTTCTTTATTCATTCAGTGAGTTTCACAAGTTGAAACATACATATGCATCCATATTGTTGATATGAAATCTACACTGTAATGTATGTAAGACCAAAGGTGCCTTCTTTGTTTTTGTTTTTTAGATATGCGGTGATACATAGTAATATAAAATAATACATTATATAATGCATGTTATATACAACTTGTACTACATCATGTTTTTTTCAAAAACATGTCAGACACCTCTAATAAGAGGTAGCGGGGGGGTATTAGTCAGCCATCGGCTTACAGTTCTAGTTAATTCAACTGTCGAACTTTGACCTTATCTTTACAAAAAAATGCAGAAATTTTCTGTCTGCTAGTTGCAGCATAGCGGCCACATTGACAGTATTCTAAGATTCAACATGTGCGCTTCCTAGCAGTTCTGGAGATTTAAGGCCACGTCAACGTCAATCAGATTTTGTAATGGTGAACATTCTTAAAATGTTTAGCTCACCTCGCCTGGGGCCGGAGGGGCGGGGCCATATAGGAAAAATAGAGAAAAGCCTTTTAAATCCCTTTCAGTCATAAAGTACTGAATAGATTTAAACCAAATTTGGTCAGAAACATCATTTAGAGTAGGGGAACAGATTTTGAATAATGGTGACTGACCCTCCCTGGGAAGGCGTGGCAAGGCCCAATAGGAAATATACAGGAAAAGCCTTTTAACTTGGCTGAAAGATTCCTTGGATAAAGCCTGACAAAGTTTGTGAAAAGAAATGATCTTGACCTATATTCAGGGTCATATGGGTCAAATTTCTTGAAAACATTTAAACGACTTCTTCTTATTAACCAAAAGGCCTAGAATCAAGATAATTTTGCTGAAAGGTGCCTTGGATGAAGCTGAGAAAAGAAATGACCCTGAACTCTATTCAAGGTCACAGGGGTCAAATACATTAAAACCTTTAAATGTCCTCTTCTGAAAAATCTGTTGAAAACATTTAAATGACCTATTCTGAAATACGAAAAGGCCTTGGTCGGCAGCTTTCTTGGAAGAAGCCGCACAAAGTTTGAAAACGACCTTGTCTTACTTTCAAGGTGACAGGGGTAAAAAATGTTCTTCTGAATGTCTTGCAGTAATAGATTTTAGGCGACTTGAAGGTAACAAGTAAGAGTTCATTGATACTAGGTGAGCGATGCAGGGCCATTGAGCCAATTGTTGCTATATTTCTTGACAAAAAGTTACTCAAATTTCATAGGGTTACTAGTAAGAATTTGATATCAGGTGACAGATGCAGGCCAATTCTGGGCTTCTACTTAGGTTATCTGACCCAAAGGGTCAACACAGCCCTTAGCCATTGTGTTTCGTCCGTTGTCGTGCGTAAACTTTCCCTTCAAAAGACTTCTTCTCAATAACAGAAACATCCAGGGTGTTGATATAATTTATGTAGTATGCTGGGATGAAGAACTAGCAAGTTTGTTAAAATGAATGACCTTGACCTACTTTCAAGGTCACATGGGTCAAATGTCTTAAAATCTTCAAGCAATTTCTGCTCATTTACCTAAAGGACCAGGGTACTTATATTTGGCATGTAGCATGCTGGGATGAAAAGTTACCAAATTTATTCAGATGGCCTATTTTCAAGGTCACAGGGGTCACTTGTCATACAATCTTCAAGCAACATCTTCTCACTAAAAGAAAGGCCCAGAGTACTGATATTTGGCCTGAAGCATGCTTGGATGAAAGGCTACCAAGTTTTTTTTCAAATATATGATCTTGACTTACTTTCAAGGTCATAGAGGTCAAATATTCAAGGAACTTTTTCTCAATAACTGAAAGGCATACCAAGTTTGTACAAATGAATGGAAATTAGACATAGTCATATGATTGTTAAGGCCCATGGGCCTCTTGTTGAATAATTGAAAATGTCCTCTATATTGTTTTTTTTTTACTTTGATGTTTTGAGTACAATCTATTTTATTAGATTAATTTGCCCGAAGGGCCGATGAGCTTAAGCCCTGGCACGGCGTCCGTTGTCCGTCTGTCCGTTGTATGTCAACATTTCCTTTAAATTGCTACCACTCCAATGCCCTTGTAGACTTCCCAACCAAATACTATACAATTGCTTGGCTTAAAGAGATGAATACAATCATGATATTAGCGTTGATTGCAGGGTCTGGCCACAGCCCTAGGACCCAGTTTCTCAGTTGAAATAGAAAACATTTGAGAAGCTCGCCCATTAACCAAACTTTAATTTATACAGATATGCCTCAAGGATTGGTCTTAAGGATCTGCTCTTGTGAGGTTTCAATCACGTTCAAATCTCGTTTTGGTCTCACGTGAGATATTTTTGTAATATCTAACAATTTATTATCAATTTCGATAGCAAATGTGCATCTCAAAAATATAGCAAAAAATGAGATGTCTGTTTTTTGTAGAACCTTTTTTAGACGAATTTAAAAAAAAAGACCATTATGGCGGCAATTTTGAAAATAAGTATTTCTGTGTATTTTTCCCCTTCAGGAACGGCTAAAATTTCATGATTTTTGTGCTTGATGGATCATTTAAAATCGTCAGTGTGTCGCCATTTTTTCATAACAGCTAGTTCATTTTTGCTGTACAACTTCTTTATGTTCATTATAAAGCAACTATTATGTAACAAGGATATTTGTTTTACATTTTGGGTAAGTTTTTAAGATATTTGGTGTAATTGAAGCGATTTTGTTTTTTTACTCAAGAATAGTGAAAAATAACCCAATTGATAATGGGACAAAAAAACAAGCACGCTACCCCCCAGTTTTTATGACTGCTTTAGTATGAGAAACCCATTTCCTTTCGAACTGCCAAATATCTAAAAAAGTTAGTTGCTTGAATTTTTTTTATAAAGCATTAAATCTGCAAAAAATGAGGGAAAATGGAGTATTTTTTCTTTAAAAAATAAGGGGTAAGGGTAACTAAAATTTGTTTTTTGACCTAAAAGAATAATTTAAAGACTTCTTTCTTCCCTGATTAATAAGAACATACTATTTCTGTCAATTCTGCAAACATTTATACATATCTGATCATAAATCTGGAAGATATTGAACGAAAGTGTCCTGCAATTGGCCAAAACAGCATTTTTCACATAAATCACGTGTTTTGCTAATTTTGGTATCTTTGACCGAGCATAGCACAAAAACGAGTACACTACCATATATTTCTTTTTGCATTTTCTGCTATGCAATGAACTCCCTTTTCCAAAAATGTATATAAGAAAAAAAGTTAGTCGTCAGAAAATTTCGTTTTTTCACAAGAGAAGATCCTTAAGGTTTGTCCCTGTCCATGTGATCTCTTTGGAAAATATTTTACCATGATTACGTAGATATTGTATCCAGGTGAGCGATACAGTACCTCTAGGCCTCTTGTTTAATTTGGTTTTGGTTGTGATTGCCACCCTATAACAATATATACCATTGCTTGGCATAAAGAGATGATCACAATCATTATATTATGATTGGTTCTAGGGTGAGGCTGCACTTGGGGAATTAGTTTCTGAACCATAACTTTTAAAGGGTAAAGATCCCCACCCCAAACTGTATATACAATTGCTGAGCATTAAGAGTCGATCACTATCACCTTTTTAGCTTTTTAGGTCATCTGAGACAAAGTCTCAAGTGACCTATTCTAATCACCTTTTGTCTGTCGTTGTCCGTCTGTAAACAATTTACATTTTTGACTTCTTCTCAAAAATCCCTGAACCAATTTCAATGAAATTTTGTGGAAACCTTCCCTAGCCAAAGTTGTAAATTATATGGTTGTTACCCCCTAGGGGCCTGAGAGAGGGGTCAGAAGGGGTCAAATTAGTTAAAATTTCAAAAAATCTTTTTCACCAGAACCAGGTATGCCAGAATCAAATACCATTGTATATCAATGGAAAGGTCTTAAGGTGCTTTATCAAAATTGTGAATTTCAGGCCCCCCAGACTTCAGGTTCTCCCCTGGGGAGGGAATGAAGTTTACTATAATATTTATATAGGAAAATGACACTTTGGGATATATTTTGTTCATTTTCAGTTCGAGATAATTGAAACTTGGTTGAAATAATAACCAGGACATGACGGTTTGGTATTGGGCAAATTTTGACTCTGGCCTACCCCCAGAGAAGTGGGGAAGGGTCAAAAGCATGAAATTGGCTAAATTTAAACTATCTTCTTCTCTATCCAGACCCAGATATGCTGGAATCAAATACCATTCACCAGTGGAAAGGTCCTATGGGGCTTTCTCAAAATGTGAATTTCAGGCCCCCCAGACTTCAGGTTCCCCCCTGGGGAGGGGGTGAAATTTACTATAGTAAATATAGGAAAATGACACCTTTGGATATGTTTTGTTCATTTTCAGTTGGAGATAATTGAAACTTGGTTGAAATAATAACCAGATGACAGTTTGATGTTGAAAGAGTTTTGACTCTGGCCCACTCCCTGGGCAATGGAGAGGGGCTCAAAAATGTCAAATTGTCTTGCTAAATTTTCAACAATCTTCTTCTCCAGACCCAGATATGCAGTTATTTGTACTTACATCAAAATGCAGGTGACCTTTAAGGCCCATGGGCCTCTTGTTGTTGCTTTTTAATTTAATTAGTTTGCTATATTAGCATGTATGTACATTACAATTTGATAGTGCTTTAGCTTTTTCTTTTTGTAACACCTGTGTGATATATTATGTTCATTATTAGTGTGTATGCCTATGGTATCTAGTTGTTATAATTATATGTACTGTGATATTTTGTTAAAATACCTTTTATGATGTTATTATGATACATGTATGTGATTTTAGATTTTACCCCAAGGTCCACCACACCCTTGCAAACATAACTTTTCGAGTCCTAGCTTTAACGGTTGAGATCCCCCCCCCCCCCCCCCCCTCCACGCAAATAAAATTTACATAATTGCTGAGCATTTAGAGATGATCACAATCATGATTTGGGATTTTACTCCAGGGTCCATTACACCCTTGCAGATTTAACTCTGGGTTCGCACGGGGCCTTGAAAAGCCTTGAATTTGCCTGCTGGCCTTGAAAAGCCTTGAATTTCACTTGGGGCCTTGAAAAGCCTTGAATTTCACTTGGGGCCTTGGAAAGCCTTGAAAATTGGTGTTAAGCATTCAGTATATAATTATCCAAAGTCTTGCTTTTCTTTCATGTTTTATTTTTACATTTATATAAAAAAAAACCAGATTTTCGAAATAGAAACACGAATTGTGGTCTTGGCATAGGTTTTAGTGTCGTAGGAGTGATAACTCCAACTGATTATTTGCTTACATTTGATGGTCGTCTGCTTCTGCTAGCGCAGGCAAAAATGGGGAAATGCCTTTTTAACACCAAATGGACTAACGACCCATTGTTTAAATCTTGGGTCAAAGCTTTTAAAGGTGTTGATACCAAAGCAGTTTGTTGTCTCTGTCAGAAAATCATTGATTTAAAGAAAATGGGCGAGTCAGCTCTTAAACCTCTTACCGATAAGTAGCAATTGGTAGACTTGTAAATTTGAACACATTGAGAGATATTGTGTAAGTAAAGGTTAAATAAGACAAATTAGACTGTGTATAGTTATTTTTTTATTTGTGGACATCTATAAGTAGTTTTTTTTGTTCTCTTGTTCCCTCTCAGGCTGACTTATCAGGCACAAATGACCTTGAAAATTTAGTTTAGGCCTTGAAATGGCCTTGAATTTGGTTAGACATAATCCGTATGAACCCTGTAACTCCTGAATCATAACTTTTAAACAGATGAGATAATAATAATAATAATTTGAGATTCTTATATACCGCTTTATCACAATCAGAGGGTCGCCTCCAAGCGGTTCACAAATTATTATCTGTGATTATAGGGCTTTAGCAACCAGCCAATTTCGTTCTCAACTCCCTGGGGAGCATGCCATCTCGGCACTCACAGCTAGCATTCTACAATTTCTAGCATTGCCCGAACACATACTCATTTACAGCTGAGTAGACTGGAACAAGCAGATTAAAGTATATTGCTCAAGGATACAACACAAGTGCCTTGACCAGGATTCAAACTCGCAACCCTTCCATCATGAGCCCGGCGTCCTACCACTAGACCACCATGATCCCCTACCCAAAACTATATGTACAATTGCTTGGTATACAGAGACGAAAGCAATCATAATATAGGTTTGATTCCATAATCTGCCAAGCCCTTTTAGACTTTCTAACCCAAAACTGTACAATTGCTGGGCATTAAGAGACCAACACAATCATGATATTAGCATTGATGTCAGGGTCTGGCCACAGCGTTAGAGACCCAGTTGAACTTGAAAACAGTTGAGGAACTCGGCCATTAAACAAACTTTAATTTATACAGATATGCCTCAAGGATTGGTGTTTAGGTCTTTGCCGCTTGATGAGATCTTTATTTCTAACTCCATTACAGGTGTTGACAGAATGGAGATCAAGGGAACTTCACCACAAAGGCGGCAGTTCTCTTACAAGTAGGTTCACCAGTCTCCCCTAAACCAAAGCCTTAACTTGTACAGCTGTTTGTATTTCCAAACAACCTGATGGTTTACAGAAATCACCCTTACTGTGGGTGGCAGAGATTGTGTATAATAATGATCATGATATGATAGAATAAGCAATAATTCATGTGTATAATAATGATCATGATATGATAGAATAAGCAATAATTCATGTGTATAATAATGATCATGATATGATAGAATAAGCAATAATTTATGTGTCATACATACATTGATCTGCATGTAAAGTGAGTAAGTTTTGAAACTCAATATCCAGCCAAGTTACTGGACTTATACATGTAAAGTTAGTAAGTTTTGAAATAAAACTCAATATCCAGCCAAGTTACTGGACTTATACATGTAAAGTGAGTAAGTTTTGAAATAAAACTCAATATCCAGCCAAGTTACTGGACTTATACTAAAAGAAATTGTTATTCCTGAACATAGGCTGTCACCTAGTTAAACATCCATTAATTGTCGGTGTATAAAAATTAATAATAATACATTAATAATAGTCACTAACTCACTGTACCATACCTATACCATTACTCATGTGACCGTTATTTCTTGTCTACACTGTACCATACCTATACCATTGTCTACACTGTACCTTACCTATACCATTACTCATGTGACCGCTATTTCTTGTCTACACTGTACCATACCTATACCATTGTCTACACTGTACCATACCTATAGCATTACTCATGTGACCGCTATTTCTTGTCTACACTGTACCATACCTATACCATTGTCTACACTGTACCTTACCTATACCATTACTCATGTGACCGCTATTTCTTGTCTACACTGTACCATACCTATACCATTGTCTACACTGTACCATACCTATACCATTACTCAGGTGACCGTTATTTCTTGTCTACACTGTACCATACCTATACCATTACTCATGTGACCGCTATTTCTTGTCTACACTGTACCATACCTATACCATTGTCTACACTGTACCATACCTATACCATTACTCAGGTGACCGCTATTTCTTGTCTACACTGTACCATACCTATACCATTGTCTACACTGTACCTTACCTATACCATTACTCATGTGACCGCTATTTCTTGTCTACACTGTACCATACCTATACCATTACTCATGTGACCGCTATTTCTTGTCTACACTGTACCATACCTATACCATTGTCTACACTGTACCATACCTATACCATTGTCTACACTGTACCATACCTATACCATTACTCAGGTGACCGTTATTTCTTGTCTACACTGTACCATACCTATACCATTGTCTACACTGTACCATACCTATACCATTACTCATGTGACCGCTATTTCTTGTCTACACTGTACCATACCTATACCATTGTCTACACTGTACCATACCTATACCATTGTCTACACTGTACCATACCTATACCATTACTCAGGTGACCGTTATTTCTTGTCTACACTGTACCATACCTATACCATTGTCTACACTGTACCATACCTATACCATTACTCATGTGACCGCTATTTCTTGTCTACACTGTACCATACCTATACCATTACTCATGTGACCGCTATTTCTTGTCTACACTGTACCATACCTATAGCATTACTCATGTGACCGCTATTTCTTGTCTACACTGTACCATACCTATACCATTACTCAGGTGACCGTCATTTCTTGTCTACACTGTACCATACCTATACCATTACTCAGGTGACCGCTAAGGCCCTTGGGCCTCTTGTATGCAGATGCTATAAATTGCTACAAGGGTCGCACCATTAGCTGATGTACAGTGCAACGTCCTTATGTCACTGCGACATTGAACTTGGGGGTCAAATATGTGTAAATTTTCCCAATAATTCTTGTCATAGTGATAACTTTTAAAGTATTAATGACATGCTGATTAAAGTTTTAGTATCCTTGCCTTACCCATTGACGATGTGCTGTTCACCGTCATAAGGTCTTGACCTTGACGGTTTTATTGTGTCCTTCACATAAAGGTCAGATTAAATAATGTTCATTGATATGTTATTTGTATTGTTGTGTCTATTTGACAGATATCGGGATATATTAGATATGATCTGCATTTCCTCAATTCTCATTGTCTAAACATGGTCAGGTGGAAGTTCAAATTTTGTGATTTGACCTCATATTTCTATTTTTAGAAACTACGAGTCAATATTGTTTATGATGTTATAATCATTGTGACATCAAAGTACCATAATTGATAAATATTTCAATGCATAATTTGCTATGGTGTCTTTTTGACAGGGTTCCAAACACAATATGCTTTGGACAAGGAACCAGTCGAGCATTTCAGAGATCAAAAGGAAGAGGACATGGAAGAGGCTATAAAAAGAAACAACACTGGCACAACAAGAATCAAGAAGATATGGACACATATGTGGACATTGAAAATGTGGATTTACAGGGTCTGAAACAGGCTCTGAGCTAAGTGCTCTTGATCCATTGGATATTTGATATACTGCGGGGTCTTATAGAGGCTATTACCTAGATGATTCATTGTTTACCAGGTTTGACCTAGGAGGAGGGGCTTAATGATCCATTGGATATTTGATATACTGCATGGTCTTACAGAGGCTATTACCTAGATAATTCATTGTTTACCAGGTTTGACCTAGGAGGAGGGGCTTAATGATCCATTGGATAATTCATTGTTTACCAGGTTTGTCCTAGGAGGAGGGGCTTTATGATCCATTAGATGATTCATTGTTACCAGGTTTGTCCTAGGAGGAGGGGCTTTATGATCCATTGGATATTTGATATACTGCATGGTCTTACAGAGGCTATTACCTAGATGATTCATTGTTTACCAGGTTTGACCTAGGAGGAGGGGCTTAATGATCCATTGGATAATTCATTGTTTACCAGGTTTGTCCTAGGAGGAGGGGCTTTATGATCCATTAGATGATTCATTGTTACCAGGTTTGTCCTAGGAGGAGGGGCTTTATGATCCATTGGACATTTGATATACTGCATGGTCTTACAGAGGCTATTACCTAGATGATTCATTGTTTACCAGGTTTGACCTAGGAGGAGGGGCTTAATGATCCATTGGATAATTCATTGTTTACCAGGTTTGTCCTAGGAGGAGGGGCTTTATGATCCATTGGATACACGGTTTTAGTTAAGTGCTATTCCAGTAAAGCTCACTTAGCTTATGCCATGGCCCAGCTTCCATTGTCCGTCTGTTGTCTGTCAACATTTGCTTCAAATCACTACTAGTCAAAAGTCCTGATTGGATTTTGTCCAAATATGGTCAGAAACATCCTTGTGGGAAGGGGAACAGATTTTGCATAAATGGTGACTGTGACCCCCAAGAAGCCTGAGGGGCGGGGCCTAATAGGGGAAATAGAGGTAATTCCTATCAATTGCTACTAGTCATAAAGTCATGATTGGATTTGAACCAAATTTAGTCAGAAACATCCTTGTGGGAAGGGGAACAGATTTTGTATAAAAGGTGACTGTGACCCCCAAGGGGCCTGAAAGGCAGGGCCCAATAGGGGAAATGGAGGTAATTCGTATCAATTGCTACTAGTCATAAAGTTATGAATGGATTTGAACCAAATTTGGTCAGAAACATCCTTGACCTATATTCAAGGTCACAAGGGTCAAATCTGTTAAACCTTCAAACGACTTCTTCTGAAATACCAAAAGTCCTAGAAGCATGATATTTGGCTGAAAGGTTCCTTGGATGAAGCCCGACAAAGTTTGTGAAATGAAATGACCTTGAGCTATTTTCAAAGTCACAGGGGTCAAATTTATTAAAACCTTTAAATAACTTCTTCTGATTAACCAAAAGGCCTAGAGACATGATATTTGGCTGGTAGTTTCCTATGAAGAAGCCAAGCAAAAGTTTTAAACAAAAATTACCTTGACCCATATTCAAGGTCGTAGGGGTCTAATCTGTTAAAAAATTTAAATGACTTCTTCTGATAAACCAAAAGGCCTAGAGACATTATATTTGGCTGAAAGGTTCCTTGGATGAAGCCCCACAAAGTTTGCAAAATGAAATGACCTTGACCTATATTCAAAGTCACAGAGGTCAAATTTATTAAAACCTTTAAACAGCTTCTTCTGATTAACCAAAAGGCCTAGAGACATGATATTTGGCTGGTAGTTTCCTTGGAAGAAGCCAAGCAAAACATTCAAACAAAAATTACCTTGACCCACATTCAAGGTCGTAGGGGTCTAATCTGTTAAAACCTTTAAATGACTTCTTCTGGAATACCAAAAGCCTTAGAAGCATGATATTTGGTTGAAAGGTTCCTTGGATGAAGCTTGACAAAGGTTGCGAAAAGAAATGACCTTGATTCAAGGTCACAAGAGTCATATCTGTTAAACATTTGAGCAACTTCTGATCAACCAAAAGGCCTAGAGACATGATATTTGGCTGTTAGCTTCCTTCGAAGAAGCAAAACAAAATTTGCAAATGAAAATGACATTGTCTTACAAGGTCACAGTGGTAAAATATGTTTAAATCTTAACATGTTGCTCTGAATGTCTTACAGTAATTTATTTTAGGCGACTTTAGGGTTACAAGTCAGATATTAATTTCAGGTGAGCGATGCAGGCCCATGGGGCCTCTTGTTTATAAAACTGCACATACTTACAACAAATCAAAATATCTTGACAAGTTCAAGTTTCAGTGTTGTCAGGTCAAAGTCAAGGTCACTTGCTATTTAAAGAAAATCATTGTCAGCAAGCTAGTTGAATTTTCATCAAACTTAATATACTTATAAAGAATCAAAATATCTTTGATGAGTTCGAGTTTCAGGGTTGTATTTTATTTAATGATTCTTTGCATCTTAATAGCTTGATGGGACTGGTAGGGGACATGCATTGCTTCAGTTATAATCAGTAGGCTTGTTAATAAAATTCTTCATGGGGTATTCCTCCTAAAAAAAGATCTGCAGTCCCAGAGTGTGATAGGGGTTTTTACTGGAATTTGCCCTTCATCAGGATGATCTCTTTGTATAAGATCAGAAGTAATCTTGATCATCTTTGGAAGTGAGGTCTTTAAAAGCTCTGACTTAAAGTAACTAATACCAATGATAAGAATATTTTTAACATAATGTGGTGTTCTATTAAATGCAAAAATAAAAAGACAATTATGATTACTTTATTTTTCATGGTTATTCATTCACTTTTGAAATGTAATTTTAAGCCCCCCATCATCATACGGAGGGCTGCGTAAATTACCCTGCATCCCTGGTCCATCCATCATCGGTTCTTAAACAATTCTTGTTATTGCTCTTTCTTGAGAAAAACTGGATAGATCATTTTCAAATTCATATGTGGGTCCCCCTTGGTCCTTAGTTGTGCAGGGTCTATTTTAAGCTCACCTGGACAGAAGGTCCAGTAAGCGTATGCCATGGCGCAGCGTCCGTTGTCCGTTGTCCGCCCGTCCGTCGTTTGTCAACATTTACTTCAAATCATTACTACTTAAAAAGTCCCGATGGGATTTTTACCAAATTTGGTCTGAAACATTCTTGGGGGGAGAGGAACAGATTTTTGCCTAAATGGTGACATTGACTCCCAATGGGTCAGAGGAGTGGGGTCAAATAGGGGAAATAGAGGTAATTCCTTTAAATCGCTACTAGTCATAAAGTTATCAGTTGATTATGACCAAATTAGATCAGAAATACTCTTGGGATTTTTGAAATGGTGACTGACCCTTAAAGGGGCCAGAGGGGCAGGGCCAAATAGGGGAAATAGAGGAAATTCCTTTAAATCTCTTCTAGCCATAAAGTTCAATTTCAATCAATTTTATTGGCAAAAAGACAAATGGATCGGGCAGCAGGCATTGCCTATTTAAGCTCTCTCCAAACAAAGTAACAAACAGTGGTACAAACATAGACATAAACATTACAACACTGAACACATACAAATAATTTGAACGCATTATATAAATAATCTAAGTGGGGGAAACAACTACTAAATTGTATTTGAATTTTAATAAAATTAAAATTTGATCAGAAATACTTTTGGGGAATGGGGACAGATTTTTGAAATGGTGACTCTGACCCTTAAAGGGGCCAGAGGGGCTAGGCCAAATAGGGGAAATAGAGGAAATTCCTTTAAATCTCTTCTAGTCATAAAGTTATGAATGGATTTGAATCAAATTTATTCAGAAACATCTTTGGGAGAAGGGGTACAGATTTTGCATAAATTGTAACTCTGTCCCCCAAGGGGCCAGAGGGGCAGGGTCCAATAGGGGAAATAGAGGTAATTCCTTTAAATCGCTACTAGTCATAAAGTTATGAAGCAATTATGACCAAATTTGATCAGAAATATCTTGGGGGAAGGGGAACAGATTTTGCATTAATGATAACTCTGTCTCCCAAGGGGCCAGAGGGGTGGGGCCCAATAGGGGAAATATAAAGTTCTTCTAAAATACCGTCAGGCATAGAGACCTTATATTTGACTGGTAGCTTCCTTGGATGAAGTTGAATAAAATTTTGCGAAAACCAAATTCAAGGTTACAGGGGTCAAATCTATTATAACCTTTAAACAACATCTTCAAATAAACCAAATGCTCTAGAAGCATGATATTTGGCTGAAAGGTTCCTTGGATGCAGTCTGACAAAGGTTGCGAAAAAAATGACATTGACCTATATTCAAGGTCACAAAGGTTAAATCTGTTAAAACCTTCAAACAACTTCTTCTGAAATACTGTAAGTCCTAGAAGCATGATATTTGACTGAATGGTTCCTTGATTGAAGCCCGGCAAAGGTTGTAAAAAGAAATGACTTTGATCTATATTCAAAGAGACATGATATTTGGCTGGTAGCTTCCTTGGAAGAAGCCAAACAAAATTTGCAAATGAAAATGACATTGTCTTACAAGGTCACAGGGTAAAATATGTTTAAATATTAACATGTTGTTCTGAATGTCTTACAGTAAAAGATTTTAGGTGACTTAGGGTTACAATTCAGAGATGAATTCCAGGTGAGCGATGCAGGTCCATTGGGCCTTTTGTTGAACAGTTCGATCGGTTTTGATTATCTCAGGAGTTTCCCCAACATCAATTCTGATAAAAATAAAGAGTTTACATGATGCAAATTACAGTTATGGGAACGCACAACGTTACATGATGTGCGATGGTGAACGGTGTATACACGATGTGCGAACGATGCGATCCTGGGAGATTATTTCCAATGCACATGTGGGCGCACAATAAACTAACTTTGTGCGATGACAATCGTGGATGATGTAAAATGAGAAATGGCTTAACTTTAATATACGATTTTGCACTAGTTGTTTTAAGCATATTTCAATATTTTAATTGCATACATTAGCTGATATTTCTATCTATATATTTCTTAAATTAGGAATAGTCTTTTTGAAGTTTTTGAAACTAACCAAATAGACACATATAACCAAGTTATACCTGTACATAGACTATATATGTAGATGTCTCTTGCCCGGAGCACTTACAACACTCGCCTAGGTGTGAAAACACAGGTACAATGGTGGGGAGGGAGGGGGTGTTCAAAAAACTAATTTTAAGGGTCCAGTTTGTTTTCATAACGGTTGCTCAGTATAATGGCTGTCATAGCGGATCGCCGGGCACGGGACAGGGAAAACTAGTACTCTTGACATGTTATTTACCTATTGACCCCCGCACTTGACTGTTTCTTAGCGATGGTCACTGTAATACTGTTTAATGTATATTTGTAAAATTAGTTAACACGATCCCAATAAATATGATGCGAATTTATATAGTTTTTGGACAAGAGGGTTCCATATGTTTTTCATTCCGTAATATGTATCGACCAATTGTACCAAATTGTACGTGTGTGCGTTTAGAAACGCACACATAAACCCACAATCTTTAGATCGCCCAGTTGTGCGAACCATGGGCGAACGATGTGTGTACGATGTATGCACGATACACGCACGCAGTGCGTTGTGCGTTACCACAACTGTAATAATAATTAGATGTATCGTAATCAGTAACACTTGAATGAGTTCTTTTTATGTTGGGCGAACCCTCAGACACATGTGACAAAGGTAGATCATGTCTCGTTCATTGGGTACGTACCAAACAATGAATTTGGCGATATTTCCAATTTGATACTCACAATGGACATTTGTTAAAATATTTATCTGTAATTAAAATTTAATCATATCCTGACTCGGATACATTAAAATGCTGAAATTTGCGGTAAGATGAATGAAAGACTGAAACAAACATGTCTACCCAAGAATCGCCCGAAATATTGAATTTTAGAAAATTGAAATACACGAATGAAAAGTTTCTCTTTAATGATGTGCTTAAAAAAAGTATATTATTTTGTGATTTTAATGGGAAAATTCTAGGTTTAATCAAATTAATTTGCAAAATATAAACTTTTAGGTGAAAGTTAACTTTAGACGTTGTAGATGAAAATCTGTAATATCTTTATTCTTTGAAATTTATGTGATCTTCACAAAAATGTTCGTTTACAGTAATTGCATAAAATATAAAAAGATTTTGCAATGAAAATATAAGGCTTTTTCAGTGTAACCTGAAAAGTGACCTGCCAATAAAAATAATACCCGGGGTCATCATTCTACGTTACAAAAGTTTCCCGGGGTCGTTATTTCACAGTAGAAATCTTACAAGGCCATCTGTAGAAAAATTGCCCGACTCGATATTTCTGTAATTCGTCCAGTGAAAAAGTGACCAGCCGTAGATTTCAACGGTGGTTAGTTTTCCACTGGGTCATTTTTTTTTCACGTTACACCGGAACTTTTGAATGATTTTTTCCCTTTGATCGAATCGAACTCCCCCATTGCCCCCTGGTATTGGAGGCTCGGCATTGTTGTTGTCTGCTAGAACTTGTCTATTGGGGAAAGAAACTTATTTCATGCCTGGTGATTATATTTAACCACCTGATCCAAATCGGCTGTTGACAATCCTTCAGCTGAGAAGGGAGAAACGAAGGAAATGAAGGGCATCATCAAGCAGATGTCAAGGCTTTGAAGGAAAGACAAGTTCAATCGAGGAAGGTTTATCAACAGAAGGACAGAGCCCCTAGGCAACACCATGGTTAACAAGCCAAGAACAGTTTCAGCCAGTACCAGCATCCATATTAACAAGCTCATGTAGATGCTGGAGGAAACAACGCTCCACACTCTGAGAATTTTTCTCGTTATGAACACCCTAACGCTGCACCACCACCCGAGGAGATAAGTGAAGAACCTGTGTGTTTTCGATGTGGCCAAGTGGGTCACTGGATGTAGGAAGAAACTCAACAATTGGAAACCGGAAAACTACCAATGGCCACCGTCGATGGGCAGACAATAGGCCGTGAGAACCAACGGGACCATACCACCAACAGTCAACCACCAGATCTACTTGGGCCACCTACATAATCGATGTGCTTGTGGAAGGTATATCAGTGAAAGCCCTATTCGAATCTGGCTCAACAGTATCTACAGTCAGCAAGACTTTCTACTGCTAACATCTTCATCACTTGGACATCAAGCCTTTAAGTACAGTCCTAAAGATTGAATGTGCAGATGGACAGGACTTACCCTCTGAAGGACTTGTTGAGGCCGCTATCACTTTTGAAGGAACAGGTTTATGTGGTGAAGATAATATGATAGATCGTGGTATATTTCTTGAAAGAATCATACTTTGTGAGATTCAGCCTGTTACATTAGATGATTTCAATGTCGAGAAGTCTTCCAAGCCAGAAGTTGACATTATGGATAAGATAGAGATTTGTACAGATGGTTTGTCGCAACAAATCTCTCAAGGGAAACAACTCCTGGAGCAGCATGGACACATTTTCTCTGTCAGTGATACAGATCTTGGACACACATCATTGGTGAAGCACAGAATTGAGCTTATCAACAACATTCCATTTAAATAAAGATGTCGACATATTCCTCCATCCATGTTCGAGGAAGTTATTGGCTGCTGGATTGATTCGTAGGTCTCATTCTCCATGGTCGTCGAATGTTGTCCTGGTACGGAAGAAGAATTGAAAGCTCCGTCTTTATGTCGACTATCGCCAGCTCAACGAGAGTAGAAGGTGCCTACACTTTACCTGGCATTGATGAAATTTTGGATTCTCTAGCAGGAAACAAGTTCTTCTCTACTATTGATATGAAAACAGGATACCACCAGGTATAGCTAAAAGCGGAACATAAGGAAAAGGACTGTTTTACTGTATGGCCATTTGGGTTCTATGAGTACACCCGCATGCCCTTCGGACTGGCTACGTATCAGAGACTGATGGAAGAGGTGTGGCAGGGCCTACACACGAAGTTCTGTTTCATCTGTATTGATGACGTGATCATCTTTGCTTGGAGTTTTTGAGGAACATTTGCTACGTCTGCAACTTATCTTCACTTGTTTGGATGATTGTGGCATGAAGCTTGCTCCGGACAAGTGCTCTTTCTTCAAATGAAAGGTTAAATATGTGGGATATTTAGTTTCAGAGGACGGGATAGAGCCAGATCGGGAGAAGATAGAGAAGGTTACATCATGGCCATGTCCACAGAATCCAGAAGATGTGAGGAAGATTCTTTGATTCATCGGATACTACAGGCGGTTTATCCAGAACTTCGCTCGTATTGCTAGACCGCTTACCATCTTGACTTCAGACCATTTGACTGCACCAGAGAAGAAGAGGAAGAACTCCAAGAAGAAGACTGATAATCAGTACCAATGGGTATGGGGAGAGGAACAACAGGATGCCTTTGAGACATTAAAAACCTGTCTATCAGGACCACCTCTTGTCAGCTATCCAGATTTCTCCCTTCCATTCATCCTACACACTGATGCCTCCGGATTGGGACTTGGAGCAGTGCTATATCAGCAACAGAACGGAGTGAAGAGGGCTATGGCTTACGCTAGTTGAGAACTGACTAAAGCAGAGAGACGGTATCCCGCACACAAGATGGAGTTTCTTGCGTTAAAAGCGGCAGTCACGAACAATTTCGCGGATTACCTGGTAGCCTGTCCTTTTACAGTATTTACAGACAAAAACCCTATGACATATGTGCTCTCCTCTGCAAAACTGAATGCAACATCTCAGAGATGGGTGGCAGCATTAGCCAACTTCGATTTTGACATCCAATACAGACCAGCATGTCACGCCATCCATCTTTGATGGAAGGGGAGTCTGTCACCATATCAAAGGCTGTCGTCCAGGCATTAAGCAAGGGCATCATAGCTTCTCTATACATGGAGAATATCGGAATGTCAGTTCAAGTTGTTGATGACGAGCCTTTAGCTCCGGGTTCTCAGTCTATACCAAGACTACGGGAGGAACAAAAGAAGGATTCCTTAGTTGGGTTTTGGATTCATTACATTGAGTCTGCGGTCAAGCCTAAGAAGGATGTCATATCATCAGCATCAGGTCACCTAGCCATGCAGAAAAAACTTTGAGCGACTGATGATAAAGGATGGGTTGCTATGCAGAGAAGTTACATTGGAAGGTGACACCAAAACACAAACTCGTGGATACAGTGTTAACCATGGTACACAACGACTTGGGCCATCAAGGACGTGATCCAACTCTATCTTTGGTTTGGGATAGGTTTTATTGGATTGGAATGACCAAGGACGTGGATGAGTGGATAAAGGCATGTGATCGTTGTGTTATACGGAAAACACCAGCCAAGACTTGTGCACGTCTGGTATCCATCAACACCCTTCAGCCACTGGAACTTGTTTGCATGGACTTCCTTTCATTGAAACTTCTGAAGGAGGAATTGAAAACATCTTAGTGTTCACAGACCACTTCTCTCGCTATGCTGTAGCAGTACCTACTAGGAACATGACTACCAGGACCACTGCTGAAGTTTTCTTCAACCATTTTGTTGTTCACTATGGTCTACCTCGCAGGATACATTCAGATCAGGGCCCCGATTTTGAAAGCCATCTGATAAAGGAGCTTTGCAAGATAACCGGCATAGAGAAGTCGCACACAAATCCATATCATCCTATGGGAAATGGCTTATGTGAGAGATTTAATAGGACTCTACTCGGAATGTTGGGGACCCTTTTCATCGGAAGGAAAATGGTGAGGGTCGGCCAAGGACTTTGTATAGGAACCTGATCTTACCTATTGGAAATGTCCCGAAAGCGACAGAACATATACCGGAACCGGACCCCAGTAAAAAGAAACCAGTTCTGAGGAAGGTGCCTTCAAGTGATGAAGGGTCCACCACTTCGTCGTCAGAGGGGGAGGAGGTGCCAGTGAAGAGAACTGATGTTCGACAAAACAACAATTTCAGACCTTCCACTAGCACGGAGTCTGATGATGAACATTTACAGACTATGGAGCCTCAGCCGCCACCATTGCCACAGGAACCGGAAGGAGAGGAGCGAGAAGGTGCCTCATACACCACAAGGGATTATTCGTCTGTACCAAGAAGGTCAAGGAGGAAAACGGGAAAGCCTGCGTGGATGAAGAGTGGACAGTTCACCATGAGACAACCTGTAAAAGAAGAGCATGATTTGAGACAAAGCGCATTGATTCTAACGGAGTTAGTAAACAAAGGAACTCTGACAGGACAAGATGACCAGGTTGTTGCGACGCTACTCAATATCCTTTCTGGTAAAGTCAATTATATCCTGGACTTACCTTTTTATATCATTTATTGCTATTATTTAGATTATGATCTGTTTGTACATCTCCTGTCGAGGACGACATTTCTTAACGTAGGGGAGGATATAACAGGGTCAGTTTTATTAGTATTTTATATAAATGTCTATCTATATCTATGTGTAGTAGTGTATACATGTCTATTTGTTTGTGTCCAAAGATCCTGCTCGCCTAGCTCTCAACTGGGGAAAGTATTTTGCAGATATATATTCGAAATTCTCCAGTGAAGATTTTCATGCACAATTTAAATATTCAATCGGTGAATCTGTTAAAGGTATTTTTTGTAATCATGATTCAGAAAACGACTTCTTTGATCATTTCTCTCTAGATGAGGTCAAGGGTATCTGCAAAACACTCCCTGTGGGTAAGGCAGCCGGATATGATCATATTGTTTATGAACACCTGATATATGCTAACGACACATTTTACAACTGCATTTGTGTCCTGTTTAATGCTTTCCACAGATTAGAGTATGTTCCTCCTCTGCTTACGAAAGGTCTGATTTGTACACTGTATAAAGGTCACAAAAAATCCAAGAGTGATCCCAATAGTTATCGAGCTATTTCCTTACTACCTGTTGTTTTAAAAGTTTTTGACTAGATTCAACAAATATCTTTAAGATCAATCCGCTACAAAATGGTTTTCAAAAGAATGTCAGTAGTACAATGACCTCTTACTTAGTTCACGAGTCTGTTTCCTATGCCTGTGATAATGAGAGTAAATTGCTTGCTTGCTTCCTAGATGCTGCCAAAGCTTTTGACTGTGTATGGCATTTTGGCCTATTTTTTTAAACTCTCCAGAATTGGATTTAATTCAAAGTATATTCACATTATCGCTTCCTTATATGAAAATATGTTTAGTGCTGTTTTGCACCAAGGCTTTGTCTCCGACTGGTTCAAAGTCTGCCAAGGTACGCGTCAAGGGAGCATTACCCCCCTTGGTTATATACAGTCTTTATCAATGACCTTTTAAATGATTTGTGCGCTGCAGAATATTAATTCATTATTCAAGACGTCAATGCTACTTGTCCAACTCAAGCTGACGATATAACGTTGCTATCTCTGTGTAAACATGGTCTTGACAATCTCGTGGATATCTGCTACACTTACAGCTGTAAATGGAGATTTAAATACAATGCGTCCAAGTCTGCTGTGATTGTCTTTAATGAAAGTAAAAATACTTTCTCAAAGGCGACTCGGAGCTGGTTTCTAGGCAACGAAACCGTTTCAGAGACTGATGTGACAAAACATGTTGGCATCTATCACGTGGGACGAGCTTCGATTTGTGGGAAAAAGAACACTAATGAATTGACTTCAATCTTAAATATTTATTTACAACAATAATATTCTATGAAATGAACATAATTATATGGCACACTCACTTACTCACTCACAATCACACTCAATGTATTATGTATACTACTAAAGTCTGTAGCTCACATCCACGATGCTGACTTCCAGAAATAAGGACAATGTTCCTTGAAATCCACAAATAGTGACACAGCTCAATCCAGAGCTACACAAGTATTCACCTCAAGGTGAACATCTAAGTCCCCTTTGCTACGCTTAGCAAAGACAGCGATACAGTAGTACCGTAGTGTCCATGACACTACACCTCTATATTACAAGTGAGGTACCTATGTCCTCCTGAAGCACGCACCACGGCTGCACATCGTTGTATTCCCTTGACACAAGCCTGAGTGATGATGGATTCCGTAATAAGGTTGAACGGTGTTGACATCACGCCTGTTCCTGACTGGTTAAAGGGGCATCCCGGGGAAGTCTACAATGAAGTTCTTGAATGTACATGCTGTCTGCACTACCAGATACATTTTCCTGTTATTTCAATATTCAAAGTCCACTCAAAATGTGTTTATTAGCCACTTGAAAAATTGCATTCTTCGGGAAAGCCCGATAAAAATAGCGCTGATCACGCGTCAGTCAGGTGACTATTTTGTCGCAAGTCGACGAGGGGCCCAAAGGGAGGGGACGCGTAATGTATAGGTCCGATGATGAACCAGACACAAAATCCGCGTATACATTTTTTGAATCATATTCACATTAATAATCAGACGTTAATTACACACGATGTTCATATGAAGAAATTTATGTCTACATCTATGCATCATTTATCGACATCAGTACCTGGATACAACCATGCATCGCCAGACTGCACTCTTACATTGTACGTTTAACAGTGTCATGTGGGTTTCCGACGATGACAACCATAGGGCAAACCTTAATTTCTGTAAAAAGTTATCTTCACGAATCCTCATTTAGAACCATTTCACAAAAGGTGTGCATGCATTTTAAAGTACAAAAATAAAATGAAATGATTCCGATTTTTTTTATACAACTCGATGTCTTGAAGATTTTTTTTTAGACTATCTGTATATTCATCTAAAATCTATCCAACTTTCAGCGTCAACATACTTTAACACTTACAATTATGTATCAGGGAAGTCCGTGCACTCATATGACGCACCACGCACTAAACATGTAGAACACATGTATAATATATATATCAAATTTGGAACTTGTCGAGAAGATAATTGTCCAATACTTAATCCATTTGTATACGTTATGATAGCATTTTTTATCCGCACAGGATGACGTAAATTTATTCATTTTGTCCAAATTGAATCTGTATGTAATTATACATTAAACTCAATCGCACCTATGCCGGCGTTTTACAACGTAACCCCCTCCACCCCACCCCCATACGGGTTTTCTTGTATGTGAAAAGGTCTTTCTCTTCAGCAATATATTTCAATTATGCCGTTTTACTGAAATATTATAAAGGGAATATTGCAAAACACGCTTTCAAGTTTTACACACGCATTTCATGTAACAGAGGAATGAAAGAGTTATCCCTTGGGAGGCCCCAAAACCAAAACAAAACTGTGTCACCGACTATCCAGAAGAAAACTGTAACATGCAAACAATTTGGCTGTTAGTTTCTCCCTTGAATACTTCCCATCCCTCATTTTTCTTCCGTAATATAATCCTTACGTTGAAGTTTGACCATACGGCCACTTTTCGCTTGGTAGTTACATGTAGGTCACGCGGATCGCCATTTTTTGTTTACCGATGTAGCTTGTTATGCGCATGCGTTATCATATGTGACGAAAAAAAATTTACATGTCCAAATCGTTGATCAACGAATAGTGATTCCCTTTTTTAATTATTGATTAAAGTTTTTGGGAACATATTTCAGCGTAAATCGCCCATGAATTTTCCATAAGATTATACGTTTGATTCGTATATACAATAATTCTAAATAAGCATAAAAAAATATAGTTTTACCGTGATGCCTCTTTAACAAACATTAAGCCTTGACTGCCGTCATGTGACGCTACAATAAGTAATAATCAAAATAGTTAAATTCAATCACTCACAGTTTCATACTGTTCTCAATATCTAGCCTAAATCGAGAAAATATGCTAATTAACAATAATTACTTCATAGCTGTAATTATTAAACATTATATTTATATAAATATGCCTTTTAATACCTAAAACTAGTGTGCGGGTCCGAAATATCACAAAATCTAACATTGTTACAATATGGTACATATAGGTTTCCATACTTTTTCCTCTCGACTGCGTACTCAGTACACTTAAGCTATGCCTACATGGATCAGGGCTTCCGTAGATTATTTAATCGAACAAACGCACGATATAAGCAATTAAACCACATTTAAGTTAAACCAATTACGTTTATATTATTTCAATACAATAGTAATACATGTATTTTAAGTATTTATACTTCAAAACATTAGTAAATATAACATATAACACCTGCATAAACATCGCTCATAATAGTCATGCATGATTGGACCGCACCGATAGTTAGATGGCTTGACCTGATAAATATATGGTACAGACAAATAATACCAAATGTAAATATAGAATAGAAATGAAGAGAAGGTACACTTACCACAGACTGTATCCTGTGCCTGGTTCACACATTTAAGATGAATTAAATCACCTAATAGTAACGGACAATGCAATGTCCACCCGTACTATATAATGCCTCTCCCATGCTTCCAAAAACCCCGCTACGCCTGACGTACTTCCGTCTTATACTTATACTTTAAGGATACGTAACTCTTACTTTCTTACCTAACATACTTACCCAATATTAACAATATATACTTGCGAACGTGACAGCATCTTCTTGAACAAATACAAACCTGGGTGTCCAGATATCAATGAGGCTGTGAACAGACTACGTAGTCAATGTTTTGCCCTGCTCCAGTGTAACCTTTTCGGTACTGGGTTAAATCCAATAACAGGTACAAAGTCTATTATTTTGCCAAGAAGCCTCTTTGGTTGTGAACTTTGGTTCTCTGTAACTGAAACTGATTTGTCTCGTATTGAAACTGTACATCACTTATGTGCAAAACTGATCCAAAGTTTTCCCCGTCGCACACGATTAGATATCGCTCTAAGCATGTTAGGCCTTACCTCAATACATCTCGAGGTTGAATTAGCCAAACTTCGATTTTTTGCTGCTCTATGTAGACTAGATGCTCAATTTACGGCTAAGAAAATGTTTATGTTTCGACTTTTTCATACATATTTTGGAATTTTTCAATGTACAAAAGGTTTTGTATCAGTGTCTGGAGCATTATCCATAAATATGATTTGTATGATGTAGTAGCGACGTTGTTACAAAAAGGATCGTTCCCCTCTAAACAATCATGGAAACGTCTAACGAGAAGTGTTCTCATGAATAAGTACACTTCTGATTGGAGGCAGCGTTTACTGCTCAACAGAGACTTTTCTAGATTATTTTTTCTGCAAAACGAAATCAGTCCTTCTTTTATGTGGCATGTATCTAAACGTTTTCCTCATTTTTATAGAACTTTTACTAATGTTGCCAAACTTTGGATAATTTCTCCGATTTGTGAATTAGCATGTGCTCAATGTAATGTACTTGTAGACGATGCAGTTGCTCATTGTATCTTGGACTGCTCAAGCGATGATATGCTATCCCTACGCAATGACGTCTTTTCCAAAATTGTCAACGATTACCCTGTCCATATTTACGTCGAACTGGACCAGGCGAGTCGGGAATTTCAAATAGCCACTTTTCTTGGATCCCCTTCTGAGCCTCTCCGAGACTTATTTGGAGATGACGTTGATGTCTTCTTGTCATTTGTACGAGATTGTTGCATTTTTGCAGACAAAGCTTCTGCGCTTACCTTCCAGTAGTGCGCGAGGTCTTGTAAACATTTTTTTTGTATTATCCTGGTTGAAGTCATTTCAGTTATAATATATTGTAAGATTGCATCATTCAACCAGCTTATATTCTTTAGTCATTTTTCTTCATTTTGTATCCGCATAAATGTCCTTATATCTTATGTTTATGTATTGTATGTATTTCACAAAGCTCTTCATGTTTGGAGGAATAAAGATATGAATGAATGAAAAGGTCAAAGTTAGGGTAAAAGTAATATAAATTGTCATAATGTAAATAGTAATAAGTGTTACCTTGAAATGAAATAGAATTTAATATATAAAATATACCTGTATAAATATTTAATACTTCGTGGTTATAAATATTTTAATTAACGGCATCGTTTACATGTGTCCGTCCATATATTGTCAGGTTGGTTCTTTTTATTTCAGGTTGCTGTCTCCTCTGTGTTTATATGTATTTCCAATAAAAGTTCTCCCCCATTTCTCATAGAATCAGACAAGTCAGAGAAAAGTTTTAACACATTTAATAATAAAATAAATATTTATACAAAACAGCGAATTCATTTCAACAGGAATATGGCAATAAAGTCTATTTCTGATCATCTTATGAACAGTTCACCAGCTTAGTTTGGTACGTTTCTATTTAATTTGTCTTTGTGCTCATTACATATTACTGTCAAACCACTCTTCAGCAAATCATCCTTAAAATTGTTGGACGTGGAAGTGTAGCATATCATTTTTCACCAATGTTCTACAATTTTGTAGAGCAATATTCAGTTAAGTAAAAGATTCAAAATGATTAGATATACATCATTTGAATCAGAAAAGACATTTTTTAAATGAAGTACTATCTTCACTCCAATTTGATAGTTAATATCACAAAAAAAACCCATTAACCAACAACAAAAAAACACTTGCATTCTGTAATTAAATGTTAATAAGAACCTTAGCTATTGTTCAAGTTGATTCAAATGTCAAAATACTTGGACTGAAAAAGGTATGGCCTCTTTCATGAAATTTCAAAAACAACAACCAATACTTTGCAAGCCTGAAAACCACAAAGAAACCAATCATTTTGTGGTGTCAAAAAGTCTTTATAGTGCAAGTCTATACTTGAAGAAGCAATGCCACTCCTCCCAGGGTCCACTTGCTCTGCTTCTCCTTGCTCTTCAGGTTGAAGGTCCACACAAATGTTGGACCACGACTCTTGGTCTTGTACACTGGACACTCATAGATGTTCTTGACATCCATACGGTCCACTGGGATGGCTTTGATGAAGATGACTGGCATTGCTGGAGCCAATTCCTTTAGTCGGGCTTCGCTGATCATACCTGTCTGCATGTCCCAGCGAGCACCTTCCATAAACAGACCATGGACATAGGCACCCTCACGTGGTGGGCCAGCCATATCCTCTCGACTCTTCTTTGTCACATCACACTGAAGTGCCATTCTGTCGAGAGGCCACTCATTCTTTCTGGCCATTTGCTGCATAATGGCAGTCAAGAAAGACTGAGGATTGAAGAACCCTCCAAGCCACACTGCAGCAGGAAGTTGAAAGTCTGATGTCCAAGTTTCCAGTTCCTTGATACGAAGCAGAAGATCTGCATACCAGGCAGTGAGGCCAAACAACGATGGGTAAGCCCTCTTTGTCCAGCTCGCAGGTACAACATCCAAGTACATGGAATTTCCTAGAGTCTCCATGTCAGCTGTTATTGTTAGCTCACCCTGTGGATAAGGTAAAGACTATTAGATTTAACACATATGAAAATTTCATCCAAACTGAAAAGTAAATAAAATCTTCCATAGGATTGACATGCCTTTATAAAAACCAATGAATCAATCCAAAGAACACTTGTTAAGGACAATGTGAATATTAGAAAAATGTCTTTCAGCTTCAATCAGAGAATAAATAGTTTGCCTTCTTTGGTTGAAAATCAGTTAAAAAAGAAGATAAAGATTTGGTCAGAGTTTGAAATACTTGCCTTGAGACCAAGATCCAGTTCTTTCAATGATCGCCGGATTTCACTTGTCAGGGAATTCATACGTTCACATTCCTGGAATGCCACTAAAACATATGGGGTCCTCTCATCTGGGGGCACCTTGGCTTGAATTTCAATAAGGTTGAATTCTTCGGGTAGCTTCTCCATAATCTCATCTAGTATGGATTTAATCTGAAAACAAAACGAAAATAAACCTTTCTTAGTTACAAGGGCACTTCTATACTTTTATCTGAATTGCATGGAAACAAGATATTTTCTTTTGTGAACAAAAGGAATGTCTCCCTTTAATGGGTAAAATTGTGCAACACAGACAAGCTTTTCCTGACATTGATACACACATTTTATTTTCATCAGAATACCTTAGTTAGCACTTGTTTAACTCAATAATTAAATTAATCATTAAAGGAACTTCTCATTTAATTATCACATACATACATGAACTTTGTACATACGAACATAACAGCAGTCCCAATATCTGACCCTTAAGTTGGAAAGAGTTTTCAATACCATTGTATTGCATACAAAGTTTAACCTAAGCTAAAACACTGATACATCAGGAAGGACCTCTGTATGTTATCTGACCCTAAGTTTAGCAGAGATTTAAAAACTGACACCTTTTTTTATCTGTTTAATTTCACTTCATGATTGCATCACATAATATTATGTGACATTAGCATGAGCCCTGATAATTACCTTCTCTTCCCTACTGACACCTGCACCACTTCCTGCTCCTGCCTCACGGGGCTGCATTTCAAACACAGTCCTGAACAAAGTCTCTGATGTTGTGGTCAAAAATTCAATCTCTGCATTTGGATGTAGGCCATACAGGTAGGGACTCTCTGGGGGCAGACACTCGTCAATATATGCATGGTAGCCCTTGTAATCCGAGTTGGGCGGAATGGGGAATCCTGGGGCTAGGTACAGTTCACCATCCAGCTGCAATTGCAAAGAATTTTATTGTAGAAATAGAGGCATTTAAAAAAAAAAAATGAAAAAATGTCATCATGTTGATGATGTGCTTGCCTAATCAATTATATCTATTTTATCATGTGCTGGTTTTTTAAAAGCATTTTTATTGCATGGGACTTATTGTTTTAAAAATGTTTTTTTTCTTCTGTTATTTAGTTTTGTGCATGCTATTTTATGTGACCTTAGATAGCCAACTTAGCTTCAGATTGGCAGGGGTGCTTCTGGTAGTCAAATTTGTTTTTATAAAACTGTTAATGATTAAACTTACAGAGAAATTACATTTATATAAGGATGCATTTATACTTTGGGTTAAATACGGCTGCTGAAGTATTGGGCAAGCAAAGACATTCAAGCCAATACTATTGACTGTTTGACTGCTCATTCTTGCTCAGATTGATACAAGAATATAAACATATTTAGTGGAAATGATAACAGATAAGATTGAAAGTGAAGTGCATTCTTGATAGGAATGGTTTGGTCTTATATTACTAAGGTCATTCAAGGTGTTTTATGTTCTATTAACAGCTTTGGTTATTTACTTGAATGAGTGTCATGGATGCAAGCATTGTGTGTATGTTTGCTGGAGACATTCTGGGTAGTTAGTGTACTGGTCTACTTGTGATGTGATAGCATGTATCTGATGCCACCTTTATAGTGCTATCTCACTGAAATACTGCATGTATGTCAAAGACATCAAGCACAGTATTCATCATTTTCCTTCTAATTTTTGTTGTAAGATGGACACCATAACCTCTAGAAACTGAGAGTTACAAAACCACTATTGATTCACAAAAAGTAAACTATTAGTGTAAAGCACTGCAGAAAATCAAGGTAAGAAAAACAGGCATTGTATGTAAACCACTAACCATCTCAGCATGCATGTAGACCTCAAGGTATGTTCTGCAAAGCCTCCTATCCCAGTCATCTGTAATGTGTCCTCCGTACATGATCTCACCGAACAAATAGCGAAGATCTTCCCATGGCACCTTGGCATTAGCTTCCAGGTAGTTGTACAACACCATGGCGCTGATCGTGAGATCTCCTGTGTTGTAGGGGTATACCCTGTTCCAGCCCTGAGGGCCAAATTTACGGCGCTCACATACCACAGCGTGGAAATAGCACAGCGAGAACAGGATACTCTTAAACTCGGTCTCTCTGGCACACATTTCCATAGTGTCCTATGTAATGAAAAATAAAAGAATTTTTTTTTCTCTCTCTCTAAATAATGGATTTATCTTTATTCTATTATCTTGATATCAGCAGGAAGAAGTGGCATAGAAAATATAGGACATTCCATTACTGCAAACATCGAAGAGTAAATTCTTCATGTATTGAACATTACCTGGTTGAAGTTATCTAAGGCCTTGTGAAGGTTGGCAAACATTCCTGTTGGAGGTTCATTTGTGATTTTTATGGCAGACTCTAGAATGCCCTGTGGAATGATATGGTATTCTGGGGAGCCTGCAGGCTCAGCACTGATGTACAGTCTGTAACTGTCATGACTCTCCTGACTGTAAATCTCCATTTTCTTCTCCAAAGTTGCCAGCCACTTTGCTACCAAGTGGACATTCTATTGATATAAGAGAATGAGATAAAATCAGATGATACAATTCAAAAACTATCCTCAAACTCATGAAACTTAATACCCCAAAATACAAAACAGTGAGCCTAACCAACAGTTCTAGTTCATTATAATACAAAACAGAGAACCTAACATACAGCTATAGTTCATTATAATAAAAAACAGTGAGCCTAACATACAATTATAGTTCATTATAATACAAAACAGAGAACCTAACATACAGCTATAGTTCATTATAATACAAAACAGAGAACCTAACATACAGCTATAGTTCATTATAATATATTTACCATTGTATGGCAATGCCACTATATGACCCTACCAAATTCAGTTGGCATTCATAAGACCATTGGCTGATTGTTGACGTCATCATTATTATGACGTCATAGTTATTACACTGGATACCCATGACCGTCCCTGGGCGATGGCTGTTCTTTTCATTGAACAAGCATACACGATATATACATTATTTGAGCGCAACGCTGAGAAATTCAAAGTCAAGAGGTATTGATTTTTTATAAGGTGAACAAATTCTAGAAATGGTAAATATAAGTATTGAACTGCTTTTAGTAGGCATTCATAGGCAAAATGTATTCCAACTGGACAAAAGCAACGCTTCATTGAATTTGCCTTTGTCCAGTTGGCATTCATGTAGCCTATGAATGCCAACTGAAAGCAGTTCAATACTTATATTTACCATTTTTAGAATCTGTTCACCTCATAAATAAATCAATACCTCTTTGTATTTCTCAGCGTTTAAGCGTTATAATTCAAAATAATGAGCCTAATAATATACAGTTGAGTCTTCCCTAATTCATAAAAAAAATCTGTGAACTTAGTGAAGATGTAAATTTTGACACAGTCTAGCTTAATTTGCAAAGGGGGAGACATTTACAGTTCTCTGTAAGATGTCCCGTTGACCCATACCCTTTATTGAGAGTAAGTTTTAAGATGACCCAGACTTGTAACATGAAAACAGCCCTGTAACATTGCTAGCTGGCAGTGAAAAACTGTTACCTGTAAGACCACCCAGTGACCCTCCTTGGCAGACAGATCCATAGCCTGCTCAGCCACGACCTCCTGACCCTGACCTAGGGAGATGTTATGGAAGTTGTTTTTATCTTCTGTAAATCCAAGCTTCTTTCCATGAGCTTCAACATCCTTCAAAGGGTTTACTCCTGGAGAGAGGATGAAAAAGATTGGGGTGCCAGGACCAGATTCCTCATAGGATGTAGCAAAGTCCACAGCTCTGCCCTCAACAAATTTGGTTCCCATCTTTTCTTCCACAAAGTTTCTGTAAATGTTGGGAATGTTTTGAATGACAAATCTTACCATGCAAGTCTACATTACAGACCTGTACACGTTCGCTGTTCCATCTTAGACGCAAACGGTACGGAAGTGCTTCGGAAACGCTACACAAATGTTACGGAAATGCTACGCAAACGGTACAGAAGTGCTACGAAAATGCTACGCGAACGGTACGTAAGTGCTATGGAAATGCTACTCAAACGGTACGGAAATGCTACGGAAAAGCGATACTCTGACAATACTAACAATTTTATACATGAAGCGATACTCTGACAATACTAACAATATTATACATGAAGCGATGCTCTGACAATACTAACAATTTTATACATGAAGCGATACTCTGACAATACTAACAATTTTATACATGAAGCGATGCTCTGACAATACTAACAATTTTATACATGAAGCGATACTCTGACAATACTAACAATTTTATACATGAAGCGATGCTCTGACAATACTAACAATATTATACATGAAGCGATACTCTGACAATACTAACAATTTTATACATGAAGCGATACTCTGACAATACTAACAATTTTATACATGAAGCGATACTCTGACAATACTAACAATATTATACATGAAGCGATACTCTGACAATACTAACAATTTTATACATGAAGCGATACTCTGACAATACTAACAATTTTATACATGAAGCGATGCTCTGACAATACTAACAATATTATACATGAAGCGATACTCTGACAATACTGACAATATTTGATTACTTACTTGACAGCATATGTCATTCTGTCTGGACGGAGTGCACGCATCATACACAGTTTCTGAAGACTTGTCTTGTTCTTCCATTCCTGAGGGAATTTTTCCTTTTCAGGACACTCGCTCTCTACAAACTTTTTCCATCGCTTGGCAGATCCTTCAATGTCCCTGTCCAAGTTTCTAAACTCGTCCATATTGGCCATGGCCTGTAGCAGATCAACATATTTGTTCATAGTGGGTTTATTAGTGGTTACCTTGGCATGTTGTAGACAGGCTTGTTCCAGACATGTCTGTATATCAAAGCTCTACCATGACCTATAGCAGACATGTCTGTATATTATCAGTGCTGACCATGACCTATAGCAGACATGTCTGTATATTATAAGTGCTGACCATGACCTATAGCAGACATGTCTGTATATTATCAGTACTGACCATGACCTATAGCAGACATGTCTGTATATTATCAGTACTGACCATGACCTATAGCAGACATGTCTGTATATCAGTGCTGCATCACCATGACCTATAGCAAACATGTCTGTATATTATCAGTGCTGACCATGACCTAAAGCAGACATGTCTGTATATTATCAGTGCTGACCATGCCCTATAGCAGACATGTCTGTATATCAGTGCTGACCATGACTTATAGCAGACATGTCTGTGTATCAGTGCTGACCATGACCTATAGCAGACATGTCTGTATATTATCAGTGCTGACCATGACCTATAGCAGACATGTCTGTGTATCAGTGCTGACCATGACCTATAGCAGACATGTCTGTATATTCTCAGTGCCGACCATGACCTATAGCAGACATGTCCGTATATTATCAGTGCCGACCATGACCTATAACAGACATGTCTGTATATTCTCAGTGCTGACCATGACCTATAGCAGACATGTCTGTATATTATCAGTGCTGATAATGACCTATAGCAGACATGTCTGTATATTATCAGTACTGACCATGACCTATAGCAGACATGTCTGTATATCAGTGCTGACCATGACCTATAGCAGACATGTCTGTATATTATCAGTACTGACCATGACCTATAGCAGACATGTCTGTGTATCAGTGCTGACCATGACTTATAGCAGACATGTCTGTATATTATCAGTACTGACAATGACCTATAGCAGACATGTCTGTATATTCTCAGTGCTGACCATGACCTATAGCAGACATGTCTGTATATTATCAGTACTGACCATGACCTATAGCAGACATGTCTGTATATTATCAGTACTGACCATGACCTATAGCAGACATGTCTGTGTATCAGTGCTGACCATGACTTATAGCAGACATGTCTGTATATTATCAGTACTGACCATGACCTATATCAGACATGTCTGTATATCAGTTCTGACCATGACCTATAGCAGACATGTCTGTATATCAGTGCTGACCATGACCTATAGCAGACATGTCTGTATATCAGTGCTGACCATGACCTATAGCAGACATGTCTGTATATTATCAGTACTGACCATGACCTATAGCAGACATGTCTGATATCAGAGCTGACCATGACTTATAGCAGACATGTCTGTATATTATCAGTACTGACCATGACCTATAGCAGACATGTCTGTATATTATCAGTGCTGACAATGACCTATAGCAGACATGTCTGTATATTATCAGTACTGACCATGACCTATAGTAGACATGTCTGTATATCAGTGCTGACCATGACCTATAGCAGACATGTCTGTATATTATAAGTGCTGACCATGACTTATAGCAGACATGTCTGTGTATTATCAGTGCTGACCATGACCTATAGCAGACATGTCTGTATATTCTCAGTGCCGACCATGACCTATATCAGACATGTCTGTATATCAGTGCTGACCATGACATATAGCAGACATGTCTGTATATTATCAGTGCTGACCATGACCTATAGCAGACATGTCTGTATATCAGTACTGACCATGACCTATAGCAGACATGTCGGTATATTAGTGCTGACCATGACCTATATCAGACATGTCTGTATATTATCAGTACTGACCATGACCTATAGCAGACATGTCTGTATATCAGTGCTGACCATGACCTATAGCAGACATGTCTGTATATTATAAGTGCTGACCATGACTTATAGCAGACATGTCTGTGTATTATCAGTGCTGACCATGACCTATAGCAGACATGTCTGTATATTCTCAGTGCCGACCATGACCTATATCAGACATGTCTGTATATCAGTGCTGACCATGACATATAGCAGACATGTCTGTATATTATCAGTGCTGACCATGACCTATAGCAGACATGTCTGTATATCAGTACTGACCATGACCTATAGCAGACATGTCGGTATATCAGTGCTGACCATGACCTATATCAGACATGTCTGTATATTATCAGTACTGACCATGACCTATAGCAGACATGTCTGCATATTATCAGTACTGACCATGACCTATAGCAGACATGTCTGTATATTATCAGCACTGACCATGACCTATAGCAGACATGTCTGTGTATCAGTGCTGACCATGACCTATAGCAGACATGTCTGTATATCAGTGCTGACCATGACCTATATGTTTGTTCTTGGTACATGTAATTGTCTGAACGCATCACACATTTTTTTCTGATTTAAATAAGAAAATAATAGTTATTAATTTCTTACTTTGATCCCTCCCCAGCTGTTGTTGTTCATGAAATCAACAGGGGAAATAACATTTGGCACAGCAGGGAAACGGAGAAGGAAGTCCAATTCTACAGGGTTCAATTCCTTGTTTGTTGAAAGGATCTGTCAAAAAAACAAAAAAACAATAATCATAGAACTCAATCGTCAGTTACATATATCATTAAAATGTTGGTAAATTGAATTAGTTATATTTTAAAGACAATTAAGCTCCTGTTTTACTGATCTGTATTTTAATCAGATAGTAGACTATATCTTGTAAGGATTTAACAAATACAACAATTAAGTTAGTTAAGTGATCCTTGAATTCAAAATTTTAAGGAAAGAGGGCATCTATCTAGATCTTGTAAGGTAAGGATTTTGATTTTACAAATATAACAATCAATTTTGCAAAGTGATCCTTAAATTTAATGTTAAAGGTCATTTATGCCTATCAGTTTCCCAAAATGACTAAAACTTTATTGTCCATATCGAAACTAGCACATACTAGAAACGCCATCTGGGCTGTGAAGATGATCTTGTCCCTCTCAAAGAGACCTCTTGCTGTATACATGAACACTGAGTAAGTGATGCAGTCAATCAGGTTGTTCACTCTGGCTTTCACTTCCTCTGCAACCTCAGCTCGGTCAATAGCTTTCTCAAACACCACACTGAAGGCCTAAATCAAAGACAAAACATTTAAAACTCATACATAATACATTGAGACATATATGGCACATTAACCAAACAATTCTCATCCACCTATAAAGTACTACTGGAAAGTGTCTATAAAACCTTAATGTACTGCGATTATGTAGAATTTGTTGCAGTATGTGTTTCACAAAAAGTGATCTTGACACTCTGAGATATATATGCAACATTCAAGCTATTGTCAAAAAATTGTCTTCATAGTGATAAATGGAGAAAAAATTCTATGCATAGCAACATGCTGCAACTTCAATTCAAACATGAACCCATCCGACATTAACCTAAAATCTGCATAGATTTTATCAAAATAATTTTATGTTACGAAATGAAGTAACTATGGAAATAAAACTGGATTGTGTAATGACTTTTTAGATGTAACAGAAGTAATCTCGTGTATAAATATCAACAATATAAATGATGTGAATGTTGTGTTGTTTACACTGGCATGCACTTAGATGCTGTGAATGTTGTGTTGTTTACAGTGATATACACATAGATGGTGTGAATGTTGTGTTGTTTACATTGATATACACATAGATGGTGTGAATGTTGTGTTGTTTACAGTGATATACACATAGATGGTGTGAATGTTGTGTTGTTTACAGTGATATACACATAGATGCTGTGAATGTTGTGTTGTTTACAGTGATATACACATAGATGGTGTGAATGTTGTGTTGTTTACATTGATATACACATAGATGGTGTGAATGTTGTGTTGTTTACAGTGATATACACATAGATGGTGTGAATGTTGTGTTGTTTACAGTGATATACACTTAGATGCTGTGAATGTTGTGTTGTTTACAGTGATATACACATAGATGGTGTGAATGTTGTGTTGTTTACAGTGATATACACATAGATGGTGTGAATGTTTTGTTGTTTACATTGATATACACATAGATGGTGTGAATGTTGTGTTGATTACATTGATATACACATAGATGCTGTGAATGTTGTGTTGTTTACAGTGATATACACATAGATGGTGTGAATGTTGTGTTGTTTACATTGATATACACATAGATGGTGTGAATGTTGTGTTGTTTACAGTGATATACACATAGATGGTGTGAATGTTGTGTTGTTTACAGTGATATACACATAGATGCTGTGAATGTTGTGTTGTTTACAGTGATATACACATAGATGGTGTGAATGTTGTGTTGTTTACATTGATATACACATAGATGGTGTGAATGTTGTGTTGTTTACAGTGATATACACATAGATGGTGTGAATGTTGTGTTGTTTACAGTGATATACACTTAGATGCTGTGAATGTTGTGTTGTTTACAGTGATATACACATAGATGGTGTGAATGTTGTGTTGTTTACAGTGATATACACATAGATGGTGTGAATGTTTTGTTGTTTACATTGATATACACATAGATGGTGTGAATGTTGTGTTGATTACATTGATATACACATAGATGGTGTGAATGTTGTGTTGTTTACATTGATATACACATAGATGGTGTGAATGTTGTGTTGTTTACATTGATATACACATAGATGGTGTGAATGTTGTGTTGTTTACATTGATATACACATAGATGGTGTGAATGTTGTGTTGTTTACAGTGATATACACATAGATGGTGTGAATGTTGTGTTGTTTACAGTGATATACACATAGATGGTGTGAATGTTGTGTTGATTACATTGATATACACATAGATGGTGTGAATGTTGTGTTGATTACATTGATATACACATAGATGGTGTGAATGTTGTGTTGATTACATTGATATACACATAGATGGTGTGAATGTTGTGTTGTTTACATTGATATACACATAGATGGTGTGAATGTTGTGTTGTTTACATTGATATACACATAGATGGTGTGAATGTTGTGTTGATTACATTGATATACACATAGATGGTGTGAATGTTGTGTTGTTTACATTGATATACACATAGATGGTGTGAATGTTGTGTTGATTACATTGATATACACATAGATGGTGTGAATGTTGTGTTGTTTACATTGATATACACATAGATGGTGTGAATGTTGTGTTGTTTACATTGATATACACATAGATGGTGTGAATGTTGTGTTGATTACATTGATATACACATAGATGGTGTGAATGTTGTGTTGTTTACATTGATATACACATAGATGGTGTGAATGTTGTGTTGATTACTCTTGACGTTCATTTAAATTGTGTGAATCCTTTGATACTTACCTTCAGAGAGAACTGATACATTGGGTGGATTTTGTGCATGTCATTGAGAATGAAATAGAGGAGGGAAGCCCGCGCAGCTGCTGGTCTGTAGATTTCACGGGCAATATTAATTTCTATCTCAGTTTTCTTAGCCTCTTCAGCTTTCACTTCAATTTCTGCAGCAGTTCTTTTTGTAGTTTCAAGATTTTCTACAAGTGCATAGTCTCCTAAAAAGTTCCCTTCAGCTGCAGACAGACGGGCAAGAAGCGAGTCCTCTAACTCCTTCAGGGTGATTTTGAACTGGTTCTGTTGACGGGTGAGGTCTGCTTTGAGTTTCTCCAGGTCAGGCCTTTCCTTGCTGACTACGGCAGCTAACAACTGGTCCTCCAGACCATCCTTGGTCACAGTAAAGTTGATGAGAGTTGCCTGAGCCTGCATTTCTGGCTGGTAGTGAGGGTTAGCCAGCTTGGTCTGCAGAATAAGGCGGAAATCTTTGTGGTACTCAACTTCCTTGTCTCCCATTTTAATAGCACGTCCCTTTTTAATGGTGTTGCGACCAATGAGAGGATCTAGGACAGGATCCACGTACTCTCCCAAATTCTCAATTAACACAACATCTCCTGATGAGACTGCCCTTTCTAAGGCATCCAGATATCCTTTTTGTCCAAGCTGAACTATCTTCAGGTCAGCTCCATACTTTGTTTTGATCCACTTGATACCCTGTAACTGGGGATCAATCATCAAGGGCCAACGTTCACAGTTGCTCAAAATAGTGGCATTTTCTGTAGACATCCTGTCACTAGGGAGACTTTCATTGTTCCAAGAAGCAATCTGGGCATCGTCTGTCAAAAGAGTCAATGGATCCAATCCTTCTGACACCGGAATAGGAACTTTCAGGCCATTCAGGTATGGCAGCCAGTGGTTGTCCATCATATCCAAACGATACTGTTTGGTGAAGCAGCCAGAATAGGACACAAATGCAGTGATCAGCAACACATCTCCAGCAAGAGTCTTCTCTTGTTCTCTGAAGTCTCCGATTGCATCAGCCCAACGTACATTTTCTGATGCTAAACCACCAACGAGACGGTTAGCTAGCTCAATTGTCTTTGCTGTCATCTCTGCCTCCTGTTGACACTTCAGTTTCTCAGATGTAGCATGTTCAAACTCAGCAGTCAACTTGCCCAAATCAGACTCTAGCTGTTGAATCTTGATTGTAATGATTCTCAACTTTTCTCTTGCAGCAGACAATTCAGCATTTGCTTGTTGAAGAGCAAGTCGCTTTGGTTCTACGGTACAGAATACCTTGTAATACATGACAATGTTAACTGCCCAAGAACACAGACCAGAAGCAGCAAAAGATTTAGACTTGACAAACTCAGGATCAAATTCTGGATCAGCCAGATAAGGTTCTGCTGCCTTCAGACAATTCTCATGGATGTTGTCTTTGTCATAATTGACCAAGTTGTCCAGGAACTGATCGACCTGTAACAGAGTGATTTGATACAAATGGTAATGTTTCAGCATATATCATAGTAGTTGATACACTAAACAACATGAACATTCATAACTCAAACGACACTAACGTGACAGTTATTGATACACTGACACATGGGTAATGGATACATAGACAGTTCTGCGAGTCACACACTGACACTTGGGTAATGGATACATAGACAGTTCTGTAAGTCACACACTGACACTTGGGTTTTTCACACACGGACACATGGGTAATTCATACACTGACACATGGGTAATTCATTCACTGACACATGAGTAATTCATACACTGACACCTTGGATAATTCATTCACTGACAAATGGGTAATTCATACACTGACACATGAGTAATTCATACACTCACACATGGGTAATTCATACACTGACACCTTGGGTAATTCACACACTGACACATGGGTAATTAATACACTGACACATGGGTAATTCATACACTGACACATGAGTATTTCATACACTGACACAGGGGTAATTCATACACTGACACATGGGTAATTCATACACTGACACATGAGTAATTCATACACTGACACATGGGTAATTCATACACTGACACCTTGGGTAATTCACACACTGACACATGGGTAATTCATACACTGACACATGGGTAATTCATACACTGACACATGAGTATTTCATACACTGACACATGGATAATTCATACACAGACACCTTGGGTAATTCACACACTAACACATGGGTAATTCATACACTGACACATGGGTAATTCATACACTGACAGATGGGTAATTCATACACTGACACATGGGTTATTCATACACTGACACATGGGTAATTCATACACTGACACATGAGTAATTCATACACTGACACATGGGTAATTCATTCACTGACACAGGGGTAATTCATACACTGACACATGGGTAATTCATACACTGACACGTGGGTGATTCATTCACTGACACAGGGGTAATCAATACACTGACACCTTGGGTAATTCATTCACTGACACATGGGTAATTCATACACTGACACATGGGTAATTCATTCACTGACATATGAGTAATTCATTCACTGACACATGGGTAATTCATACACTGACACATGGGTAATTCATACACTGACACATGAGTAATTCATACACTGACACATGGGTAATTCATTCACTGACATATGGGTAATTAATACACTGACACATGGATAATTCATACACTGACACATGGGTAATTCATTCACTGACACATGAGTAATTCATACACTGACACATGGGTAATTCATTCACTGACATATGGGTAATTCATACACTGACACATGGGTAATTCATTCACTGACATATGGGTAATTAATACACTGACACATGGGTAATTCATACACTGACACATCGGTAATTCATACACTGACACATGGGTAATTAATACACTGACACATGATAATTCATACACTGACACATGGGTAATTCATACACTGACACATGGGTAATTCATACACTGACACATGGGTAATTCATTCACTGACACATGGGTAATTCATACACTGATACATGGGTAATTCATACACTGACACCTTGGGTAATTCATACACTGACACCTTGGGTTATTCACACACTGACACATGGGTAATTCATACACTGACACCTTGGGTAATTCATTCACTGACACATGGGTAATTCATTCACTGACACATGTGTAATTCATTCACTGACACGTTTGTCATTTATACAATGACAATAAGGCAATCATTACATTGACACTTGGGCAAAGAAGTAGGAAGTTTTTAGAAGTAGAAAGGTAGAAATTGGGTAACTGTTAGTGACACCTGGGCAAAAGATATGCTAAGATTTATGACACATGATATATTGTTACATTGACACTGAGTGATCGATACACTCAATGCCATTTTAGAAAATGATACACTGATTTTGATGTATGTGCTGTGACCCACAGCTTTGTTTTTCTTTGAAGCATTACGATTAGTGTGTTCATATTAAGCTTATTTAACCGGGTGTTGTTGCCCTACACTTACCTTGGCCATCATCTGGGTCTTACTAGCTTTCCAGCTCCTGTCCTTTGGAATTTTGCTGCCAGGGGATAACAGAACCATAACAGCTGCAGTGACATTGATGACAGAAGGAGGGGGGCTACCAAAAGACTTCAGTTCAGTCAAATTTGTCTGGAAAAAAAGTATCAGTGACCTGTGTATTACACTTTTTCTTTTATACAAGGAACCTGCTGCAAAATCTTGCAGGCTTACTGAAACATAGCTCTTCTAATATTGTATTTCTATCAGGCTTTACAATCCCTCTGACTTAGTGGGGGAATGATAACTTCCCAATAACTCCTTTTTAATTCTGAGTATGACACTAAATGTTTTGTATGAAGTAAGTACTACACAGTGTATACTCATGAGCTACTTAGGTGTACCTGTAACTATAACTTTGTTTTACTAGTATTCTGATCTAAGATAAACTTTGTACCTTGTTAAGGGTGTTCAATGCATCCTTTGCAGCTTCCAGGGCAGGTAAAGCCTTGGCAAGATCTCGCTCGCAGTCCACTTGCTTTTTAGTAACTTCCTCTGTGATGATAGACACTTTCTTCTCCTCTTCATCAGCAATTGCTTTTTCCTTTGACACCTTCTCTGTCTCTGCACCTACCACTGTAATAAGCTTGTTGGCATCCTCATTCTTTTGGGCCAGCTCTACTTCTTGGGAGGCTAACTTGGATTTCAAATCTGCGACCTACATGTGAGAGTGTAGCATATGAAATTTTGATATTTTTCACTACTCATAAGGGTTACAAACAACCACTAACCCTTTCTCTACAGTTGTCGTGTACATGGTTACTACAGATCACTAACCCTTTCTCTACAGTTATTGTGTACAGGGTTACTATTGACCACTAACCCTTTCTCTACAGTTGTTGTGTACAGGGTTACTACCGACCACTAACCCTTTCTCTACAGTTATTGTGTACAGGGTTACTAACAACCACTAAATCTTTCTCTGCTATTGTTGTGTACAGGGTTACTACAGATCACTACCCCTTTCTCTACAGTTGTCGTGTACAGGGTTACTATTGACCACTACCCCTTTCTCTACAGTTGTTGTGTACAGGGTTACTACAGATCACTACCCCTTTCTCTACAGTTGTCGTGTACAGGGTTACTATTGACCACTACCCCTTTCTCTACAGTTGTTGTGTACAGGGTTACTACAGATCACTACCCCTTTCTCTACAGTTGTTGTGTACAGGGTTACTAACGACCACTAAATCTTTCTCTGCTGCTGTTGTGTATAGGGTTACTACAGATCACTAAATCTTTCTCTGCTGTTGTTGTGTACAGGGTTACTACAGATCACTACCCCTTTCTCTACAGTTGTCGAGTACAGGGTTACTATTGACCACTACCCCTTTCTCTACAGTTGTTGTGTACAGGGTTACTACAGATCACTACCCCTTTCTCTACAGTTGTTGTGTACAGGGTTACTAACGACCACTAAATCTTTCTCTGCTGCTGTTGTGTATAGGGTTACTACAGATCACTAAATCTTTCTCTGCTGTTGTTGTGTACAGGGTTACTACAGATCACTACCCCTTTCTCTACAGTTGTCGAGTACAGGGTTACTATTGACCACTACCCCTTTCTCTACAGTTGTTGTGTACAGGGTTACTACAGATCACTACCCCTTTCTCTACAGTTGTCGTGTACAGGGTTACTATTGACCACTACCCCTTTCTCTACAGTTGTTGTGTACAGGGTTACTACCGACCACTAAATCTTTCTCTACAGTTGTTGTGTACAGGGTTACTAACGACCACTAAATCTTTCTCTGCTGTTGTTGTGTACAGGGTTACTACAGATCACTAAATCTTTCTCTGCTGTTGTTGTGTACAGGGTTACTACAGATCACTACCCCTTTCTCTACAGTTGTCGTGTACAGGGTTACTATTGACCACTAACCCTTTCTCTACAGTTGTCGTGTACAGGGTTACTATTGACCACTACCCCTTTCTCTACAGTTATTGTGTACAGGGTTACTACCGACCACTAACCCTTTCTCTACAGTTGTTGTGTACAGGGTTACTACCGACCACTACCCCTTTCTCTACAGTTGTTGTGTACAGGGTTACTACCGACCACTAACCCTTTCTCTACAGTTATTGTGTACAGGGTTACTATTGACCACTAAATCTTTCTCTACAGTTGTTGTGTACAGGGTTACTTGATCACTAAATCTTTCTCTGCTGTTGTTGTGTACAGGGTTACTACAGATCACTAAATCTTTCTCTGCTGTTGTTGTGTACAGGGTTACTACAGATCACTACCCCTTTCTCTACAGTTGTCGAGTACAGGGTTACTATTGACCACTACCCCTTTCTCTACAGTTGTTGTGTACAGGGTTACTACAGATCACTACCCCTTTCTCTACAGTTGTCGTGTACAGGGTTACTATTGACCACTACCCCTTTCTCTACAGTTGTTGTGTACAGGGTTACTACCGACCACTAAATCTTTCTCTACAGTTGTTGTGTACAGGGTTACTAACGACCACTAAATCTTTCTCTGCTGTTGTTGTGTACAGGGTTACTACAGATCACTAAATCTTTCTCTGCTGTTGTTGTGTACAGGGTTACTACAGATCACTACCCCTTTCTCTACAGTTGTCGTGTACAGGGTTACTATTGACCACTAACCCTTTCTCTACAGTTGTCGTGTACAGGGTTACTATTGACCACTACCCCTTTCTCTACAGTTATTGTGTACAGGGTTACTACCGACCACTAACCCTTTCTCTTCAGTTATTGTGTACAGGGTTACTACCGACCACTAAATCTTTCTCTACAGTTGTTGTGTACAGGGTTACTACCGACCACTAAATCTTTCTCTGCTGTTGTTGTGTACAGGGTTACTACAGATCACTAAATCTTTCTCTGCTGTTGTTGTGTACAGGGTTACTACAGATCACTAAATCTTTGTCTGCTGTTGTTGTGTACAGGGTTACTACAGATCACTACCCCTTTCTCTACAGTTGTCGTGTACAGGGTTACTATTGACCACTACCCCTTTCTCTACAGTTATTGTGTACAGGATTACTACCGACCACTACCCCTTTCTCTACAGTTATTGTGTACAGGGTTACTACCGACCACTACCCCTTTCTCTACAGTTATTGTGTACAGGATTACTACCGACCACTACCCCTTTCTCTACAGTTGTTGTGTACAGGGTTACTACCGACCACTTACCCTTTCTCTACATTTATTGTGTACAGGATTACTACCGACCACTACCCCTTTCTCTACAGTTATTGTGTACAGGGTTACTACCGACCACTACCCCTTTCTCTACAGTTGTTGTGTACAGGTTTACTATTGACCACTAACCCTTTCTCTGCAGTTATTGTGTACAGAGTTACTATTGACCACTACCCCTTTCTCTACAGTTGTTGTGTACAGGGTTACTACCGACCACTAAATCTTTCTCTACAGTTATTGTGTACAGGGTTACTAACAACCACTAAATCTTTCTCTGCTATTGTTGTGTACAGGGTTACTACAGATCACTACCCCTTTCTCTACAGTTGTCGTGTACAGGGTTACTATTGACCACTACCCCTTTCTCTACAGTTGTTGTGTACAGGGTTACTACAGATCACTACCCCTTTCTCTACAGTTGTCGTGTACAGGGTTACTATTGACCACTACCCCTTTCTCTATAGTTGTTGTGTACAGGGTTACTATTGACCACTAAATCTTTCTCTACAGTTGTTGTGTACAGGGTTACTAACGACCACTAAATCTTTCTCTGCTGCTGTTGTGTACAGGGTTACTACAGATCACTAAATCTTTCTCTGCTGTTGTTGTGTACAGGGTTACTACAGATCACTACCCCTTTCTCTACAGTTGTCGAGTACAGGGTTACTATTGACCACTACCCCTTTCTCTACAGTTGTTGTGTACAGGGTTACTACAGATCACTACCCCTTTCTCTACAGTTGTCGTGTACAGGGTTACTATTGACCACTACCCCTTTCTCTACAGTTGTTGTGTACAGGGTTACTACCGACCACTAAATCTTTCTCTGCTGTTGTTGTGTACAGGGTTACTACAGATCACTAAATCTTTCTCTGCTGTTGTTGTGTACAGGGTTACTACAGATCACTACCCCTTTCTCTACAGTTGTCGTGTACAGGGTTACTATTGACCACTAACCCTTTCTCTACAGTTGTCGTGTACAGGGTTACTATTGACCACTACCCCTTTCTCTACAGTTATTGTGTACAGGGTTACTACCGACCACTAACCCTTTCTCTACAGTTGTTGTGTACAGGGTTACTACCGACCACTAACCCTTTCTCTACAGTTGTTGTGTACAGGGTTACTACCGACCACTAACCCTTTCTCTACAGTTATTGTGTACAGGGTTACTACCGACCACTAAATCTTTCTCTACAGTTGTTGTGTACAGGGTTACTAACGACCACTAAATCTTTCTCTGCTGTTGTTGTGTACAGGGTTACTACAGATCACTAAATCTTTCTCTGCTGTTGTTGTGTACAGGGTTACTATTGACCACTACTCCTTTCTCTACAGTTGTCGTGTCAGGGTTACTATTGACCACTACCCCTTTCTCTACGGTTGTCGTGTACAGGGTTACTATTGACCACTACCCCTTTCTCTACAGTTATTGTGTACAGGGTTACTACCGACCACTAACCCTTTCTCTACGGTTGTTGTGTACAGGGTTACTACCGACCACTAACCCTTTCTCTACAGTTATTGTGTACAGGGTTACTACCGACCACTAACCCTTTATCTACAGTTATTGTGTACAGGGTTACTATTGACCACTACCCCTTTCTCTACAGTAGTTGTGTACAGGGTTACTACCGACCACTACCCCTTTCTCTACAGTTATTGTGTACAGGATTACTACCGACCACTACCCCTTTCTCTACAGTTATTGTGTACAGGATTACTACCGACCACTACCCCTTTCTCTACAGTTGTTGTGTACAGGGTTACTACCGACCACTAACCCTTTCTCTACATTTATTGTGTACAGGATTACTACCGACCACTACCCCTTTCTCTACAGTTATTGTGTACAGGGTTACTACCGACCACTACCCCTTTCTCTACAGTTATTGTGTACAGGATTACTACCGACCACTACCCCTTTCTCTACAGTTGTTGTGTACAGGGTTACTACCGACCACTAAATCTTTCTCTACAGTTATTGTGTACAGGGTTACTAACAACCACTAAATCTTTCTCTGCTATTGTTGTGTACAGGGTTACTACAGATCACTACCCCTTTCTCTACAGTTGTCGTGTACAGGGTTACTATTGACCACTACCCCTTTCTCTACAGTTGTTGTGTACAGGGTTACTACAGATCACTACCCCTTTCTCTACAGTTGTCGTGTACAGGGTTACTATTGACCACTACCCCTTTCTCTATAGTTGTTGTGTACAGGGTTACTATTGACCACTAAATCTTTCTCTACAGTTGTTGTGTACAGGGTTACTAACGACCACTAAATCTTTCTCTGCTGCTGTTGTGTACAGGGTTACTACAGATCACTAAATCTTTCTCTGCTGTTGTTGTGTACAGGGTTACTACAGATCACTACCCCTTTATCTACAGTTGTCGAGTACAGGGTTACTATTGACCACTACCCCTTTCTCTACAGTTGTTGTGTACAGGGTTACTACAGATCACTACCCCTTTCTCTACAGTTGTCGTGTACAGGGTTACTATTGACCACTACCCCTTTCTCTACAGTTGTTGTGTACAGGGTTACTACCGACCACTAAATCTTTCTCTGCTGTTGTTGTGTACAGGGTTACTACAGATCACTAAATCTTTCTCTGCTGTTGTTGTGTACAGGGTTACTACAGATCACTACCCCTTTCTCTACAGTTGTCGTGTACAGGGTTACTATTGACCACTAACCCTTTCTCTACAGTTGTCGTGTACAGGGTTACTATTGACCACTACCCCTTTCTCTACAGTTATTGTGTACAGGGTTACTACCGACCACTAACCCTTTCTCTACAGTTGTTGTGTACAGGGTTACTACCGACCACTACCCCTTTCTCTACAGTTGTTGTGTACAGGGTTACTACCGACCACTAACCCTTTCTCTACAGTTATTGTGTACAGGGTTACTACCGACCACTAAATCTTTCTCTACAGTTGTTGTGTACAGGGTTACTAACGACCACTAAATCTTTCTCTGCTGTTGTTGTGTACAGGGTTACTACAGATCACTAAATCTTTCTCTGCTGTTGTTGTGTACAGGGTTACTATTGACCACTACTCCTTTCTCTACAGTTGTCGTGTCAGGGTTACTATTGACCACTACCCCTTTCTCTACGGTTGTCGTGTACAGGGTTACTATTGACCACTACCCCTTTCTCTACAGTTATTGTGTACAGGGTTACTACCGACCACTAACCCTTTCTCTACGGTTGTTGTGTACAGGGTTACTACCGACCACTAACCCTTTCTCTACAGTTATTGTGTACAGGGTTACTACCGACCACTAACCCTTTATCTACAGTTATTGTGTACAGGGTTACTATTGACCACTACCCCTTTCTCTACAGTAGTTGTGTACAGGGTTACTACCGACCACTACCCCTTTCTCTACAGTTATTGTGTACAGGATTACTACCGACCACTACCCCTTTCTCTACAGTTATTGTGTACAGGATTACTACCGACCCCTACCCCTTTCTCTACAGTTGTTGTGGACAGGGTTACTACCGACCACTAACCCTTTCTCTACATTTATTGTGTACAGGATTACTACCGACCACTACCCCTTTCTCTACAGTTATTGTGTACAGGGTTACTACCGACCACTACCCCTTTCTCTACAGTTATTGTGTACAGGATTACTACCGACCACTACCCCTTTCTCTACAGTTGTTGTGTACAGGGTTACTACCGACCACTAACCCTTTCTCTACATTTATTGTGTACAGGATTACTACCGACCACTACCCCTTTCTCTACAGTTATTGTGTACAGGGTTACTACCGACCACTACCCCTTTCTCTACAGTTGTTGTGTACAGGTTTACTATTGACCACTAACCCTTTCTCTATAGTTGTCATGTACAGGGTTACTACCGACCACTACCCCTTTCTCCACAGTTGTTGTGTACAGGGTTACTAACGACCACTAAATCTTTCTCTGCAGTTATTGTGTACAGAGTTACTATTGACCACTACCCCTTTCTCTACAGTTGTTGTGTACAGGGTTACTACCGACCACTACCCCTTTCTCTACAGTTATTGTGTACAGGGTTACTACCGACCACTACCCCTTTCTCTACAGTTATTGTGTACAGGGTTACTACGGACCATTACCACTTTCTCTGCTGTTGTTGTGTACAGGGTTACTACAGATCACTAACCCTTTCTCTACAGTTGTTGTGTACAGGGTTACTACCGACCACTAAATCTTTCTCTACAGTTATTGTGTACAGGGTTACTACCGACCACTACCCCTTTCTCTACAGTTATTGTGTACAGGGTTACTACCGACCACTACCCCTTTCTCTACAGTTATTGTGTACAGGGTTACTACGGACCATTACCACTTTCTCTGCTGTTGTTGTGTACAGGGTTACTACAGATCACTAAATCTTTCTCTGCTGTTGTTGTGTACAGGGTTACTATTGACCACTACTCCTTTCTCTACAGTTGTCGTGTCAGGGTTACTATTGACCACTACCCCTTTCTCTACGGTTGTCGTGTACAGGGTTACTATTGACCACTACCCCTTTCTCTACAGTTATTGTGTACAGGGTTACTACCGACCACTAACCCTTTCTCTACGGTTGTTGTATACAGGGTTACTACCGACCACTAACCCTTTCTCTACAGTTATTGTGTACAGGGTTACTACCGACCACTAACCCTTTATCTACAGTTATTGTGTACAGGGTTACTATTGACCACTACCCCTTTCTCTACAGTAGTTGTGTACAGGGTTACTACCGACCACTACCCCTTTCTCTACAGTTATTGTGTACAGGATTACTACCGACCACTACCCCTTTCTCTACATTTATTGTGTACAGGATTACTACCGACCACTACCCCTTTCTCTACAGTTGTTGTGTACAGGGTTACTACCGACCACTAACCCTTTCTCTACATTTATTGTGTACAGGATTACTACCGACCACTACCCCTTTCTCTACAGTTATTGTGTACAGGGTTACTACCGACCACTACCCCTTTCTCTACAGTTATTGTGTACAGGATTACTACCGACCACTACCCCTTTCTCTACAGTTGTTGTGTACAGGGTTACTACCGACCACTAACCCTTTCTCTACATTTATTGTGTACAGGATTACTACCGACCACTACCCCTTTCTCTACAGTTATTGTGTACAGGGTTACTACCGACCACTACCCCTTTCTCTACAGTTGTTGTGTACAGGTTTACTATTGACCACTAACCCTTTCTCTATAGTTGTCATGTACAGGGTTACTACCGACCACTACCCCTTTCTCCACAGTTGTTGTGTACAGGGTTACTAACGACCACTAAATCTTTCTCTGCAGTTATTGTGTACAGAGTTACTATTGACCAATACCCCTTTCTCTACAGTTGTTGTGTACAGGGTTACTACCGACCACTACCCCTTTCTCTACAGTTATTGTGTACAGGGTTACTACCGACCACTACCCCTTTCTCTACAGTTATTGTGTACAGGGTTACTACGGACCATTACCACTTTCTCTGCTGTTGTTGTGTACAGGGTTACTACAGATCACTAACCCTTTCTCTACAGTTGTTGTGTACAGGGTTACTATCGACCACTAAATCTTTCTCTACAGTTATTGTGTACAGGGTTACTACCGACCACTACCCCTTTCTCTACAGTTATTGTGTACAGGGTTACTACCGACCACTACCCCTTTCTCTACAGTTATTGTGTACAGGGTTACTACGGACCATTACCACTTTCTCTGCTGTTGTTGTGTACAGGGTTACTACAGATCACTAACCCTTTCTCTACAGTTGTTGTGTACAGGGTTACTACCGACCACTAAATCTTTCTCTACAGTACAGATGACAAAACTAAATTCCTGGTCCCTGTTGTTTAACAAAGATGAACAAATAATAAGTCTTATCATCAAAGGAAAAGACTAGGAACCCTACCTGTCCCCTAAAAATGCTTTGTCTGTATTACACATCAAAGTAAAAGACTAGGAACCCTACCTGTCCCCTAAAAATGCTTTGTCTGTATTACACATCAAAGGAAAAGACTAGGAACCCTACCTGTCCCCTAAAAATGCTTTGTCTGTATTACACATCAAAGTAAAAGACTATGAACCTTACTTGTCCCCTACAAATATTTTGTTATTACACATTATTCAACTATGAATTTTATCTAAGTGGTTCACAAAACAAAAATATAAATGTGAAGGCATGTTACCTGTGTAGCAGTACTTCTCAACTTCTCCAAACCATTCTCTAAACGAACAATCTTTGCCTGCAGTTCCACATTCTTCTTGTTTAAAAGGTTGTCATACAGTTTGATCTGCTCCAAGAAACTCTTTGGTGTTGTGTAGTTGTATCTTTTCTCATTGAGGAGATATTTCTGGCTGGTTTCATTGACCGATTGATGCACAAAAGCCATGAAATTTGATATGGAGCCCCTCATTTCAGCCTATTCAGAGTCATAACAAACCATAATTAGCAAACATATTTCAAAAGATTATTCAGTAAAAGAAGAGAGAACATTTGATTATCACAGGGTAATCTGAATAATCTGAACTGTCTAGACAGAAAGGGTCTGTATAACTATAATAAACATAAAGATTATTTGTGATAAATAGAAATATATAAACTTACATTCAGCAATTCAATCTCTTCAAGGAACCTACTGGACACAGAAATGAGAGCAGTCTCTGGCCATTCATGAAACCAATCAATGCATGTACAGTTGGTGACAGCTGGAAATTTCCTTCCTCTCACACGGAGGGTAGAGCCGACGGGGGAGAAACACAGCACAACCTGTAAAGTTAAAGAGTAACACAAACATTACACACGGAGGGTAGAGCCGACGAGGGAGAAACACAGCACAACCTGCAGAGAGTAACACAAACATTACACAATGAGGGTAGAGCCGACGGGGGAGAAACACAGCACAACCTGCAGAGAGTAACACAAACATTACACACGGAGGGTAGAGCCGACGGGGGAGAAACACAGCACAACCTGTAGAGAGTAGCACAAACATTACACACGGAGGGTAGAGCCGACGGGGGAGAAACACAGCACAACCTGCAGAGAGTAACACAAACATTACACACGGAGGGTAGAGCCGACGGGGGAGAAACACAGCACAACCTGCAGAGAGTAACACAAACATTACACACGGAGGGTAGAGCCGACGGGGGAGAAACACAGCACAACCTGTAGAGAGTAACACAAACATTACACACGGAGGGTAGAGCCGACGGGGGAGAAACACAGCACAACCTGCAGAGAGTAACACAAACATTACACACGAAGGGTAGAGCCGACGGGGGAGAAACACAGCACAACCTGCAGAGTTAAAGAGTAACACAAATATTACACAACAAAGAGAAACAACACACCAAAGATGTATGGAACATTTCAAAAGTTAATTAAATCAACTGCAATGCTGTTTCAAGTAATAATAATGATAATATTTATTTCAGGTAATACATCAGAGACATAAATGTTACATAAATAAAATCACATACAAGACAATACTAATACACAAATTCAAACAGTTACAAAAATAATCTAAATTGAGCATTAAATATAGTTATAGTCTAGAGAGAGAGAGAGTGTGGTTGGACAATTTTAACCAAAAATCTCTCTTAGTATCAGCCTAACTAACTAGATAATGCCGACAATCTTCAGGCCAGTAGCCTCTTGCTGATAATATAAGTTCACTTCTAATCAATTGGTTAATGACAAGCACTAAACAACTACTATCCTTATTGTCTAAGAATTGTAAATATTAATGATCTTAGTTAACAAGTTTTTTATTGTTAAACCATTTAAAAACTAAAACTTTTTCACATCACATTTCACAATAAAATTCAACATTATGTACGCAGTATTACAATATGATAACTTCAGTATATCTCACCTTCAACAACCTCCTCACTTTATCAATGAAAAACCTCCAGCAGTTTTCCCTACTGTCCTCCAGTCCTACACCCTTGACTTCATTTCTGATGCCATTGATGATGTTCTCTAACTCATCATCAGGGAACAAGTCCGCAATTTCTCCTGAAGCCAATAAATCATTGATGAGCACAAGGAACTTCTCATCAGCTACTTGAGCATCTGTCATGAGAAACACAATACCCATATTTTTCAACCCAGCCTTCAGATACAAAGTGGACAGTTCTAGTTTCAGGTCAGCAATGCTGTAGCCTTTCCTCAATGTAATCTGGTATACATCCAGACTGCTGATTGAAGCAGCAAGTCGAGACAAACTCTGCTTTCCACTGCCACCCACACCAATCAGGAGAGCATTTCCTCTTGGTGACTCCAGAATGCGATTGATCCTGCAAACATGCATCATTGCATCCTCGAACAGAACAAGATTCATGGCAGTATTCAGTTCATTGTAGTTTTCCAGAGCTTCAACAAGGGTTTTATTGAGGTCCTCCCAAGAAGAAACTGGGTTGTATTTTGGATCTCCAACACCTTGTGCGAAGTGGCAGTACAGCATGGGCTCTTTGTACAGAATGGCCTCATCAATGTCCTGCAATCAAAATACACATATTTATTACATTTTTACCAGTGAAATATCGAAAAACTTTCATTCTATAAATGTGATATTTCCACTAGTGAAAAATATCACTTTTTCTGATTTGACCAATCAAAACACTGCTTACAAATGTTTGGGGAAATCAGAAGCTGCCACTGTAGATTTTCATACAAAAATGTAATAAACAGAATATCATCTAACAGTATCTTCAGTAATATATACCAAACATATTTCACTCGTGTGGCTAATATTTTGAGTGCGCATTTGGTATTACTGAAGACACTGTTAGATATCCTCTATAGATTGTCTTAAGTAAGAATAACTTTTATTAAGCATGACAATCTTCAACCCCACAACTATTATTTCTGTTTAGTATTCATCAATAATTCCTTTAAAATGTTACCTCAAAATTCTTTTTGACTGTGTCTTTGACGACTTTATCATATCCTTCAAGGTCTGCTTGGTCAACTAGCTTGTCTTTGTACACTCTTTCTGCTTCATGCAGCCACAGACGGACCAATTCCACTGGTGTTTTTGCACATTCAGGTAAAGAAAACAATATGCCCTGCAAAAGACAAAGACGTCAGAATGAATTTGATATTGAACATTAAATAATGACTAAAGTTTGAAGCATTCCATATTGTTACCAATCTAGTAAACAATGACTAAAGTTTGAAGCATTCCATATTGTTACCAATCTAGTAAATAATGACTAAAGTTTGAAGCATTCCATATTGTTACCAATCTAGTAAACAATGACTAAAGTTTGAAGCATTCCATATTGTTACCAATCTAGTAAACAATGACTAAAGTTTGAAGCATTCCATATTGTTACCAATCTAGTAAACAATGACTAAAGTTTGAAGCATTCCATATTGTTACCAATCTAGTAAACAATGACTAAAGTTTGAAGCATTCCATATTGTTACCAATCTAGTAAACAATGACTAAAGTTTGAAGCATTCCATATTGTTACCAATCTAGTAAACAATGACTAAAGTTTGAAGCATTCCATATTGTTACCAATCTAGTAAACAATGACTAAAGTTTGAAGCATTCCATATTGTTACCAATCTAGTAAATAATGACTAAAGTTTGAAGCATTCCATATTGTTACCAATCTAGTAAACAATGACTAAAGTTTGAAGCATTCCATATTGTTACCAATCTAGTAAACAATGACTAAAGTTTGAAGCATTCCATATTGTTACCAATCTAGTAAATAATGACTAAAGGTTGAAGCATTCCATATTGTTACCAATCTAGTAAACAATGACTAAAGGTTGAAGCATTCCATATTGTTACCAATCTAGTAAACAATGACTAAAGGTTGAAGCATTCCATATTGTTACCAATCTAGTAAACAATGACTAAAGTTTGAAGCATTCCATATTGTTACCAATCTAGTAAATAATGACTAAAGTTTGAAGCATTCCATATTGTTACCAATCTAGTAAACAATGACTAAAGGTTGAAGCATTCCATATTGTTACCAATCTAGTAAATAATGACTAAAGGTTGAAGCATTCCATATTGTTACCAATCTAGTAAACAATGACTAAAGTTTGAAGCATTCCATATTGTTACCAATCTAGTAAACATTTTGTTTCTGTGCTCTTCTTCACTAATGTGATAATAAAACTGTTCCACATTAAAATCAAGTAAAGAAGTTATACTATCTTAATCAATCTTCTGGTGTACAAGTGGGCATTTGATTTTGATATTGTAGGAAATTGATGTTCCTAGAATAAAGCATCTGATCAGGCAGGTGACATCAAATGTTGTTCAGGTTTGATGGAGAAATCAATCTCAGTATTAATCAGAGTGAACAGACCACTGTACCACCTGACACCCTTTTGATTGCTTTTCGTGCTCACCTGGAAAATGTTGGACAGGTCCCTGAGATTGAAGACATAGTGGAACTTGATGGCTGTGGGTAAGAAGGTGCTAGTGACCTTGGAGTGAAGAGCCAAGGCACCAGTGATGATGGTTGGGACATACTTCTGTACTGCTTGAGAAAAGCTGTTCTGGGCCAAATGCTGGGACAGGATACTGGTATAAATGGTTGTCAATGCCTCTGCATTTGGGAAGTTCATAGAAAACACACAAAAATGTCTCTGAAATCATAAAAAAATGACATTGTTATACTACATATAAAACAAGACAATTTGGTGAATTACAGTCCCCCATCGAATGACAGCCTGAACCATAATATGTTTTTATGTAACTTAGATATTTCAAGAAACAAAATCTTTAATATTATTTTCAAGCTAGGTGTGTTTACAACACAGATATGGCCTTATGCATTAGCTACATAAATCTTACCCATCTGATGTTTGACCACTGGCAGATGTCATGTAGATGTTAGCTAATGCAGTTAATCATATCTGTCAGGATACTACTTGTAAATGTCACAATTACAGTATTTTGTCTAGAACACATTTGACACAGGACACACTGCCTCATCAAGGTGAACCTATACAAAATATAGGTCAAGTCCTACTTTTGACACAGGACACAGGGCCTCATCAAGGTGAACCTATACAAAATATAGGTCAAGTCCTACTTTTGACACAGGACACAGGGCCTCATCAAGGTGAACCTATACAAAATATAGGTCAAGTCCTATTTTTGACACAGGACACAGGGCCTCATCAAGGTGAACCTATACAAAATATAGGTCAAGTCCTACTTTTGACACAGGACACAGGGCCTCATCAAGGTGAACCTATACAAAATATAGGTCAAGTCCTACTTTTGACACAGGACACAGGGCCTCATCAAGGTGAACCTATACAAAATATAGGTCAAGTCCTACTTTTGACACAGGACACAGGGCCTCATCAAGGTGAACCTATACAAAATATAGGTCAAGTCCTACTTTTGGTACAGGACACAGGGCCTCATCAAGGTGAACCTATACAAAATATAGGTCAAGTCCTACTTTTGACACAGGACATACTGCCTCATCAAGGTGAACCTATACAAAATATAGGTCAAGTCCTACTTTTGGTACAGGACACACTGCCTCATAAAGTTGAACCTATACAAAATATAGGTCAAGTCCTACTTTTGGTACAGGACACACTGCCTCATCAAGGTGAACCTATACAAAATATAGGTCAAGTCCTACTTTTGATACAGGACACAGGGCCTCATAAAGGTGAACCTATGAAAATATAGGTCAAGTCCTACTTTTGACACAGGACACACTGCCTCATCAAGGTGAACCTATACAAAATATAGGTCAAGTCCTACTTTTGGTACAGGACATACTGCCTCATCAAGGTGAACCTATACAAAATATAGGTCAAGTCCTACTTTTGACACAGGACACAGGGCCACATCAAGGTGAACCTATACAAAATATAGGTCAAGTCCTACTTTTGACACAGGACACAGGGCCTCATCAAGGTGAACCTATACAAAATATAGGTCAAGTCCTTTTTTTGATACAGGACACAGGGCCTCATAAAGGTGAACCTATGAAAATATAGGTCAAGTCCTACTTTTGACACAGGACACAGGGCCTCATCAAGGTGAACCTATACAAAATATAGGTCAAGTCCTACTTTTGACACAGGACACAGGGCCTCATCAAGGTGAACCTATACAAAATATAGGTCAAGTCCTACTTTTGACACAGGACACAGGGCCTCATCAAGGTGAACCTATACAAAATATAGGTCAAGTCCTACTTTTGACACAGGACATACTGCCTCATAAAGGTGAACCTATACAAAATATAGGTCAAGTCCTACTTTTGACACAGGACACAGGGCCTCATCAAGGTGAACCTATACAAAATATAGGTCAAGTCCTACTTTTGGTACAGGACATACTGCCTCATCAAGGTGAACCTATACAAAATATAGGTCAAGTCCTACTTTTGGTACAGGACATACTGCCTCATCAAGGTGAACCTATACAAAATATAGGTCAAGTCCTACTTTTGACACAGGACATACTGCCTCATCAAGGTGAACCTATACAAAATATAGGTCAAGTCCTACTTTTGGTACAGGACACACTGCCTCATAAAGGTGAACCTATACAAAATATAGGTCAAGTCCTACTTTTGGTACAGGACACACTGCCTCATTAAGGTGAACCTATACAAAATATAGGTCAAGTCCTACTTTTGACACAGGACACAGGGCCTCATCAAGGTGAACCTATACAAAATATAGGTCAAGTCCTACTTTTGACACAGGACACACTGCCTCATCAAGGTGAACCTATACAAAATATAGGTCAAGTCCTATTTTTGATACAGGACACACTGCCTCATAAAGGTGAACCTATACAAAATATAGGTCAAGTCCTACTTTTGACACAGGACACAGGGCCTCATCAAGGTGAACCTATACAAAATATAGGTCAAGTCCTACTTTTGGTACAGGACACACTGCCTCATAAAGGTGAACCTATGAAAGTATAGGTCAAGTCCTACTTTTGACACAGGACACACTGCCTCATAAAGGTGAACCTATACAAAATATAGGTCAAGTCCTACTTTTGGTACAGGACATACTGCCTCATCAAGGTGAACCTATACAAAATATAGGTCAAGTCCTACTTTTGACACAGGACACAGGGCCTCATCAAGGTGAACCTATACAAAATATAGGTCAAGTCCTTTTTTTGATACAGGACACAGGGCCTCATAAAGGTGAACCTATGAAAATATAGGTCAAGTCCTACTTTTGACACAGGACACAGGGCCTCATCAAGGTGAACCTATACAAAATATAGGTCAAGTTCTACTTTTGACACAGGACACAGGGCCTCATCAAGGTGAACCTATACAAAATATAGGTCAAGTCCTACTTTTGACACAGGACACAGGGCCTCATCAAGGTGAACCTATACAAAATATAGGTCAAGTCCTACTTTTGACACAGGACATACTGCCTCATAAAGGTGAACCTATACAAAATATAGGTCAAGTCCTACTTTTGACACAGGACACAGGGCCTCATCAAGGTGAACCTATACAAAATATAGGTCAAGTCCTACTTTTGGTACAGGACATACTGCCTCATCAAGGTGAACTATACATAATATAGGTCAAGTCCTACTTTTGACACAGGACATACTGCCTCATCAAGGTGAATCTATACAAAATATAGGTCAAGTCCTACTTTTGGTACAGGACACACTGCCTCATAAAGGTGAACCTATACAAAATATAGGTCAAGTCCTACTTTTGGTACAGGACACACTGCCTCATCAAGGTGAACCTATACAAAATATAGGTCAAGTCCTACTTTTGACACAGGACACACTGCCTCATCAAGGTGAACCTATACAAAATATAGGTCAAGTCCTACTTTTGATACAGGACACACTGCCTCATAAAGGTGAACCTATGAAAATATAGGTCAAGTCCTACTTTTGACACTGGACACAGGGCCTCATCAAGGTGAACCTATACAAAATATAGGTCAAGTCCTACTTTTGACACAGGACACAGGGCCTCATCAAGGTGAACCTATACACAATATAGGTCAAGTCCTATTTTTGATACAGGACACACTGCCTCATAAAGGTGAACCTATGAAAATATAGGTCAAGTCCTACTTTTGACACAGGACACTGGGCCTCATCAAGGTGAACCTATACAAAATATAGGTCAAGTCCTACTTTTGACACAGGACACAGGGCCTCATCAAGGTGAACCTATACAAAATATAGGTCAAGTCCTACTTTTGACACAGGACACAGGGCCTCATCAAGGTGAACCTATACAAAATATAGGTCAAGTCCTATTTTTGGTACAGGACACACTGCCTCATAAAGGTGAACCTATACAAAATATAGGTCAAGTCCTACTTTTGGTACAGGACACACTGCCTCATCAAGGTGAACCTATACAAAATATAGGTCAAGTCCTACTTTTGACACAGGACACACTGCCTCATCAAGGTGAACCTATACAAAATATAGGTCAAGTCCTATTTTTGATACAGGACACACTGCCTCATAAAGGTGAACCTATGAAAATATAGGTCAAGTCCTACTTTTGACACTGGACACAGGGCCTCATCAAGGTGAACCTATACAAAATATAGGTCAAGTCCTACTTTTGACACAGGACACAGGGCCTCATCAAGGTGAACCTATACACAATATAGGTCAAGTCCTATTTTTGATACAGCACACACTGCCTCATAAAGGTGAACCTATGAAAATATAGGTCAAGTCCTACTTTTGACACAGGACACTGGGCCTCATCAAGGTGAACCTATACAAAATATAGGTCAAGTCCTACTTTTGACACAGGACACAGGGCCTCATCAAGGTGAACCTATACAAAATATAGGTCAAGTCCTACTTTTGACACAGGACACAGGGCCTCATCAAGGTGAACCTATACAAAATATAGGTCAAGTCCTATTTTTGGTACAGGACATACTGCCTCATCAAGGTGAACCTATACAAAATATAGGTCAAGTCCTACTTTTGACACAGGACACAGGGCCTCATCAAGGTGAACCTATACAAAATATAGGTCAAGTCCTATTTTTGATACAGGACACACTGCCTCATAAAGGTGAACCTATACAAAATATAGGTCAAGGCCTACTTTTGACACAGGACACACTGCCTCATCAAGGTGAACCTATGAAAATAAAGGTCAAGGCCTACTTTTGATACAGGACACACTGCCTCATCAAGGTGAACCTATACTTCAAGTTGGAAGTTTCAATGACTTTAATTGTATCCTGGCGCCAACACTACTTCTCACTGGAACTTCATACTTGGTATATTGGTTCACCTTGATATGGCAGTGTGTCATGTAACAAAAGTAGGTAACTCAGACCTCCATCGTGATCTTTGACCTTCATCAAACTAAAAGTTTGCCAGGGCTTTATCTCACACCCTACAAGTCATTGGAACTTTGTACTTGGGGTATGGGTTTACATTCAATTTGGTGAGTTGTTGGGAATTCCTTGGAATTACATGCCTTGTCAGCCCCTCTTTCACAGTAATGATAATAATAATATTAGTCTTTATTTATACTTGATAACAAAATAAGTCAAAGACTTGTCTTACTTTTGGTCAAGCCTACATAATATATACAGTATTTACAAATAAATCATCAACATGACTTAGCCTTGTTTATCCCTATGTCTTTTCAAAGTTTCAAATTCAAATCAAATTCCATTGGAAATTAAAATTCAGAAAATGTTAGTTAATTGTCAAACTTTTGAATTAACCAGAGCTGATAGGTGTTAAATTAACAGAAAATTCAAATTATTTAGAAAAGTTGCAATTATTGTAATGGGACCCATTACCAAACTCCCCAGACATATTCCTGTAGTCTCAAAGGATGCTAATAGAAGATTTTATTTAAAATGACAATAATTCAAGGTACTTATTTACCACTATCATAACCTATCATTAGAACACTACTTACCTGAAGACGAGAGTCAATTGTGAAGCTTCCAGCAGTGGGGTTCATACAGCCAACATACTGGGTGTTGTGGATGTCCTTCAGTGTGAGCTTAGACCTGTCATACCAATGGCTGTGGTCAATGTGCTGTCTCATCAGGGTATGAGGCTGCACTGTGAAGTAGGCATCCACCTGTAAACATGTTCCAGTAAGTCAGGTAAAATAAATACCTCACACAAAGTCAGTAATGTATGGAAATCTGACAAATTTCTTAAAAGTCTTAGGCACAACTGGCATAAATGATGTTTCTTACTTAGGTCTGAATGGAACTTGGGTTGTTATGATTTACCTCTGGCATATTCATGTCATCCACAAAGTAGATGAGTTTGCGTGTGCCTGGAGGTCCAAAGTTTCGGCCAGCCTTTTTCTCCAGTGGCTTCTCCAGGATAGATTGCAACATCTCTGAAGTGGTGTAAAAGTTGAAGGGCACATTGGCAACCATGTACTCTTCTGAGGCATTGTTGAGTTTGTCTCCCATCAGCACAGTCTTGCCTGTCCCAGCGTTTCCTACCAACATGACAGGGCGTTTCTTGTCCACCAACATATCCAGGAAGAACTTGATCCTTGTTGTCTCAGATGTGTGCACCAAAGCAGCCTAAAGCAAATCAGTAATAATTCATTAATAATGTTAAACTTGCTTTATTTTGCTTCAGTTCAAATACTGTCAAACTTCGATGTATCAAACTTTACGGGACCGTCGAGAAAACTTCGAATCATTGGGACTTCGACTTATGAATATTGCACATCGAACATCGATATGTAGGCCTATATGTATATATGAACTGTACATAAGAAGAACCAATGCAGTCCTAGTGTAACATACCACAGGCTAACAAATTGTAGATTCACATTCATAGAGAATAGTATATTAAAATACACACTATAAGTTTTTGTAGTTCTAATATTAATGCCCGGCCTCCTATGGCTTTGCCCCGGCCGCTTATTAAATTGGTCCCATATGCATATGCCTTGTAATTGAGCAAGCCCGGTGTGATTCACATCGGGGCGATTTTTGCATCAACTATCGGCCGATTGGTTCTCATCGATAAACGTACTTAAATTATAAACCATTTCTGTCGTTCTCCTACCTAACTTGTAATTAAAATTCAACTAAATTATCGTTAATATCAAGTTTACGTAACGAAGCATAAACTGAAATGAGTAGCGGCAGCCATGATTAAGACTTCAGTAAAATTCTTGGTTTCTTTTTTGAAGAGTTCCTCTCTAAATTTGTGCATGGGCGTGCACGTGCTGACCAAATAAGGAAGTTGTAGTAAGCTGTAGTAACTCCATATTTGGCCATTCAGGCCATATATAAAAACAAGATTTTAGATAACATCACACGTGAACTGGTTCTGCTAAATTTGTGATTTTTTTTTATCATCGTAAACACTCGATAGTTCAGCAACCTTATGCTCACATGAAATCTTACCGATTGAACAATTTTGATTTTGCTCCACTACTAGGCATAGGCCCGCTTCTAATTTAAGTCCGTGGTTGCTCTAATTAAAGACGGCTATATAAACAAATTGTCATCGCAGCTTGTATGTCGATATACTGTTCACAGGGTATCGACACACAAGTCCGTGAAGGTGTGAAAATGACCGCGGGACAATTTATTGTGCTCGTACAGTTAAAATTTTCACTTCAATTTATTAGTTGTAATTTCCAATGCTTTCAAAACGAACGGGTCAGAATAAAACTTCGATACAGCGAAAAATTCGATTCATAGAAGTTCGATTCATGAATAGTAAATAAGTAGTGTTATATAAGAAAAAAAATCGGGACTTTGCCAAAAGTTCGACACATCGAGAAATTTGAATCATCGAAGTTTGATTAATCGAGGTTTGACTGTAGATAATTTTAGTATAAAGAAAAAAATACATTGCTTACCTGTAATGGGACATCTGGATCAAGCTCAAACTTCTGAACAAGTTTGGTCCATGGTTCAAACTTTTTTGTTTCGTTGTCAATGTAGTAGTCAAATACTGTTCCTTGGATGGGAAACTTCACCGTCTTGAATTCTGTTGTCCACCATTTGGTGAACTCAACTCGATAGTCTACAAGCTTTACAGGTAAAACACTATTGTTAGAAAAATATTGGACACATTCAATGATACTGAGGTAATAAATTTAATGAGCTGCACACAATTCATGTTGAATTTGTTTAAAAACCAACTTATTCAATTTCTCACTCCGCATGATTTACCAATGAAATATATTGAGTTGTTATATGTCAATGTTTGTAATATCTAGAGCTTGTGTAAGTCTGACCATTACACAACTGACAAACTGACATGAATATCTATAGATGTAGTTTAAGTGTTTGCTATTCAGATTGCTACTTGTGTAATTGTACCTGATCTTGGAACGTCACTCCACCAAAGGCCCACACGCATGCAAACACAAAGTACAGCTCATACAGTTCTTTGGGGCAGTCTGGAGGAGTGTTCTCCACAGTGAGAAAGCACTCCAACAGGTAGCACAACATCTGGATTTGGCACACTTCAGCCACTGGTGTGATCTTCTTGAAACGGAAGCGCATGGTATCCAAACATAATGGTATGTACTTCTCAAAGAGAATAGACAGATTGGCTTTCTCTGACTGGACCTCACGTGTATCTATCCAGCTCTGGACATACCTGTATGAGCAGAACAACCAATTAAGTAACAATTGGATCCTCATGCAATATGACCTGATCGAAATAGGTTCCTGTCCATGGCAGAGGGAAAATATGGAAAACATGGCAGAGATAACTATGAAACTGGAATTATAGACTAATAGAATCAGAGATTCAGAACACCAGGTGATACACAAGGGATTCACATGTACTTTAATATTATGTTCAGAAATATTGCAACTATAACTCATCCCCTTATTAAGGTCCTGTTACATTTCATATTATATACATCACCCATCGATGACAAATAAAATATCCATGGTGTGAATAGCCGAATACAATATATTACTATAGCCTTTTCTAGAGAAAAATGCCTGAGAAGAGAAACTAATTACCCAGCTTGAGTTTAATTCCTATCCCTTTTCTGTTTGTGTGATTTTAGATCCCAACTTTTGACTAAAAACTTACGGATTCCAGCCTAGATCAGCAGGGTTAATGAAGAGAATACCAGCCCTGGACACAGTAGCTGGAGTGGCAGTCCTCAGGTGGGAGATCTCAAACAAAAGCCTCATAGAGTTGGTGAGAGGAATACGCTCATTACTGGCCAGGGTCAACACTTTGTTGTCATCCATGACAGTGTTGAGGGACTCTATCCACATGGGGTCAATGTCTCCATCCAGCACAATCCATTTGGGTCCATCTCCCGACATGTTGGCAAGATCACGCATGATCACAGAAAATAAACCTACAAATGAATCAAGCAGTTCCAGGTTCAAAGCAGGACTAATAAAAATGGACTATAAATTATATGGAACCTACTTTGCTACAAAAATTACAAGTCAACATACCTTAGCTGGCTACAAACAAGAATTCCATGGAAGTGGATGTGTCGCCTGCACAGCAAGTTGGGAGATAAGTTTTTAGGAGCTAGCTATGGATATGCATTGTATCAGTTCCAAGTGGAATTTTTATGGTTATCTAAATTGATTCCTATACAATGAATTATTTTGTTGATTATAATACATGTGAAGTTTGAGGTTAATTGGCCCAAAAGGAACTGGACAGAGATTTTCATAAGGAAACTGAAGTTACTGCCCGGAAACCGATTTTCTATTTATAGTAGCAGTGACCTTGACCTTTGGCCCTGAAAAGCAATCCCAAGCAAGCACTTTTGGTAATGAAGCATTGTAAGAAGTTTGAGTTTAATTGGCACAAGAAAACCAAGTTATAGAACGGAAACATATTTCCCATTTATAGAAAGAGTGACCTTGACCTTTGCCTGTGAAAACCAAACGCAAGCAAGCACTTTTGGTAAGGAAGCACTGCATGAAGTTTGAGTTTGATTGGTCCAAGAAAAGTGATTTTCTATTTATAGCAACATTGACCTTAACCTTTGACCTTCGACCCTGAAAAGCAGTCCCAAGCGAGCACCTTTGGTAAGGAAGTACTGTATGAAGTTTGAGTTTGATTGGCCCAAGGAAACTCAAGTTATCGCACGGAAACTGTTGGTGCAGACGCCGTCGCCGACATAGTGATCCCTTTATGTCGCCTTTTCAGGCGACACAAAAACTAAGTAATGTCACATTTATATAGCTGACAGTTTAATATGGCATCAATATACAGTTCTTACCATCCTTCCATTCTCTGGTTGCAGGATTGATGATGCCAAACAGTTCATTGTTTGTCACTGCCTTTGGATCCAGATCAATAGCCATTGGTTTTTTGCCCTGGTTTCTGAAGGTCCTGACGAGTGTTCCCCACACCTTACTCTTTCCCACACCTGCGTTTCCCAGGCAGAACACCGAATGACGCACCTCAAACAATTCTTGCAGTTGTATACACTACAAGATCAAACAACATTGCATACATTTTAAGTATAACACAATTAAACATCCATTGTTAAGCATCCTATTTCATAGAACACTGTTAAATTATATGGAGTATTTAATTCAAAGTGAATCCTTCATATAAAGAGGCAACAAGAAAATGACTTACATACAACATTTGATATAGCGTCCTATCTAGCTAACATAAGCCACTCTAGAGCGCTTTAGAATATATATATGCAATTCTTATGCAATCAATACAATTAACATATAGTTCTATCATATACAATGTTGAGGAGGTCGCAGGAGCTGCCTTATCAGGCGCTAACTACTTGTCCAATACTACCTGGCTTATATCTCCCTGTGTGTGTATATGTATGCGTGTGTGCTGGAGATGAATCATGTTCTGTTTGTAGTGGGACTATGTTTCCCATCTTTTATAGTACCATCTCACTTGAATGCTACAGCACAGATACTACAACACCCACCCCAGACCATTTCATACTCCACCTGGGTTGTTGGAGTTGTGTGGGCAGGAGAAAAACACTTTTTCTGAATGTTCCATACGTATGACAATTTCGGGGATCGAACCCTGGCCGCCTGCATGGAAGGCTGGAGTGTTAACCACTCGAGCAATCCGCCCATAAATCACTTGTCAAATTGATTGCGATATCAATCTGACGATCTTACCTTGAGGATGAAGTTGTCCTCGGGCTGCAGCTTCTGGTCAAGAGTAGCAGTCTTGATTTGTTTTTCAAGGTCCAAGTCACGTTTACGTGGCACATTGAGGGCTGGGAACAAATCTACGATCAGACCCATGAAGATTGGCAAATCATCAGAGACAATTTTGGGGATGTTAAAATCTCGCAGAGCCCTCATCAACACCTGTGCATAATAGAGAGTATGTTTGTGAAAAATAAAATCAGTGTGTTTGATGATATTTTATAGTAGATTTTTTTTTTCATTAATTATTCTTTTGATCAAACTCATGTAATGTTTGATAAAGATAGCCGTTATTGCATCAGGAGACAAAATCTTTATTTTATGACAAAGTTGAATAAAAAAGGATTTCCCAGTCAGGTGCTTTCTTACCTGATCTTCAGGACGTTCTGGGTCATTCCTTTTTAGGGAGCCAGCTACCACAAGAACAGACTTGATGGCACGCAGTCCCCAATCATAATGGTCCTGTCAACAAACAAATGTCCAACCTCATTACACCCGCAACAAATTAAACTAGCAAAACAAATCCAAAATTTGCTATAGGTTCCAATATATCACATCATTATTAAACTTAATAGTACTATGTAGTATCAAATCTTACCTGTTTTGATAAGAGCTCTCGACACAAGCTGTATAAAGTAATGAACTTTCTGGCCAAGAGACGGGCCTCCAGGAAGCCTTCAGCCACCAACATGATTTCACAGATCAACTCAAAATCTGGCACCACCATAGCACATGGTCTACAAATGATTTTATAATAAATATAGATATTATAATTGTAGAAGATTAACTATAAAACTAAAGGCAGGCTTTACCTATTGTAATTACCTTTAAAATGTAGCATTATATGAAAAGGATACTTTAAGACTGAAGCCTAACCCTAACCCTGTAGATAGGTTACTGCTATGACATTGGAGATTTGCCTTTTAGGTAAGGGTTAACAATATATATAATAATTATATGTGTAAAGATTAAATCATAATAAATATAGGGGTAGGATTGACTATCACATATAATAAATATATATAAGGGTTAAATATAACATAAAAAGTGGGGGTTTTATGCAAGGGTTTATTGTAACATACAATATGTCAGAATTAAGTGTAACCGTAAACAAGTGTCAATATCTCTAAGGATTATCTACAACATAAAATTTGTTTTTATTTTGTTTTGTTTATTTTTCTATAGGAATTAACTACAGTACTAGTATAACAACATATCTATGTTACAATAAATCAAAATAACAAAGGGCACTGCAGGATCAGAAATTTGATCCTTTTACAAAAAACAATACAGCAGATTTCTGGCATGGTGGTAATATATAATACAGAAAACACAATCACATTGTTATTCAAACATGTTTTGTTCACAATCACTTTAGATTAGGTATAGACTGGATAGGGCTACTAATAATAAGCCAATACATGGTAAGGTCGGTTAGAGCTACTGAGCCGAAACATGGTAAGGTCGGATAGGCTCCTGAGCCAAAACATGGTAAGGTAGAATAGGGCTACTGAGCCAAAACATGATAATATCTAATAGGGCTACTGACACGGTTTTCCCTTGGACTCTCAAATTCAATATATTTAGGAATAGGAGTCCTGAGACTCCAATCACTAATGATAATGGTAAAGCTTTATCAATTTTAGGAGTCCTTTGGCAATTTTGAGAGTCACAATGTAGGTTTTGGTGCATCAGGGAAAACCCTGTACTAAGCTGAAAAATGTTAAGGTCATATAGGGCTCCTGAGCTGAAATATGGTAAGGTTGGATAGGCTCCTGAGCCAAAACATCGCTTTACAAATAAGTAAGAATTTATCATTACAATATGAAGTGCCTGAATCTTTTATATACACAAGAGAGCTAGAAAAGAAACTAATGATCTGAGTATACCATACTTTGGGATAATTTGGATATGGTTATATTTTGGTTTATTTGGCGCCTGTGGTGAGTGAGCCAAAATGAAACACACCAAAATTTCACAAAAAAAATTTCGGAACAATATCGGGATTTAAGCAATCGTCTTTCCGTTTATTTACTACATACCCATTACAAACATCCACTAACTGTCCTTGTGTTGGAATATAGTTTTTCGATGAAAATGTGTCAATAAATGTATGTTTTCATGTAAATGTGTCATAAATTCACGTTGTTTTCATATTCATTGTTCTAAGCTGTGTTCGACATCATAACTACTATATTACAGCTGCATCAGTGTTCTTGGGACTCTTTATTTTTGGAAATCGATATGTATCAACAGCCTATCGTAATGTAATGAACAAACATATCAACTACATATTAACACCAAAATTTAACACAGATGATGGTAAAGGCCAAAATGTGGTGCACCAATATTTAACCACCCTATTTTGAGCAAAAAGCGCTAAATTTTGGCGTCGCCAAAATATCTCAAAGTACGGTAAGCTGGGCTATTCAGTATGGACTCTTTCAGCTATAAATGAAGTGGAAGTTTTACCTGAACAAGGCCTTGAGATTTTCTGGAAGCTCTGTACGACCAGCATAACCAGGATTCATGGTGATGAATAGACCAACAGTGGGTAGAAGTTTGATGGTTTCTCCAAGGAAGTTGAAAATAGACTTTTTGTCACGGATAGCATCCTGGATACATTTGACCTGAACAGCTACCACAGACAATACTTCTACTGCGATACGGTTGAATTCATCAAAGCAACCCCAGGCTCCAGACTGAGCCAGCCCTTTGTAGATGTTTCCAATTGACTGAAAAATTAAGACAAATTTATATGTCACTACAGGAGCAAAACAATCATATTGCCAACAAATTCTGTAAAAAATTAATGTTATTTTTTTTTTTGCAATGCAAAACATTATATGCCTGTGATAAATAACTCACGTAGTGAGCTTACACTTTCACTTATAGCTTAAATATTGTTTCCTATTTAACAATGAACTGTTTTTATTTATTGCAAATTACTGAAACCTGCAATGCAGAAGGCACTCAGAGCACTTATGAATCACATTTATGCTTATATTCCTATTTTCACACTTTTTGCATGTTTGTGTGACTAAAGGTTTTGTGATTATTTATATCATTTGTTAATGACACCATACCAGGTGAGTAAGTCACACCTCTAAATTTTGAAGTTGAGTAATGCTGTCATTGTTGAAAACATGTTGTTGTTCAATTATGAACAAGAGGCCCATGGGCCTTAACGGTCATCTGACAATCTATATAATTTTTTGCTGGTAATTCCAAAGTTGTTTAAAGATATTACCATATTTGACCCCTGTGACCTTGTAAGAGGGTTAATGAACAAACTTGGTATTCCTTCATCTCAGCATACTACTATGAATATAGCAGTATCCTGGGACCTTTAGTTACTGTGAAGAAGTGTTTGAACATACTTGACCCCTGTGACCTTGAAAGTATCAAGATAAATCTGTTAATATATAAAACAAATTTAGCAGCCCTTCTTTCAAGCATGCTTCAGGCCAATTATCAGTACACTGGGGCTATAGGTTATTGATAAGAAGTTTTTTTAAAAAAAATTAACACATTTGACCCCTGTGACCTTGAAAGTGGGTCAAGGTAATTCTTTTGCACAAACTTCGTAGCACTTTATCCCAGCATGCTACAGGCCAAATATTAGTTTATGGGGTCTTTCAGTTATTAAGGAAAAGTTCTTTGAAGGTTTGAACATATTTGACCCCTGTGACCTTGAAAGTAGATTAAGGTTATTCATTTGAACAAACTTGATAGCCTTTCATCCCAGTATGCTAAATGTTATGTATAATATCAGCACCCTGGACCTTTCGGTTATTGAGAAGAAGTTGTTTAAAGGGAAAGTTTACGCATGGCAGATAGCAGACGAGGATCGACAGTGCAAGATGGATATAGGTCAGATGACCTAGTAAAACCTGAAAAGACAGATATTATTTTTGTCTTGTAACAAGAAGATAATGACACTGACAATTTCTTTTTTTAAATGAAGCTGAAAATGAACATGCTTGGGCATAAGACAGAGATCTGCTTTTTAATTACAGCATATCAGTGACCTTTGGCATGACTGAAGAAGATTCAGTGTGTTTTTTATTAATTATAGATTTCATTTCATTTCTGCTCAAGCTTATTTTCTATAGAATTTCTATAAAATATATCCAAAGGTGTCATTTTCCTATATAACTATAGTAAACTTCACCCCCTCCCCAGGGGGGAAAGTGAAGTGGGGGGGGGGGATGAAATTTACAATTTGATAAAGCACTTTTAGACCTTAGACCTTTCTATTTATGAAGAGTATTTGATTACAGCATATCTGGGTCTGTAGAAAAAGGTTTTTGAAATTTTAACTATTTTGACCCCTTTTGAGTCCCTACCTCGCGCCCCTAGGAGTTAGGACCATATAATTCACACTTTTGGTGCATCTTTCGCCAAGGAAGGTTCCTGCCAAATTTCATTCAAATTGGTTCAGGGGTTTTGGAGAAGAAGTGTAAAATGTAAATTGTTTACGGACGCATGATGGACAAAAGAAAAGATCGCTTGAGACTTCATCTCAGGTGACTTAAAAAACAAAACAATAACAATAATGATTACTTATATATACATGTTAATATATAACCCTAAAAAACAAACCTTGTAGTCCATCTGTTCAGAGCAGTTGAACACATATACCATGACGCCGAGAGCCCTTCCCAAGTCTTTGGTAGTCTCTGTCTTGCCTGTTCCAGCAGGACCTGCTGGTGCACCACTCATGATCAAGTGGAGTGACTGGGTCAAGGTGATGTAGCATCTGTAGGAAGCAACAGTAATATTTTAAACTTAAACACTTACATAGTATAAATGTAACACAACAGCATCTCAAACTCCTTCCATAGTAATATTTTACATCTAAACAGTACAGCTAAGAGATATGATGCTAGGGCTTACCTGTCAGACAGAGCCAGCTATACAATCCCATACAGTATAACTAAGAGAGAGGATGCTAGGACTTACCTGTCAGACAGAGCCAGCTATACAATCCCATACAGTATAACTAAGAGAGAGGATGCTAGGGCTTACCTGTCAGACAGAGCCAGCTATACAATCCCATACAGTATAACTAAGAGAGAGGATGCTAGGGCTTACCTGTCAGACAGAGCCAGCTATACAATCCCATACAGTATAACTAAGAGAGAGGATGCTAGGGCTTACCTGTCAGACAGAGCCAGCTATACAATCCCATACAGTATAACTAAGAGAGAGGATGCTAGGACTTACCTGTCAGACAGAGCCAGCTATACAATCCCATACAGTATAACTAAGAGAGAGGATGCTAGGGCTTACCTGTCAGACAGAGCCAACTATACAATCCCATACAGTATAACTAAGAGAGAGGATGCTAGGGCTTACCTGTCAGACAGAGCCAGCTATACAATCCCATACAGTATAACTAAGAGAGAGGATGCTAGGACTTACCTGTCAGTCAGAGGAGTAATGACAAGACGTGGAGTGTTGCCCAGGTATTCATGGGAGTAGCGGAACTGAGCATCACAGATGTTTGCATAGCAATCCTTATCATTGTCGTCCCATCTATGTCTGAGTTGAGACAACCAGGCAAAGGCCTGGGAACTATCCACCTTGGTTGTTATCAGTTTGGAGACCACATCTCGAGCATGCACATCTATGGTACAGATGGTCATAATCTTCTGACGGTCACCCTTGGACAACTTACCAATCAGCATTCCGATAAGGCTGTTGAGCTGGACAACCTGAAGATGAAAAGAGTAAGTAACAATATGTTACTGGGGAGAAGTAGAGAACCTGCTGATATAGTAAGTAACTAGAAATGTCTGTGAGACATGAATGCCCCCTTCTCCCACTTGAAATTAGTTCTTCATGCTCATTACGTATGCGAAATTTGATGACAATCGGATCAGTAGTTATTTAAACAAGCTGGTTACATTTATTACCATGGGACGGGACAGGACGGACATGGGTAACACTATATGCCCCACCCCCCCCAAAAAAGTAGAGAACTTATTATCATAAGTTGGAAAAACTATGTCACCTATTCATGTGTATAATTTTTCTACTTTATCAGTTTCAATCCAACTGGCTGTATTGGAACCATTTTTACATTATGTACCCATAAAATGTAATACAATCTTGCAAAGTGTACAGCAATAATTGTTACGTGTTATGTGACCTAAGGGAGGCCACCCTTACAACAATATGAATTTTTCTAGTAAAATCTAGGCTAATATGAGACAGAATTTGTTTGTGTTAATCAAGTGTTTTCCAGTAGTAGAAGTTTCTTGATAATACTGGTAAATACTGGTATCCCATGATATTTGATATAAAAACACTGACAGAAAAGGATAGGACGGAACTGCTGTGAAGCTTTAAGGATTTACATGTGTTTTATGGATTTATTCGAATTCTGTGGAGTTGTAACTATTGGAGTATTGATATTGCCTGCGAACCATGGAATTTGAACTGTGATTAACATTCTTAATTCTGGATTAACAGATAGGAAGGATCACACAAGGACAGCTGTTCATACAGATAAGTTGATTAACTGTATTTGTTATATAATCTTGTACACCACTCCGCTTTAATAGTGTAATTTGGTAATATATATATTGTATATATCATTAAATTGTGTTTGAATTCAGCTGCTGATTTTTTTTCTATTATTGTCATGTAGCATAATACATATACACTACATGGTGCATATAATGCTGACAGAGCATGTGATATGGATGCCAATGAATCAGCGTTAAACTTATCATCTTTCTTTAATTATTATTGACTGTATTTATGACAAACTAAGGTAAGCAATTAGCTAACTAGTATATTCCGGAACCAAAAAAAGAACACAACTCAAGAAAATTTCATCAGACTTAAAAGAAGGCAAACCAGCAAAAATAAAAAATAAACCTCAAAAGGGACTCCCTGCAATTGAATGGATATATCATTAAAACAAATAAAAACCCTAACCCTTACATGTAATGACTCAATACTTATTTCGTTTCTGCTTTTAATTATATTAAACAGCACACTTTTCAAACAATTATCAATTTGAGCTTATAAGCATACTCAGTGAACGAGATGTTGCAGTACTTTGATTGAGGTACCTGTTTTTTGTTGTAGTCTTTGAGGGCGTTCTCATAGCCTTCCTCCAGCCTACCAAAGGCTATGTTGACCTCCGTGGTCCACCAGATCTGGGTGCCACATAAGGCGACCTGAGCTGGGTAGTCAAACAACCACTGTTCTCTAGGTTTCTCCTCATATCCACTCACAGCATCCGTCATCTCATGTCTCACTGTGGCACACATGGCTTTAAGAAGCCTCATCAGCCACACTTCCACCTATACAAAAACATTAACATCAAATATTAGCTTTCACTATAAATTTACCAATTCATGTATGTTTCAATAATTGTTTTTGTGACTACACTTTGCTTTAAGCAATTCTTTCATTTTCAATAGTTGTTTCTATTACTATATCTGTTTACAAAGAACTTCTTCCTTTAATTACTGTTGTAAACAACCAATAACATCTACTTCATCAGCAACAATTAGGTTATTGTCATTGAAAAGAGTAGTTGATTAATGCTGAAAAATGGAATATTTTGTCCTTTTGGTTGTCACTGTAACTGACAAATCGGTAAATTCTGGTACAAAATGTAATACATTTTTCATTGCAAAGTTTTTTCATCCAAACGGGAATAATTGTTTCATTATGGCAGTTTGCTTGGAAATAGGATAATAATAGTTTTTATGAATTTTATTGAAGTTTATTTGAAAGTGAAAGATGTTATAAACTGATTATTACAACAGTAAAATTGTATTTTTAAAAATTTTCTTACACAATGATATAAATTACGATAAACAAACCATCTACAATGTCTGATGATAGAAGGCATCTTCCTTCTGGTTCAAACAGCCAAAATATCATCCAAAAGAACTTGAATGGTTATCATATATGTAAATTCTGTATGCCTGGACCCATTGATAGAAATAAAATTTCCTTTTACGTAACACATGTGACCTCATCATCATTGTCTATTGGTATACTATATACAGCTATAATGACGTAATAAATGGTGTACTTGGCTCACGTCCACTGTGAAACATACCTTGATGTAGAATTAATATGTTAATAACAAATATGAATTAACCTTCCTATATTTTTCAAACCTTAAATAAAAACATTAATGTAAAAAATTATAAATCTTGTATAAAATGTTACAAACTAATTTTGAAAATTGAACCATATTTTGTTTGTTTAATTGTCATGCTGTTGCAAGGACCCCAACAGGAAATTATCTATTTTTCAGCAAAAACACATCATTCTCTCTGCTGCATTGCCCCCTTGTATAAAAAGACAAAATGAAATGTGATTCATAATTAAATAATGTCTAGCCAATGTTAAATATATTTCATTATTCCTTATAGATTAATATCAGTTATTTCTTATGTTGTGATCTACTGTCCTACTGTACAGATTGATTCCCTGACCAGACATGAAAAAGGTATGGGGTCACCTGCCTGAAAAATAGGTTTTCTCTGGGTACTTCTGTTTCCTCCCACAATAAGTCCCCATGTGCTCTAATTTCCAGGCCAACAGAATTTCTTGTTTCATAATTGTTGTAAAAGAAATAAAGTTTATATATATACTGAACTGTAGAAATCTGCTACAAAGGTTAACAATTTGTAATCAGGTTGCAATACTTATGTTATTGGTGTTGTTTAATTATAGACTGACCTGTCCTCCAAGGTCACAATGTTCTTCCAGATCTACACTCTCACCGTCCTTACTCCACATGAGGGTGGCTGTCTTGGTGTCGTTACCCTGATCATCTTGTATCAGTTTCAGCTTGGCCATGCTGTCAAATAACTTTGTCAAGTGACGTTGAACCTGATAAAAAAAAAAAGAAAACTGTCAAAAAGCTTCATGATTTTGTGTTAGATAAAACAACACTGTATAGCACTGTATAAAGTCAAACAACTTGGATTGATGGAGTAAATATTTCCCATACAATGTCCTTTGATAGCGTAGTTTGACAGCATATACATATATTCTAGTACGATCAAACCATATCAAAGGACATTGTAATGTAATGGTTTGACATTATACCAAGGTATACTGTGTTTGACATTTTACCAAGGTATATTGTTTTTGACATTTTACCACGGTATATTGTTTTTGACATTATACAAAGGTAAACTGTTTGACATTATACCGTGTTATACTGTGTTTGACATTTTACCAAGGTATATTGTTTTTGACATTATACCAAGGTATATTGTTTTTGACATTTTACCAAGGTATATTGTTTTTGACATTATACCAAGGTTTATTGTTTTTGACATTATACGAAGGTATACTGTTTTTGACATTATACCAAGGTATATTGTTTTTGACATTTTACCAAGGTATATTGTTTTTGACATTATACCAAGGTATATTGTTTTCGACATTTTACCTAGGATTTAATTTCAGTTTCCATATCTCAACAAATATTCTTATTCCATCCAAAGACCTCCATTTTTATGATGGTATAGACATGCAAGCAAAAACATTTTTCAGCGTAATGATTTTAATTCCCACTAAAATGAGTATAAAAGCTTACAGCTGTTGGGTTGTTTCCATTAGACAGGATGTCTAACAGATCTGCAGATGAGACAAAGTAAAATCTTGGGAAGGCAAGACGCTTGGTCTCCAAGTACTCTGCAAGTGCCTTCTCACACAAAGTCAGGGAGCCTTGCAAGGCTTCCAGGCGCTCATACAGGTTTGGCTGGTTGGTTGCCTCCACACAATTCTTTGTTTTCTCCATTTCTGACACCAGTTCCTGAAATCAGCAACATTCATGACAATTTTAACAGAATACATTGTAAGTCATTTCATGTGATGATACCAAATTTGTATTGATTGCCAAAATCAACAAATCAAATTAAAGCCTTGCAGTAATCAACAAACACAAAGAACTGTATACAATCATGTACATAGTATTATTTACCTTGAAGTCATTGTCAATTCCATCAAATCTCTTTGAGTCTTCTGGAAGCTGAGCTCTGATATCTTCAGACCCAATGAAAATACTCTCCAAATGCGACCATGTGCGCTGGACTTCCATCCAGATAGAGATCACCTGGTCAGCTGTGGATAATTTCTTCTGCCAACTTGACACTTCTTGAAGGAAATGGGCGATATACTTGGAAGACAGCATATTTTGGAGTTGTACCTATAACAGTAAACCAATCATTTGTAGAACAAGGCAGTCCTTTGTTTAACTCTTACCAACTTTGCTTCATTATAATCAAAATGTTAATCCCTCAATAAATGTAAAATTTGACCTTGATGTTGACCTTTGACCCATTGACACTGAGGTTTAGTAAGTTGACACTTTGTTTGATTCTGACCAACTTGGCTTCATAATGTCATAGTAAAATATAAAGCACTCAGTAAACGTAAAATTGACCTTGACCTTTGACCAAATGACATTGAGAATTAGTTGATTGACATCTTGTTTAAATTCTGAACTTTCCTTCATAATGTCATGATAAAATGTTTTTAAGAAAAGGACAATAACTCTGTAAGTAAGCAGGTGTGGGCCTTGAATTTATACACCACACATCACCTTGGTGTAAATGATTCTGTCCACAAAGTTATGCTCCGGACAACAAGTTGTAACAAAGCTAGGGCAACAACTCTGCAAATAGGGGTTTGTTGGTCTTCAACTTAGTACACTGCACATTGTCTTACACATCAAACTTCACAATTTGGCATAACTGAGGGCATTATGTTATGCTCTGGACACAAAAAACGACGAACAGAAAAATGGATAGAGTTTTTCAGGGAGAATAAAAAGAACCCTGGATAACACATCAATGTTGACAGAGACTCAAAAGTAGGTCAGGTTTAAATCATAACATGATCAGGTTTGCTTTTATTTCTGATCAACAATGGCTAAATATTGTTTTAATTTCATACATATAAGAGCTGGGGATAGTTTTGCTTACCTGGTTGTCCTCCAGAGTTTCAATCAGCTCTTCACTAGTTTTCAACATAGTGATCTTTGTACGTGGGTGAGGCTCATGGTCAAACTCCATTGTAGTCCAGGTGGTGTCCAGTTCCTTCAGTACCTTCTCCATACTCATTTCCTTCACAGCTTTGTCTACAATACCACGTACCTCATCCTCAAAGTTGTGTAAGTTAAGTAGCAGCAAATCAGCCAGGGTGGTACTTTCATCCATAACAAAGCGTACCTACAATGTAGCAGTAACACACAGTCTTGACTTTGATTATGCTGAACTGACCCATTATACACAACCAATACTTACCAAAATCAAATGAACTACAGAACCTGATGTTTACTACAGACCCCTGGATGCAATGACAAAGGGATTAATAAACTTCATATTTAGTGAAAGGTGTAATTAAATCCAAATGAAGCTTTGCTTACAGAAATTGGACATAAACCTGTAGCCTGTAATTTGACTTTAAAATTCTGTAAACGTACTTATTTTAGTGGTAGTTTAATTTAAATGCTTTTCGTGCTGTTTGTGCAGCGCTTATTCATGTACAGCGCTAAAAAAATGCATCTTAAGCTGAACCTGAACAAAGTAAGTATACAGTATAGCTTCCCTATTCCGATCACCTCATTATGCCGAACTAAATACATATGTACAGAATTGTTTCTTCTTTATATTAACACTTCCTAATACCGATCCCTATGAATTCCGAATACCGAAGCGATTTTGTGTCCGGAAAATTCAAAACTTTATAAAATTACTTTTGTAAATCGGTGTTACCTGGGGTCCGACCACTCTACCGTGAAATAAACACCTGTGACAATTGTTGTCGTAAGCTTCATGCCTCAGGACATACGCTTGTGGTAAGTGTTGATAAATTTGCACCTAGCTCTCTCCGTGGTTTATTATGTACTTGTATTGTAATTAGGCTAATCAATACAGTCAAGGTGAAAGCTTGGTCAAATACTAATCCTATGCTTCGTTGAAGCGGTAAGTTCTGTTGATTATACGAAAACAAGTAGAGCTAGAAAACACAAGTTTTGCATTTAATTTTAATGAGGCTCCATTGGGGTTATTTTTTACAGCAAATAAATGATAATACGGAAGTCATTGCCAGGTATTATTTTAAAAGGTAATGTGAATGCATAAATAAATCCAGCACCAACCAAACGACTAAAATATAATTATAATTTCAATGAAAACAATTCACAAGTGAATTACCTGTAGAACAAGTGTAGCTGATGTTGTGAAATTTAAGAGACAGAGATTTTTCTGATATTGCGGATTTGAACCCCCATTATTGAGCTAATTCATGTCCACGCTAATAAATCATATTTTACAATTTTCTGTGTTTGCGCTAAAATTTGACTGCGTTAAAATAAGTACGTTTACAGTATTCAAATCTTTAACCCTTACTTTCTGTAAACGTTTTATGGAACACAATATTGAAAATAACTTCTAAATACTTCACACTAGCTATAATGATAATAACATATATATATATATGGGTGATCATGTTGGTACCCTTTACTTAAACTAAAGTAAATGGTAAATACAAAAGAATAATGGACAACTATGGCATGCATTGCTCAATAACAAAAAAACAAACAATTAAACAAAAAACATTAATATACTTGCTAAACCAGCGTACATTTTCAGTCTGGAAACAACATTTGTAATAAAACAAGAATTAAATACAAATGATTTTTAAAAGTTATATTTTCTAGTTAGAAGCTGATGCAGTTTTTTATGATTCATATATTTGACTACCGGTAAATAGCTAAAATAAGAGAACTTAGAACCAGGATAATAAACAAAAATTCACAATAATGCGGGAATGGCCCAGTTATGTGACTCATATTTTATTTCCAAGGGTTTGTCAATACCATAATAAATTAATCTATTTCTGTTCCAGAGTGTAGTATTGCTATTTATATTTGAAATGTGTGAACTTTTTCTGTTTTTTTTTTAAGTTATGATTATGGCAATTTAAATCTTGAGGAAAAACAATTACAATTATTTTATGACCGGTGCTTATTCCAAGCCTAAATGAGTGGAGGAGCGATGGCATCTGTAGATTCTGTCAATCTGTTATAAACCTCATTCTATACATAGAAAAGTGTTACAGACCTCAACCTATATAAAGTGTTACAGAAAAACGCAGTCACAGTGAAAATCCCACTTGGTTGATATTTGGGCTACTGATTGTTTGGTCCAGTGTAAGCCCGGCAACCTTTGACTAGAGACAATAAGAAACCTTAACCTGAGACCACCAACAACAAATACCCCGATCTCAGACAATAAGAGACTTTAACTAGAGACCAGAAACAACAAATACTAGTACGCTGACATCAGACAATAAGAGACTTTAACTAGAGACCAGAAACAACAAATACGTGTACGCTGACATCAGACAATAAGAGACTTTAACTAGAGACCAGAAACAACAAATACGCTGACATCAGACAATAAGAGACTTTAACTAGAGACCAGAAACAACAAATACGCTGACCTCAGGCAATAAGAGACTTTAACTAGAGACCAGAAACAACAAATACGCTGACATCAGACAATAAGAAAATCTTACTTTTGTTGCTGCCATAAGTTGCTGCCAATGTCTGTCCCTGATAGCAGGATTCTGAAGCTCGCTGACTGCCCTCAGAGAAGTCAGCATGTTCTTAACTGTGTTTTCCAGTCCCAAATAGGAGTCCCAGGCCCTCATTTCCTTATCTAGAGTTCGGATGTCCTTTGCAAATTTCTTGCTGTCCATGTCCATCTGGTCCACATTAATGTCCTTCCATGGCGTGGTCTTCCAGTCATCAATACTGCTGCGTACCATGATAATGTAATCCCAAAGGGTCTTCAGTAGCTTGATCTCTTTACGACACTGCTTCAACTGTTTGAAGTCGGGCACATTGACTTCAAACAACCCAGCAGAATCCAACAAGTCACTCATGTCTTTTTCCATGGCTGCAATCTCTTCATGGTACTGAAATTATCAATGGAGTCTTAATAACCCAGAAAATTACCTTTTATCAGATGTCCTTTTTAAATTTATTATACAGCCGCTGGCAAAACGACGAAGTCCAAGTTTACTTGGTAAAAATGATTTGCTTAACATGTATCATGATTCAACACAATGCACATTGAATGTTATCATACTGTTTTTTTTAAATTTTTTAAATGTGAATTTGCATCTTTTCAATGGTTAAGATGGTTTTCCACCCAAATCTATTAACTCCCAAGATTCACTATGCATTATAGCCCAATTAGTAAATTATAGTGATATAATATTTCTAATTTGTAGCAAGGACAGCTGAAAACTGACAACTTATGGTACTGAGACTAAGAAATATCTCTCACTGCAGGTGGGTGAAATCAACACAATACAGAAATGTAAATAGTTACTTTGTCTATATGCTGGTATGACTTTTCGCAGTCATATCTGAAAGGTGGTATGCTTCGGAACTTTTCTCTGAACTTGTGCTGGTTCACATCAAAGGTTGCTGTTTTCCTGCGAATGTTGGCCACTTCTGTGGCTTGCAACGGTGCCACCTGTTGTTTTACTGTGATACCGATCTTTTTGGTGTTGTTCCACTGTTCTGGCAATTCCTGAAAACAAACAAAAGGCAAGCTCTATGAAATCCTTTGCCAAAATGTCATGCTCAGATATATTTTACTTATTATCAATAGCAAGTTTACATCTAGACAAAAAAATATTGGTATGTGTTCTGTCACAATTGTTGATAAAATTTCGAGACTACATTTGACTATAGACTTTTCATTGAAATAATGTATCCGCTTTGTACTGAAAGATCCATAGCTGTATGACCTACTTTGTATGACCTTCTTCAGGTAGCAACAACATGGTAACAAAAAGAAAAGATATCAATTTCCTGAAAGAACTGATAGTCTAATATTGTTAACATTCACTTAATGAGTTTTGTGAACAGCCAAGGCATTACTTTTTTGTTATCTATTATATTGGAACATGTTTTCCAGATCAAAACAGATATGTTTAAGTATGATAGTAACATTGTTCTCGGCAGACTAGAGCTGTAGGCAACAACCTTATTCTGTTCCGAGTTGAGGAAATATCAAGATCAAAAGCTAGTTCCAAGTGTACTGTCTGTGTGTATCCTTATGCGATACAACTATATAAATTATATAAAAGTGTGACTGCATGACTTGTTTCTATCCCAAAGTGCATCAAATAGTTAAATGTTATGGTATAACGAACCACAAAATAGAGGTTTTAAGAGTATGTCAAAAAGAACAAAAGAAATGCTTGTGGTAGCAGGGATCTACATTTTTCAGCCTTCTCAACACAAAAAAAGGTAGTCATGGCTCTCTCAAGAATCATTAATTTATCAAAACTGGAAACATGTTCTCCGTCCAGAAACCAGTTTCTGATGGAAAATTTCGAACAAATTTCTTTTTTGTACTGTTGTCTATTTGTTGATTAAGGTTATGACATTCAGCAACAAAATGTTATCAAGTAATTCCCTGTTGAATTTGTTTGAATCATGCAATCCCAAATAGTCAACTGGAGGATGAATAATAGCAAACATTCAGTTCATCAAACTTGAAAATGCAATGCTTACCTGGAGCTGCAAATGAACTTCTTCTGGCATTTCTTGATCATATGTCTTGAGAAGTTCAATTGTTTGCTTCAGAGGTTCAAACATTTCATCTGTAGTGGCCTGTCTCTCCTTTACAGCAAATAAATAGCCCATGCAGCTAACAAGTCCATCGTAGTCTCCCTCTTCCACTGGCTTTGTCAATCCTCCATCAGTTGTCTTAATGAAGTCACCAAGCTCACGCAAGCTATAACATGCATTACCAGATAAGATTATCGACTGATATCCTACTTATTTACCCGAACAAAATCAGTTGAAAACTGATCCTGTTTTCAGTGGAATGGGTAAAGTTACAAATTCACAAATGTATCATAAATTCAGACCATAAATATTGGATAAAAAAATTTTGTATTCTTGGTCAGCCTACCTGTTGGTCACATGGTCAATCAGATGCTGTTTGAACATAAAGCTCCATCTCTTGATTGTGTTAAGAAGAGCCTGTTTGAATGGCTTTGAGTTGACTCTGAACCAGGTTTCAAATATTGTTATTGGTTGTACCTGCTCAGCCTCTTCATATATTTTCTCATATGTGTCAATCTGAAGATATACAAAGTATTAAAGTTAAATGGAAACATGCATTTCACAGAGATTATTGTTATTTATTGAATAAAAAATGTGAAGAACAGGTGGAGATATAACGAGGTTTTATTGTATATATGTAAAATGACTAGGATACACCTTATACATGTGTTGTATATATATATGTAAAATGACCAAGATGACCTGAAATATATATTCCTCAACAACTTATATATCTATTTAAAATGACCAATATGAGTCACCTGTTCTTTGAACTGCTTGAGAGTTGGAGGATTTTCTGGTACACCTTCTTCAGCATGAGCTTCAATTTCTTCAGTTGTGAGGACATGGTTGTATAGCAGGAACTGACGCATGAACTCGTTCCTGTCATCTGTCCAAAGGTAGGAGTAGTTATCAAATGAATTTCTGTATTCACAGGCCTTGTTCATAATGTTTGTTATGCGGTCCATCAGTTCCTGACGCATCTCTGACAGTTCTTCCATATCCTCTAGATCTGGCTGATAGTGTTCCTGTCCACTGTGTGCAGCAAGACGAGGTATTAGAGATGCTTGTTTATAGATGTCTCCAATCAGGCCATCTACAAGATCATAGAAACCATCAGCCACACCATAGTCCAATGATGGCTGGAACACCATCTCTGGGGCTTGAAGTTCCAGCATGGCCTCGAACAGAGAGTCAGGGTTATTTTTGCTGTCGGTATTGTCCAACATAAACTTCACACTGCAGTGTATGGTGGCATAAAATCCATCTACGATCATTTCATCTACATAGTCAACATAAGCCTTCCATATATCAGAAGAGGCATCTGCTTTGAAGAACTCAAGGTTTTGCTGCAAACAGAAAATTAACATAACATTTTAAAATTGCATTGATCATGAAAGATGATATATTAAATGTTTATATTCCGAAGCCAAAATCTGTGATTTGGAGTTCCAAAAAATAAACAGTGATTCAAATTTGGTTTAACCGTAGTTGCATGATGCTACAACATTTTCCAAGATTTATCTACTAAAATACCTTTCCTTTTCAAAGCAAAAAAATAATGCTAGTCAGACTTTTTTTGCTGATCCACGTTTGCCTACCTTGAGAAGCTCATGTATCTTATTTCCAATGTTTTTAATCTCTGTGTACCGCTTGTTGATACGGTCTTTCCTGTCCTCCAGGTTGAGGAGAGTCTCATGCTTGTCCTCTTTTCTTTCAAACAAAGGCTGTTTGCTCCAGGTGTTCATCAGTTTCTTAACCTCTTCCACATTATCTTTTGCTTTTTGTACTCTGGATTCTAAGTCTGTCACATGGTCTCTTGTCTTTTCAATATATTCCCATACACCTGAGAGGTACAAAAATGCAAAAATTAAAAAATTTATCTGAAATTTTGCAACAGATTTAATTTGTATATATATATCTATATTTCCATTTATATGTATGATGGTATACACTACAAATTTATATTTTCTGTTATATCTTCTAACGTAGATTGGAACATAAGTAGTAACACATCTTCAAAATCCAGGGGGATACTTTTAGTCAATTTCTGTAGCCCTTGGTAGGCCATGGCAGCCACAAAATGAGCTTTTGATTTGTTTTAGGTTATAATATAAAGATATACCCAATTGCCTATCTTTTTCAGATTACAGAGTGACATCCAAACCTTAAGTCAGCCTATTTACATATTATGCCACTATATGATGATTTTGATGTACATCAAATTTTGAGTCTATTTCTAATACAGAACCTTCAGTTTTATCATGCTGGCTATATGCTAGGAGTAAAAGTGAACATAACCAATAAATATTTGGGGATGCATCAATATGACCTCCGATAATGTCAATAGTGATACATATAATCAATATGTAATAGAAAACCATTTGTATTAGTGTTTATGCATGCACCTTCTCCATTCCAGTTCAAGGTCTTCTCCGCCTGCTGCAGTTCCTGATCTATGTCCTGGAGCTGGCTCTCTATCAGAGGAAACTCAACCTCCAGAACGGTCTTACGTACTTTGTTGTACAGGTGTACCGTCAGGTCTAAGTTTGTCACAAACTTCCAAAGAGTGTCATTCCTTGTGAAAATAGTACTAGCACTTTCAGGTATCTCCTCCTTTTCACGAGCTTCCAAATACTTCACTTCCCGCAGCACAGCTGTTAGCTGGGGATCAAAGTTCACAGAAACTAACTTGGTTTCCTCATTTCTCATCAAAAGTGACTGGCTAAGATTGAAGGAACAGGCTTCACTGATACCTGCTACCCATTCCTTGTATGTGTCCTCATCCCACCTGGAAACATTCATAAGATGTATACTAAGAATATCAAAATCAATGCATAATCGACAAAGAAATAGACAACATAAAAAATCTAAACAAAATAATACTGAGGTTGCTTGGAGTAAATTTAGACGTATACGAAATGATGTTATCTCTCTAGTCAGAATAGCCAAGGAACTATTCTATGGAAAACTTCAAAGCTCTTTGACTGATGAATCTAATCCTAAAGATAAATGGTGGAAAATTGCAAAACAAGTCCTCAATATGAACAATAAAAATAATGATAAATCACCATTAGAAGTGAATGGCAATATAATAACTCATCCTGTAGAGAAAGCTGAAGTACTTAATAAATACTTTTCTATTATCTCAACATCTAATAAAGCTGATGATGATGTAACACCGTTAATTAATTATCTACCATTTACCTTTAGTAATATCATTGTTACAGAACAGGATGTCAAAGATCAACTCCATTTAATTAATACCAAGAAATCAGCAGGTCCAGATAACATTTTGCCTTATTTTGGTAAGGGCTGGTATAGCTGAATCATTAGTTAAACCATTACTGATAATATTTAATCAGTCAATACAGTTGAGTTGTCTCCTTTACACCTGGAAATGCGCCAACGTTGTCCCAATATACAAAGGTAAAGGTCAGAAGTGTGATCCAACTAATTATAGACCTATTTCTATTACCTTAATTTTTTCCAAATTGTTAGAAAAAAATATCTTTAAATATTTGTATAATTATCTATCTTTAAATAATATAATATCAAAAAATCAATCAGGTTTTTTACCCAAAGACTCTACAGTAAATCAGCTTTCGTTACTGTATGATACTATTGCAAGTCAGCTTGATGATGGAAATGAAATCAGATTATTTTTTTGCGACATTAGTAAGGTGTTTGACAGGGTATAGCATAGAGGATTAATACATAAATTGGAAAAATATGGAATTAGGGATGATATGTTCGGGTGATTTGAAAATTATATTAAAGATAGAAAACCAAACAGTAATTTATGATGGGTTTCACTCTACCTGGCAAACATTGAAAGCTGGTGTACCTCAAGGCTCGGTCCTCAGGCCATATCTATTTCTTTTATATATTAATGATTTGGAAGAAGACATCAAATCTAATATAACATTACTTGCTGATGATACTTCATTAAATATAACTATAGACAATAATCATCAACAGTCAGCAAATCAGTTAAATGAAGATTTACATAAAATATCAGAATGGGCAAATAAATGGGGCAATGTACCATTCAACCCAGACAAAACTGAATCTCTAGTAGTATCCAATAAAATTCATGATTTAAATTTCATGTTTTTATTCAACATATAATCTTTGTATTAAAATTATTTATATTACATATCTATATGTATATCAATTGTTTTAAAAGTTACTGTGAAGTACATGTAAATATAGACAAAGAATCAAGAGATGAGTTGAAAAGTAATGGAAAATAATGTACATATATATATATATTTTAAAATTGTATTATTTAAAGTATGTCGGCGGTAAGGGACAGAGCTTATATAGGTAAAGCCTGTTGCTCAATCCCATTGGTGTTTAATTTAATCAATAAAATATATTTGAAATGAAAATCAATGCCTGAAATCTAAATATTTTAGTTTAACTATTTTTGTCCAGCAAACAAGTATCAAACTAGACCTTTAAGCTGATGGCTGACTAATACCCCCACCCCCTCCCATGCTGGAGAAATGTTTAATCAGAAAACCTGTTTATAGTGACTGGTTACCATAGCAACCATAATATTAAGAAAAGACAAGTTGCATGCACATCTACACAAGTCATGGTCCTTCATATCCATGTGAAGTTTCATTGAAATTGGCCAGGTGGTTTAGAAGGAGTTATAAAAAACTAGATAAGCTAGAATAATACTAACAGGTCAGCAAAAGCCCTGTCATGTCTCCAATAATCATCAATCATTAAGGTTTGGATTGGACCCGATGGTCAAATTAACTCCTGGTTGAATTCTGACCAACTTTGAATTTGTGGATGGACAGAAAAACAGATGGAGTGATTACTATTGGGCAACCGTATCTCCAATATTTGATATAGTGCCATATCTAGCTGACATATGCCACTCTAAAGTGCTTTACTGTAAAAACATAATATACATTTTATACAATCAATACATTACTAACATATATATACATCAGTCAATACAATTCTGAGCAATTTGAAGGAGCTGCCTCATCAGGCACTAACTACCAGTCATATGCCACCTGGATAGCATCTCCCTATGTGTGCTTGCTGCTGCATGTGGGCTGGAGGATACATTGTGTTCTGTTGGTAGTGGGACTGTACTTCCAACAACATCTTTTAGACAGATATCCCACTTGGATGCTACAGCACAGATACTGTAATACTAACCTCAGACCATTTTATTCTCAGCCTGGGTTGTTGGAGTAAGGTAGGCAGGAGAAAAAACACTTTCTCTAAATATTCCATATTTACGACGACTTCGGGGATTGAACCCAGGACAACTGCCTGGAAGGCCGATTGTTAACCACTTGACCAATCTGCCCATTTAACAAGAGTACTGCCTACTGTACATACTGATAGTTGAAGTAGACTTTTTGTTAAGTAAAAACTTGATAATCATCATCTAAACAATCAGTTTGAGATGAAACAGAAACTGCAGAACTCCAGAAATACAAAAACATTCTCTACACTTACCCACTGAGAAGTTGCAACATTTCTTCATATTTGGTGAAAACCAACTTCGCATCTTCTGACTGCATACATCTGTTGTAATCAGAACAGGTTTGGGTGACATATATTAAGTAGCATGATGTAAATTGTCAAATTTTAAATCAATTATTTTTCATTTCTGAAATGTGAAGATGCTCTAAGTATTTAACATTGTAAGAATGATCAGTTCAAATCAAATGGTGAAAGCAGTACTCCAGACCTCTCAAGCAGATCTTCAAATTGAGTGGCTGAACCCTGTCAAAACCGGAGGAGAGTTGAGGTTTAAAACATGTTTTTTCAGGATTGCAGCTGTAGTAACCATTTTGGAATTTGGACAAATTTCATATAAAAAGAAAAACATATGCGATGAAAACACACTTACTGATGTTCCAAATGTTTAAAACTACTCATTGGAATGCTAATCCTCTCCCTTAGCTCCTGTGCCCACCTCAGGCTACCAGACACTTTAGGCATATTCTTGTGTATAGCAGCCTTGCCTGTACTTTCTTTTACTTCCATCTGCTTATCATAGATTACTTTGACCATGTCTAATTCTCTGTGCAATGTTGCAATGACCATGGGATATTTCTCTTCAAAGTCCTTTTTAATCATTTCTCTCTCCAGCAGACTGCCCATAATGTCGAGCAGCTTCAAACAGAGGAAAGGTGATGTTAAAGGTAGAATTCCATAAAACAAAATGCATTAGGGTTCATTGAACACATTAGGTTTTAAGATTAAATGCTTGGCTGAAGTATAAGCTTAAAACATGTTCCAGATATTTCTCACCAAGCTCATGTATCTCATTCAAAATAAACATGTTATTGCTTTTTCTTTTTTCTTCTTATTTGATAAATAGAATACAAAATGTTTATACATTGCAAAGATTTGTGCGGAACCAACATTATTCTTCAGGTTGGCTTGAACCTGGATGATTTGCTAAATGCACAGATATGTGAATACAGATTTGTTTACTCATTGCATTGCTTTCTTTATGAGGTATAAACCTACCTTAAACTGAGCTTCCAGTCCGGAGCAGTCATCAAATCCTTGGCAGATGATGGTAGCCAGTCTTCTATCAAAGTCAAATACTTTCTCCAAGAATGAATGGTAGTCATCATGAAATTCCTAAAAAATAATAAAACTTAAATTAAAAAAAAAGTTACTTGTCTAACAACAAGGACAATATCAGTAGGATCAGGCAATGGAAAAACAATGCTTTGGGAAAATAAAGCTGTGTTAAAATTGGATACTGTTGCATATATATCAATTATGGACCTTTGGTGAGGTCAATATGGTGTTTTCTCTCATATCTCGCCATATTGGATAGAGTTTGCCCATGTAAGAAAGCTATGTAAGAAAAATCTATTTTACATAGCATTTCACGCGACGTGACGTCACAATGGCTTAACAATGATGTGACGTCACGAATACGGTAAACTCTGATGCCGGAAAGAGAAAACGACGGCGTGATAAAATTAAAACCTTTCACAAAATTTTAACCATTAACACCAGAAAGAGGAGATTAATTTTTCTGAGCAAACTACGTTTGCAAATATAGGGTATGCTTAAACTCGCTGTCTAATTTGTTTTCTTCATAAAAGCTCAAGGAAAAAGTTGAAAATTCAAAATGGTAGCCAGTTTAAACATATTTTCATGGTTTTTGAGCTTATTCAGGTAGTTGATATGAGAGAAAAAGACTCTTTCATTATGTGTGTATGTAGGATAGGGATATTCCACCCTCGGGATCACAAAATGTGGTAAAACCCTCGGCAAGCCTCGGGTTTCACCACATTTTGTGACCCCTCGGGTGGAATATCCCTATCCTACATACACGCATATGAAAGAGTCTTATATTATTATAAATTGATATTTTTTTTATACTTTCTTTTTGGCTAAGATTGCGCCATGTGATTCCCGATAAAAAGTCATATTGACCAGTTGTGCAAAAAAAGCTGGTAAAAACAGCTGGTAGACTGGGTGTTTCTAAAAATTGAAATATGACGTAACGTCAAGAGCTCCGAAGACTTTGGCACTGCTTGACAAAAAACAACAGTAATGGCAGACTGCAGCCATTACTTTAATATTATGCCACCACATGATGACTTCGTCCTCGGTTGATACTTTTTCTCCGGTCGATAAAACCATGTATCGACCTCATCAAAAGGCTATAATTGTATAATACTGACCTGGTAGAATCAAATATTGATCAAGGGCAAAGCCCGAGGTCAATACTTTAGATTTTACCAGGTCAGTATAATACCATAAAGACCAAATCAAAGGTCCTTAATTTTTATTTTAGATATGAAACTTGTTTGAAAATGCATTTTACAGTTGTGGGATCGCACAACATTACACGATGTACGGTGTGCGTACGATGGGTGAACAGTGTATGCACGATGTGCGAACGATGCGATCCTTGGCGTTTATTTCTAACGCACATGTGGGCGCACGATAAACTAACATTGTGCGATGACAATCGTGGTTGATGTTAAATGAGAAATGGCTTAACACAAATATACAGTGGGCACTGTAACATCACAATGATTATGACATCATCAATGCAATATTGACTTGATGTTTCTAGAAATCACAAAATATGGACTTCCATGTGACCATATTTTAGCCTAAGAAAATTGAGGTCAATCGGACCATATCTAATATTTTCAAGTCTTCAAATCTTTTGAAACTTGAACTGCTATCCAAAGGCTAACTCAGGATACCCTGCATGACCTCATTTCCCATTACTTTTTAAGCATGGATGGGATACCTGTTGTCCATTAACAAGATATAATAGTTATAATCACATCTTTATATGTTGCAGGGGATATAAAGATTTTATAACATAATTGTTTTAAATTTCAGTCCCTGTTACCTGAACATTCTACCAAATTCGGTCAAAATCAGCTGATATCTTAACTTCCTCGACATGAATTTCATGACAATAAAACCTATGTATACAGCATCCCATAATACCCCTTTACACCAAAATGGCAACAAAACTTTAAATTTGAACAAAAAAATGTATGTACATCTACACATAGCATTTAATATTCCTATGAAGTTTTATTAAAAATGATTCAAAAGTTAAGCAACAACCTGATGCCAGTATACCCTCCCCCCTCCCCTAAATTTTGCTTGAGCTGGGGGGGGGGGGGGGGGGGGAGGGGGAGGGGGTATAAAAAGAAGAAGATAAAAAGTGTCTACTCACATTACTGGCAGGGTCAAGGCAGTCGTAGTTCTTCTCTGTAAACACCTTGTATTGGGCATTGAACTCTTCAAACAGCTGCACAACTTGTTGGCTGAGCATCTTACCCTTAATTCCACCCAATTCTATTTTCTCCAGCTTCATGAATTCAAGAGCAGTCTCCATCAATTCCTTAAAATCAGAATGCAAGATTACTTTTAAAAGAAAACTGCAAATGCACTTCATGTTTGTCAATATCTACTTACTTGATATGCTAATACAGTGCTGTTTAGAGCAGTTGAGTGCACGGACTTCCATGACACATAATTGCAAGTGTAAATTTATGTTGACATTGAGAGTTGGATAGATTTTAGATGAATATATATATTGTCTGAAAAAAATCAAATCTTCAAGACATTGAGTTGTAAAAAAAAAAAAATCTAATTTCACTCTATTTTTGTACTTGTCAATGCATACACACCTTTTGTAAAATCATTCTAAATGAGGATTAATTAATATAACGTTTTAAAGAAATTAAGGTTTGCCTTATGGTTGTCACCGTCGGAAAACCACATGACACAGTGTCATGTGGGTTTCTGACGATGCATGGTTGTATCCCATACCCATTTGAACCGGTGTCAGTCAGGTACTGGTGTCAATAAATGATGCAGAGATGCTGACATATATTTCTTCATATGAATATCGTGTGTAATTAATGTCTGATTATTAATATGAATGTGATTCAATAAATGTATACATGGACTTTGTCTGTTTCATCATCAGACGTATACATTACGCGTCCCCTCCCTTAGGGCCCCTTCGTCAAATATTGTCAGGCGATAAAACTGTCACTTAATGCTTGATCATCGCTATTTTTATCAGAGCTTTCCCGAGGAATGAAATTTTGCAAGTGGCTAATGAAAACATTTTGAGTTTTTGACTTTGAATATTGGAATAACAGGAAAATGTAACTGGTAGGACAGACAGCATGCATGTACATTCAAGAACTTCATTGTAGGCTTTCCCGAATGCCCCTTTAAAAACTGCTGTGACTATAAATATATATTCCATGAATCAGATTCTGTATCTTTAACCAAGCCTTAATCTAAGTTTGGAAATTATGCCTTCATGCTATCAATGATGCTTGTTTAAAGAACAGTACTAGGATAATACAAACTGCTGTTAAGTTAGGACTGGTATCAGATTCAATGTTTGAATTCAGGTATTTCTCATATAGTATCACTAAAACAGCAATAGCTTGTGCCTACCTGGTAATCCAAATTGTTATAGAACAATAAAAATAAAAATATGTTAAAAAAAAACAACAACACTATGAAGGACTTTACTGTGTATTTCTATTAAATGATTATTAATTGATCATCAGTTGGTTAATGGTAGATAAAGATAAATCGTAAAATGTTAACTGATTCCCAACACAGCCATTGTTTGACAAGTAGCATTTTCTCAACTTACCTTCACAGTTTCAACTCTCTCCAGGAATTTGTCATATCTTGCAAACACTAGTTTGGGAGCAAATTCCCAAAGTCTTGGTTCAGTTCCCTCTGGAAAGTAGCTCTTCAGCTTATTCTTGTGGTCTTCATAGGTGGCCTTAAAGGCATTCAGAATGTCACAGGCTTTGCGTACTTTTTCAATTGTTTCTTCCAGTTCTCCTTTGAAGATCTCTGTAGGCTCCAAGTAATTAGATGCCTTAAAGTTCACAGAAAACAAACGTATAAATGAAAAACAGATATTTCCTGCTGTATTTAACGTACTTCTTCTTCCTTGATAATTAAGGATCAGACTCGAAAGTTTGAGTGCATTTGATCCTTGGAGGTGGCATAATGTTAAAAAGTATAGTACTTAATTTTCGCTAAAAACATATTTTTGGTATTTTCACTGTATAATATAAAAACAGGGACTATGTTTAGGGATGGTTGAAGTTAACAAGGGTACACCTGAAAGAGTTCAGGTTTTGCTCCTGTGCTATGGAATTTAAAGTTGGAAGTGAATTGTAGTCTACATTGGTCTGTGGGAAAAACAAGTATTTATAGAGCTTTTTGTTGGTATGGATTTGGTTGACACTGTGGGCCCCTCGTATTATTTTGTTTTACTCCAATCAAATCATATTATCAAACTCTGGTATATAAACACACTCAATACAGTAAAACCTGTCTATTACGAACCCATTTGATACGAAAATTTGCTTATTACGAACAAAATAATTATCCCCGGCAATCTCCTTCTTTGTTCTTAACAAATAAATATGCTTGACATTCCGCCGAGTACATTGAGTACAATAATAAAAAACGCAGAGGATCTCCGACATACATTTGACACAAGCGCTACCTCACCAGCACGAAAAAAAATTAGGGCCAGTGTTTATCCTGACATCGAAAATAAATAAAATTAATATTTAACAGTGATATACACATGTTTATTTGATTTGTTACAAACACATATATATATAATTTCCGTAACGAAAGTGCCGACGGTTCCCGATTGGCAACACCTCTGAATGTTGAAATGCATATTACGAAATTTGCATATAGCGAAAAAAATTGCATGGTCCCTGTGAGGTGGTTATATCCAGGTTTTACTGTAGACATGTACAAGAACTACCCTGCACACCTCAAAGAAAGGTCATAATGCTGTTCATGATCATGATCACTACATTGGCCAGAATGAGCATCTCAACCAGTTTAGAATTGACTTATGATAATTCCTATGGGTTAAGATTGAAGGAATTCACTTGCAGTTTTTGAAAATCAGCTATTTAATGGTACATGTACAAACAAGAAAATATAAGAAACACTGATGTTAAAGTGCAAGCAATTTTTTAATTTTTATGTAAGTAAGGTCTTTTTTGAAATCTTTTCATAGGTTAAGGTAATTTTTATTTGCAAATTATGTCAGGCTGCAACCTCAGCAGCTACCAGTTAAATACCAAAAAGTTGTTTTTTTCCATTTCTCTTCCTTTCAGATATTCAGAAGAAATTAATATTTTATACCTTTCAGATCTTCAGAAGAAATTAATATTCTCTACCTTTCAGATATTCAGAAGAATTTAATATTCTATACCTTTCAGATATTCAGAAGAAATTAATATTCTCTACCTTTCAGATCTTCAGAAGAATTTAATATTCTATACCTTTCAGATATACAGAAGAATTTAATATTCTATACCTTTCAGATCTTCAGAAGAAATCAATATTCTATACCTTTCTGATCTTCAGAAGAATTTAATATTCTATACCTTTCTGATCTTCAGAAGAAATCAATTTTCTACACTGTATACCTATCCGATCTTTAAAACAAAGTCAATTGTCTATACCTTTCTGATCTTCAGAAGAAATCAATATTCTACATTGTATACCTATGCGATCTTTAAAACAAAGTTAATTGTCTATACCTTTCTGATCTTCAGAAGAAATCAATATTCTATATTGTATACCTATCCGATCTTTAAAACAAAGTTAATTGTCTATACTTTTCTGATCTTCAGAAGAAATCAATATTCTACATTGTATACCTATGCGATCTTTAAAACAAAGTTAATTGTCTATACCTTTCTGATCTTCAGAAGAAATCAATATTCTACATTGTATACCTATGCGATCTTTAAAACAAAGTTAATTGTCTATACCTTTCTGATCTTCAGAAGAAATTAATATTCTACATTGTATACCTATCTGATCTTTAAAACAAAGTTAATTGTCTATACCTGTCTGATCTTCAGAAGATATTAATATTCTACATTGTATACCTATGCGATCTTTAAAACAAAGTTAATTATCTATACCTTTCTGATCTTCAGAAGAAATCAATATTCTACATTGTATACCTATCCGATCTTTAAAACAAAGTTAATTGTCTATACCTTTCTGATCTTCAGAAGATATTAATATTCTACATTGTATACCTATGCGATCTTTAAAACAAAGTTAATTGTCTATACCTTTCTGATCTTCAGAAGAAATCAATATTCTACATTGTATACCTATGCGATCTTTAAAACAAAGTTAATTGTCTATACCTATCCGATCTTTAAAACAAAGTTAATTGTCTATACCTTTCTGATCTTCAGAAGAAATCAATATTCTACATTGTATACCTATCCGATCTTTAAAACAAAGTTAATTGTCTATACCTTTCAGATCTTCAGAAGATATTAATCCTCAGAAGAAACCTCTTGAGGTGTTTGACTTATTGAACACAAGTCTTATTTTTAAGTAGGTCATACTCATTTTTGTTGTGAATTTGTCAGGCTCCAGCTAGAATTTAAGATTTAAATACCTGTCAATTATTTAGAGGTATTTGTATGACTTTAATAATACTATGCCATGTTTTCAGTGAGTCAAGGTCATTTTTGTCTGAAACTTTGTTGGCTCCACCCAAAGAAGCTACAGGTCAAATATTAAAATTCTATGTGTTTCAATTTTCAAGAAGAAATAATATTAAGGATGCACATTTATACATACCATATTGATCATCATGTTACACATCTCTTTCAGCAAAACGATGATTCTGGCTGGCGTGTTGTAGTACTGTGAGTGAGACCAGACCAGGCATACTGTCTGCATCATTGGGGCAAGTAATGGAATGCTCTCGTCAAATTCAGCCTGTTCATAGTCCTCAAAATGGTGACGCAGTGGTGTCATGTACATATTGATGTCTTGTGCTTCAGTAAGGGCTGAAAACATACATACTTGTCACATTTACATCATACTTATTATGTGATGAAGAAAATTGAATGAACTATATATCACTACAAATAATGTAAAGATTGTGGGAAATATAATTTTATTTGATAAACAACAAGTTCAAATAAGGAGTGTACCTCATTTTGACTGCGTATATGGTAATATTTACATTTCCGGTGTGTATTCCCTATATGGTACTACCAACAATATTGACGTTTACACTTTGGTAAATGTTAGTCCAGCGCGTAGGAATACCAGCTGGACCACTATCACGCTTGCGCTATTAGTGTGAATGCACATTGTTAATTTGCTACCTTTAATTCAAACTTTGGATGAACTTGATTTTTTAAAACTTTAATAAGCCAATGAAAGCAATATAATAATGAAAAATAAAATATCTACAATTTCTAACGGTAACAAACAATGTTATTGTGGACTTTTATTCTGTTTCCTTCTTGAAGTTGACAACCTTTCCCGCCAAATTGGAATCAGCTGTTTTGGTATTCCATCAGTTGTCGGCTGTTCCATCAGTGTGTATAACTTTCAATAATGACAATTGTTACTTTTGCAAGTAGCGTAAATCAATTTTGAAGTATCGAAATGTAAATTTAAGAAATAATTTGTCTTTTTTTTTGGTTGTTTACTGGTGTGTAAATTGATTTTTATACAGATATTTCAACATAACGCGCATCAAACGCGCTAATGCGCATCATTTAAAATATCTGTATAAACAAGAGGCCCAATGGGCCTGCATCGCTCACCTGGTATCAATCTCTGACTTGAATTATAGTGTAACCCTAAAGTCACCTAAAATCATTTACTGCAAGATATTCAGAAGAGCATGTTAAGATTTAAACATATTTTACCCCTGTGACCTTGTAAGACAATGTCATTTTCATTTGAAAATTTTGTTTGGCTTCATCTAAGGAAGCTACCAGCCAGGCCTTTGGGTTTATCAGAAGAAGTCGCTCAAAGTTTTTAACAGATTTGACTCCGGTGACCTTTAATATGGGTAAAGTTTTTTTTTTTTTTTTTGCAAACTTTGTCAAGCTTCATCCAAGGAACCTTTCAGCCAAATATCATACTTCTAGGGCTTTTGGTATTTCAAAAGAAGTTGTTTGAAGGTTTAAACAGATTTGACCCTTGTGACCTTGAATATAGGTCAAGGTCATTTCTTTTCACAAATTTTGTCGGGCTTCAACCAAGGAACCTTTCATCCAAATATCATACTTCTGGGGGTTTTGGTTTAATAGAAGAAGTTGTTTAAAGGTTATTATAGATTTGACCCCTGTGACTTTGAATATGGGTCAAGGTCTTTTCTTTTCGCACACTTTATTTGGCTTCATCCAAGGAAGCTACCAGTCAAATATGAGGTCTCTATGCCTGAAGGTATTTTAGATGAAGTTGTTTGAAAGTTTCGACATTTTTGACCCCTGTGACCTTTAAAGTAGGTCAAAGTAATTTTTTTCGCAAACTTTGTGCAGCTCCTCCAAGAAAGCTACTAGCCAAATTTCATGTCACTAGGCCTTTCGGTCTTTAAGAAGAAGTTGTCTAAAGGAAAAAGTTGACGGACGGACGTAGGGATGACGGACACTGCATCATCACATAAGCTCACTTGAGGTGAGCTAAAAATCAGTTTACACACCAGTAAACAACAAAAAAGAACAATTATTTCTTAAGTATGCCCGCAGACGGCAATGAACATATTCTATGGTGTGCGTTAGCGCTCCATAGTGAATATGTTCATTGCCAACTGTAGGCATACTACCATATACCCAGCCAAAATGAGGTACAATCCTTATATTTACATCATTAATAATTTTCAAGTTTTACTGTATACAAAGAATAAACATTCGAAGCGGGTTGCTACGATGGTAACTATGATGGCCATGGTTGCCAAGATAATATAGTCCCACTGAATCTTCATCGATATATTGGTAAGTTTTCGAAAATACACAGTGAACAACATTGTTTCTCTTCAAAGCATAATTTGTTAATTTGGTTTTGAATAATATTAATAGCACATTGAATTTATGTCTTTATTTATAACGGTTGTTATGTACGCGCATTGACAGTGATCTGGTTGTGACGCGGCAAAACCATTTATTGTACAATCAGATGAAATGGATCTCATATATGTTCCATGTTTCAAAATCTTTAAGGAACCAAACAACAACCGTCAGTGAATAGTAATTGTTTTGAAGCGTGTACGACACCATATTTAAACAAATATCAATCCGTCGAGCCTTTTTTCATTGCGTATACACTAATTTATTCGCACTAAATTTTTACTAAGCTCAAGAAGAGAGGGGTGTAAATAAATAAATTTGTTAAACCCAATATTTGACAAACATACCAGCCACTACATCTCGGAAGATGTCTTTGAATGTAGGGAAATAGCTACTCTGAGTCCGCTCCAACAACTCTGCCATCTTTCTGACTTTTGAGTCCCGAAGCTAAGAAAACATAATATACAATACATTTGTAGTACTTATGCAGAAAGATGGAAATGAGATACAACATAAACAAACTACCTACTCCTTTATCAACTATAGCATTAATACAAGGTAAAATACTGGTGGTCTTGATACTTTTTTCCTCACCACAAAACAAGTACCTGGTACCAGTATTAGATTTTATTTTATGGGTCAAATTTTAGGTTGAAATTTAGTCCCATTTCCCATAAATTCTTGATAGGAAATTATATCAAAATAAATTTGCTTTGATACATGTTATTGAATAATATATTAAATTAATTTCACATTCTCTTTTTGTAAATGAACTTTGTTAGTGACCAGGTTTCTCATCTTTTAAAAGTTATATAAGCAGAAAATACATTTACTTTGAAACAATGTTCAAAATACCAAATAAAAATAAACAAACTAATAATGCAAATAATTGTGTTACCTGGTCATATATACATTCCAAATTGGTTGCCTTGTTTTTCCAAAACTCAATTTCCACAAATGGTGTTGGGTGGAGACCTTCAAGAATGGGCTGGGCAGAATCCCTCTTCAGGACATCTCGGATTTGGTGAGTCCACTCGATTATCACAGACTCAATAGCATGAATCAATGTTCTGTCGAATGAGTCCCTAGTATAGGTAAAAGAAAAAGGCCAAAAAACAATGAGTGCCATGCATGCAATTTTATGATTGGACACATCATAAATTACAATATACATTTTTTTTCATACATGAAGAAACCTTCCAAATCAAAAAATTCAAAAATACTGTCATATGATTTTAACTAAAAGAAAGCATTTATAATGATCCAGTATATTTACTTCATTCACAATTTCAAATTGAGCAATCAATCTCTCTCTGTTTAATTAATATATTCAATGAAAGATTTAAATCTTACTTTCAAACAAGCATATTTTATTGATTGAGAAATTTATACATAACATTTCAAATATCTCTTCCAAATCTATCTGAGACAAAACACTACGGGTAATATGGAAAATATTGGAAGAAAAAGCAATCATTATTTGCTATTTAAACCTACTTATCATCGTCAGCTTGTTCAACCCTTTCTGCTCCCACTGGAAGAGGCAAGAGTGTTTTGCCCTTGGCCTGACCAGACACCACATACACATTGCTTTTCAGATTGTGCACATGACGAGTAACATCATTTGATACCACTTGGGGCCATTGTTCATGGTTCCTGTCATTTGATAGCAGAGGAACTAGCACCTGTACAAAAATAAAAGTCATATTTAGAATATTTCAATTGTTTCCATTTTGTAATTCTAGAGCTGCAATGTTTCATGATTTATATGTTCAATTAATTTATTGCTTGCCAGTAATTGTATCATATTTGATTACTTTATAATCCTTTGCAGAGGTTCTAACAGCAAAGCATCTGTAAGTTCGGCATTGTGTTATTTCCATTGATACAATACAATTAGATATCGAGGTCCATGGGCACAATTTGTAACAGGAAAGAGAATCGATAGTGTGTTTCTACTGGGGATCAAACCCTTGATCTTCAGGTTCATTCCTAGAAGCACCATGATTCTTAAGCTTTCGAAAGAAAACTAGAGTTAAGTCTGCCACAAAAGTACCCTTATTGGTTTATAGTATATCATTTTACAGCCAGAATTATTTTAAACAACTTTGATAAGGAGTATTTTTTTATACAAATTGTTAATTATCGAGTATTATACTAAATTAACTGTAATAATGTTACAATTATTAGTACATATATCACATTATAATATCTAGGAAGCTATTGGATAACTACCATGTTCTATTTGGTATAATTATTTGCCTTCCTTACTCGACCTTTACAACGGGAACTATACCTGGCAGCGGGCACTATATACCTTTTTTTCTGCCAGTTGGAAAAGAAGCGCTGCAAGTTTACTTCGGTTTCACCACTGTTGTTTGCCAAAATAGCACGTTTTTCCAGAGGCCCAAAAAAAAGGCCATTATATTGTATTTTATTTTCAGGACTTACACAACTAAATCATTTACCATATGTTATTACTTACCTTTTGAGCGAATAATTTTAATATTTGAAGTTCAACACTTGTTACAACTGCCTAGATTCACTGATACATACATGACAAAGGCTTCAAGGTGCATTTTATGAGGAGTTTACTGGCATTTTAGCTTGCTACAGGCAACTGCTTTGGACAACCGGTACATGTCAAACTAGTGAAATGGGACAGGAACACCCTCTGACTTTTGACCCCATATCAATCCGCCATCACATATCAAAATCTACTAAAAGTATATATTTTTGTAAATTAAGTTAAATATCTATAGATTTCATTCAATGCAGAAAAGGTCAACAATAACCTATTTAAATTACTCAGAATCACTGTACTTAGCTGGAACAAATTTTCAGTAGGGACTACAAACTTATGAAACACTTCGTGATAAGCTGATTTAGTTTAGTACTATAATATTAATACCCGGCCTCTTATGGCTCTGCCCCAGCCGGGTATTAAATCGGCCCCATGCCTCATAATGGAGGAAGCTCAGTGTGATTCACACCGGGGCGATTTTTGCATCTCTTATCAGCCGATTGGTTCTCATCGATAAATATACTTAAATTATGAACCTTTTTTGTCGATCTTCCACCCAACTTCTAATTAAAATCCATCTAAAATATCGTTAACTATCAAGTTTACGCAACGAAGCATAAACTGAAATAAGTAGCGACAGCTTAGATTGAACATTTTTTGATTTTGCTCCACTTCCAGGCATGGGACCGCTTAGTAGCTCTAACGACGCATTTTAAAAAATTGTCTCAGTCATGAAGAGCTGCGATATTTTGTTGTGAGAGTCCTTTCAAATGAGAGCGATGTAATGTACTCAATCTATTAATTATGTCCCTTCCCCTCAGGAAAAGTTCTCTTATGGTGTTGCCTGGGGATGTATAGCCTAGTCTATACCTCCCTAGACAGCATTATCAGAAAACAGTTCCCTCGGGGAAGGGTGATAATAAATATAATAACACACAATTAAACTTAAAAACTCTGTGTTACAAGTAAACCATGGATTTTTGTCTTTTCTGATCAATTACCTCATCAACAAATGCAGACAGTTGATCCAGTGGCGCATATGACAAATCGCCATAAATGAAACTTTTTCTGAAATCTGTGTCCTTCTGAATACCGTCTCGACCCCTCTTCACGAAGTAGCATGCTTTGGCTTTTGGATTCGTAGGCCATTCATACTGAATACTCAATGAGCCACTGCCTGACGATATAACCACCAGGGAAATAATGTCTACTTTGTCAAAAAATTCCATGAACATCATCTTTGTTTCCTCTTGACTGTACATTTTTGAAAACTTGTCTGGTTTAACTTTCAGTGTTTTGATAACATAGTCAGCTACGAACTCCACTCGGCTATCGCCGAGTTCTAAATCCGACGCCATTCTGACCTTTTGGTGTTCGAAATCACAGTCTATATTATTTCAAACTCTAAATCATTTCACTCCTGCATTCCAATTCTTGAAATCCTTACGATTTGGTCGCCCAATTCGCACAAACCACAATGATTGTGAGTTTTCAACAGGCCCAGGTCCCTTCTCTGGTTGGTAATGGCAGCCGTTGCTAATAGTTGCAATAAACACGAGACGCAGGTATCGTTATTTTCCGCCGTACTCGGACAGTACTTCGGCAATCTCCGTTTGTTTCAATAGAAATTAAGCGTATTTGCGATAATGACTGCCGTCCGTTTAGGAAATCATCAAGACGTTTGCCTTTTTCGGGTGCCTCGAGCATTATATGAGAAACACGAAACATTCGAAGAAGGCAACATGGCGTTTGGTGGCTTCAGTCGTCTCTTCCGTTCATGTGGAGAAAAAGTTATTCATTTCATGGGGATGTTTGGCAGTCTAAGGTAACAGTTTCATTTTTCTTATGATTTTATTTCTGACAAGAGATTTGTGCAAATAACACATTTGGTTCGATGTAAGCATAGAAATGTGAGCACACATATTCATGTTTTTAACTGTACTGGCTGGCGACCAGTTCTCGCCAATGGCACTGTAATTTGTATGGTTCTTAGTTAATTACCAATTTTTTTCTGAATGTTTTGAGATGAATGTTTGTCTTTCTTGAACAAATTCGTGTATAGCAAAATAGTGCGATTTTGCCGACAAAGCGAGTGCAGTGGCGAAAACTGATACTTGGCGAGAACTGGTCGCCAGCCAGTAGCTGTCACTTTTCACTATCAGTCACACTTAACTCTAAACGACGAGACGATTTTTATATGTTGCATCGTAAGCGCTACGAAGAGGTCCCATGCCTGCTTGCGGAGCAACATCAACAGTGTTCTGTAAGAGTTCATTTAATTAGCACCACACGTAAGCATAAATTAATATTGTCAAAATAATGCATAATTACGGAAATATTAAATGTTTACCCTGATAACATACTTTTTTTTTCACAAAATTATTCAAACCAGAGATATCCGGACTTTTGGTTCGATGGTTAGAACGTTCGTCTTCCAAGCAAGATGTCCCTTGGTCAATTAATCCTCAACCCGGCCACAACAGATGTTATCTTAAACCTCTTCTTTCTTTTTATATAAAAATATAAAATTATATGGCCAAATATGGAATTACTACTAATAAAAACAGCTTACTACAAATTCCTTATTTGGTCCGCATGCGCACGCTGATTCACAAATTTAGAGGAGCTCTTCAGAAAAGAAACCAACATATATACTGAAGTATTAATCATGCATGAGTGCCGCTTCTCATTTCAGTATATGCTTCGTTTCATAAACTCGATATTTAACAACATTTTGATGGATTTTAATTTTAAATTAGTGTAACAAGGTGTACTCATTGCACTGTTAAAGTTAAAGTGAGGAACTGAACTAAATTGTGATAATTTTATCTTGATTTTATCTTAAACTTGTTTTATAGAATATGTCTCCTATTCGCCTGTGAGTAGGTAGGGGGCTCCCAAACCACTCAATATCAGGTGTTATACTAGGTACTGTAAATCTAGTACTTTTTGTATTTTATCACTAAATTGTTTTATAGATGTTTATATGTATAGTTCTTACCAGAACAATCCTCAACAGGTAACAGACTCAATGAGATCGGCTTTATGAATTTGTGATAACCTTTCCGGGTGAACATAAATTGTCTCACCAAACATGTAGTAAATCTCCTTGTCATTTGAAAAAATGTACAAGTTATCATATTGTTGATAAAAGTGCCTTATATCCTTGGGTACTGAGTATATGCACCTACACTTCGTTGTTACTAGTATAATGGCGTGACCCACTATCTATAGGTATATTTCATATATTAGTATATACTCCTGTAGTCAGTGAGGCTTTAAAAACCTTGATGTAGATTATAACCAGTTTAGTGTAACAACACTGGGTACATCTTGGGAATGTCAGGTGTCATTAAAGGAAAGGGGGGAATATGTAACAGGGTGTACTCATTGCAATAGGTCACACTTGTTTGTGCTGTCTTTGGTGTACTCGGGTCAACCTGAGTATATCGTGTGTTGCGAGAGAGTGAGTTGCACGTGATTCCACCGGCACACGTACACGTCACCACCCTGTCTTCCCCGTATGTATCAGTCACTCATCACCTAGCTGTGGAGCAGGACAGAGCTCCAGCATTATTCATACATATAATCATATAAGAACGTTAGTGCCTTCCTCTCCGGTCGCTGGTTCAATCTCATGTAAATAACCATTGTACCCAAACTCGTGTGGAGTTATATTCTTGACTGTGCTACCCATGGGTTACATTAGGTTGTAGATCAACAGAAATGGTTTATGATTTAAGTATGTTTATCGATGAGAACCAATGGGCTGATATGTGATGCAAAAATTGCCTCAGTGTGAATCACACCGGACTTGCTCCATATAACGAGGCATGGGATCGATTTAATACCCAGCCAGGGCAAAGCCATATGAGGCCGGGTATTAATATTAGTACTATATCACACCAGGCCAAAGATCTAGCTAGTAGCTGTGTTTACTGTAGCATATGCTTGAAAAAATTAGGAGAGATGGTCTGATTAAAAAAAAGGTGAAATGAAAAGAAAACAAAGAATTGTTTCAATTTGGTTTCTTTATTGACAGAAGGATCTTAGAAAATGAAATTGAATATTTCTAGATGACTTAATTCTTTGGTATCACTCTGATAATAAATTAACTGTATCAATTTGAATGTTGAAGGTGGAACTTTAAATAAGATGACTTCTTAAATTGTTGCACATGTTACATATCAATATGAAATTGTATTTAATAATAATACATACTAGATCTAGACACAAAGATGTCTATAATTGACAATTACTTTATCTGAACACAGTAGCTTGAGTTTCTGTCAGTAAATATAATATATAATATATATATATTCAAGTCACCCATTATCAACATACCAAAATATTCAACATGCTTGCCATTTTGTTTATAGCTCGTGAAGTCTTGTGTAAATTCTCTCCAAGCAACCATGCAGGCATATGTAGACCAAAAAAGGCAACCATACAACGTATATTGGTAATTTTACAACAAATTGAATAAAAAAGTCCATAAAATCAGATATTTATTGAAGCCCAACATTTTAACCTTACCTGCAGTATTCTACCGCCAAGTCAAGTTGAGAAATGCTTTCTCAACACAAAACCAAATGTCCTCTGTCTGATCGTGCTATTTTTAGCTTATAAATCTAGGTCAGACTGAAGAATTTCGCAGTTTTAGTAACTCTGTTTTTTTGTTGCAGTTTGAATAAAATGCTGTAAAAGGGCATAGAAAAATGCTTAATTTTTCATTTAGAAAATTAAGAAATATCACAATTTTTTTTCTTTAGAACCAATGAAGTGCAATGGAATAAAAGCTTAATGAATAGAAGGTAATGAAGTGTTTTATTTTAACATGGAAATATGCCCAAAAGTTCAGACTCGTAAAATATCGTTTGTAGATGATGTCACTCTCAGATCAAACTGCGAAATTGGTACTTTTGGCATGAACTCCCAAGACAAATTTACACATCTTCATGTGGAGAATTTCTCTTTCCCAATTGTTATAAATGTCATCAAAACTTAAATCTAGTTGTATTGTTGTTAAAACAACCCCATATTTCAGAGGCATACAAAAAATGCAACATTAAAGGCCCAATATATGTAACTTTCGGCAAAACTTGAAGCGAAAATCAAGCCCAATAACTTATTATATTTATAGATTTAGTTAAGATTAACTGGTATCAGCAATATTCAAGATGAATTCTTTCGCGGTTACCGGTACAGCAGCATTTGAAACACGCTATTTGTAAACACGCGTCCATTTCGAACCGTCTTCTACCTTCGGTTTGTTGTTGAAGTGGGCCCCATCTGAATCATTTTCGATTCTTTGGATTTTTTTGTCAAGAGTTTCTTGTTAGTTACCGCTCAGGTTTACTTCGTTTTAGGTTTATTTTTGCATGGTCATCAACTGGTTTTTTTTTCCAGAATTTTTCAGAATCACGAAAATTTCCCCGAAGTTACTTATATTGGGCCTTTAACGGATTGATAGTATGATCAAGGATGTTCAGGCCAGTTCTTGCACAGAAGGATCAAAAGCTAAAAAAATCTTTCCTAAGCTGAAAAAATAAGCTTTTCGTGCCTTGTTGGTACAGTCCTTTCTGGCTCCAGCAAGACATCTAGAAGAAGAAAATATTATACAATAATGTACCTTGATATCTGTATTGCTGAACACATTCCACAATATGGTACATGACACAAGAACAGTATGTATAGTGACTGATCTTTACCTACTGTTAACAGGATTTGTATATCAGGAATATTGTTTTTTTTTCACATTATTTCAATTTTCATTCAATTTATAAGAAAATAAAACAAGAATCTTGCAAAATTGCTCCACAACGTAAACCCTGCAGTAATTAAATATGTCAAAGAAAATTTGTTTAGTAACTTAATTGGCATGAAATACTAAAACTTTGGACAGTGCTCTAAAGTTTCCTCAAATAAATTACCTTGTTCATGACCTACTTTAATGTTCACAGGGGTCAGATATGTGTTCCAGACAAAAAGAAACTTGATCCCCCTCTATCCCAACATACTACTGATATAAATTAATTAAATATCCGTAACTTAAGTTTTAAGCTTTTATTTCCAGATATTGACTCTCTGTTCTAGCAATGTACTGCACATGCCATCTTTATATACATGCAAGGACACTTTTTTTCTGCTCTTGTGAATATGAATAGATTTTAAACATCATAACCTCACAGTACTGTCCCATTTTGGGGCAACCCCTCTTCTCAATAAAAGCAATTCAACATATGGCTTGTCAGTTGAGGTTTAAAATGTGTTGTTGCAAAATAAGCCCAGGGTACTGACACATATCCTATGATTATATCAGTAAACATCAAAACAATAACATTTGTTTAGAATCTGTTATGGACACTGTTATCAGGGCAGACACATTTATGACTGGATTAAATATGTTATGAATAATCTAGCTCTTTCAGAAATGTGTTGGAGCTGGAGGGCACAGTATATGCTTCCTGTTCCACAAGACAGATTAGAATCTCTGTGAGCCTATACACTTACTAACTTGACTTACATACAGCTGACGTCCAGCTGATCAGAAGTATTTAGATGCCACTATATATGTAGATTAAAGTTGATCTCTGAAGGGCTCAAGGATTTTCCCACTAAAAAATGTCTATCTGCCTTAATTTCCTCAAATGTTGGAATAAATCTAGCGTTAACATTGGTGTGTTATTTAAGTTTCTATTAATTAGTGTTGACTTAGATCATTTTTTTTAATCAAAGGTCTAAAGGATCATTAAGGTTAGGCTCTGAGCAATATGTACTGCATTTGACTAGGTAATGACAAAAAATACAACTGATCCAGATCATCAGATGAACTGATACCAACAATTATCAAACAGCTCCATTCCTCCAGTTTTTTACCTGACCACAATTATCATTTGATTAAACAACAAAAATACCATCATCCTGCAGGAAGTTGGCGAATGTTAATGCAATTTATAAGGGTAAAGGGTCACAGAATGAAGTTACAAACTACAAAACTATTGAAAAGATTATATCTAAAAAATTCTACAACTACCTTATTGATTGTGAAATCCTATCCAAACACTAATTTAATCTTGACTCTTTCCAGGAGACTGATTTTTTATCTTTATCACACATTAATAATTTTGCCGGAGGTAATTATAAAGAAGTGCTATTTGTATTTTGTGATGTGAAAAAAGCATTCAAATGAGTATGGCATGATGGTCTTCTTATTTTAAAAAATTTAATCCACCAGTTCCTGTCGAACAGATAATTATTTCAACAGTTTTTTCTGCCATCTTTAATCATTATTACCACAATTGGACTCTATTGTCACTGCATGGCTTCCAGTCCCTATCACAGTTTGAAAACATGTAAAAGACCTCATCAAACCTGATAATGATGTAAGCCTCTGAATGCAGGAAAATTAATACTATCTTATCATTTTTATGCCAATTGCAAAATAATATCAGTAACATGAATTTTGACCTCTGTAATGATTACTTGTCAGATTCACCCACTTGTGATTGCAGAAAGTATCAAGAAATCCCTTATCATTTTTTTGAATGTCAAAATGTTTATACCGGTTATCAAAAAATGTGTTCTGATGAATTCAATACAGTCATAGTCATAGCTATACTATTGTAGGTAGATCAATCTTATTTATTATAATATTATTAAAAAATGGGAACAGTGTATTTATTATCATAAACTAGTTTTTGTTTATTTTATAGAGTACATTAATAACTTGAAAACAATTATTGTTTTTTTTTTTTTGAAAGGTGTGAACATGATTGATGCTGGAATTCCTCATTAAAATGATGTAATACAGACAAAAGAAACTGTTCCTGGAAACGTGTTTTGACCATGATGATCAATAAACAAAAATATCCATAGCATTTCAAACTCTGAAAACAAAATAGTGAAGTTTTCTATATATCCTTGAGACAAGAACAGTTGAATTTTAAAGGGCTGATGTAATAAAATGTTAAGATGCATATGAGTAGTATTATAGTATAATAATCCCATATTACTTTAGGGATATGTGAGCCTTACTGCATTATATATTACCCTAGGGATATGTGAGCCTTACTGTATTATATATTACCCTAGGGATATGTGAGCCTTACTGTATTATATATTACCCTAGGGATATGTGAGCCTTAAGCTTACTTTCAAAGAGGAAGTCTATAAAACTGCATGTCACATACAGTACATCCTGAATCTTACAGAATTCTTTGATCTATTAAGTATGACCCCAAGTTATATTGACTAGCAGTGGTTTTTTTTGCCCTATTTTACAGTCGACTTTCAGCTGTTTCCCCTAGGCAAAAAATGTTGTTTTTTCCCAAAATTGAAGTGTTATTTTCCCAATTTGACAAGTGTAAATAAGTTATGTTTTTGCCACTTTTCTTCAAATAAGAGTGCTAAATAAATCCACTTCAGTTAGAAAGGTGTAACACTTGGCAAAAAAAGAGAAAAATAGCAGTAATGATACAACTTTATTATCTTTTTTTTCTGTGTTTTAAACTTGAATTGTGGGCGAAGAGGTAATTCTATAAATAGCTCTGTCCAAGGAGCCATGCATTTTCTTTACTTTGAAATCAATAAAATACATTCTTTTGTATACCATTATACCAAGCATGGAAAAAAGATCCTATAAACAGTGTACTTATTTTTATACGCCCATCAAAAATGACAGGATGTATTATGGCGTTGTCCGTCTGTCCGTCCGTCGTAAACTTTTATTTGTCCGGAGATCTCCTCCTACAGTTTTCAACCAATTTCTTTCAAACTTGCTTAAGGCTTGACCATCATGACATAAGGTTGTGTTTTCCTACAAATTGTATCAGATTTTATGGGTGTTAAGTACTTAATACATTAGGCATGCAAAATGTATCGTATATTTTGGATGTTAATATTATGCAAATGTAATGAATATTTAAATCTATAATTACTTAAAGGCCCAATATATGTAACTTTCAGCAAAACAATAAGCGAAAATCAATTCAGCCTAATAACTTATTACATTTATAGATTTAGTTTAGATTAGCCGATATCAGCAATATTCAAGATGAAACATGGTATTTGTAAACACACGTCCATTTTGAACTCTCTTCTACCGAAGGCTTGTTGTTGAAGTGAGCCACACTTAAATTATTTTCAATTCTTTGGATTTTTTTGTCAAGTGTTTCTTATGTTACCGCTCAGGTTTACTTCGTTTTAGACTTATTTTTGCATGGTTATCAACTAGATTTTTTTTTCATTATTTTTCAGAATCCCGAAAAATTTCCTGAAGTTACATATACATGTACAATGTATTGGGCCTTTAACATTATTGGCATTGTCTCAGTGTTTGATAACAATATCTACAACACCTAGTAAAATGGAAATGTTTTTGTAATCCTGTAAAGTTTGACAAAAGAAAGCTTATATATTTATCTGAATGTTTTGTAATTGTAGATATCTGTCTCAGACCAACTGCATGAGAGACATCCAGCGACAGATTAGTGATGTGGAGGAACTCAGTATGACAGCAAACGACCAGGTCAGGCATGCCTTTTCCTGGATTGGCAATAAGGCTCCTTGTTTTGGCATTAATGGCCACCAAGTACAGGTCCTACAGCAGCCAGATCAGTTTTATGAAACTTTAAAGGTAATCTATTTTTATTGTAAACGAACCAAGTCATATCTTTATTCTTCTCACTATGAACTTAACAGATGATCTGTTTTACTTACTTAACAGATGATCTGTTCTACTTACTTAACACACAGTTGCTTGAGTTTCTGTCAGTAAATAATAAATATATATGTGTGAAATGAGCCTCCCATTACAGTAATGTAATGGAAGTATACCAACGTTATTTCTCAACTATTTGTAAACATTGCACATAACTTACTTGTTGCGAGTCTGTCATGCAATTCTCAGACAAAACACCTACATTTCCGATGAATTTAGATGGATATTAATCCACCACTACATGCTAGTTTCGTTTCATCTAACGATTAATTTCTCCGTCGCATAGACGTTTTTTTATGACAAGCGTACCGCCAAATTTTTAAGCAAAACATCATTATTACAAATTATAGACGAGCACGTGGAACGTAAAGTGCATTTTTTTAAACACGGAAGAGATTTCCTTATAAATGTTGAAATTTACATAGATAAGGGAGACAACTCTAACTCTTGGGGGAAATATGAAAAGTCCGAGGAATTCCTAATGTTTCGGCCCGCATTGAATTGTTCAGAGCGTGATGCACATATGTACAGGTCATGGCGGCTTGCTTAAAAAGTTGCCGGTATGCTTGTCATAAAAAAACGTCTATGCGACGGAGAAATTATCATTTGATGAAACAAACTAGCATGTACTGGTGGATTAATATCTAAATTTATCAGAAATGTCGGTGTTTATTCTAAGAATTGCACAACAGTCTCACAACAAGTTAGTTATGTGCATTGTTTACAAATAGTTGAGAAATAATGTTGGAATACTTCCATTACATTCTGTAATGGACCGCGGCTCCATATATAAATATAAACATTTTTTAAGTGCGAGCAAACACACTTATTGGTATTGGTCGGCTCTGTGTCCTCTTTCCGGTATATGTGCAAAAACCCACTGCGCATATAATACCAGAAATGAAGGTAAGTGTTGCCTAGCTAATGTTTCAAGCAAAATTTACTTTTGTGCACTCATGCCATCAGAAATAGAATATCGTACAATGTATATAAATACTCCTTACCAAATGTCTACTTATTGTGAATGTGCAAAATTATACATTATATCTAAAAGTCTGGTCGAACATGCTAAGATACACATTTTGTAGGTCAGCACAAGCTGAAGTGGTATATCTTATCAGCGCTTGTATGGGTTACGATTGTGACAGATAGCTAGGGGCGATAACTCTTAACTTCCGGAATCTTAGAAGCATGATTTGGCGTCTGAATTTTGTACTCTGTTTTGTTGGATGAAACGCTTGGTAATACTTGAATGACAGCTTCTCGGTTCATCTGGGGACTCATTTTATGGGTATAAGGTATGACTAAAACGAATCCTGGCAAATAAACACTTTTTAAATAATGAAAAAATAACGTAACTTTCATACTAGTCATGAGGACGACGGTCAAAACGGAACAACAAAACCAAATTTCTATTAGATTATACTACATGAACATTTCTGGCTATTTTGGATAATGCCAATATGATGAAAATTGATAGAAATTACGACATTTTGGGGGAAATGGGTAGCATAATGTAGACAAAAACATATTGCCAAAAAGATCAATAAAGGAAGATATTCTTTGAAATTTGATTTCAAGTGTTTACAGCATACATACAACAGAAATATTGATAGGAAGTTACTCAAAACATAGTTTGTTCATTGAAAACATAGTCTGTTCATTGAAAACATACATGTAGTTTGTTCATTAAAAACATAGTCTGTAAATAGTTTTATGATCACATGTCATTATGTTGCTCTATATATATAAAAAAGACTGTTTCTAAGTTGATGAATAATAGGCAACTTTAACTAATACCTGCAGGTAATTATCTGGTATTGAGAACTATGTACCAGGGTATATTATACAGTGTAAGTGTATAGTGATCTGTAAAGTTTGATGATGTTAAATTGATGAGACTAACAGTAACAATGTTTCAGGTGGGAGTGAAGCAGGCTAAGAAAAGAGTGGTGCTTGCCTCCCTCTACTTGGGAACTGGCGTGTTAGAACAGGAATTGGTAAGATACTTTAGTTCATTAAAATTACCCAAAAAAATATTGACCACTTTATTTGCTAACCCATTAGCTGATAATGTTCATGATTTGCTCTTGTGATGGTGCTAGTTAGATTTAGCACAGTACTTACTGGTGTTAGTTAGATTTAGCACAGTACTTACTGGTGTATGTTAAATTTAGCACAGTACTTACTGGTGTCATTTAGATATAACACGGTACTTACTGCTATAAGTGAGTTAGATTTAGCACAGTAATTACTGGTGTACGTTAGATTTAGCACAGTACTTACTGGTGTATGTTAGATTTAGCACAGTACTTACTGGTTTATGTTAGATTTAGCACAGTAATTACTGGTGTACGTTAGATTTAGCACAGTACTTACTGGTGTTAGTTGATTTAGCACAGTACTTACTGGTGTTAGTTAGATTTAGCACGGTACTTACTGGTGTTAGTTTGATTTAGCACAGTACTTACTGGTGTTCGTAAAATTTAGCACAGTACTTACTGGTGTACGTTAGATTTAGCACAGTACTTACTGGTGTACGTTAGATTTAGCACAGTACTTACTGGTGTACGTTAGATTTAGCACAGTACTTACTGGTGTACGTTAAATTTAGCACAGTACTTACTGGTGTCATTTAGATATAACACGGTACTTACTGCTGTAAGTGAGTTAGATTTAGCACAGTTCTTACTGGTGTAAGTTAGATTTAGCACAGTACTTACTGGTGTTAGTTTGATTTAGCATAGTACTTACTGGTGTACGTTAAATTTAGCATAGTACTTACTGGTGTCATTTAGATATAACACGGTACTTACTGCTGTAAGTGAGTTAGATTTAGCACAGTACTTACTGGTTTTAGTTAGATTTAGCAAGGTACCTACTGGTGTTAACCAGTTAGATTTAGCACAGTACTTACTGGTGTTTTTAGCTCACCTGGCCCTTGCCAAGTGAGCTTATGTGATGGTGCGGCGTCCGTCCTGCGTCCGTCAACTTTTTCTTTTAAATGACTTCTTCTAAAATATTGAAAGGCCTAGTGACATGAAATTTGGCTGGTAGCTTTCTTGGAAGGAGCTGAACAAAGTTTGCGAAAAAAAAATCACTTTGACCTACTTTGAAGGTCACAGGGGTCAAAAAGGTTGAAACCTTCAAACAACTTCTTCTTAAATACCGTCAGGCATAGAGAACTCATATTTGACTGGTAGCTTCCTTGGATGAAGCCGAATGAAGTTTGCGAAAAGAAATGACCTTGACTGATTTTCAAGGTCACAATTGTTAAATCTGTTAAAACATTTAAACGACTTCTTCTGAAATACTAAAAGCCCTAAAAGCATGATATTTGGCTGAAAGGTTCCTCAGATGAAGCCCGACAAAGTTTACGAATAGAAATGATCTTGACCAATATTCAAGGTCACAAGGGTAAAATATTCAAGCCTTTTAATGACTTCTCCTTTAAACAACTTCTTCTGAAATACCAAAAGCCATAGAAGTATGATATTTGGCTGAAATGTTCTTTAGATGATGCTTAACAAAGTTTGCAAAAAAATGACCTTGACCCATAATAAAGGTCACAGGGGTCGAATCTTCTGATAAACCCAAAGGCCAAGAGACATGATATTTGGCTGTTAGCTTCCTTGGATGAAGCCAAACAAAATTTGCAAATGAACATGACATTGTCTTACAAGGTCACAGGAGTAAAATATTGAGATTGAGATACTGGTGTTAGTTAGATTTAGCACAGTACTTACTGGTGTTAGTTAGATTAAGCACAGTACTTACTGGTGTTAGTTAGATTTAGCACAGTACATACTGGTGTTGCTCTTATTCGCTACAGGTAGACACGATACGTGAGGCCTGCATTGAAGCCAAAAGGAACAAAGAGGAAGACTTTGAGGTTCATATACTGTTGGACTTTGTCCGTGGTTCAAGAGGCCATGACAGCTCATCAAGAACAATGCTGACACCACTTTTAAAAGAATTTGAAGGAATGATTAATGTACATCTTTTTCACTCTCCAAACCTTCGAGGTCTGGTGCGTTCATTGCTGCCACAACGGTTTGATGAAATTGTAGGACTGCATCACATGAAAATGTATTTGTTTGATGACAGTTTCATCATCAGTGGGTAAGTCTATATTAGTGATAAAAAAACAGGCAGTGTCAGGAAGCTGTTTGCATTATTTCATGTCAGTCGACAGACAGGACATAATATTATTATGTTATCATGTTAGCTTGCAGGTGAATGTGCTTGGTTTCTGCTCAATATCTCTATAGCTTGGACAAGTTTGATAACCACCAATATCAAATGGTTAGTTCCCCCTTTCCGCTTTCAGAAATCATTTGCTCATTATCTAAATAAATTTTCAACAATAAATTCAAACTTTAGAAGAATGTTCATAATCATAACATTTTGGAAAAGTTTGATATCTATCAATATGTGATGGTAAATTGAGGAGTGAGGGCCCTGTCTGATCAAAATGTTTGATATATACAGCAATATCTCATGGTAAATTGAGGAGTGAGGGCCCTGTCTGATCAAAACGTTTGATATCTACCAATATCTGATGGTAAATTGAGGAGTGAGGGCCCTGTCTGATCAAAACGTTTGATATCTACCAATATCTGATGGTAAATTCAGAATTTATGTCATTAATATTAGCTCACCTGGCCCAAAGGGCCCAGTGAGCTTATGTGATGGTGCAGAGTCTGTCGTCCTGCGTCCGTCAACTTTTTCCTTGATACGATTTCTTCTAAAATACTGAAAGGCCTAGTGACATGAAATTTGGCTGGTAGCCTTGGAAGGATCTGAACAAACTTTGCGAAAAAAAATCACTCTGACCTAATTTCAAGGTCACAGGGGTCAACAATGTCAAAACCTTTAAACAACTTCTTCTAAAATACCATCAGGCATAGAGACCTCATATTTGACTGGTAGCTTCCTTGGATGAAGCCGAATAAAGTTTGCGATAAGAAACGACCTTGACCCATATTCAAGGTCACAGTGAGGTCAAATCTATTTTAACCTTTAAACGACTTCTTCTAATAAACCAAAATCCCTAGAAGTATGATAATGAGGGGAAGAGTATGTTTAAATCTTAACATGTTCTTCTAAATGTCTTACAGTAAAAGATTTTAGGGGACTTTAGGGTTACACTATAATATAAGTCAGAGATTGATACCAGGTGAGCGATGCAGGCCCATTTGGTCTCTTGTTCTTACTTGTTGCTTTCTTCCATTTAGAAAACTTGATATCCAGTTGGTGATCTGTTCAGAAATGTTGTAAATGTTAACAATCGTCAGTGCGATACAGTATCAAAAGCTTTCTGATAGTCCATATATATACAATCAATTCCATAACCTTTATCCATAGCATCCGTCCATTTATCAAGAACCTCCAATAGTTGTAGTGAAATAGATCGACCGGATATGAATCCATACTGTCTTGGGGAGAATAGGTCATTTGATCGCATATATTTACTGATATGCTCGCGATAAAATAGTTACCATAACCTTACATATCACGGATGTAAGGCTGACTGGCCTGTAGTTCCCTGCTACCCTCTTGTCTCCCTATATCCCACACATTCTAGGATGCTTCCAATCCTGGGGAACAGTCCCCTCTCGGAGAGTTTGGTTGAAGATCAGAGTTAGCCGTATTGATATGGTGGAGGCAGTATTCTATAGGAATTCTGGGTGCATTTCATCTAAGCCTGGTGGTTTATTCAGAATCAATTTTTCCAATACATTGGTAACCATTTCACTGGTTACCAAAAGGGTTGCCATGTTGCGGTTGATTCTCTTGCACGCTTCTTTTGGTATTATTCCATTTACTTCTTTGATGAATACACCCTGGAAGAAGTTTGTTAATATGTCTGCTTTGCCTTTGTCCAAAGTGATTTTTTTTAATTTATTATCTTCAGGATTTTCGTATAGTTCTGCTATTTTTTCTTTTTCTTTTGATTTTGAGTTGATATATTTTCATATAAATTCGGGGTTATATTTAGATTTGTGGCTAATGATTGTTCATATTCCTTTCGTAGCTTCCTTGTTTTCACCTTGACGTGATTCCTTACTTTGTTGTATTGTTTCTTCACTTCTGGATCTGATGTCTCTGCTCCTTTTTTTGAGAAAGCATGCTGTAGCCTTACTTTTGCTAGAGTATCCTCATCTACTGGAAATTGATGTTTACTATTCTTACTAGTTCTAATAGTTCTTGTCGGCACATGTTTATCGACTATCGCCTGAACTATGTTCTTTACGATTTTCCAGTTTTCATTGACTCCGCTCTGTTACCAATATCTGATGGTGAATTCATTAATTTGTAACAGATAAAATTTAAACTTCCTGTAAGGGTTCATTACTTAAACAGTTCAAACAAGTTTGATAACCATCATTATCCCATTGTAACTGACTGAGTTAATGCCCTTTATCCACTTTCAGAAATGGTGTACACTTCATGTCTTGGCTATTTAGTCTTTTGACAGTGTTTTTAAAATTGCCAAAAGTGTCAAACGCACTTAAGACCATGTTTTAGGACTTATTGTGTTCAATTTATATACTGTGGTTAATAAGAATGTTGAGGCCATTTGTGACAGGTTCATGCTGCAAAAGATATTTTTAACATACTCACTAAAACCTATCAGAAGATCAATGCTAATAATAATTTGTGATACTGTTGCAGGGCCAACTTAAGCGAGTCGTACTTCACAGATAGACAGGATCGCTACATTCTGTTTAACGAGTGTGAAGAAATGGCTGACTTCTTCTCTGCCCTAGTCAGGGGTGTGGCAGCCTGCTCATTCGTCCTCCATTCAGACAACACTGTCACACTTTCACCACACTGCAAGGCACACCCATTTGATGGTTGGTATATTTTTAGCTCATTTGCTTGGAGGGTAAGTAAGTTTATCCTGGTCACAACATCCATCAATCTGTCTTTTCCTATAAATCCCTACTAGTCATGAACCACAAAGCAGATTTTGACCAAATTGCCGAGATATGGGGCCTATAAGGGAAGTCCTCTTTGCTTCTTGTTAATGATCTGCATGTACGTGAACAGTTTTCCAATGGCTGTTGACTCATTGTTTAGCTCACCTGACCCGAAGGGCCAAATGAGCTTATATGAAGGTGCGGCATCCGTCGTCCGTCCGTCAACTTTTTCCTTTAAATGACTTCTTCTAAAATACTGAAAGGCCTAGTGACATGAAATTTGGCTGGTACCCATACCAAAAAAAGGTACAAAAAAGTTACATTTTTATAGGTACAAAAAAGTCATAACTTTTTTATGCTAGATTGGAACCCTATCAGAAAAGAGGTTTCAATCTAGCACTAAAAAGTTACAAAAAAGGTACAAAAAAGTTATACTCAACACATTTGTTCAGTTAAATAATCACTTTATTGTCAAAGAAAAAGGTACAAAAAAGGTATGCTTTTTCAAAGGTATTAAAAAGGTACAAAAAAGTTATAAAAAAGGTACAAAAAAGGTATACCTTTTTAAAAGGTATACCTTTTCAAAGGTATTAAAAAGGTACAAAAAAGTTATACCTTTTTAAAAGGTATAAAAAAAGGTACATAAAAGGTATACTTTTTCAAAGGCATTAAAAAGGTACAAAAAAGGTATACCTTTTTAAAAGGTATAAAAAAAGGTACAAAAAAGTTATACCTTTTAAAAAGGTATAACTTTTTTGTACCTTTTTTATACCTTTTAAAAAGGTATACCTTTTCAAAGGTATTAAAAAGGTACAAAAAAGGTATAAAAAAAGGTATTAAAAAGGTACAAAAAAGGTATACCTTTTTAAAAGGTATAAAAAAGGTACAAAAAAGTTATACCTTTTAAAAAGGTATAACTTTTTTGTACCTTTTTTATACCTTTTAAAAAGGTATACCTTTTCAAAGGTATTAAAAAGGTACAAAAAAGGTATAAAAAAAGGTATTAAAAAGGTACACCTTTTTAAAAGGTATAAAAAAGGTACAAAAAAGTTATACCTTTTAAAAAGGTATAACTTTTTTGTACCTTTTAAAAAGGTATACCTTTTCAAAGGTATTAAAAAGGTACAAAAAGGTATAAAAAAGGTATTAAAAAGGTACAAAAAAGGTATACCTTTTTAAAAGGTATAAAAAAAGGTACAAAAAAGTTATACCTTTTAAAAAGGTATAACTTTTTTGTACCTTTTCAAAGGTATTAAAAAGGTACAAAAAAGGTATAAAAAAGGTATTAAAAAGTTACAAAAAAGGTACAAAAAAGGTATTAAAAAGTTACAAAAAAGGTGCAAAAAAGGTATAAATTTAGAAGAAAAAAATCTTTTATTTTTCAGAACATCAAATTTCAAAAGTAATCCATTGTGGTTACTTTAACATTGATATTATCCTATTACAGTGCACTTCTCTTTATATCAAGTTGCATTTTTCAGACAAAAACATGATATTAACAGGAATGTGACATTAAGAGAAACATGTTTTTTTCCCACTAAATCTAGTGCATTTCCAACCTCCATACCTAAAAGTAAGATATTCAATGTACATATGAAGATGTTTCAATATATAGATAACATTATTTCAAATAAAAATCATTTTTGGGGTTATTTTGTATTTTCTATGCAACATTTTGTACAAGTTGTATCTGAAATCAAAAGAAATGACATCATTTTCTGAATATTTTATGTTATTGGTTAAAAAAAGATGACATCAAGAGGAATTCACCTCAAAATACATGATATTAACCAGATACAATTACATAGATTATATAGAGAGAAAATTGGTGCTTGGGAAAAACATGATTTTAAGAGGAATGTGATATTAACAGGTGTGATATTATGTGGAGTCCACTGTAGTACTATATCAAATTTTTTGCAGAAATGATATGTAGAAATATTCCTTTAAGCTACCTGTATGCAATTATTTTTGTATAGCTACTATTTCAAATATGTCATTATTGAGGAACTGTCATTAAAATGAAATTGTAATAAATATTATCTTCTTAAGATTCCCACAACACATACATCATATGATATACATAAATTTGATAATAAAAAAATCCATCTTACATCATACAAATACACACAAATTTGACAAATATAATAATAATCTTCTAACACTATATCATACTCACTACACATACATCAAACTATAACAATGACAGGTCAACAAGGGCCCTGTCATGTGCTATTTCTTTCCTGTGATCATCAAATCTTGAGCTTTAGACCCAATGGTCAAACCAAACAAGATTGATCTTTAGTCAATTAACTCCTTGTTAGTTTCTGACCAACCATGCTTCATGATGTCATACGGACCTGTTCATCAGTAAAAGATGGTTTTTGTTTGTTGAGTCTTTATTTAATTAAAACCAACTTTGCTTCATAATGTCAAAATAAAAAGTTCATCAGTGGAAAGTTACAAAATTTGCCCATGAGTTGACCTTTTACCTGGTAACCATGAGTTTTGGCCTATTGAATCCTTGTTTAATTCTGACCAACTTTGCTTCATAATGTCATATTAAAATGTTCATCAGTGAAAAGGTACAAAATTTGACCTTGGCCTGGTGACTTTATCTTTAACTCAGTGACTTTGACTTATTGTCAGCTGACTCATTGTTTAATTTCAACAAACTTTGCTTCATTACTGTATGTCACAACAAAAAAATTCATCAGTGACAAAGTACAAAATTTGACCTTGACCTTTGAACCATATGACCTTGAACCTCAGAAAGTATTTATGTAAACTTAACATCTTGATCAAGTTTCAAGTAAATTGGTCAATAAATAAGGTATCAGCTATGAGCTATTATATTATTTATTGGACAGGTGAATAGAGTGATTACTGTATTTGTCTTAATTAGTGCCCACTAGGCACCTAAAAATTAGTCCCAAAGGAAGCGCTTAATAGGATAACAAAAGTAGGACCTGCAAGAACTAGAAATATCTATGAGACATAAATATGAAATCCATATGAAATAAGTTCTGCAAAATTTCATGAAACTTGGATATTTGGATTTTGACCAATCAGAGACCATAAAATGTCTCCCACTTTGTATCGTCAGATTACATATACATACTAAATTTCAATCAAATCAGACAATATTTAAATTTCGATAAATCAGAAGCCTCTAGTTGGCAGCCATCTTGAATCGTAATGCCACAGCTTTTTGTTTATAATGAGCGCCTTCATGTTATCATCCATCCCACCAAGTTTCATCATGATTGGTTTAGTATAGAAGAAAAGTTATTACAGGATATGTTTTAGCCAATCAGAAGCGGTGGCGGCCCTCTTGGACGCTTGATCCGAGAAAAAAAAAGAGCAAGGTGCACAATAAGACATCATACTTATTATGTATGCAAAGTCTGATGAGAATGCGTAAGTAGTTATTTAAATTAGCTGGTTACATTACCATGGGATGGGACGCGACAGGACGGACATGGCAGGGGCATAAAATGTCTTTTTAATAAGGTAAATAAGTACAATGTATTATGACCAGAATGGATAGTACTCATGATGTGAGACATTATTGTCATCAATTTTGGATAATTTGTACACAAATAACCAATATTTGTGGGGTTTTGTCTTGTAAACATGCACACAGCAAGGTTTTACCGACCGTTAGATGGAATCCTTTAGTTGCATTGCGATTAAAAGGGCACTTGTATAATTTGTATACCTTGGTAGAATGGGGGAGGGGCGCTAGTTACAGTGAATACGATACTATAGGGTACCAGTATCTCCAATATGAGGCCCTAAATGTGGTCCAGAGATGGAAACATCTACAACAGACCGATGCCAGGTAGATCCAGGTAGGTAGTAAATATACATTAATATTATAAGTACAATCTTAAATCATATAAAAACACATACATTTGTAAATTTAAAATCACTTCACATAAATCATAAATTATACATCAATAAACATTACAATCTTCTAACACCATTATACTCACTACACACTAATCTTCTTTCTAGAAAAATATGGCACTACACTGCTTAAGGAAATCCCAATTCCTTGGACCGTGGCCCTGCACCCATGGGTTTTAAAAAGTTCTAATTTTCATTGGATTTTGGAGAGTGTTCATTATGAAACGCATGGTGAACCACAAGCTAAAAAGTTCTGTATTTAAAGTTAAAAGGATAATAGGTAAAAACAACAGATGATGTATCTACAAAATGCAGTGTGCGAAAGTAACGAAAGACTGATAGACCGAGGCTACAGGAAAACCTGTCGGTCTATGCAAAATGCTAGTATGGTAGACCTTATGTCTTAAGGAATTTAATTGCTCATGATTATGAATGTCGAAGGAGGGGAGATCATGATCACTCTGTTTAAGAGGTCTGTTGACACTGATGAAACAATTCAGTCTACAGAAATTTTGTTTGGTCTATGCAATTTGAATATCGATAAACATATTGTCTATGAAACATTAAGAATTACTTTCGCACACTGAAAATGTTTTGAAGATGAAGAAAGTCAAATATGCTAGGTTGAAATGTGGACTGGACACTCTCGATTGTTGGTTTGGATCAAGTCTCTGTTGCTATTCCATTCCATGTGATGATGGTTCTGGGTAGGAAGGAGTACTGTCCAGATCTGTAAGTGTCTGTTCTGGATGGTATGTGTCAGATGATATTGGCCCGAGGATCCTCTGGTCTTCGCGTCAGCCAACTTGAACATAAAAACATATCTATTAACTTTAATCATGGATTTTGATCTAAATTCGTGCTTCTATTTAGGCTTTTTATATTTAAGTTCCTAATTAATAATATTGGAACAAAATGAGAAGAAAATTTGAGAATATTTGCAATGATATATTGAACCTGAAATGTTAATAAATGTTGAGTGTTTGAAAGGTGTATAAAAGAAAACAAAATTGCTGAAATATAGAGAATTAATGTTAAGATGGAAACATTGTAGAAAAAAAATAAACCCTAAAAAATAATTAATTTTTAAATTTGAAGAATTTCAAAAGCAAAACATTATTTAACACATTGACTTTGTGATAGATGCACATATATACGTATGGTTCATGTATATGGTATAATTATATAATTAATTAGTGTTCGTATATAGTTAAAATCAATTTCAAAACTGCCTAATCTCAGCAACTGTGTATTAAGCCCCAAACAATTAATTATTTAGTTTGACTATATTTCTTAAACAGTTTTGACAATTTAAAACACGTAAAGCAGATTTGAATAAACAATGCAAGCATTTAAAACCTTTAATTGTTATTATATCACAGCGAATCTTCAAACGAATGCATAATAGTTACCGTTAGACAATTTATCAGTATTTATGTAGTCAAATACATTGAAAAACTTACATTACAATTTTAAAAAAATCAAGCCAAGTCGTTGTGAGGAAGTCGTGGCCATGTGTTTATGCAGCTGTTAATTGTGATCGTTGAGCTGGAAAAGATGAAGAATATTCACTAATGAACATGATGAATTGGGTTCTTGAAGTATCCAGCAAAACAATTTAAATATTGACGAAACTTTCACAACTTATATCGATGAACTTACGTTAGTAATGGCCGCCACGCCGTGGTGTGCCGCAAGTTCGGGAAGAATCTATTCGTCGCCGTTTGTGTAGAAAACATTCTGTGTTGCCTTCATCATCTACGTGTGTTGTTCTCAGTTGATGGGGACCGTTAATTTCCAGCGCAACATGATAATACAACTGTTTTCCGGTAATATTGAATCGGTTCGAGACCGACCCCCGTTTGTTTACATTCGCAATCGTAGGTCGTGGGTCAAAGTTGAATCAAATAAGGAATAAATTTCCCGCTACGTTTTGATTGGTCAGTAAATTTTGGGGTTATTGCATCATGGGAAAAAATATGGTTTACGGAGGGTGACGAGCGAAAACTCTCTTAGTTATTTAGTTTTCATTTGTCTTTAATTGAATCGAATCAGTGAATGACATCATTATTGTGATTATTTTCAGAAAAGAAATATAACAAGAAAGACACATCGTGTCGTACGTAGCGACTCGACATGGTTTTCTCTAATCTTCAATACACTTCCGGGTTCGATTGCGGACTCGGTGAAAACATCCCACCACACATCGACTTCAAAATCAAAATGATTTGTTATCACATCAAATCAGAAGAACACCAACATATATTATATATTGCTATCTTATTGTTGGCTAGTCGCTGACGATAATTCATCACTTACAACGAAGTCATACACCACGAAGCCACTCGGCGTAATTCACGATTTTACGGGACGAAAATTTTCAATAAACTTTTAGGCCTAGCTAGTGCTTGGGTAGCACAGGTTGCAGTGTACATGTATTTTGTTTCGTCCTAAACAGTTACCGATTTTTTCATTACGTATGCATAGACTAAATTGTTTGCGTTTTTACAAGAGATCTGATTTTACATTTCTCAAAAATATGTCTTCAGCTCGATGTGTAAATATACTTGTAATGAAAATTAAATAATATTATTATGTAGGCCTAGAATTATATCATTAATTATCATGATTAATAATTAAAATGATATGATATGATTTATTTTTTTTTCAATAGAGAAAAAAATAATTGAAATCTATACTTAGGCCTTTATGGATATACTTGTGATTTTTATTTTTTTATTTTTTAAATTAAATTAAATTTAATTTCAAATAATTTATTGTCAATGCCACACATATATACACAATCACATTAATTATACAGCCTTAATTGCAGCATTTACAAGACAATATCAGTCCTTTCGAAAGAAAAGTTCCACAACAGTTGTTAAAAACAGCTAGAATTTTTAGCTCACCTGGCCCGAAGGGCCAAGTGAGCTTATGTGATGGTGCAGCGTCCGTCGTCCGTCCGTCCGTCCGTCCTGCGTCCGTCAACTTTTTCTTTTAAACGACTTCTTCTAAAATACTGAAAGGCCCAGTGACATGAAATTTGGCTGGTAGATTTCTTGGAAGGAGCTGAACAAAGTTTGCGAAAAAAAATCACATTGACCTAATTTCAAGGTCACAGGGGTCAAAAATGTCGAAACCTTCAAACAACTTCTTCTAAAATACCGTCGGGCATAGAGACTTCATATTTGACCAGTAGCTTCCTTGGATGAAGCCAAATAAAGTTTGCGAAAAGAAATGACCTTGACCAATATTCAAGGTCACATTGAGGTAAAATCTATTTTGACCTTTAAACGACTTCTTCTGAAATACCAAAAGCCCTAGAAACATGGCATTTGGCTGAAAGGTTCCTTGGATGAAGCCCGACAAAGTTTGCGAAAAAAAATGACCTTGACCTATATTCAAGGTCACAGGGGTCAAATCTGTTAAAACCTTTAAACGACTTCTTCTGAAATACCAAAAGCCTGAGAAGCATGATATTTGGCTGAAAGGTTCCTTGGATGAAGCCCGACAAAGTTTGCGAAAAGAAATGACCTTGACCTATATTCAAGGTCACAGGGGTCAAATCTGTTAAAACCTTTAAACGACTTCTTCTGAAATACCAAAATCCCTAGAAGCTTGATATTTGGCTTAAATGTTTCTTGGATGAAGCCCGACAAAGTTTGCGAAAAGAAATGACCTTGACCTATATTCAAGGTTACAGGGGTCAAATCTGTTAAAACCTTCGAACGACTTCTTCTGAAATACCAAAAATCCTGGAAGCATGATATTTGGCTGAAAGGTTCCATGGATGAAGCTCGACAAAGTTTGCGAAAAGAAATGACCTTGACCTATATCCAAGGTCACAGGGGTCAAATTTGTTAAAACATTTGAACGACTTCTTCTGAAATACCAAAAACCCTAGAAGCATGACATTTGGCTGAAAGGTTTCTTGGATGAAGCCCGACAAAGTTTGCGAAAAGAAATTACCTTGATCTTAATTTGCCTAGAGACATGATATTTGGCTGGTAGCGTCCTGGGATGAAGCCAAACAAAATTTGAAAATGAAAATGATGTTGTCTTATAAGGTCACAGAGGCAAAATATGTTTAAATCTTAAGATGTTCTTCTAAATGTCTTACATTAAAAGATTTTAAGGGACTTTAGGGTTACACTACAATATAAGTCAGAGATTGATACCAGGTGAGCGATGCAGGCCCATTGGGCCTCTTGTTTTATTTGTTTATTCAAAATGCATACACCTGGTCAGCTTTTCTCCATGTCCATGTAGAACTACCAGATAAATTCAATGGGAGTAATTATCAATTTATTGCTGAATGGGGTTTGTCCATACAGTGTCCAGTACACCTGTGTTATATCTACAGGTTAGGATCTACCTGCTAATTACCTGTTATAATCCAATTATCATTGTGAACTGGCCATGGGTTCTGTTTTGGAGGTAGTTCATACAGGTAAACTTGAGTCTACCTGTTAGGTACAGGCAATTATCTAATTATTAATTGTTAACTGGCCCAGGTTCTGTTAATCACAGGACTGTGGGAGTAGTTTATACAGGTAAGGCTGGTACCTTGTAATATACAGGTAATTGTAATCACTGTTAATTTTGGTTCTGTTTATTTGAAGACTGTGGGAGTAGTTTATACCAGTAAATTGACCTTATACAGATTATTGAGTACTATTCATGCAAAATATGCAACATCTTTTCCATTTCTCATATTCTAATAGAAGTAAATAATTTGCAAAAAACCTCAAAAAAAACATATCTCAAAAAATATTGATTGTACAGAGTACGTGTAATAATATTTTTTTGTAGATAAACTATAAGATAATATCTAATTTCTTCCTATTCATGTCATGTGAATACAAATTATTTCAAGTAATAAAGCTTGCTGTTGGGTAAAAAATTAAAAAAAATGGGGGGGGGGGGATTTAGTTTTCTTTTTTTTTCCTTAAAAATTATTCTTTAGGACAATGGACAATATCATCCCCATAAAAGAAATGTCTTCATTTTTTTAAGCACTACATTAAAGGTTGAACGCCATTTTGAAAATGTCCCTATATATTCTATAGATCTTCCTGTTAAAAAAGAAAGTCTCGCATTTCAAACTTCTCCTCAAATTCCACCATTTAGCTCAAATTTACCTGAAGAAATCCTTAAACATTCCTGACTAATTATATAAAGAGTGTTAATTTTGTGTTGGTCTGAAATTCAATATGGCCGCCATGATGTCATACCTCAAAATGTGTAAGTGGTTATAACTAAATAACTTAAACTTGTAGCTTTTTCAAAAGGCATATTTCTGTAAAATACATCAGGGGAAAACTTTTACAAGTTATTACAACATATGTCCAGTAAAAAAGCTCACCAGAGGTCAAAGTTAATCTATTTTTAGAATTTTTCATTTTTTGCCATTGTTGAAAAAATCCTTTTACAGATTAAAGCAGCATGTCATTCCGACGATATTGATACCTTCTGTTTTTTCAGTAGCATTTCTCGTTAAGGAAGAAGGCCATTTTGGAAATTCCCCAATATATGCTATGGGCTGACATTTTGCATTTTGATAATGTTTCATAATACTTGTTCTTGTTTCATAATACTTGTTCTTAAAGCTTCCATTTTGTTAACTTGATATCAAAATATTATCTTGAAGTTGCCCCCGTCAGCTGATGATACGGTCCTAAATTCATCAAAAAAAGCAAAATGGCCACCATGACACCTTTTCTGGTTTTAACCCTAAATGCCATATCTCATTAACAGCTGAATGTTCAGAATTAATTTTTGGATATGTTAATTATGTGGAATAATAAATAAATAACATTTGTCAGGGAACGTTTTTCTCTAAAATGTCAACTTCCAGTTTTCTGTAGGGGTCAAAGTTGAAAAGTGCTGTTTTGGGTGGCAAACTTTGACCAACTTCTGCTCCAGTTCTGTAAAGCCTAGAGCCTTGATATTTCACACATCAAATGTTAGGTCATGAATCATCAGGTTTTAAAATATGAATGACCTTGACCTACTTTCAGGGTCACAGGGGTCATTAAACTTCAAACGTTTAAATGGCTATTTCTTCATTACCAGAAGACATACAGTGATGATATTTCATCAGCAGCATACTGTGAACACTTTCTCTTAATTGTTTTGAGAAAACATCTGAAAAATCTACCCCTGGTTTTGGTAGGGGTCAAATTTAGAAAGTGCTACTTTGGGTAACAGAGTTTGAAAAGATGCTAAGGTTATTGCATATCAATGGTGGAAGGGAAGGTATTTGTAGACTATGTAAGAGTTACCTCCCTTTTACCAAAGACCAAAGTGGCCTTGAATGCGAGTTATTAATTTTATTGATGAAACTCCACAGGACACTCCTTTTGGAAACTGATAAATTTAGTAAATTGATGGTTGAATTTTTATTTAAATGTTATTGTATGATTTTTTTTTTCTGACATTGATTATAAAAATAATGGTACAAAAACATTAAACATAAATAATCAAAGTCAGTATTTTTGAAGACCAGTCTTTTAAGAGGTGTTCAATATTTTTATAAGTCCAGAAAAGGTACAAAAAAGGTATACCTGATAATTTCAAAGTCCAGAAAAGGTATAAAAAAGGTATACCTAATAATATCAAAGTCCAGAAAAAATTTTAAGTCCAGAAAAGGTACAAAAAAGGTATACCTAATATTTTCAAAGTCCAGAAAAGGTATAAAAAAGGTATACCTAATAATATCAAAGTCCAGAAAATATTCTAAGTCCAGAAAAGGTACAAAAAAGGTATACCTGATAATTTCAAAGTCCAGAAAAGGTACAAAAAAGGTATACCTGATAATTTCAAAGTCCAGAAAAGGTACAAAAAAGGTATACCTAATAATTTCAAAGTCCAGAAAAGGTACAAAAAAGGTATACCTAATAATTTCAAAGTCCAGAAAGGTACAAAAAAGGTATACTTGATAATTTCAAAGTCCAGAAAAGGTACAAAAAAGTTATACTAGTAAATTACAAGTTTTGAATAAGGTACAAAAAAGTCATAACTTTTTTGTAACTTTTTTAAAAAGTACAAAAAAAGCACTAAAAAGGTACAAAAAAGTTATGACTTTTTGTACCTTTTTTTGGTATGGGTAGCTTCCTTGGAAGGAGCTGAACAAAGTTTGCGAAAAAAAACACTTTGGCCTAATTTCAAGGTCACAGGGGTCAAAAATGTCGAAACCTTCAAACAACTTCTCCTAAAATACCGTCAGGCATATAGACCTCATATTTGACCGGTAGCTTCCTTGGAAAAAACTGAATAAAGTTTGCGAAAAGAAATGACCTTGAGCCATATTCAAGGTCATAGGGGTTAAATCTATTTTAACCTTAAACTACATCTTCTAATAAACCAAAATCCCTAGAAGTATGATATGTGGCTGAAAGGTTCCTTGGATGAAGCCCGACAAAGTTTGCGAAAAAAAATGACCTTGATCTATATTCAAGATCACAAGAGTCAAATTTGTTAAAACATTTAAATGACTTCTTCTAATTAACCAAAAGGCCTAGACACATTATATTTGGCTTGTAGCTTCCTTGGATGAAGCATGACTAAGTTTGCGAAAAGAAATGACCATGAACTATATTCAAGGTCACAATTGTCAAATTTCTAAAAACCTTCAAACGACTTCTTCTTCAATACCAAAAGCACTAAAAGCATGATATGTGGCTGAAAGGTTCCTTGGATGAAGCCTGACAAAGTTTGCGAAAATGAATGACCTGGACCAATATTCAAGGTCACATGTGTCAAATCTGTTAAAACACTCAAACGACTTCTTCTGAAATACCAAAAGCCCTAGAAGCATGATATTTGGTTGAAAGGTTCCTTGGATGAAGCTTGACAAAGTTTGTGCAAGAAAATGACCTTGACCCATATTAAAGGTCACAGGGGTCAAATCTGTTAAAAGCTTTGAGCGACTTCTTCTGATAAACCCAAATGCCTAGAGACATGATATTTGGCTGGTAGCGTCCTGGGATGAAACCAAACAAAATTTGAAAAATGAAAATGATGTTATCTTAAAAGGTCACAGGGGTAAAATATGTTGAAATCTTTACATGTTCTTCTAAATGTCTTACAGTAAAAGATTTTAGGGGACTTTAGGGTTACACTATAATATAAGTCGGAGATTGATACCAGGTGAGCAATGCAGGCCCATTTGGCCTCTTGTTAATAATCTGCTTGTACGTGGACAGTTTCCCATGGCTGTTGACTCAAAGTTTAATGAAATTTTACAATGTTTGAGCAATATTTAGCTCACCTGTCCAAAGTGCAAGTGAGTTTATGCCATGGTGTCTTTGTCTTTGTCCATCAACTTTTCTGTAAATCCTCAGTGGCCAGAGGGTTACGGGTCAATAGGGGAACTTGTATAGCAATTTCTTTTAAATTTCTTGTAAGAGCGAAAGGAGTTGTTTCATATTGGCTCTGAAACATCCTGTGGTGAAAGGGATACAATTTGTATAAATTGTAGGCTTAACTTCCAAGTGGACTGAAGGGATGACAGGATATTGTCGAAATTTCTCTGTAATAGCTTTGGTACAACTGTGTTAAGGTGAGCAATACAGGCCGTCTGGGCCTCCTGTTTATGAGAGCCCACAAGAAGCAGTTATGTTACAGTCTGTTCAATTATCAAGCCTCTAGAATATTTATCTGATGAGCAGACTTGTTATTTAATCTCAATGGGGTTTTTTTCAGCAAAAATTAGTACTCATTGATAATTTTATGAAACAATAGAAACATATTCTTAATGTAGATTCACTATTCCTTGTTGTTGGATTTATTTACTTGATGCTGTTGCCTGTTTTACACTTTGAGTCATGGCATGAAGTCATGATCACTGGCTTCAACATGTCACATACAGTGTATCCCTCTATAAATATGCAGAATCTGAGGATAAATGGCAAAGTTACAAGTGTAGATTTGTGATAATAACTTGAATGTTAGACACCTTGATATATACATTGTCTGGTCATGGCCCAATTACATGTAAAGTAAAGAGAATGGGGGTTGTATCTTATAGGGAAAGGCCTACACCTGAATGTTAGACACCTTGATAGATACAATGTCTTGTCATGGCCCAATTACATGTAAAGTAAAGAGAATGGGGTTTGTGTCTGATAGGGAAAGGCTTACACCTGAATGTTAGACACCTTGATCTATACTATGTCTGGTCATGGCCATGTTACATGTAAAGTGAAGAGAATGGGGGTTTGTGTCTAATAGAGAAAGGCTTACACCTGAACGTTAGACACCTTGATAGATACAATGTCTTGTCATGACCATGTTACATGTAAAGTAAAGAGAATGGGGGTTGTATCTTATAGGGAAAGGCCTACACCTGAATGTTAGACACCTTGATAGATACAATGTCTGGTCATGGCCCAATTACACGTAAAGTAAAGAGAATGGGGGTTTGTGTCTGATAGGGAAAGGCTTGCACCTGAATGTTAGACACCTTGATATATATTATGTCTGGTCATGGCCCAATTACACGTAAAGTAAAGAGAATGGGGGTTTGTGTCTTATAGGGAAAGGCTTACACCTGAATGTTAAACACTTTAATAGATACAATGTCTTGTCATGGCAATGTTACATGTAAAGTAAAGAGAATGGGGTTTGTGTCTGATAGGGAAAGGCCTACACCTGAATGTTAGTCACCTTGATCTATACTATGTCTGGCCATTGCCATGTTACATGTAAAGTAAAGAGAGTGGGGTTTGTGTCTGATAGGGAAAGGCTTGCACCTGAATGTTAGACACCTTGATAGATACTATGTCTGGTCATGGCCCAATAACATGTAAAGTAAAGAGAATGGGGTTTGTGTCTTATGGGGAAAGGCTTACACCTGAATGTTAGTCACCTTGATCTATACTATGTCTGGCCATTGCCATGTTACATGTAAAGTAAAGAGAGTGGGGTTTGTGTCTGATAGGGAAAGGCTTGCACCTGAATGTTAGACACCTTGATAGATACTATGTCTGGTCATGGCCCAATAACATGTAAAGTAAAGAGAATGGGGTTTGTGTCTTAGAGGGAAAGGCTTACACCTGAATGTTAGACACCTTGATCTATACTATGTCTGGCCATTGCCATGTTACATGTAAAGTAAAGAGAGTGGGGTTTGTGTCTGATAGGGAAAGACTTGCACCTGAATGTTAGACACCTTGATCTATACTATGTCTGGTCATGGCCATGTTACATGTAAAGTAAAGAGAATGGGGTTTGTGTCTGATAGGGAAAGGCTTACACCTGAATGTTGGACACCTTGATCTATACTATGTCTGGTCATGGCCCAATAACATGTAAAGTAAAGAGAATGGGGTTTGTGTCTTATGGGGAAAGGCTTACACCTGAATGTTAGACACCTTGATCTATACTATGTCTGGTCATGGCCCAATAACATGTAAAGTAAAGAGAATGGGGTTTGTGTCTTATGGGGAAAGGCTTACACCTGAATGTTAGTCACCTTGATCTATACTATGTCTGGTCATGGCCATGTTACATGTAAAGTAAAGAGAATGGGGTTTGTGTCTTATGGGGAAAGGCTTACACCTGAATGTTAGTCACCTTGATCTATACTATGTCTGGTCATGGCCATGTTACATGTAAAGTAAAGAGAATGGGGTTTGTGTCTTATGGGGAAAGGCTTACACCTGAATGTTAGTCACCTTGATCTATACTATGTCTGGTCATGGCCCAATAACATGTAAAGTAAAGAGAATGGGGTTTGTGTCTTATAGGGAAAGGCTTACACCTGAATGTTAGACACCTTGATCTATACTATGTCTGGCCATTGCCATGTTACATGTAAAGTGGAGAGAATGGGGTTTGTGTCTGATAGGGAAAGGCTTGCACCTGAATGTTAGACAACTTGATATATACTATGTCTGGTCATGGCCCAATAACATGTAAAGTAAAGAGAATGGGGTTTGTATCTTATAGGGAAAGGCTTACACCTGAATGTTAGACACCTTGATCTATACTATGTCTGGCCATTGCCATGTTACATGTAAAGTAAAGAGAATGGGGTTTGTGTCTTATAGGGAAAGGCTTGCACCTGAATGTTAGACAACTTGATATATACTATGTCTGGTCATGGCCCAATAACATGTAAAGTAAAGAGAATGGGGTTTGTGTCTGATAGGGAAAGGCTAACACCTGAATGTTAGACACCTTGATAGATACAATGTCTTGTCATGACCATGTTACGTGTAAAGTGGAGAGAGTGGGGTTTGTGTCTGATAGGGAAAGGCTTACACCTGAATGTTAGACACCTTGATAGATACAATGTCTTGTCATGACCATGTTACATGTAAAGTGGAGAGAGTGGGGTTTGTGTCTGATAGGGAAAGGCTTGCACCTGAATGTTAGACACCTTGATAGATACAATGTCTTGTCATGACCATGTTACATGTAAAGTGGAGAGAGTGGGGTTTGTGTCTGATAGGGAAAGGCTTACACCTGAATGTTAGTCACCTTGATATATACAATGTCTGGTCATGGCCCAATAACATGTAAAGTAAAGAGAATGGGGTTTGTGTCTTATAGGAGGGAAAGGCTTACACCTGAATGTTAGACACCTTGATAGATACAATGTCTTGTCATGACCATGTTACATGTAAAGTGGAGAGAATGGGGTTTGTGTCTTATAGGGAAAGGCTTGCACCTGAATGTTAGTCACCTTGATCTATACTATGTCTGGCCATTGCCATGTTACATGTAAAGTAAAGAGAGTGGGGTTTGTGTCTGATAGGGAAAGGCTTGCACCTGAATGTTAGTCACCTTAATCTATACTATGTCTGGCCATTGCCATGTTACATGTAAAGTAAAGAGAGTGGGGTTTGTGTCTGATAGGGAAAGGCTTGCACCTTAATGTTAGTCACCTTGATCTATACTATGTCTGGCCATTGCCATGTTACATGTAAAGTAAAGAGAGTGGGGTTTGTGTCTGATAGGGAAAGGCTTGCACCTGAATGTTAGACACCTTGATAGATACAATGTCTTGTCATGGCCCAATTACATGTAATGTGAAGAGAATGGGGTTTGTGTCTTATAGGAGGGAAAGGCTTACACCTGAATGTTAGACACCTTGATAGATACAATGTCTGGTCATGGCCATGTTACATGTAAAGTAAAGAGAATGGGGGTTGTATCTTATAGGGAAAGGCCTACACCTGAATGTTAGACACCTTGATAGATACAATGTCTTGTCATGGCCCAATTACATGTAAAGAAAAGAGAATGGGGTTTGTGTCTGATAGGGAAAGGCTTGCACCTGAATGTTAGTCACCTTGATCTATACTATGTCTGGCCATTGCCATGTTACATGTAAAGTAAAGAGAGTGGGGTTTGTGTCTTATAGGGAAAGGCTTGCACCTGAATGTTAGACACTTTAATAGATACAATGTCTGGTCATGGCAATGTTACATGTAAAGTGAAGAGAATGGGGTTTGTGTCTGATAGGGAAAGGCTTACACCTGAATGTGAAGAGATTTCATTTACACTCTGAAGCTTAATTCCATTGCTTTTTCTCTCAGCTGTTCAGTTCTCTTTTTAAGGTATTAAGTTTAATTTTAGACAAGGATGATGGTGTTGAATACAAGAAAGAAGCCCGCCAGAGAATTCTAGAAATAGTGAGTAACAAGATGAGTGGTGGACGTTTGAGTAAGGATAATGTGGACACCTGGGTATACCCGCTGGTACAGATGGGACCTCTAGGCATACAAAATGATGAGCAAGTCATGAAACACATGTTAAGAAAAGCCAAGAAAGAGGAGAAGTTACTACTGGCATCAGGATACTTCAACCTGACCGAAGATTATATGCAGATTATCCTTCAGGAGACAGATGCTCAATTTGACATTTTAATGTCATCACCAGAGGTAAGATCCCATGTCAGGAATACGATTCATCAGTTTGGTATGAATGATACTGAGTTGGTTTTGTACACAAACAGGAATAGAAAACTTAATTTGCGAGCTTTCGAAAACGTTAACAACAAAAAGAAAAAAAACAGTGGCCTGGTCACTGTACCATACATAAGAGGAGGGTCTGAAACAATTCCAAGAGTGCTGTGCAAACATCACATCAGCACAGGTATGCGACAGCACAACACCATCAAACAACTCCTAGTACATCCGAAGGATAAAGTGCAGAAAGAAGACAATAATAATAATAATAATATACAACATTTATATAGCGCTCTATATAATTTGTAAAATTACTATAATTTGCTTCACAACATGTGGATAATAATTTGATACGTACAATGCATAAATAAAAAAGTTATTACAATCTAAGCTCATATGTGATACTTTAAAAACTATCATAGACTGGAACAACTCCAAAGTGTTAAGAGGGAAGGGAAACTGGAGAATGAGAAAAATTAAAGAATCCATATGTATTAGGAAGGAAGGGGAATCAATGAACAGAGACGAGGGGGGACACCAGTTGAGTCATCTTTATGACCCTATTTTAACATTCAATAACGGGGAGGAATGGGTTAACGTCTTACCCGTCCCTCTGTCTTCCTGTAATATTAAAGTACATTTGGATGAAATGTCGCGTTACTTTTTTGACCACTGACTTCTCCAACTCGCCCTATTTTGGGTAGTGAGCGAATTTCAGTGGTCAGAACAACGACACTTGGCTATTGTACTCTTTGCTTGACAAAGGAATCAGGTGTTTTCGAAAGCTCGCATATTAAGGATTCTATTCCTGTTTGTGTACAAAACAAACTCAGTATGTAAGATCCCATGATTTTGAGTTACAGTCAAACCTCGATTAATCGAACTTCGTTGGTTCGAATTTCTTGATGTGTCGAGCTTTTGGCAAAGTCCAATTTTTTTTCATTATATAACACTACTTAATTTACTCTTCATGAATCAAACTTCCATGAATCGAATCGCTGTATCGAAGTTTTAATCCGACCCGTTCATTATGAAAACATTAAAAATTACAACTAATAAATTGAAGTGAAAATTTTACCTGTACGAGCGCAATAAATTGCCCTGTGGTCATTTTCACACCTTCACGGACGCGTGTGTCGATATCCTTCAGTGAACAGTATATATAGTGGCGACCTAACTGCTAAAACGTAGCTCTTCACGACGAGACAATTTTTTTTCTTGCGTCGTAAGAGCTTCGAAGCGGTCCCATGCCTGGTAGTGGAACAAAATCAAAAGTGTTCAATCTGTAAGATTTCATTTAATTACCAACTCATGTGAGCATAATGTTATCAAAATAATGCAGGATTGCTGAACTATCGAGTGTTTACCATGATAAAATATTTTGTTCACAGAATTAGCAGAACCAGTCCATGTGTGATGTTATCTCAAATCTCGTTTTTAGCACACCTGGCCAGGAGGTCATAGGGGTCAAATCTGTTAAAACATTTAAATAAACCCCAAGGCCATGATATGATATGGAGACATGATATTGTGCTGAAAGGTTCCTTGGTTGATTCCCAACAAAGTTTGCGAAAAGAAATGACCATGACTTATATTCAAGGTCACAGGGGTCAAATCTGTTAAAGCCTTTAAACGATTTCTTCTGAAATACCAAAAGCCCTAGAAGCATGATATTTTGCTGAAAGATTCCTTGGATGACGCCCAACAAAGTTTGCAAATGCAAGTGTCCTTGACCCATATTCAAGGTCACAAGGGTTTAATCTATTAAAGCCTTTAAAGGACTTCTTCTGAAATACCACAAGAAGTATGATATTTAGCTGAAAGGTTCCTTTGATGAAACTTGACAAAGTTTGCGAAAAAAAATGAACTTCACCCATATAAAAGGTCACAGGGGTCAAATCTGTTAAAAACTTTAAGTGACTTCTGATAAACCCAAAGGCCTGGCTGGTAGCTTCCTTGGAGGAAGCCAAACAAAGTTAAGTAATCTAAAGGGATGACAGGATACCTAGGTACTATCCAAATTTGGTCTAAAGCATTCTGAGTTAAAGGGGAATCAATTCTGTATAACCATGGGTCTGTGACCACTGGGGGCTGAAGGGTGGGACCCATAATTGGAAATAAAGTAATTTTTAGCCCACCATCATCAGGTGGTGGGTTATTCCAATCACCAATTGAAAGGTACTAAATGTATCTTTCTGAAATTTAATATATAGATTTATTTTAATCCTTATAGTTGTGCTATTTTGTTTTTTTGACTGATCAGAAAAAAAAATGCTCACAGGCAACCATCTTTCAATAAATAATACCTTTTCTTTAGATGAACCGTTAAATTTCATATATACATGTAAGAGAAAAGAAGGGAAAAGACTTTTTAAGAACAAATGAAGGTTTTCTATGGTGGGTGCCAAGATTCCTCTTGGATCTGTTGGTGGGTGCCACGATTCCTCTGGAATCTCCTGTTGGTGGGCGCCAAGATTCCTCTGGAATCTTCTGTTGGTGGACACCAAGATACCTCTGGAATCTCCTGTTAGTGGGCACCAAGTTTCTCTTGGATCTCCTGTTGGTGGGCACCAAGATCCCTTTGGAATCTTTTGTTGGTGAGTACAAGATTCCTCTGGGATCTTTTGTTGGTGGGCACCAATATTCCTCTGGGATCTCCTGTTGGTGGGCACCAAGATTCCTCTGGGATATCCTGTCGGTGGGGGCCAAGATTCCTCTGGAATCTGTTGTTGGTGGACACCAAGATACCTCTGGAATCTCCTGTTGGTGGGCACCAAGATTCCTCTGGAATCTCCTGTTGGTGGGCACCAAGATTATACTGGGATCTGTTGTTGGTTGGAGCCAAGATTCCTCTTGGATCTGTTGTTGGTGGGCGCCAAGATTCCTCTGGGATCTCCTGTTGGTGGGCGCCAAGATTCCTCTGGGATCTCCTGTTGGTGGGGGCCAAGATTCCACTGGAATCTGTTGTTGGTGGACACCAAGATACCCAGGAATCTCCTGTTGGTGGGCACCAAGATTCCTCTGGAATCTCCTGTTGGTTGGCGCCAAGATTCCTCTGGGATCTCCTGTTGGAATGCACCAAGATTCCTCTGGGATCTCCTGTTGGAATGCGCCAAGATTCCTCTGGGATCTCCTGTTGGTGGGCACCAAGATTTCTCTGGGATCTGTTGTTGGTTGGCACCAAGATTCCTCTGGGATCTCCTGTTGGTTGGCACCAAGATTCCTCTTGGATCTGTTGTTGGTTGGCACCAAGATTCCTCTGGGATCTCCTGTTGATGGGCACCAAGATTCCTCTGGGATCTCCTGTTGGTGGGGGCCAAGATTCCTCTAGAATCTGTTGTTGGTTGGCACCAAGATTCCTCTTGGATCTGTTGTTGGTGAGCACCAAGATTCCTCTGGGATCTCCTGTTGGAATGCGCCAAGATTCTACTGGGATCTCCTGTTGGTGGGCACCAAGATTCCTCTGGGATCTCCTGTTGGTTGGCACCAAGATTCCTCTTGGATCTGTTGTTGGTGGGCACCAGGATACCTCTGGGATCTCCTGTTGGAATGTGCCAAAATTCCTCTGGGATCTCCTGTTGGAATGCGCCAAGATTCCTCTGGGATCTCCTGTTGGTGGGCACCAAGATTCTACTGGGATCTGTTTTTGGTGGACGCCAAGATTCTACTGGGATCTCCTGTTGGTTGGCACCAAGATTCCTCCGGGATCTCCTGTTGGAATGCGCCAAGATTCCTCTGGAATTTTCTGTTGGTGGGGGCCAAGATTTCTCTTGGATCTCCTGTTGGTGGGCACCAAGATTCCTCTGGGATCTGTTGTTGGTGGGCGCCAAGATTTCTCTGGGATCTCCTGTTGGTGGACACCAAGATTCCTCTGGGATCTGTTGTTGGTGGGTACCAAGATTCCTCTGGAATCTCCTGTTGGTGGGCGCAAAGATTCCTCTGGGATCTCCTGTTGGTGGACACAAGATTCCTCTGAGATCTGTTGTTGGTGGGCACCAAGATTCTTCTTGAATCTCCTGTTGGTGGGCGCCAAGATTCCTCTTGGATCTCCTGTTGGTGGGCACCAAGATTCCTCTGGGATCTCCTGTTGGTGGGCAATAAGATTCCTCTGGGATCTCTTGTTGGTTAGCGCCAAGATTCCTCTGGGATCTGTTGTTGGTTGTAGCCAATATTCCTCTGGAATCTCCTGTTGGTGGGCGCCAAGATTCTTCTGGGATCTGTTGTTGGTTGTAGCCAATATTCCTCTGGAATCTCCTGTTGGTAGGCACCAAGATTCTTCTTGGATCTCCTGTTGGTAGGCAACAAGATTCCTCTAGGATCTCCTGTTGGTTGGCACCAAGATTCCTCTGGAATCTCCTGTTGGTGGGCGCCAAGATTCCTCTGGAATCTCCTGTTGGTTGGCCCCAAGATTCCTCTTGAATCTCCTGTTGGTGGGCACCAAGATTCCTCTTGGATCTCCTGTTGGTGGGCACCAAGATTCCTCATAGATCTCCTGTTGGTGGGCACCAAGATTCCTCTGGAATCTCCTGTTGGTGGGCACCAAGATTCCTCTGGGATCTCCTGTTGGTGGGCGCCAATATTCCTCTTAGATCTCCTGTTGGTTGGCACCAAGATTCCTCTGGAATCTCCTGTTGGTGGGCGCCAAGATTCCTCTGGGATCTGTTGTTGGTGGGCGCCAAGATTCTTCTGGGATCTGTTGTTGGTTGTAGCCAATATTCCTCTGGGATCTCCTGTTGGTGGGCACAAAGATTCCTCTGGGATATCCTGTTGGTGGGCACCAAGATTCTACTGGGATCTCCTGTTGATGGACACCAAGATTCCTCTTAGATCTCCTGTTGGTGGGCACCAAGATTCCTCTGGAATCTCCTGTTGGTGGGCACAAAGTTTCCTCTAGGATCTGTTGTTGGTTTGCACCAAGATTCCTCTGGGATCTCCTGTTGGAATGCGCCAAGATTCCTCTGGAATTTCCTGTTGGTGGGGGCCAAGATTTCTCTTGGATCTCCTGTTGGTGGGCACCAAGATTCCTCTGGGATCTGTTGTTGGTGGGCGCCAAGATTTCTCTGGGATCTCCTGTTGGTGGACACCAAGATTCCTCTGGGATCTGTTGTTGGTGGGTACCAAGATTCCTCTGGAATCTCCTGTTGGTGGGCGCAAAGATTCCTCTTGGATCTCCTGTTGGTGGACACAAGATTCCTCTGAGATCTGTTGTTGGTGGGCATCAAGATTCTTCTGGAATCTCCTGTTGGTGGGCGCCAAGATTCCTCTGGGATCTCCTGTTGGTGGGCGCCAATATTCCTCTTAGATCACTTGTTGGTGGGGGCCAAGATTCCTCTGGAATCTGTTGTTGTTGGGCACCAAGATTCCTCTGGGATCTCCTGTTGGTGGGCACCAAGATTCCTCTTGGATCTCTTGTTGTTGGGCGCCAAGATTCCACTGGGATCTCCTGTTGGTGGGCACCAAGATTTCTTTGGGATCTGTTGTTGGTTGGAGCCAAGATTCCTCTGGGATCTTTTGTTGGTGGGCGCCAAGATTCCTGAGGGATATCCTGTTGGTGGGGGCCAAGATTCCTCTGTGATCTCCTGTTGGAATGCGCCAAGATTCCTCTGGAATTTCCTGTTGGTAGGCACCAAGATTTCTCTTGGATCAGTTGTTAGTGGGTGCCAAGATTCCTCTGGGATCTGTTGGTGGTGGGCACCAAGATTCCTCTGGGATCGTTGTTGGTGGGCACCAATATTCCTCTTGGATCTCCTGTTGGTGGGCACCAAGATTCCTCTGGGATCTCCTGTTGGTGGGCAATAAGATTCCTCTGGGATCTCTTGTTGGTTAGCGCCAAGATTCCTCTGGGATCTGTTGTTGGTGGGCGCCAAGATTCTTCTGGGATCTGTTGTTGGTTGTAGCCAATATTCCTCTGGAATCTCCTGTTGGTAGGCACCAAGATTCCTCTGGAATCTTCTGTTGGTGGGCGCCAAGATTCTTCTTGGATCTCCTGTTGGTAGGCAACAAGATTCCTCTAGGATCTCCTGTTGGTTGGCACCAAGATTCCTCTGGAATCTCCTGTTGGTGGGCGCCAAGATTCCTCTGGAATCTCCTGTTGGTTGGCCCCAAGATTCCTCTTGAATCTCCTGTTGGTGGGCACCAAGATTCCTCTTGGATCTCCTGTTGGTGGGCGCCAATATTCCTCTTAGATCTCCTGTTGGTTGGCACCAAGATTCCTCTGGAATCTCCTGTTGGTGGGCGCCAAGATTCTTCTGGGATCTGTTGTTGGTTGTAGCCAATATTCCTCTGGGATCTCCTGTTGGTGGGCACAAAGATTCCTCTGGGATATCCTGTTGGTGGGCACCAAGATTCTACTGGGATCTCCTGTTGATGGACACCAAGATTCCTCTTAGATCTCCTGTTGGTGGGCACCAAGATTCCTCTGGAATCTCCTGTTGGTGGGCACAAAGTTTCCTCTAGGATCTGTTGTTGGTTTGCACCAAGATTCCTCTGGGATCTCTTGTTGGTGGGCGCCAAGATTCCTCTGGGATATTCTGTTGGTGGGGGCCAAGATTCCTCTTGGATCTCTTGTTGGTTGGCACCAAGATTCCTCTGGTATCTCCTGTTGGTTGGCACCAAGATTCCTCTGGGATCTGTTGTTGGTTGGCACCAAGATTCCTCTGGGATCTCTTGTTGGTGGGCGCCAAGATTCCTCTGGGATATCCTGTTGGTGGGGGCCAAGATTCCTCTTGGATCTCTTGTTGGTTGGCACCAAGATTCCTCTGGGATCTCCTGTTGGTTGGCGCCAAGATTCCTCTGGGATCTGTTGTTGGTTGGCACCAAGATTCCTCTGGGATCTGTTGTTGGTTGGCACCAAGATTCCTCTGGGATCTCTTGTTGGTGGGCGCCAAGATTCCTCTGGGATCTCCTGTTGGTGGGCGCCAAGATTCCTCTGGGATATCCTGTTGGTGGGCACCAAGATTCCTCTGGGATCTGTTGTTGGTGGGCACCAATATTCCTCTTGGATCTCCTGTTGGTGGGCACCAAGATTCCTCTGGGATATCCTGTTGGTGGGCACCAAGATTCCTCTGGGATATCCTGTTGGTGGGCACCAATAAGTCTCTTGGATCTCCTGTTGGTGGGCACCAATATTCCTCTTGGATCTCCTGTTGGTGGGCACCAAGATTCCTCTGGGATCGTTGTTGGTGGGCACCAAGATTCCTCTGGGATCTCTTGTTGGTGGGCACCAATATTCCTCTTGGATCTGCTGTTGGTGGGCACCAAGATTCCTCTAGGATATCCTGTTGGTGGGCACTAATATTCCTCTTGGATCTCCTGTTGGTGGGCACCAAGATTCCTCTGGGATCTGTTGTTGGTGGGCACCAATATTCCTCTAGGATCTGTTGTTGTATAATCCTTGTACTTCTGAAGTAATAAAAGATGTACACATATATTATCCAATATTTATATGGAACACCCTTGGGTAAGGGAGAATCAATTTTGTAGTGGATCTGTCCTCCCGACAGGCTAAAGGGTATTTTTTCAAGAAAAAAACATCTTCTTCTAAAGGAATGACAGATTTGATTGGAGCTTGACATCAAAATTGACAGACTTAACAGAATGATTCAAGATGGTTTTGGGACCTTGATTTTAGTTTGAAATTCAAATAGAGTTAACAGACAGCTGGCTTTCAATGGTTTTGTGATCTTAATTTGAGTTTGACATTCAAATAGACAGAGCTAACAGACTAACGTTTACTGGTTCTGTTACCTTAATTTGGAATGGAATTAAAGTAGACATAGATAATATTATTGGAATTCACAAATACAAAATAGATTATGTATACTTAATGTTTGATTATAAACAATTTCATATTTACAGACAAATGGATTCTTCGGTGCAAAAGGTGTGTCTGGGGCTGTTCCTTTTGTGTATGTACAGACTGCCAAAGAGTTTTACAACAGGATTTGTCAGGGTGATCAGGAGGCAAGGATACAGCTGCAAGAGTACTTCCATGAAACCTGGTCTTTCCATGTGAAGGGATTGTGGTACTACCTCAGTGACTCCAAAGGCCCTGCCATGACAATTATTGGCTCCAGCAACTTTGGTACAAAGCTTTTGTTAAAATCTTACATAAGTTATAAAATTATGTACATTGAAAGAGATAATGTTTAGAATACAATGCTTTTTGTTTTTTTGAGTTTATTAGGTAATTTCATACGGTTTTCTTAGCTTAAAGTTCATACAGGGATTGAAAGTCATTTTTTTAAAACTTTCATAGCACTATAAAAGTTTAAAAATGCCTTTCAATCCATATATTTACATTTTTACTATAGAACAATGGCTTAATTGCAATTATATTTTTTTCGTTTGTATATGTGTTGTCATTTAAACGACATTGACAAACCAGCATAGTTTGAATAAAATTGGCGCCAATGATAATATTTAGTCATATGTGGGTTTGACGCAGGGGCGTTCTCCATGTTATTCGGAGCGAAGCAACAAGGTTGTTACTGAACAAGCTTGATCTATGACGTCATAAGTAAGCCACTTGCTACGTCTCATGAACCACTGCTTTCATAATTTTATGAAAATCATTTCTGCTAGAAATGTTCATATAGTAGGTTGCAGCGCAAATGTAAATATATTTTCCTAAAATTACTCAAAACTGAAAAATATCTTTTTAATTTTGATCACAGATAAAGCTATGGCTTTTGTAACATTCAGGAATCAAAAACACTGAAATAATACCGACTTTGTGCATCAAGCTTTTAAATCCAGGTTCTACGTCAAGTGACTATTTAATTTCATCAAATTTTAATGACAAGATAGAATAGTGAGTAAGATTTAAGAATTACAGCCTATATAAATGCTCCCCATCAGATGGCCTAAACAGAATATACAATACCGGTAGACAATTGTAAATATTACATATTTTTAACACAAAATAACTTGAATTAGTAAGAAGGGAAGTAATTCTTGAAAGGAAGATACATGCAGGTACATGAATTTCAAGATAAACATTAACATAGCCAAACACTGGCAGATTTCAACCAAAATTCTTTTGCATTGTCCCACAGGTTAATGTTACCATCAACTGTTTAATATTACAATTTAAAATAAAATATTCATTTAATGCATATAAAGAGTACTTATCTACAATGTCAAAATAAGTATATTGATGAAATAATCAGCAGTTTTTATGCCCCCGCCATGAAATGGGGTGGTTAGGATATAGTGTTACCCATGTCCGTCGCGTCGCGTCGCGTCCCATGGTAATGTAACCAGCTGGAAGCGGGGGCATTAATGTCTCACAGACATTTCTAGTTTCAACTTGACTGTTATTTACAATAATTAATACATCCAGGTCCCCCCCCCTCCTCCCTAGTCCAATAAGAATTAAAGGGATAGAATTTTTAGCTCGACTGACCAAAACCAAAAGGGCCAGGTATGCTTATGCCATGTTGCAGTTACTGCTGTTCGTGGTTTGGCATCTGTACATCGTTAACTTTTAAGTTTAAACAAATCCTTTTAAATAGCCAAAAGGCCCAGGGCACTGATAATGGACCTGTTGCATGTTGGGATGAAGGGCTATTAATTTTTAGGTCACCTAACCCTAACCCTATTCCAATCACTTTAATAATAATAATAATAGACTTTATTTAAAATTCGATAACACATTGAGTCAGAGACTCGTCTCACATGTGGTCGACATCAAATTTACAATATTTACAGCATACATAATAAATATAATAGTAGTACATGTTACATAAGTAGAGCAAGTAGTGTATCACAGATAAGAAAATAGTATCACAGATTTGATCAAATATGTCACACGTGTAATCATAAAAGTAGAAGAATTGTTTAAATATCACGCAAAGCATAAATTCTCATGTTGCATTTTAGAATTTAAGAAACACATATTGTGTCTAACATACATATATGCCAATATGGCAAATAGTAAAATTTGCGCCGTGTCATGCATAAACTTTTTACATTTTCGACTTCTTCTCAAGAACCAGTGGATGGAATCTTTTCAAACTTGGCCAAATGATCCTTTCTTAATGAGGATACAGATTTGTAAAATTGGGATTCCTGCCCCTACCCCAAATGGAAAAATATCCTAAATTTCAAAAATCTTCTTCTCCAGACTCAGAGGTACTACAGCCTATTTCTCTACATGGATAGAAAGATCATCAAGGGCTTTGTTGAATTTGTAAATTTCAGTACCCCCGGGCTATCCATTCCCCCTCGGATATAATATAGGGAAATAACACTTTTGGGTAATTATTTTGTCCATTTTAAGTAGGAAATTATTCCTACTTTGATACAATCATCCTTGAAGAAAGATGGAATCAAACAGTAAAATTGGGGTCCCCCCCCCCCCCCTACCCCAGGGACCAGGGCGAGGCCCCAAAGGGAAAATTATCCTATATTTAAAAAATCTCCTTCTCCAGATTCAGAGGTACGTGGCCTATTTCTCTTCACGGATAGAAAGATTATCAGGGGCTTTATTTAATTTGTAAATTTCAGTACCCCCGGGCTATCTGTTCCCCCTCGACGAGGGGGTAAAGTTTACTATAGTTTAAATAGGGAAATGACATTTTTGGGTATATTTTAGTAGGTTATTATTCCTACTTTGTCACAATCATCCTTAGAGAAAGATGGATTTAAACTGTAAAATTTGGATTCCTGCCCCTACCCCAGTGGCCAGGGTTCAGGGGCCCCAAGAAGAAATTCATCAAAATTTCAAAAATGTTCTTCTAGGCAGACTCATAGTACTACAGTCTATTTCTCTACATGGATAGAAAGATCATCATTGGTTTGAGTTAATTTGTAAATTTCTGTACCCCTGGGTTATCCATCCCCATCAGGGAGGGTCCAGGTAAAGTTTATAGTTTATATTGGGAAATAACACTTTTGGGTATATTTTGTCAATATTCTTTGAGGAAACCTTTGTGACAATCATTTCAAAAGTTTTAGAATTATTTTCCTGTAATGGCATGACAGATGTTTTATTTAACCTAGTAAACATGTTGATTTCATCATTAAATTGAGCTACCATACTCAGGTGACCGCTAAGTCCCTTGGGCCTCTTGTATTATTCCCGCTCAACAGGTTATAAAGAGATACCCTCCTTACGTATGTACGTTTCCCCAACAACATCACTGCTCTAGATCTACAGGCTGCCTTTCTCAGCTGATTTTGATGAAATTTCACACAAGCGTTAACAAATGTCATCCTTTGTATGAGTGTGTGTTTCAACATTCTGCGGTCAAAAACTGTTACTTTAAATAGAAACTGAACGAATCTTGTCAGTGCTGTACAGGCTGAATCTTGTCAGTGCAGTACAGGCTGAATCTTGTCAGTGCAGTACAGGCTGAATCTTGTCAGTGCAGTACAGGCTGAATCTTGTCAGTGCAGTACAGGCTGCATTTTTCAATTGAATAATACTTTACTTCATGCAAGTGTTCACAAACATCTTCCCATGTATGAGTTCACGTTTCAACTTTGTGCAGTCAAAACAAGACAAAAGATGACACAAATCTTCACACAAGTGTTCAGATACATCATATCTTGTACAAGTTAGCATTTAAAATTGTCCATGGTAAAAATCAGATGACTTGGTAGTTTAAATAGAATTTTGGAGCCATCATTAAATTTACATTTATCCTGGATGCATCCAGGCTCATGGAAACACGTCTTAACTAATCACTCAGCATTTCCCTTTTCATTGTGTATTTTTGATGTTGAAACGTGAAGGTGTTAGTATTGTCTGTACTGCATTGTTCAGTGTATGACCTTGACCCACTTTCAAGGTCACATGGGTCAAATGTGTTTAAATATTCAAACAACATCTGAATAATGAAAAGGGCTAGGGTACTGATATTGAGCCAGCAACATGGTCCAGTGATAAAGGGCTAGGGTACTGATATTGGGCCAGCAGCATGGTCCAGGGATAAAGGGCTAGGGTACTGATATTGGGCCAGCAGCATGGTCCAGGGATAAAGGACTAGGGTACTGATATTGGGCCAGCAGCATGGTCCAGGGATAAAGGGCTAGGGTACTGATATTGGGCCAGCAGCATGGTCCAGGGATAAAGGACTAGGGTACTGATATTGGGCCACCAGCATGGTTCAGGGATAAAGGGCTAGGGTACTGATACAAATCTGCCACTGTATTTGACATCAGGTAAATTGGTGCTTTTATCTTTTTTTATAGTTTAATAGTTAAGAGCAGTGATTTAAGAGAAATAAAATGACATTTCTTACAAGTAAGCTGCTATAAGATTGATATCTTATCACCTGATTGAGTTACATGATGTTTAGATTCTGAGATGACAGCAATTGAAATTCTTTTCAGGTCACAGATCTGTGTATAGAGACTTGGAATGCCAAGCAGTGGTGGTAACAAACAACGTTAGTCTACAGAACCAACTGAAAAAGGTAGCATCTTGTAGTCTAATGTGTTAATATGATTGCCCAAAACGTGATTTTTGTCATTGTTTACATAGATAAGATAATTACTGTCAGGGTGTTTATACAGTAAGATAATTATTGTCAGGATGTTTATACAGTAAGATAATTACTGTCAGGGTGTTTATACAGTAAGATAATTATAGTCAGGTTGTTTATACCATTAGATAATTACTGTCAGGGTGTTTATACCGTAAGATAATTACTGCCAGTGTGTTTATACAGTAAGATCATTACTGTCAGGGTGTTTATACAGTAAGATCATTATTGTCAGGGTGTTTATACAGTAAGATAATTATAGTCAGGGTGTTTATACTGTAAGATAATTACTGTCAGGGTGTTTATACAGTAAGATAATTACTGTCAGGGTGTTCATTCAGTAAGATAATTATTGCCAGGGTGTTTATACTGTAAGATAATTATAGTCAGGTTGTTTATACCATTAGATAATTACTGTAATAATAATAATAATAATATACAACATTTATGTAGTGCTTTATATAATTTGTAAAATTACTCTAAAGTGCTTCACAACATGTAGATAATAATTTGATACTAACACTGCATAAATAAAGTTATTACAATCTAAGATAATGTGATAATATAAAAAAAATGCATATAAATATGAACTACATCTACTGTAGATAAACAAATGTCAATATATACATGTTGTCCGAGTTGATACCCTAATATGCAGACGTGAAAAGGTACGACTTCAGATGTTTTTTTGAATTTGGCCAGAGTATTTGTTTTTCGGATAGCGGATGGTAATCTATTCCACAACGTGGACGAAACTTGTCAGGGTGTTTATACAGTAAGATAATTATAGTCAGGGTGTTTATACTGTTAGATAATTACGGTCTGGGTGTTTATACTGTTAGATAATTATTGTCAGGGTGTTTATACAGTTAGATAATTACGGTATGGGTGTTTATACAGTTAGATAATTACTGTCAGAGTGTTTATTCAGTAAGATAATTATTGTCAGGGTGTTAATACAATTATATAACTGTTTTATTCAGTAATCATATAACTGTATAAACACTCTGACAGTAATAAACTTATGGTACAAACACCATGAAAATATTTATATAACTGTATTAACACACTAACAGTAATTATCTTACTGTACAAACACCATGACAATATTTATCTTACTGTATAAACACCCTGACAGTAATTATCTTGCTGTACAAACACCATGACAATATTTATATTACTGTAAAAACACCCTGACAGTAATTCTCTTACTGTACAAACACCATGACAATATTCATCTTACTGTATAAACACCCTGACAGTAATTATCTGACTGTACAAACACCATGACAATAATTATCTTACAGTATAAACACCCTGACAATATTATCTTACTGTATAAACACCCTGACTATAATTATCTTACTGTATAAACACCCTCAGAGTGTTTAAACACTGTAAGGGTGTTTATACAGTGAGATCATTATTGTCAGGGTATTTATACAGTAAGATAATTATTGTCAGGGTGTTTATACAGTAAGATAATTACTGTCAGGGTGTTTATACCATTTGATAATTACTGACAGGGTGTTTATACAGTAAGATCATTATTGTCAGGGTGTTTATACCATTACATAATTACTGTCAGGGTGTTTATACAGTAAGATAATTACTGTCAGGGTGTTTATACCATTTGATAAGTACTGTCAGGGTGTTTATACAGTAAGATCATTATTGTCAGGGTGTTTATACCATTAGATAATTACTGTCAGGGTGTTTATACCATTTGATAATTACTGTCAGGGTGTTTATACCACTTTATAATTACTGTCAGGGTGTTTATACAGTAAGATCATTATAGTCAGGGTGTTTATACCACTTTATAATTACTGTCAGGGTGTTTATACTGTAAGATCATTATTGTCAGGGTGTTTATACCATTAGATAATTACTGTCAGGGTGTTTATACCATTTGATAATTACTGTCAGGGTGTTTATACCATTTGATAAGTACTGTCAGGGTGTTTATACTGTAAGATCATTATTGTCAGGGTTTTTATACCATTAGATAATTACTGTCAGGGTGTTTATACAGTAAGATCATTATAGTCATGATGTTTGTACAGTAAGATAATTATAGTCAGGGTGTTTATACAGTAAGATATTTACTGTCAGGGTGTTTATACCATTAGATAATTATTGTCAGGGTGTTTACACAGTAAGATCATTATTGTCAGGTGTTTATACCATTTGATAAGTACTGTCAGGGTGTTTATACTGTAAGATCATTATTGTCAGGGTGTTTATACCATTAGATAATTACTGTCAGGGTGTTTATACCATTAGATAAGTACTGTCAGGGTGTTTATACCATTTGATAAGTACTGTCAGGGTGTTTATACTGTAAGATCATTATTGTCAGGGTGTTTATACCATTTGATAAGTACTGTCAGGGTGTTTATACTGTAAGATCATTATTGTCAGGTGTTTATACCATTTGATAAGTACTGTCAGGGTGTTTATACTGTAAGATCATTATTGTCAGGGTGTTTATACCATTAGATAATTACTGTCAGGGTGTTTATACTGTAAGATCATTATTGTCAGGGTGTTTATACCATTTGATAAGTACTGTCAGGGTGTTTATACCATTTGATAAGTACTGTCAGGGTGTTTATACCATTTGATAAGTACTGTCAGGGTGTTTATACTGTAAGATCATTATTGTCAGGGTGTTTATACCATTAGATAATTACTGTCAGGGTGTTTATACCATTTGATAAGTACTGTCAAGGTGTTTATACAGTAAGATCATTATAGTCATGATGTTTGTACAGTAAGATATTTACTGTAAGGGTGTTTTTACAGCAAGATAATTATAGTCAGGGTGTTTATACCATTAGATAATTATAGTCAGGGTGTTTATACAGTAAGATAATTACTGCCAGGGTGTTTATACAGTAAGATCATTTTTATCAGGGTGTTTTTACGGTAAGATAATTATGGTCAGGGTGTTTCTACCATTTGATAATTATTGTCAGGGTGTTAACACAGTAAGATCATTATTGTCAGGTGTTTATACAGTAAGATAATTAAAGTCAGGGTGTTTATACAGTAAGATAATTACTGTCAGGGTGTTTATACAGTTAGATAATTACGATCTGGGTGTTTATACAGTTAGATAATTACTGTCAGGGTGATATCAAACTCACATTTTCTTTCTTGTTACTAAATTTTATTTTGTTTGATGTACAGGAGCATGAGGATTTATACAGGAGGTCCTCTACCATGACTGAAGACACATTTAAACAGCTGAACCGTTATGTACCGCTATGGGTGAAATGGGTAACCAAGACATGCCGCACATTTTTTTGAGAAGGACTTACAGAAGCATGATACTGTCATAATTTGATCTTTTAACTTAAATACCTTCCTTTGGATGTCAGATATTTTTAATATTTGGTGCTATAAGGCCAGTGTTCACTAAGAATATGTAAATATGAGGAAAGGCAATGGGGTTAAACCATAGCAATGAAATTGTAACATAATGGATGGAGCTTCTTAACTGCCCATTATAACTGTAGATACATATGTCCACTATTGATGGTAGGACAGGTGAATAGTCAATGATGATAAAAAAGGTATATATTCCCAATTAAGATGACATTTTATTACACAGTTCAAATTGATGATCATTTTATTCATTTCAATATTTTATACTGATATATTGCCCCCTTGTATGTTGAGCTCAATTATTCTTAGTGTTTCAAGTCCTGGCCTTTAATATTATATTCAATGGTGTTTCTATGTCTGCCTGTTACTGATTTATTTTGTACTTGTGCGAACGAATAGCATTTGAAGGATGGCCAGTTTTTTTTCTGTGAGTTCATGTGTGAAGATCATTAAACAACAATGATCAAAACGCCTTTTCTGGTACTAGGGACATAGCATGTTGGGATAAAGGACAAACAGATTTGTTAAAATAAAGGACATTGACCCACTAAAAGGATACAGGGTCAAAAGTGTTCACATATTCTTTAACAGCCTTTTCATCGTAACTCATGTGAAATTTGAGAATAATCCAGCCAGTACTTGTCAAGAAATAGTGATTACAAATTAATTACTGTTAAAGTCGAAGATTGCTGTCGGTCAGCCAAATTATGTAAGAAGTATTAGTCAACGTCTTCTAAATGACAAAGTTGGTCATGGTGATGACATTTGGCCAGTAGCAGTTTACATGAATGACCTCAACTTTTATTTAAAGTCAAGGGGTCTGTACGTTTAAAATCTTCAGAGGACTTTTTCAAAATAACCGTAATGCACAGAATGTTAATAATTTGTCAGTGTGCTTCGAAGAAAAACTATCATGGTTTTTAATTTGAATGACCTTGACCCACTTTCAAGGTTAAATAGTTTTAAACCGTATCTCAACAAACAAAAGGTCTAGGGTGGTGTTTTTGGCATTAAGTTGCATGTTGAGATGAAAGTCTAGACCATTTATTTGTTCAATGTAATGACCTTGTTTCACTTTCTTAAACACAGGTTGAATGTTTTTAAATCTTTAAACAGGATATTTTTGGAATATCAGTCCCTCAATTTTGATATTGTGAATACTGTATATACTAATTTATTGATTTTATTGTGAAAAAGTTTGGAATTTATGTTAACATTTTGTTTTTAGAACTCTTTGTTTTGTTAAGATGTTTTTCATTTTTGTTGTTAGCATGCCATGCTAGGAGCACAGCTTAGCATGTTGTTCTTGGAGCACAGCTTAGCATGTTGTGCTAGGCGCTCAGCAAAGAATGTTGTGCTTGGAGCACAGCTTTGAAATTTTATTGTCATCATGATCAGAGACAGGTTACAGAATCTGTGTCAATTTCCTAAATACATTATGTATCAGGGTTAAAGAGGTATCATATAAAAAGAATTACTGAATTGTAGGATAAATGTGTTTGTGCAGGAGCATAACAAGACATTTTTAGGTCATCTGACCCGAAGGGTCAGGATGACCTATAGCCATCATGCTCGGTCCGTCGTCGTCCGCCGTGCGCCATCCATAAACTTTTCACATTTTAAACTTCTTCTCAAGTTCTACCAGTGGGATTGCACTGAAACTTGACAGAAATGATCCTGACATCGTCTTGACCAAGTGTTTTTATTTTTCGGGCCGGTCAGAAATCCAAGATGGCTGCCATGACCGCCATTTTGAAAACACATTTTAAACTTCTTCTCAAGTTCCACCAGTGGGATTGCACTGAAACTTGACAGAAATGATCCTGACATCGTCTTGACCAAGTGTTCTTATTTTTCGGGCCGGTCAGAGATCAAAGATGGCCGCCATGACCGCCATTTTGAAAACACATTTTAAACTTCTTCTCAAGTTCCACCAGTGGGATTGCACTGAAACTTGACAGAAATGATCCTGACATCGTCTTGACCAAGTGTTCTTATTTTTCGGGCCGGTCAGAAATCCAAGATGGCTGCCATGACCGCCATTTTGAAAACACATTTTAAACTTCTTCTCAAGTTCCACCAGTGGGATTGCACTGAAACTTGACAGAAATGATCCTGACATCGTCTTGACCAAGTGTTCTTATTTTTCTGGCCGGTCAGAGATCAAAGATGGCCGCCATGACCGCCATTTTGAAAACACATTTTAAACTTCTTCTCAAGTTCCACCAGTGGGATTGCACTGAAACTTGACAGAAATGATCCTGACATCGTCTTGACCAAGTGTTCTTATTTTTCGGGCCGGTCAGAAATCAAAGATGGCCGCCATGACCGCCATTTTGAAAACACATTTTAAACTTCTTCTTAAGTTCCAACAGTGGAATTGCACTGAAACTTGACAGAAATGATCCTGACATCGTCTTGACCAAGTGTTCTTATTTTCGGGCCGGTCAGAAATCCAAGATGGCCGCCATGATTAAACCTCTTCTCAAGTTCCACCAGTGGGATTGCACTGAAACTTGACAGAAATGATCCTGAGATGTCCCGACCAAGTGTTCTTATTTATCGGGCCAGTCAGAAATCCAAGGTGGCTGCCATGACCGCCATTTTGAAAATACATTTTAAACTTCTTCTCAAGTTCAACCAGTGGGATTGCACTGAAACTTGACAGAAATGATCCTGAGATGGTCCCGACCAAGTGTTCTAATTATTGGGGATGGTCAGAAATCCAAGATGGCCGCCATGACCGCCATTTTGAAAACACATTTTAAACTTTAGTTCTCAAGTTCCACTGCCATCTTAAAAAACACAGTTTAACTTTTCCCAAGTTCCATCAGTGCATTTTAGCTGAAATTTGGCTGAAATGATGCTGGAGCTGACAAAGAGTTGTTAATTTTTACTCTCATTTTTGTTGTTCAACACACACCAACCCATTTCTTTTAACATTGAAAATGGCTGATGCAAGCAAGAAAATTGATTGATTTGTGTTTTGCATAATTATTGATTGTGACTTAAAAAGGAAAAAATACAATTAAAAAGAATTGTTACTCCGGATCCTTCAGCGCATGTCAAACTCAAGCCGTGGGCTTTTACCGGAAGCTTAAACATTGGCTGAAGTGTTAATTAAATGCAACAACAATTTCACATAACCCTTTGTAGACATACTGTAACATAATTGCATATATTCCTTTTCCAGTGATAAATTTATAGTCAGATGACCGTTAAGGCCCCTGGGCCTCTTGTTCTAGTTTTATGATGTGTGTTGTTTTTTTGTGCAATAGTCAGGGTCATATGAAAATGACTGAAAAGATCACTGCTTAGTTTTGGTAAATTTAAAACCAAATAACCCAGAAACACGAAGGGGATTCAATGTTTTAAAAGGGTGTAGCAAAATAAGGACAAAGGAGCCAGCAAGGTATGAATAAATAATGATATTATTGTGTACTGTATCCCCAAACCCTGTAATCTTTTACCAATACATGTAGTAGCAGCCCAGTAGGCAAACACATATAATATTTTCAGCTGTCTATTTAGATTGAAGATATATAAAGAACTATAGAAAAACTCCTATGTATATGACTCTAACCCTAACCCTATCCCTCATCAATTAAAATCGAATGCCTATGAATCGAAAGGCTACCTCAACTGTATAAATAAAGAATTTTCATTATATTCACCTAAATTAGCCATCGGACATACTGTGTATTGTTATTTTACATTGTATCACATTCCATTAAATCCTATAATAAACATGATGAACACAGAAGTTTGAATATTTATTGTATGTGAAAATACAGAGTATGTTAATTGCCCTGATACTCATCTTTGTGTATCACAGTCTATCAGTGTGACTCGTATATCTAACTATGCTGTACCCCCTAACACATGTGTAAACCATCTTTGTGTGTCTTAGTCACTTGTATATCTAACTTAACTATACCCACACACACGAGTCACTTGTATATCTAACTTTACTATACCCCTACACATGTGTAAACCATCTCTGTGTATCTTAGTCACTTGTATATCTAACTTTACTATACCCCCACACATGTGTAAACCATCTCTGTGTATCTTAGTCACTTGTATATCTAACTTAACTATACCCCTACACATGTGTAAACCATCTCTGTGTATCTTAGTCACTTGTATATCTAACTTTACTATACCCCCACACATGTGTAAATCATCTTTGTGTATCTTAGTCACTTGTATATCTAACTTTACTATACCCACACACTTGTGTAAATCATCTCTGTGTATCTTAGTCACTTGTATATCTAACTTTACTATACCCCTACACATGTGTAAATCATCTTTGTGTATCTTAGTCACTTGTATATCTAACTTTACTATACCCCCCACACACACGTGTAAACCATCTTTGTGTATCTTAGTCACTTGTATATCAATGTTTACTATACCCCATACATGTGTGTAAACCTGTGTACGACACACTTTTTTATACCTCTGTTCAATTCCTGTATAGTTAATGACACACTACATTTGTAGATAAACATGCCAATAGCATGCTATCTTTTGTTTCAAAACACCAACAATCTTTTGAAACCTTACGGGATTCTTGTGAAACATGGCATTTAGTGTTCAAGGTACATGTATGGCTTTTGATTGTGAAGTAAATGTAATGTGTAATCAGTGAAATTCCTACATGTGTGTGATCATCGTCGGATACCCACGGTTGATCTCGCTTCCCTACTCACTCATCAGAGTGATGAGTGAGTTAGCGAAGCGAGATCAACCATGGGTATCCGACGATGATGTGTGATGTACTCTCATCAAACACCTTTGTGTAATGCAACCCACAATCCTTGTCAGATTCATGATGTATGTTCTGTGACCTATGACCTTGAGTGAAATATATGTATGCACTTTGACCTGTGACCTTGTTGAGATATGACATACATTGTACAACCGTTGTTAGACCATATGTGTTTTGTGACTTATGGGAGGCAGGGCTCTGAAAATTTGTTACAGCTAGTTTGGAACCTTAGAAACTTAGATGTTTAGATTTTTTTTTTTCACTTGTAGGCGGGTTTAGATAAGTTTTTTGACAAAAATGACCCCTTTTTTATGCTCCGCCATGAAGAAATGGGGGCATATAGTGTTACACATGTCCGTCCCGTCCTGTCACTTGGCAAAATGCTGCAATGGTAGTATTCATTTTTGAAAAAACAAAACAAGAGGCATTCAAGATGGCCGCCCCAGCCTCTGATTGGCTGATATCATATCTTTCCTCTACGTTATGGACTATGATGAATCTCGGTTGGAGGAATGATAAAGTGACAGCACTCATTATCAACAAAAAATATGGCATTACGAAAAAAGATGGCTGCTAAATACAGGCTTCTGATTGGTCAAAATTTAAATATTAATTATTTTCCGATTTAAATGAAATTTTGTATGTATATATAATCAGGCAATATAAAGGCAATGGCACTATACAATTTGTGAAAACCAAAATAGGAGACATTTTATGGCCTTTGATTGGTTGAAGTTCAAGTTCAAGTTTCATGAAATTTTGCAAAACTAATTTTATATGGGGGTGAGGGCTTTTATGTCTCACTGACATTTCTAATTTTTTCCGAAAATTGATTTAATTCCCCCAAAATTAAAATTACTCTAAAACGCCTTAGTTTATGTCCAAAACTAGCTGTAACAAAATCTAAGGTCCCTGTGGCAGATACATGTTTGTTACTTGACTTGTGACCATTGTTATAAGTATGTGTTGTATGACTTGTGACCTTGGACTGATATATGTTTGTCAAGGGCATTTAATTATGACCGCTGTCAGGTACATGTGTAATGCCTGTTTTTTACGATTTTTTTGAAAGATACATGTGTTTTATATGTGGTGACTGCTGGTCAGTTTTAGTGTTATTTTTTTTATTTGTTTAATAAATATTTTTATGATATTTTCTTTTGTTAGTTTTATGTAGATAATCATTCTGGGTTGTGTGCTCAACGTTATCTCTCAGATCAACCCAATATAATGCGCTCAGGCAATGACGGTATCAGTGATGTTTTTAGCCTTCCATTTGAAGATGGTGGGCTATTCAAATCACCTTGCGTCCATCCATCCCCCATCCTTCCTTAAACGATTCTTGTGATTGCTATTATTTGAGAAGTACAAGATTGATCCTTCTCAAATTTCATATATATATACGCAGGTTCCTTTTTCTCCTTAATTGTGAATGGTCAAGTTTTTTCAGCTGATCTGAAAAACAAAATGGCCCACATGCAGCTATCTTAGATTTTGCATTAATAGTTTGTGATAGCAATTTCTTGAAAAGCACTTGATAGATTCTTATCAAATTTCATATGCAGGGGTCCCTTGGTGCCTTCCTAGTTGTGCATTGTTCAGTTTTTTAACCAACAGACGGCCATCTTTGATTTTGCATTAATAGTTTGTTATTGCTATTTCTTTAGAAGTACTTGATGGATTTCTTAGCCCACCATCATCAGATGGTGGGCTTATCAAATCACCCTGCGTCTGTCGTCCGTCCTTAAACAATTCTTTTTATCGTTATTTCAATATATGGCAGTTATTTATAGACGCTCGGCAAACCCGTCAGGGACTAAGCCTTTGGCTTCTTATGATTACTGCTGTCACGTCTGAATTTTTGTTGCTGGGGCCTGATAAATTTTCTTGTATTTATGTCATTAACTGGTACTTCGCGATTTTTTAAACTCCTTTCGAAAGAGAAGAGACCGTGGGCCGAAGCCTTCGGATGAGAGAAACTTTCTACTGAGAGCCGGCCGAGCCGCGAACCCTCGACCTCCCGCACACGGCACGTCAACACAATCTAGTCCAGCGGTCTAGACGGCTCAGCTACCGAGGCAGTGAATATGGCTGACAGGCAGCCATTTTCTTGAAAAGGACTTGATAGATTCTGAGTAATAGTTTGTTATCGCTTAAATTTCATATGTAGGTTCCCCTTGATACATTGTTTTGCATAATCCATTTTCTGACAAATCTGATAAATAATATGGCCAACAGGTGTCCATCTTGGACTTCTGAATAATAGCTTGTTATCGCTTTTGCTTGAGAAATACGGAATGGATCATTCTCAAAGTTCATATGTAAGTTCCCCTTGGTCCCTAGATGTGTTGTATAGATTTTGGGACTAATCGAAGATGATGTAAGACACACATGCTGCACCTTTTAAATTTAGTAATAGATACAGTATGCCGAAAAAACCCTATTATGTACCATGCCACTACCCAAATGAGATCAAATGTGGCTATCGAGGCTCCAGCAAACCTTGGGGACTAAAAAATCCACCAGCAGAGTCTACCAGCCCCTATCATTAAAGATGACTTCACGCACACATACTGCACCTGCACAACGAAAATTTTTTATCGTTTGATCTTGTTAAGTATTGAATGGATCTTTCCCAAATTTAATATGCAGGTTCCCCTTGGTCCCTAGTAGTGCTGTTTTGATTTTGGGACTGATTGGAAAAACAATGGCTGAGAGACGGCCATCTTAGATTATGATAATGAAAATTTGTTATCAATCATAATATCTTGTGAAGCAATAGATGGATCTTTCCTGAATTCCATATGCAGGTTCCCCTTGTTAATAAATACAAGATGGATCTCTCTTAAAGTTTTGGAATTTGGAACTTATCAGACAAAAAACTCTTGATTATGAACCTTATTTCAACTGTTATTAATTTTCACAAGAAATTCCAAGTTTATAGCCCTAGGATAAAAGGAGAAAAAAATTGAAATAAGAAGAGAAAAGATCAATATTTGTAAGAATGTCTGAAAAATCATCGATAGTGGGGCCAAGAGATCTGGGATCTCTTGTTTCAAATTAGTATGTACATGTATGAAATAAACTTGACCCATATTCATGGTCACAATGGTCAAATCTGTTAAAACCTTACAACTTCTTCTGATACACCAAAAGGCCTAGAAGCATGCTATTTAGCTGAAAGGTTCCTTTGATGAAGCCTGAGAAAGTATGCGAAAAGACATGACCTTGACCCATATTCTAAGTCACAGGGGTCAAATCCATTGAAACCTTTAAACAACCTCTTCTGATAAACCAAAAGGCCTAGAAGCATATTTGGCTGAAAGGTTCCTTGGATGAAGCCTGACAAAGTTTGTGATAAGAAATGAACTTGACCCATATTCATGGTCACAACAGTCAAATCTGTTACTTTTGTAAAACCTTTTAAAACGACTTTTTCTGATACACCAAAAGGCCTAAAACCATGATATTTAGCTGAAAAGTTTCCTGTATGAAGCCCGACAATGCTTGAAAAAAAATGAATTTGACCAATATTCAAGGTCACAGGGGCCAACTATGTTAAAACCTTTGAATGATTTCTTCTGATTAACCAAAAAGCCTAACAGCATGATATTTGGCTGAAAGGTTCATCGGATGAAGCCTGACAAAGTTTGCGGAAAAGAAATGACTTTGACCCATATGCAAGGTCACAGGGGTCAAATCTGTGTAAACATTTACGAATCAACTTCTTCTGAAATTCCAAAAGACCTTGAGACATATTTAGCTGGTAGCTTCCTTGGAAGAAGCCAAACACCTTGGAAGAAGCCAAACAAAGTTTCGAATGAAAATAAACTTGTTTTTTTTGCAAGGTGACAGGGCTAATATATGTTTAAATCCTCGGAATGTCTGATTTTAGGTGACTTTAGGGTAACAAGTAAGATATTGATACCAGGTGAGCGATGCAGGCCCATTAGGCCTCTTGTTGCAGTACAACTTCTTTATGTTTATGATACAGCAAATGTTATAACAAAGATATTTATTAGCTCACCTGACCAAAGGTCCTGTGAGCTTATCAATGGATTTTGACCAAATATTGTCAGAAACATCCCTGGGAGAAGGGGAACAGATTTTGCATAAATGTGGCTCTGACCCCAAAGGGGCCAGAGATGCGGGGTCCAATAGGAGAAATAGAGGTAATTCCTTTAAATCACTACTAGTCATTAAGTTATCAATGGAATTTGACCAAATATGGTCAGATACATCCTTGGGAGAAGGGGAACAGATTTTGCATAAATGATGACCCTGACCCTTAAGAGGGCAGAGGGGTGGGGCCCTATAGTGGAAATAGAGGTAATTCCTGTAAATCGCTACTAGTCATTAAGTTATCAATGGATTTTGACCAAATATGGTCAGAAACATCCTTGGGGGAAGGGGAACAGATTTTGCAAAAATGGTGACTCTGACCCCAAAGGGGGCCAGAGATGCAGGGGGAAATAGAGGTAATTCCTTTAAATCGTTAATTGTCATAAAGTTTTGATTAGACTTTAACCACATATGGTCAGAAACATCCTTGGATAAGGGGAACAGATTTTGCATAAAAGCTGATGCTGACCCCAAAGGGCCAGAGGGGTGGGACCCAAACGGGGAATTAGAGGTAAAGCCTTTTAAATCACTACTTATCCTAAAGTTAAAATGGATTTTGACCAAAGTACTGAATGGATCTTTTTGGAAAATATTTAACCATGATTACCTAGCTACCAATGTAATCAGGTGAGCAATACAGGCCTTCTGGTCCTCTTGTTAGCTCACCTGGCCCAAAGGGCCGGTGAGCTTACGCCATGGTGCAGCATCTGTCAACTTTTCCTATAAATCCCTACTAGTCCTGAACAACACAACGGAATTTGACCAAAATTTGGTCAGAAACATCCTTGGGTGAAGGGGATTCAATTTTTTTATAAATGGTTGGTCTGACGTTCCTGGGGCCTGAGGGGCGGGGCCCAATTGGGAAAATATAGTAAATTCTTTAAAATCCTTCTTCTGTAGGAATTACAGGACATTGTCCAAATTTGGTCTGAAGGAACCTAGAGTAAAGGGGATTCAATTTTGTATAAACGCAAGGTCTGACCTCCCTGGGGCTTGAGGGGTGGTGCCCAAATAGGGGAAATAGAAGAAAAGCCTTTTAAATCCCTACTAGTCATAAAGTTCTGAATGGTTTTGAACCAAATTTGGTCAGAAACATTCTTTGAAGGCGTGGAACAGATTTTGTATAAACGGTGACTCTGACCCCCCCTGGGGCCGAAGGGGCAGGGCCAAATAGGGGAAATAGAAGACGACTTTTAAATTTCTACTAGTCATAAAGTACTGAATGGTTTTGAACTAAATTTGGTCAGAAACATCCTTTGGGGGAAGGATATTATTTTGTATAAATGGCGACTCTGACCCCCCAGGGGCCGGAGGGGCGGGGCCCAATAGAGGAAACACATTTTAAATGCCTACTAGTCATAAAGTACTGAATAGATATGAACTAAATTTAGTCAAAAACATCCTTTGGAGGAGGAGAACAGGTTTTGTATAAATGGTGCTTCTGACCCTCCTTGGGCCGGAGGGGCGGGGCCCAATAGGGGAAATAGAGGAAAAGCAATTTAAATGCCTACTACTCATAAAGTACTGAAAAGATTTGAATAAATTTGTTCAGAAACATCCTTTGGAGGAGGGGCACAGGTTTTGTATAAATGGTGCTTCTGAATCATGATATTATGATTGGTCCTGGGGTGAGTCCTGCCCTTGCAGAATCGATTTCTGAATCATAACTTTTAAACGGTTGAGATCCCCACCCCATAGCTACATGTATATATATAATTGCTGGGCATTAAGAGACGATCACAATCTTGATATAGATTTGATCCCAGGATCTACCATGCCCTTGTAGACTTCCTAACCAAATACTATACAATTGCGGGGCAAAAAGAGACAAATGCTATCATGATATAAGCATTGATGTCAGGGTCTGGTCACAGCCCTTAGGGACCCAGTTTCTCAGTTAAACTTGAAAACAGTTGAGAAACTCACCCATTAACCAAACTTTAATTTATACAGATATGCCTCAAGGATTCGTCTTCAGGTCTGTCCCTGTCCATGGGATCTTTTTGGAACATATTTTACCATGATTACCTAGATACCAATGTATCCAGGTGAGAGATACAGGCCCTCTGGGCCTCTTGTTTTTTGGTATGCCATACCATGGCTTCAGGCGTCCGGCGTCTGTCCATCCGTCAACAATCGACTTCTTCTTCATAACCACTGATAGGAATCAAACTTGGTAGGAAGCATGCCTATATGGCTGGGATTCAAATTTATGCAGATGATAAGGCTGACCCCCAGGGGCCTGAGTGGCAGGGCCAAAAGGGGTCAATTTGGCAATATTCATATTTACGACTTTTTCTCTAGATCTAAGCAATGTGCAACATTCATATTTCAGTGATAGCATCCCTAGGTAGTTGGGATTCAAATTTATACAAATGATGGAGCTGCCCCCCAGGGGCCTGAGGGGCTGGGAGAAAAGGGTTTCATTTTGGCAATATTCATATTAACAACTTCCTCTCTGGATCTAACCAATGTACAACTTCCATATTTAATTGGTAGCATTCCTTGGTGGCTGGGATTCAAAACTATAGAAATAAAGGGGCTGAACCCCTAGTGGCCTGAGTTGTGGGGCCCGAAAGTGGTCCGTTTTGGCAATATTCATGTTAACAACTTCCCTGGATCTAAGCAATGTTCGACATTCATATTTCAGTGGTTGCATCCCTAGGGTATGAGGATTCAAATATATACAAGTGACGGGGCCGACCCCCAAGGTGCCTGAGGGGAGGGGCCGAAATGGGCCTTTTTGGTTATATTCATATTATCGATTTTCTTTTGATCTAAGCAAGGTACAACTTTCATGTTTTAGTGGTAGCATCCCTAGGTAGCTGGTATTCAAATTTATACAAATGAAGGGACTAACCCCCCCCCCCCCCCCCCCCCCCCACCCCCGCTCTGAAGGGATGGCCCCAAGGGGTCAATTAGGGCAATATTCATGTTAACAACTTCTTCTCTGGATCAAAGCAATGTACAACATTCTTATGTCAGTGGTAGAATCCCTAGTAGGCGGGTATTCAAATTTATACAAATGAAGGGGCTGACTTCTTCTGTGGCTCTAAGCAATGTACAACACTCATATTTCAGTGGTAGCATTCCTAGGTGGCTGAGATTCAAATTTATACAAATAATAGACCTGACCACCCCCGGCGGCCAAAGTGGTAGGGCCTAAAGGGGTCCATTTGGCAATATTTACATAACTTTTAAAAGGTTAAGATCACTACCCCAAAACTATATATACAATTACTGAGCATAAAGAGACAATCACAAATATGATTTTAGATTTGACCCCAGGGTCTAACACGTCCTTTCAGACTTAATTAATTGAGTTATAACTTTTAACAGTTGAGATCCCCCCAAGACTATATATACAATTGTTGAGCATAAGGAGATGATCACAAACATGATTTTAGATTTGACCCTAGGGTCCGCCATGCCCTTGCAGACTTACCTCTTGAGTCATAACACTAACACAGAAGAAATCCCCATCACAAAATCATATATACAATTGCTGGGCATTAACAGACGATCACAATCATGAATCTAAGATGTGCGATTTGCCAAACTTTTGCAGACTTGCCACCACACAACACTAATATAATATTTAATATGAACCAGTTTCCAATAAATTTCCTCTAAATTATCTTTTGAATCAGAAAGCTAAAAGTTCATTAAAGGCAATATTATGACATATCCCACACTGGAAACGTTTGTGTTACTTAACTTTTTGTTGCAGTTGCTGAAAGCCAGGTGAGCGATATAGGCCATTTGGACCTCTTGTTACATTTAGGGTACTTTTTCAGATATCAAATGTAACTGAAGAGATTTTGATTTTTGACTCCAGAATAATGAAAAAATAACTAATTTGATAATGGGACAAAAACAAGTAAGCTACCCTCCAATTTTTAGCTCACCTACCCGAAGGGCAAGTGAGCTTTTGCCATGGTGCAGCGTCCGTCGTCCGTCTGTCAACTTTTCCTATAAAATCCCTACTAGGCCTGAACCACATACAACTGTAGCAGAAGTTGACCATTTAGCCAGAAATATTTTTAGGGGAAAGGAATTCAATTTTGTCTGAATGGTCTATCTGACACCCTAGGGCCTAAGGGACGGTGCCCGATAGGGAAAATATACTAAATTCTTAAATATCCTTCTTTTTCTTATGGAATAACAGGATATTTGGTCTGAAGTATCCTTGAGTAAAGGGGATTCAATTTTGTATAAACTGTTGGCCAAAAGAATAATCTTAAAGATATTTTACTTTCGTAATTGATAAGAAAATACTATTTTGTCATTTATTGCAAATTTTAATATATATCTGATCACAAATCATGAAAATTTTGAAAGAAGTTGTCATGTAATTGGTCTAAACAGCATTTTCCACATAAATCACGTGTTTTGCTTATTTTGGTTCTTTGTCCGAGCATGGCAAAAAACGATTTCGCTACCATATACTTCATTTTACATTTTATGCTCATTAATGTGTTTACTTGTTGTGATTGATAATGATACTCGGTTCTCATTTTGATAACTTGATGTTACATGGATGTGACAAAGATTTACATGGCGGGTGTCGTCGATGAAGCAGAAGACGCTTACTCTTCCGGAACACCTGGTCTTATTCTCTTGTACTTTGACAAGAGTCTCTATGTAAATCTTTCAAGGTCACAGGGGTCAAATATTTTAAAACATTTAAACGATTTCTTCTGAAATACCAAAAGACTTAGAAGCATGATATTTACCTGACAGGTTCCTTTGATGAAGCCCGACAAAGTTTGCAAAAAGAAATGGCCTTGACCCATATTCAAGGTCACAGGGGTCAAATTTGTTAAAAACTTTAAACGACTTCTTCTGAAATACCAAAAGCCCTAGAAGCATGATATTTGGCTTAAAGGTTCCTTGGATGAAGCATGACAAAGTTTGCGAAAAGAAATGGCCTTGCCCCATATTCAAGGTCACAGGGGTCAAATAGGTTAAAACCTTCAAACGAATTTTTCTGGAATGCTAAAAGCCCTAGAATCATGATATATGGCTGAAAGGTTCCTTGGATGAAGCTTGACAAAGTCTGTGAAAAAACTTTACCCATATTAAAGGTCATAGGGTTCAAATCTGTTTAAAACTTTGTGCGGCTTCTTCTGATAAACCCAAAGGCATAGATACATGATATTTGGCTGGTAGCTTCATTGGATGAAGCCAAATAAAATTGCAAATGCAAATGCCATTATCTTACAAGGGTCACAATGGTAAAATATGTTTTAATCTTAATATGTTCTTCTGAATGTCTTACAGTAAATGATTTTAGGCGACTTTAGGGTTGCACTATCATATACTGTAAGTCAGAGACTGATACCAGGTGAGCGATGCAGGCCCATTTGGCCTCTTGTTTAAAAATGCTCATTAGAAAAAGCTAGTATTCTGAAAATTTTGACCGTTCACAAGAGAAATTCTTTAAGAGGAACTTAAATAAAATATATGTAAGAGTAAAGAAGGGAAAAGATCCAACTTTTTAAGAATAAAAAATTGTTTATGGATCGGGAATCTCATGTGTTTCTATAAGGGTGTTTCTATAGTGTGCACGCGCACGATCTATAGTTAATTTTTCATTAACATAAAAAACGTTAAGCAACTCGTCTGCTTATAAATCAAGTCATCTGATGTCTATTAACCTCTGGTGTGTTTTGTACACAGCCTGCCTCGAGAGTCCACTGGGGTGTTCTTCACGAACAGTTGAGTATGTTAGATTTGGGTAACTTGAACGTCCAACCTTTTCCATGACGCGTATCTATTGTAGAAATTCCAGTTGATTGTAGATGGAACTCAACAAGAACAACGATATCAAGTTTATCTCAGTTCGTTGATAAAGTGAACTGATGCCATGTGTATAAAAAAATGTAAATATCACCCACATACATAAATGGTGACACAATTTATCAGCCGTGCTGACATTGTCGACATCGACTTTCGGTAAGTGGCGCTGACATGACAATGGTTCGGTGCTTATGAACCCAACTATGAAGTATACAATGATTGGTTTCGATACGAGGATGGCGTCCATACTTAATACTATGGGCAAATGTAATTAAAAGACCTGTTTAAAAAGCCACAGAGTATATATTCTATAATGAGCGGCTTCTTATATTTATTACTGACAGAAACTCCAGCAACTGTGCTTCATCAACCAGAGCGGACGAAAGACAAAAACGGAGTAGTGGATGCTGTCGGAGTTATAATATATCTATACTGGCTAGTAACACTTACCAACCAAGGTTTTAGAAATGAACACTTACCAACCAAGGTTTTAGAAATGAACACTTACCAACCAAGGTTTTAGAAACGAACACTTACCAACCAAGGTTTTAGAAACGAACACTTACCAACCAAGGTTTTAGAAACGAACACTTACCAACCAAGGTTTTAGAAACGAACACTTACCAACCAAGGTTTTAGAAACGAACACTTACCAAACAAGGTTTTAGAAACGAACACTTACCAACCAAGGTTTTAGAAATGAACACTTACCAACCAAGGTTTTAGAAATGAACACTTACCAACCAAGGTTTTAGAAATGAACACTTACCAACCAAGGTTTTAGAAATGAACACTTACCAACCACGGTTTTAGAAATGAACACTTACCAACCAAGGTTTTAGAAATGAACACTTACCAACCAAGGTTTTAGAAATGAACACTTACCAACCAAGGTTTTAGAAACAAACACTTACCAACCAAGGTTTTAGAAACAAACACTTACCAACCAAGGTTTTAGAAACAAACACTTACCAACCAAGGTTTTAGAAACAAACACTTACCAACCAAGGTTTTAGAAACAAACACTTACCAACCAAGGTTTTAGAAATAAACACTTACCAACCAAGGTTTTAGAAATGATGCATGCTTACTGCCTATTTCAACTTGGGAAGGGATTTTACAAGAATAAGGAACAAATCTTTAGGTCATTTGTATTCGATCTAGTCCTAGCAATAAAGAGAACCTTGACATCAATCATCTAAAGATAATTGGCCCCATAAGGTTATATCAATCATGTGTGCGTAGATTTCAACATAGAACTCAATATGGTCTACAATGAGAAACCAAATTTAAGAAAGAACTAAAGGAAAGGCTGCTTCTTCGCATTAATCAATTTGTGATGTATTCCCCATTGAAAACAATTATTGCAGAAATAGATGAGATATACTGGAAAGTAATAATTATGTCTATGTTGGTCACAATCTAAATAAAGATCGAGGTAATAAACTGATGTGGAAGAGTATGTTGTGTCCTTGATTTCAAGTTCAGAAGGGTATATACGATCGACTTGGTCAGCAAACGTCTTGTTAATAGACAACACATCGTCGGTGTAGCTGAAATTGAAAATCAAAATATTTGGAAAGGTTTTTGTTATCCGTCCTGAAAAGCCCTTTGACAAATTGTATGAAAATAATAACTAATCAGCAAAATGTGGGGTACAGTTTGCTTCTTTTTGAATGCCAACAGCCTGATGGAAAATCTTTCCTCCTTACTCAACAAAGATATTGTCAACCAGGAATTTAATCATTCTTACAATATCTTTTTCACAATATTTCATCCTAGTTTTTTTTATCATGATTTTCATAAAGTATGCTCCAAGATAGCTCACAACCATGTGTTTATATCGTCGTCCGCCTTTCTTGAAAAAGCTCTCATAATGAGAGGCCGAAGACGTTCTTTCAGTTTGGTATGGGGTATGGTAGGATACAGTAAGGAAAAATCAAATGTATTAATACACGAAAGTTTTTGAGAAGGGGTGCTCAAGGCTGATCAGAGGATCTTTCGAGTTTTTCAAAATCCACATCCCGTTAATGCCACTTCTGGAGTATACAGTGTCACAATAAGACTGAAGACCGCATCGCAAACCGCTTCTTCTTTTTAGCCACACGAGTGAAATGTATTTGGTATTACTGATACTGATCGATATTCTATTCATTTCATTTTTATCACCCTTACCTAGACGGGCAACTTTTAAATTCCCCCGTTGTCGTCTGTAAGTAGTGTTTTGATTTGTCAAATCATCACAGTGAAAAATATTATATTTCCCACTAGTGAAAAATCACTTTAATGGAATGAATATGTATCGATATTTCAACGGTAAAATTTTGAAATAAGGCTACTCTGGTGGTGTACTCTGTTATTGTATTTTGTACGTGGTTGTCAGTGCAAGTGAGATGACGGGTAAGGGTGCCAGACGCTCCTGAATCAGTGACAGGTGTACCTCGCAGCTGTACATGGTCAGTTCAGTGACTGAGGGCGTGCCCGTAGCTGTGAGTGTCTGATGACTGGCTAGTTGTTTGGGGTTTGATGAATGTGGTAAATTTGCAGTGTACGTCTAGGTGACGAGTTGAGGACAGCCTTTGTATATATACTAATTTGTTGATTAAATATGTGTCTTTTTCAATTGCTCGGCCAGTTGTCGTTGGGGATTGTTAAGTGTCACACTTACCTAAACTTTGCCATAAGTAAGAAAGTAATTGATGAATGAGCAGTATATTTAAGGATAAACTTTCGATTTTGTTTAGGTTTTCGGGGGATAACTACAATGGAAAACAGGTAAATTATACATAACCGACTTCGCCGGTTATTGCATTTAACCGTTTTCCATTGTAGTTATCCCCCGATAACCTAAACAAAATAGAAAGTTTATCCTTATATTTACAGTATATTTCTGTGAAATGTTCGTAACTATTTTGTTCATTGTAGTCAAATCTTCGGACACAGATTTCATTTCAAAACTAATAAACGTGGGAATCGTTCAATAAATGTAACAGCATGTATTGTTGTCGACGTCATAGAAATTTGTCACGTGTTTGACTACAGTTATGCGGTGATAATGATAGTCTGTTGAGCAATGGTTATCGAGTGAATGTCAGTGTAAACTATAAATATATGTTCTTCTTAGCTAAGCTTAACTGTGTTTCTCTATTTTCTATCTTTCCACGATGTTTGAAGTCGTACAGGTAGGTAATTGAATATGTCATAATTACATAGTTTGTGTCCAGGGCAGCTGTTGTGGCTAACCCAAACGTACGTACTCGGTGTCGGTATATATGTGTCCAAACTGTAGCATACAGTAAAGGGCTACTTTGTACATGCGTTGATTATTTTGTAATATAACCACATACAAATATAAAAGTCAATTCTAGATTTGGGATGTAAAACAAATTAAGAGAATACCGAAGTGTCAACAAAACCATAATCTGATCTCAAAATCGATTAAACAAGGGGCAAGATATGATAAAAAGAAATATTTACCTGGAGACCCTTGTAAAAGTACAAAAGAATAAGACCAGGTGTTCCGGAAGAGTAAGCGTGTTGTGGTGATGACGGAGGCCACGCCTTCTACACTAGAACAATACACTAGGAAGTATGAGTGAACACAGGTTTACACCTGCATTGGATGGTACTGGTAATAGGATGTAGTGAGAACCTATGCCCATTGGGATCGCTAGTTGGATGTCTGCCAATACCTTGTAACGATCAATGTTTTGATGGAAATCTGTTTTCGAACATGCTACAGATAATTAATTAGACAAGACTTATTTATGTGAACACTTCGGTTTGATTGTTTCAATCGTGAACAGACATGAAATAGCTTCACGTTATGGTCATATATACATCCAAACGCGAAAGGAAAATAAAGAAGTGGTAATGATTTGGTTTATCTATTGACCAGATTCGATTATTAATTTGTATGTTTACTTCACGACATGATATTCCATGAAAATAAGTTCAGGTTGGGAACCTAAAAAGCAAATTATCCTTCTTAGTCTTATTTCTAATATTTCTTCATTTTATCTTTTTTTGTGTGTAACATTAGGTCTGCCTGTGTTGTGTTAGAGGTAGGGTAACGCTACAGTAGTATTAGGTATGCCAGTGTTGTGTGTGGGGTAGGGTAAGGCTACAGTAATATAAGGTCTGCCAGTGTTGTGCAAAAGCTAGGGTAACGCTACAGTAATATTAGGTATGCCAGTGTTGTGTGTGGGGTAGGGTAAGGCTACAGTAATATAAGGTCTGCCAGTGTTGTGCAAAAGCTAGGGTAACGCTACAGTAATATTAGGTCTGCCAGTGTTGTGTTAGGGGTAGGGTAAGTCTACAGTAATATTAGGTATGCCAGTGTTGTGTAAAAGGTAGGGTAGGGTACAGTAATATAAGGGTTGCCAGTGTTGTTTAAGGGGTAGGGTAAGGCTACATTTATCTTAGGTATACCAGTGTTGTGTTAGGGGTAAGAAAGGCTACAGTAATATTAGGTTTGCCAGTGTTGTGTTAGGGTTAGGTTAAGGCTGCAGTTATATTAGGTCTGACAGTGTTGTGTTAGGGGTAGGGTAAGGCTACAGTAATATTAGGTTTGCCAGTGTTGTTTTAGGGGTAGGGTAAGTCTACAGTAATATTAGGTCTGCCAGTGTTGTGTTAGGGTTAGGTAAGGCTACATTAATATTAGGTATGCCAGTGTTGTGGAAAGGGTAAGTAGGGCTACAGTAATATTAGGTTTGCCAGTGTTGTGTTAGAGGTAGGGTAAGGCTACAGTAATATTAGGTCTGCCAGTGTTGTGTAAAGGGTAAGTAGGGCTACAGTAATATTAGGTTTGCCAGTGTTGTGTTAGAGGTAGGGTAAGGCTACAATAATATTAGGTCTGCCAGTGTTGTGTTAGGGGTAGGGTAAGTTTAAAATAATATTAGGTCTGCCAGTGTTGTGTTAGTGGTAAGTAGGGCTACAGTAATATTAGGTTTGCCAGTGTTGTGTTAGAGGTAGGGTAAGGCTACAGTAATATTAGGTCTGCCAGTGTTGTGTTAGGGGTTGGGTAAGGCTACAGTAATATTAGGTTTGCCAGTGTTGTGTTAGGGGTAAGTAGGGCTACAGTAATATTAGGTCTGCCAGTGTTGTGTTAGGGGTAGGGTAAGGCTACAGTAATATTAGGTCTGCCAGTGTTGTGTTAGAGGTAGGGTAAGTCTACATAATATGAGGTCTGCCAGTGTTGTGTTAGGGGTAGGGTAAGGCTACAGTATTATTAGGTCTGCCAGTGTTGCGTTAGGGATAAGTAGGGCTACAGTAATACTAGGTATGCCAGTGTTGTGTTAGAGGTAGGGTAAGGCTACAGTAATATTAGGTGTACCAGTGTTGTGTTAGGGGTAGGGTAAGGCTACAGTAATATTAGGTATACCAGTGTTGTGTTAGAGGTAGGGTAAGTCTACAGTAATATTAGGTCTGCCAGTGTTGTGTTAGGGGTAGGGTAAGGCTACAGTAATATTTGGTATGCCAGTGTTGTGTTAGGGGTAGGGTAAGGCTACAGTAATATTAGGTCTGCCAGTGTTGTGTTAGGGGTAGGGTAAGGCTACAGTAATATTTGGTATGCCAGTGTTGTGTTAGGGGTAGGGTAAGGCTACAGTAATATTAGGTCTGTCAGTGTTATGTTAGGGGTAGGGTAAGGCTACAGTAATATTTGGTATGCCAGTGTTGAATTAAGGGTAGGGTAAGGCTATAGTAATATTAGGTATGCCAGTGTTGTGTTAGGGGTAGGGTAAGGCTACAGTTATATTAGGTCTGCCAGTGTTGTGTTAGGGGTAGGGTAAGTTTACAATAATATTAGGTCTGCCAGTGTTGTGTTAGGGGTAAGTAGGGCTACAGTAATATTAGGTTTGCCATTGTTGTGTTAGAGGTAGGGTACGGCTACAGTAATATTAGGTCTGCCAGTGTTGTGTTAGGGGTAGGGTAAGGCTACAGTAATATTAGGTTTGCCAGTGTTGTGTTGGAGGTAGGGTAAGGCTACAGTAATATTAGGTATGCCAGTGTTGTGTTAGGGGTAGGGTAAGGCTACAGTATTATTAGGTCTGCCAGTGTTGCGTTAGGGATAAGTAGGGCTACAGTAATACTAGGTATGCCAGTGTTGTGTTAGAGGTAGGGTAAGGCTACAGTAATATTAGGTATACCAGTGTTGTGTTAGGGGTAGGGTAAGGCTACAGTAATATTAGGTCTGCCAGTGTTGTGTTAGAGGTAGGGTAAGTCTACATAATATGAGGTCTGCCAGTGTTGTGTTAGGGGTAGGGTAAGGCTACAGTATTATTAGGTCTGCCAGTGTTGCGTTAGGGATAAGTAGGGCTACAGTAATACTAGGTATGCCAGTGTTGTGTTAGAGGTAGGGTAAGGCTACAGTAATATTAGGTGTACCAGTGTTGTGTTAGGGGTAGGGTAAGGCTACAGTAATATTAGGTATACCAGTGTTGTGTTAGAGGTAGGGTAAGTCTACAGTAATATTAGGTCTGCCAGTGTTGTGTTAGGGGTAGGGTAAGGCTACAGTAATATTTGGTATGCCAGTGTTGTGTTAGGGGTAGGGTAAGGCTACAGTAATATTAGGTCTGTCAGTGTTGTGTTAGGGGTAGGGTAAGGCTACAGTAATATTTAGTATGCCAGTGTTGAATTAAGGGTAGGGTAAGGCTATAGTAATATTAGGTATGCCAGTGTTGTGTTAGGGGTAGGGTAAGGCTACAGTTATATTAGGTCTGCCAGTGTTGTGTTAGGGGTAGGGTAAGTTTACAATAATATTAGGTCTGCCAGTGTTGTGTTAGGGGTAAGTAGGGCTACAGTAATATTAGGTTTGCCAGTGTTGTGTTAGAGGTAGGGTAAGGCTACAGTAATATTAGGTCTGCCAGTGTTGTGTTAGGGGTTGGGTAAGGCTACAGTAATATTAGGTTTGCCAGTGTTGTGTTGGAGGTAGGGTAAGGCTACAGTAATATTAGGTATGCCAGTGTTGTGTTAGGGGTAGGGTAAGGCTACAGTATTATTAGGTCTGCCAGTGTTGCGTTAGGGATAAGTAGGGCTACAGTAATACTAGGTATGCCAGTGTTGTGTTAGAGGTAGGGTAAGGCTACAGTAATATTAGGTATACCAGTGTTGTGTTAGGGGTAGGGTAAGGCTACAGTAATATTAGGTCTGCCAGTGTTGTGTTAGAGGTAGGGTAAGTCTACAGCAATATGAGGTCTGCCAGTGTTGTGTTAGGGGTAGGGTAAGGCTACAGTATTATTAGGTCTGCCAGTGTTGCGTTAGGGATAAGTAGGGCTACAGTAATACTAGGTATGCCAGTGTTGTGTTAGAGGTAGGGTAAGGCTACAGTAATATTAGGTGTACCAGTGTTGTGTTAGGGGTAGGGTAAGGCTACAGTAATATTAGGTATACCAGTGTTGTGTTAGAGGTAGGGTAAGTCTACAGTAATATTAGGTCTGCCAGTGTTGTGTTAGGGGTAGGGTAAGGCTACAGTAATATTTGGTATGCCAGTGTTGTGTTAGGGGTAGGGTAAGGCTACATTAATATTAGGTCTGCCAGTGTTGTGTTAGGGGTAGGGTAAGGCTACAGTAATATTTGGTATGCCAGTGTTGTGTTAGGGGTAGGGTAAGGCTACAGTAATATTAGGTCTGTCAGTGTTGTGTTAGGGGTAGGGTAAGGCTACAGTAATATTTGGTATGCCAGTGTTGAATTAAGGGTAGGGTAAGGCTATAGTAATATTAGGTATGCCAGTGTTGTGTTAGGGGTAGGGTAAGGCTACAGTTATATTAGGTCTGCCAGTGTTGTGTTAGGGGTAGGGTAAGTTTACAATAATATTAGGTCTTCCAGTGTTGTGTTAGGGGTAAGTAGGGCTACAGTAATATTAGGTTTGCCAGTGTTGTGTTAGAGGTAGGGTAAGGCTACAGTAATATTAGGTCTGCCAGTGTTGTGTTAGGGGTTGGGTAAGGCTACAGTAATATTAGGTTTGCCAGTGTTGTGTTGGAGGTAGGGTTAGGCTACAGTAATATTAGGTATGCCAGTGTTGTGTTAGGGGTAGGGTAAGGCTACAGTATTATTAGGTCTGCCAGTGTTGCGTTAGGGATAAGTAGGGCTACAGTAATACTAGGTATGCCAGTGTTGTGTTAGAGGTAGGGTAAGGCTACAGTAATATTAGGTGTACCAGTGTTGTGTTAGGGGTAGGGTAAGGTTACAGTAATATTAGGTATACCAGTGTTGTGTTAGAGGTAGGGTAAGTCTACAGTAATATTAGGTCTGCAAGTGTTGTGTTAGGGGTAGGGTAAGGCTACAGTAATATTTGGTATGCCAGTGTTGTGTTAGGGGTAGGGTAAGGCTACAGTAATATTAGGTCTGCCAGTGTTGTGTTAGGGGTAGGGTAAGGCTACAGTAATATTTGGTATGCCAGTGTTGTGTTAGGGGTAGGGTAAGGCTACAGTAATATTAGGTCTGTCAGTGTTGTGTTAGGGGTAGGGTAAGGCTACAGTAATATTTGGTATGCCAGTGTTGAATTAAGGGTAGGGTAAGGCTATAGTAATATTAGGTCTGCCAGTGTTGTGTTAGGGGTAGGGTAAGGCTACAGTAATATTTGGTATGCCAGTGTTGTGTTAGGGGTAGGGTAAGGCTACAGTAATATTAGGTCTGTCAGTGTTGTGTTAGGGGTAGGGTAAGGCTACAGTAATATTTGGTATGCCAGTGTTGAATTAAGGGTAGGGTAAGGCTATAGTAATATTAGGTATGCCAGTGTTGTGTTAGGGGTAGGGTAAGGCTACAGTTATATTAGGTCTGCCAGTGTTGTGTTAGGGGTAGGGTAAGTTTACAATAATATTAGGTCTTCCAGTGTTGTGTTAGGGGTAAGTAGGGCTACAGTAATATTAGGTTTGCCAGTGTTGTGTTAGGGGTAGGGTAAGTCTACAGTAATATTAGGTCTGTCAGTGTTGTGTTAGGGGTAGGGTAAGGCTACAGTAATATAAGGTCTGGTAGTGTTGTGTTAGGGGTAGGGTAAGGCTACAGTAATATAAGGTCTGGTAGTGTTGTGTTAGGGGTAAGTAGGGCTACAGTAATATTAGGTCTGCCAGTGTTGTGCTAGGGGTAGGGTAAGGCTACAGTAATATTAGGTATACAAGTGTTGTGTTAGGGGTAGGGTAAGTCTACAGTAATATTAGGTTTGCCAGTGTTGTGTTAGGGGTAAGGTAAGGCTACAGTAATATTAGGTCTGCCAGTGTTGTGTTAGGGGTAGGGTAAGTCTACAGTAATATTAGGTCTGCCAGTGTTGTGTTAGGGGTAGGGTATGTCTACAGTAATATTAGGTTTGCCAGTGTTGTGTTAGGGGTAGGGTAAGTCTACATTAGGTTTGCCAGTGTTGTGTTAGGGGTAAGGTAAGTCTACAGTAATATTAGGTTTGCCAGTGTTGTGTTAGGGGTAAGGTAAGGCTACAGTAATATTAGGTCTGCCAGTGTTGTGTGTGGGGTATGGTAAGTCTACAGTAATATTATGTATACCAGTGTTGTGTTAGGGGTAGAGTAGGTCTACAGTAATATTAGGTCTGCCAGTGTTGTGTTAGGGGTAGGGTAAGGCTACAGTAATATTAGGTCTGCTAGTGTTGTGTTAGGGGTAGTAAGGCTACAGTAATATTATGTCTGTCAGTGTTGTGTTAGGGGTAGGGTAAGGCTACAGTAATATTTGGTATGCCAGTGTTGCGTTAGGGGTAGGTGAGCCTATCTTTATATTAACTCTGCCAGTGTTATATTAGGGGTAGAGTAATGCTACAGTTAAATAAACTCTGCCAATGTTATATTAGGGGTAGGGTAAGGCTACAGTAGTATTAGGTATGCCAGTATTGTGTTAGGGGTAGGGTAAGGCTATAGTAATATAAGGTGTACCAGTGTTGTGTTAGGCGTAAGTAGGGCTACAGTAATATTAGGTCTGCCAGTGTTGTGTTAGAGGTAGGGTAAGGCTACAGTAATATTTGGTATGCCAGTGTTGTGTTAGGGTTAGGCTACAGTAATATTAGGTATACCAGTGTTGTGTTAGGGGTAGGGTAGACTACAGTAATATTAGGTCTGGCAGTGTTGTGTTAGGCGTAAGGTAAGGCTACCGTAATATTAGGTCTGCCAGTGTTGTGTGTGGGGTATGGTAAATCTACAGTAATATTAGGTATTCCAGTGTTGTGTTAGGGGTAGGGTAGGCTACAGTAACATTAGGTCTGCCAGTGTTGTGTGTGGGGTATGGTAAGTCTACAGTAATATTAAGTCTGCCAGTGTTGTGTTAGGGGTAGGGTAAGGCTACAGTAATATTAGGTATACCAGTGTTGTTAATAGGGGTAGGGTAGACTACAGTAATATTAGGTCTGGCAGTGTTGTGTTAGGCGTAAGGTAAGGCTACCGTAATATTAGGTCTGCCAGTGTTGTGTGTGGGGTATGGTAAATCTACAGTAATATTAGGTATTCCAGTGTTGTGTTAGTGTTGGGTAGGCTACAGTAACATTAGGTCTGCCAGTGTTGTGTGTGGGGTATGGTAAGTCTACAGTAATATTAAGTCTGCCAGTGTTGTGTTAGGGGTAGGGTAAGGCTACAGTAATATTAGGTCTGCTAGTGTTGTGTTAGGGGTAGTAAGGCTACAGTAATATTAGGTCTGCCAGTGTTGTGTTAGGGTTAGGTAAGGCTACAGTAATACTAGGTCTGCCAGTGTTGTGTTAGAGGTAGGGTAAGGCTACAGTAATATTAGGTCTGCCAGTGTTGTGTAAAGGGTAAGTAGGGCTGCAGTAATATTAGGTCTGCCAGTGTTGTGTTAGAGGTAGGGTAAGGCTACAGTAATATTTGGTATGCCAGTGTTGTGTTAGGGTTAGGCTACAGTAATATTAGGTATACCAGTGTTGTGTTAGGGGTAGGGTAGACTACAGTAATATTAGGTCTGGCAGTGTTGTGTTAGGCGTAAGGTAAGGCTACCGTAATATTAGGTCTGCCAGTGTTGTGTGTTGGGTATGGTTAATCTACAGTAATATTAGGTATTCCAGTGTTGTGTTAGGGGTAGGGTAGGCTACAGTAATATTAGGTCTGCCAGTGATGTGTGTGTGGTATGGTAAGTCTACAGTAATATTAAGTCTGCCAGTGTTGTGATAGGGTTAGGGTAAGGCTACAGTAATATTAGGTATACCAGTGTTGTTAATAGGGGTAGGGTAAGGCTACAGTAATATTTAGGTCTGCCAGTGTTGTGTGTGGGGTATGGTAAGTCTACAGTAATATTATGTATACCAGTGTTTTGTTAGGGGTAGAGTAGGTCTACAGTAATATTAGGTCTGCCAGTGTTGTGTTAGGGGTAGGGTAAGGCTACAGTAATATTAGGTCTGCTAGTGTTGTGTTAGGGGTAGTAAGGCTACAGTAATATTATGTCTGTCAGTGTTGTGTTAGGGGTAGGGTAAGGCTACAGTAATATTTGGTATGCCAGTGTTGCGTTAGGGGTAGGTGAGCCTATCTTTATATTAACTCTGCCAGTGTTATATTAGGGGTAGAGTAATGCTACAGTTAAATAAACTCTGCCAATGTTATATTAGGGGTAGGGTAAGGCTACAGTAATATTAGGTATGCCAGTATTGTGTTAGGGGTAGGGTAAGGCTACAGTAATATAAGGTGTACCAGTGTTGTGTTAGGCGTAAGTAGGGCTACAGTAATATTAGGTCTGCCAGTGTTGTGTTAGAGGTAGGGTAAGGCTACAGTAATATTTGGTATGCCAGTGTTGTGTTAGGGTTAGGCTACAGTAATATTAGGTATACCAGTGTTGTGTTAGGGGTAGGGTAGACTACAGTAATATTAGGTCTGGCAGTGTTGTGTTAGGCGTAAGGTAAGGCTACCGTAATATTAGGTCTGCCAGTGTTGTGTGTGGGGTATGGTAAATCTACAGTAATATTAGGTATTCCAGTGTTGTGTTAGGGGTAGGGTAGGCTACAGTAACATTAGGTCTGCCAGTGTTGTGTGTGGGGTATGGTAAGTCTACAGTAATATTAAGTCTGCCAGTGTTGTGTTAGGGGTAGGGTAAGGCTACAGTAATATTAGGTATACCAGTGTTGTTAATAGGGGTAGGGTAAGGCTACAGTAATATTAGGTCTGCCAGTGTTGTGTGTGTGGTATGGTAAGGCTACAGTAATATAACTGCCAGTGTTGTGTTAGGGGTAGGGTAAGGCTACAGTAATATTAGGTCTGCTAGTGTTGTGTTAGGGGTAGTAAGGCTACAGTAATATTAGGTCTGCCAGTGTTGTGTTAGGGTTAGGCTACAGTAATATTAGGTATACCAGTGTTGTGTTAGGGGTAGGGTAGACTACAGTAATATTAGGTCTGGCAGTGTTGTGTTAGGCGTAAGGTAAGGCTACCGTAATATTAGGTCTGCCAGTGTTGTGTGTTGGGTATGGTTAATCTACAGTAATATTAGGTATTCCAGTGTTGTGTTAGGGGTAGGGTAGGCTACAGTAATATTAGGTCTGCCAGTGATGTGTGTGTGGTATGGTAAGTCTACAGTAATATTAAGTCTGCCAGTGTTGTGATAGGGGTAGGGTAAGGCTACAGTAATATTAGGTATACCAGTGTTGTTAATAGGGGTAGGGTAAGGCTACAGTAATATTTAGGTCTGCCAGTGTTGTGTGTGGGGTATGGTAAGTCTACAGTAATATTATGTATACCAGTGTTTTGTTAGGGGTAGAGTAGGTCTACAGTAATATTAGGTCTGCCAGTGTTGTGTTAGGGGTAGGGTAAGGCTACAGTAATATTAGGTCTGCTAGTGTTGTGTTAGGGGTAGTAAGGCTACAGTAATATTATGTCTGTCAGTGTTGTGTTAGGGGTAGGGTAAGGCTACAGTAATATTTGGTATGCCAGTGTTGCGTTAGGGGTAGGTGAGCCTATCTTTATATTAACTCTGCCAGTGTTATATTAGGGGTAGAGTAATGCTACAGTTAAATAAACTCTGCCAATGTTATATTAGGGGTAGGGTAAGGCTACAGTAATATTAGGTATGCCAGTATTGTGTTAGGGGTAGGGTAAGGCTACAGTAATATAAGGTGTACCAGTGTTGTGTTAGGCGTAAGTAGGGCTACAGTAATATTAGGTCTGCCAGTGTTGTGTTAGAGGTAGGGTAAGGCTACAGTAATATTTGGTATGCCAGTGTTGTGTTAGGGTTAGGCTACAGTAATATTAGGTATACCAGTGTTGTGTTAGGGGTAGGGTAGACTACAGTAATATTAGGTCTGGCAGTGTTGTGTTAGGCGTAAGGTAAGGCTACCGTAATATTAGGTCTGCCAGTGTTGTGTGTGGGGTATGGTAAATCTACAGTAATATTAGGTATTCCAGTGTTGTGTTAGGGGTAGGGTAGGCTACAGTAACATTAGGTCTGCCAGTGTTGTGTGTGGGGTATGGTAAGTCTACAGTAATATTAAGTCTGCCAGTGTTGTGTTAGGGGTAGGGTAAGGCTACAGTAATATTAGGTATACCAGTGTTGTTAATAGGGGTAGGGTAAGGCTACAGTAATATTAGGTCTGCCAGTGTTGTGTGTGTGGTATGGTAAGGCTACAGTAATATAACTGCCAGTGTTGTGTTAGGGGTAGGGTAAGGCTACAGTAATATTAGGTCTGCTAGTGTTGTGTTAGGGGTAGTAAGGCTACAGTAATATTAGGTCTGCCAGTGTTGTGTTAGGGTTAGGTAAGGCTACAGTAATACTAGGTCTGCCAGTGTTGTGTTAGAGGTAGGGTAAGGCTACAGTAATATTAGGTCTGCCAGTGCTGTGTAAAGGGTAAGTAGGGCTGCAGTAATATTAGGTCTGCCAGTGTTGTGTTAGAGGTAGGGTAAGGCTACAGTAATATTTGGTATGCCAGTGTTGTGTTAGGGTTAGGCTACAGTAATATTAGGTATACCAGTGTTGTGTTAGGGGTAGGGTAGACTACAGTAATATTAGGTCTGGCAGTGTTGTGTTAGGCGTAAGGTAAGGCTACCGTAATATTAGGTCTGCCAGTGTTGTGTGTTGGGTATGGTAAATCTACAGTAATATTAGGTATTCCAGTGTTGTGTTAGGGGTAGGGTAGGCTACAGTAATATTAGGTCTGCCAGTGTTGTGTGTGTGGTATGGTAAGTCTACAGTAATATTAAGTCTGCCAGTGTTGTGTTAGGGGTAGGGTAAGGCTACAGTAATATTAGGTATACCAGTGTTGTTAATAGGGGTAGGGTAAGGCTACAGTAATATTAGGTCTGCCAGTGTTGTGTGTGTGGTATGGTAAGGCTACAGTAATATAACTGCCAGTGTTGTGTTAGGGGTAGGGTAAGGCTACAGTAATATTAGGTCTGCCAGTGTTGTGTTAGGGTTAGGTAAGGCTACAGTAATACTAGGTCTGCCAGTGTTGTGTTAGAAGTAGGGTAAGGCTACAGTAATATTAGGTATACCAGTGTTGTGTTAGCGGTAGGGTAGACTACAGTAATATTAGGTCTGGCAGTGTTGTGTTAGGCGTAAGGTAAGGCTACCGTAATATTAGGTCTGCCAGTGTTGTGTAAAGGGTAAGCAGGGCTGCAGTAATATTAGGTCTGCCAGTGTTGTGTTAGAGGTAGGGTAAGGCTACAGTAATATTAGGTTTGCCAGTGTTGTGTTAGAGGTAGGGTAAGGCTACAGTAATATAAGGTATGCCAGTGTTGTGTTAGGGGTAGGGTAAGTCTACAGTAATATTAGGTTTGCCAGTGTTGTGTTAGGGGTTGGTTAAGGCTACAGTAATATTAGGTTTGCCAGTGTTGTGTAAAGGGTAAGTAGGGCTACAGTAATATTAGGTCTGCCAGTGTTGTGTTAGAGGTAGGGTAAGGCTACAGTAATATTAGGTATGCCAGTATTGTGTTAGGGGTAGTGTGGTTACAGTAATATAAGGTGTACCAGTGTTGTGTTAGGCGTAAGTAGGGCTACAGTAATATTAGGTCTGCCAGTGTTGTGTTAGAGGTAGGGTAAGGCTACAGTAATATTTGGTATGCCAGTGTTGTGTTAGGGGTATGGTAAATCTACAGTAATATTAGGTATTCCATTGTTGTGTTAGGGGTAGGGTAGGCTACAGTAATATTATGTCTGCCAGTGTTGTGTGTGGGGTATGGTAAGTCTACAGTAATATTAAGTCTGCCAGTGTTGTGTCAGGGGTAGGGTAAGGCTACAGTAATATTAGGTATACCAGTGTTGTGTTAGGCGTAAGTAGGGCTACAGTAATATTAGGTCTGCTAGTGTTGTGTTAGGGGTAGTAAGGCTACTGTAATATTATGTCTGTCAGTGTTGTGTTAGGGGTAGGGTAAGGCTACAGTAATATTAGGTATGCCAGTGTTGCGTTAGGGGTAGGTGAGCCTATCTTTATATAAACTCTGCCAGTGTTATATTAGGGGTAGAGTAATGCTACAGTTAAATAAACTCTGCCAATGTTATATTAGGGGTAGGGTAAGGCTACAGTAATATTAGGTATGCCAGTATTGTGTTAGGGGTACAGTAATATTAGGTTTGCCAGTGTTGTGTTAGAGGTAGGGTAAGGCTACAGTAATATAAGGTATGCCAGTGTTGTGTTAGGGGTAGGGTAAGTCTACAGTAATATTAGGTTTGCCAGTGTTGTGTTAGGGGTTGGTTAAGGCTACAGTAATATTAGGTTTGCCAGTGTTGTGTAAAGGGTAAGTAGGGCTACAGTAATATTAGGTCTGCCAGTGTTGTGTTAGAGGTAGGGTAAGGCTACAGTAATATTAGGTCTGCCAGTGTTGTGTTAGTGGTAGGGTAAGGCTACAGTAATATTAGGTCTGCCAGAGTTGTGTTAGGGGTAGGGTAAGGCTACAGTAATATTAGGTATGCCAGTGTTGTGTTGAGGGTTGGATAAGGCTACATTTATATTAGGAATGCCAGTGTTGTGTTAGGGTTAGGGTAAGGCTACAGTAATATTAGGTATGCCAGTATTGTGTTAGGGGTAGTGTGGTTACAGTAATATAAGGTGTACCAGTGTTGTGTTAGGCGTAAGTAGGGCTACAGTAATATTAGGTCTGCCAGTGTTGTGTTAGAGGTAGGGTAAGGCTACAGTAATATTTGGTATGCCAGTGTTGTGTTAGGGGTATGGTAAATCTACAGTAATATTAGGTATTCCATTGTTGTGTTAGGGGTAGGGTAGGCTACAGTAATATTATGTCTGCCAGTGTTGTGTGTGGGGTATGGTAAGTCTACAGTAATATTAAGTCTGCCAGTGTTGTGTCAGGGGTAGGGTAAGGCTACAGTAATATTAGGTATACCAGTGTTGTTAATAGGGGTAGGGTAAGGCTACAGTAATATTAGGTCTGCCAGTGTTGTGTGTGGGGTATGGTAAGTCTACAGTAATATTATGTATACCAGTGTTTTGTTAGGGGTAGAGTAGGTCTACAGTAATATTAGGTCTGCCAGTGTTGTGTTAGGGGTAGGGTAAGGCTACAGTAATATTAGGTCTGCTAGTGTTGTGTTAGGGGTAGTAAGGCTACAGTAATATTATGTCTGTCAGTGTTGTGTTAGGGGTAGGGTAAGGCTACAGTAATATTTGGTATGCCAGTGTTGCGTTAGGGGTAGGTGAGCCTATCTTTATATTAACTCTGCCAGTGTTATATTAGGGGTAGAGTAATGCTACAGTTAAATAAACTCGGCCAATGTTATATTAGGGGTAGGGTAAGGCTACAGTAATATTAGGTATGCCAGTATTGTGTTAGGGGTAGGGTAAGGCTACAGTAATATAAGGTGTACCAGTGTTGTGTTAGGCGTAAGTAGGGCTACAGTAATATTAGGTCTGCCAGTGTTGTGTTAGAGGTAGGGTAAGGCTACAGTAATATTTGGTATGCCAGTGTTGTGTTAGGGTTAGGCTACAGTAATATTAGGTATACCAGTGTTGTGTTAGGGGTAGGGTAGACTACAGTAATATTAGGTCTGGCAGTGTTGTGTTAGGCGTAAGGTAAGGCTACCGTAATATTAGGTCTGCCAGTGTTGTGTGTGGGGTATGGTAAATCTACAGTAATATTAGGTATTCCAGTGTTGTGTTAGGGGTAGGGTAGGCTACAGTAACATTAGGTCTGCCAGTGTTGTGTGTGGGGTATGGTAAGTCTACAGTAATATTAAGTCTGCCAGTGTTGTGTTAGGGGTAGGGTAAGGCTACAGTAATATTAGGTATACCAGTGTTGTTAATAGGGGTAGGGTAAGGCTACAGTAATATTAGGTCTGCCAGTGTTGTGTGTGTGGTATGGTAAGGCTACAGTAATATAACTGCCAGTGTTGTGTTAGGGGTAGGGTAAGGCTACAGTAATATTAGGTCTGCTAGTGTTGTGTTAGGGGTAGTAAGGCTACAGTAATATTAGGTCTGCCAGTGTTGTGTTAGGGTTAGGTAAGGCTACAGTAATACTAGGTCTGCCAGTGTTGTGTTAGAGGTAGGGTAAGGCTACAGTAATATTAGGTCTGCCAGTGTTGTGTAAAGGGTAAGTAGGGCTGCAGTAATATTAGGTCTGCCAGTGTTGTGTTAGAGGTAGGGTAAGGCTACAGTAATATTTGGAATGCCAGTGTTGTGTTAGGGTTAGGCTACAGTAATATTAGGTATACCAGTGTTGTGTTAGGGGTAGGGTAGACTACAGTAATATTAGGTCTGGCAGTGTTGTGTTAGGCGTAAGGTAAGGCTACCGTAATATTAGGTCTGCCAGTGTTGTGTGTTGGGTATGGTAAATCTACAGTAATATTAGGTATTCCAGTGTTGTGTTAGGGGTAGGGTAGGCTACAGTAATATTAGGTCTGCCAGTGTTGTGTGTGTGGTATGGTAAGTCTACAGTAATATTAAGTCTGCCAGTGTTGTGTTAGGGGTAGGGTAAGGCTACAGTAATATTAGGTATACCAGTGTTGTTAATAGGGGTAGGGTAAGGCTACAGTAATATTAGGTCTGCCAGTGTTGTGTGTGTGGTATGGTAAGGCTACAGTAATATAACTGCCAGTGTTGTGTTAGGGGTAGGGTAAGGCTACAGTAATATTAGGTCTGCCAGTGTTGTGTTAGGGGTAGGTAAGGCTACAGTAATACTAGGTCTGCCAGTGTTGTGTGTGTGGTATGGTAAGGCTACAGTAATATAACTGCCAGTGTTGTGTTAGGGGTAGGGTAAGGCTACAGTAATATTAGGTCTGCTAGTGTTGTGTTAGGGGTAGTAAGGCTACAGTAATATTAGGTCTGCCAGTGTTGTGTTAGGGTTAGGTAAGGCTACAGTAATACTAGGTCTGCCAGTGTTGTGTTAGAGGTAGGGTAAGGCTACAGTAATATTTGGTATGCCAGTGTTGTGTTAGGGTTAGGCTACAGTAATATTAGGTATACCAGTGTTGTGTTAGGGGTAGGGTAGACTACAGTAATATTAGGTCTGGCAGTGTTGTGTTAGGCGTAAGGTAAGGCTACCGTAATATTAGGTCTGCCAGTGTTGTGTGTGGGGTATGGTAAATCTACAGTAATATTAGGTATTCCAGTGTTGTGTTAGGGGTAGGGTAGGCTACAGTAACATTAGGTCTGCCAGTGTTGTGTGTGGGGTATGGTAAGTCTACAGTAATATTAAGTCTGCCAGTGTTGTGTTAGGGGTAGGGTAAGGCTACAGTAATATTAGGTATACCAGTGTTGTTAATAGGGGTAGGGTAAGGCTACAGTAATATTAGGTCTGCCAGTGTTGTGTGTGTGGTATGGTAAGGCTACAGTAATATAACTGCCAGTGTTGTGTTAGGGGTAGGGTAAGGCTACAGTAATATTAGGTCTGCTAGTGTTGTGTTAGGGGTAGTAAGGCTACAGTAATATTAGGTCTGCCAGTGTTGTGTTAGGGTTAGGTAAGGCTACAGTAATACTAGGTCTGCCAGTGTTGTGTTAGAGGTAGGGTAAGGCTACAGTAATATTAGGTCTGCCAGTGTTGTGTAAAGGGTAAGTAGGGCTGCAGTAATATTAGGTCTGCCAGTGTTGTGTTAGAGGTAGGGTAAGGCTACAGTAATATTTGGTATGCCAGTGTTGTGTTAGGGTTAGGCTACAGTAATATTAGGTATACCAGTGTTGTGTTAGGGGTAGGGTAGACTACAGTAATATTAGGTCTGGCAGTGTTGTGTTAGGCGTAAGGTAAGGCTACCGTAATATTAGGTCTGCCAGTGTTGTGTGTTGGGTATGGTAAATCTACAGTAATATTAGGTATTCCAGTGTTGTGTTAGGGGTAGGGTAGGCTACAGTAATATTAGGTCTGCCAGTGTTGTGTGTGTGGTATGGTAAGTCTACAGTAATATTAAGTCTGCCAGTGTTGTGTTAGGGGTAGGGTAAGGCTACAGTAATATTAGGTATACCAGTGTTGTTAATAGGGGTAGGGTAAGGCTACAGTAATATTAGGTCTGCCAGTGTTGTGTGTGTGGTATGGTAAGGCTACAGTAATATAACTGCCAGTGTTGTGTTAGGGGTAGGGTAAGGCTACAGTAATATTAGGTCTGCCAGTGTTGTGTTAGGGGTAGGTAAGGCTACAGTAATACTAGGTCTGCCAGTGTTGTGTGTGTGGTATGGTAAGGCTACAGTAATATAACTGCCAGTGTTGTGTTAGGGGTAGGGTAAGGCTACAGTAATATTAGGTCTGCTAGTGTTGTGTTAGGGGTAGTAAGGCTACAGTAATATTAGGTCTGCCAGTGTTGTGTTAGCGTTAGGTAAGGCTACAGTAATACTAGGTCTGCCAGTGTTGTGTTAGAGGTAGGGTAAGGCTACAGTAATATTTGGTATGCCAGTGTTGTGTTAGGGTTAGGCTACAGTAATATTAGGTATACCAGTGTTGTGTTAGGGGTAGGGTAGACTACAGTAATATTAGGTCTGGCAGTGTTGTGTTAGGCGTAAGGTAAGGCTACCGTAATATTAGGTCTGCCAGTGTTGTGTGTGGGGTATGGTAAATCTACAGTAATATTAGGTATTCCAGTGTTGTGTTAGGGGTAGGGTAGGCTACAGTAACATTAGGTCTGCCAGTGTTGTGTGTGGGGTATGGTAAGTCTACAGTAATATTAAGTCTGCCAGTGTTGTGTTAGGGGTAGGGTAAGGCTACAGTAATATTAGGTATACCAGTGTTGTTAATAGGGGTAGGGTAAGGCTACAGTAATATTAGGTCTGCCAGTGTTGTGTGTGTGGTATGGTAAGGCTACAGTAATATAACTGCCAGTGTTGTGTTAGGGGTAGGGTAAGGCTACAGTAATATTAGGTCTGCTAGTGTTGTGTTAGGGGTAGTAAGGCTACAGTAATATTAGGTCTGCCAGTGTTGTGTTAGGGTTAGGTAAGGCTACAGTAATACTAGGTCTGCCAGTGTTGTTTTAGAGGTAGGGTAAGGCTACAGTAATATTAGGTCTGCCAGTGTTGTGTAAAGGGTAAGTAGGGCTGCAGTAATATTAGGTCTGCCAGTGTTGTGTTAGAGGTAGGGTAAGGCTACAGTAATATTTGGTATGCCAGTGTTGTGTTAGGGTTAGGCTACAGTAATATTAGGTATACCAGTGTTGTGTTAGGGGTAGGGTAGACTACAGTAATATTAGGTCTGGCAGTGTTGTGTTAGGCGTAAGGTAAGGCTACCGTAATATTAGGTCTGCCAGTGTTGTGTGTTGGGTATGGTAAATCTACAGTAATATTAGGTATTCCAGTGTTGTGTTAGGGGTAGGGTAGGCTACAGTAATATTAGGTCTGCCAGTGTTGTGTGTGTGGTATGGTAAGTCTACAGTAATATTAAGTCTGCCAGTGTTGTGTTAGGGGTAGGGTAAGGCTACAGTAATATTAGGTATACCAGTGTTGTTAATAGGGGTAGGGTAAGGCTACAGTAATATTAGGTCTGCCAGTGTTGTGTGTGTGGTATGGTAAGGCTACAGTAATATAACTGCCAGCGTTGTGTTAGGGGTAGGGTAAGGCTACAGTAATATTAGGTCTGCCAGTGTTGTGTTAGGGGTAGGTAAGGCTACAGTAATACTAGGTCTGCCAGTGTTGTGTTAGAAGTAGGGTAAGGCTACAGTAATATTAGGTATACCAGTGTTGTGTTAGCGGTAGGGTAGACTACAGTAATATTAGGTCTGGCAGTGTTGTGTTAGGCGTAAGGTAAGGCTACCGTAATATTAGGTCTGCCAGTGTTGTGTAAAGGGTAAGCAGGGCTGCAGTAATATTAGGTCTGCCAGTGTTGTGTTAGAGGTAGGGTAAGGCTACAGTAATATTAGGTTTGCCAGTGTTGTGTTAGAGGTAGGGTAAGGCTACAGTAATATAAGGTATGCCAGTGTTGTGTTAGGGGTAGGGTAAGTCTACAGTAATATTAGGTTTGCCAGTGTTGTGTTAGGGGTTGGTTAAGGCTACAGTAATATTAGGTTTGCCAGTGTTGTGTAAAGGGTAAGTAGGGCTACAGTAATATTAGGTCTGCCAGTGTTGTGTTAGAGGTAGGGTAAGGCTACAGTAATATTAGGTATGCCAGTATTGTGTTAGGGGTAGTGTGGTTACAGTAATATAAGGTGTACCAGTGTTGTGTTAGGCGTAAGTAGGGCTACAGTAATATTAGGTCTGCCAGTGTTGTGTTAGAGGTAGGGTAAGGCTACAGTAATATTTGGTATGCCAGTGTTGTGTTAGGGGTATGGTAAATCTACAGTAATATTAGGTATTCCATTGTTGTGTTAGGGGTAGGGTAGGCTACAGTAATATTATGTCTGCCAGTGTTGTGTGTGGGGTATGGTAAGTCTACAGTAATATTAGGTCTGCCAGTGTTGTGTCAGGGGTAGGGTAAGGCTACAGTAATATTAGGTATACCAGTGTTGTGTTAGGCGTAAGTAGGGCTACAGTAATATTAGGTCTGCTAGTGTTGTGTTAGGGGTAGTAAGGCTACTGTAATATTATGTCTGTCAGTGTTGTGTTAGGGGTAGGGTAAGGCTACAGTAATATTAGGTATGCCAGTGTTGCGTTAGGGGTAGGTGAGCCTATCTTTATATAAACTCTGCCAGTGTTATATTAGGGGTAGAGTAATGCTACAGTTAAATAAACTCTGCCAATGTTATATTAGGGGTAGGGTAAGGCTACAGTAATATTAGGTATGCCAGTATTGTGTTAGGGGTACAGTAATATTAGGTTTGCCAGTGTTGTGTTAGAGGTAGGGTAAGGCTACAGTAATATAAGGTATGCCAGTGTTGTGTTAGGGGTAGGGTAAGTCTACAGTAATATTAGGTTTGCCAGTGTTGTGTTAGGGGTTGGTTAAGGCTACAGTAATATTAGGTTTGCCAGTGTTGTGTAAAGGGTAAGTAGGGCTACAGTAATATTAGGTCTGCCAGTGTTGTGTTAGAGGTAGGGTAAGGCTACAGTAATATTAGGTCTGCCAGTGTTGTGTTAGTGGTAGGGTAAGGCTACAGTAATATTAGGTCTGCCAGAGTTGTGTTAGGGGTAGGGTAAGGCTACAGTAATATTAGGTATGCCAGTGTTGTGTTGAGGGTTGGATAAGGCTACATTTATATTAGGAATGCCAGTGTTGTGTTAGGGTTAGGGTAAGGCTACAGTAATATTAGGTATGCCAGTATTGTGTTAGGGGTAGTGTGGTTACAGTAATATAAGGTGTACCAGTGTTGTGTTAGGCGTAAGTAGGGCTACAGTAATATTAGGTCTGCCAGTGTTGTGTTAGAGGTAGGGTAAGGCTACAGTAATATTTGGTATGCCAGTGTTGTGTTAGGGGTATGGTAAATCTACAGTAATATTAGGTATTCCATTGTTGTGTTAGGGGTAGGGTAGGCTACAGTAATATTATGTCTGCCAGTGTTGTGTGTGGGGTATGGTAAGTCTACAGTAATATTAAGTCTGCCAGTGTTGTGTCAGGGGTAGGGTAAGGCTACAGTAATATTAGGTATACCAGTGTTGTTAATAGGGGTAGGGTAAGGCTACAGTAATATTAGGTCTGCCAGTGTTGTGTTAGGGGTAGGGTAAGGCTACAGTAATATTAGGTCTGCTAGTGTTGTGTTAGGGGTAGGGTAAGGCTACAGTAATATAAGGTGTACCAGTGTTGTGTTAGGCGTAAGTAGGGCTACAGTAATATTAGGTCTGCCAGTGTTGTGTTAGGGGTAGGGTAAGGCTACAGTAATATTAGGTCTGCTAGTGTTGTGTTAGGGGTAGTAAGGCTACAGTAATATTAGGTCTGCCAGTGTTGTCTTAGGGTTAGGTAGGGCTACAGTAATATCAAGTCTGCCAGTGTTGTGTTAGGGGTAGGGTAAGGCTACAGTAATATTAGGTATGCCAGTGTTGTGTTAGGGTTAGGTAAGGCTACAGTAATATTAGGTCTGCCAGTGTTGTGTTAGGGGTAGGGTAAGGCTACAGTAATATTAGGTCTGCTAGTGTTGTGTTAGGGTTAGGTAAGGCTACAGTAATATTAGGTCTGCCAGTGTTGTGTTAGGGGTAGGGTAAGGCTACAGTAATATTAGGTCTGCTAGTGTTGTGTTAGGGGTAGTAAGGCTACAGTAATATAAGGTCTGGCAGTGTTATGTTAGGCGTAAGGTAAGGCTACAGTAATATTAGGTCTGCCAGTGTTGTGTTAGGTTTAGGTAAAGTTACAGTGATATAAGGAGTGCTATTGTTGTGTTAGGGGTAGGGTAGGTCTACAGTAATATTAGGTTTGTCAGTGTTGCGTTAGGGGTAAGGTAAGTCTACAGTAATATAAGGTCTGGCAGTGTTATGTTAGGCGTAAGGTAAGGCTACAGTTATATTAGGTCTGCCAGTGTTGTGTTAGGGGTAGGTAAGGCTACAGTAATATTAGGTCTGCCAGTGTTGTGTGTGGGGTATGGTAAGTCTACAGTAATATTATGTATACCAGTGTTGTGTAAGGGGTAAGGTAGGTCTACAGTAATATTATGTCTGCCAGTGTTGTGTTAGGGGTAGAGTAAGGTTACAGTAATATTAGGTCTGCTAGTGTTGTGTTAGGGGTAGTAAGGCTACTGTAATATTATGTCTGTCAGTGTTGTGTTAGGGGTAGGGTAAGGCTACAGTAATATTAGGTATGCCAGTGTTGCGTTAGGGGTAGGTGAGCCTATCTTTATATAAACTCTGCCAGTGTTATATTAGGGGTAGAGTAATGCTACAGTTAAATAAACTCTGCCAATGTTATATTAGGGGTAGGGTAAGGCTACAGTAATATTAGGTATGCCAGTATTGTGTTAGGGGTAGGGTAAGGCTACAGTAATATAAGGTGTACCAGTGTTGTGTTAGGCGTAAGTAGGGCTACAGTAATATTAGGTCTGCCAGTGTTGTGTTAGAGGTAGGGTAAGGCTACAGTAATATTTGGTATGCCAGTGTTGTGTTAGGGTTAGGCTACAGTAATATTAGGTATACCAGTGTTGTGTTAGGGGTAGGGTAGACTACAGTAATATTAGGTCTGGCAGTGTTGTGTTAGGCGTAAGGTAAGGCTACCGTAATATTAGGTCTGCCAGTGTTGTGTGTTGGGTATGGTAAATCTACAGTAATATTAGGTATTCCAGTGTTGTGTTAGGGGTAGGGTAGGCTACAGTAATATTAGGTCTGCCAGTGTTGTGTGTGTGGTATGGTAAGTCTACAGTAATATTAAGTCTGCCAGTGTTGTGTTAGGGGTAGGGTAAGGCTACAGTAATATTAGGTATACCAGTGTTGTTAATAGGGATAGGGTAAGGCTACAGTAATATTAGGTCTGCCAGTGTTGTGTTAGGGTTAGGTAAGGCTACAGTAATACTAGGTCTGCCAGTGTTGTGTTAGAAGTAGGGTAAGGCTACAGTAATATTAGGTATACCAGTGTTGTGTTAGCGGTAGGGTAGACTACAGTAATATTAGGTCTGGCAGTGTTGTGTTAGGCGTAAGGTAAGGCTACCGTAATATTAGGTCTGCCAGTGTTGTGTAAAGGGTAAGCAGGGCTGCAGTAATATTAGGTCTGCCAGTGTTGTGTTAGAGGTAGGGTAAGGCTACAGCAATATTAGGTTTGCCAGTGTTGTGTTAGAGGTAGGGTAAGGCTACAGTAATATAAGGTATGCCAGTGTTGTGTTAGGGGTAGGGTAAGTCTACAGTAATATTAGGTTTGCCAGTGTTGTGTTAGGGGTTGGTTAAGGCTACAGTAATATTAGGTTTGCCAGTGTTGTGTAAAGGGTAAGTAGGGCTACAGTAATATTAGGTCTGCCAGTGTTGTGTTAGAGGTAGGGTAAGGCTACAGTAATATTAGGTCTGCCAGTATTGTGTTAGTGGTAGGGTAAGGCTACAGTAATATTAGGTCTGCCAGTGTTGTGTTAGGGGTAGGGTAAGGCTACAATAATATTAGGTATGCCAGTGTTGTGTTGAGGGTTGGATAAGGCTACATTTATATTAGGAATGCCAGTGTTGTGTTAGGGGTAGGGTAAGGCTACAGTAATATTAGGTATGCCAGTATTGTGTTAGGGGTAGGGTAAGGCTACAGTAATATAAAGTGTACCAGTGTTGTGTTAGGCGTAAGTAGGGCTACAGTAATATTAGGTCTGCCAGTGTTGTGTTAGAGGTAGGGTAAGGCTACAGTAATATTTGGTATGCCAGTGTTGTGTTAGGGGTAGGGTAGACTACAGTAATATTAGGTCTGCCAGTGTTGTGTTAGGGGTAGGGTAAGGCTACCGTAATATTAGGTCTGCCAGTGTTGTGTGTGGGGTATGGTAAGTCTACAGTAATATTATGTCTGTCAGTGTTGTGTTAGGGGTAGGGTAAGGCTACAGTAATATTAGGTATGCCAGTGTTGCGTTAGGGGTAGGTGAGCATATCTTTATATAAACTCTGCCAGTGTTATATTAGGGGTAGAGTAATGCTACAGTTAAATAAACTCTGCCAATGTTATATTAGGGGTAGGGTAAGGCTACAGTAATATTAGGTATGCCAGTATTGTGTTAGGGGTAGGGTAGGGCTACAGTAATATAAGGTGTACCAGTGTTGTGTTAGGCATAAGTAGGGCTACAGTAATATTAGGTCTGCCAATGTTGTGTTAGAGGTAGGGTAAGGCTACAGTAATATTTGGTATGCCAGTGTTGTGTTAGGGTTAGGCTACAGTAATATTAGGTATACCAGTGTTGTGTTAGGGGTAGGGTAGACTACAGTAATATTAGGTCTGGCAGTGTTGTGTTAGGCGTAAGGTAAGGCTACCGTAATATTAGGTCTGCCAGTGTTGTGTGTGGGGTATGGTAAATCTACAGTAATATTAGGTATTCCATTGTTGTGTTAGGGGTAGGGTAGGCTACAGTAATATTAGGTCTGCCAGTGTTGTGTGTGGGGTATGGTAAGTCTACAGTAATATTACGTCTGCCAGTGTTGTGTTAGGGGTAGGGTAAGGCTACAGTAATATTAGGTATACCAGTGTTGTTAATAGGGGTAGGGTAAGGCTACAGTAATATTAGGTCTGCCAGTGTTGTGTGTGTGGTAGGGTAAGGCTACAGTAATATTAGGTCTGCTAGTGTTGTGTTAGGCGTAAGTAGGGCTACAGTAATATTAGGTCTGCCAGTGTTGTGTTAGGGTTAGGTAAGGCTACAGTAATATTAGGTCTGCCAGTGTTGTGTTAGAGGTAGGGTAAGGCTACAGTAATATTAGGTCTGCTAGTGTTGTGTTAGGGGTAGTAAGGCTACAGCAATATTAGGTCTGCCAGTGTTGTGTTAGGGGTTAGGTAGGTTTACAGTAATATCAGGTCTGGCAGTGTTATGTTAGGTTTAGGTAAAGTTACAGTGATATAAGGAGTGCTATTGTTGTGTTAGGGGTAGGGTAGGTCTACAGTAATATTAGGTTTGTCAGTGTTGTGTTAGGGGTAAGGTAAGTATACAGTAATATAAGGTCTGCCAGTGTTGTGTTAGGGGTAAGGTAAGGCTATAGTTATATTAGGTCTGCCAGTGTTGTGTTAGGGGTAGGTAAGGCTACAGTAATATTAGGTCTGCCAGTGTTGTGTGTGGGGTATGGTAAGTCTACAGTAATATTATGTCTGCCAGTGTTGTGTTAGGGGTAGAGTAAGGCTACAGTAATATTAGGTCTGCTAGTGTTGTGTTAGGGGTAGTAAGGCTACTGTAATATTATGTCTGTCAGTGTTGTGTTAGGGGTAGGGTAAGGCTACAGTAATATTAAGTATGCCAGTGTTGCGTTAGGGGTAGGTGAGCCTATCTTTATATAAACTCTGCCAGTGTTATATTAGGGGTAGAGTAGTGCTACAGTTAAATAAACTCTGCCAATGTTATATTAGGGGTAGGGTAAGGCTACAGTAATATTAGGTATGCCAGTATTGTGTTAGGGGTAGGGTAAGGCTACAGTAATATAAGGTGTACCAGTGTTGTGTTAGGAGTAAGTAGGGCTACAGTAATATTAGGTCTGCCAGTGTTGTGTTAGAGGTAGGGTAAGGCTACAGTAATATTTGGTATGCCAGTGTTGTGTTAGGGTTAGGCTACAGTAATATTAGGTATACCAGTGTTGTGTTAGGCGTAAGGTAAGGCTACCGTAATATTAGGTCTGCCAGTGTTGTGTGTGGGGTATGGTAAATCTACAGTAATATTAGGTATTCCAATGTTGTGTTAGGGGTAGGGTAGGCTACAGTAATATTAGGTCTGCCAGTGTTGTGTGTGGGGTATGGTAAGTCTACAGTAATATTAAGTCTGCCAGTGTTGTGTTAGGGGTAGGGTAAGGCTACAGTAATATTAGGTATACCAGTGTTGTTAATAGGGGTAGGGTAAGGCTACAGTAATATTAGGTCTGCCAGTGTTGTGTGTGTGGTATGGTAAGGCTACAGTAATATAACTGCCAGTGTTGTATTAGGGGTAGGGTAAGGCTACAGTAATATTAGGTCTGCTAGTGTTGTGTTAGGGGTAGGGTAAGGCTACAGTAATATTAGGTCTGCCAGTGTTGTGTTAGGGGTAGGGTAAGGCTACATTAATATTAGGTCTGCCAGTGTTGTGTTAGGGGTAGGGTAAGGCTACAGTAATATTAGGTCTGCCAGTGTTGTGTTAGGGTTAGGTAAGGCTACAGTAATACTAGGTCTGCCAGTGTTGTGTTAGAGGTGGGGTAAGGCTACAGTAATATTAGGTCTGGCAGTGTTGTGTTAGGCGTAAGGTAAGGCTACCGTAATATTAGGTCTGCCAGTGTTGTGTAAAGGGTAAGCAGGGCTGCAGTAATATTAGGTCTGCCAGTGTTGTGTTAGAGGTAGGGTAAGGCTACAGTAATATTAGGTTTGCCAGTGTTGTGTTAGAGGTAGGGTAAGGCTACAGTAATATAAGGTATGCCAGTGTTGTGTTAGGGGTAGGGTAAGTCTACAGTAATATTAGGTTTGCCAGTGTTGTGTTAGGGGTTGGTTAAGGCTACAGTAATATTAGGTCTGCTAGTGTTGTGTTAGGGGTAGTAAGGCTACAGCAATATTAGGTCTGCCAGTGTTGTGTTAGGGGTTAGGTAGGTTTACAGTAATATCAGGTCTGGCAGTGTTATGTTAGGTTTAGGTAAAGTTACAGTGATATAAGGAGTGCTATTGTTGTGTTAGGGGTAGGGTAGGTCTACAGTAATATTAGGTTTGTCAGTGTTGTGTTAGGGGTAAGGTAAGTATACAGTAATATAAGGTCTGCCAGTGTTGTGTTAGGGGTAAGGTAAGGCTATAGTTATATTAGGTCTGCCAGTGTTGTGTTAGGGGTAGGTAAGGCTACAGTAATATTAGGTCTGCCAGTGTTGTGTGTGGGGTATGGTAAGTCTACAGTAATATTATGTCTGCCAGTGTTGTGTTAGGGGTAGAGTAAGGCTACAGTAATATTAGGTCTGCTAGTGTTGTGTTAGGGGTAGTAAGGCTACTGTAATATTATGTCTGTCAGTGTTGTGTTAGGGGTAGGGTAAGGCTACAGTAATATTAAGTATGCCAGTGTTGCGTTAGGGGTAGGTGAGCCTATCTTTATATAAACTCTGCCAGTGTTATATTAGGGGTAGAGTAGTGCTACAGTTAAATAAACTCTGCCAATGTTATATTAGGGGTAGGGTAAGGCTACAGTAATATTAGGTATGCCAGTATTGTGTTAGGGGTAGGGTAAGGCTACAGTAATATAAGGTGTACCAGTGTTGTGTTAGGAGTAAGTAGGGCTACAGTAATATTAGGTCTGCCAGTGTTGTGTTAGAGGTAGGGTAAGGCTACAGTAATATTTGGTATGCCAGTGTTGTGTTAGGGTTAGGCTACAGTAATATTAGGTATACCAGTGTTGTGTTAGGCGTAAGGTAAGGCTACCGTAATATTAGGTCTGCCAGTGTTGTGTGTGGGGTATGGTAAATCTACAGTAATATTAGGTATTCCAATGTTGTGTTAGGGGTAGGGTAGGCTACAGTAATATTAGGTCTGCCAGTGTTGTGTGTGGGGTATGGTAAGTCTACAGTAATATTAAGTCTGCCAGTGTTGTGTTAGGGGTAGGGTAAGGCTACAGTAATATTAGGTATACCAGTGTTGTTAATAGGGGTAGGGTAAGGCTACAGTAATATTAGGTCTGCCAGTGTTGTGTGTGTGGTATGGTAAGGCTACAGTAATATAACTGCCAGTGTTGTATTAGGGGTAGGGTAAGGCTACAGTAATATTAGGTCTGCTAGTGTTGTGTTAGGGGTAGGGTAAGGCTACAGTAATATTAGGTCTGCCAGTGTTGTGTTAGGGGTAGGGTAAGGCTACATTAATATTAGGTCTGCCAGTGTTGTGTTAGGGGTAGGGTAAGGCTACAGTAATATTAGGTCTGCCAGTGTTGTGTTAGGGTTAGGTAAGGCTACAGTAATACTAGGTCTGCCAGTGTTGTGTTAGAGGTGGGGTAAGGCTACAGTAATATTAGGTCTGGCAGTGTTGTGTTAGGCGTAAGGTAAGGCTACCGTAATATTAGGTCTGCCAGTGTTGTGTAAAGGGTAAGCAGGGCTGCAGTAATATTAGGTCTGCCAGTGTTGTGTTAGAGGTAGGGTAAGGCTACAGTAATATTAGGTTTGCCAGTGTTGTGTTAGAGGTAGGGTAAGGCTACAGTAATATAAGGTATGCCAGTGTTGTGTTAGGGGTAGGGTAAGTCTACAGTAATATTAGGTTTGCCAGTGTTGTGTTAGGGGTTGGTTAAGGCTACAGTAATATTAGGTTTGCCAGTGTTGTGTAAAGGGTAAGTAGGGCTACAGTAATATTAGGTCTGCCAGTGTTGTGTTAGAGGTAGGGTAAGGCTACAGTAATATTAGGTCTGCCAGTGTTGTGTTAGGGGTAGGGTAAGGCTACAGTAATATTAGGTCTGCCAGTGTTGTGTTAGGGGTAGGGTAAGGCTACAATAATATTAGGTATGCCAGTGTTGTGTTGAGGGTTGGATAAGGCTACATTTATATAAGGTGTACCAGTGTTGTGTTAGGCGTAAGTAGGGCTACAGTAATATTAGGTCTGCCAGTGTTGTGTTAGAGGTAGGGTAAGGCTACAGTAATATTTGGTATGCCAGTGTTGTGTTAGGGGTAGGGTAGACTACAGTAATATTAGGTCTGGCAGTGTTGTGTTAGGCGTAAGGTAAGGCTACCGTAATATTAGGTCTGCCAGTGTTGTGTGTGGGGTATGGTAAGTCTACAGTAATATTAAGTCTGCCAGTGTTGTGTTAGGGGTAGGGTAAGGCTACAGTAATATTAGGTATACCAGTGTTGTTAATAGGGGTAGAGTAAGGCTACAGTAATATTAGGTCTGCCAGTGTTGTGTGTGTGGTATGGTAAGGCTACAGTAATATAACTGCCAGTGTTGTGTTAGGGGTAGGGTAAGGCTACAGTAATATTAGGTCTGCTAGTGTTGTGTTAGGGGTAAGGTAAGTATACAGTAATATAAGGTCTGCCAGTGTTGTGTTAGGGGTAAGGTAAGGCTATAGTTATATTAGGTCTGCCAGTGTTGTGTTAGGGGTAGGTAAGGCTACAGTAATATTAGGTCTGCCAGTGTTGTGTGTGGGGTATGGTAAGTCTACAGTAATATTATGTCTGCCAGTGTTGTGTTAGGGGTAGAGTAAGGCTACAGTAATATTAGGTCTGCTAGTGTTGTGTTAGGGGTAGTAAGGCTACTGTAATATTATGTCTGTCAGTGTTGTGTTAGGGGTAGGGTAAGGCTACAGTAATATTAAGTATGCCAGTGTTGCGTTAGGGGTAGGTGAGCCTATCTTTATATAAACTCTGCCAGTGTTATATTAGGGGTAGAGTAGTGCTACAGTTAAATAAACTCTGCCAATGTTATATTAGGGGTAGGGTAAGGCTACAGTAATATTAGGTATGCCAGTATTGTGTTAGGGGTAGGGTAAGGCTACAGTAATATAAGGTGTACCAGTGTTGTGTTAGGAGTAAGTAGGGCTACAGTAATATTAGGTCTGCCAGTGTTGTGTTAGAGGTAGGGTAAGGCTACAGTAATATTTGGTATGCCAGTGTTGTGTTAGGGTTAGGCTACAGTAATATTAGGTATACCAGTGTTGTGTTAGGCGTAAGTAGGGCTACAGTAATATTAGGTCTGCCAGTGTTGTGTTAGAGGTAGGGTAAGGCTACAGTAATATTAGGTATACCAGTGTTGTGTTAGGCGTAAGTAGGGCTACAGTAATATTATGTCTGTCAGTGTTGTGTTAGGGGTAGGGTAAGGCTACAGTAATATTTGGTATGCCAGTGTTGCGTTAGGGGTAGGTGAGCCTATCTTTATATTAACTCTGCCAGTGTTATATTAGGGGTAGAGTAATGCTACAGTTAAATAAACTCTGCCAATGTTATATTAGGGGTAGGGTAAGGCTACAGTAATATTAGGTATGCCAGTATTGTGTTAGGGGTAGGGTAAGGCTACAGTAATATAAGGTGTACCAGTGTTGTGTTAGGCGTAAGTAGGGCTACAGTAATATTAGGTCTGCCAGTGTTGTGTTAGAGGTAGGGTAAGGCTACAGTAATATTTGGTATGCCAGTGTTGTGTTAGGGTTAGGCTACAGTAATATTAGGTATACCAGTGTTGTGTTAGGGGTAGGGTAGACTACAGTAATATTAGGTCTGGCAGTGTTGTGTTAGGCGTAAGGTAAGGCTACCGTAATATTAGGTCTGCCAGTGTTGTGTGTGGGGTATGGTAAATCTACAGTAATATTAGGTATTCCAGTGTTGTGTTAGGGGTAGGGTAGGCTACAGTAACATTAGGTCTGCCAGTGTTGTGTGTGGGGTATGGTAAGTCTACAGTAATATTAAGTCTGCCAGTGTTGTGTTAGGGGTAGGGTAAGGCTACAGTAATATTAGGTATACCAGTGTTGTTAATAGGGGTAGGGTAAGGCTACAGTAATATTAGGTCTGCCAGTGTTGTGTGTGTGGTATGGTAAGGCTACAGTAATATAACTGCCAGTGTTGTGTTAGGGGTAGGGTAAGGCTACAGTAATATTAGGTCTGCTAGTGTTGTGTTAGGGGTAGTAAGGCTACAGTAATATTAGGTCTGCCAGTGTTGTGTTAGGGTTAGGTAAGGCTACAGTAATACTAGGTCTGCCAGTGTTGTGTTAGAGGTAGGGTAAGGCTACAGTAATATTAGGTCTGCCAGTGTTGTGTAAAGGGTAAGTAGGGCTGCAGTAATATTAGGTCTGCCAGTGTTGTGTTAGAGGTAGGGTAAGGCTACAGTAATATTTGGAATGCCAGTGTTGTGTTAGGGTTAGGCTACAGTAATATTAGGTATACCAGTGTTGTGTTAGGGGTAGGGTAGACTACAGTAATATTAGGTCTGGCAGTGTTGTGTTAGGCGTAAGGTAAGGCTACCGTAATATTAGGTCTGCCAGTGTTGTGTGTTGGGTATGGTAAATCTACAGTAATATTAGGTATTCCAGTGTTGTGTTAGGGGTAGGGTAGGCTACAGTAATATTAGGTCTGCCAGTGTTGTGTGTGTGGTATGGTAAGTCTACAGTAATATTAAGTCTGCCAGTGTTGTGTTAGGGGTAGGGTAAGGCTACAGTAATATTAGGTATACCAGTGTTGTTAATAGGGGTAGGGTAAGGCTACAGTAATATTAGGTCTGCCAGTGTTGTGTGTGTGGTATGGTAAGGCTACAGTAATATAACTGCCAGTGTTGTGTTAGGGGTAGGGTAAGGCTACAGTAATATTAGGTCTGCCAGTGTTGTGTTAGGGGTAGGTAAGGCTACAGTAATACTAGGTCTGCCAGTGTTGTGTGTGTGGTATGGTAAGGCTACAGTAATATAACTGCCAGTGTTGTGTTAGGGGTAGGGTAAGGCTACAGTAATATTAGGTCTGCTAGTGTTGTGTTAGGGGTAGTAAGGCTACAGTAATATTAGGTCTGCCAGTGTTGTGTTAGGGTTAGGTAAGGCTACAGTAATACTAGGTCTGCCAGTGTTGTGTTAGAGGTAGGGTAAGGCTACAGTAATATTTGGTATGCCAGTGTTGTGTTAGGGTTAGGCTACAGTAATATTAGGTATACCAGTGTTGTGTTAGGGGTAGGGTAGACTACAGTAATATTAGGTCTGGCAGTGTTGTGTTAGGCGTAAGGTAAGGCTACCGTAATATTAGGTCTGCCAGTGTTGTGTGTGGGGTATGGTAAATCTACAGTAATATTAGGTATTCCAGTGTTGTGTTAGGGGTAGGGTAGGCTACAGTAACATTAGGTCTGCCAGTGTTGTGTGTGGGGTATGGTAAGTCTACAGTAATATTAAGTCTGCCAGTGTTGTGTTAGGGGTAGGGTAAGGCTACAGTAATATTAGGTATACCAGTGTTGTTAATAGGGGTAGGGTAAGGCTACAGTAATATTAGGTCTGCCAGTGTTGTGTGTGTGGTATGGTAAGGCTACAGTAATATAACTGCCAGTGTTGTGTTAGGGGTAGGGTAAATCTACAGTAATATTAGGTCTGCTAGTGTTGTGTTAGGGGTAGTAAGGCTACAGTAATATTAGGTCTGCCAGTGTTGTGTTAGGGTTAGGTAAGGCTACAGTAATACTAGGTCTGCCAGTGTTGTGTTAGAGGTAGGGTAAGGCTACAGTAATATTAGGTCTGCCAGTGTTGTGTAAAGGGTAAGTAGGGCTGCAGTAATATTAGGTCTGCCAGTGTTGTGTTAGAGGTAGGGTAAGGCTACAGTAATATTTGGTATGCCAGTGTTGTGTTAGGGTTAGGCTACAGTAATATTAGGTATACCAGTGTTGTGTTAGGGGTAGGGTAGACTACAGTAATATTAGGTCTGGCAGTGTTGTGTTAGGCGTAAGGTAAGGCTACCGTAATATTAGGTCTGCCAGTGTTGTGTGTTGGGTATGGTAAATCTACAGTAATATTAGGTATTCCAGTGTTGTGTTAGGGGTAGGGTAGGCTACAGTAATATTAGGTCTGCCAGTGTTGTGTGTGTGGTATGGTAAGTCTACAGTAATATTAAGTCTGCCAGTGTTGTGTTAGGGGTAGGGTAAGGCTACAGTAATATTAGGTATACCAGTGTTGTTAATAGGGGTAGGGTAAGGCTACAGTAATATTAGGTCTGCCAGTGTTGTGTGTGTGGTATGGTAAGGCTACAGTAATATAACTGCCAGTGTTGTGTTAGGGGTAGGGTAAGGCTACAGTAATATTAGGTCTGCCAGTGTTGTGTTAGGGGTAGGTAAGGCTACAGTAATACTAGGTCTGCCAGTGTTGTGTGTGTGGTATGGTAAGGCTACAGTAATATAACTGCCAGTGTTGTGTTAGGGGTAGGGTAAGGCTACAGTAATATTAGGTCTGCTAGTGTTGTGTTAGGGGTAGTAAGGCTACAGTAATATTAGGTCTGCCAGTGTTGTGTTAGGGTTAGGTAAGGCTACAGTAATACTAGGTCTGCCAGTGTTGTGTTAGAGGTAGGGTAAGGCTACAGTAATATTTGGTATGCCAGTGTTGTGTTAGGGTTAGGCTACAGTAATATTAGGTATACCAGTGTTGTGTTAGGGGTAGGGTAGACTACAGTAATATTAGGTCTGGCAGTGTTGTGTTAGGCGTAAGGTAAGGCTACCGTAATATTAGGTCTGCCAGTGTTGTGTGTGGGGTATGGTAAATCTACAGTAATATTAGGTATTCCAGTGTTGTGTTAGGGGTAGGGTAGGCTACAGTAACATTAGGTCTGCCAGTGTTGTGTGTGGGGTATGGTAAGTCTACAGTAATATTAAGTCTGCCAGTGTTGTGTTAGGGGTAGGGTAAGGCTACAGTAATATTAGGTATACCAGTGTTGTTAATAGGGGTAGGGTAAGGCTACAGTAATATTAGGTCTGCCAGTGTTGTGTGTGTGGTATGGTAAGGCTACAGTAATATAACTGCCAGTGTTGTGTTAGGGGTAGGGTAAGGCTACAGTAATATTAGGTCTGCTAGTGTTGTGTTAGGGGTAGTAAGGCTACAGTAATATTAGGTCTGCCAGTGTTGTGTTAGGGTTAGGTAAGGCTACAGTAATACTAGGTCTGCCAGTGTTGTGTTAGAGGTAGGGTAAGGCTACAGTAATATTAGGTCTGCCAGTGTTGTGTAAAGGGTAAGTAGGGCTGCAGTAATATTAGGTCTGCCAGTGTTGTGTTAGAGGTAGGGTAAGGCTACAGTAATATTTGGTATGCCAGTGTTGTGTTAGGGTTAGGCTACAGTAATATTAGGTATACCAGTGTTGTGTTAGGGGTAGGGTAGACTACAGTAATATTAGGTCTGGCAGTGTTGTGTTAGGCGTAAGGTAAGGCTACCGTAATATTAGGTCTGCCAGTGTTGTGTGTTGGGTATGGTAAATCTACAGTAATATTAGGTATTCCAGTGTTGTGTTAGGGGTAGGGTAGGCTACAGTAATATTAGGTCTGCCAGTGTTGTGTGTGTGGTATGGTAAGTCTACAGTAATATTAAGTCTGCCAGTGTTGTGTTAGGGGTAGGGTAAGGCTACAGTAATATTAGGTATACCAGTGTTGTTAATAGGGGTAGGGTAAGGCTACAGTAATATTAGGTCTGCCAGTGTTGTGTGTGTGGTATGGTAAGGCTACAGTAATATAACTGCCAGTGTTGTGTTAGGGGTAGGGTAAGGCTACAGTAATATTAGGTCTGCCAGTGTTGTGTTAGGGGTAGGTAAGGCTACAGTAATACTAGGTCTGCCAGTGTTGTGTTAGAAGTAGGGTAAGGCTACAGTAATATTAGGTATACCAGTGTTGTGTTAGCGGTAGGGTAGACTACAGTAATATTAGGTCTGGCAGTGTTGTGTTAGGCGTAAGGTAAGGCTACCGTAATATTAGGTCTGCCAGTGTTGTGTAAAGGGTAAGCAGGGCTGCAGTAATATTAGGTCTGCCAGTGTTGTGTTAGAGGTAGGGTAAGGCTACAGTAATATTAGGTTTGCCAGTGTTGTGTTAGAGGTAGGGTAAGGCTACAGTAATATAAGGTATGCCAGTGTTGTGTTAGGGGTAGGGTAAGTCTACAGTAATATTAGGTTTGCCAGTGTTGTGTTAGGGGTTGGTTAAGGCTACAGTAATATTAGGTTTGCCAGTGTTGTGTAAAGGGTAAGTAGGGCTACAGTAATATTAGGTCTGCCAGTGTTGTGTTAGAGGTAGGGTAAGGCTACAGTAATATTAGGTATGCCAGTATTGTGTTAGGGGTAGTGTGGTTACAGTAATATAAGGTGTACCAGTGTTGTGTTAGGCGTAAGTAGGGCTACAGTAATATTAGGTCTGCCAGTGTTGTGTTAGAGGTAGGGTAAGGCTACAGTAATATTTGGTATGCCAGTGTTGTGTTAGGGGTATGGTAAATCTACAGTAATATTAGGTATTCCATTGTTGTGTTAGGGGTAGGGTAGGCTACAGTAATATTATGTCTGCCAGTGTTGTGTGTGGGGTATGGTAAGTCTACAGTAATATTAAGTCTGCCAGTGTTGTGTCAGGGGTAGGGTAAGGCTACAGTAATATTAGGTATACCAGTGTTGTGTTAGGCGTAAGTAGGGCTACAGTAATATTAGGTCTGCTAGTGTTGTGTTAGGGGTAGTAAGGCTACTGTAATATTATGTCTGTCAGTGTTGTGTTAGGGGTAGGGTAAGGCTACAGTAATATTAGGTATGCCAGTGTTGCGTTAGGGGTAGGTGAGCCTATCTTTATATAAACTCTGCCAGTGTTATATTAGGGGTAGAGTAATGCTACAGTTAAATAAACTCTGCCAATGTTATATTAGGGGTAGGGTAAGGCTACAGTAATATTAGGTATGCCAGTATTGTGTTAGGGGTACAGTAATATTAGGTTTGCCAGTGTTGTGTTAGAGGTAGGGTAAGGCTACAGTAATATAAGGTATGCCAGTGTTGTGTTAGGGGTAGGGTAAGTCTACAGTAATATTAGGTTTGCCAGTGTTGTGTTAGGGGTTGGTTAAGGCTACAGTAATATTAGGTTTGCCAGTGTTGTGTAAAGGGTAAGTAGGGCTACAGTAATATTAGGTCTGCCAGTGTTGTGTTAGAGGTAGGGTAAGGCTACAGTAATATTAGGTCTGCCAGTGTTGTGTTAGTGGTAGGGTAAGGCTACAGTAATATTAGGTCTGCCAGAGTTGTGTTAGGGGTAGGGTAAGGCTACAGTAATATTAGGTATGCCAGTGTTGTGTTGAGGGTTGGATAAGGCTACATTTATATTAGGAATGCCAGTGTTGTGTTAGGGTTAGGGTAAGGCTACAGTAATATTAGGTATGCCAGTATTGTGTTAGGGGTAGTGTGGTTACAGTAATATAAGGTGTACCAGTGTTGTGTTAGGCGTAAGTAGGGCTACAGTAATATTAGGTCTGCCAGTGTTGTGTTAGAGGTAGGGTAAGGCTACAGTAATATTTGGTATGCCAGTGTTGTGTTAGGGGTATGGTAAATCTACAGTAATATTAGGTATTCCATTGTTGTGTTAGGGGTAGGGTAGGCTACAGTAATATTATGTCTGCCAGTGTTGTGTGTGGGGTATGGTAAGTCTACAGTAATATTAAGTCTGCCAGTGTTGTGTCAGGGGTAGGGTAAGGCTACAGTAATATTAGGTATACCAGTGTTGTTAATAGGGGTAGGGTAAGGCTACAGTAATATTAGGTCTGCCAGTGTTGTGTTAGGGGTAGGGTAAGGCTACAGTAATATTAGGTCTGCTAGTGTTGTGTTAGGGGTAGGGTAAGGCTACAGTAATATAAGGTGTACCAGTGTTGTGTTAGGCGTAAGTAGGGCTACAGTAATATTAGGTCTGCCAGTGTTGTGTTAGGGGTAGGGTAAGGCTACAGTAATATTAGGTCTGCTAGTGTTGTGTTAGGGGTAGTAAGGCTACAGTAATATTAGGTCTGCCAGTGTTGTCTTAGGGTTAGGTAGGGCTACAGTAATATCAAGTCTGCCAGTGTTGTGTTAGGGGTAGGGTAAGGCTACAGTAATATTAGGTATGCCAGTGTTGTGTTAGGGTTAGGTAAGGCTACAGTAATATTAGGTCTGCCAGTGTTGTGTTAGGGGTAGGGTAAGGCTACAGTAATATTAGGTCTGCTAGTGTTGTGTTAGGGTTAGGTAAGGCTACAGTAATATTAGGTCTGCCAGTGTTGTGTTAGGGGTAGGGTAAGGCTACAGTAATATTAGGTCTGCTAGTGTTGTGTTAGGGGTAGTAAGGCTACAGTAATATAAGGTCTGGCAGTGTTATGTTAGGCGTAAGGTAAGGCTACAGTAATATTAGGTCTGCCAGTGTTGTGTTAGGTTTAGGTAAAGTTACAGTGATATAAGGAGTGCTATTGTTGTGTTAGGGGTAGGGTAGGTCTACAGTAATATTAGGTTTGTCAGTGTTGCGTTAGGGGTAAGGTAAGTCTACAGTAATATAAGGTCTGGCAGTGTTATGTTAGGCGTAAGGTAAGGCTACAGTTATATTAGGTCTGCCAGTGTTGTGTTAGGGGTAGGTAAGGCTACAGTAATATTAGGTCTGCCAGTGTTGTGTGTGGGGTATGGTAAGTCTACAGTAATATTATGTATACCAGTGTTGTGTAAGGGGTAAGGTAGGTCTACAGTAATATTATGTCTGCCAGTGTTGTGTTAGGGGTAGAGTAAGGTTACAGTAATATTAGGTCTGCTAGTGTTGTGTTAGGGGTAGTAAGGCTACTGTAATATTATGTCTGTCAGTGTTGTGTTAGGGGTAGGGTAAGGCTACAGTAATATTAGGTATGCCAGTGTTGCGTTAGGGGTAGGTGAGCCTATCTTTATATAAACTCTGCCAGTGTTATATTAGGGGTAGAGTAATGCTACAGTTAAATAAACTCTGCCAATGTTATATTAGGGGTAGGGTAAGGCTACAGTAATATTAGGTATGCCAGTATTGTGTTAGGGGTAGGGTAGGGCTACAGTAATATAAGGTGTACCAGTGTTGTGTTAGGCGTAAGTAGGGCTACAGTAATATTAGGTCTGCCAGTGTTGTGTTAGAGGTAGGGTAAGGCTACAGTAATATTTGGTATGCCAGTGTTGTGTTAGGGTTAGGCTACAGTAATATTAGGTATACCAGTGTTGTGTTAGGGGTAGGGTAGACTACAGTAATATTAGGTCTGGCAGTGTTGTGTTAGGCGTAAGGTAAGGCTACCGTAATATTAGGTCTGCCAGTGTTGTGTGTTGGGTATGGTAAATCTACAGTAATATTAGGTATTCCAGTGTTGTGTTAGGGGTAGGGTAGGCTACAGTAATATAAGGTCTGCCAGTGTTGTGTGTGTGGTATGGTAAGTCTACAGTAATATTAAGTCTGCCAGTGTTGTGTTAGGGGTAGGGTAAGGCTACAGTAATATTAGGTATACCAGTGTTGTTAATAGGGATAGGGTAAGGCTACAGTAATATTAGGTCTGCCAGTGTTGTGTTAGGGTTAGGTAAGGCTACAGTAATACTAGGTCTGCCAGTGTTGTGTTAGAAGTAGGGTAAGGCTACAGTAATATTAGGTATACCAGTGTTGTGTTAGCGGTAGGGTAGACTACAGTAATATTAGGTCTGGCAGTGTTGTGTTAGGCGTAAGGTAAGGCTACCGTAATATTAGGTCTGCCAGTGTTGTGTAAAGGGTAAGCAGGGCTGCAGTAATATTAGGTCTGCCAGTGTTGTGTTAGAGGTAGGGTAAGGCTACAGCAATATTAGGTTTGCCAGTGTTGTGTTAGAGGTAGGGTAAGGCTACAGTAATATAAGGTATGCCAGTGTTGTGTTAGGGGTAGGGTAAGTCTACAGTAATATTAGGTTTGCCAGTGTTGTGTTAGGGGTTGGTTAAGGCTACAGTAATATTAGGTTTGCCAGTGTTGTGTAAAGGGTAAGTAGGGCTACAGTAATATTAGGTCTGCCAGTGTTGTGTTAGAGGTAGGGTAAGGCTACAGTAATATTAGGTCTGCCAGTATTGTGTTAGTGGTAGGGTAAGGCTACAGTAATATTAGGTCTGCCAGTGTTGTGTTAGGGGTAGGGTAAGGCTACAATAATATTAGGTATGCCAGTGTTGTGTTGAGGGTTGGATAAGGCTACATTTATATTAGGAATGCCAGTGTTGTGTTAGGGGTAGGGTAAGGCTACAGTAATATTAGGTATGCCAGTATTGTGTTAGGGGTAGGGTAAGGCTACAGTAATATAAAGTGTACCAGTGTTGTGTTAGGCGTAAGTAGGGCTACAGTAATATTAGGTCTGCCAGTGTTGTGTTAGAGGTAGGGTAAGGCTACAGTAATATTTGGTATGCCAGTGTTGTGTTAGGGGTAGGGTAGACTACAGTAATATTAGGTCTGCCAGTGTTGTGTTAGGGGTAGGGTAAGGCTACCGTAATATTAGGTCTGCCAGTGTTGTGTGTGGGGTATGGTAAGTCTACAGTAATATTATGTCTGTCAGTGTTGTGTTAGGGGTAGGGTAAGGCTACAGTAATATTAGGTATGCCAGTGTTGCGTTAGGGGTAGGTGAGCCTATCTTTATATAAACTCTGCCAGTGTTATATTAGGGGTAGAGTAATGCTACAGTTAAATAAACTCTGCCAATGTTATATTAGGGGTAGGGTAAGGCTACAGTAATATTAGGTATGCCAGTATTGTGTTAGGGGTAGGGTAGGGCTACAGTAATATAAGGTGTACCAGTGTTGTGTTAGGCATAAGTAGGGCTACAGTAATATTAGGTCTGCCAATGTTGTGTTAGAGGTAGGGTAAGGCTACAGTAATATTTGGTATGCCAGTGTTGTGTTAGGGTTAGGCTACAGTAATATTAGGTATACCAGTGTTGTGTTAGGGGTAGGGTAGACTACAGTAATATTAGGTCTGGCAGTGTTGTGTTAGGCGTAAGGTAAGGCTACCGTAATATTAGGTCTGCCAGTGTTGTGTGTGGGGTATGGTAAATCTACAGTAATATTAGGTATTCCATTGTTGTGTTAGGGGTAGGGTAGGCTACAGTAATATTAGGTCTGCCAGTGTTGTGTGTGGGGTATGGTAAGTCTACAGTAATATTACGTCTGCCAGTGTTGTGTTAGGGGTAGGGTAAGGCTACAGTAATATTAGGTATACCAGTGTTGTTAATAGGGGTAGGGTAAGGCTACAGTAATATTAGGTCTGCCAGTGTTGTGTGTGTGGTAGGGTAAGGCTACAGTAATATTAGGTCTGCTAGTGTTGTGTTAGGCGTAAGTAGGGCTACAGTAATATTAGGTCTGCCAGTGTTGTGTTAGGGTTAGGTAAGGCTACAGTAATATTAGGTCTGCCAGTGTTGTGTTAGAGGTAGGGTAAGGCTACAGTAATATTAGGTCTGCTAGTGTTGTGTTAGGGGTAGTAAGGCTACAGCAATATTAGGTCTGCCAGTGTTGTGTTAGGGGTTAGGTAGGTTTACAGTAATATCAGGTCTCGCAGTGTTATGTTAGGTTTAGGTAAAGTTACAGTGATATAAGGAGTGCTATTGTTGTGTTAGGGGTAGGGTAGGTCTACAGTAATATTAGGTTTGTCAGTGTTGTGTTAGGGGTAAGGTAAGTATACAGTAATATAAGGTCTGCCAGTGTTGTGTTAGGGGTAAGGTAAGGCTATAGTTATATTAGGTCTGCCAGTGTTGTGTTAGGGGTAGGTAAGGCTACAGTAATATTAGGTCTGCCAGTGTTGTGTGTGGGGTATGGTAAGTCTACAGTAATATTATGTCTGCCAGTGTTGTGTTAGGGGTAGAGTAAGGCTACAGTAATATTAGGTCTGCTAGTGTTGTGTTAGGGGTAGTAAGGCTACTGTAATATTATGTCTGTCAGTGTTGTGTTAGGGGTAGGGTAAGGCTACAGTAATATTAAGTATGCCAGTGTTGCGTTAGGGGTAGGTGAGCCTATCTTTATATAAACTCTGCCAGTGTTATATTAGGGGTAGAGTAGTGCTACAGTTAAATAAACTCTGCCAATGTTATATTAGGGGTAGGGTAAGGCTACAGTAATATTAGGTATGCCAGTATTGTGTTAGGGGTAGGGTAAGGCTACAGTAATATAAGGTGTACCAGTGTTGTGTTAGGAGTAAGTAGGGCTACAGTAATATTAGGTCTGCCAGTGTTGTGTTAGAGGTAGGGTAAGGCTACAGTAATATTTGGTATGCCAGTGTTGTGTTAGGGTTAGGCTACAGTAATATTAGGTATACCAGTGTTGTGTTAGGCGTAAGGTAAGGCTACCGTAATATTAGGTCTGCCAGTGTTGTGTGTGGGGTATGGTAAATCTACAGTAATATTAGGTATTCCAATGTTGTGTTAGGGGTAGGGTAGGCTACAGTAATATTAGGTCTGCCAGTGTTGTGTGTGGGGTATGGTAAGTCTACAGTAATATTAAGTCTGCCAGTGTTGTGTTAGGGGTAGGGTAAGGCTACAGTAATATTAGGTATACCAGTGTTGTTAATAGGGGTAGGGTAAGGCTACAGTAATATTAGGTCTGCCAGTGTTGTGTGTGTGGTATGGTAAGGCTACAGTAATATAACTGCCAGTGTTGTATTAGGGGTAGGGTAAGGCTACAGTAATATTAGGTCTGCTAGTGTTGTGTTAGGGGTAGGGTAAGGCTACAGTAATATTAGGTCTGCCAGTGTTGTGTTAGGGGTAGGGTAAGGCTACATTAATATTAGGTCTGCCAGTGTTGTGTTAGGGGTAGGGTAAGGCTACAGTAATATTAGGTCTGCCAGTGTTGTGTTAGGGTTAGGTAAGGCTACAGTAATACTAGGTCTGCCAGTGTTGTGTTAGAGGTGGGGTAAGGCTACAGTAATATTAGGTCTGGCAGTGTTGTGTTAGGCGTAAGGTAAGGCTACCGTAATATTAGGTCTGCCAGTGTTGTGTAAAGGGTAAGCAGGGCTGCAGTAATATTAGGTCTGCCAGTGTTGTGTTAGAGGTAGGGTAAGGCTACAGTAATATTAGGTTTGCCAGTGTTGTGTTAGAGGTAGGGTAAGGCTACAGTAATATAAGGTATGCCAGTGTTGTGTTAGGGGTAGGGTAAGTCTACAGTAATATTAGGTTTGCCAGTGTTGTGTTAGGGGTTGGTTAAGGCTACAGTAATATTAGGTTTGCCAGTGTTGTGTAAAGGGTAAGTAGGGCTACAGTAATATTAGGTCTGCCAGTGTTGTGTTAGAGGTAGGGTAAGGCTACAGTAATATTAGGTCTGCCAGTGTTGTGTTAGGGGTAGGGTAAGGCTACAGTAATATTAGGTCTGCCAGTGTTGTGTTAGGGGTAGGGTAAGGCTACAATAATATTAGGTATGCCAGTGTTGTGTTGAGGGTTGGATAAGGCTACATTTATATAAGGTGTACCAGTGTTGTGTTAGGCGTAAGTAGGGCTACAGTAATATTAGGTCTGCCAGTGTTGTGTTAGAGGTAGGGTAAGGCTACAGTAATATTTGGTATGCCAGTGTTGTGTTAGGGGTAGGGTAGACTACAGTAATATTAGGTCTGGCAGTGTTGTGTTAGGCGTAAGGTAAGGCTACCGTAATATTAGGTCTGCCAGTGTTGTGTGTGGGGTATGGTAAGTCTACAGTAATATTAAGTCTGCCAGTGTTGTGTTAGGGGTAGGGTAAGGCTACAGTAATATTAGGTATACCAGTGTTGTTAATAGGGGTAGAGTAAGGCTACAGTAATATTAGGTCTGCCAGTGTTGTGTGTGTGGTATGGTAAGGCTACAGTAATATAACTGCCAGTGTTGTGTTAGGGGTAGGGTAAGGCTACAGTAATATTAGGTCTGCTAGTGTTGTGTTAGGGGTAAGGTAAGTATACAGTAATATAAGGTCTGCCAGTGTTGTGTTAGGGGTAAGGTAAGGCTATAGTTATATTAGGTCTGCCAGTGTTGTGTTAGGGGTAGGTAAGGCTACAGTAATATTAGGTCTGCCAGTGTTGTGTGTGGGGTATGGTAAGTCTACAGTAATATTATGTCTGCCAGTGTTGTGTTAGGGGTAGAGTAAGGCTACAGTAATATTAGGTCTGCTAGTGTTGTGTTAGGGGTAGTAAGGCTACTGTAATATTATGTCTGTCAGTGTTGTGTTAGGGGTAGGGTAAGGCTACAGTAATATTAAGTATGCCAGTGTTGCGTTAGGGGTAGGTGAGCCTATCTTTATATAAACTCTGCCAGTGTTATATTAGGGGTAGAGTAGTGCTACAGTTAAATAAACTCTGCCAATGTTATATTAGGGGTAGGGTAAGGCTACAGTAATATTAGGTATGCCAGTATTGTGTTAGGGGTAGGGTAAGGCTACAGTAATATAAGGTGTACCAGTGTTGTGTTAGGAGTAAGTAGGGCTACAGTAATATTAGGTCTGCCAGTGTTGTGTTAGAGGTAGGGTAAGGCTACAGTAATATTTGGTATGCCAGTGTTGTGTTAGGGTTAGGCTACAGTAATATTAGGTATACCAGTGTTGTGTTAGGCGTAAGGTAAGGCTACCGTAATATTAGGTCTGCCAGTGTTGTGTGTGGGGTATGGTAAATCTACAGTAATATTAGGTATTCCAATGTTGTGTTAGGGGTAGGGTAGGCTACAGTAATATTAGGTCTGCCAGTGTTGTGTGTGGGGTATGGTAAGTCTACAGTAATATTAAGTCTGCCAGTGTTGTGTTAGGGGTAGGGTAAGGCTACAGTAATAGTAGGTATACCAGTGTTGTTAATAGGGGTAGGGTAAGGCTACAGTAATATTAGGTCTGCCAGTGTTGTGTGTGTGGTATGGTAAGGCTACAGTAATATAACTGCCAGTGTTGTATTAGGGGTAGGGTAAGGCTACAGTAATATTAGGTCTGCTAGTGTTGTGTTAGGGGTAGGGTAAGGCTACAGTAATATTAGGTCTGCCAGTGTTGTGTTAGGGGTAGGGTAAGGCTACATTAATATTAGGTCTGCCAGTGTTGTGTTAGGGGTAGGGTAAGGCTACAGTAATATTAGGTCTGCCAGTGTTGTGTTAGGGTTAGGTAAGGCTACAGTAATACTAGGTCTGCCAGTGTTGTGTTAGAGGTGGGGTAAGGCTACAGTAATATTAGGTCTGGCAGTGTTGTGTTAGGCGTAAGGTAAGGCTACCGTAATATTAGGTCTGCCAGTGTTGTGTAAAGGGTAAGCAGGGCTGCAGTAATATTAGGTCTGCCAGTGTTGTGTTAGAGGTAGGGTAAGGCTACAGTAATATTAGGTTTGCCAGTGTTGTGTTAGAGGTAGGGTAAGGCTACAGTAATATAAGGTATGCCAGTGTTGTGTTAGGGGTAGGGTAAGTCTACAGTAATATTAGGTTTGCCAGTGTTGTGTTAGGGGTTGGTTAAGGCTACAGTAATATTAGGTTTGCCAGTGTTGTGTAAAGGGTAAGTAGGGCTACAGTAATATTAGGTCTGCCAGTGTTGTGTTAGAGGTAGGGTAAGGCTACAGTAATATTAGGTCTGCCAGTGTTGTGTTAGGGGTAGGGTAAGGCTACAGTAATATTAGGTCTGCCAGTGTTGTGTTAGGGGTAGGGTAAGGCTACAATAATATTAGGTATGCCAGTGTTGTGTTGAGGGTTGGATAAGGCTACATTTATATAAGGTGTACCAGTGTTGTGTTAGGCGTAAGTAGGGCTACAGTAATATTAGGTCTGCCAGTGTTGTGTTAGAGGTAGGGTAAGGCTACAGTAATATTTGGTATGCCAGTGTTGTGTTAGGGGTAGGGTAGACTACAGTAATATTAGGTCTGGCAGTGTTGTGTTAGGCGTAAGGTAAGGCTACCGTAATATTAGGTCTGCCAGTGTTGTGTGTGGGGTATGGTAAGTCTACAGTAATATTAAGTCTGCCAGTGTTGTGTTAGGGGTAGGGTAAGGCTACAGTAATATTAGGTATACCAGTGTTGTTAATAGGGGTAGAGTAAGGCTACAGTAATATTAGGTCTGCCAGTGTTGTGTGTGTGGTATGGTAAGGCTACAGTAATATAACTGCCAGTGTTGTGTTAGGGGTAGGGTAAGGCTACAGTAATATTAGGTCTGCTAGTGTTGTGTTAGGGGTAGTAAGGCTACAGTAATATTAGGTCTGCCAGTGTTGTGTTAGGGTTAGGTAAGGCTACAGTAATATTATGTCTGCCAGTGTTGTGTTAGGGGTAGGGTAAGGCTACAGTTATATTAGGTCTGCTAGTGTTGTGTTAGGGGTAGTAAGGCTACAGCAATATTAGGTCTGCCAGTGTTGTGTTAGGGGTTAGGTAGGTTTACAGTAATATCAGGTCTGGCAGTGTTATGTTAGGTTTAGGTAAAGTTACAGTGATATAAGGAGTGCTATTGTTGTGTTAGGGGTAGGGTAGGTCTACAGTAATATTAGGTTTGTCAGTGTTGTGTTAGGGGTAAGGTAAGTATACAGTAATATAAGGTCTGGCAGTGTTGTGTTAGGCGTAAGGTAAGGCTACAGTTATATTAGGTCTGCCAGTGTTGTGTTAGGGGTAGGTAAGGCTACAGTAATATTAGGTCTGCCAGTGTTGTGTGTGGGGTATGGTAAGTCTACAGTAATATTATGTCTGCCAGTGTTGTGTTAGGGGTAGGGTAAGGCTACAGTAATATTAGGTCTGCTAGTGTTGTGTTAGGGGTAGTAAGGCTACAGTAATATTAGGTCTGCCAGTGTTGTGTTAGGGGTAGGTAAGGCTACAGTAATATTAGGTCTGCCAGTGTTGTGTTAGGGGTAGGTAAGGCTACAGTAATATTAGGTCTGCCAGTGTTGTGTTAGGGGTAGGGTAAGGCTACAGTAATATTAGGTCTGCCAGTGTTGTGTTAGGGGTAGGTAAGGCTACAGTAATATTAGGTCTGCCAGTGTTGTGTTAGGGGTAGGGTAAGGCTACAGTAATATTAGGTCTGCCAGTGTTGTGTTAGGGGTAGGTAAGGCTACAGTAATATTAGGTCTGCCAGTGTTGTGTGTGGGGTATGGTAAGTCTACAGTAATATTATGTCTGCCAGTGTTGTGTTAGGGGTAGAGTAAGGCTACAGTAATATTAGGTCTGCTAGTGTTGTGTTAGGGGTAGTAAGGCTACAGTAATATTAGGTCTGCCAGTGTTGTGTTAGGGTTAGGTAGGGCTACAGTAATATCAGGTCTGCCAGTGTTGTGTTAGGGGTAGGGTAAGGCTACAGTAATATTAGGTCTGCCAGTGGTGTGTTAGGGTTAGGTAAGGCTACAGTAATATTAGGTCTGCCAGTGTTGTGTGAGGGGTAGGGTAAGGCTACAGTAATATTAGGTCTGCTAGTGTTGTGTTAGGGGTAGTAAGGCTACAGTAATATTAGGTCTGCCAGTGTTGTGTTAGGGTTAGGTAGGGCTACAGTAATATCAGGTCTGGCAGTGTTATGTTAGGCGTAAGGTAAGGCTACAGTAATATTGGGTCTGCCAGTGTTGTGTTAGGTTTAGGTAAAGTTACAGTGATATAAGGAGTGCTATTGTTGTGTTAGGGGTAGGGTAGGTCTACAGTAATATTAGGTTTGTCAGTGTTGTGTTAGGGGTAAGGTAAGTCTACAGTAATATAAGGTCTGGCAGTGTTATGTTAGGCGTAAGGTAAGGCTACAGTAATATTAGGTCTGCCAGTGTTGTGTTAGGGGTAGGTAAGGCTACAGAAATATTAGGTCTGCCAGTGTTGTGTGTGGGGTATGGTAAGTCTACAGTAATATTATGTATACCAGTGTTGTGTTAGGGGTAGGGTAGGTCTACAGTAATATTAGGTCTGCCAGTGTTGTGTTAGGGGTAGGGTAAGGCTACAGTAATATTAGGTCTGCTAGTGTTGTGTTAGGGGTAGTAAGGCTACAGTAATATTATGTCTGTCAGTGTTGTGTTAGGGGTAGGGTAAGGCTACAGTAATATTAGTTATGTCAGTGTTGCGTTAGGGGTAGGTGAGCCTATCTTTATATAAACTCTGCCAGTGTTATATTAGGGGTAGAGTAAAGCTACAGTTAAATAAACTCTGCCAATGTTATATTAGGGGTAGGGTAAGGCTACAGTAATATTAGGTCTACTAGTGTTGTGTTAGGGGTAGGGTAAGTCTACAGTAATATTAGGTCTGCCAATGTTATATAAGGGGTAGAGTAATGCTACAGTTAAATAAGATCTGTCAGTGTTATATTAGGGGTAGAGTAATGCTACAGTTAAATAAGCCCTGCCAGTGTTATATTAGGGGTAGAGTAATGCTACAGTTAAATAAGCTCTGTCAGTGTTATATTAGGGTTAGAATAATGCTACAGTTAAATAAGCTCCGTCAGTGTTATATTAGGGGTAGAATAATGCTACAGTTAAATAAACTCTGTCAGTGTTATATTAGGGGTGGAGTAATGCTTCAGTCAAATAAGATCTGCCAGTGTTATATTAGGGGTAGAGTAATGCTAGAGTTAAATAAGCCCTGCCAGTGTTATATTAGGGGTAGAGTAATGCTACAGTTAAATAAGCTCTGTCAGTGTTATATTAGGGGTAGAGTAATGCTAGAGTTAAATAAGCCCTGCCAGTGTTATATTAGGGGTAGAGTAATGCTACAGTTAAATAAGCTCTGTCAGTGTTATATTAGGGGTAGAGTAATGCTACAGTTAAATAAGATCTGCCAGTGTTATATTAGGGGTAGAGTAATGCTAGAGTTAAATAAGCCCTGTCAGTGTTATATTAGGGGTAGAATAATGTTTCAGTTAAATAAACTCTGTAAGTGTTATATTAGGGGTGGAGTAATGCTTCAGTCAAATAAGATCTGCCAGTGTTATATTAGGGGTAGAGTAATGCTAGAGTTAAATAAGCCCTGCCAGTGTTATATTAGGGGTAGAGTAATGCTTCAGTTAAATAAACTCTGTCAGTGTTATATTAGGGGTAGAGTAATGCTACAGTTAAATAAGCCCTGCCAGTGTTATATTAGGGGTAGAGTAATGCTAGAGTTAAATAAGCTCTGTCAGTGTTATATTAGGGGTAGAGTAATGCTACAGTTAAATAAGATCTGCCAGTGTTATATTAGGGGTAGAGTAATGCTAGAGTTAAATAAGCCCTGTCAGTGTTATATTAGGGGTGGAATAATGCTTCAGTTAAATAAGATCTGCCAATGCTGTATTAGAGTTCTTCCTACAGGTCAATGCATGAATTAACCCTGTTTTGGAAGAGTTTTAAGCGCATTATGGAAAAAATAATAATTGGATGTAGTTGTTAAAAACTTATTTCCGTAAAACTATATTAATTGGAAGATTGACTAATCAATCTTCTAATAGATTGTACTGGCATTGCAGCGACAATGCAGTAATTAACACGAAACCTCTGTGACTGGCAATAGTGCTGATCCAATGTTTTCTGATTAAGTACACTGATGTAGGACACAGATGCCCCAAATCAATCAAGTTAATTGCAATGCCCTCTGTAAAACCATGACATTGACTGACATTGGTTGCAGAAAGTATTTCTTGAAATTAATACCAATGTTTTGTTATTAACTATCTTCCACCTGCAGATAGTTGGAAGTTATCAATTTGCTCACAAACCCGCCGCTTTTAACACTCTTATTCTTAAAGTTTATTTTTTGCATATACTAATGGCTATGAAAGTATAGGTCATGAAATAACTTTCTTATCTGTCGCAAATTATTAAACTGTACCGTTATATACCCCACCTTTTTATCATTTAATCTCCAATTATTGAACTGCCCCATCATTTACATCGCCATGCTAATCTTTTTGTAACAACCATTGTGTTGTCTATATTGTCTGAGGGTTTTTTTCAACCGAATAACCGCGACATTCAATTTAAGTTACCTGCTGTACATTTCAGGGGTTATTTCTGTTGAAACAACAGCACCGCCCAATAGTTGAGGCAGCGAAATTCCTTGTATATCAGTTCGAAGTTTTTACTTGAATTGTCCAACCAAGTATTCCTTGAAACTTCTCTGTGCGTCGTTATTGTTCTAATGGATGCCGTGACACCATGTTTTGGTATAGTGAAAATAACGCTAATCCCATCAACGCAATCGCCACATTGCCAACAGCACGAACAACTTCTTTAATATATCTATACGTTATTGATATTCTATATATAGTTTGTTCGCACTTGTTATCAAGAATAGGTAATCAAACCGATATTGGCATCTTGCCGAGGGAGGGGCAAAGAATCATAGTTATTTAAGCAAATCAACGGACTGGTAGACGCTGTTATCGAGATAAACCCAACAGCAGACAACAAGTTGCAGCATCCGACCGAACAGATTGTATTAAACGCTCCCAGATTAGGAATTGTCACTTGTAACTCGTACTGGAACATTGAACTTTGTTTTAGACATATTGAAGCTTATTGAACAAAAGTCAGACAAATTTTTGATTGTTGGTTGCCGGACGTCTTTAATATGGAGGGCAACAACACAACCAACGGTTCATCTTTGACCTTGGATCCAGAAGACGATTTTTACTTCCCTGCATTGTACTACAATATATTTGCTGTGATATTACTTTTTAATTGGATGTTGGGGTCATTCTTCAATGGCAGTGCCTTGCTTGTTTTCTTTAAGAATAAAAATCTGCGTACCCCAACAAACATGTTTGTAATGGCGCTGGCGGTGGATGATTTGGCGATGTCCTCGGTCTGTCTTTTCGCTGCCTCTGCGTCCTACAATAAGCGTTGGATTCACGGTGACCTGATATGTTCAATCGAAGGGTTTTTGGTGTATGTTTTAGGTCTGACTGACTTGTACCTACTTTGCGCCATATCTTTAGACAGGTACATAGTAATCGCAAAACCTCTTCAGGCCAACAAGATCAATCATGGAGTCGCTGCCTTGTCTATTGCTGCCTGTTGGATGGGGGGACTTTTCTGGTCTGTTGTGCCATTCTTTGGTTGGAACTATTATACCCTTGAGGGATCAAGAGTTTCATGTGGAGTGTCATTTGCGCCGGACGATCCATCGATTCAAAGTTATATTTTAAGTATTTTTATCTTCTGCTTCGTTGGCCCTTTCATCTTGATCATGTTCAGTTACTACGGTGTCTTCATGACGGTAAGTTTGCGATCCATTTTGAAATGTAATCCAATTGTAATATAAAATTGTTAATTTTTTGTGTATTGAGGTCAATACGAAACTTTCTAGTATGGCAAAGACAGTAGTGTGATTACAAGGTTACATGCGAGCAAATCTCAATTCATTGTTACCTCTGAAACGCGATTGTGTGTATGCTTCATTGATCAGATAATAATCGGAATCAGATTTCAGACAATGTAGTCTGATCAATGCTATTCTGCACAAAACCATATTTTACCAATTCGTATGTCATCTGATCAATATTATCTTATCAATGGATGCAGACACACAACCGTGAAATACCAAATGTCTTGTTAGCTGATCACTGGATGTAGACACACAACCATTAAATACCAAATGTCATGTTAGCTGATCAATGGATGTATACACACAACCATGAAATACCAAATGGCATGTTAGCTGATCAATGGATGTATACACACAACCGTGTAATACCAAATGTCATGTTAGCTGTTCAATGGATGTAGACACACAACCGTGTAATACCAAATAACATGTTGGCTGATCAATGGATGTAGATACACAACCATGAAATACCAAATGTCATGTTAGCTGATCAATGGCTTTATACACACAACCGTGTAATACCAAATGTCATGTTAGCTGTTCAATGGATGTAGACACACAACCGTGTAATACCAAATGTCATTTTAGCTGATCAATGGATGTAGACACACAACCGTGTAATACCAAATGTCATGTTAGCTGTTCAATGGATGTAGACACACAACCGTGTAATACCAAATGTCATGTTAGCTGATCAATGGATGTAGACACACAGCCATGCAATACCAAATATCATGTAAGCTGATCAATGGATGTAGACACACAACCGTGTAATACCAAATATCATGTTACCAGATCAATTGATATATACACACAACCATGTAATACCAAATCTCATGTTTCCCACATTCCATACCAGATTTGGATACATTGACGTTATGTTGTAATGCAAGCCAAGATTACAAACCAGTTTTGGGTACAGTGACGTTGTTTTTTAATTTAAGGCGAGAATACCTGATTACCAGATTTTACATTCTTATATATCTTAGTTTAAAAATATCATGTCAAATCCATATTTTTATCATTGTTAGAAACCTTTATCGCCTAAAGCTATCGATTTCAGTTTTCGATACGCTGTAGAGAATAGCAAGGCACAAACGTTTTGTCGCTGATATCAACTGGGTTTTTTTTCTGGTTTGTGTCCAAACCAACGGTTTTGAAACGAATAATTGCAGCTTGAATTTACTCTCAAATTCAACTGAATCTTATATTTTCAGAACTGCCTTTGAATGAATACTCTACTTCTAGTAAGCCAATTTTGCTGACACTTATTTGGGAACAGTCAGAACATAGTCATTACCAATTATAGTCGGAAATTGCCGCCACAGCCACCGCTTTGGAAACCTATTGTGAAGAGAACATCAAATTGCATTTGTTAGTCAACAGTTTCTAGTTTAACAGATTAGGGTTTTATTATATACCAACATAGATAGTATTATCTTCAATTATATCCAAACACAAAACACGTGATCAGATTACATTGTTTTGGTTAAATTACATTTTAATGTGTTGATATAAACTGACACTGTTCAGATAGCATTTTAATGTATTATTTTGTTCCAACAAAGCTTACAACATTGAGTTGCAACAATGATACTCGGTTCTCATTTTGAGAACTTGATGTTTACTTGGATGTGACAAAGTTTTACATGGCGGGTGTCGTCGATGAAGCAGAAGACGCTTACTCTTCCGGAACACCTGGTCTTATTCTCTTGTACTTTTGCAAGGGTCTCCATGTAAATCTTTCCTTTGTTCAAATTTTGCCCCTGGTTTATTTGATTTTGAGTTTGGATTATGATTATGTTGACGCTTCGGTATTCTCTTATTTTATTGAGATTCATTCAATTCAGTATGAATATCCAAAATGAATATCCAAAGAATGGATAGAATATTATCAGATTAAACAGTGATATTTAGATAAAGATCACTTGCCACGTTTGATTGTGTGTAATGCTGTGGATATGTCGTTTTACTGTCGCCTGCATAAAGCAGTCAACATAAAGGTATCAGTATGTCGGTGTCGGCGGCGTCGTCATCCGCACACAAGTTTCCGTGTGATAATTTGACCTCCCTTAAGCCAATCAAAGTCAAGTTCGTATTTGCCGATCAAGCTTTAACTTCATTCAGTGTTTGCTTACAAGGGCTTGATTGTGATCGCTTTTCATGTTCAAAGGTCGAATTTCACTTTTCCTAAAAAGAGAAATATGGTTTCCGTTGGATAACTTGAGTTCCCTTTGGCCATCAAACTCAAACTTTCCAAAAGTGCTTGGTTCGGATTGGTTTTCTTGTTCAAACGTCAAGGTTAATGAAACTGTAAATAGAAAATTGATTTCCGTGCGATCACTCAATTTCGCCTCGTTTGATCAAGCTCATATGTCATACATTGCTTCCTTACCAAACGTTGTTGTTTGGGATTGTTCAGAGAATACCAAAGAAGGGTCAACAAAACCATAATCCGAACTCAAAATCGATTAAACTGGATGCAAAATAGGAACAAAAGAAAGATTTATATGGAGACTCTCATAAAAGCACAAGAGAATAAGACAAGGTGTTCCGGAAGAGTAAGCATTTTCTGCTTCAGCGACGACACCTGTCATGTAAATCTTTGTCACATCCAAATAAACATCAAGTTCTCAAAACGAGAACCGAGTATTATTGTCAATCACAACAAGTAAACACACTACTGAGTATACTCAAAACTTGAGTTTGATTTGGCCATCAAACTTCAAGCAGTGCTGCCTTACCAAACGTGCTTGCTTCGGATTGCTTTTCATAAATAGAAAATTGGTCCGTAAGATAACCTAAATTCGCTATGGCTGCTTAAGCTTATGAAAAGTTTTGAATTAACACTAAACATATATTGTAACAGATAAAAAAAAATCAGAAAAATTTTACTACAGGAAGTGCGTGTCATGAAACACATAAACATTATTATCTGAAAAGATATTCATTGTAAGGGAGTCCAAGCAATAAATCCTGCAAATTAACTTGGAGTAGATTCAATCAATATATTCATTGTAAGGGAGTCCAAGCAGTAAATCCTGCAAATTAACTTGGAGTAGATTCAATCAATATATTCATTGTAAGGGAGTCCAAGCAGTAAATCCTACAAATTAACTTGGAGTAGATTCAATCAATATATTCATTGTAAGGGAGTCCAAGCAGTAAATCCTACAAATTAACTTGGAGTAGATTCAATCATTATATTCATTGTAAGGGAGTCCAAGCATCAAAGCCTACAAATTAACTTGGAGTAGATTCAACCAATATATTCATTGAAAGGGAGTCTAAGCATTAAAGCCTACAAATTAATTTTGAGTAGATTCAATCAATATATTCATTGTAAGGGAGTCCAAGCAGTAAATCCTACAAATATACGTTGAGTAGATTCAATCAATACCAATAGCTTGTTTCTTAATTCTCTCAGTTTGCCGCGCAGGCGCTATATCCACTTCTGTGGAAGTTTTGTGTTTAATATGTACATTGATGGCCCTTTGTGAAATAATCTGCATTTTAATTTTAAGTAGTTTCTGGAAGATAGTAATCCAATATGAATATCTTCAACTGATTATGATTTATAATATTAAAAATTAGTATTAATTTTAATCAAGTAAATTTCATTTCCAGGTACGAAATATAGCAAGAAATGGAGTGTGGGATATGACCAGTCGAGTGGCGAGGAAAAACCTTAGGGTAGAGAAAAAGATGGCAAAGACCATTGCGGGAATGATAAGTAGGTATTGGTAAAGATACGTACATTGTATGATATGTAAATATTGGTAAAGAGACGTATATTGTATGAAATGTAAGTATTGGTAAATAGCCCTGTATTGTATGATATATAAGTATTGGTTAAGAGCCCTGTATTGTATGATATGTAAATATTGGTAAAGAGCCCAGTATTGTATGATATGTAAATATTGGTAAAGAGACGTATATTGTATGATATGTAAATATTGGTAAAGAGTCCTGTATTGTATGATATATAAGTATTGGTAAAGAGCCCTGTATTGTATGATATGTATATATTGGTAAAGAGCCCTGTATTGTATGATATGTAAATATTGGTAAAGAGCCCAGTATTGTATGATATGAAAATATTGGTATAGAGACGTATATTGTATGATATGTAAATATTGGTAAAGAGCCCTGTATTGTATGATATATAAGTATTGGTAAAGAGCCCTGTATTGCATGATATGTATATATTGGTAAAGAGCCCTGTATTGTATGATATGTAAATATTGGTAAAGAGCCCAGTATTGTATGATATGTAAATATTGGTAAAGAGACGTATATTGTATGATATGTAAATATTGGTAAAGAGCCCTTTCTTGTATGATATATAAGTATTGGTAAAGAGCCCTGTATTGCATGATATGTAAATATTGGTAAAGAGCCCTGTATTGTATGATATGTAAATATTGGTAAAGAGCCCAGTATTGTATGATATGTCAATATTGGTAAAGAGACGTATATTGTATGATATGTAAATATTGGTAAAGAGCCCTGTATTGTATGATATAAAAGTATTGGTAAAGAGCCCTGTATTGTATGATATGTAAATATTGGTAAAAAGCCCAGTATTGTATGATATGTCAATATTGGTAAAGAGCCCAGTATTGTATGATATGAAAATATTAGTAAAGAGCCCTGTATTGTTTGATTCGTAAATATTGGTAAAGAGCCCAGTATTGTATGATATGTAAATATTAGTAAAACGCCCTGTATTGTATGATATGTAAATATTGGTAACGAAACGTATATTGTATGATATGTAAGTATTGGTAAAGATACGTGTATTGTATTTATTTCGTAGATACTGATAGAGACACGTGTATGGTATTATAGTTGTTATGAAGGTATTGATAGAGACACGTGTATGGAATTATAGTTATTATGTAGGTATTGATAGAGACCTATGTATGGTATTATAGTTATTATGTAGGTATTGATAGAGCACGTGCATGGTATTATAGTTATTATGGAGGTATTGATAAAGATACTTGTATGGTATAATAGTTATTATGATGGTACTGATAGAGCACGTGCATGGTATTATAGTTATTATATAGGTATTGATAGAGACATGTGTATGGTATTATAGTTATTATGGAGGTATTGATAAAGATACTTGTATGGTATAATAGTTATTATGATGGTACTGATAGAGACACGTGCATGGTATTATAGTTATTATGTAGGTATTGATAGAGACCTATGTATGGTATTATAGTTATTATGTAGCTATTGATAGAGACCTATGTATGGTATTATAGTTATTATGGAGGTATTGATAAAGATACTTGTATGGTATAATAGTTATTATGATGGTACTGATAGAGACACGTGCATGGTATTATAGTTATTATGTAGGTATTGATAGAGACACGTACATGGCATTATAGTTATTATGAAGATATTGATAGAGAAACGTGCATGTTATTATAGTTATTACGTAGGTATTGATAGAGACACGTGCATGTTATTATAGTTATTACGTAGGTATTGATAGAGACACGTGCATGTTATTATAGTTATTACGTAGGTATTGATAGAGACACGTGTATGGTATTATAGTTATTATGTAGGTATTGATAGAGACTTATGTATGATATTATAGTTATTATGTAGATATTGATAGAGACACGTGTATAGTATTATAGTTATTATGTAGGTATTGATAGAGACCTATGTATGGTATTATAGTTATTATGTAGGTATTGATAGAGAGACGTGTATAGTATTATAGTTATTATGTAGGTATTGATAGAGACATGTGTATGGTATTATAGTTATTATGTAGGTATTGATGGAGACCTATGTATGGTATTATAGTTATCATGTAGGTATTGATAGAGACCTATGTATGGAATTATAGTTATTATGTAGATATTGATAGAGACCTATGTATGGTATTATAGTTATTGTGTTGGTATTGATAGAGACCTATGTATGGTATTATAGTTATTATGTAGGTATTGATAGAGACCTATGTATGGTATTATAGTTATTATGTAGGTATTGATAGAGACCTATGTATGGTATTATAGTTATTATGGAAGTATTGATAGAGACCTATGTATGGTATTATAGTTATTATGTAGGTATTGATAGAGACCTATGTATGGTATTATAGTTATTATGTATGTATTGATAGAGACACGTGTACGGTATTATAGTTATTACGTAGGTATTTATAGAGACCTATGTATGGTATTATAGTTATTATGAAGATATTGAAAGAGACACGAGAATTGTATTATAGTTATTATGCAGGTATTGATAGAGATACATGCATGTTATTATAGTTATTATGTAGGTATTGATAGAGACCTATGTATAGTATTAAAGTTATTATGTAGGTATTGATAGAGATACGTGCATGGTATTATAGTTATAATGTCGGTATTGATAGAGACACGTGTATGGTAATATAGTTATTATGTAGGTATTGATAGAGACCTATGTATGGTATTATAGTTATTACGTAGGTATTGATAGAGACCTATGTATGGTATTATAGTTGTTATGTAGGTATTGATAGAGACACGTGTATGGTATTATAGTTATTATGAAGGTATTGGTAGAAACACGTTTATGGTTTTATAGTTAAAACGTAGCTATTGATAGAGACCTATGAATGGTTTTATAGTTATAACGTAGCTATTGATAGAGACCTATGTATGGTTTTATAGTTATAACGTAGCTATTGATAGAGACACGTGTACGGTATTATAGTTATTATGTAGGTATTGATAGAGACACGTGTACGGTATTATAGTTATAACGTAGCTATTGATAGAGACCTATGTATGGTTTTATATGTATAACGTAGCTATTGATAGAGACACGTGTACGGTATTATAGTTATTATGTAGGTATTGATAGAGACACGTGTACGGTATTATAGTTATAACGTAGGTATTGATAGAGACACGTGTACGGTATTATAGTTATAACGTAGGTATTGATAGAGACCTATGTATGGTATTATAGTTATTATGAAGGTATTGATAGAGATACGTGTACGGTATTATAGTTATAACGTAGGTATTGATAGAGACCTATGTATGGTATTATAGTTATAACGTAGGTATTGATAGAGACACGTGTACGGTATTATAGTTATAACGTAGGTATTGATAGAGACCTATGTATGGTATTATAGTTATAACGTAGGTATTGATAGAGACCTATGTATGGTATTATAGTTATAACGTAGCTATTGATAGAGGTCTATGTATGGAATTATAGTTATTATGTAGGTATTGATAGAGACCTATGTATGGTATTATAGTTATTACGTAGGTATTGATAGAGGTCTATGTATGGAATTATAGTTATTATGTAGGTATTGATAGAGACCTATGTATGGTTTTATAGTTATTATGTAGGTATTGATAGAGACCTATGTATGGTTTTATAGTTATTATGTAGGTATTGATAGAGACCTATGTATGGTATTATAGTTATTATGTAGGTATTGATAGAGACCTATGTATGGAATTATAGTTATTATGTAGGTATTGATAGAGACCTATGTATGGTATTATAGTTATTATGTAGGTATTGATAGAGACCTATGTATGGTTTTATAGTTATTATGTAGGTATTGATAGAGACCTATATATGGTATTATAGTTATTACGCAGGTATTGGTAGAGACCTATGTATAATATTAAAGTTATTACGTAGGTATTGATAGAGACCTATGTATGCTATTATAGTTATAATGTAGATATTGATAGAGACCTATGTATGGATTTATAGTTATTATGATGGTATTGATAAAGACACGTGTATGGTATTAAAGTTATTATGTCGGTATTGATAGAGATACATGTATGGTATTATAGTTATTATGATGGTATTGATAAAGACACGTGTATGGTATTAAAGTTATTACGTAGATTTTGATAGAGACCTATGTATGGTATTATAGTTATTATGGAAGTATTGATAGAGACCTATGTATGGTATGATAGTTATTATGTAGGTATTGATAGAGACCTATGTATGGTATTATAGTTATTATGTATGTATTGATAGAGACACGTGTACGGTATTATAGTTATTACGTAGGTATTTATAGAGACCTATGTATGGTATTATAGTTATTATGAAGATATTGAAAGAGACACGAGAATTGTATTATAGTTATTATGCAGGTATTGATAGAGATACATGCATGTTATTATAGTTATTATGTAGGTATTGATAGAGATACGTGTATGGTATTATAGTTATTATGTAGGTATTGATAGAGACCTATGTATGGTATTATAGTTATTGTGTTGGTATTGATAAAGACACGTGTATGGTATTATAGTTATTATGAAGGTATTGGTAGAAACAAGTTTATGGTTTTATAGTTAAAACGTAGCTATTGATAGAGACCTATGTATGTTTTTTTAGTTATAACGTAGCTATTGATAGAGACACGTGTACGGTATTATAGTTATTATGTAGGTATTGATAGAGACACGTGTATGGTATTATAGTTATTATGTAGATATTGATAGAGACACGTGCATGTTATTATAGTTATTATGTAGGTATTGATAGAGACACATGTTTGGTATTATATTTATTATGGAAGTATTGATAGAGGTCTATGTATGGTATTATAGTTATTATGTAGGTATTGATAGAGACACGTGTTTGGTATTATATTTATTATGGAAGTATTGATAGAGGTCTATGTATGGTATTATAGTTATTATGTAGGTATTGATAGAGACACGTGCATGCTATTATAGTTATTACGTAGGTATTGATAGAGACCTATGTATGGTATTATAGTTATTATGTAGGTATTGATAGAGATACGTACATGGTATTATAGTTATAACGTAGCTATTGATAGAGACCTATGTATGGTAATATAGTTATTACGTAGGTATTGATAGAGACCTATGTATGGAATTATAGTTATTATGTAGGTATTGATAGAGACCTATGTATGGTTTTATAGTTATTATGTAGGTATTGATAGAGACCTATGTATGGAATTATAGTTATTATGTAGGTATTGATAGAGACCTATGTATGGAATTATAGTTATTATGTAGGTATTGATAGAGACCTATGTATGGTTTTATAGTTATTATGTAGGTATTGATAGAGACCTATGTATGGTATTATAGTTATTATGTAGGTATTGATAGAGACCTATGTATGGAATTATAGTTATTACGTAGGTATTGATAGAGACCTATGTATGGAATTATAGTTATTATGTAGGTATTGATAGAGACCTATGTATGGTATTATAGTTATTATGTAGGTATTGATAGAGACCTATGTATGGTTTTATAGTTATTATGTAGGTATTGATAGAGACCTATATATGGTATTATAGTTATTACGCAGGTATTGGTAGAGACCTATGTATAATATTATAGTTATTACGTAGGTATTGATAGAGACCTATGTATGCTATTATAGTTATAATGTAGATATTGATAGAGACCTATGTATGGTTTTATAGTTATTATGATGGTATTGATAAAGACACGTGTATGGTATTAAAGTTATTACGTAGATAATGATAGAGACCTATGTATGCTATTATAGTTATTGTGTTGGTATTGATAGAGACCTATGTATGGTATTATAGTTATTATGTCGGTATTGATAGAGACCTATGTATGGAATTATAGTTATTATGTAGGTATTGATAGAGACATATGTATGGTATTATAGTTATTGTGTTGGTATTGATAGAGACCTATGTATGGTATTATAGTTATTATGGAAGTATTGATAGAGACCTATGTATGGTATGATAGTTATTATGTAGGTATTGATAGAGACCTATGTATGGTATTATAGTTATTATGTATGTATTGATAGAGACACGTGTACGGTATTATAGTTATTACGTAGGTATTTATAGAGACCTATGTATGGTATTATAGTTATTATGAAGATATTGAAAGAGACACGAGAATTGTATTATAGTTATTATGCAGGTATTGACAGAGATACATGCATGTTATTATAGTTATTATGTAGGTATTGATAGAGATACGTGTATGGTATTATAGTTATTATGTAGGTATTGATAGAGACCTATGTATGGTATTATAGTTATTGTGTTAGTATTGATAGAGACACGTGTATGGTATTATAGTTATTATGAAGGTATTGGTAGAAACAAGTTTATGGTTTTATAGTTAAAACGTAGCTATTGATAGAGACCTATGTATGGTTTTATAGTTATAACGTAGCTATTGATAGAGACACGTGTACGGTATTATAGTTATTATGTAGGTATTGATAGAGACACGTGTATGGTATTATAGTTATTATGTAGATATTGATAGAGACACGTGCATGTTATTATAGTTATTATGTAGGTATTGATAGAGACACATGTTTGGTATTATATTTATTATGGAAGTATTGATAGAGGTCTATGTATGGTATTATAGTTATTATGTAGGTATTGATAGAGACACGTGTTTGGTATTATATTTATTATGGAAGTATTGATAGAGGTCTATGTATGGTATTATAGTTATTATGTAGGTATTGATAGAGACACGTGCATGTTATTATAGTTATTACGTAGGTATTGATAGAGACCTATGTATGGTATTATAGTTATTATGTAGGTATTGATAGAGATACGTACATGGTATTATAGTTATAACGTAGCTATTGATAGAGACCTATGTATGGTAATATAGTTATTACGTAGGTATTGATAGAGACCTATGTATGGAATTATAGTTATTATGTAGGTATTGATAGAGACCTATGTATGGTTTTATAGTTATTATGTAGGTATTGATAGAGACCTATGTATGGAATTATAGTTATTATGTAGGTATTGATAGAGACCTATGTATGGTATTATAGTTATTATGTAGGTATTGATAGAGACCTATGTATGGTTTTATAGTTATTATGTAGGTATTGATAGAGACCTATGTATGGTATTATAGTTATTACGCAGGTATTGGTAGAGACCTATGAATGGTTTTATAGTTATTATGTAGGTATTGATAGAGACCTATATATGGTATTATAGTTATTACGCAGGTATTGGTAGAGACCTATGTATGGTATTATAGTTATTATGTAGGTATTGAGAGAGACCTATGTATGGTTTTATAGTTATTATGTAGGTATTGATAGAGACCTATATATGGTATTATAGTTATTACGCAGGTATTGGTAGAGACCTATGTATGGTAATATAGTTATTATGTAGGTATTGATAGAGACCTATATATGGTATTATAGTTATTACGTAGGTATTGATAGAGACCTATGTATGCTATTATAGTTATTATGTAGGTATTGATAGAGACCTATGTATGGCATTATAGTTATTATGTCGGTATTGATAGAGACCTATGCATGGAATTATAGTTATTATGTAGGTATTGATAGAGACCTATGTATGGTATTATAGTTATTGTGTTGGTATTGATAGAGACCTATGTATGGTATTATAGTTATTATGTAGGTATTGATAGAGACCTATGTATGGTATTATAGTTATTATGTAAGTATTGATAGAGACCTATGTATGGTATTATAGTTATTATGGAAGTATTGATAGAGACCTATGTATGGTATGATAGTTATTATGTAGGTATTGAAAGAGACACGAGAATTGTAATATAGTTATTATGTAGGTATTGATAGAGATACATGCATGTTATTATAGTTATTATGTAGGTATTGATAGAGACCTATGTATAGTATTAAAGTTATTATGTAGGTATTGATAGAGATACGTGCATGGTATTATAGTTATAATGTCGGTATTGATAGAGACACGTGTATGGTATTATAGTTATTATGTAGGTATTGATAGAGACCTATGTATGGTATTATAGTTATTACGTAGGTATTGATAGAGACCTATGTATGCTATTATAGTTATAATGTAGATATTGATAGAGACCTATGTATGGTATTATTGTTATTATGAATGTATTGATAGAGACACGTGTACGGTATTATAGTTATTATGTAGGTATTGATAAAGACACGTGTATGGTATTAAAGTTATTACGTAAATATTGATAGAGACCTATGTATGGTATTATAGTTATTATGTAGGTATTGATAGAGACCTATGTATGGTTTTATAGTTATTATGTAGGTATTGATAGAGACCTATGTATGGTATTATAGTTATTATGTAGGTATTGATAGAGACCTATGTATGGAATTATAGTTATTATGGAAGTATTGATAGAGACCTATGTATGGTATTATAGTTATTATGTATGTATTGATAGAGACACGTGTACGGTATTATAGTTATTACGTAGGTATTTATAGAGACCTATGTATGGTATTATAGTTATTATGAATGTATTGATAGAGACACGTATAGGGTATTAAAGTTATTACGTAGATTTTGATAGAGACCTATGTATGGTATTATAGTTATTATGGAAGTATTGATAGAGACCTATGTATGGTATTATAGTTATTATGAAGATATTGATAGAGACACGAGAATTGTATTATAGTTATTATGTAGGTATTGATAGAGACCTATGTATGGTATTATAGTTATTACGTAGGTATTGATAGAGACACGTGTATGGTATTATAGTTATTATGTAGGTATTGATAGAGACCTATGTATGGTTTTATAGTTATTATGTAGGTATTGATAGAGACCTATATATGGTATTATAGTTATTACGCAGGTATTGATAGAGACCTATGTATGCTATTATAGTTATAATGTAGATATTGATAGAGACCTATGTATGGTTTTATAGTTATTATGATGGTATTGATAAAGACACATGTATGGCATTATAGTTATTATGTCGGTATTGATAGAGACCTATGCATGGAATTATAGTTATTATGTAGGTATTGATAGAGACCTATGTATGGTATTATAGTTATTATGTAGGTATTGATAGAGACCTATGTATGGAATTATAGATATTATGTAGGTATTGATAGAGACCTATGTATGGTTTTATAGTTATTATGTTGGTATTGATAGAGACCTATGTATGGAATTATAGTTATTATGTAGGTATTGATAGAGACCTATGTATGGTATTATAGTTATTATGTAGGTATTGATAGAGACCTATGTATGGTTTTATGGTTATTATGTAGGTATTGATAGAGACCTATGTATGGTATTATAGTTATGACGCAGGTATTGGTAGAGACTTATGTATGGTTTTATAGTTATTATGTAGGTATTGATAGAGACCTATATATGGTATTATAGTTATTACGCAGGTATTGGTAGAGACCTATGTATGGTATTATAGTTATTATGTAGGTATTGATAGAGACCTATGTATGGTTTTATAGTTATTATGTAGGTATTGATAGAGACCTATATATGGTATTATAGTTATTACGCAGGTATTGGTAGAGACCTATGTATGGTAATATAGTTATTATGTAGGTATTGATAGAGACCTATATATGGTATTATAGTTATTACGTAGGTATTGATAGAGACCTATGTATGCTATTATAGTTATAATGTAGATATTGATAGAGACCTATGTATGGTTTTATAGTTATTATGATGGTATTGATAAAGACACTTGTATGGTATTAAAGTTATTACGTAGATATTGATAGAGACCTATGTATGCTATTATAGTTATTATGTAGGTATTGATAGAGACCTATGTATGGCATTATAGTTATTATGTCGGTATTGATAGAGACCTATGCATGGAATTATAGTTATTGTGTAGATATTGATAGAGACACGTGTATTGTATTATAGTTATTATGTAGGTATTGATAGAGACCTATGTATGGTATTATAGTTATAATGTCGGTATTGATAGAGACAGGTGTATGGTATTATAGTTATTATGTAGGTATTGATAGAGACCTATGTATGGTATTATAGTTATTATGGAAGTATTGATAGAGACCTATGCATGGTATTATAGTTATTGTGTTGGTATTGATAGAGACCTATGTATGGTATTATAGTTATTATGTAGGTATTGATAGAGACCTATGTATGGTATTATAGTTATTATGTAGGTATTGATAGAGACCTATGTATGGTATTATAGTTATTATGGAAGTATTGATAGAGACCTATGTATGGTATGATAGTTATTATGTAGGTATTGATAGAGACACGTGTACGGTATTATAGTTATTACGTAGGTATTTATAGAGACCTATGTATGGTATTATAGTTATTATGAAGATATTGAAAGAGACACGAGAATTGTATTATAGTTATTATGCAGGTATTGATAGAGACCTATGTATAGTATTAAAGTTATTATGTAGGTATTGATAGAGATACGTGCCTGGTATTATAGTTATAATGTCGGTATTGATAGAAACACGTGTATGGTATTATAGTTATTATGTAGGTATTGATAGAGACCTATGTATGGTATTATAGTTATTACGTAGGTATTGATAGAGACCTATGTATGGTAATATAGTTGTTATGTAGGTATTGATAGAGACCTATGTATGCTATTATAGTTATAATGTAGATATTGATAGAGACCTATGTATGGTATTATAGTTATTATGAATGTATTGATAGAGACACGTGTACGGTATTATAGTTATTATGTAGGTATTGATAAAGACACGTGTATGGTATTAAAGTTATTACGTAAGTATTGATAGAGATACATGCATGTTATTATAGTTATTATGTAGGTATTGATAGAGACCTATGTATAGTATTAAAGTTATTATGTAGGTATTGATAGAGATACGTGCATGGTATTATAGTTATAATGTCGGTATTGATAGAAACACGTGTATGGTATTATAGTTATTATGTAGGTATCGATAGAGACCTATGTATGGTATTATAGTTATTACGTAGGTATTGATAGAGACCTATGTATGGTAATATAGTTGTTATGTAGGTATTGATAGAGACCTATGTATGCTATTATAGTTATAATGTAGATATTGATAGAGACCTATGTATGGTATTATAGTTATTATGAATGTATTGATAGAGACACGTGTACGGTATTATAGTTATTATGTAGGTTTTGATAAAGACACGTGTATGGTATTAAAGTTATTACGTAGATATTGATAGAGACCTATGTATGGTATTATAGTTATTATGTAGGTATTGATAGAGACCTATGTATGGAATTATAGTTATTATGGAAGTATTGATAGAGACCTATGTATGGTATTATAGTTATTATGTATGTATTGATAGAGACACGTGTACGGTATTATAGTTATTACGTAGGTATTTATAGAGACCTATGTATGGTATTATAGTTATTACGTAGGTATTGATAGAGACCTATGTATGGTAATATAGTTATTATGTAGGTATTGATAGAGACACATGTATGGTATTATAGTTATTATGAAGGTATTGGTAGAAACACGTTTATGGTTTTATAGTTAAAACGTAGCTATTGATAGAGACCTATGTATGGTTTTATATGTATAACGTAGTTATTGATAGAGACACGTGTACGGTATTATAGTTATTATGAAAGTATTGATAGAGACACGTATATTGTATTATAGTTATTATGTAGTTATTGATAGAGACACGTGTTTGGTATTATATTTATTATGTAGGTATTGATAGAGGTCTATGTATGGTATTATGGTTATTATGTAGGTATTGAAAGAGACCTATGTATGGTATTATAGTTATTATGTAGGTATTGATAGAGACCTATGTATGGTATTATAGTTATTATGGAAGTATTGATAGAGACCTATGTATGGTATGATAGTTATTATGTAGGTATTGATAGAGACCTATGTATGGTATTATAGTTATTATGTATGTATTGATAGAGACACGTGTACGGTATTATAGTTATTACGTAGGTATTTATAGAGACCTATGTATGGTATTATAGTTATTATGAAGGTATTGATAGAGACACGTGTTTGGTATTATATTTATTATGGAAGTATTGATAGAAGTCTATGTATGGTATTATAGTTATTATGAAGGTATTGATAGAAACACGTGTATGGAATTATAGTTATTATGTAGGTATTGATAGAGACCTATGTATGGTATTATAGTTATTATGTAGGTATTGATAGAGACACGTGTTTGGTATTATATTTATTATGGAAGTATTGATAGAGACCTATGTATAGTATTAAAGTTATTATGTAAGTATTGATAGAGATACGTGCATGGTATTATAGTTATAATGTCGGTATTGATAGAGAAACGTGTATGGTATTATAGTTATTATGAAGATATTGATAGAGACACGTGTATGGTATTATAGTTATTATGTAGGTTTTGATAGAGACCTATGTATGGTATTATAGTTATTACGTAGGTATTGATAGAGACCTATGTATGGTATTATAGTTATTGTGTTGGTATTGATAGAGACCTATGTATGGTATTATAGTTATTATGGAAGTATTGATAGAGACCTATGTATGGATTTATAGTTATTATGATGGTATTGATAAAGACACGTGTATGGTAATATAGTTATTATGTAGGTATTGATAGAGACCTATATATGGTATTATAGTTATTACGGAGGTATTGATAGAGACCTATGTATGCTATTATAGTTATAATGTAGATATTGATAGAGACCTATGTATGGTTTTATAGTTATTATGATGGTATTGATAAAGACACGTGTATGGTATTAAAGTTATTACGTAGATAATGATAGAGACCTATGTATGGCATTATAGTTATTATGTTGGTATTGATAGAGACCTATGCATGGAATTATAGTTATTATGTAGGTATTGATAGAGACCTATGTATGGTATTATAGTTATTGTGTTGGTATTGATAGAGACCTATGTATGGTATTATAGTTATTATGTAGGTATTGATAGAGACCGATGTATGGTATTATAGTTATTATGTAGGTATTGATAGAGACCTATGTATGGTATTATAGTTGTTATGGAAGTATTGATAGAGACCTATGTATGGTATGATAGTTATTATGTAGATATTGATAGAGACCTATGTATGGTATTATAGTTATTATGAATGTATTGATAGAGACACGTGTACGGTATTATAGTTATTATGTAGGTTTTGATAAAGACACGTGTATGGTATTAAAGTTATTACGTAGATATTGATAGAGACCTATGTATGGTATTATAGTTATTATGTAGGTATTGATAGAGACCTATGTATGGAATTATAGTTATTATGGAAGTATTGATAGAGACCTATGTATGGTATTATAGTTATTATGTATGTATTGATAGAGACACGTGTACGGTATTATAGTTATTACGTAGGTATTAATAGAGACCTATGTATGGTATTATAGTTATTACGTAGGTATTGATAGAGACCTATGTATGGTAATATAGTTATTATGTAGGTATTGATAGAGACACATGTATGGTATTATAGTTATTATGAAGGTATTGGTAGAAACACGTTTATGGTTTTATAGTTAAAACGTAGCTATTGATAGAGACCTATGTATGGTTTTATATGTATAACGTAGCTATTGATAGAGACACGTGTACGGTATTATAGTTATTATGAAAGTATTGATAGAGACACGTATATTGTATTATAGTTATTATGTAGTTATTGATAGAGACACGTGTTTGGTATTATATTTATTATGTAGGTATTGATAGAGGTCTATGTATGGTATTATGGTTATTATGTAGGTATTGAAAGAGACCTATGTATGGTATTATAGTTATTATGTAGGTATTGATAGAGACCTATGTATGGTATTATAGTTATTGTGTAGGTATTGATAGAGACCTATGTATGGTATTATAGTTATTGTGTAGGTATTGATAGAGACCTATGTATGGAATTATAGTTATTATGTAGGTATTGATAGAGACCTATGTATGGTATTATAGTTATTATGTAGGTATTGATAGAGACCTATGTATGGTATTATAGTTATTATGTATGTATTGATAGAGACACGTGTACGGTATTATAGTTATTACGTAGGTATTTATAGAGACCTATGTATGGTATTATAGTTATTATGAAGGTATTGATAGAGACACGTGTTTGGTATTATATTTATTATGGAAGTATTGATAGAAGTCTATGTATGGTATTATAGTTATTATGAAGGTATTGATAGAAACACGTGTATGGAATTATAGTTATTATGTAGGTATTGATAGAGACCTATGTATGGTATTATAGTTATTATGTAGGTATTGATAGAGACACGTGTTTGGTATTATATTTATTATGGAAGTATTGATAGAGACCTATGTATAGTATTAAAGTTATTATGTAAGTATTGATAGAGATACGTGCATGGTATTATAGTTATAATGTCGGTATTGATAGAGAAACGTGTATGGTATTATAGTTATTATGAAGATATTGATAGAGACACGTGTATGGTATTATAGTTATTATGTAGGTTTTGATAGAGACCTATGTATGGTATTATAGTTATTGTGTTGGTATTGATAGAGACCTATGTATGGTATTATAGTTATTATGGAAGTATTGATAGAGACCTATGTATGGATTTATAGTTATTATGATGGTATTGATAAAGACACGTGTATGGTAATATAGTTATTATGTAGGTATTGATAGAGACCTATATATGGTATTATAGTTATTACGGAGGTATTGATAGAGACCTATGTATGCTATTATAGTTATAATGTAGATATTGATAGAGACCTATGTATGGTTTTATAGTTATTATGATGGTATTGATAAAGACACGTGTATGGTATTAAAGTTATTACGTAGATAATGATAGAGACCTATGTATGGCATTATAGTTATTATGTTGGTATTGATAGAGACCTATGCATGGAATTATAGTTATTATGTAGGTATTGATAGAGACCTATGTATGGTATTATAGTTATTGTGTTGGTATTGATAGAGACCTATGTATGGTATTATAGTTATTATGTAGGTATTGATAGAGACCGATGTATGGTATTATAGTTATTATGTAGGTATTGATAGAGACCTATGTATGGTATTATAGTTGTTATGGAAGTATTGATAGAGACCTATGTATGGTATGATAGTTATTATGTAGGTATTGATAGAGACACGTATAGGGTATTAAAGTTATTACGTAGATTTTGATAGAGACCTATGTATGGTATTATAGTTATTATGGAAGTATTGATAGAGACCTATGTATGGTATTATAGTTATTATGAAGATATTGATAGAGACACGAGAATTGTATTATAGTTATTATGTAGGTATTGATAGAGATACATGCATGTTATTATAGTTATTATGTAGGTATTGATAGAGACCTATGTATAGTATTAAAGTTATTATGTAAGTATTGATAGAGATACGTGCATGGTATTATAGTTATAATGTCGGTATTGATAGAGAAACGTGTATGGTATTATAGTTATTATGAAAATATTGATAGAGACACGTGTATGGTATTATAGTTATTATGTAGGTTTTGATAGAGACCTATGTATGGTATTATAGTTATTACGTAGGTATTGATAGAGACCTATGTATGGTAATATAGTTATTATGTAGGTATTGATAGAGACACATGTATGGTATTATAGTTATTATGAAGGTATTGGTAGAAACACGTTTATGGTTTTATAGTTAAAACGTAGCTATTGATAGAGACCTATGTATGGTTTTATATGTATAACGTAGCTATTGATAGAGACACGTGTACGGTATTATAGTTATTATGAAGGTATTGATAGAGACACGTGTATTGTATTATAGTTATTATGTAGTTATTGATAGAGACACGTGTTTGGTATTATATAAATTATGTAGGTATTGATAGAGGTCTATGTATGGTATTATGGTTATTATGAAGGTATTGATAGAGACACGTGTATGGTATTATAGTTATAATGTCGGTATTGATAGAGAAACGTGTAGGGTATTATAGTTATTATGAAAATATTGATAGAGACACGTGTATGGTATTATAGTTATTATGTAGGTTTTGATAGAGACCTATGTATGGTATTATAGTTATTACGTAGGTATTGATAGAGACCTATGTATGGTAATATAGTTATTATGTAGGTATTGATAGAGACACATGTATGGTATTATAGTTATTATGAAGGTATTGGTAGAAACACGTTTATGGTTTTATAGTTAAAACGTAGCTATTGATAGAGACCTATGTATGGTTTTATATGTATAACGTAGCTATTGATAGAGACACGTGTACGGTATTATAGTTATTATGAAGGTATTGATAGAGACACGTGTATTGTATTATAGTTATTATGTAGTTATTGATAGAGACACGTGTTTGGTATTATATAAATTATGTAGGTATTGATAGAGGTCTATGTATGGTATTATGGTTATTATGAAGGTATTGATAGAGACACGTGTATTGTATTATAGTTATTATGTAGTTATTGATAGAGACACGTGTTTGGTTATATATAAATTATGTAGGTATTGATAGAGGTCTATGTATGGTATTATGGTTATTATGAAGGTATTGATAGAGGTCTATGTATGGTATTATGGTTATTATGAAGGTATTGATAGAGACACGTGCATGTTATTATAGTTATTATGTAGGTATTGATAGAGGTCTATGTATGGTATTATGGTTATTATGAAGGTATTGATAGAGGTCTATGTATGGTATTATGGTTATTATGAAGGTATTGATAGAGACACGTGCAGTTATTATAGTTATTACGTAGGTATTGATAGAGACACGTGTATGGTATTATAGTTATTATGTAGGTATTGATAGAGACCTATGTATGGTATTATAGTTATTATGTAGGTATTGATAGAGACCTATGTATGGTATTATAGTTATTATGTAGGTATTGATAGAGACCTATGTATGGAATTATAGTTATTATGTATGTATTGATAGAGACCTATGTATGGTATTATTGTTATTATGTAGGTATTGATAGAGACATGTGTATGGTATTATAGTTATTATGTAGGTATTGATAGAGACCTATGTATGGTATTGTAGTTATTACGTAGGTATTGATAGAGACCTATGTATGGAATTATAGTTATTATGTAGGTATTGATAGAGATACGTGTATGGTATTATAGTTATTATGTAGGTATTGATAGAGACATGTGTATGGTATTATAGTTATTATGTAGGTATTGATAGAGACCTATGTATGGTATTATAGTTATTATGTAGGTATTGATAGAGATACGTGTATGGTATTATTGTTATTATGTAGGTATTGATAGAGACATGTGTATGGTATTATAGTTATTATGTAGGTATTGATAGAGACCTATGTATGGTATTATAGCTATTATGTAGGTATTGATAGAGACCTATGTATGGTATTATAGTTATTATGTAGGTATTGATAGAGACCTATGCATGGTATTATAATTATAATGTAGATATTGATAGAGATGATGTATGGTATTATAGTTATTATGTAGGTATTAATAGAGACCTATGTACGGTATTATAGTTATTAGGTAGGTATTGATAGAGACACGTGTACGGTATTATAGTTATTATGTAGGTATTTGTAGAGACATGTGTATGGTATTATAGTTATTACGTAGGTATTGATAGAGACATATGCAGGGTATTATAATCATAACGAAGATATTGATAGAGTTATGGTTAGGGTAAAGGTACGGGTTAAGCCTAACCCTAATCCTTATCATGGCTCCTAAGTTTTTTTTCTGAATCGAGTACGATTTTATTTGAATTTTTAGAAAATATATTGCATTATCAAAACGTTTCTTCATAAATCGTAAATCTCACGAGAGGTTGCTTATTTCTGGTCATATAGAAATTAATGTGGATACAAACAGAAAACAATATCATTCTTACCTAAAAGATATATTTCATACTTAATTCAAACTAGTGAATATCAATAACACATATAATTAGTTTACAACTCAGCATAATTGTAATGTTTTTATCTTTGTAGTGGTGTACGTTGTTGCATGGTCTCCCTACACCATCGTGTCCTTCTGGACATGTTTTAGCGCTCCGTCAAGTGTCCCAGATATCGTAACAGGATTCCCACCCATAATAGCTAAGTGTAGCGCAGCTCTCAACCCCATCGTATACATTGCAACGAACAAGCAGTTCCGAATGGCCTTCTATGAGTTTCTTCCTTCTGGATTAAAGAGTACGATGATCAAGAAAGAGGAAGACGCCATGCGATCCTCCTCTGATTCAGACGATACTAAAAAGAAGGAAGCGAGGAAAACTACCCAAGTGGCCCCAGTGGACGATGGGGCGTCTCAGGGAGAGAAAACGGCAGTAGAGGATCTATCTCCGTCACCATCACAGGCCAAAGCCTAGACCAGCCTACCCGAAACTGTCCATGATAACGAGTCCAGCAGAATACAATGAACGATGAAACGTAATAGGTATCTGGGAACAGTGTTGCTTCGGTACACATTGTATGTTTCGGTAAAACGGTGTGACTGCTTTTGTGAAGCCATTGGTAACATCCACAAATGTATTGGTTTCCAAAAACTGTAAAATGATTCAGGCGTTTGTTGGGTAAGGGCATTACATGACACAGTGGTGTATCATGTGGACAGTTGATATTCACATAATACAGTGGTGCCACGTGCGAACATGTGTTATCGTCATTGAAGATATCGTCACGGTTAAGTGGTACCACAGTAGATCGCAATGATACAATGGTGTAAGGGGGAACAAGTGTCATGGTTCAGTGGTGTTTCGTGAGAGGAAGTGATATCGTCTTGACACAGCGGTGTATTGAGAGAACAGCATACTTTTATAGGAGTATAACGGTCAAACTTTATTATATGTGTTGCAATAAAAATGATATACTGTACAAATAGCAAATTTACTAGGATGGGGGGGTTTCGATTATTTCTTGTAGGAATGGTTGAATGTATGAGGTGAAATATTGTAAAATGAATGGTGCTTCAGTTAAACCACAAGTCGTTGAGGCTTGCATGAGCCATATATATTAGCCCAGTGTGACAATTACTCTACAGGTAGTCACTAGTTGGCTGATATAAATATTCTTGTATCCCTTGATTGCTGATCGATCCACACATGTAATCCATTGACAAACACCTGTTACAGGTGTTTAGTGCTATATACACCACACATCTTCCGCAACTCAGCATGAAAATACTACATATACTATAAAAACACTCTCTTCACGGCGATGTTTCTCATCTTGACACCATTCAAATATTACATATGCAAAAGCACTTTCTTTCGCAGCTATGTTTCTATTTTTTACACCATGCATTCAATGCTGACGTTTTATATCACTATTCTGAAGACCGGAAAAGGTTTACAGGGAAAAATTGCTTGACTTGCCTTTTTTCTTTTGAACTGATGACATAAAGCAGATGGGCTATAATGCTGTGGTGTTTCTCTCAGTGATCTATGCAGCCAAGAATTTCAGAAAAAACAGTTTCCAGTTTGACTCAACTAGTACTAATATTAGATCAACAAAGAACATCTCTGCCAAAAAGTAGCGCCTAAGTAACAAGTTAAATGAATGACAAGCCTCTCCCATAACGTTTAATTTGACATAAAGAAAACGTATAGGGTAATGGTAACCCTAACCATAAACCCAACTATTGTTTTTACAGTTTGACTCATCTACATCCCATTAGTAGACTAATCAAGAACTTTTGTGACAATTATTTGTACCTTTGTAAAACTCTCCATAACACGTTTATAAATAAATCGTTGGAGTTTCTGTAAAAAGTGAAGTCCAAACCAGGCATACAATTTGAAAAAGAAGCTTTCCGATTCGACTAAACTACACCTCAAAACCTTCCATGTAAAAATCTAGCACTATAGCAGACGTAATTAATGAATGAACCCATCTACATTTCCTGTGCCAAATCATTTTATATCTTTAACACGTTATATGTCACCTTTGACACCTCATGTTGATATTATTAGAGAATGTTATTCAGATAATGCATTGTCTTTCAGAAAACAAAATACATGGAATCCCTTGAAAATGTATAAGACAATAATACCAGATATTCTGGTAGGTAAGCGTCTTCAGCTTCATCGACGACGCCCGCAATGTATATTTTGGTCAGATCCAAGTAAGAGTCAAGTCATCAAAGTAGTAACCGATTCATCATTCTCAATCACAAGTAATCACACTAATGAGCATATTCAAAAAGTCCATCATTATATAATGCGAGGAAACAAAATATTTCTTAATGAGATTGCAACCATTACACTTGAGCAGGGTTAACCCTAACCCTAAACCATCGACAATAGTCTCTCAAATCCCCTTTCGTACGGTTGTTTGTTCAGAGCAAGCCCAGAATAACAAACCAATTGCGACATCTAAACAATATAGGTTGTAGAAGTAAGGATGTTACTATCAAGAAAGGGAAATTCCAAGATTGGAGGATCGAAAACGTAACGCTATATCGTTAATCTTATTTGTAACCTGTCCATGCTTGCCATAGAAAAGATAGGAAAATCGAAATCGCCAATGTTTATTGATAACTCAGCTTATAAAGAAGAGTCTCGAAAGTCCTTGATTTCAAGTTCAGGAGGTAAATAAAATCAGTTTTATTTGTTAATAGGCAGCACATCGTCAATTATTAGAAATTAGACTAGATCATTAATGCATTCAGATAAAAAGTTAAAACGTTATGTATATGTAATAATAAGATTTATGTGTAAACAGTTAGAAAGAGATTACAATCGATATTTACCTCTATGATTCCTGTGTGAACAAATAGAAAGTATATGAACCTATTCGATTTCTGTTCAAACAGTTAGAAAGTGATATACAGTGTATTTGTATACATACGATTCATGTGGAAACAATGAGACGGTTTATCACCTATACTATTCCTGTGTGAACAGTTAGAAGGTATATATACCTATACGATTCCTGTATGAACAGTTAGAAGGTATATGTATCTATACGATTCCTGTGTGAACAGTTAGAAGGTATATATACCTATACGATTCCTGTGTGAACAGTTAGAAGGTATATGTACCTATACGATTCCTGTGTGAACAGTTAGAAGGTATATGTATCTATACGATTCCTGTGTGAACAGTTAGAAGGTATATGTATCTATACGATTCCTGTGTGAACAGTTAGAAGGTATATGTATCTATACGATTCCTGTGTGAACAGTTTGAAGGTATATGTATCTATACGATTCCTGTGTGAACAGTTAGAAGGTATATATACCTATACGATTCCTGTGTGAACAGTTAGAAGGTATATGTACCTATACGATTCATGTGTGAACAGTTAGAAGGTATATGTATCTATACGATTCCTGTGTGAACAGTTAGAAGGTATATGCACCTATACGATTCATGTGTGAACAGTTAGAAGGTATATATACCTATACGATTCCTGTGTGAACAGTTAGAAGGTATATGTACCTATACGATTCATGTGTGAACAGTCAGAAGGTATATGTACATATACTATTCCTCTGTGAACAGTTAGAAGGTATATGTACCTATACGATTCATGTGTGAACAGTTAGAAGGTATATGTACCTATACTATTCATGTGTGAACAGTTAGAAGGTATATGTACCTATACGATTCCTGTGTGAACAGTTAGAAGGTATATGTACCTATACGATTCCTGTGTGAACAGTTAGAAGGTATATATACCTATACGATTCCTGTGTGAACAGTTAGAAGGTATATGTACCTATACGATTCCTGTGTGAACAGTTAGAAGGTATATGTATCTATACGATTCCTGTGTGAACAGTTAGAAGGTATATGTATCTATACGATTCCTGTGTGAACAGTTAGAAGGTATATGTATCTATACGATTCCTGTGTGAACAGTTTGAAGGTATATGTATCTATACGATTCCTGTGTGAACAGTTAGAAGGTATATATACCTATACGATTCCTGTGTGAACAGTTAGAAGGTATATGTACCTATACGATTCATGTGTGAACAGTTAGAAGGTATATGTATCTATACGATTCCTGTGTGAACAGTTAGAAGGTATATGTACCTATACGATTCATGTGTGAACAGTTAGAAGGTATATATACCTATACGATTCCTGTGTGAACAGTTAGAAGGTATATGTATCTATACGATTCATGTGTGAACAGTCAGAAGGTATATGTACCTATACTATTCCTCTGTGAACAGTTAGAAGGTATATGTACCTATACGATTCATGTGTGAACAGTTAGAAGGTATATGTACCTATACTATTCATGTGTGAACAGTTAGAAGGTATATGTACCTATACGATTCCTGTGTGAACAGTTAGAAGGTATATGTACCTATACGATTCCTGTGTGAACAGTTAGAAGGTATATATACCTATACGATTCCTGTGTGAACAGTTAGAAGGTATATATACCTATACGATTCCTCTGTGAACAGTTAGAAGGTATATATACCTATACGATTCCTGTGTGAACAGTTAGAAGGTATATATACCTATACGATTCCTCTGTGAACAGTTAGAAGGTATATGTACCTATACGATTCCTGTGTGAACAGTTATAAGGTATATATACCTATACTATTCCTCTGTGAACAGTTAGAAGGTATATGTATCTATACGATTCCTGTGTGAACAGTTAGAAGGAATATGTATCTATACGATTCATGTGTGAACAGTTAGAAGGTATATGTACCTATACGATTCCTGTGTGAACAGTTAGAAGGTATATGTATCTGTATGATTCATGTGTGAACAGTTAGAAGGTATATGTATCTGTACGATTCATGTGTGAACAGTTAGAAGGTATATGTATCTATACGATTCCTTTGTGAACACTTAGAAGGTATATGTATCTATACGATTCCTGTGTGAACAGTTAGAAGGTATATTATCTATACGATTCCTGTGTGAACAGTTAGAAGGTATATGCACCTATACGATTCATGTGTGAACAGTTAGAAGGTATATATACCTATACGATTCCTGTGTGAACAGTTAGAAGGTATATGTACCTATACGATTCATGTGTGAACAGTCAGAAGGTATATGTACATATACTATTCCTCTGTGAACAGTTAGAAGGTATATGTACCTATACGATTCATGTGTGAACAGTTAGAAGGTATATGTATCTATACTATTCATGTGTGAACAGTTAGAAGGTAAATGTACCTATACGATTCCTGTGTGAACAGTTAGAAGGTGTATGTACCTATACGATTCCTGTGTGAACAGTTAGAAGGTATATATACCTATACTATTCCTCTGTGAACAGTTAGAAGGTATATATACCTATACGATTCCTGTGTGAACAGTTAGAAGGTATATGTACCTATACGATTCCTGTGTGAACAGTTAGAAGGTATATATACCTATACTATTCCTCTGTGAACAGTTAGAAGGTATATGTATCTATACGATTCCTGTGTGAACAGTTAGAAGGTATATGTATCTATACGATTATTGTGTGAACAGTTAGAAGGTATATGTACCTATACGATTCCTGTGTGAACAGTTAGAAGGTATATGTATCTGTATGATTCATGTGTGAACAGTTAGAAGGTATATGTATCTGTACGATTCATGTGTGAACAGTTAGAAGGTATATGTATCTATACGATTCCTTTGTGAACACTTAGAAGGTATATGTATCTATACGATTCATGTGTGAACAGTTAGAAGGTATATATACCTATACGATTCATGTGTGAACAGTTAGAAGGTATATGTATCTATACGATTCATGTGTGAACAGTTAGAAGGTATATGTACCTAAACGATTCATGTGGAAACAGTTAGAAGGTATATGTACCTATACGATTCCTGTGTGAACAGTTAGAAGGTATATGTACCTATACGATTCATGTGTGAACAGGTAGAAGGTATATGTACCTATTCGATTCCTGTGTGAACAGTTAGAAGGTATATGTACCTATACGATTCATGTGTGAACAGTTAGAAGGTATATGTACCTAAACGATTCATGTGTGAACAGTTAGAAGGTATATGTACCTATACGATTCATGTGTGAACAGTTAGAAGGTATATGTACCTATACGATTCATGTGTGAACAGTTAGAAGGTTTATGTATCTATACGATTCCTGTGTGAACAGTTAGAAGGTATATGTACCTATACGATTCATGTGTGAACAGTTAGAAGGTTTATGTATCTATACGATTCCTGTGTGAACAGTTAGAAGGTATATGTACCTATACGATTCCTGTGTGAACAGTTAGAAGGTATATGTACCTATACGATTCCTGTGTGAACAGTTAGAAGGTATATGTACCTATACGATTCATGTGGGAACAGTTAGAAGGTTTATGTATCTATACGATTCCTGTGTGAACAGTTAAAAGGTATATGTACCTATACGATTCATGTGTGAACAGTTAGAAGGTATATGTATCTAAACGATTCCTTTGTGAACAGTTAGAAGGTATATGTACCTATACGATTCCTGTGTGAACAGTTAGAAGGTATATGCACCTATACGATTCATGTGTGAACAGTTAGAAGGTATATGTACCTAAACGATTCATGTGTGAACAGTTAGAAGGTATATGTATCTATACGATTCCTGTGTGAATAGTTAGAAGGTATATGTATCTATACGATTCCTGTGTGAACAGTTAAAAGGTATATGTACCTATACGATTCATGTGTGAACAGTTAGAAGGTATATGTATCTATACGATTCCTGTGTGAACAGTTAGAAGGTATATGTACCTAAACGATTCATGTGTGAACAGTTAGAAGGTATATGTATCTATACGATTCCTGTGTGAATAGTTAGAAGGTATATGTACCTATACGATTAATGTGGGAACAGTTAAAAGGTATATGTATCAATACGATTCCTGTGTGAACAGTTAGAAGATATATGTATCTATACGATTCCTGTGTGAACAGTTAGAAGGTATATGTATCTATACGATTCCTTTGTGAACAGTTAGAAGGAATATGTATCTATACGATTCCTGTATGAACAGTTAGAAGGTATATATACCTATACGATTCATGTGTGAACAGTTAGAAGGTATATGTATCTATACGATTCCTTTGTGAACAGTTAGAAGGTATATGTATCTATACGATTCATGTGTGAACAGTTAGAAGGTATATGTAGCTATACGATTCCTGTGTGAACAGTTAGAAGGTATATGTACCTATACGATTCATGTGGGAACAGTTAAAAGGTATATGTATCTATACGATTCCTGTGTGAACAGTTAGAAGGTATATGTATCTATACGATTCCTTTGTGAACAGTTAGAAGGAATATGTATCTATACGATTCCTGTATGAACAGTTAGAAGGTATATATACCTATACGATTCATGTGTGAACAGTTAGAAGGTATATGTATCTATACGATTCCTTTGTGAACAGTTAGAAGGTATATGTATCTATACGATTCCTGTATGAACAGTTAGAAGGTATATGTATCAATACGATTCCTGTGTGAACAGTTAGAAGGTATATGTATCTATACGATTCATGTGTGAACAGTTAGAAGGTATATGCACCTATACGATTCCTGTGTGAACAGTTAGAAGGTATATATATCTATACGATTCCTGTATGAACAGTTAGAAGGTATATGTATCAATACGATTCCTGTGTGAACAGTTAGAAGGTATATGTATCTATACGATTCCTGTATGAACAGTTAGAAGGTATATGTATCAATACGATTCCTGTGTGAACAGTTAGAAGGTATATGTATCTATACGATTCATGTGTGAACAGTTAGAAGGTATATGCACCTATACGATTCCTGTGTGAACAGTTAGAAGGTATATATATCTATACGATTCCTGTGTGAACAGTTAGAAGGTATATGTATCTATACGATTCCTGTGTGAACAGTTAGAAGGTATATATGCCTATACGATTCCTGTGTGAACAGTTAGAAGGTATATGTATCTAAACGATTCCTGTGTGAACCGAAATATTTGCTTATTTAGTCTTGTGTATTAACTACCAGGTGTTATATTAGTGTAGTGGAAGAGACATTATAATTATGTAATCCAATTAAGGGGTTTCAGGAATTCCAAAATAGTTAAAAAATAATATGTGTCTATTTAATCAAGTCAATGTTTGTGTGTAATTTCATGTGTTTTGTATATGGAAATAAAAAAACCCCATCAAATGCATATATTTAAAGTCTTTAGAGTTGTTTATGTACAATCAAGTATCGCAGTTAAGATAGGAAAACGTGTTATACAATTATTTATAATATACGTGCAGTACCGCAGTTAAATATAATGGAACAACGTAGTTAATAATATATAAAGAAGTAGTGTAGTTTATAGAACAGCGGCGTTGTAGTTACAGTAGAGCCGGTTATTTTCGCGGGTATAAATGTTCGCAATGTTCACTCAAATTAAAGAAATTGCACTTATACGAATGAATTTTTCGCGTTTCCAGGATATAATAGTATATTCTTTTCTTGTCACGTTTTGTGCATGATAATGGCTGCGGCTAGGAGTCAATATCCTGTCGGACACATTCGTTCACGCGTTAGAATTTCCTTTATCCTTGCTTTGTTTAGATCCAGGTATTTAACCAGTAGCGAAATACGGATTATGACAGCACAACTCTATTTGATGTTAGTTGTTCTGTGTCGTTCAATAAATACACAAATCATTTTACATACAATCATTTCTAATAATCAATGATACTTGGAGAAATACCAGAAATATTATTTACTATGAGCATGTTTGCTAGTGCCGATGCACACATGCTGAGTTGTCATTTGTATCAAGGACAATATTTTCGCTTGTCATATATAATTACACGAATTAAACGACCAAGTTAATGTTCCGCGAAAAAATTTCAACCTGGAAAAATAATCGGTCACATGGTTTATAAAAAAAATGGAGTGTGATTTACATATAAAACAGCAGCATGTTTTATATATTAAGAAGTAGCGAATTTTACATATGAAACAGAGCGTGGTATATATATGTATAGCATTAGCGTGGTTTGTGACCTCACAAAATGGATACTGATGTACTTCTAAGAGCCCCCTAGTTACAGTCATTTTTTTGTCGATAATGGCAAAATATTGCGGTAAATGTTTACATATTTAATATGAATTTGATTTGGAGAACTTAGTGTATTTGTATTGTATATTTGTATAAAAAAAAAACCCAGAGAATACCGAAGCGTCAACAAAACCATGATCCGAACTCAAAATCGATAAAACTATGGGCAAATTATGGAAATAAAGGAAACATTTGCACGGAGACCCTTGTAACTGTACAAGAGAATAAGGCAGGTATTCCGGAAGAGTAAGTGTCTTCTGCTTCATCCCACCATGTTAATCTTGGTCAAATACAAGTAAACATCAAGTCCTCAGAACCGAGTCATCATTGTCAATCACAACAAGTAAGCACACTAATAAGCATGCTCAACAATGTCCATCATGTTTCACACAAAGATAGAATGTTTCTCAATGAAACAAAGATGGCTGCTATAAAACGTAGTTCTCATCAACCTGAACCTCTCGAATCCCTGTGTAATAAGCTTATTTGTCAAAAGTCAACATATGTCATGAAAATATCGATATTCAGAGCAAGTTGTAGAATAATGAATCAAATGCGATATGTTAACATTATATGTTGGAGCAGCAGCTTTGTAGTTTAGTAGTAAACTATCCATGTTGGTCATACTTTAAGTAGGCAAGCAGCTGTTAAAAAGAGTCTGTTATGTCCTTTATTGCAAGTGCAGGTATATAGGATCGTAAACTTCTTTTTACTTATAGGCAACACATCATCAATATATCTAAAAGTAAAAATTGAAAGATTTGGCAAGGTTTTTGTTACATGTCCTGAATAGCTATACCACAAATTCAGCCTCGTATGAAAAAAATAAGTAAGCTTATTGTGGGCTAGAGTTTGTTCCGATGGGAATGCCAACAGTCTGCTTGAATATCTTTCCTCCAAACACAACAAACATATTGCCAACCAGTATTAAACGTTAAACGAAAATATGAAGTGGGCTACAGTTTGTTCTTATGGGAATGCAACAGTCTGATTGAAAATTCTTTCCTCCAAACACAACAAAAATATTGTCAACAAGTAAATAAACGCAAAAGTATCAACGAAAATATGAAGTCCTATCAAATCAGATCCCTTACCCCTGACCCTAACCTTGTTTCTGGCACATGCGGTATACTTATTTTCAACTACGCTTACCACATATTCCTCACACACACAAAGAAAGATATTCTACTAGAAGCTTTTGAATGGTAAAACATCAACGAAGTGTACGATATTGAATGTTCTCTTTGTTGTTTGATTTATGTTGGTGAAACTAAAGGCCAGGTGCTACAAAGAATGAAATAATAATCGTCCTACAAATAATCTCATATTTAGAACTCCGTACCGTAGACAACGAGGATCACTTCTTGGCACTGCTATGCCATTTGGATGCAATGATTATATAGATTCAGTATGAAATTTGCCCAGTCCTGGATGGAGTCAAACAAAAGTACTGACTATATTTGCTCCTCAAAGGAGACGTTATCGCAGCCGTGGACATCGGCATCATGTTCGTATCACATTATATGAACTGTCATGGACTGCTTTAAGAACATTGCAAACTACTAAAAAAAAACTATTCTGGGAGACATTTGGAAAGTAGCGTCTAGGCCTCATAAGATGGGGTTAGGGTTATTCAACAGTCAGCACGTTTATACAATGGTCTGAGAGTGAAATAACAGAGGGTATTGTGGTTGAAATGTATGTTATTAAGTGTATTTCCAAGTTATTAAGCAAAACATCTGAAGACACTGTGCGCCCTATCTTTATCCTCAAGGGACACTATTAGGCCGGACACATATCTTGAGTATACAAATTGATGCAGCATGTAATATATACAAAATGTACCCAAATAAAGATCCGTTATATATTTACAAGGCATTTAAGTCTCTGCCATTGATATATTATTATACAGAAAACGAAGTAAGGTCCCAACAGAACCCTAGATCCCCGAACCTGGGTTGTAACAGTGTAGACGCGTGTGGGGAAACCCCTACACGTGTGACGGAAACCCCTACACGTGTGGGAAAACCCCTACACGCGTGACGGAAACCCCTACTCGTGTGACGGAAACCTCTACACGTGTGACGGAAACCTCTACACGTGTGACGGAAACCTCTACACGTGTGACGGAAACCCCTACACGTGTGACGGAAACCCCTACACGTGTGACGGAAACCCCTACACGTGTGACGGAAACCTCTACACGTGTGGGGAAACCCCTACACGTGTGACGGAAACCTCTACACGTGTGACGGAAACCTCTACACGTGTGGGGAAACCCCTACACGTGTGGGGAAACCCCTACACGTGTGACGGAAACCCCTACACGTGTGACGGAAACCTCTACACGTGTGACAGAAACCCCTACACGTGTGACGGAAACCCCTACACGTGTGACAGAAACCCCTACACGTGTGACGGAAACCCCTACACGTGTGACAGAAACCCCTACACGTGTGACGGAAACCCCTACACGTGTGACAGAAACCCCTACACGTGTGACGGAAACCCCTACACGTGTGACGGAAACCCCTACACGTGTGACGGAAACCCCTACTCGTGTGACGGAAACCCCTACACGTGTGACGGAAACCCCTACACGTGTGACGGAAACCCCTACACGTGTGACGGAAACCCCTACTCGTGTGACGGAAACCCCTACACGTATGACGGAAACCCCTACACGTGTGACGGAAACCCCTACACGTGTGACGGAAACCCCTACACGTGTGACGGAAACCCCTACTCGTGTGACGGAAACCCCTACACGTGTGACGGAAACCCCTACACGTGTGACGGAAACCCCTACACGTGTGACAGAAACCCCTACACGTGTGACAGAAACCCCTACACGTGTGACGGAAACGCCATTATTTTACAAATGCAAACACTACAACAGTTGAACATAGATGACCTTAGAATGACCCCCTCCTTCAGCTTGTTCATATTCTTCATCCCCATATTGCTATAGCTCGCTCATCTCATCCCCATATTGCTATAGATCATCTGAACACATAGTAACAGGCAATCTAAATATAATCCTTAACATAAGCTACGGATGATTTTCATGAAAGGTCGTAAGTATCGACTTTCAATATTTTTTTTAGACTTGGAATATTATGTCAGACAATGGGCTAAACGTTAACATGCTGCATTAGATTTACTTTCACAGTGGGTAAATCCATCAGATTGTTGGACTGTAATTCTTTGTAATGATTTCTAATCTTTCGACTCACTACAATGGCTGTCGAATTGTAGGTGATAACGAATGGTAAGATGTTGTTGTTGGAGACGTTCTTTTCATTAATACCTTTTGGTGTCATGGTCTGAAGTTTGTCAATTCAAAACTGTTCGCGTTCGTCTGATTGTAAATGGCTCGAAACTTGTTCTATTGGTATGATTCGAACATGTTCTAAATCGTGGTCCGTCTGATTAAAGTGATTCGATACGGGTTTGTCGATTTTGTTTCTAATATCGAAACGGTGACGGGTGAATCTGTCTCTGATAGTCAAAGTGGTTTGTCCTACATATTGGATTTGGCATTTTTGGCAGGTTATCAGATAAATGACATTTTTAGAATTACAGTCTAGATCTTGTTTGATGTGGTAAATTTTGGACGTATTTGAACTTCGAAAGAGGGTTGCTGCATTCATAAAAGGGCATGTGGCGCATCTGTTTGCTCCACAAGGTTCAACTATGTTACCAATTCTGGGGTTTAGTTCTGCTAAGGTCTCATCTTTGATCGTTCGGAGAAATCTATAGGAATAGTTGCGTTTTCTAAGTGCTTTGAATAGTATGCTTACTACATTGTTAAAATCAGATTCTTGAGTGCAGATTCTATTAAAAACGGATGATTTGAGACTTTATAATGCCCTTAAAGGAATGTTTGGGATGTAATGATTTCTTATGAAGCAGGTGGTGTGAATCCGTGGGTTTGAAAAAAAACCTTAATATCTAATTTACCTGTCTCCTCGAATTTTGGTCCTTTGAAAACTGTGGTGTCGAGGAAATCAATGGAATTTTCACTAATGGTAGCTTTAAGCTTAATGGATGGATGGTGGTTGTTGATAGTATTGAAAAATGTTATCAAACTCTGTTCTCGAGTGTGTCCAAATGATAAAAATGTCGTCTAAAAACCTAACATAAACTAAGGGTTGTTTTGAACATTTCGTTAAAGCTTCTTTCTCAAAGTTGGCCATAAAAATGTTAGCATAACTAGGTGCGAATTGTTTGCCCATAGCTGTCCCTGATGTCTGTAGGTACCATTTGCCATTGAACTCAAAATCATTTCTTTCTAAACCTAATTGTAGCATTTGTAGGATTTCTAAATCTGGTCTATTTGGGTCCGGGTTGTTTCGGAATGTCTTGGCTACTGCACTTAGTCCGTCACGGTTATCGATATTTGTATACATACTATCCACATCTAAGCTGATTAACAAACTGTCTTTTGGTATTGTTAGATTCTCGATTTTGTTTATAAAATCCGTGGTGTCTTTTAAATAGGCTGGATGTTGCATTGATAGTGGTGCCAAGAAATGGTCTATGTACTCAGCTATTCTGTACGATTCACTTTCGACATCAGATATAATTGGTCTCCCAGGTGGAATTTTGTGGGGGTCTGACCATTGTGCGGGCGATTTGTGAATTTTTGGAAGGATGTACATATGTCTAGGTTTAGGGTCCTCTGTAGGACTGAGGTATGCTATTTGTTTGGGCGTTAGATGTTTGCTTCTACCTAGTTTATGGATAACGTGCGTCAATTCTCTACTAGTTTTGGGGTAAATCGGGTAGTCAAGCGGTTTGTAGTGTTTAGAGTTGTTTAATTGCCTCTCTACCTCCCAGATGTAGTCTACCCTATCGTTGATGACTGTTGCTGAACCTTTGTCTGCTTTTTTGATCACAATGGAATGGTCGTCCTTAAGAGTTTTGATCGATTTTGCTTCGGTCGGAGATAAATTGTTTTGTTCCCTTTTAACTGAAATTTTGGAAAGATCTTTAAAGACGTTCTTTACTGAATTTTGAATGTTGGCCGGAATCGCATTTTCTGGTGGGTTCCAATTGCTTTTATTCACAAACTTCTTGTAATCAATTGGTTTTGATTTTCCATGAAAAAAAAATGAGTAATTTTTAGTTTCCGACCGAAATCTGCTGCTGAATTTATGATGTTTGATTTATCGATGTGTTTCGGGGTCGGTATAAAATTCAAACCTCTATTTAACAGACTGATTTCATCTGGATTGAGGGACCTAGAGCTTAAGTTAATAGTGTTGGTGGGATCCTGGTTCAACCCTTTAGGATCTAGACAATCAGCCTGAGAAACCCACAAGCGGACAAGTTCATTGGCCATGGTCTCGGTCCAATGAATGCCGTCTGAGTTAAACCTAAATCCGCCCATAATCCTACTGTCCAAGACGGGGGTAAATTTGTTACGGAGATCGCCAAAATGCTGGTTGAGAGCCGAAAGGTTAGAAGCTTCCCATGATTTCGATTTGGCCAAAGATTCCGAAATTGGTATAATGTTGAAAAAGATTTTTGTGAAGGCAAGCTTCTGATAAATTACGTCACGGAGGGCGGATAGGTCCCTAAACACCTCATTCATGTTTTGGGTCGACCTATCATTAATTCCAATGTTTAAAATGATTTTGACCGGAAGGGCAGTGTGCGAATAGTTTTTGAATATATCTATCATATGCCTAATCTTCACACCTGGAAATGACTCGACTTGGTCATCAGGATTTGAAAGGGAGGTCACACGGGAGAGGGTTAGTGGTTAGGGTTAGGGTTAGGGTTAGGGATGGGGGCTTTTGCGCTTTTGCCCATTTGTAGTTTTGCCCATCAAAGTACTGAACGTACTGAACGTCCGTTGTGATGCAAAATGTTTATCTAATAAAGTTACGGTTAAGTGATGCCCATCAATGAACTGAACGTACTGTTCCCTTGGTAGTGATTAAAAATGTTTAACTCAGGTACAAACATTATCATCAAGTGATATGCTATGTTCTATTAGTTTCCAAGTGTACGATGATCGTGTTTTTACATTTGATAAGTATCATTGTTTTGATCGTTCTGATATGTGGGGTATGCTTTTCGGAAATTTAAGAAATACACAGGTCTTTTTTTCCTTTCACTTTGTATACATACTTGGTATATTGTCTATTTTATTATGTTTTTGATGGATTAATCACACAATATAGCAGTCCCCCGTATGATTTTGCTGTAACCAGATCATATCTTGAACATGTAGACCTTTAAAAAGTCAACATTTATATATATATAACCTTAACCCTAAGCCTATAATTGGTAAAAGTTATTATAAAACGATCATGTTTGTTTCAAACATAAACTTATTTCATTTAAATTGGCTGCGAAACGTTTTGAGTTGTTCATTTTAAGACAACAATCACTATTTTATAGCCTCTAATTCGTATAAAGTAAAGGTGTTTAAGTAAAGGTGTTTCCATTTTGATAAAACTTGAAATGAAGGTACATAGAATTTAATGATCGAATTCATAACCTCACACTTCAAATTATAATAAAATGGCCTCCATATAGCATTCTCTGAATGGTCGGATTTAAAGGTTTTTTGTTATTGATAAAATATAGTATGCATGTGTATTATGGTACCTGAAGAAATTATAGAATGTCGAGATATTAATGGATATGTTTTATGCTGAGGACTTCTCTGCTAGTGTTAGTCATTGCATTTGTTATCATTTGCGATATCATTATCAATAATTTCATAAATTTAAATTTGCTTCATTGAAATTAAATTAATGTTTATGCGTCACACAGAACCATGTTTGCCTCAATTACAATATTTTGTATTATTGTGTTCAAATAAATTAGAGTATAGGGATAATTAATAATAGTGCATATTGCACAACCTGTTAATGTCTGAAATGGAGTCACGTGACCAGGTGGGCGTTATTTACTTAACGGGATTGCTTGTTGCTGCGCGGTACAACGGTTTTTTCAAAAGTGGCCGAACAGCGAATAAGACAATTTGCAAGAATCGGATGTATTTGGTGAACGAGGTAAAATTCCCTATGAAAATGATGCCGTGATGAATGTTGTTATATTGCTGTTTCTTAGCTTTCGTTATTATGTTCTGCTGTATCAGTTATATTTATATATCTATCATTAAATAAACATGGACAAATAGACAAACAGGTAGCGAAATAATTATTGTTTTCGTACATGCGTTTAATTCATTGTTAATGTTTATTAATAATTTCATATTATTTTGTTTGTGTTTATAAGATTATCGTTGCTAAATATATTGAATATTAATATTGATGTAATTATAACGTATGTGTTACATGCTGATTGATTTCATGAATGATGTATATTCTTTGTGATGTATCTCTCACATTATGTACATTTAAACAATAACTATACCAAGCCTTCGATCTAATTGTACCCTATGATTATGCATAGTTTGACTCGAACTCAGCGTTATAATCAGCTTCAGAATTAACCTTTGGCATATCCTTAGACTTAGCCTTAGAATGCTACAGAAACAGAACTTATATTTCATAGGTATTATTTATCTTAACCGGATTATATTGGTGTACGCAATTCCTTGCATCTCTCAAATTGTCTTAATGTATTATTAAACAACCCTTGTTATCTGAATATTTAAAGAGAAAATGCTTGATTTTCATTTTGTTTACCAAAATAAAAGTCCGTTACAATTTGCTGAGATAAACCGTTGTAATATTGCACTTGTAGGGAAATATCTTTACCAGTTTGGAATGTTTACAACCGTGATCAAAACGGTTACACCTATTCTTGGATTTAGCCTTAGCCATAGCGTTTGTTTAAGGGTAACGGAAAAAATTACCTGATTGACGACATACAATTTGTGTATTACCTTTTCCATGACTGACAATTTGTGTACTACAGATCACATCTTAGCCAGTGTAACTCTTTCACCCTGCCTTGATGACAAGCATTCAATTTAAGCGGGCAATCACCGTGTCCCGTCACCCAAAATTCCTATCGGGGACTTTGATGATTGAATCATCAAGATCCCCCGCGTCTGATGTCACGTGATCTTGTCACGAAAACCCATGAGGATCGACCGCTGTTCGTCATCGCGACCCTCGATGATCCAGACCCCGATAAGGTCCGCTTACCGTACGTACTTGTGCTGAAGTATCGTAGATGAAAATTTACACTAATACCGGATATAATTCAAGATGGAAAATTATATCTATATTTGTTTTAGTATTCGTCTATTTGTCAGTATCATATTTTAATGTTATCGCGTGATTTTTTTGTGAACTAATATCTTATGTATCCATTATGGAGAGGGATTAATGAGTTGATAGAATTGGTAACTTGTTTAACCTTTCGTTCAAACAATCAAATTTTGTTAATCCATACATTGTACATTTGATCTCCGTTGACGTCGTAGACTGCTTCAACTGTCATTTAGTCATTTTGTTTATCACGCCGTTTACACAGTATCGAGACGGCTACATACGCTGCGTATTACACGTACATTATCAATCCTAATATGCATTTGAACATCGTGTGTTTATTTGCATTCCTGACTATACATTATATATTATTAAAGTTTAATTTATTGTTTATAATGGGTCAAATATCCACTGAATGTTTTTCACTTTGCAGCCGGACCCGATTTACAAGAACCCTACATTACGTTAGTAATTCATATACCGTATTTTTCTATGTTAAGATTGTTAATGTCTGTGGAAAACGGATATATGTGTTATATAACATATAATTTACAGTCATTAACGGAAATAGAGCACATGTACCATGTAAGTATATCATATATATATTATGGGGGGAAACATAGCAATAATAATATAACAGAAAGATTATTAAAATAATGCGCAATCAATCTTGAACATATTAAATTATACTCAAATAGGAGGTTGGTCAAGATGACCGAACGCATGCGATATTGTACGAGTTATCTTCCTGGGCTTGTAGTGACAAGGTTTCCAAATTACAGCTCAGAAAGTAAGTCTAGTATATTAGTTTCAAAAATAGTCATATAAAAACATAAAAAAAAACTTCTGACCAAGCGGAACATTCTTTAAAAATTGAAAATTTTGGATGATGTTCCATCCAAAACTTGTCAAGAAATAGCGGTGTCAAACTATTACTGTCAAAACTGCCAGTTGGTCATTATATTATTTTTTAGTGATTTACTAATGGCAATTTTTATACAATGTACAATTAACTGACCGGGCCTCGAACTTACATACTTAGAATAATTAAAATTGTAAGTATATTATTATATGAATTTAGGTTAGTTATTGTTATAGTTATTACTCTCCCGCGATTGTTATTATTTACACACAATGGTGGTCGATTATTTGATATTTGTTTACATCATGTTGGTAATATTAAATTGTAAATGTCCGACATCGAAGCATGATTGGTACTTGTCGTTGCTTTATTCATAGCATAACAGCTTGACCATGTACGGGTTGTCTCCCTGGACCAAATCCTTCTTTATCTTTGCAGAGGTAGAGTTTGAAATTATTCCGTTTTTGGTATACATAATTATTGTAAAGCTGTTGACGTGCAGGTCATATTTTGAAATATGGAATTGCCAAATACAGTATAACTTGACGTGTGTCTTAGCCCATGAGATATTCATTTTTTCCCCGTTGTACGAGCACGTGTATTGGGGCCGGAGCTTTGTCCAAACACATGGCCAGTATAGGAAGGCGGAGCCAGGTGGTAACATGTGGTTGGTGGATAGAGATATAAACATGTCAAAATGTGGATTAAAGAGAAATCTGTCTGCATGGTCACCCTCGGTATTAAGACCAACCCACTATTAAGACCACTAAGAGAGGTTTCACTGTATTGTTTAGTGACCGGGTAACCATGGCAACCGAAATTTCTGGTAAGAAAAGCCTGCATGGACATCAACACCTGGTGCCTACCATTCCTGTGTAATATTATTGAAATAGGTTCACAAGTTTAGGAGATCTTCGCACAAGTTACTGTTGACGACATCTAGCAGACCCCTAAAAGGTCCTTTATGGGCCCAGATTTGCTGCAGTATCACTGCACAGTACAAAGTCAACATGATAAAGGTGTATGAATCTCTAAGCTGAAACAATAACACGGACAGGTCAGCAAGGGCCCCGTCTTGTAACGAATTATCTCCCGTAATCATCAAGCCTTGAGCTTTGGACCCATGCAGTGATCAAACCCAGCGATGTCGATCTATGGTCAATTAACATCTTGTGAAATTCTTACCAACTTTACCAAATTAACAAAATGTGACATTGTCTTATTGATTAGAATGTGAACATGATGTTTTGCCATTTGACTTATTAAATTCTGACAAAGTTGGCTTCATAATGTCATAAGAAAATTGTGTTTCCGGTTTTTCGACCGATCCTAGTTTTTTAAGACGAAATATTTCGTTTTATACGCCCCGCCTTCAAGGCACGTTTCAGTTTTTATTCGTTCATAAATGACCCTGGCTTTTAATAGAACGTAAAAACAATCAACCAACCAACTATTCGTCTCACTGGGCATTATCATCCATTTAAACAGCATGGCGATCATCGTCAGGTAATCGAAATGAAGCTGAAAAAAAATTCACTTGTTGATGAAATGTCAATAATGACGGTGGTTGCGAACGACACATTGATCGAAGATTTATTCCGTCTTTATCACAATGATACGACGAAGACAACCACACGTGTGGCACAGGGGCTAGGCGGCACGGACCTATATCACTATGAAATGATTGTCAGATATTTTGTTTTTACCTTTTTCGAATTTAGCCCCTCACACTTCTATATATCTTTGACAGATATATAGCAGCGTGAGGGGCTATATTCGTAATTCCATTTCGCGTGCGCAGACAGATGGACAGAGTAATTACTATAGGGCACATGTATACGTACGAGACCCTAATAAGTGACGAAATCGAAATTGCCACTCAAATTTAACCGTAGAAAATGGCCCCACACACCCTCAAAATGTCCACCACAGGTCCCAATTCCCAATTATAACATGTCTAGCATTAATATACAATAGAAAAATAAATGAAATAATAATAAACTGTGAGCAGAAATCAGCAACAAGACTTGCACCTGTGACGCCGCCGATACCGGGTGACAACTTAGTTCCCCTCTCCGAAGGAGAGCCGAACTTAAAATGAATTCATCACACAATGGAAATTATTTTTAAAACATCAGGTTTATTTTCAAAATAAATGGGCATGTGTATTTCTGCTACATCCATTCCAGGTCATTGCTGCATCAGATGGATCTGTAGATCTATGCGGACATCACGGATGAACAGCTTTCCTAAAATAAGAAAAAAACAATACTTATCCGGAAGCATGATACATTATTCGTACAATAACATAGTGAAAGTCTATCATAATTGGCGATAACACTTTCTAGAGCAAATATCATAAGTACATTTCCAGCTCCTGACATCGCCGTGTATTATACCTATAATGGAACAGATGAGTGAATTCACGATGAACGGCCAGGTAAGGTATCGTATTGGAACTTGTTTGTGTCTTTACAAAATGTCCACCTGTCAACACAACATCGACTGCTATCGAAATAGCCCATTATCAAAATTATAGGTTTCTTGTGCTAGTTCAGAGGTGTATTAAAGGGGTCACCGTTGAGATAGGGTCAGAAAAGGGTTCTAGTTGTGATACATCGTGCTTCATATAAAAGAAGAAACAGTCGATTCAGACTCCCTTTATTTTACGTCATATAACTCAAGAGAGGGTGTAAAAATACAAAGAAAACATACAAAAAAATCAATTGAGGAAACTCGCAGAAAAGTAACATTGTCTCGGACTGATCAAAAAATGTTCTACCTTAACAATATTACAAATGTATCCAAATTTACCACAACATTTTATGCATTCGGATGGAATTCACTTTGTAAATTAAATGTCACCATTATATTATAACGTACAACATCAAACTTTCATTAAATAACAACTTGTGCCGTAGCACCGGATCATAAATTAGACAATACCCAGAGCTCAACAGATTCTACAAAACACGATGATATGTTCCTATCGGATAAAATTATGAGAAATTGCACGCCATCATTCATGTTCATAATAAAGCATTTAATAGCTAAATTGAAGTTTTACAAATGTCATTTGACCCTTTATTAAGCGTATTCGTTGAGTAAAACAAACCAGCAGACGACAACCGATTGACGTATGGCGAAAACTAGGCTAGGCTTACATGGGTCAAGCCTAATACGATTTACCAAACTAACAAAATGAAAATATATGAATTAACAAGAAAACAAGCATCATATATATATTATGCAATAAACTACACAGTAATTACTAATACTTACTCTTTAGGGAGGCCCGTATAGCCGAAAACAATAGTAGTCCGCTTCCACATGGTAGACATAAGGAACTTGCAACTAATATACTAATATGCGGATAGAGACGGGCTCAAATATCCGGACAACATATTCCAAACTTGGACCGCGCGGCCGTAACAGCACGGACTAAGTAATACGTAAATTAATTAGGTCCCATAAAATGATATCTGTCTGACAATGTGTGTGTACATTAGATGCGTTTGGGATATCTTAATGGCTTTCTCTTATGTTTGATAAGCAGTCATAACATATATGTACAAAAGCACTAAATAGGAAGTATTCGCCGATTTACGTTTAATTTGTTCTTACTTGTGAAGAAATTGGTATTTCTGTTGACTTATTTTCTAACTGAGTATTAAATGGCTGGAAATCAATTATAATCATTAAAACTGGTAAAGGAACGATGTTCTAAATTTAAAATGAACCTTTTGTTTTGACTTCAATAGGTGAATTTCTCGTTATGGCTCTCTGGCAGCCAGTTTTGGCACATGCATATGGAAGGCCTGGTATTTGATTGCACATTTTTTACAAAACTATCATTATTTGCAATTACTAATTTCCGGGTAAGGATACGTTTGATACATTTAATTAGTTTCACAGGGGCCTGAGAATTTGTTACAGGTAATTGCATACCTTAACTGAGCTTAAATGGCCAGTGAAGGGGGCATTTTTATCGAAAATTAAAATCGATCTAACCGCATATAAGTCCCTGATCTGACCCAGATCATATACGTCCCTGATCTGACCCAGATCATATACGTTCCTGATCTTACCAAGGACATATACGTCCCTGATCTAACCAAGGACATATACGTCGCTGATCTAGCCAAGGACATATACGTCGCTGGTCTAACCAAGGACATTTACGTCCCTGATCTGACCAAGGACATATACGTCCCTGATCTTACCAAGGACATATACGTCCCTGATCTGACCAAGGACACATACGTCCCTGATCTAGCCAAGAACATATACGTCCCTGGTCTATACAAGGACATATACGTCCCTGATCTAGCCAAGGACATATCCGTCCCTGATCTAACCAAGGACATATACGTCCCTGATCTAGCTAAGGACATAAACGTCGCTGATCTGACCAAGGACATATACGTCCCTGATCTAACCAAGGACATATACGTCCCTGATCTAGTCAAGGCCATATACGTCCCTGATCTAACCAAGGACATATATGTCCCTGATCTAACCAAGGACATATACGTCCCTGATCTGTCCAAGGACATATACGTCCCTGATCAAGCCAAGGACATATACGTCCTTGATATAACCAAGGACATATACGTCCCTGATCTGTCCAATGACATATACGTCCCTGATCTAACCAAGGACATATACGTCCCTGATCTGTCCAAGGATATATACGTCCCTGATCTAACCAAGGACATATACGTCCCTGTTTTAGCCAAGGACATATACGTCCCTGATCTAACCAAGGACATATACGTCCCTGATCTAACCAAGGACATATACGTCCATGATCTAACCAAGGACATATACGTCCCTGATCTAACCAAGGACATATACGTCCCTGATCTGTCCAAGGACATATACGTCCCTGATCTAACCAAGGACATATACGTCCCTAATCTAACCAAGGACATATACGTCCCTGATCTGACCAAGAACATATACGTCCCTGATCTGTCCAAGGACATATACGTCGCTGGTCTAACCAAGGACATTTACGTCCCTGATCAAACCAAGGACATAAACGTCCCTGATCTAGCCAAGGACATATACGTCCCTGATCTAACCAAGGACATATACGTCCCTGATCTAGCTAAGGACATATACGTCGCTGATCTGACCAAGGACATATACGTCCCTGATCTAACCAACGACATATATGTCCCTGATCTAGTCAAGGACATATACGTCCCTGATCTAACGAAGGACATATACGTCCCTGATCTAGCCAAGGACATATACGTCTCTGGTCTAACCAAGGACATAAACGTCGCTGGTCTAACCAAGGACATATATGTCCCTGATCTGTCCAAGGACATATACGTCCCTGATCTAGTCAAGGACATATACGTCCCTGGTCTAACCAAGGACATAAAGGTCGCTGGTCTAACCAAGGACATATACGTCCCTGATCTAACCAAGGACATATATGTCCCTGATCTAACCAAGGACATATACGTCCCTGATCTGTCCAAGGACATATACGTCCCTGATCAAGCCAAGGATATATACGTCCTTGATATAACTAAGGACATATACGTCCCTGATCTGTCCAATGACATATACGTCCCTGATCTGTCCAAGGACATATACGTCCCTGATCTGTCCAAGGACATATACGTCCCTGATCTATCCAAGGACATATACGTCCCTGATCTGACCAAGAACATATACGTCCCTGATCTAACCAAGGACATATACGTCCATGATCTGACCAAGAACATATACGTCCCTGATCTGTCCGAGGATATATACGTCCCTGATCTAACCAATGACTAATATATGTCAGTTCATGTCTAAAACTAGCTTAACAAATTATCAGGCCCTGTCCCTGTGTTCAGTCGCCATAAAGTATATGAATATGTGTGTATTTTCGCATAGCATACTACAGGCACTGCGTGTTTGCCGTGTTTGCAGTGAGTCCGCGTAATGATGAAAATCTGAAAATATGACTTTGACCACAGCATTACACTGTAAAGTTTTATAGGTGCTTTGACATTAATGTTATTTTATAGCTACACATGTATCATGCATTCAGAATAATATCAGATACACTAATATATCTGTAACGTAACTTTATTTATCTCCAAGTACAATATGTACCATCACAAACTTAGATAGCAGCTCTAATGTAATGCTGTGGTACAATATATATCTGTACCTTTAATTCTCTCAAGATTTAGTAATTGTATGCTCCCGTGTTCCATATCTTTCTGCCATTATTTTGTTTCTGTAACATAATTAAGTCATCCATGGATAGAGATATTGAACCATTACTTTGGTAATATATGTAGTTGTATGAAGACGCAAATCAGGTTCTGGCTATTAGTCAACTTAAAACTAAAATTACATCGCTGACATTGGAGAGCCTTTTCTCAGACCAGTGTATATTGCATTCGCTGGTATGCCATTTGAGCACCAACAGCTTTTTCACTGTAAAACTGACTTATAAAACTAACTAAGCACTATCATAGTGTCACACATTACATCACATGTTACAAATACAAGTATGACCAAAATGTACAATGGTAATCAAGACCACTTTTAAATTGATGAAAAGCCTTAATTGTCATATTAGGATCAAACTTATGTGTCAATATCTGTCAGCAGCCTGTACCTGCAATTATAAGTAAAGGTCATACATGTATACGGTATGATGACCTGTTCCCAACTAACAATCAGGGGTCCCGGGGTTATTATCAGGCCTTTTAACCTGATACAGGTTGACCAGGAGGAGTTGAGGCCTGGGGGGGGGGGGGGGGTCATTATCTAATGAGGTTGTTGTCGTTTGAAAACTTTCAAATGTGAAGCAATAATTCTTCTTCACGTTATACTTGAATGTCTAATGTTTTAATTAAAATATAACAGTCTCATAACATTATATATCCATTCTGATCAACTAATTTTATTACCCATTTCATACAAAGATTAAACAGCAGGCATAGTCTATATTGCTAGTTAAACAACTAAGTAATGACACTTTATATAAACATATACAGCAACAAATATATTGATTGATTGATTTAAAAAGATACATACACATGTATATATATGTTGTACTATCTACAATTTAAAATGTAATATGAATGTGGAGTATTAATGCCTGATAGGACTTCAGGTAGACTTGGCGTGGACCAGGAGTGCACTCTTAGTTCATCTGGAGTCCAAACGGAGTGCACTCAAAGTTTACCTGGAGTCCAAAAGAGTGCACTCCAAGTCCAAACAGAGTGCACTCGGAGTGCACTTTGTGTAACCTTTAGTCTACACTCAAATGTAGTTCGTCAACATGTACAAAAACAAGCGATAGAGAGCAATATTACATCCAGACCGTCAATCAAATATCTCTCGTTTTATTAGCAGGGAGATATCCGGATTATCGAGGGTCCATTTTACATATTTTGGACGTATTGTCGAAAATAAGAAGAGTAAATTTATTCTTTAATCGGACAATGCAGATGTTTGTTTTCTTTGTATCTTTCTTTTCTGAGATTATCAGCATCACTGGAATGTGTCGTCAGGTACGTACCAATTAACAACTATGTAATGGATGCTTTGATTAAAGCCTATTGAACAATGTGTCGAGAAAAGAATTTATTTTATAGACAATGTTTCTAAATAAACGTATAAATAACTAAAAATGTCAATCACATTAAAAAGTTAAAATATTGACAAACAGTTACATCTTCTGTATCATTGAACAAGCATATAAATGGTAAATAAATGTTGGGTTTTTTTTTACGTGAATACCATGAATCTTACTTGATTATAGTCATCTTGAATGATTAAAAATGTGATGATATTACGTCAGTTTAAAAGTTCATTGTCCGTTCACCGGGTACAGCTGATTACAGGTAAAACCCTACAGGCAAGATGCGTTGGTTGTCCCGTGGTCAGGGAAATAACAGCCCCGAGCACAAATCCATACACTCCCCCGTAATCAGGAGGTGCCAAAAATCAGTCAAGCGTTTCTGGTCGAGTGTGCCATTGAACACGTAATCTCCCAGTCCCCGATACGGTCGTTAGTGTTAATTGGTCAGCTGTGAATTGGACTTACGGATGCCAGAGACAACAATTTGTAAAAGCCAGTAGGTAATGACTTCATGTCATATTCTAATGAAGGGAAGCTAATCTTTATTCTATCTTATGAAGAAAGTTATAGATCAAATAAATAAAAATAAATAAATGTAGTGCTAGAGCCCTTGCATAAATCCTAAGCAGACAAAGAAACTTGAGTAATCATTAACAAATAATCATAACTGTTAGATTATTTCAGCATATTTTGTGTTTTAAAAAGGCCTAATGTGTATTTGAACTTTTAACAATGTATTGCGAGTTTTGTAAATATATATGTATCTGTACGTGCATCAGAGGTTTTACATATTATTGCATGTGTCGGTGTACATTTAAAATTTCATATATGAAGTTGTAGCAAATTACATCAACATGTATTGAGCACAAAGGAACAAAATGTCTTGTAGTTTTGCTACTCAATCTAATTTTGAGGTGTTGTCTGTAAATCGTCAGCGGTGCAATATCTTGACCAGCTCGGGTGATACGTTTTACCAGAGACTGCTTGTTTGATTGAGTAGGGACGCTATATCTTACAAGTGACGTATTATCACTATAGATATATGACTGTGGTCTTGACTTTTTTATAGAATACAGCATATAGTTTTATACATGATAAAACATTTAACATTCACATGTAATGTACAAGACGGCGGGGACGATTCTATACAAATACATATATACGTGTCTGTTCATACGTGTGTTCAGTAGTACTTACAACGTGACCAGCATAGTGTGGTATGTTTCTGTACCGATGTTATCTGACATTGGCCCGGGCATTAGACACCTGTATCTTCGGTACTGTATACTCAGCAGTACATACCCCTCGGGGCATGCTATAACGTTTCTTTAGTACCAGGGATCCGACAGATAAGATTTACTTGTAGTTGGATAGTCAGTTTATCCATATATATGATCGATAAAGAAATTGCATATAAAGACTTAAAAATTACATTAGTAAGTATACACATGTATTATCTTTTTACAGGGACGTATATGTCCCTGCTTTTTAATTGAAAATAGTTACCGACATGCACTAGTTTGTCTTTCAAATTGAAAAGGGGAACGCGGTTATATGCTAAATGATACATGTATAACTTTCCTGTCGCTATAGACTTAAACAAGAACAACAAATAATTTATATAGATGAAATGTACAAACAAAACTGTTTTCTCAAAAAGAAATTTCTCACATATACGTCCCTGATCGGTAGCACAGATTTTCTTTCAGCCGGCCTTTTGATTAAAAGACCGGTAGCCACTATAGGTTTCGATTTGGCAAGCAGGTAGAAATGCTTCTAACCGTAATAATTTATTACCTGTGTGTCGTCGCTTTAATCTGTTAGCATACCCATGACTAGTGTTTTTTTATGATAGATACGTTTAGTTAGTTACGTGTTTAACGCCACTATTTACACAGATATATATCCGTGTTACGACCGGCTTTGTCTTTATGATTCAGGAGACATATTATTTATTTTCATACACTCATACATTCTTCCTATGTACATGTATCGTGGATATATTCATTCCTTATATGCTTCCGCTTTTGTATAACCGTCATCCGTAGCATTTGCTTAGGATTTCCTCAGCACTTCCGTACCGTTTGCGTCTTAGTTGGAATAGCGAACGTGTATGCCTCTGTACTTATCTAGCCACGTATATATCATATAGCCATAGGGCATAACGATACCTACATGTACCTGTGAATTAACAGGTAAAGTATTTACCAATATGTGTTACCTCTTACCTGAATATGCCATAGCCAAAGTGCATTTATAACAGGTACACCAGTTAACAAATGTAGTATGAATTAGATATTTAAAATGTTTTACCATAGACGCATAACCTTACATCAGAGACGTATAAAGGCTTAATACGTCTCTGCTTACATGCAACCGGTCCGGATTTTCCTTTTAGTTTGGGGTAATGGGACAATATTTCAGATTTGAGGAGCTACGTCTCGCATCAATAATGATAGGAGCTAAACAGGAAATCGATTGATCAAATAGTACGATGAGGAATCGAAACGGTACTGTTGCTGCCTATATACCAGAAGTAGTGTTACCTATATGCGGGTACTGACAAAACACACGTGTACTGCACAGGGACCTGAAAATTTGTTACTGCACGGAGCTATATTATTGCTAACGACCATTAAGACATATAATAAAAAATATAACATAAACAATATTTAACAGGCCGTAAAGATGAACTATTACATGTAATTATAACCAGAAAAATATTGATTGTGTTTCATATAGATACGCCCCTCTCATTTTACTACACTCTTCATTGTACAAAATGTATTAAACATCAATGTACTTAGGAGTTAGATGAGGTTATCATTGCTATCCCCATGCCCTAACTAGTAAGCCATTCACATCTTAAGAAATACATAGTACAATACAGATAACTTGTCTCAGATTCAATTCATTTCAATTTATTTTCGTAAGTTTAACAACTTCTAGGATAAACATTTTTACATATATGGAACAAACAACAGCATCATCTTCATCACTGACTAATCGTCATTATTGTATACGTCCGATACAATCAATCAATAATGTTTAATCTAAGTATCGCAAGAACATCACTCATTGGATTGGAGATTTCTCTGTCACACCCTCATCATCATTATCAGCAGCAGCAGCAGCAGCAACATCATCATCATTCTGATATATATGGGTTTCAAAGGAGAGGCTATATGCCATCTTCAGATATATACATATTTAGTTCAGGTTCTGTTTATATATATATATACGTCCTGTCCGTTATATTGTAATTTACATCAATGCTCACATGTAATTCCATCTCGTATAACGTTATAATTTTATACTTATTGCTATAGTGTATGTTCTTACATTTACATTCCGACAGAGGCGGAATGTAACAATTGTCTCCACCTCATACAGCCGTCGGTTTAAAATAAACCGAACATATCTGCCAAAAACCTTGGTGGTTTTAACTGTAAGCAACATGTGTTTGACACTATTACGTTCTCACGGGTCGCGCGCGGTGGCTGAGTGGTTAAGGTGTTCCGACATTCTTCCACTAGCCCTCCACCTCTGGGTTGCGAATTCGAATCCCACATGGGGCAATTGCCAGGTTCTGACTGTAGGTCGGTGGTTTTTCTCCGGGTACTCCGGCTTTCCTTCACCTCAAAAAACCTAACACTTCCTTAAATGACTTTGGCTGTCATTAGGATATAAAACTAAATAAACCAAACTTTCTCATACAAATATCAATCCATAGCATGCCGAAAGTGTTCCGATGTATAGTAGCCACCTACAAATGAAAATATTGAGTTGCCGGAGTTGTAGGTCTGACTATCTGCCTTAGTCTGACAAACTCCAACATATTAAGAAACGACATCTTACATTATTTAGCTTGTATATCAGCGCACAACGAACAATTATAATCTGATTATTGTCTTGAATACATCGTCATTGGTCACCACTTGAATAGACGCTATCGTTTTTGTTGTTCGATGTTGTCGCTTTGCTACTCCGGATATAGACGGGATCGATAGCTTAGCTCACAGTTGCTTGAGTTTCTGTCAGTAAATAAAAATATATATATATATAGGCATAGGCCTATATATAAGGACCCCCCCTCCCCATTATAGTAATGGGCGGTTCCTTACATATAAAAAAAATATATATATTATTTACTGACAGAAACTCAAGTAACTGTGCTTAGCTACATACCGGTATTCGTGTCGATTCCCCAATGTGAAGAGCGGCAATACCGGCATATTGGTATACTCATTTATGATTGGTAACTGAACAGTTTGTTGAATGAATATGTGTAAAGCTTATAATTTTATATGGAATGTGCAGGATTACGTGAGTTACGTCTCGGCATATATGTGTAAGATAGCGGACAGTGTTCTCCGTGTAAGAGTTCGTGTTTAGATTGTTTTGTGTAGGACGGTGTTGTATATGTATATGAAGCACGTTTTGTACCATACATGGTACATCATATTCTTCTTATGAATTAAAACTGGTTCAGCGTTAATGTCTTAGCTGTAGCACTAGAAGACCAACTCTCTGTAGCTTTGTTATTATATGTACGGATACCTATTATCAGAACGATTTCATGACTTTTCAGTGACGAGCTATACAGCTAAACTATACAGTCGCTTTGTGGTCGGACTCCAACCTAGGCACGGCTAATTACATGTACACTGTTACGTGGAGACACGACCTTGCATAGCAATATCAGGAAATTACAAACCATGCGAACCAGTCGGAACCTGTTGGTCTGATGGTAACGTCCTGGTTTTATGACATAGAGACCCCGGGTTCTCGCCCCGCTCGTCTCATTAGATTCATTTCTTCTCGTTCTTGTAAAATATTGGTTATTTCCCAGGTCGGGATGTGTTTTTTCATTACAATATGTACTAATTATAACAAATGATATTTTCTTAAATATCATTTCAGCTCCTGGTAATAGATTCAATGTTACGTTGTGACGGATCTGTTTGATTTGAATGCCTTCGTTAGGTTCTTTATAGTTGACTTCACGTTTCGTTACAATACTAAAACCCGGGGCCAACTCGTTATCCACCCGAACATTGTGACCGCCGTTCAATGGAGTTTAAAACAATCAAGTCATAATATCAGTTCTCACGACTCTTGGTTAAACGGAACATGGTGATTATAGTAGTCAACTTTTACTATAATAGAATATACTTTTCTGATCAACATATTGGTTTTTCATTTCGTCACGAGTACAAATACAGTAGTATCTCAAACTTCCAATAGGATTGAATTATTCTGTACGTAGATATGATACTCCGTACATTGTCGATCAACTGACGACATCAAACACTTTTTATTTTCCAAATTTGTAATATGCAGATTTGTCTACTAAATAATCAGATCTGTAAGTATTAGCAGAACATAATTTATTTGATTCATGAACTTAACAGCAATTACAACTTCTTCCTTGATTAAAATATTATTAATTTGTAACCATCTATATTAATATAAGCTATGATTTTAATGACGTTTTGTATATGTATCAGATATTATTAAACAAAGAATTTGAATCTATCTAGAGCCAAATAAAATTCCACTCCTACCATTTCCCAGGTAATTCAACTGTTATCTAAGCGTTTGTCATTATGAAACAAATAAAGTTGTGTATTACAGTCTAAAAGGTTTAGTTGATAATTTGCAAATTATAAAATAAAAACCAAATCCTGTGGTAAAAATTGTGAAGTGCATAATTGTTCAATCAAATTCAGAACGAATAATTATTCATTGTTTCTATATTGGTAACCATCATATTTTGCATTCGTGATTTGTGTATTTTAATACGGACTTAATCTAACTCTGTGGTTTAATGTAAAAACAAAGACATAAATGTGTTATACGTCTCTGGTAAAAAAAAATGGTTGCATAATTATGATTTGGTTGAAATTGTTTATGAAGTTTTCTTTCATTTTGTTTTTCAATTACAAAGTATCTTCTTTTGTAGTTGGCGTAGTTTAACTTGGAAATAAAAAAATAACATGTGAATAATACTTGTAAATATTGAAATAGTCTATACTCAGGTAAATACAGGTAATGTTGTTTTAAGATCTTGGCTGAATGGGAATATAACACCTGTTGGGCAGTTTAGGTGTCAAGATGTATTGTCACGCCCTGTCAAATTCATACCCGATCTGTCACAGTTAACAATTACATGTAGGACTATTAGTGAAGTTAAGCTTAGATAATTAACGTCGAACGAACGAACATCTACAGTAAAGTATATTTGTAGGCAAAACCAGTCAGTGGGCATCAAAACTGTAAGAATAGAACAATGTTTGTTTACAATCCGAGTTTGAAATACAAACTGTATTTGATATAAGCATGCGGACTGTACATGTTTTTTTCCCGTATATATTTACTGTAAGTAAATAGTAAAAACAATAACAAACACAAAATATGTGCCATATATATAAGCATCGAGACAATAAATAGGATTTCTGGCATAAAAGCAATGATGTTTTCTGACAAATTTAGACTGATCAGAGACGTATATATGCCATACGTCTCTGGACTGACAGATATCTCAATTTTAAAATAGCGTTAAAAAACGTTTTTGTGTGGAATCAATCAGATTGGATTACATGAATATGTTAAACAGATGAAGATATGCACAATTGATCATATATGTACGTTTCTCGTGTCAAGATGTGGTAGCAATTGAAACTTGCCTTTAAATCAGATTGAGCATTTAAACATTAAGGTCGCAGATATTTCTTATCAAAGCTTCCGATATCAGCTGAAGTGTTTACAAATCTCTCTTGTTTAATGACACTTTTAAATTTTCCAAAAACGTTCTCGGCCGGATTAAAATCTGGACTGTTTGTATTTTCTAATCTAATGGGATGCTCTGTACTGTTTTATAAAAAAGATTCGTTTGGTTAAATGACTTGCATTTGAGTTTATACTCAACAGAGACGTATAAAGTGAAAATCGTCCGTTTTGTTCCATGTTGTATCTAAGAAAGAAAATTAGAGTGATCTTGTATTTTGATTCCTGTAACTTCGTTAACATATGTTACATGAAATACCGGGTAGCTATCTTACGAACGTACCTTAAGGCCCAGTCCCATGTAGGTGCCGGATCACATTCGGCACGATGCGGCGTGTGAACCGTGTAGTTCCACAGCAACCTTGTTGGTCCTGGAACATCCGGGGATGCCCGTGGCGGCTCCGGGACCCACACGGCAGTTATAGGAAGTTCAAAACTAAACTTCCGTGACGGTCCGGGGAGATGGCAACATCCGGGGTGGTTCGTGCAGCTGCCGTGAAGGGTCCCGGGACAGCCCTATCTCTGTCTTGATTGTCCGTGTGCGTCCTTGACAGTCCGGGGACAAAACTCAGTTCCCGGACCATCAAGGGTCATAACGGCAGAGGTACGGTTGTCCTCGGACCATCCATGGTGTTTACAAGGAACGAACACGGAATTACTACCGACCAAGACGGCGCAAACCAACACGACGTCATGATTTTACCCACACCACACAACATTTATTAGTTGCTGCCATTACTTAGACTTGCAGATGATACATAAATATGTTTTGGGCTTGTCAGAATGATATAGGTATCGGATAAGTTGTGCCTCAATGATGTCACTCATAACGTGACCTATACAAGAATTCGATAAAAACATGCATAATCAGTAGGCTGATATAAATTGGGCGCCACCTGACTTTTTTTGAAGGTCGTCTGTATCGGCGTTAATCCAGTAACTTCAACCATCCTGTCCATTATTCGACGATGAGGGAGACGGGGTATCGGTCAAATGAGAGTATAATATGCAATAATGAAATGTCGTTGCTAAAAACCTAATTCTTCCTTCAACACAGGACAATTCCGAAGTTGGAAGTTAAATTTACGATGAAACTTACGAACGCTTTAGTAAAACACAGATCGTAACTTAGCTTGTAAAATAAACTTATTGAAATATTCGTAACTTTTAACCTAAACCTATAATATACAAGAAACTAAGTTTAAAATCATTACCGCAAAACTCAATTCAAAATGACCAATTGATCATTATTCATCGGCAATGCCTACAATTCATTTTTTTTCCAATTGTATTTCATTCCGTATGCAACAGCATATAGGATTACAATACACATACATATTAAATCATATATACTTTTGCAAGATGTCGGAGACCGCAGCCTACATGAACAAAATAATATTTATAATACAGCTCACTACGACAATAAGTAATGGCTTTATCGTGAAAAAAGTCGTACATGCATACAAATGAATACCAAGCACAGAATGTAACATGTATACATCTTATTTTTTTATTTTTTTTTTAAAGGTAACCGTTATGGAACGATGTCTTGTGGGAACAATATATATTGCATTATATCGGAAAATCAAGATAGCTTTCGAAAGATTTACTTAACGCTGAATCTTATTTATCTATTTCATTACAAATGTGATAGGGTAAAATACATAGACTGTACATGTTGAGAAAAAAAACCGTGAAAAGCAATTGACAATGTAATAAGCTGTAAACCAATCTACTGACAATACAGTGTTTTTTATTAGAAAAAAGTGAATAATATGATTTTCAAAATAATTCAACAGGTATATTGATACATGAGAATTAGTCAGGCGTATATGTTATTAGTAGCTTTTTTTCAACCTGTAACATGTGCTTTGGCACAGACTAAAATAGGACACCGTGCTGATGGATCACTGCAGACAACCCTTATAGCTATTGTCACAAAAAACGCATTTCTGTAACGCTGTATGATGGACTTGTTTTCCGTTGTGTGACCCATATTTCATTACAATAAGTTTCTTCATTGAGTAATCCTCTACCTTTTCTGAATTGATATAAAAATAGTGACACGTGATTTGTGGCTAATTGTAGCGTACTATACAAAACTAAAACAGTTTGTAAAACTCATGCTAATTAAGACAAGTAATGCGATATTCTGTAACAGCTGAAATAAACACGTAAAATTATCTAGGATTTTTTTAATCCGTATGCTATTTGGGAAGAAGTAAGTTCTATAAAGAGTATTTCAATGCAAGTATTTTTTCACGGACTAGCTAATAGCTAGTATAACTCTGTGACATAACTCAGGATGAGGATGCGATATGTTTCTACTTATGAATAATGTACAAAAAGCATCGTAAGATATAAATGTTGAATGAAATTTGCAAGCTATCGTATCATCTTATCACAGACATATAATATATGGCTTCGTACATAATATTGTATGCCTATGATCTGACTGATCTGATCGGTGAACCATCTGATCGTCTCCTGGTCTCGATTTTACAGGTAAATATGGAGGCGACAGCTCGCGCCTCAGTGAGCACGGTGGGTCACCGTGAGTCTTGCTGACGCTTGATGATCGATCTCGTAACAGTCGCGGTGAAACGCGATAGTCTCTCACGTCATCACAATCATTCGTGACTTAATTTTGATGATCCTCCAACATCATTTCCGATCATCAAGGGTTATGGCGGTTTATCAAACGCGATGAGAAAGTTACACTGGCTAAGGTGTGATCTGTACCTACTTTATGACTGACAAATTGTGTACTACCTACTTTATGGCTGACAATTTGTGTAGTACCTACTTTATGAGTAACATCGTGTATTACCTACTCTTTGAGTAACACTTAGTGTAATACCTTCTCCATGACTAACACTTATTGTTATAATGTGCATTTGTAGCAGGTACTATGTTTAGAAATGCAGTTAAAATAGTTCGCCATATCTCATTCCAATATGCTTTTTAAATGAAGAGGTAGCATGTGTAGCCCATTATAATATTACTTCGGTTAAAAAGGAAATGTAGTGCTTTTGTTCATTAATTATGAAGCAATATGATTATGATGATAACTGGCAATTTAATTATAAAAATAATTCATGTTTAACACATGACACTGTAAATATGATTCATCTTTTTTTCACTTTATTCTAGCTTTTGGTATAATAATTGAGTAAAAATGCTGTTTAATATATCTCATTATCTAACTACAGTGCGTTCTTATTTTTGCTATGCGTTAGTAATTTATTATCGAAATTTTAACTAATGACTCGTATTTAATAATAATGATAATGGTTTTTATTTATACCTGATAACAAAATGAGTCAAAGACTCCTATTACTTTTGTTCAATCATACATTAACTATACAGTATTTACAAATAAATGCAATATATTTGACTAACCCTAAACCGTACCTTATGCTCACGACTTTTTTCTGCAAATACAACGAGTGTATTCGACGACATCAGAGTTATCATTTATGTTACGTTCACATGTATGCGGTTTAGTATACAAGTATTTACAATATGTAGATCAAATCGTTTGAAATATAGAAGAAGACATTTCACCAAGAAGTCGACACCCTCCGATAGAAAATAGAAGAACAAAGTTATGAAATGAACAGACTGTATTCTTCACTAGAATGTCCAAGGCATTGCAATTTCTTGGACACGTTACAAAAATTTGGAAAGATACAGAAATAATAGGACCTTGTAATTCCGGAAATAGCTTGGCCCGAGAGAAGCACTACGTTTGCAAGAAGAGTTCATAAAACAGATTAATTGAATGAAAAAAATAATGCGCCACCATAATTCTTCAAGATTAGGGGACCGAACACCAGTACTTTGAACCAGAATGATGACAAATGAAAAAAAAAACGAAATATAGTTGTTCAAATGACACCATGAAAAAAAACCCAGAACAAATTATTGCATAAAAAAAACACAAATAAACAAGAAAGGAAAAAGAAACAACAAAAAAAAAGGGGGGGGGGGCTTTCTTGAGCAGGGTCCTTCTTCTGAGCCCAAATTGGGAAACATGCTATAATATTGCAGATATATCTAAGTGTTTCCTTTACTGATGCTCGAAAAGGGTAAAATGTATTGAACTTTTACATTTTGAGCGGCTTATCTATAAGTATAATGGATGGTATTGTACGTTCAAAAAACGTATAAAGGAGATGGCAATTAATATTGAGGATTAACCATTTTATATGTGTTTTTAAAGATAAACAAAGGTAACATCAATATTATAAAATTAAATCAAGTACATAAAGCAATCTATGACCTTTGCGATTAATAAGAACATAGAAAAGTATGAACAGTGGTATTTAAAAACAATAATACTTTAGAATGTTTGAAACTTTAAATCAGTCATTTGTATATTTGAACACACGAAACTACATCGCATACACCGGGAGGCCGTCCTTAAATGACCCTGGCTGTTAATAGGACGTAAAAACAATCAACCAACCAACCAACCAACCAACCCCCAACACGCACCTGGCACTCATTACATTTTAAAAGATTTAGCAAAGATTGTCGAAAGTTTATCTACGCACAACTTTTAAAGAAATGTCGGTTGTTAGTACGAAACGAAATGGATCAGCTTTCCATAGCGACCGTAAACCTAAATCTTACCCTCATTATTAATATTGCGTTAAAACTGGTTTAAGTTGTTTGACAAATATAAATGAAAGTTTGCGTCAACTTACAAGGATTGCAAATTGCGCTCAATATAACATAACGCATATAGGCCGAGAAAATTAATAATGAATCAGTATTTATGTTTTAAAAGGTTAATGATATTATCAACTAAGTACAAAAAGAAAAATCTTGTATTGACACAAACAAGAACATCGGACAGTTGAAACATTTGCATTTAAAAAAACAAAAAACAACTAAACACATTTTTTTTGTTCTTACATAACAAATCCAAAAATATGAAATTCTAATATCTATAAATAAAAATAAATAATAACAATGAATGAGTATGTGGTACCTCCTGACACCTTGCACTAGCTACATTAATAAGGCTGAACAAGATCGGTGAACTTTCCTATATGAAATTCGTTCAAGGAAATGTTGACCATTGAGACGACACGAAATAGATAAATATATGTCTTTCTTTGAAAGCATTACAAAGCTCAACCATAACCCTCATTATTGATATATCCATAAAAGTATTAAAAGGCTAACCCAAACATATTCAAATGCTTATCTCTATAGCTTACACAGATTGAAGTTTATGCTTAAGTCAATAAATCGTGTATAAGAAGGCAATTAATTGATGAACCTTTTCTTTGTTTTCTATTGTAAAGAAATATAGCATCATTCATTTCAACTTCAATAATAAATTCTAAGCAAACGCTGGATCTTTATATGATATAAACAGAACATATGGAAGTGAAAACTATGATATTTAAAACGCCAATACCTTGGGTATGCTATTTCTTCAAATATCTTAAAATAAAAAAAAGTAGTGAAGTTTTACCTAACCTTTACACATGGCACTCACTGAATAAAAACGGAATAGCAAAGAGTATTGTTTTGTCATTTCCTCACTGCATTGTTTCGTCAATTTCGTCATTGGTTCGATAAACAACGGTGTTAACCTTTTTATGTTGGATGTTTGATATCTGAAATTCTTAACATTACTGGATAATGATACAATTTATGCATAAGCCATACCGTTACGAACAATTATTTGCCCTCTCCCCCTAGATATTTTATGCAAATGGGGTGGATACATTCAACTTAATGTGTTGACAGATGTTCTTGTGCTCAGTTAGGGTTAGGGTTAGGGTTAGGGTTAGGGTTAGGGTTAGGGTTAGGGTTAGGGTTAGGGTTAGGGTTAGGGTTAGGGTTAGGGTTAGGGTTAGGGTTAGGGTTAGGGTTAGGGTTAGGGTTAGGGTTAGGGTTAGGGTTAGGGTTAGGGTTAGGGTTAGGGTTAGGGTTAGGGTTAGGGTTAGGGTTAGGGTTAGGGTTAGGGTTAGGGTTAGGGTTAGGGTTAGGGTTAGGGTTAGGGTTAGGGTTAGGGTTAGGGTTAGGGTTAGGGTTAGGGTTAGGGTTAGGGTTAGGGTTAGGGTTAGGGTTAGGGTTAGGGTTAGGGTTAGGGTTAGGGTTATGGTCCAACCTCCCAAATCAAGCTACTTTGGCTACCGTTATGCTACTATGGCGACACTCGAATGCTACTTTGGCTACACATATGCTAGTCTGGCTACCCTTGTGCTACTTTGGCGACAGTGGTTGTGCTACTTTGGCAACCTTTATGCTACTTGGCTACCCTTATGCTACTATGGCGACACAGTAAGAATGGTTTAAAACGACAAAGTCCAAATATGCTTTAAAAATTATCACCTCTAGGAAACATTTTTTCTCGACATATTATGACATTTTACATCGAAAAAATCATAAAAAAAGTTGCATAAAAATTATAAAATTTGTATGACTTTTTTTGTGGTATGTCATATCATGCGGATATTTTTCAAGTTTCCATTAGAGATTAAGACAAATATTCTCTTGAAACATATTAAGCATGTACTTGTCTATAATAACGTGATCTAATGAATAAAAAAATGTGTTTCTTATGCTGGTTACGTAACGTTAAAAATATTTTTTTCCGACATCGCGCAATATATGTATGTTTCAAACTGTGATTATTTATTAGATACTTGCTTTTTAGAAGACGTATTCATACTGACAGATCATGTATGTTAGGTAGAAGATAACAAGATTGTTTTTTTAATTGTAACCTTATTATTAATGAAGTTACAGCAATTATATCAGCGCATATTTATTGTCCTGTTACTAAAATACATGCATGTTTCAAGTTACTTATATGCCGTGAAATATTTCTACTACATATGTGTTTGCCTGCATTATTATTGTTTAAATAACACTGAATATTGGTTGTTGAACATAATATATAAGACACAAAGATCTAGTGAATTATGATGAATTTATATGAGTCATTTTTATTGATATTTCCTTATGCTAATTTGGCTACATTATCTTTAATAAATACTTAACTAGTTATTTGCCGCTGTTATGTACATTTATGAGCCGCAATATAGTTTATTAACACATCATCATTATATTTTTAGCAATATATCCATATATACACGGCTATAAAACACTTTATTGATACTTCTTTAGATTATGCTAATCTGGCTACCCTTGTGCTAATTTTGCGACAGTGGTTGTGCTACTTTGGCTACATTATCTTTCATTAATACTTAACTAGTTATTTGCCGCTGTAATATGCATTTATTAGCCACAATATAGTTTATTAATACGTCGTTATTATATTTTTAGCAATATATCCATATATACACGGCTATAAGACACTTTATTTATTGATTTATCGAATGTAGCCAAACTAGCATATTTCCTAACCCCAGGGTTTAGGAATTATGCTACTTTGCCTACATTTTTTTATAAGCTATATATGTCTTGAAATACTTCATTTACATATATGTTCTTGCATGTATAGATTGATATAAAGGATATTAAGACTATAACATGCATTTTACCTAATTAATCAGTGCATTATGATGTATTTATATGTGTTAAACGGTGGTTGTGCTACTTTGGTTACATTATCTTTCATTAATACTTAACTAGTTATTTGTCGCTGTAATATGCATTTATTAGCCACAATATAGTTTATTTACACGTCGTTATTATATTTTTAGCAATATATTCATATATACAAGGCTATAAGACACTTTATTTATTAATTTATCGAATGTAGCCAAACTAGCATATTTCCTAACCCCAGGGTTAGGGTTAGGAATTATGCTACTTTGCCTACATTTTTTTTAAAAGCTATATATGTCTTGAAATACTTCATTTACATATATGTTCTTGCATGTATAGATTGATATAAAGGATATTAAGACTATAACATGCATTTTACCTAATTAATCAGTGCATTATGATGTATTTATATGTGTTAAACGGTGGTTGTGCTACTTTGGCTACATTATCTTTCATTAATACTTAACTAGTTATTTGCCGCTGTAATATGCATTTATTAGCCACAATATAGTTTATTAACACGTCGTTATTATATTTTTAGCAATATATCCATATATACACGGCTATAAGACACTTTATTTATTGATTTATCGAATGTAGCCAAACTAGCATATTTCCTAACCCCAGGGTTTAGGAATTATGCTACTTTGCCTACATTTTTTTATAAGCTATATATGTCTTGAAATACTTCATTTACATATATGTTCTTGCATGTATATATTGATATAAAGGATATTAAGACTATAATATGCATTTTACCTAATTAATCAGTGCATTATGTATTTATATGTGTTAAACATAATTCTTCCAACGAAACCGAATTTGTAAGTGTTGGAATCTTAGATATTTTCCATATTTCTCAAATTATATCATTATTAATTCCATGACTGTATTAAATGATGTATGCCGAACAATATAAGCCCAAATAACTGTCTTTACCGTATAAAATGGGTACTATATGACCTAAACATGGACGTCGATTGTATAACTAATTAACGCACCGAAATCGAATAATTGTGTTTTAAAATCTTCGATATTCTCCATTTTTCTCAAATTATTTTCCTTTTAATTCCATGGCTGTATTAAATAGTGTATGCGGAACAATATAAGCCCAAATAACTGTCTTTACCGTATAAAATGGGTACTATATGACCTAAACATGGACGTCGATTTAATAATTTATTAACGCACCGAAATCGAATAATTGTGTGTTGAAATCTTCGATATTTTTCATATTTCTCAAATTATTTTCCTTTTAATTCCATGGCTGTATTAAATAGTGTATGCGGAACAATATAAGCCCAAATAAGTGTCTGTATCGTTTTTAATGAGTACTTTACGAATTAAACATGCACCTTCATTGTACTACGAATTAATGTAACGAGTTCACAAAGTATCGATCTTGAATCACGTGTTATCAGTAGCCACGCCCCCACACGTCATTGGCTGAACTGGCCGCGTTAGTAGTGATCGATATAAAGAATATTAAGACAACGCGATATAAAATTCCTGATTAATAAATAAATTATGATGTATTTCTATGCGTTTTTAATTAATCAGTCATTTGTGCTAAAATGGTAACCATTTTTCATACATACTTAACTTGTCTTTAAATGCAGATATGAATGTAAATATACATTAATCCAGTTTAGTAACACTTAATAATGATATAACAACAGTATATCTATATATACACGGTTTAAAAACAGTGTATTTAAGTATTAATCGAACGTCGTAATTTTAGCATTATTCCTAAACTCGAGGTTAATAGTGGGTAAATTATGCTAAATTAGTAACCATTTTTCATACATACTTAACTTGTTATTAACGGCAGATATTTATGTGAATATACCCTATTCCAGTTTATTAACACTTAATAATGATATTGCAACAGTATATCTATATATACACGGTTCAAAAATACCGTATTTAATTATTACTCAATTACAAATGTGTAGCCAAATTAGCATAAGACAGAAGTTTATGACGTAATAACTTGGTTATCTAGCATTATACGTTATCATATTTGTCCGATTTCATTAGGTCTCGCCCTAATCATAAGACATACAGAAAATAAGTTAAAAAGCACGGTTAGTATTTTTGTAATAAAAGCGTGAAAATCGGGGTTTTGAAATCTGCAATGTGTATGTAACTAATCAGGGTTAGGCAAAACAATCAAGAAATATCTAAAACAGTTGTATTTGTATTAAGTTAAATATTTGAAGTTTGTTTTAAAATACATAAACGATCGAAAATATTATTAAAAAATCAGATATAGAGACGTTTGAAAAATTGCATATTTTTTTTTTTTATATAATTTTCAATGCAAAATATTGAAAAAATGTTTATATTAACATAATCTTAAAACCAATTTTAATGATACTTAGGATGTCAACTATAACATTTGAAAAGAATGTAGCCGTAGTTGCCTTCTATGAGTTAACTTTTATGGTTTATAAAAACATGTCATTTTCTCAATTATGCTGTTTTTTGCTATGTTTGAACTCGTATAACTTAAATACTATACATGATATTTAAAAGAAATCTGATGTTTTTAAAACCCTTGTGAGTGATTTATAATTGTAAATAAAGACATATTTGAAAAAGAAATGTTTAGAGCAAAACCTCTCACAAAATTCAATTGTTATTCGTCTTATGCTAATTTGACTACTTTTTTCACTTTATTATTTTCAAAGAAACATAAAGTTCCGTAATATCATGTTTTGATTTTTTTTTGGCTATAAAGTATCATGTCAGCGGCTAAAAACATGTGAAAGCCAGTATATAGACTGGCACAACCCCCAAAAAAGGGAAAAACATAACTTTCATCTTTTTTGCAGAAATATAGTTTTAAGTAAGATATCAATAATTTTATAGTTTAATTAAGTAAAACATATTGATGATAAACACATGTGATAAATACGCTCCTAAACCCCTATTATAAACATCATTAATAATTAATTATATGTAAAGTAGTAGGGTTAGCATGTTTGGTCGTGTAATGCTACTATGGCGACTATTAAAAAACTCTAACCCTACTCACTTAATGGGACTTATGGTATTAAATAAATGCTGAATTAAATATATTTCGATGGAATATATTGATTTATAATAAAAAAATGTCTAAATACAGTTATAAAACATAATACGTTTTACTTTGAAATGTTGGTGTTGATATGGTCCGTTATGCTAATTTGGTACCTTCGTTTTTGTAAAAATAATTAATATTCTTTAATTAGCAAACATTTAATCATACCAACCCTGTTAGCAACTCGCAAAAACTTAACTCTACCATGAAATATAGATGGCAGCTCTGTTAGATGACGCATTCAATTCCTTATGCTAATTGGTTACACAGAAAATGCAAGGTACGAAATGAACACACATTTAGCATAGGGTATAGCTTCATCCGACGAAACCTTTTTTCACCTGCCCCTAAAGTTTCCACGCGTTTAGAACGTTCATTAGGGGGTTAGAAGGGGTCGGCCGCTAACCCCTAATGGCCGTGAAAACATTTTCTAACCCCCTTACAGTATGTCAAAGGGTTAGCTTTAAGTAACTTTTTACCATATTTCTTTTAAATATCATATATGTTCAAATTATATATTATATTCCATAACAGTTGACTCAAATATAAAAACTGACCACAAAAACAAATTCAATGTTCCTATAGCAGGTTAAATAACCAATATATATAACTATTAAGTTTAAGTCGCAAATTTAGCATAATGCAGTTTCTAACCCTAACCCCAGAAAATCAGGTAACCATATTAGCATTACCTAAAAGTTTATGACGTAATAACTTGGTTATCGAACATCATACGTTGTGTCATTTGTGCGATTTAATTAGATCTCACCCTAATCATATGACATACAGAAAATAGGTTAAATAGCACGGTTAGTACTTTTGTAATAAAAGCGTAAAAATCCGGTTTTTGAAAACTTCAATGTTTTTGTAACTAATCAGTGTTGGCGATACAATTGAGAAATTTCTGAAAGAGATGTAGTTATAGAAAGTGAAATATTTGAAGTTTGATTTAAAATACATGAACGATCGTCATCATGTTTAAAACTTGGATATAGAGATGTTTGAAAATTCGCATTTTTTTTATTTTTTTTTAATTTTTCAATCCAAAATATTATAAAAAGTGTTCCTAATAACATCATCTTAAAACCTGTTTAAGTTATATTTGAATATGTTAACTATACTATATTAAAAGATTGTAGACACAGCTATCTTAAAAATGTTATTTCTTACGGTTTTAAAAACATGTCATTTTCTCAAAAATGCCGTTTTTGGCTATGTTTGAACTTGTATAACTTTAATACTCGAAACGATATTTAAAAGATCTCTAGTGTTTTCAAAAGCCTTTTTATTGATTTATAATTGTAAATAAATACATATTCGAAAACAAAATGTTTAGAGCAAAACCTGTCCCAAAATTCAAATGTTACTTTTCTTATGCTGATTTGGCTACTTTTTTTCCTTATGTTTTTTAAAAGAAATATAAAGTTACGTATTATCATGTCATGAAGTATTTTTTGTTATAAAACATCATAAAACGGCTAAATTATCTGTTTAAGGCAGTTTATAAA